>OZ018331.1:63382078-64669957 GCA_963969495.1 Ceratothoa steindachneri | reverse complement strand
GCCGTGAGATGTCACGATGACCTTAAATGCGTCAATCATAGAAAGCCTCGCCTCGCCTCGCCGGCTTAAGAACCTTTCGCGATCACGCTAAAAGACCAAGTCTATTCTCGTCTGCCGATGCGTTTGACCCTAGAGCCCTCACCTTCGGACGGAGCAGGACAATCCTATTCGATCTCTATAAATCCTCCGGTGACAGAGTTGGAAGAGAGTATCCGCCGTCCTCCCTGCCCCCTCAGTATCCTCTGTCCGCTCCCTTTGGTACCCGCTATTTGCGTCCCGTTGAGCCCATTGAACTTCCCACGCACTCGTAAAGCAGAAAGGGTGAACTTGACCCTATTCTACGACATCCATATTTTACTGGTGTAAGGTGTGTAGGGTTAATCTATTTCATTATTATTAATCTGGTGTAAGGTGTGCGGGTTTAACCTACGGCATAACCCTTACCCGACTGGTTTCCACAGTAAATTCTATTAATTACTGCGCGTGAAAGTTGAAGGTTTTAGGATAACGTAAGGTTAGCTTCCTTTTGGAGACCACATGCAACCTGTTTCCTACGCAGCAAAGTTTTTGCAAGTTCGACTGCATATTCAAAAATTCTATTTGCGAGAACTTTCTAATTGGATAGCACTCAACCACGGTATTTTTTGTTCCAGAGAAAGCCTTTAATATTGCAAGGTGATAAGATATCATGGAGAGCTTCCAGATTATTGGGGAGGGGGGCAAACCATGAAATTTCTTGTGCTAAATAAGATTGTCGATTCTGTTTGAGAATGCGGGAGCCCTTACGGGTCTAATAGTACAGGAAGTGGTCGTTACCTGAGGATGTCTCCTCATTGTCACTCTCTTTTCTTTTAGTATCAGCCTTATCAACTCTGTGTTCAGACTGATTTCCCTGGTGCGCTCTAAATATGTAGATGGCCTTTCTATTTCTATTTCAAAGCTTAGAGGCCTATTCTAGAGATTGGACTCAAAAAGTCTATGTCGAAGCCACAGGTTTTAGTTTGTTGGTGGGGTAAGCTTTAGGTGGTGCACTCGAATGGCATCCTTGAATTCGTCTTTCCTGGACTTTTTCCTACATGGGCACACCTGGGTATTAGAGAGGCGTAGAAATCCTTTGTCTTGATTTCTTGATTTAAAGGCGAAAATGGTAATTTCTGGTCTGGGGCGCTCCTTACTTGGGTTGCTTATAGTGAGACATCTTTTAATTTTCACCGCTCATTTGCTCGGTCGAAGTTATTTATTGTTAAAGGTTTAATCATACGTAGCCAGTGATATCCGTTTGGCAACCTTTATCTTCTGCAGATAATGTGTAGAGAGCATTTTCGATGGTGCTTTACTTTGTACACACTATATGCAATTTGCACTAACTGGTTTATCCGTAAGCACAGCCTCCCATTTAGTCGTTAACAAGTCTAATTTCATCCATGGCTGATATCTACGTTGCCATAGGCACGCACAATAAAATGGCAATTATACACTAAACCTTTCGAGTTTAGGGCAAAGCAAGTCATTAGGGAGCTCATTGAAACTTTGGGGCTGTGGCACCTTTGATTTACAAAGAACAACACTAGAAACACATGCCATGCCATTCTACTGCTAGGGGAGGGGAGTATATAGGGAAGGCTCCAAATTAGAATTAGCGTTGGATTTCACGCGGTTTCTGCCCTTGTTTTAAACGAGCGTGTCACTTCTTGGTGTTTCAGCTGTCTCCGTGACCGAAATACGAGTAGTTGCAAAACATGGCTCGCTACAGGAAAGTAACTGTTGTGCTGTTGCGTATTTGACACCGGATTTTGATATTTTTAAAAAGAAAGTCCTGACTCACTTCGAAAGCGGAAACTTGTTTACAGTTTCTTGATTGAAAGCCAGCTGACTTTCTGTTTTTTGTTTGTTTTCGTTTATCATTGATGTTTTTCTTATTAGAGGATGTTTTGTGTTTCTAAATATTAGTTTAGCTTAAGCCTTGGCCGTTGCCATATAGTTGCTTAAATATAAATTACAATTGAAATGCCATAATAATAATGAAAGAAATCAAAGAAGGATTAATTTAAATAAAGATGAGTAGTTTAAATCTTTATCCTAGAAATTAAGAAGCAAAAACGAGGACGGCATCATTACCAGAAACTGTGATAAGAAAAGATTTGTAAAGTTGTAAAGGTGGATTGAGTAAGGGATTTATAATAGAATGAAAAATAGATTGATGAATGAATGATGAAGAGAAATTTTATTCGGATGAGAGAATCACTTTGTGACGACAGTAATTCAGATGACACCATAAAATGCTTTTTATCAATGCGTATTGGTGATCACAACACTGCAAATTCAGTAAGAAAGGTTTCTTTTACTGATTTTTAAGTTATTTAGTTGTCATATCAGTTGCTTGTCGATTTGGTCCCATTTATATATGTAAATTTCTCTATTTTTTATAATTTTAAAATCGTTAAAGTTTATGCTAATTAAATGGGTAATATTAATTGAAATTATAAATAAAAAATAGGATGCCGCTAAAACTTAGTTTCTATGCTATCTCACTTTTCTTTACGGTTTTTTCCATTAAATTTTTTAGAGTTAGTCGTATGTATTTTGTTTATATGTGTATAAGAAGGATAAGGACTAAGTTTAGTTTGATGTAGGTTATGTACATATACTATATACCTAAGTAATTCCAAATAAAGGTGAATAACACTGCTTTGTATTAGAAATATTAAATAACGAAGATTCAATTCATTTGAAAAGTATGTTTTCAAGATAAACCTAAGATAGCAGAAGAAGTTCATATATATCTGATGAAGATATTTTTTGTTGTTGTTAAATCATTCCCAGGACCAAGTGACCTTCCCTCGAAGAAGAAGATGAAGGGAAATGCAAAACTTACGAAAATGTCTATTGAAATTTCGGTGTTATGCTGAAAACTAAGATAGTTACCACAACAAACGACAGTGGCCAACCCTGGACTATTAATTCTTGCAACTAGGGGGCCTAAACGCATAAGTAGAGTACGAGTGCAAGAGTTTAGTTGGACCTTTTGATAGTGATAATTCATCATGTCTGGTCGTGGCAAAAGAGGAAAAGTTAAGGGTAGGTTAGAAGAAGACCCAATTAGCCAGACATTTATCTTTTGCTCGTGAAACGAGAACCTGCTTTTCACATAATCAGAAAGAGGAAAAAAATATATTCGAAAAGCAGTCTCGTTATCAAATGGCGCCCCTTGAGGTCGGCCTGAGGTGAAAAACGAATCCCTCTCCGTCTCATCAGAGGGGGAAAACCATCAAGGCCTGAGGTAATTAACACAATCTTCAGTACACTAAACATTTACCTCATTCAACTAATTGAATATCCTAAATGTTGGGCTACTATTTGTGACACCATGGAAGACGTCGAGAAGATCGTCTCAGAAGAGGCGAAGATGCCACGCAGAGATATTGGCCTCGAAGCAACCATACCGTAGGAAATCTTAGCCAAAAGTACGATGATCCTCCGTCACCTAGACCCGTTCTTCACAGACAACTCTGTATAAAAAATCAAATAAGAACTTATGAAGAAACATAGATGGGCAAGGATAGCAAAAGCAGAGAAATTTGGAAAAGGTAATGGTATTGTAAAACTCATCTTCGAAAATATCGAAATGGCGCAAAGGGCCAAAAGGAAGGGCCTCCTAGGCATCTACCTCCGTGTTGGCTCTGAATAAATTGAATCAGAAGAATACGTACCAATCGAGTGCTGCTTCAAGTGCTTCACCGTAGAAAAACATCCAACAAGAGAATGTAAAGCAGAAGAAATCAACTTTTCAAACTGTTCAAAGACCGGACACGGGTTAAAAGAGTGCTCATCGGAGAGGCCCAAGTGCATTAACTGCGGCGGAGACCACAAGGCCATGGAAATGCAGTGCCCTGTCTGCAGGGAACTTTGCGGGCCAAAAAAGAAAAAAGTAAACAAGAAAAGGAGGCAAAGACTAAATCATAAGGTGAAGCATCAGCCCCAAGAAAGGCTAATACCGAAAGAAAAGCGGCAACGAAGCTGGTAATGCCAAGTGAGGGCAGGGAGTTAATGACCATGGTCATTTTTTCTCAGCTAGCAGACCTGGCAAACCCGGGAACTTTTGCGGAGGAACTCAACAGACTCCCGCAAAATAACGGGACAAACAAAAAGCTATGGCTTCCGCCCAACCCCGCCTCGCAATACAAACTAGAAATCTAGTTAAAAGACCTGCCCGAAGAAAATAAAACAGAAAACGAAACGGAACCGAAGCAAAAAGTGGTAACCGCAGATGAAGACAATCCAAAGAAAAGCCCCAAAAGAAAAAGCAAAGAGGAAAGAAGAAATAGAAAACATGAGAAGACAGAAATGTCGCGACTACGAAAGAATTAGGAGGACGAAGAGAAAGACAAAATACTGAAGTATTCCGGATTTCTACTCACGGAGAAAAAGAAACTTCTGAAATAAGGCTTCTTCTTTGACGGCAAGGACGTGTTCCTCAGGTTCTTCGGATCTCCCCTAAGTAGGCCCCCAAAAGAAGACCTAGCACGGCTGCTCCGAGGGATTCACAAGGGAGAATTCATATGAACATTCGAGGGACCTTGCTACGTGAAAGAAATAGAAGGCCTGATTGCAGAAGGAGTTGTCTTCATCCCGGACTTGAGCGCCCATACGGTAAACATGACTGTTTTCAAAAACATCAAAAAATGGACAAAAAAACTAAGAAATTGAAAAATAAAGTGAACACAGTGTGCGATAGAAGTATATAATAGAAAAATGTCTAACAAGGTGTATAAAAGTAGTAATAATAATTCAAGTGGAATAATAAAAATTATTCAGAGCAATTAAGATAATAATAATAAATATTACAAATAGTGAATATAATAACATCACTAATATAAATAGTGTGCGATAAAAGAGAATATTAAAAACATAAGTGTCTAAAAAAGTGTTAAACATGGTAATAATAAGGGTGACTAAAAGTGAAACAAAGTAGATAAATAAGACAAAAATAAAAGTGAAAGCGAAATAATAATAATAACTTAAAAGTAAATAAATAGGCTAAAAAATAAATTAAGGTATTAAAACTAAAATAACAAGTGATACAAAATTAGGTAAACGTAGTTAATATAATCAATTAGATACAGTTTGAGTGAACATCTTAACAAAAGTAAAATTTAGTTTAATTAATCGAAATATTTAATTTAATTATTCGCGAAAATTGAACGTGATACATAATTAGGTAAAATTTGAAATAAATAAGTAAAAAGGAATATCTAACCAAAATTAAATGAATCATAATGTAATTTAATTAAACAGGTAAAATTGAAAATATAATATAAAAATAGATAAAATTAAATGAATAGATAAGCGATGTATTAATAAATAGCAAAAGTTCCATTTTATGTGTATATGTATACTCGGATTTAAAGAATATAACTGTTAATTTTGCAAGTATTTGATCTTCATACGCTCCTGAGGAAAAATCCGACTCGAAACTTTCTCTTTTCCTCTGAAATTCCTCAAAACCTTTCATCACTATTACTCTATATTTGTAAAAAACTCATTGTATTTCTTTCTTTAATAAATCTTTTAAATCGTTTTTAACGCATTATGGTCATTCACAAAACTCTCTTGCTCGGCTCTCTCACTCGCTCCACAAGTGCCAGGCTTTATATCAACCCTCAAGAAAGCTCTCCAACGACACGAGCAGCAATGCCTCTAACATGAGGCAACCAAGAAAGATTTTAGCTGTTAGCCTTGACAATAAAGACAAATAGCGAGCGTGTTTACTTAACTTACCGCTCTATTGGTTACTTCGGGACCAATTTACACCTTCTCAAGCCTGCATCAAGAATTGCCATCACAAACATAATTCTCAACGCACTTGTCAGGGTTCTTTAACAACAAGCCCTCCTTAAACACGAACAAGGCAATTGTTTTAATGATTAAAGTGCCTCAACTTTGCCCGCTAGGCCGAAACAGTGACTTCGTCTCTGCGATCTTGTAGTAAAATAAATAAAACCATGTTAGATAGTGAAGCCAAATTTTACAATCACTGGTAGAAATATCGATTTATCTATTAATAATGAAGAACATGTACATTCGAAAGTTCAGAACTCATTATTTGCCTTACAAGGAAGTAATGGGTGAGCAAATCATAATTCCTTTCCTTTGTGGTAAATAAATGTCACTCACTACAAGTAGACACGATATATTTTATATTACCTATTTAGATCGTAAAAGTGAGATTTGCAAGAAAGTCATATTTTGGAATAATTAATGATTGGACGCCATCGAGAGTATGCCCTTTTGAAGATTTTATATCGCTTGTGGAACACATAATCCTAATATTATACCTATACTTTGCTTTCTACATCGGAAAATACAGGTTTCTAAAACAATATATTGTGATTTAAATTGAGGATTAAAGTAGTTTGTCTTATACATGATCTCCATGAAGAATTACCTGCATATTTTAAAAAAGAAAACATAAATGCTTTCATTAATAACTTCACTGAGAATTTTGGCTGCCTTAGATGAAATTTAAAAAATAAGATTATTATACAAACTAATAACCTTAACATATGTATTCGATATCCTTTGATATTTTAATATCAAAGGATAAGCTGGTTTTATTTACCAAGAAGCTTTTAATCGACAAAAATAGTGCTCAACACTATATATTTCAAATGCTCTCCTTAATATGTAGAAGATGCATAAAACAGCTTTTTTTTCTACCAAAAGCTGATTTACCTATTGATGGTTTCTAAATCGATAATAATCTTGTGCAGATAGTAATTATGTAAATTGGGATTTTTACCCTTCAATTAATCATATTAAAAAAATTAGTGACTTACAGAGCTGCAGTAAAAATAACTGCATTTTTAAATCTCAAACTGTAAATATCGCTAAACGTATTTAAAGAGTTTCTCATCGATAATTTTGCGCTATTTTTTAAATAAAATAACATATACAAGTTTTCCGTAAATTTAGCGCTATTTTTATATCTTATACTGAAATGTATAAAAACCTCTTGCGAATATATTTTTTTAATTTAGGTTTTTCAAACCACTGAAATAAACCATTGGGTGTTGTTTAGCCTGTATACCGATTGTAAATTGTTAAGAATAAAAGAAAAAGAAGTCTAATATTGCTAAAGTTTTATCCCTAAACATTAATTAATAAGATTAATACACCTTGATTAATAAAATGTGGCTAAATAAACAACGGCTTGTTATTGCACTAAAAGATTATTAAAAATAAAGATGGAAAACAAGGAATAAAATTGACAAAAATAAGCTTCTGGTTTTGGAATTTCATGCAACGTATATTAAAGTTGGATGCTCCATGCTTGATGACTCTTAATAAAATATATTTTTTATAGAGAACATCGCGCTATATCATCCCAACTCTGAGCTATTGATCCCATATTACATAAACTTTGCTCTCATATTCGTTGTCATCTCCTAAATATATTCATGAGAATTTGACGCTAAATAAAACGTCGAAATTCACTTTATATTCTCGAGCAAGAACAAATGATGGTCAAATTTAATAGTTGCTACGTGACTTCTATCTACTCACCTCCGTTTTAGAATCTTGGCTGAAATGAAACGAATTTCCTCCGGAACCTGCGTCAGATATATGAGATTAATCGAATCGAGTTCTTGAATATACAGTATGACAAATCCTGTTTAGAAAATAGGTTCTAAAATCCGAAGGATTTGGATATACTATCTATATATTGAAATAACCTGTCTACGTATAAAACAATTATTTAATGGTTTAATGTTTTGAAAATATTCGCTTCCTCTTTGTTTTAACAAATAATTATTTTCCCTACATCTGAATTAAAAGGTTGAATAGAAAATGTTATCTTCATCAGAGTGGGACAGATTTAAATTTAAAACTTTGCAGCTCATCTGGAGAGATCTAGTTGAAGATGAAATATTCCTCTTCTTATAGGAGAAACGTCACAATCACATGATCATGGTCATAAATCGCATTACTCTGAATCAAGAGTCACGTGATAAAATTAAAGACGATTCTACCTATTTTTCAAAAAAGCGAAGAATTCTTTGTAATTGGTGGATTACCTTTTTAAAATAAAACGAACATTCAGTCTTAAGGAACGAGGTTCTAAAGGACTTGATTTCTTGACTTTTATTTATGCAACGGTTAATCATATGGGTTGGCTGTTTTTATATAACGGAACGATAGGTTTACCTACCGCCTCACATTAATTAATTTTGGGCTGTTAATATCGAAAATATATGAATATTCTCGATCGCCTTAGTTAATAATAGATTAAAGTAAGAAATTAACTAGTAACTCTGTTGTGTAGAGCAGCTGCCTGACGTCGGAGCGTGCTTCCTTCTTCTTCTTGCTTTTATTCTGATATTTGCGTTTATGTTGCTTTGTAATTTGTTGTTCTTTTTATTAATGTTTTGTATTATAGTATATCCTAGTATTAAGCTAAAGATGAATTACGGCGTCTTATGCCCTTGTGGCAGTCGCCAAATAGGCGAAATTTTATTAAAATAGTTTTGGTTCTGTCGAGATCTGCTAAAACAAAATCCCATTTTAACACATACGAACAAAACTAATTAACTCTATCACATGAAGATAAGGATTCTTAATAAAAATAAATAAAAAAATAGGCGTTAGTTAAGGATGGAAGCTGTAATGGTAAGAAGGGGAAGGAGCAAAAAACTCTATTCGTTGGTCTTATCTCTGCTGTTGTCAATGGAACTTGGCTAAGGAAGTAAGAAAGGGGATGATGTATAGTGTGACCTCACCATAATCGGGCTTAGCTTTGTCTTCTTTGATCCTTTGTTATATACTCTTGGTCACTCTGGTCTCACTGGTTGTAGTCTGTTGAAAAAATCGATGAAAAAGGTACGATAATCGTGCCCTAGTGAAGTTGGAAGACGAGGATAACGTTTGCTGTTCTCACAGGGAAAATCCGTGGATAAAGTAATTATATATTATTTGATTTTATCAATGGACCGAGGATGATTGATAATTGCTTATAGTAAAGTTTGTTTAGTCAGTCTCTAATCCTTGCTCAAGGGCTAAATCTGGCTTGCCTCAAATGTAACCGTTTCTTTTTCAAAAGGCCTTTTCAGATATGCTTGGCTTATTCAAAGCAGATGCGTTGTCGGGAATTATTTTTCTTTGAATGGATCGCCTTCCTAATACTGCTAGGCAATTTAATAAAAATATACATACATATTCAAGGAAAAACGATATTGAAGATAAGAAACTACTCGGTTATTATTATCAATTAACCAAATCTTACGGATTTCTGTGTCAATACATCTAAGTTTTTCCACCTTACAGAAATTATTTTTTACAAATAAAGAGGGAATAGTCCATAAGTAAAAATCCCGAAAAATTCTTTGGTTATTATTTAACGTTTCACCTTTCAGCTTGTTCGGGACAGCTACAGAAGAAGGAAACCACTCTATATATGTTCCCAGATGTCAAGGCTACCCGTCCTTGATCGGTTGATGTGAGCGGAGTCCGCCCATTCCGCTTCATTTTCTATGAGCTGCACAATTGACCTGTTATAAATAATGTGAGCCGTTTCAGTCATTCTCATCTCTCTATTCGCTTAACTCTGTTGAATTATTTTAATCTTACCTGAACCAGGCAAATTACCCTATTCATTGACATGTATTACCATTGCCTTTGATGTTCTATGCGCTCTAATCTCCCTCTTACAGTCATTAATTCTAGTCTTAATGTCTCTTCCTAATATGCCGTAATAACACTAGTCATATCCTTCAACGGGCATTTGATAACTAATACCTGTCATTTTTAGCTGTCGTAAATTTCTGTTTTAGCCGAAGGATTCGACATCAGAAACATGATTTATTTATTACAAAGGATACGAGCACCTTAGTAATAAAATTCACATTCTCATATAAGTAATATAAAAAAATATTACCGGAAAATTGGCTAAATTATAAAGTCAATCCGAGGTGGCATAAATATTACGATCCCGATTTATCGAAAGTTATGGTCTGATTCTTATTGACAAAACCAATTTATTTTGCGATTTCAAGTAAACTATGAACTAGAAATTCACATTTAATAAAAGATAACTTGGACTATCCTAACTTGCTCTGCTATTAGAGTTATAGAGTATAGTTGATGACATGCAATCGCCAATGAAATAAAGAACTATAGAAATTACTTACTTTAAGAGAAAACAATCTCGTCAAAAATAATTCAATAGAAATGAAATAGTAAAGACGCTGAGAAGAGTATATTAAGGTTGCCATTTTATTTCTTTCTTCCTCTTGAATATAGGCAATTAATTTCTTGCTGTATAACCCAATGATCTCTCCCTGCTGTCGAAAACTTGCAAATGACGAGATCTTGCTGGTGCAACTGCGCGTCTAGCAGCTCAGCGCGTCCAAGGAACTCACGGAAAAGATTATGGGGCTCTTATGATCATACCAAAAATCCTAACGGAGATTTACTCACACAATGATTGTACGCAATCAATAAAGAAAAGAAAATAAGTTATAATTTAAAAATTGATCCCTATATCACCAGTAATTATAGGGCCTTTAATCCTGGACGGGGATTAGTAGGGGGTTTCAGGAGAGATTGTCTCCGAATATAAACCCACACACAACGAAAATAAACTTGGAAAAACGGGCACCACAAAAATTGATCAATCAAAGAAAAGAAATTAAGAATTTGTTCCCTATATTTGGATATCTTTGAACGAACTTGTCAAAGTGGTTACTGATTACTGAACAACTTAACTGGAGGAAAACTTGAAAAGAAGAAGGGTTCCTTCAATACAAAATAACCCAACTTTACCTGATACCAGATTTTAATATAATGATAATGATATATATATATATATATATATATATGTTGAGGTAGATATGCCAGTTAAGACCCGCTCGGAGCAAGGGGGTCGGCAGTTAGCCGACTCGAGGCCGTCTGCGATATGGTTTGTAGCAATTAAAGGAGTAGGAGCCCGCCTCCTTGATTTTTATGGCATGCGTTTACGATTGATTGGGATTTATCTAATGGCTTGCTAATTTTCAGTTCAAAAGATATATAAAGATCAAGACCAATGAATATAATTTTAATATATATATAATAATTGGGACAATATATATATATACAAAAAGGAGAACAAATTGCTCAATAAGGATAGTTACTTGGATCGTGACAGTTTACAATAGGACAGAGCTAAGCGGGAAGTGAAAAATAATCGTTAATCAGAAAATGGATATTATTTAAATTACACAGAAGTGTAATAGGGAAATTACAACATAAAGTATCTTCACCTTGAAGCTTAGTGGTGTTCGGAGGGTGAAGACCAACGGCACAGGCCTTCGAGTGGATACTTCTGTGTGTTCTGACGAGGAAGACTCGTAGATGGGAGTTTGAGTACTTTTCGTGTTTGAGAAGGAATCTCAAACACGAGATGGTTCTGAGCCTCGGCAGTGAGTCTCAGACACTAGGAACAGGAGTTTTGAATAAGATTGCGAGATGAGGGGCGCCGCACAGTTATCCGGAAAGAAGGTGGCTCAATAATACTTGTCGAAATTAATCTTAATTAGTTGTAAACTTTACGTAATGGCTAATATAAAAATGTGGAGAGAGATTTCTATGAAAATCCTAAGAAATGTATTGGGAGGGAAGATTTCGGAAATTCGGTGATTTTATCTTATAATAATTCTTGTGTTATCGAAGGTCAATTTGAGACAAAGTAACTTCCTTAGATCGACAGTCAACAACAAATACATTGAAACTTACACGGTCTCAAACAAAACATGGAGTCTTCTAAGGGATTGTGCAATCTTCTCCTATTATCGGATTTGTCTCCTCAAATTCCGAGAGATTTTTAGCACCGGATAAGAATAGATTGAGAAGCGTTAAGCCCTTTCTTTCCATCCAACTTTTTAGAGTAAATCCATCTAGTAATAAAAGAATGAACAACAAAGAATTTACGAAAAGATTTTACTGCGATAAGTTATTTTTTCAAATATTACATGATACTAGTAAAAAAAAATATCGAACCAAGTTTTGTGTAGCATTCATATGTAAATGTCCATTTTGTTTCTACCAATATAAATTGGTAGAAAGAATCACGGATAAAATTATCGGTAAATATGATCAAATGTAAGAAAACTGACTTTTTATAATTAATTTTAAGGGATTTGTGCATTAATAAAATGTATGAGATAATTAATTTGTAACTTATAAACTTATCTAAGGAACCTATTCTTTGTACCTCACTATTTGTGCGCGTAATTGACGACCCAAAACCTTAGGATTTCCTCGTTTCTATTTTTTTTTAATCTAATTTAAAGCAGAATAAGAATAGCAACGAGGAAGTCTCCTTAAATGAGGTGGTAAGGAGTAATTGTAAGAAACGGGAGAAAAATACAAGAAGTGAAAATATGTGGGAGATTATATACATACATAGCAACAGATTCTCTGACGTGCTTTAGGCCCTGAAGAGCGCACAATTATCCCCAAATCAGCCGCAACATAATTTTCCATGGTGCTTCTTACATCCACATGTCGGTGCCAAACATCGTTGCTAGTCTTTATTAATTTGGTAAATTATTGATGACGTCACAGTCCAATTTTGCTTGGAATTGCGCTGAAGTTGGAAATGACCCAGCAGATTATATCTTTATTATGTTATTTCATATTGAATGAAATAAAGCTGGATTTCGAGAGGATAAGAATCGATAATGATATATTATTCAATCCTGTTTGAAAGATAATGTGCTGAATGAATTTAGTTAACAGATGAATTAAACAAAGAATAAAAGAACGATAAGGGACAATGGGTTAAAGAGAACAGGGCTCTATGACCTCATTTTATCGGGTTATAATACTCGTAATTTAAGATATATAGATCAGAGGTTCCCGTTAAATAAATAAGAATGCTAATTTAAATATTACAGAAGATGTTTTTACGGAATAAAATCTAATTATTTCAAGAATTTGTTTCTTTTCTAGTTTCTATCACATAAAATTGAAGTTCAAAATGTGAAGACGAAATTTTGAGTTGCCTCATCTATATGAATCGGGGATTTGGGATTAAAGTGTCTAGTAGCTGAGGTGCCTTTGGGGATGCTCGGTGCAATACTTTCCCTGAAGAAACAAAGTAATTAGTTGTTATAATCCTTTAGTTTTCCCGAAAATTAAAAGTACAACTGTGTTGAAATTGCACTGCCAAAAAGTCGTGTTTCAGCATTTTTTTATGTCAATATTTGTCCGTTAATTACAAATATTTTAAAATTATATGGAAAAATAAAAAGCTATTAAGCCCTGAATAGATAAACAGTAATAAATATTGGGATATTAGAAAATCTGGGGAAATAAATGTCTTATACATCCCTCTTTGTATGCGTAGCTTATAGTTTTTGAAGGGCCTAACTTCCATGAACTTATGGAGGGCTTAAATTTAAGCTCATGTCAATAGAATCCAGGAGCGACACATATCGTTTGTAAACGAGAATCAATGCGATTGAGCCTCACTTTCACCAAGAAAAACCTTGAGGATAGGCTCCACTTTTGTAGGAAATATAAAAAGTGAGCTGATGAAGACTGGGGAAAAGTGATGTTCTCTGGTGAAGTTCTATTCTGATTGTTTGGATTTTCTGGTTTATCTCTTGTTAAGATAAGAAAATGGAAGTTTTATGGCTAGCCTTCTCTCTTGTCCAAGCTAAAGCAATGGGACACACGCCATGTCTTAAGCTGCATCTCAACTAACGGACAAAAACAACTCTGCGCAAAAACAGTGCGAGGAACTCCAAATGGTACCAAAAAGTGCTACATTAAGAGAATTACCCGAGAGGTTTGGATCAATTTAGGGATGATAATTGTGATTTTCAACATGATGGCACACCTAGTAACAACAAAAATTAAAAAAAAAGTTATTGTCTTAATATAATAACATATAACCTTTGGACCCATGACGTGATACACAAACTGGCGCTTGATAATGAGAAGCCACCCAATTGTGAGCATTTGCGGCTGCTTAATAAACAGAAATTTAGCAATAGTAATAAGATTATCATAGATGTCTCCAGAATCAAAAAACGAATACAAGCAGGACTAAAAAACAAGTGACATCATTGTAAATATTGAATTCACTCAATAATTGACTAAATTTATTAAAAAATTGCTTGGTCTCTAAATTATTGTACATTTCACATTGAAATTATGATAAAAACATTAAAACAAAATAAAACGCTTAATTATTTCTATTATTTTCTTATAGGAAAATAATTATATTATTGTCAACACTTTTAGCGATGACTCTAAAGACGATGTGTCGAATTTAAAATAGTGGAATGGATAAATATATAAAATGTGTAGTGAATTCTTTAAAAAGAACTTCTACGGACATTTTAAAAAATATATTTATCCGTTGTTCATAAGTGCAATCAGTAACATTAGTTCTTAAGGCACCAGAGAAAAAATATTTTTCGTAATATTTCCTACATATCATTCAAGTTCATGTTTGACGCATGAGAGAGATCGCCCTAAGAACATTTCTCTTACATTTGTCCAATTTTAGATTTTGCCATCCATCTCCTAAAATTAACAAAAAACGTTTGCAAATTACTTTATATTAAATTCAACTTTTTCTTCAAGATTTCCCTTGATTTCTCTTTTGTGTACATTGCTGACTAATTCAAAACTTTTAATTCTCCTCTATCAGCATTTCTTTTCGCAATATTTACATATAACTCCATTTCAAGTTGTAAATCATGCTAAATATTTCCGTCACTTCATTTTTTGTGGGTATCTTAGTTTTCATTTTATTGTCTTTATTTTATGTACATTTGGAGTTGTGTGTTTGAGAGATTTGCACTGAAACATAGACCAGGACAGACCTTATGATTGACTCAATGTCTATCGAAAAGAGGAAACTAAGTATAGAGGATAAGAAACAATTTCCCATTTTTCTTTTTAAAGAATCTTGTGGGCACTCACTGTAATATAGGTGGATTAAAAAAATTGTTCTGAGGTTGAAGCAATATTTTAATAAGAGCTTCATTTACACGTATTTTTAAACATATACTTCTTTACTAACTGATCATTTATTATTAAGGAGATATAATGAATAACTCCTTTCACATACAACCGAATGCAAATCAGATACTTGTTTTACACGAGTAGCCTGTACAAAGTTCGAGTCTACAACGGTTATAATTGTAGCACCACCAATTGCAAAATTGTGGCCTCTACTTTGGTGTTTTTTTACTTCAAAATATTCCACACTTTATTTTAAAATCTCTAATCATTTTTACTCCTAAAGTGTCACTATTTCCTATATTGTACTATGAATCATCAAGGCCTCATGGGTTTTACATGCCGTTATCACTAAGGAATTAGTGTGACAAAAAAGGCTAAAGTTTTGCTACAGTTGAAAAGACAAAATATTACTGTAGCTTAAAATTTCCTCGTGAATACCTCAGCTATCTTCTAACCGATTGAAAAAAGTTCGGAACACTAATAATCATTTTATTCATTTTTTTTCAATACTATTTTAATTTATCGACAAAAATGTTACTCCAAATGTTTCATGATTTGGTCTCTCATAATAGACAATAGAAGGTTTCCATCAAGCTGTTAGTCTTAATGAGGGTTCTAGTCGTTTCATATGAAGTGTTTAGATGTTGTCGCTTCCCAGCACTTTAGATATTTTTATTTTTTTATGTAAGAGTTTATATCGTTTGTAGTTTTACTAATATTCGCAAGAACCTGCGTTTCTCCAAAGTGATATGCTTGGAAGATGTGGTAAATTTATCGTTTCTTTGAGATGCAAATTTGCAAGCATTTGAGGGTAATGTTGTGACTATTTTAGCCACTTGCTCAAAATGCAGCACTTCCAAATCATGAAGGGCGCCGGCGTTCTCCAAACTGTATGGGATTATTTATCCCTCTCTCTTGTATGTTTTGCAAACCTAGGGTAACGATCCTCTCGAAATAGTCTGTCAAAAATGACTTTTTCTTTCCAACTTTAGAAAGATTTCCTTCCTTAATGTGTACATTCTTTAATTTCCTAATTAGCCGTGCTATATCATTTTAAGTTTGATGCATGAAGAAATCTCATTCTCTCTTCCAGTCGGAGTCATAAAAGGCTACATAAGCCAAAGAGGAGACACTTGCTTGGCAACCCACTACCCAGACTTTATCTTCTGCGAGCGCCATGCGCAATTGCGGACATTATTGGTCCTGTTAGAGAATTCAATGACAAATCAGGAATTTTATTCAATGATCGCCAAACGCACCGTCTGGCAAAGTGGTTAATGACTGAGAGCAATACAATAAATTGGAGAATATTTAGAGTAACCATGAAGTGTTGATAGCCAGATTAGCAATTTCTTACGAGATAGACTACAATAAAGAGCATTTCTTGATCGTTCAAAAAGATGTAAACGTCTTCTATACATTAGGTTTACTATCACATCTTAGAAGAAATAAGATACCCTCTTATATTCTCTTTTATTGCAATTGTATTTAAATAAAGAGGAGATACTTTCGGCTGACCTCGTGGTGAACGAGAAACTAAAGGCTAAAAGAAAGCCAAATTAACAAAGAATAACCAAATACGTACTAGAAAAATTACAGTGAGGCCCTATTTTTAAGTTATTTACCTATTTGGGCTGGTAATTCTTATTAATTTGCTGGGTTACGAATGAAAGGAAGGAATGGGTTAAAAATATTCGATAAACTCAAAATACTGGTCAGTATTATTAGGAAAACTATCAAGAGGTTTGAAGAGGTAGTAAACTACATGAGAGAACGCAAAGAAAGCCCCTAAAATGACAAATTCCCCGCTTTCCATATGTGTGACATATATCAGACACCGGCGCTTTCCACTCTGGAACTAGGTCAGTAGTTAAAACGCGCCAACGGACCAAACATCTACACCAGAGTGTGATATATGAGGCCTAGAATAGTCGGGATTTGTCTTCAATGGCTAGAAAATAATTCGGACCATATCGTAGTTATTTGGAGAAGTAATAACAGGCAGGTAGACTTAAGAGACCTGGGAGACGATTAAGAGCGAAGCAACCATCAATGTATAGATGCTAAAAATGAGTTTCCTTGGACGGTAGAATAAAATTATTCCATAATATTTGACTTCTCAATACCGGGTGTCCCACAAAAAAGCTAACCGTACTTTGAATTAGTATAACTCAAAAGCTATTCAAGATGTTTGGGTTCTGTAAATTTTTTTCATTAACCCACTATATATCTGTCGATTCTGAAAATTTCATTAAATTACCTTTTACGATATTGATACACTAATGAGTTTAGTGGAGGCTATCAAAGATATGTTTGCGCGAGGAAGTAAAATAATGAAACGAAGCCTAAGAAGGCTAGGCCACCGTGTACTTTGAAGAGAAGCGTAGGGCGCCTAGGTAGGCTAGGCTACTGTGCGATTCTTCAAGCAAAGCCTAGGCCATTTTATGGTGTTTTTTCAGCCACGCTTTGGTATGGTCTCGTCATTATTGCTTACTAAGCGAATCAAAGCTTTTCTGTGTAAAAGTTTACTTCCATAGAACCTTTTTAATCATTCAGTTAACAAAAGATCATTTAAACAACGTTTTCGAGGAAGGAACATACGAAACAAGCCCACAATTTGGAAAAATGTCCGTAAATACCAACATGAAGAAACATGATTAAATCTAAATAAAGGTCGTTCGTGTTGTATGAGAACCATAACAAGAACAGAAAATATCGAAAATGTTCAGATGACACTTTTTCAAAATCCACATGTATCAGTCAGAAAGAATGGGTTACAATTGTTAAAGTCATCATTTAACTGCATTATTAAACATGACTTAAAATAGCATCCCTATAAGATGCATGCAAGACGCCAGCTTCTTGAAACTGATTTTCCTCGTCGTAGACCATTTGACGAATGGCTTCTCCATAAACCTGCTCGTTTCTTGGAAAACATTGTGATTACTGACAAGGCAGCTTCTTTCATGAATGGAAACGTAAATAGCCATAACATTTGGCAATATGCGCCGCTGAACCGACCCCCCCAGCATTCAATGTTGACACACGTATTTGTCTCTCTGTGGATCGAAATATGCGGCAACAATGGCTATCTTGTTGGTCCATTGTTTTACAAGAATAGCTGGAATGGTGCTGCCTACCTGAGCATAATCAACGAAAATATCTTTCCAGAACTCCGCCAGATTTACGGCAATCAATTTAATAGACTTTGCTGGATTAAGGACGGGGCACCAGCTTAAAAACCGCTTGTTGTAAGAACAAAACTAAAAGAAACATTTGACAACTGCATTGTCACGCTAAATCATGCAATTGAATGTCCCCCCAAGATCCCCTGACTTAACACCGTGCGATTATTTCTTATGGGGATATCTAAAGAATAAAGTGTATTCCACTTAACCACAAAGCATCAACCAGTTAAGAGATAGTATTACACGTGAAGTCAATAGACTTAAGGAAAATCACAAGTTAATCAAAAAAGTTGTTCAAGCAATGCGATTAAAGGCGCAAATGTGCTTGAAAAGAAATGAAGGACATTTGGAAGGAAATGATGCTTAGAAAAATCAAAAAAGAATTCGTATTACCCATATGAAGAGGTGTTTTTGTTAAAAATGGATTTAAATATATTTGTTGATTTTAAACTACGAAGTTTCATTATTTTACTTCCTTGCGCAAACATAGTTTTGATAGCCTCCACTAAACCCATTAATGTATCAATATCGTAAAAGGGAATTTAATTGAATTTCCAGAATTGACAGATAAATAGTTGTTAAATTTGTTTTGTTTTACAGCACTCAATAATCTCCAATAGGTTTTGAGTTATACTAATTCCAAATCAGGGTTAACTTTTTGGGGGGACACCTTGTATAGTAAATAGGATTCCAACAATTTTCTACAATTATAAAAGCAAAAGCAAAATTTGCTCTACCAAAGATTTTCTTTTTTCTCTATACCTAATTGTTTCTTTTACTAGTTCAGCATAGTCACATAAAATTTATCTGTAATAAATCTAATTTATCATTTACCTTCCTTTTCATGTAGTAATTTGTGTTTATTTAAATAATTATGGATGCACCCGTATTTATTTATGGCTGGTAGTGACTATATTATTTTGTAGGATAGGAAAAGATATAGGGATTCAAAACTCAATAGTCTGCCATGTTGAACAGAAATGGCGCCAAACAAAGTCTTCTTAATTGCGTGGTAATTGTTTCTTGATATAATGGTTGATGAAGAAATAGAAAGCTATGCTTGACAAATGTTAGAGGCCAAAGTAAACTTATCCAATAAATTACAATAAGTTTTATATAAAGCCTCGTAAAAATAGAACTTAATTTTTAATCGTCGCGATATTTATTGCATATGTGTAGTTTGCCATAGTCTTGGCCAGGGATATGGATTTTCATTAGTTAATACACTAATAACTACACTCAGTGGGAAAAATTGAACTAACTAATTTAAATAAAGGATAATTTGGAATTATTTAAGAAAAAAAGAAAGTCTTCCCTTTATATGCGTTAATGTGAAAACGTAACATTAAGTTACATTCTAATTTTGGTTAGTTTTTCTAAATAAATATATGCATATCATACTTATCTATTCAAGAATATATTTACTTTTAATGGACCAGAGGATGTTTAAGCTTCATTAATAATAAGAGCAACCAAGCAATGCAGCCATTGTATATAGTGTATTACCTAAATCGAAAAAGTGTGTAGTGCACATTTATCCTGCCTCCACTTGGTTCAGTAGCAAAATATATCTATATTTAGTAGAAAATTAAAAATCTTAAATTTTCAAATTTTTTTATAGCCTACTTGCTGCTGCCATAATAATTTTTTTATACAAATTTAGTGTAACTCTAATGTAATGTTTAATTTTTTTAAATTTTATTTACCTTTATTGCTTTCTTTAAATTTCTTATTTTAAGTTCTTGAGATATTTACTTGATTATCTGAAGATTCAAAACCACTAAAAGTGGCAACACTTTCTTTAGATTAAGAAAAAATTCAAAAATTATTTTTTTAAAATTTCTGTATATTCTTATTAACTATTCGGTGAACGATATTTTTAAGGAAAATAGCATTGTGTAAATTTTTGGCCAGGTTTCCTACGAATAGTGAACCGTCTAGTGAAGTATAAACAAATAAAATATAAAAGAGTGCAATCTGCTTCTCTTTGAATACGAGAAATCTTTCCACATCTCAAATTTCTTTTTCTTCTTACCGAAAAATACAGCGACAATTTTATAAATTGTCTCATTTTTTTTCAAAGATATTAAAAAAGAATTTTTAGCAATCGAAACACCGAATATTGAAGCTGTTTTGTCCTCTAATTTGAAGTTTCTGTTATAAATGACTATGGGTTAGTAGTTATTGTCATTAAATATATATATAACAAAAGGTGAAGAGAGTAATATCTCAACACTTCGAAACTGGAATACATCAATTTGTTCAAGAGTAATTTAAATTGGTCATTCGAGAAATCAAATAGAAGCATTATTTTGTGACAAACGTATATTTTTTTACGTTTTTTAAAAACAAGAAACCTTAAATTGTGCCCTCTTTATCACAATATTTAAGGATATCCAATTCCTTTTATTGAAATTCTAAAAAAGGCCCGACGTTTAGCCTGGCCATTAAATTGTCTCTCTTGTACTATTTAAATTCTAAGTCACGAAAAAGTTTTATGTGTATTTACTCCATCTCATGCACATAAACCACATATCTATTTTTTGTTCATGGCTGCTTGTCATTTTAATTTATAACTTTAACAAATATTTAACTAATCTCATAAATAAAGGGAGAAATTTCGGCTTACGGAAAAGACCCACAATTATACCCCCCAAATTTAAACAATAAAAATGTAACGCAAAATTATTTAAGAATCTAACGCAACCAAATTTAAAATCATAAATGAGAATATTCTTAAAACAAAATTATAAACATATTTGATCCCTTACTTAAATAAAAACTTAAATATAATATTGATAAAAATTGAGTAAAAATAATAACATCACTAAACATACACCCTAACATTGTATTCTAATGATTTGACAGAGAAGTAGCCGCTGTCGTTTCGGAGAAAACCAATTATTTCGAGAAACTCGAATCTCTGTGATCAAATAAAACAAATTCATAAAATGTTGTAAAGAAATCTCCTTAAAAAAAACGCAGGGAAAAATCAAATGAATGGGCGAATACAATAATGGTGACTTATATGAACGACCACAAATATATACACTTTAAAATTATTTATAAATCCAACAGCGAACAAGACCTAAATTAGCAAAAAAAACTCGAATTAAAAAAAATTTAAACAACAAATATGAGGAATTTTAATGACATTCCTATCTATAATATAAATAATTTTGCTCAATAAATTTATATAAAAAAACACCTTCAAGATAAATATATATTGGGGTTCACCTTTTAACACGTGAGATTCTTAAGGTATGTACATAAATAATCTCGTTGCAATTATTGATTTTATCGGAGGATTTGGGAATGGTGAAAAAATAACGAGACTTTGATCATCCAAATGAAACATGTGCCGTGTAAGGCAAATGTAAAAATTCCTTTGATGATTTCGATTTCCTTAAAAAAATCAGAAACGAATCAGGAAATACCAGGAAATAAAAAGAATTCTAGTAGCGGGTTCGTCGTAATTTCGACAAATAAAGCTTATATGTATCTTATAAAGTCTCTTGAAATAAAAGAGAGATAAAAATAACCACTGAAAAGTATGTTTAATTTCTTACCTGGAAAATGAAACTGCGCTTCTAGAGCATAATTCTCTATTCGCTAAGATGAAATTTAAACTCGGAGTGCGTAAGGGCTGCAATTTGGCTCTTGGCATTCATGTTTATTTCATCATTTTCCTCGAATTTAATTGTATAGTCGGATTATATGTTTTGTATTATCCATAAAGTATACTAAAGAAAGACACATTTTGTTCCACAAGGGTGAAATTAAGGTTAGAATGAAAGATACAAAAGGTAGGACGCGAATATCATGCTTCAAACAGTAAATCAATCCTATACAACCTTGGGTAAAAGTATAATGCATCTAATGGAATTATTCATATAATGTAATTAGATATTTGTTAAAATTTCATTCAGTTTATTTATTATATATTTATTTATTTTGAACTATTTTAATACTTTGTTAGACCCCTTTTGTTTTAATTACATTTATTTTGTAAAATTTACACAAATATCGAAAAAATATCTTTCCCTAGCGGCTTTTAATTTGTCATATGGTTCTGTTTTACTTCTCCTTGTGGTACTTTTCATTACTTTTTCAAGCAACCATCACAAGTGTTATATTGGATTTAAGGAATAGCTCTGTGATGGCTACTTCATAGTGGAGATCCGCATTTTTCCAAATCAATTCTTAGTGTGGTTGAATGTATGGCATGGGGCATTCTCCTGCTGAAATTAAACTTCATTGCTTCATGTTGTGATTTATTATCTGGAGGGATGTCTTTGAATCTTTTGACAATATGGTGATATCACCTATGGAATTCATTCTTATCAGGCATAAAAACATGTGGCTTGATGTGGATGAAGACATTTTTCCCCACACCATGATATAAACATCACCATGCCACACAAGCAGGGTGAAAAGCCTCTCGAACTTTTCATCTCATTAATGTACCCATACAAAGGCTAAATTTCTAAAAGATTGTTACATAGATGTTAATTTTTAAATAATTCCTTTAAAAAATATATTTCAATGAAATTAATTAAATTACATGGAAAACAGCAATACATTATTCTTTTTCTCATAATTCCTTGCATTTGACCCCAAAGCTTTAAACCATTGTTCATAGGTCGAATTTTTGTGATCTTTGGCCCAATGAAAACGTTTTTCCCTGTTGAACTAAGATACCCATGGCTTCTTTCGCGCACTACATCTTTTCAGCCTTTGATCTTACTCTATCATCTGAACTGTTCGGGTAAACATCTTTGAAATTGAAGGTCCTTTGAACTCCGAGCAAATTTGAAAGTTGATATTCTGCGTGTATGTAGTTAAGAATGAATCAGATTCTATCAAATTATGACATATGATTACAAATTATATTTCCTACATTTTCTAATCTTTCATTATTATAGTAATTTGCATCGAGAGAAAAGGTATATTAATTGATTATGAATTTAAACTAGGATATTTCGTTCTAATCTTTATGGAAATTAAATTCATGAAACTGGAATATTAAGTTACTACCTATGAATGTGTCTAAGGTTAGTGTCTGTAGGATAGAAAGCAAAATAAAAACACATATACAGAATAAAACGGACAAAAATGAATTATTACCTAATTTATTAATCCTTCAATCAAAAAAATTCAAATAAGATAATTCCATTAGATACCGTTTAGAAGGAAGACATTTGAGAGAGAGATATTCTCCCCTTAAACTCTCAGTCAAGTTCTGTATTTAAACGATTCAGTAAACCTCAAGATAACTAAGTAAATCGGTAAATATGAAATTGGACTTGCCCATTTGCCCTCTTTGATTAATTGGTACTATATAAAGATAATTCAAAATAATAATTTTGATTCTTTTCACATAAAAGCTGCATAAATTATTTCGAATCACTATTGTTTTACGAATGATAAACAATCTAATACTCGTAGGAATCTTGCCCATCCTTTTTTTTAGAAAGCTTGTAGTGATAATTTTAGATATTGTTATTAATATATTACACAATTTGGATAATTTGTGATAAGGTGTAAAAAGTACCTCAATTGAAGTGTAACTGTATAAATTAATAATTAATTTAGATTTGTAATTAATTTGTATATACATTTATTTATGAAACGATATACGGATTAACTACATGTATTATTCTTTCAAACAGTCCAATTAACCAATTTAATTAATAACAAATCAGTATTACTAACCTTATCAAACTCCTTAGTTTAAATTTAGGTTAGCGTTGTAAGCAAAGTTCTTGAATGTGAGTAGAGACTTGTAATTTCTCCAATATTGAGCAAGGGCTTGCATATTTATCAGAAAATGAAAGCAAAGGTCGATTTCGTGAGCCAGCCTTAATGTTTACTCCTTCGAAAAGATGAGAGGTCGCTATTTTAAGAATGGTTTCTATTGCATATATGAGACCATTTTCTGGTGTGTTCTGTTTCCATTTTGAAAGTAAAATAACAATAGTTTAAATACCTAAAGGAAAACTTCTATTTTATTAGAAGAGTTTGGTCCCGAGCCAAAGCAAATTATAGAAAATATATAAGAAATAATAATACAAAGAAGTAATTATATCAGATAGAGGTTAAAGAAGACAATATCTTAATGGTAGATTAGGGCTTCTGGTAACCCATAAGAGTTCTTTGAAGGAAAGGGTTAATGGAAGGCCACTGCTCCCGTATATCTGATGGTTTTTCTAGAATCCTACCCAATTATTGGAAAATTTTACTTAAAAAATGCGGACATTTAGGAATATGTTTATAAACATTATTTATGAAGTGCTAAGAGATCGAAACTCTTCCTACAGGATTTTAAAAGGGAGTTCACAGTCTAACATTTAAGCTGGAATTGTCTCTCTTAGGATCATTTAGGAATCCCAGAGAAAGGAGAGTCTGAAGGAAGATTAAGATGATGGATCAGAGTAATCTTTTACTTCTAAGGAATCGCAAAGTAGTAAAAACCTTCGTTTTTTCTCTTGGGCACATTATTATCTGTGGCTAATAAAGTGCAATGGCGTAATATGAACTCCTGATTATATCTTTTGGGTCAAAAACTTTTTATTTAGAAACATACTTTGTAATACGAAGAAAATACGCAGCTGAAAGAATAAATAATTGTTGCATGATACACAATAATTATATTTGGAATAATTCTAATAAACCTTTTGGAGCGATCAAAAATTTATTCACTTGACTGTACCACTGTTTGGAAAACCGATAAAGTGCAGAAAAAATTGTTCATTGGTTGTTCATTTTTTATCCTCTTTTACTTCCTTATCCTTGTAATTTTATTTACAAATCTTAGATATGGTACTGGTAGGGATTAAGAAGCTAAAGAGAGACACCGGGCATGAAGGGACTCTCATTTTTTTCTTTATTGATAGTTTATTGTGTTCTTTTTATTCTATTTCTCTTCTATTTCTTATAACGTTTTATCCAAATAACAGATCCAATTTGCTTTCTTTCAGAGTTATTTTTATGTTTCTTCATTTTTTGTCCATTTAGTGAAATATTATACATTTTACAACTTAATTGGGCCAAAAACACTGCCCATCCACAATGATCATGAAGCTATGTAATCTTTCACGTATACTCTACAATCAGCATATTTTTTGTTATGTGTAAATCAACGTCTTCTATCTAGTCGAGACATAAAACTACTTCTGATTTTCCTTAATTTATTTTAGTATTCAGCACAGATAAAGGAAAAGTTGAGATCAGGGAATGTGGATTTGTGATTTGTATTTTAATATAGATTGGATAATTAGGAGAGATGTGATGAAAAGAAAATTAGGAGAAATGCAAATGAGGCAGAACAAAGTTACGTTATAAATCCGTTTCGGACTTTTGGAGAAAAATAAATTTCCTGCAAAGTTCCAACGTGAGAAATGAGAGGAAATTCATACTATGAGGGATTGAAATAGATTTCTCAGATTTCTCAGACTAACATTGAACCAATCCTTTACTGCAATGGCAATAGACAATATTTGACTAGTAATGAGGCATATAATCAGGATTATGATTAAACTAGTAGAAAGCGAATAATACTAGTGAATTTATGGTTATTCACCTTCATCATCAAAGCTTTCCTAGAAAGTCATTTTATCTAAGTCACGACGATCTTATTCTGACGAAGGGCTAAAATTAATAAGCAGAAATCAATTCAAAAACAAGTTACTTAAAATGGGCAAAAAGTTTTAATTACCAATAATATAGTTTGGGAATTACATAGCATTCCTAATGCCCTTCTCTCATTTTCCAGCTAAAGGCAATTACAAGCATCTCATTCTATCTAGGGTGATATTATATTTTATTGCCTAATGATTGGAGGCAGGCGAACGAAATGAGCGGCAGGATTAAGCTTGGATTTTTTTCACTTGACTGATAAGTTTTGAGTTTGATGATGATTCACTAAACTACTCAATCTCTCAACCAACGCTGCATAGAGCATTTTCTCATAGCTTCATTGATATTATTTTTTGGACTTTTTTAACAGAAGTTTTGTTCTTTTAAGGGACATCTACATTGGCGGGGCGTAACTTTGAGTTTTATACAGCAGTCATATTTAAAGAACAATCTATTTTTGATGGTATGATAAAAAGAGTTGCCCATGCAACGTTGAATTAAAATTTATTTTCATTCTAAGAATAGTTTTTCATTAAATAGTTCCTAATAGAGAAAAATCCAACAAAGTAACCAACTTAAAGTGGTTAAAGATTACAAAAATGTGACCTTTAACTTATTTCCTTCTTTATTTATTAATTTGGCAACTTTTGATTGAATATTTATATAAATATGATGCACGGATTAGTAACGACCATTATTAACTTTGATAATGCCATAGGAATGAAATCTGAATGGGTATCCACGAAATGATGGAATAACATTTGCGAGTGGAATAATGGTTAATTTCAAAAGCAGATTTTTCCTTCCCTATGTTTGTAATTGGAAATCATGTTTAATTATTCTTATTTTTATGCGGCCTCGAGAACTCAGAGACAAGCAAATTTTCTTGTAACAAATTGATCTAAAGTTAGTGTTGCTATGCCCAAAGTTTCGCATTATTTTACGAATTTTAATTCAAATTTATCCGTAAAATTATAATTTACTTACGGGATTTTTGCTAAGATCTTTTTATTTTTGGAATGTTGAAAGCATTGCTATAGACCAAGAACAAATTATTCGACCTTATCTTGCTCAGAAACGAGGCCCTTTTGGTCCCTTTTTCCCCAATAATTCGAAGAAAATAGGTACTGGCCCTTAAACTCATTTTCCAATAACAAATTAATTTGGCCAGTATTTTTGTTTTTTCCTATATTAAGAAGTTCCATCAAAGTTTTTTGTAATTGATTTTCCCCATTCCAATCATTATACCCAGAAAATATGAAGTATTCTTCCAAAATAGCCAAGTAAAATAGTAAATTAATAGATCCCATCCAAGACAAAAATATAAGGGTTGTTTTTCCATCAAAAATTCCCATAAAAGAAAATTATTCTTTACCTGTGGCGAAGAAAAATAGGCACAGGTCTGAAATACATACACCAATACGAAAAAGTAGAACCCATCTTGGTGGAAAACACAGCGAACGGGGCTCTTTGTCCGTATTTTTTGAAATAATAAGGCGAGCAATAAGTCACTAGCAAAATCTAATAAAATTTCTACCAATCGCAAATGAAGGAACCATAAGCCACAAGCCGAAGATGTAGCCAGAAAGTGTAAGCTCTTCTTTAAGAAGGAAGATTACTGCAGGTTCTACTTGTATGATTTAATAAAATAAGCTTTTTTAAGATAAAAAGTATATAGCCATTGATAATGAAATCATTGATGATTATATTTACACTTAGCGAATAAATTATGAGAAAATTTCGGAAAAGCAAAATGGTTGAATCAATGTAGGTACAGGAATATTGCTCTATACATTGATGCATATGTAAGTATTTATGATATATCTGATATTTGTAATGAATTCATAAATAGTCAATTAATTATTTTACTTAGTCACTTGAAACTTCGTTGCAAAAAATGTAAATATATATGCCGTTATCTCCGGATATATCTATTCACACAAATATGTATAGGTTTGAATTTAAGTTTGATTGTTTATGATTTGGTTATACCCTCTTCCATTACATTCTCCCTTCCTTTCAATTGTCCTTCATTTACTTTCCCCTATAAAACAAAATCCATTAATTTTTCCGTCTAGGGACACCAATTAATGGTGGCCAAATTGGCAGTCATTTTGAGAGAGTTAAAATTAATACATTCACCAACGAGAGTTAAAGAAAACACTGCGGATAATGGAAAGAAAAGGATAATTTTCTCGCTTTAATTAAGTAAACAATTGATAAATGAAGTAATTGAACATTAAAAAGTTATTACAGGAAATGCAATTACTCGAATTGCTATGGGAAAAATCCTAGCTTGTGAAGAATATCATCTTTAGAAAGGAGAATAAAATCATTTTTATCCTAAAAAAAACATATCTATATTCAACAAAGTTGGCTCCATCTTCCTTGAAAACGGTCTCTCATCGTTTAACGAACCATTGGCAACTTTTCTTCAAGCAATCATTTAGGATTAATGAAATATTTGATTTGATATTATTTTTTCCCTCCTTCCTCTACATGATTGTAAACATTAGTATCAATTTGATGTTGTATTAACTTATATAAATCAGAATCACATGGTGCCAGTTACCGTAAATATTGAAGAATATCGATTCAATTCCTTTGCGCGCAAAAGGATCTTTAGCTTGACGAATGATTTTAGCTGAGTTCTAATCGATGGTTAAATTTTGACATATGTATAAAAATTTAAATTCTCTCTTCTCCACGTCTGGCATTATATCTGTTTTGAGATATACTTACGTTTTGTCAAACATTTACTAGATTGCCCAAGGTAATATTTAGAACAATCTATACATTTTACGCAATATACATTGGCAATAGTGGAAAAAGCATTCTCCACTAAAAGTTAATAAATGGTATTTTTCATTGAGATATAACTTTTTTAATGGATTTCTTTCAAATCAATTATTAGCTTGGTTTAATCTTTGATAAGTTAGTGTCTTAATTTCACTCCAAAATATATTATCACCGAACCAATATAACAACCTTCCAAAGCAGAACGTTCTCCCAAGATTTCCCTATCCCGCACATTTAACATCTAAGTTTAATTTGTTTCTCTCTACCCTCACAGACCACTTCCCACATCGGCAATTTTTTTTTTATTAATTCTAAACTTTATTTCTTACATTCCTTTTTTCGCCGTAAGGATTCAATTCCTATACTCTTGCAATAATGTGTTGTTTATAATTATATATACACGACCAAAATTAGTCATTAAGTTGGCCGAACTGGCTTGCAACGTCAATGCAGGATCGCTAAGCACTTAGGTTTGACTCACAGGATTGGCATTCCCATTTCTAACCCAGAAGTTTCATCCAAAACATTGAAAACAACCAACATCCTCCTAATCCAAAATTGTTTAGCATCTTGTCCTTCGACACCATTTGAGTTGAAAATCCTTGAGTCTTTGTTCATCAATAAATTAAACCCTAGTTCAAATAATTACACCTATTTAATTAAATTACTCAACGTACAACCAACCAATATATTAAGCGCCAAAAGACCAACAAGATATTCGTCGTTATTAGCTTTCTGGGGTTATTGAGTTGCTTTCACAACTCGATGGATACAGGTAAGGACCTCTTTGCAATTTATTCACATTTGTGTTTTGTTTATAATATTTTGGCTTATTTTATTCTTTTAACTCTATTCAGTTTAATTTCAATTGTTGATACTCAAGTTAGTTTGTTTAAATTAAATTATCTTCCATTTTTTTGCAAAATTACACCAGATATTGTTAAGTGATTTGACGTAATGTGTTATTTTTTATTAAATACTACTAAATATTATTCTATTTATTCCAGTTTTGCTTTACTTTCGCCATTTTTTAATCTAAGCCATTATTTAATATATTCTTAAACTTTAATATTTATATTTTCCCTTATTTCTGTAGTCGCTAATGATGGTCGCAGTTGAGGCCTGAAACGTCCGACCAATAAAAGTTTACAGACATTTCTTGTGTTTTTATATTCTTGCTACGAATCAGATTCCAAAGGAAAGGATTTGATAAAGGCTTAATTCTAATTAAAAATTCTTTGTAAAACTACAGGCTAAGTTCCATGGAATTATTTTGCAGTTGCAGATCATTATTATCTATAAATAATTGTAGAATATGGAAATTAATTATTTTTATTCTTTATCAGGCAATCGTAAGGTCAAGAAAATCAGTCTGTTTCTTTCTCTATCAATTTTATGAACTGATAAAAGGCTATATTTTAACATCTTCATTTCAGAGCCTTTATATGAAGAAAAAATTGAAGTTTATCATTACTCAATTTAAAATTTTATTTAATTAATATATAAATCAAATATAATGTAGAAAATAGTAGTGTAAGTAATGTAAAGAGGTAATATGTATAATAGCCATAAAATATATAATTTAAATGATTTCATCCAAATTGATGAGAGATATCTTTGGTATGTTCTTTTTAATTTTAAAAACAAGACAATCCTAAAAATTTCGAATTGTGGAGAATAAATTTGCTTTTAAACAACACTTCAAAAATTTTCTAATAAGGGAAGACCAAAAAAGTTCTCCCTCACGGGACGAAATGCAACTAGACTTGATAGTGGTCGTTGTCCTGAAAAGCGCGCATCCAAATCTTTTTGTGTTGCGACTTGGAAAATAGTAGTATTTTCCAATCATGTTTAGCAGAAAACAGTTGCAAATTGTTATATCTAAAGTTTTCTTTTCTGTACACTACATGTGACTCGTCCAATTCTCTTCTTTATACACCATTCCTATCTTATTGTATAGTGCATCAGTGAGGAGTCAGTTTCTAGGATAAGACTTTGATCATTATTCCTCTATCTTCTTCAGATGCATATTTTCCTATGCGTTTATCAAGAAGATTAGGAATTCTTAATGATATCGATTGGGGAGTTTAAAATTACCTGTTTCTATCTTATCCAAACAGTCTTTACATTTAGAAACACTAGACCTCTCATCATACACAATATCTAGGTCCTTCATTGCTTCTGTTGCATTGTTGTCTTCACGTAATTCATAAAGAATGTAAAAACAAATATGACAACTATTGAATTCTTGCTCATCTTTGGGTTGTCCAATACAAAAAAGAACAATAGAATACAAACAAACAAGAACAATAATTAAACTGAGGGACATCAATGGACACTTAACTAATATCCTGTACCATAAATACACAGTTAAATAATGTACTTACAGTGAGGTCAATTATTCCAGGTTTGTTAAAGCGTGCGTTTTCATTTTAATTCCTTAACTTATGACACTCAATTCTTTCTTCTGGGCCAGATAGGTTCTCATTAGGGATAGCATAAGATGGATATAAAACCGCATATAGCTCAAATGGCGCAGTTTTCAAAATTAAGAATTTTTCTATCCAAAAGAAAAATAAAGGAAAGAATGGAGGGGAATGTAAGAAAATGTAAAAAACATATCGATTATTATCATTATTACAAATTGAAACGAAACTGGAAAAGTCAAAGGACGATGTATGTCAAGGCTCTAGCATGGAATGAAATTTGCTACGAAAAATGTATGAAATTAAGTATAAATACCTAAAATAAGATATATTAATGTACATAAAAGATGATACAAAAACAAATATAGACATTTATTAAAAGGAAGTTAGCACAGAGTGTGAAACTCTGAACATCAAGTTATTTACACCACTAGGAATCAAATGCTAAAGCTTTGTTATGCCAGGAAATGCGCCCCAATAAGCTTTCTCTCGCGTCAAATAGAAATACGCAATGAAATTAATATTTTAGGTGAGGAATAAAATATAGATATTATAAAAATACCATTTTTATCGAAAAATCAACTGAATTATGGGAATTTAAACAAAGATATTAAAAAGTTTGGGATGGAAATTGTAGGGAAAAATTCAATAGACACCAGCCTCTTAAAATTGTAATATGCATTTCTTCTTAAAATCCATATATATTTGTAAAGGTACAGTTAGTTCTTAATAAGCCTACGTGTATGCTAAAATAATGCTTGTATGTATATATGTTAAAATATTATCTGAAAAACATAAATTCCTTCCAGCTGTGCGCCTAAAATTAATTTTCTAACTTAAAATAATTCTTTTCTGGGTAAGAAAAATAAATTGTTTAAGCTATCTTCGCTTTGCCGCATTTTTTCTTTTTTAAGATTCAACAAAATAATGGGATAAATGTATGCATATCAAAATAGTGCTTTGATTTAATAAGCAATCAGTCAATTTTCTCTTGAAATTATTTAGCCCACAAGGTGAATGACTTTGATCATACTGGTGAAATAAGAGAAAAAGAATCCCATCAAATTTTTAGTGCAATTATATACATGATTATCATTGGATTAGGTTCGGTCTTCAATTTCATTATTCCAAAATTATTTGAAAAATATTTAGCGCTGAAGAATAATAATATTTACCGTGTTGTATTCTTGCTAAAATAATAATGAAAAGATTATAAAGGAAGAAAAGGTAAATAACTCAGGAATATATTTAATAGTCTTTTTTTTAGCATTTTCTGCCTTCCAAAATAGCGAGAAGCCTTCAATAATGCTTAGAGTCAATGATTTTCATTTACATCACTACCCCTCAATCCTCTATTTCATCTTTTATCACTAGAACCCGAAATATTACATATTATTGATCAAACTTAACAATTTCTGAGATGCATCTTAAAATATTAATCTATTCTCTTTTAATGAAAACCGTTCTTGCGTCCACATAATAATTCACATCTTTTTCTTCCTATTCTTAATCAACACATCAAAATTTTACAAATGTTTCTGATGTTAGACGAACCATTATTGTGATTCATATATTCGATTCTATTTCAGAGAAGACAATAAAATTTGGCTAAAGTGAAATAAATGATAAAAAATCAAAAGGTTGAGGTGGATTTGGGGGGTCTAGTGAACCTAAAAACATTTTATTGAAAGTTTGGTGAAAGTTTACCCTTCAAAGCAAATAAAAGGCTTCTTTAAATATCAAATCATTCTCTCGATTAATTAAAAGTCATTAAGTTATTATTTTTTAAGTTAAGGTTAGGTTAGGTTAGGTTAGGTTATATAACCGAAAATGTACCAAAATCAGGAGTTTTGTCTTTATAAGAAAAACGTGTTCACACTCGTGGATCAAATGCTGGTGACGTCACCAGCCATTATTGGTTTGTGTCCCCTAAACAAAAAAGCGCCTAAAAGGTTTGTTTTACTATAAACTTCAACAAAGTCCGATCAAACTTAACAGCCCCTTATTTTCTTTCACGGATCATTTAGCGACTTAGGGAAAAATTGCTAAATTTCCCCTAGAACATGCTAGAGTACTGTTCAATAAGAACAAAATTGCGAAATAGCAATTTTATGGGCACTGAGCTTTCTAACCATTGATGAAAGAAAAGAGTTAAAATATAAATAAGTCAATTTCAGTGAGATGCCAAAGTGAATTCTAATCACAGTGTCTAGCGGGAATTTTCATTAAAAAATTAAATAAAAAAGAGTGGAAATAAATTTAATTAATGCTGTCAGAGTAATTGCTTTAGTCATCCTTCTATTGGCATTATTTTTTTAATTACAACAAAAAAATGCCATGCTTCATGAGAGACAAATAAGGCATGATAGGTACGAAAGTAACAAAAAAACATTTTAAGCGCGAGAAGGGCACACGAGTGGCTGGTATCACTAATTAATGTTTTATTGATGTAAGAAAATCAATTAATTGTCAACAGGATATTTTAAATAATTAATGAATATAGAAAGAATTTAGGATAAAAAAGAAGCTATTTCGGGTTATCTCCCTTCGCCATAGTGGCCCAGTGAGAAATTTGGAAGCTGTGACATGGGCCTTGGACAGGTTATTGAAATAAGAAGAGAAATAGCCCTCAGATTGTCAATTGCGAAAGATTGTAAAAGATGTTCGGATGGTGAGGAGTAATGAAAAATAGAAACCAAGTGTAAGAAGAGGATCGACCGAGAAGAATAGGTTTTTGTAGTCTTGATTTTCGAATGAAAGTCTTAATTTCTCAAATGAATACTAAAACCAGAGGAAAGTGAAATTGTTGGAAGTTTTATCTTGATTCATAACTTCCAGCTCTTGGGACTTATTACTCCTGTAGAGTTGTTTAGTCAGGTACTTCAGTACTCTTTTAGTGACTGGGAAAGGCACTAGTCTTTTTAATTTAGATATTAAAAAAATTCACAGCCAAGAAATCCTAGTTACCCATTCTTTTGAATATGAAAGGAAAATAAAACAATTGAATTATTTGTGATTCTAAGCCGATATGTGAATATACTTTCTATAGGTTATTATAAAGGTTTTAAAATAACGTTGGAGAGCGGCTATAAACTGAGTTCTTCCACCCTTCTGGTAAATATTCCTCAACGATGATTGCATTTTTTATTACATTCGTGTTCATTTTTCAATCTGAATTTTAAGTTACCTCGTTTAAATTTCCCCTATGGTACGTCTCGTAGTTCATTAAGCAGACTTTTCATGATTTAAATAAAAGAAAGGCTTTGACTGCAAAAAGTTTACAAGTATCACATTCAAAACAGGTTAATCCTGCAGCAATATTTTCGAAAGCTCACGGTCCTAAATCCTATGGTTTCTTTTGTTTGTTAGTTTTTGTCTTCAATATTATTATTTTCTGATTATTATTAAAAGAAAATTTACACTTAGTGTTTGATATAAACAAATGACAAGTAGCATTAGAGAGGAGATTCAAATTCAATTGGAGGGAATGCGATGCGTTTAAAAGCAGTAGTTGATTTGTACTTTAGAAACTTTAATCAGAAAATTGGTTCAAGCAACATTTAGCAAAATATGCGATAAATATAATATATATAATTATTTATACATATATATAAACTGAAGTTTGAAATATGTTGTTTTCATGTATTTATGTTTTTGTCTTAGCTATTTATTAAGGACGTGAACAAAGCACTGTAACTTTGAAATTATAGAAAGAATAAGTGTAAAAACATTAGAAATATTGAAATAGAGGCACTGAATTACTAAGAAAGAAATCGAGGTAATGATGATGATATTCGATTGAGTAGACTTCATCTACCTTACAAGGTAGTGTTAGGAGAATGTATCAAGCCTGAAAGAAATTCCAAAGCATCAACTTGTAATCAAATATACGAGACTCCTTCTTATTTTGCTATATAAAAGGGATAAATGTTCTGTGTTTGTTAAAGAATAATAAAAATCATTCATATTTACCACTACTCCCAGGTGTTGTTAAGTTCGCCCTCAACTAATGAGTTATACGAGAGACCATTTTTTTATGAGAAGGTAAGTGGAAATGAAGAGAATTACAAATATTAGAATATAGGTTAACTCAAAAGTAATATATTTTTATGTCAAAATCAAAAGAATATGTTAATACCTATTTATATTTTCGGGTTTGGCAATTATCATTCACATTATTGTATGTTAACTCTAAAATAAATCAAAATATCTAAAAATCCCAACCATTGTTGGTATAGTAGTCCTTCTCCACCTACCCAATAAGAAAAGGTTGTAGCAATTTGTGCTTCCGCTAATGTAGGTTTTTATTAAGGATTTCCCAGTGCCTCTTGATTATTAAAAATCCGAGATGTTTTCATACTATCGACGACAAATTTCACCCATGTTCGGACAGAAGTACTGTTTACCATATGTGTTTTCTGATATCACTTTAAATCTGTACGTTAGCACAGAGAATATCATCGAACTAGATACTTTTATATTTTCATAGTATTAGCTTTGAGAGAAATGGTGCTGGACTCTTTTTCCTAGAGAGATATGTAAGAGTGTAAGCTCACAAAAATGAGCAATCTAACTGACTAGCTCTTAGTAGTGACTTGGTAACATGTTTCCTCCAAAATAACTATGCATTTACTCCAAATATCTTTTCTTCAAGGTCTTTTGCCCAACAAATCTCTGTTTAACGATGCAGTTGAACTACTCCGTTATTAACAATGAATAAAGTCACCTCTAGTGACGACAAATTATCTGCCTTGGGGCTGTTATAAGGATTCGAATACAGCTTCGAACATTCCAAAGCTTTATTTCAATGGTTCACCAAATCAAATTGAACTACTGAACGATCCAGATCTGTCAGATGAATCAGTTCCTGACGGAAGATCATTATTACCTTTTGGCGCTGAGTAATGCTGGCTTGATGATTGTACGAGGTTCTTTAGGAGTGACTCTTGTAATCGAAAGAAGATAATCATGCTAAATTTTGTGTACATATAGTTGGAATAGTTGATATAATAGAAATATGATATTTATTGCAGCTGCTTGGTCGATTACTTCTACCCAAGAACCACAGGAGTCGCAATAGTTGTTGTTGTATTGCTCCACAAGAGCAGACCACTGCTCTTTCTGACCGGTTGAGACATTTTGAGACAAATCTTTTGATCCTACAACCTTTCCTGGAGGCACCGTTAACTTTACCACAAATACTGGGGCCACGCCTTCTGTCAGACTGCTTTGAGCTGTTGTATGCATCCCCTGGTTCCACTTTAGGATTGCATCCAGGTGGGGCGGTGAGGTCATATCCACTTGAAAATGACTAACAACTCTACACTTATATTTATTCTTGCCCGAAAGGTTGGATAAAGTTTACAAAACAGAATTGGAATAGTATTTGCCAAGAATATCTGACATTTACACTGATTCATTTGATTACTATAAAAAATAAGCCGATAAAAGATGATTACATATATAATGGAAATAAAGATAATTGCAGAGTTCGTTATAATTTACCTAAGCTGATTGTTATGTCTATCGATCTGTTCTCCAAATTCAGGTTGCATTATATAACACCCGCTTGCTTTTTACCCTTAGGTAAAAAGCCAGAAAATACTAACCATAGATTTGTTTGAGAACCGGCGAACTCCCTGAACCAATCTAAGACAAATAATTGAAATAGATTACCGCAGGAGGAGAGCTCCCAATCTACTCTCCCCGAGCAATTCATATATTGAATCTGGTACGACGCGCAGTTGAAACAACGTGGTACTCGAATAGTATCAAACAATTACTACTTCAGAAAATGCTAAGCCAAAGAATTAATCTCGAATCTCGAAAACGCAAATATATGATAAAACCTGAAATCGGAAACATAAATATATATATATATTTTTAATACTTATCTAAATAAAATGTCAATGATTGAAGTAAACTCATAAATACAGGATTTATACAAAGTTTTTCTGAAAAATAACATTTATTTAAGAAAACTTAACATAATAATCAGTGGAAAAAAGTCCATAGGTAGAGTACCTAGCCTAAGCAAGCCTTAAATTAATCCCCAAAACTTTTGTCTTCATAGGAACCCATAGCCTACGCGTAGCGTTAAATAAATCAATACAATTCCCATTTCCATAGAGCCTTAATAGACTACGGATAGTTATAAATAAATCATCCGAATTTATGTTTCGTTAAAGACCCCATGGCCTACACATAGCGTTGAATAATTCAACCTAAATTTCGTTTCCACAGAAATCCAATAGCCTACAACTATGTACTTAGCGTTATATAATTCAATCGACCTTAGGTTACCATGGAGACAACAGAGCTCAAGCATAGCGTTAAATTCTTTCCTTTGATATTTTCCAGCATTTCAGTTTGCCAGCTTATACAACCTGAAGGAATTTTGTATTCTTTCCTTCTATATCATCTCCCTGTCTCTCTTAATTTCTAAAAGTTTCAAATTCATTTAAATTTTTTAGCTCTTGAATTTTAGAAAAAAAACTCTGTAAAGGTAAAATGTATATATCCCTCCACTTAAAAAATATCTAGTACTATGTTATATACCAAAACTGAAATTGAATGTCAACAAAGGATCGAAAATTCTGTTTCTAGATATATCTTCCAAGCTCCAAAATTTACGCAAATACTAACCTTAAGAGGAGGAATAGGTTTAAATACAATGCAGAAAAGGATAAGAACAAACACGATTTTCTTGGTGAAATATGTAGATGAGAACCATCAAAATGAACTGATGAAAAGAGTGGTTGATGAAAAACGAAAATTAAACAAAGACTATTGGTTAGCTTCAGTAAAAGATTTTAGAAAAAAGTTAATTTAAGTTATGGAGACATGAAAGCAAATACCAAAGCTAAATTAAAGAAAAAAATAAAAGATTGGGATACAGAAATTTGGAAAAAAGGATGTCTCAGAAAATTGGACAAAAGAACTAAAGGATGGAGAAAACCTTTATGATAATGGACCATCCTCAGTGATTATATATATATGGCAAGAACAAACAACTTAAATCTAAACGACAGGAAAAAGCATAGAGGTGAAGAAACAAAGTGTTTGATGTGTGAAGATGAGTCAGAAAATTTAAACTACTTTATTTTATGGTGTAGAGGATAAAGTGAAGAAAGAGGTAAAGAACTACTACTACAACAAGAACAATTGATATGACATTTGTTATTTGAAAAAGGAGAAGTAATAAAGAAGAAGTTATACGAGTTTCGGAGAATAAGAGAAAGAAAAAGAACAACGTCTTAAGTATATAAGAGAAGCACCGTTGCAAAGGAATTTTTAGCGACTCTGAACCTGAACCTATATTCTCTGATAATAATTTTTTTTTACTATTTGTAAACCTTTTTATACCAAGAAATATTTCGAAGTTTTTGGAGTGCTAAGTGACATTTTTTTAAGAAAATGCAGTCCTTTTGCTCGCCTTTGATTAAAAAAAAATGTTCGCTAAATTCACCCTAGTGCACAAAATGTTTATCTATAAATGAAACAATGATGCTTTGTTTTAATAATAAGTCAAGTTGTGACTCCAGGAGGTGAGGACGCTGAAATCTCAGCCTAAGAAACATCTTGGGAGAGGAGGCTTTGGGACATTCTGATTGGCTTATGATCAGGGCACATATGAATTCGTCGCTTTTAATATTTAACCTGCTCTTTAACTTCGTCATGAAATAGAAGTGTTAAAACAAGTTCAGCACTATGATGGATTCCCAAACCTGATATCGGAAGGTTCGGTTAATTAATCCTCTACTTACTAAGCGATAGCGATGTAATACTCAGGTGAAACCAGATACGACATAAAGAAACAAATGAAGAAATCTTTTAGCAACAAAACAACTGTACAATCGAAATATAGGTATTAAGACTTCTTTAATCAATTCATGAGGCCGGTTATGTTCACCAAGATATCAGCCCGAAAAACTTTTGCATTGGACGAAATAACGAAAAATGCAAAATTTAAATGATTGATTTCGGTCTTGGCCGTTAACTGAAACCGAAATCACAACAAATCTCCCCCGAAGAATATACAACCAATGTTTCCGGCACCGCTAAATTCATGAGTCACAATTAGCAGAGAGGCAAACCGGTGAGTTAGCGAGATGACCTTATATCTGTCGGATAACTCTTATACTACATTTACCACGGTAGTCTTCCCTGGGCCTCAGCCTGCGGAATCAGAACCCCAGGACAGCATCAAAGGGTAGCAAAGTTAAAGGAAGAAGCATTATTTTATCTCCTTGATATAACCAAAGGTACACCTCACTCCCTTACGCGATTAATGGGGTACGCCCATAGCTTGAAATTTTGGCGAATTACTAAGTACAATCAATTTTCCCACTTGTTGGAGTGTAATTTAATTAAAAGTGGCTACATTCTGGACTGAAAATACGACTGGGACTTGTAAAAAAGTTCGACGAGGCTGAATAGAATATTCAATCGGAGCAACAAAACCAAAATTTGATGTTTGTGGTAAAATGAACAAAGGTAAAAATTTATAAGGGCAGAAAATGATGGTCTTTCTTTCCCCCTTGGAACCAGGTTGTCATTCTTGTCTTCGCCTTTTCTATTTCCATTTCTATCCTTAAATATTTTGACGTTATTTAAATTTCCCATCGGTCGTTTTTACTCCCCCCATAGAGGGTATAAAGGAGGAGTTTTTCCCCTACTGCACCCCTCTGGAGGAGCGCACTCTCCTAGTGTCACATGAGAAACCGGTGCTCTCTCAAGACCTCCTATGCACCTTAATTGAATCTCACACTATCTTTCCGCGCCTGTTTAGACCCCGAAAGGGTGAAAGAAGGTATTAACGTTTTCAAAAAGGTACCTTTCTATTCTGGACGAAATCCTCCGAACGGATAATGAACTTTATATAAAGACCAGAATGACAATAGTTGGCAAGCAAAAATAGAGCACTGGTTGCCATTCTTTCAGCAACCACCAGAACTTGAACATCTTGTGCCTCTAAGTCGAAGACACCCAGTGATCACCACGTGAGTATGGTCCCATGACGGAAGAGTGATGTCTCTGCGAAGAGGAGAGTGGCAAATACAAAAATCTTGTGAGTGATTATGTTATGATGTAGGTGGCCAGAGCTGCCCGTGCGCATGCCCAGACTCGTCGCGCACCATCATTGGCGATGCCTCCAGCAAACAAAGCATTTCTTTTGTTTCTGGTTTCGTTGGGAAACGAACCCGTTATTAATGTGTGGGACTTCAATGTTGTTTCCACTAGTACAGAAAGAGCTCTCTATTTTTTTTACGTATTTTACCATTTTTGTAAGTCAATTTCAACGTGGCGGGTTCTTAACTTTCGTGTTGATTTTCAGATAAGTTCAAGTTTTATTATTAATAACCGATTTTTCCTCCCCACACTTAAATAAAAAGAGTTCTAAATCACTCATTTTTCTGTAAATATGAGATCGCTTTTGAGGATATCGTAATTGTACAGATTGAATACGGTTTTTAAGGGATAAAATTCTACTCACCGGATTGGCTCGTTTCCTTTAACGTATCGCTCAAGCCAGGCGGAATAAATATCATCGTAGAGCTGGCCGACATTTGTTGAGCGCTTGTGAGTTAAGACTTCGCTCCAAAACAAGGGTGGTTTTTATTAGTTTGAGGCGGAAACGTAGGGTATTTCTACCTCCCTCAATTTGAAAAACACGAGAATCTGAGCTACACGCCCATCAGGTTTAAAAGATGGAAAATCCACATAAATGAAAAGGAAGAAGCAATCCCGCACGTGTGCTGTTCCACTTGGAAAGTGGTTGAATTTGAGGGACGGTCACAAGCACTTGATCCATCACTCAATGAATGTGGGGACAGAAAGGGAAGTGAAATGTAAATATTTGGTTAGGAAGAACTACATAACTAGGATCAGTAAAAAACCCTGAGATCATTCAAGGCCAGTCCTCCGAGAGGAATATAGTCAATGCCACCTAAGCCTCCAGAGTGAATTCCGTGCATTTAATAATTCTATATCGATCAGCTACATGATATGAAGGTATAATCGTAGATTATACCTTCATATTATGCAATTCCTAACTACGTAAACACTTATCTATGAGGTTACCTATTATTGTACAATTTCTAATATGTTTTTCGTCCTCAAATACCTGATAGGAAAGATCTCTTCTCTCTCGCAGAAGGGCGTCTGCTAGTGTTGGAAATAATAATGCCTTGAAAGAGAGAAAAGAATATGGAAAACACATTATGACTTATGCACTACAACAGCTAACAGCTGGCATCATTGAGGGGAAGGGGCTCAGGCTCTTATGTATCTATACTCAGTTCTTATTTTATCAGGTTATTTTCCTCTGTGCTCCTATTAAGCTTCATGTACACGCAAGTTATACTCGTCCAGTCTGTTTTTAAATATATTATCCTTTGTACTTTCCACTCCTTGGCCACTTTAGGCTGTTCCATGTTTGAGAGATTTTATAGCTAAAGGAAATTTGTGTTATGCCACAAGTTAATCACTTGTTGAACGTCTACTCGCAAGGAATAATAGGCTTAGACAACGAAATCTTTCTTCATAGAAAATATTCCTGAGTTCAGGCATTGCGCTCCTCTAACATGTCTATATCTTTACTAAGGTTCAGAGAGCAGAATTGAACAGCATACTCTAGATGTGTTCGAAATATTTATTTATATACGGGTAAAATTATAACTCTAGAATTATATGAGAAATTCCGTTTGGTGTATCAGAGCATTCGATTCGTTTTATAAATCCGCTGAAATTAAGGCCCCAAGATGCGGTTCCAATTTTTGGAATCCCAGGAGTTGGCCCTACTCATATGATAATTATATTTCAGAATCCTGCATCCTAAGTGCATGACTTTGCATTTAGGTCTGTTAAACTTCATTTTACATGTATCCGCCCTCTCGACAATTTTCTTTAGGTCTCGCTGCAGTTTCACAACAATACAACTAACAACAGCACTAAAACTACCTTGATGTCGTCCTCGGTCACTCCGTTGATTATTATTCCCACTGCAAGTTTATCTCATTTATGACTGCGCCCTGTGAGCGATCTGTGGAACAGTATATAAAGGATTTACAAATATTTCCACCTATTCCGTCGATTTTATTTTAAGAGCATCACATGCGGCACTGTATCAAACGCCTTTTGAAAGTCGAGGTATATCATGTCAACTGATCCATTATTGTCGTAGATGGAAATCATTTGGTAAAAGAATTTCAAGAGATTTATTAGAAGGGAACTTCCGGTTCTAGAACAATGTAATTTTTTTTAGATTAGGTTATTAGCCTTCAAAACTTTACCAGTAACCCATGATAGGTTAATGGGATTACACTTTTCTTCTTGGATTACTTCTCACGTTGTTTCGTTCAAAATTCGCATTTTTGGTTTTGTATATCATTTTAGTTCAAATTTTCTGCACTTTTTTATGGTATAATTGTTTTTTCAGCAACGTGACTAGAACATAGTGAAAATTTAGATAATTCAAAATTGCATATATTCCTGGAAAATTTTCTTACATATTTAAAGTTTATTTGTGAAAAAAAGAAACTACGCCATTGATTTTATATTATATTATTTCAAGTTTTATGCACTTATTCATAGTATATATTTTCTTTGAGCAACAGGACTAGAATATAGTGAAAATTATAAAAATGCAAAATTTTATACATTCCTGGAAATTCTCGGTAGATTTTGAAAGTTGATTTGTGAAAAAAACGCAAACCTATACCATGCGATTTTAAATAGTTGCTAAAAAAAACCGGCGCCTAAGAACTGGTTTTTATATTTAGAATCATGCGAATATATATTGATCTAAATCCAAGGGCATTCAGAACATCCAAACTTTTCACCCAACACCCCTTCTCCATCCAACTGAGAACAAAGCCTATAGTTGACCATGTAGGAAAAATATGTTTCAATCTGCCATTAAAACAGATTATAATGAACTACAGAAACCTGATTTCAAATGGTAACTAAATCCTATGTGAATCTTTTAGTCATGAATTAAGTTCGAATGCTTGAATTTTAATAATTCTATAGCAATTTATATGATATCAGGTTTCAAGGGGGGGGGGTTCTGAAATGACGCCATGTATCTCAAAAACGGCGCCGTAAGTTATCATGATTTTGATACAAATAAAAGGGCTTTTATTGAGCTTTAATTTGCTATAAGATAATCTAACGTAGTATTAAGCTGAGAAATTAATGTGGCTTCACCTTAATATGACGAAAGTTTCTGAGTTCCGATTTTTCACCATTTTTAAAGATCGGCGTCATATTAGCTCTGTTGAACCTAATTAAAACTATTCCATCACATATTGAGGTTTTAACAGTTTGTTTTTTGATTGCTTAAGGTGCGTCTGGTTCACATCATTTAGCCTGTCATTGATTCATTTTATTAATATCGATAGTAATTTCGCATTCGCTTACGCGCGCGTCAAAGAGCTTCCTATTTTCACTTAAAACGATATCCTCACTTAATGTGTTTAACTACCTTATGTCCTCAATAGTATAGAGGCTTTCGAAATGATAGTTTAATATCTACAGTTTCTCCAACGATATTGGATAGGTAATTCTGTCTACTCCTTAACGGTTTTATAGTCTTCCTGGTTGGCTGTCTAATATTAATGTATGCATTAAATCGCTTTGGCTTTGTTTAAGAATTATTGTCTATATTTCTTTCATAGTCTTTCTTCGCCTTTTTAATAGCTTTCTTTAACTGACTCCTACATGTAATATAACTCGCTCGATTTGACTCCGTAACGTTGTTTCACCATATTACATATCGTCAATTTCCCTCTCATATACAACTTAAATTTCGCCGGTCAACCACGTTGCTCGACAGGAAATACGTTTATTTTTTCTTACATGTTTAACTAATTGAGTATCTACCGTTAGTACTACTCACTTATTTTTAGTACACATGGCTTGTGCTTTCATATTTAAAAATGAGCTATCTCAATCGTGGTTCTGTCTACGATCACGAGACAAGTCAAAGTTAGATTTTCCGAACAACGGAACAAGTTGGTAGCTGTTATTTAAGGATACCTAAGCCTTTCCAGCGGCTTCCAACTTGGACAATTTATGAGATAGGACGGTCTGAGGCCGCTTAAATTCAGCCGCTATCACATGTTATAAACACATGCTACCCACGTACATTTGCGAGAGGAAGCAGAGCGCGTTCGCCCACCTTAGCCAATATTTAATCAGGTAAGTTCATTCCCCCGTTTCGCCTCCATACGTCGATCTCACCAGATTGAGTTAGGCTTATCGGGAGATAAGGTGTTTTCCCAAGCGCAACTGGGGCATTCCCCCGAAGTCCCCCACTCAATTATCCCCTACGCCATGGAGACGGCTCCGGGTACTTATACATAGCTTTCCCCGATTAAAGCAGATCAGATCCCGATTATCTTCGCGAGGCATCACGCCAGTCCAGTCTTCCTTGTGCACCTAGGAACTTTCTACCTCGAGAAACCCCTTATTATCCAGAAGAGGACAATATCCCTTGAGTGCTAAGGTTCGTGCCTTCCAGACGCCAAGTCAACAAGGCCCCCGTGTTGCTCAGAAAGAGAACAACGTTAGAACAGCCATTGTTCTTTGAGCTCGTTTGAATGGAGACGGCTCTCACCCCCCCTGTTGTTCAGAAAGAGAACAACGTTAGAACAGCCATTGTTCTTCAAGCCTGTTCGTCAGGAAACGGTTCTCGTTCCCAAGACATCACGTCAGGATAATTTAATTCCCCCCTTTTTAACGTTTTTCAAGAGAACGCTTGGTTTCAACAATAACCTCCATTGTTCATCTAGAACATCCTAAATTTTCTGTCACAAAGATCATTCGTACTTCCGAACCCCACTTTGCTCTTACTCTTCGAAGACAGTCCTTCTCCTTCACTAAGGACAACCCCCAAAGAACCCTTCTGCTGGAAATCGCCAAGGGACCAAAGATTCTTTCGCATCGTCTTCCTCTGCACAACAACCTTTTGTTAACGCTACCCTGTGCTTCAAAGGGTTTAGCGAACCATTCCCCCCCTTTAATTTTTATTTGTTTACCTTTTTAAATCTCTCCAAATCTTAATTCTCGGATCAGGCAGATATTCCCACGACCCTTTTCATTCTCCGTTTATGTAAACATTTTTTTGTGTGTTGTTGATAGTTTAATTAATAAAGCTCGATTTTATTAATGATAGCCATATTATTATCCTTGTGCTCCGTTCCACTTCTTCAGCATATTGAAGATAAATAAATAAGCCTCTCCAGGCCCCCTCCCCTTTGGACTAACCTCGGTGAATCAAATTACCACGCACTCGAAATATTAGAATAATTCCCTCAACGAATAGTTATATATGGTATATCGTCGAGAGCCTATTCTACGACATATATATATATATATATATATATATATATATATATATATATATATATATAGATAGATATATATATATATATATATATACTATTTAAATTTGGTATCAAGTGTGTAAGGTTTAACGCTATATCTTTGCAAACACTGGTCTCAGTCGAGTGAAGCATAGTGTTATTCGTTAGAAGAATAGAGTATAGTAGTTCCTTTTTGTTTTAACGATTGCTATCCCCTTTTTTGAAACTTAAGAAGCTGGAGTAGCTCAAGGAACTGTTATAATAATTTGTTTGTGTTTTTTTTGTGTTATTTTAGTCTTTGGTTATCTAGGTCGAAAAACCAATTACGAATAGGTCAGTGCCCATATTTAGGTAGGCTAATTCTCTAGAAGACATAATTCTTATTGCAAGGAATTTAGTTGGTTGACTATTGCGCCCTCAAGTGCAAATATGACTCAGTTTGAAATCTTCAATGCGCAAGGAGAATCCTTGGGACTTTTCGGAAGAGAATTGATTGAGTACGTTCAAGAGGAGCAACGAACGGAAAGAGAAAAGTTAAGAGAAGAAAGGCAAAGAGAAAGAGAATGAGAAATCCAACGAGAAGAAAGAGAAAGAGAAATCCAACGAGAAGAAAGAGAGGAACGGAAAAAAAATAGCTGAGTGAGCTTCACCATCAGCTTGAAATGGCTCTAGTACAGGTTGAAATACAATCAGTCAGTTCACGTTCAGAAGCCTCGCCTAATCTCCACCTTAAGCTCCCCAATCTCAGGGATGGAGAGGATTTCAGAGCATTATTAGCACACTTCGAAAAGATCCTCAAGATCAATAACCTGGATTTGGAGGCTGAAGGGGTAGTAAGATTACTTCCCCTTTTAAATTGTAAATTGCGCGACATTTTCATATCTTTACCATCTGAATGTACAATTGACTACATCACCTTAAAAGCTGAGTTATTAGCCGCTCATAATATGACTCCCTATTTCTACCGACAAGAATTTCAAGGAGGTCGTATTAAACCAGGATAGACGTTCCGGAAATTTGAATAAATTCTTCAGAGGAATTTTAAATTCTGGTGAGAATCCTCAAAGGTTGATCCTAACTACGAGTCCTTAACAGACTTCGTGTGCGGGATCAATTTTTGGCAGCTCTCCCGACGAAGATCCGCGCGTTCGTCAAGGATCGTCGGTGCCAGACCTTTAAAGAGTGTACCAAAGAAGCGGATGTCTATGCCGCACCGACAACCGTCCCACTATTTTTCTTCGGTGGTCATTTGTTCTTACGCCGCTCTTAGGCACTCTAACCGCGGGCATCCTGACCTCGTAGATAATCGGATCTTTTGAGTTCGGCGATTAACTGGGGGTTTTTCCTTGCGTGTTGTTCAAACCATCAGTTAGATGGATTTCTTTCGCAATTTCACTGAAGCCAGTTTCTTATTAGAACTGCTTAATGGCCTTTTGCAGCTTCCTTGGGACGGACAGATCGAGTCGGCTACCCATCGGGCGGTGAGATCAGAGCCATTCTGCAGTTTGACTGTTAGTAAAACGATTAACGTTCTCACGCACCTCAATTTCTCATTCTATTCTCTCTTTATCTCCGAAGAGAGATTTTAATATATATGTCCGCTTGACCCTCTGGGTGGCGGTACGTTTTAATTTCTCTACATACAGAATCTTTTTTGAATCCTTCTGCGGAAATCTCAAAGGAACTATAGTCTTCAAATCCTCACTAGGGTCGCTCAATTAGAGAATCCTCTTTGAATCCTTCAGTGATTATATCAACTGAACAATACTCTTCAAATCCTTAATTGGGTAGCTCAATTACAGAATCCTCTTCGAATATTTTTTGGATATCTCAACCAAACTATACTCGTCAATCTCCGCTCGGCTATCTCAATTACAGAATCATCGTCGAATCCTTCTTCGGATATCTCAACGGAAATATATTCTTTAATTGTCACTTGCGTAGCTTAATTTCAGAATCCTCTTTAAATCTTTCAGCGGATATCTCTACCGAACAATAGCCGGTGTCACATTGCATTGGACCCCACGGTTGGGGGCCAACGACCCCTTGATCTACGCTTGCAAACGAGAAGATTAAAATACTCAATTAATACAGCTCTGTTTTGGTTTGTTAGCTTGTTCTATTGGATACAGTCATTTGTTTGTCCCTGATGAAGTGCCTGCGCCAGGGGTGGTCTATTTAGTGTGAAATTGGCTATTTATTTCTATTCTAACCTCATATTCACCAAAATTTAATATTCGTTCAGTAACTGAAACTACATTACCGATCTAAAAAAAACATGGGGCAAATATGATTTAACTTTTAAATTAATGGGCAAGAAATCTGCAGTTTTTCTTCTTTATTTTCCACTCGTTTTACCTCAACTCGTAAGTCTGATCCTAATGACTGGATGAAATTGCTTTCATACAGAACAAAGGAGAAATCAAGCAATTTGCGCAAACATGTCTCGTTCACTCCCACCCAAAGCCTCCGCTACCGCCAAAGCTGCAATTAGAAGTGCCGCCAGCAAATAGTGTGAATAGGAGAAATCCAATATGAAAGAAAAATACGTGTATTCCGAAATACAAACTCAGTCGTTCTCTTAAACAAAGTACACATAATTTAAAATCAATTAGAAGCTCTTCTACAAATCGCGAGCCATAGAAAGGCACTCAAAAGTTCACATGTGAGTATCTAGGAAGACATATGTGCAAGTAATTGGTCGACTACTCAAACCTACGCAATTACTGTTATCAACAGTTCCTGGAAATTGAGAGTCAATCTGATGACAGCCCTATTAATGTGATAATTGAGAATGCAGCACCAATTAAAAGGGAATTAAAATTGTTATATCTAGATTGGAACAGATGTTGCACCGGGGCACCTCATAATGAAGTGTTGTTCTTTAACATATGTAGATGGCGCTCTTTAGGAATTTAGCGGAGATTTACTCTGAAATGAGGATTCATTCTAGCTATTACTATTGCTAAACACAAGAACTTTGTCTCGAGGAGAATTTCGGCACAATTATCGGAAAGGAAGAATTATCTCCCTTATTTCTATATTTTTAAAGGGTGAAAAGGGAAAATGTATTATTCCATTCGTGAGTATTAAGATAATTTGACAATTTATCCGATCTTCCTCACTTATCGTGCTTTTTTGGGGAAATATTTCTTCCTTTTCACTACATAATCTTCCGTAGAGTAATATAACCCCTTTTAAAATAATTAAATCGTATCCTAGTTTTAGTTCGTAGGTGGTTCCTGTGACTTTTTTTATTGGGAAGGTCTTTCCCGCTAATGCCTCTTTAACGGGAGCCAAAGACAAATCTATTTGGAATTTCTTAGGTAAATTCGCCAATGAATCGACCTGGCCCTTAAATATATTAGGAAAGATCGCTTCTTGTTGAAGCCCTATCTTTCGATCAAATCTTATAGGGTATTAAATTAAGGTATTTTATCTATATATTAAAAATAAAAGCCACTGGAATATTTTTAATGTAAAGGTTTGGACATAACTTCGTAAAGATTGTTAAAGTAAAGGGAAATAAAAATTAATTATAGCACGTCTTTGCTCATGAAGTCTAAATTGATTCAAAGGCGGTATAGATCATAATTAGGCACGAATCTCTTAAATATATGCCTATTGGTGAACATTTGACGTCTCTTCACAGCATAAGGAAACAATAGTAATTGAAGGAGAGACTTTTTCTCCTGGCAAGAAAGAAATTACTATATTCCCTAAATTGTTGCTCTGTTTAAGTTTGCTAACAATATATGATTTGGAACAGAAGTTTTTAAGACAAATTTAGTTGTATTTGGCACTTGTGAGTGGTTCGCCCTATATATAAATCTATAGGTCAAACCACATACAAGTGCTAAATACACTAAAGTTCCTGACTCTTCTGTCACTAGTATTTATTTAACACTAGTATATGCTGTCTGTGAGAGAAAAGAGATCGTTGCTATCAGCTATTTGAGTGCGAAGAGTATACATGCTAGAAATGTACCGTAATAGGTACACATGTATAGAAGTGTGTCCGTAAGGTATAAATTGTATTTTTTTATGTATACTGGTAGATTAGTCAAACCCTAAACAGAAAATGAATGATATAAGAACATAACATAAGAAAAGAAGGAGACTGCAAAAGACCATTCATGGCCTACACTTGGCCTACACGTATAGAAAAGTGTATACTTGATCGATAAGTAAGTATTAATTGCAGGGAATACACTATGTAGACATTATTAGCACTAGGTCTGGCCTTGAGTGGACCCAAGGGTGTTTTCTGTTCCAAATTCTGTAGTTCCTACAGTTCTCTAATCATTTTCAAGTCCCCCTGCTAACATACAAACTAGCCAGATGCTTGAATTCAATCATTACGCCATTCATTCCGTCAAAATTAGCCATAAAATCGACTAAGAATTTGTTGATATTCTCCATAGTTCCCCACCAGGAGACGCCCTAACCTCACTCGATGTCGATAGCCTTTTCACCAATGTGCCAATAGAGGAAACAATCGAAATAATCATAAAGTGCGTTTAAGAAAACACCGACCTGCCTTCACCACGAATGGAATCCGCAAATATTAAAATAGCTTTTAAGAATATGTACAAACGCAGCTCCATTTTGAAGCCCAGATGGCAAACTTTACAGTCAAATTGACGGAGAAGCGATGGGATCACCACTAGGCCTTACGTTCGTGAACTTCTACATGGGAAAGCTAGAAGAAAGGATCTTAACTGAAATGACGAACCCACCGAAAGTTTTCACTAGATTCGTTGATAACATATACCTCATAATTAATGATAAACACCAATTACTACAACTCAAAAGGTCTTTAGAATCCTATTTTCTTCTCAAATTTACATACGAATTAAGTATAAGTAGCCGCATTCCCTCCCTGGACATAGACGTAAAACAAAACAGTGACGGAAAATATACCACCACCGTTTATCTAAAAGTGAGTAAACCGAGAACTATAAAAAAATCAGTAATGAGCTTATACATAAGAAGAGCTATCAAGTACTGCTTAACGTGGACAGCACTCGATGAAGAATTTAGAAGATCAATGGCTACTCAAACAGAGAATTCGACAAATTACAGAAGAAATTCTCAACTCCAAGTTTAAGGTAAAGGATGAAAGAGAAAAAGAAAACTAATATCACTCTACTACAAGAAAAAAATGATGGATGCTTATAAAACAGACGAAAAAATACTACAAGATATCATAAAAAGTAACACAATCAAAGAAAATAACGAGTTATCCTTACGAATTTATTCTAAAAACAAAAGTAAGCAACTTATTAATGAAAAACAACCTTTGCGTAAAGCAATCGATCTTAAATGCTAGAAATGTGGTATACAAATTCAAATGCACCCATGAGGACTGCAAACTTCATCCAAATAATCAATATATAGGTATGATTACTATTACCATCAGCCGGCGCCTAACGATGCATCAGCAACAAGGAGGAATATAGACACACTACAAAGAAAGGTATAACGCACAAATTACAAGAGCAACTCTGCTCGAAAACACTACCATAGTCAGAATAAACCTTGACCTTCGCCGCATAGAGATTCTGGAGGCTCTTATCATTAAAGAGATTGGCCCAAAACTTAACTTCCAACGAATCAGTTCCGAGCGAGTACTTCACCTTTTTCTGCTAAAAGAACATAGTACTCCGAATTTAACCTATAAACACCCTAAAGACCGAAAATCAATTTCATTCTTCACTGTTCACGACCACCAATGAGCTATATCACCGGTAAAGGAGGCAAACCAAGGGAAAACACCAAATCAACTCAGCCTCAACAATAACGCAGACTTCCGTCTGAAGATGCCTTAAGAAAGGCGAAATCTCACGGCTAAATCTCAAATTAGTTGTAAAAAATAAAATGGATCTTCCTCAAGTGATCTTTAATATTCAACCAGATCCAAAACAGGCATTCACCAGTAGGAAGGTTCCAAAATATAATCGATAAAATCAAAATACAACCTGCTCTTTAACAAAACATGTATAGACGAGAAGCTGCTTCCAACATACACGGATATATATATATATATATATATATATATATATATATATATATATATATATATAATATATATATATATATATATATATATAATTGAATATATTCAAAATACCAAAAGAAACAAAGAAATGAAAACTGGTAACACAACACGAAAAAGCGCTAAGGAAATTATTTCGTGTACCATTGAAGCTTAAGAAAGAAAATGGAAGATATAGAAACGGACTTATAGGGCAAACTCTTTTAACCGTTATATGAAAATGAATAAAGGAGTTGGATTAGAACCTGTGTCATCAAGCGCTATTGGCTAAAATGACCACGACGTTCATCGCCAGAGCTACCATCCTCAACTACCATAAGGTTGTTTCAAGAAGCCTTTTGAATCACGAAGTGTAGGTTTTTATCCTATACTTCCTTTTTTAAAAGGCTTCTTGAATCAACCTTTTGGTTGATTTAACCGTCGAGATTGAATACGTGAGCCAGTGAGGGATGATTGCATGCATCAGTATAAAATCAGTTAAGAGATGGTCACAGTTCTGTTCGGTTTTATAGATGAGAACGCTCAGCGTTACTTCAACTGTTGCATGGCAACTTCAGCTTCTTCAAAAAGTGTGAAATAGAGAGATTTGACGATAATAAAGACGATGAAGATAAAGAATCATGTAACTATTGTCATCCTTCACTAGATAGTAATTTATTTACAGTGAAATCTTGCGACGGAAAAAAGTGAAGTGTGTATGTATATCCTGCAATAGTGAAATATCTCTGGCGAGCAATGCTAATTCCAATTTACACATTCATTTGAAGGTTAGAATTTATTAAATTTAATTATATGATACTTAATTGAATTGACAAGAAACAATATTTCTTATTTAAAATATTGGCAAAATTACTAGTAGCTAAGAATAATGTTAAGTAATGTAGGTCTAGGATGCACGAAGCTACCTGATTGCTTTTGCAACACCTTTATTTATAGTATATGCTGATTAAATTTAACGAGAATTATGGCATCATGAAACAAATATCCTTCACTTATCTGATTATGTATATTTATCAACAGAAAAAGCATCCTGCTTTGGTGCAAAAAGCGGATAACTACGTGACAGCTCAAAGAAATGATTCAAAAAGAAAATGTTCAGTATTAGACGTTGGTCCTTCATGCATCGGTGTTAAATTAAAGATATAAACGAAAGATTTTGCGGTGTTTACTATTAAGGTTACAAATTCTGTTTACAATTAAAGTATTAGTAATAGAGGTTAACGATCCAATACTAAAGCATTCAGATCATTGGTCACTACGTAGGCTATAAAACGAAGTTGAAATAAATGAAGACATATACAAACAACAGAGGTTATTATATGGCAATAATTTCATGAGAATCCACATACATATGTACTTCAAGCTATTATTTGCTTAAAGATATTATTGAATAAAAATTTTCTGGAATAATTAAAACAATTATTGATTGATTATATGTACTTATTAGATGAATTCCTATAACGACGTATTTCATTATAGTAGCAATACCTGTATATCATTATGTCAAAACTAGCATGCCCGCCTGTCAAAAATGTAAGAAATAAGGCTTGATAATGTATATATTCCTAACAATACTGAAGGTTAATATTTTACTATGTAATTCTGAATATGAAGGACTAATATTATATATTTATGAATTAATGTACCAGTCCTATATAGCTATCGGATATTCATATAGCTACATTTTGTATATGAAACTTTATATGCATACCATATATTCTCATTTCACTCATAATCATAACACATTCCACTACAGCAGGTATAAATTCTTCAGTTGACGTCATTTCAAGGCGGAAGCTAGGGCGAAATCTTATAGAAGAAGAGAAAGTGACAAGAGCTCTACTGACAAATAAACTAGACAGCATCTCCTACATATTTCTTAGGTCAGATATTTTGTCCACTCGTCACTGTAGATTTTTGTACGTTACAGTTAATTGCTATGTTAAGATTTTGCTGTTAATGAAATATGAAATTGGAAATTTCTTTACAGTTAGGGAGTTATCAGCTCTTGGCTAAAAGCAGACCTATTTGTTGGTGGAATTTATCTCTATTATATTAATATGTAAAATTTATGGAAACATTTATGAGACAAACATTGGACTGTTATTTTTTTTTTAGTTTGAGGAAGCTGCTTTTTTCCATTGCAGTGGAGTATTGACATGCTATCGCTTCAAAGGAGAACATAACTACATCCAGATTTCTGAACATATGGAGAATATCATAAATGAATACAATATCCCCCTGCAGAGAAACACGAGCACCGTTACTGATAACAACTCTATTTTGCTAAAGCTTTTAAGGAATTTGCAGTCACTGCTGCAAATGTGTCCACAGATTGAGAAGATGGAATCAAGGTAGGTGAAGAAGATCAGGGTGAGCACGAGCTGGAGTATAGTTTCATAATGAGAAGTGCCTTAGATCAGCAAGAAGACTTTACTTCTGAGCATGGCAGCTTCAGCCTACCTAGGCATGTGCGCTCTGCTTCACACATACTTAGTCTCGTCGCCACAACTGATGCAAAAAAGGCCCTGAAAATATCTTCTTTTGCAAATATTAATCATGCTGCGATGGGAAAATGCTCAGCATTATGGAACAAAAGCGGTCGTCCAAAATCAGCAAAGATTATCAAAACTGTTATCAACTGTTCATTAAAAGTGCCTTGCATTACAAAGTGGAACTCTTTGATTGATGCATTGTCATTACTTTTAAAACACAAGGGAAAATTACATCAACTTATGACGTCCCTTGAACTTCCAGTGTTCAGAAGTCACGAAATTGAATTTCTTGGGGAGTATTTCTCAGTTTTGGCTCCTATTGTGTGGCAATTGATCGCCTACAGGGAAAACAAAACTGTTTTAATAGAGAAGTGATCCCAACCTGGCTCACTGTGGAGGAAAAGCCGAAGGGGCATCAGTCACGTTCTCTGAAATTTTAGCATCCTTTTCTAAGTCAAGTCACTAAGGGCTTTGAAAAGCGTTATTAATTTTATTTAAACTTGGTAAATGAAGCCAGTGTAACAGATGCCATTATTGCATCAAAAAGCCATCCATTCTTCAAACTCCGCTAGTGAGATATCAGTATTTCATGGAAAAGTTCAAGTCACCAAGACTCCGTTAAAAATACTATATTATGATTCAAGTGAGTGCGAATTTAGCAGAGGGACCCGAAGCTGAATCATCCACTGGTGTATCGGACAGTAAAGATTATTTTGCATTTACAAAACCCACTCAAACACGAAAACAGCAGATTTGGAATTGTTCAATTAACTTTATGATTCAAATAAAACCTTTAAATTTTAGATAGATATCCAAACATAAATAGGTTATTTATAAAATATAACCACTTTTTCGCAGTCATCTCCTGTGGAACGGCTCTTCTCTTTAGGAGAATTGACCTTATCTCTAAAATGGAATTCTTTATCTCACAAACCATTTTAGCAGTTGATATTACTTAAATGTAATGCTAATATGAATAGCTAACTGAAATTTCATTCCATGGAGAGTTTCTGTTTTTTTTGTGGTACCTAAGACCAATTGTCATCAAATCCTACATTAGTAATTATAATATACAATTTTATTTTGAAGAATATTTTTAGGCTGTGATACCAATGGTTCTTATTGATTGTCATTATATACATGTATTTGAAATGTATTTAAAAATATATCTGAATACATTTAATGTATTTAGAATTTAAATACTAAAAGAAATTCTAAATGTATTTAGTATTTAGTATCTAGATACATTTTCTCATGTATTTAATTTTTAGTTATTAAATACTTTAAATGTATTTAGTGGCCACCACTGTATATAAATGTATATATTTTGTTGAAAGAATTGTACCTCGGGAACCTGATCCGTAGTAAGTAATACGAAGACACAAGCAACTTTTCGAAACAATATTTTTCGGATGTTTCGGTGCTCAAAAGAAACCCTGTTCTACGACTAGGCATATAATGGGAATACAATAGAAATCTTAAATAATGCAAGTACATAAAAGGTTAAGAGGTAAAAGGTGATAAAATATATGAATATAAAAGTGATAAAAATGTCAAATGTAAAAAGCTTTTAAATCACAAACGGAGAGGAAGCAAAATATTCAAAGTTATTCAGAGGGTAACACTTCAGATTCGGGGAGCACAGTAGATGGCGCTGTTAGTCGGCTACAATTTTGGGCTACAATATATCTCTTATGACTTCAGACGGTAGCGTCAAATGTGAACAATCACGGCGTAATATTTTATTGTATATGAATATATACTGGGGGGCTGCGCCGCCCCAGACGCCCCCAATTGATTGAAACTCAGGATCATCGCAGGGTGGTCGCCGTGCAGTGATATCTCCCACACGAGCAGTTCCCTTGAATTTCCGTGGTGGGGGGTTCTCCCAAACAGCTTTTTACTGGCAGAAAAACCTAATCTAATAACAAACAATTCTTACTTTTATAGGTTTCTTGATTAGTTTATGCGCCTCTAGATAATCTAAAAGTTTTTCGCGATTATACCAAGTAAAGCCGAATTTGAATAACGAAGAAGCACATGGAGAGCACGAAAACATAATAATGAAAGAAAAACATTTGCAAAACGGGTCCTAATTATAAGCTACGATGTTGCCAGTAAGAAGCTGTTATCGTTCGCAGCAAACATAAAATACGAAAAAAATACGAAAAACAATAAAAGACATCAAGGTACCTTCCCTTACTTAGAAAAAAAAAACTATAAACGAGCAGAGCGCAGATATTTAGTAAATAATAGACTAAAAGTAATAAATCCCCGAAACAAAAAAATCTAACGCGATGATTGGTCACATCTGATGCTACCCTCTGACGTCATAAGAGATATGCTGTAGCCCCAAATTGTAGCCGACTAACAGCGCCATCTACCGTGCGCTCCGAATCTGAAGTATTACCATTCAAAGGATTAAAGATAAACTGGACTGACAAAAATAGCCCAAATTAGAAGAAAATTAAATTACAAAATTAAAAAACTATTAAAGCTGAATAAATAGGTTCGTGAACAAAGTAAAATACAGTTAAAAATGCAATTGTTTAAGGATACAAATAAAGGCAAGCAACACGATGCCTAAAACGATAAAACTCCAAAACATTCCAGGTTTTCTGCTATTAAGCTCCTTGTCCATGCATCCACATGGAAACACAAGCTGGCTTAATCTCTTCTTCCGTGCTTCCACATAGAGTCAAAAGCTGGCTTAATCAACTATTCCATGTTTCCACATGGAATCACAAGCTAGCTTAATCTCCCGTTACATGCTTCCACATAGACTCATAAGCTGGCTTAATCAACTCTTCCATGCTTCTACATGGAATCACAAGCTAGCTTAATCTCTTTTTCCGTTCTTGAACATAGAATTACAGGTTGGCTTAATCTCCTCTTTCATGCTTCCACATGTAATTAGTGGCTGGCTCAATATCCTCTTCCATGCTTCCACATGGAATCACAAGCTGGCGTCAAATCCACTTTCAAAATTTCCACATGGTATCAAAAACTGGCTTAATCTACTCTTTCGTGCTTGCACATAAAATTACAAGTTAGCATTATCTCCTCTACCATCCTTTCAGATGGTATCACAAGATGGCTTAAACTCCTCTTCCGAGCTTGCACATACAATTAAAAGTTAGCATTATCTCCTCTTACATGCTTCCACATGGAATCACAAGCTGGCTTAATTTTTTATTCTATGCATCCACATAGAGTGACAAGCTGGCTTAATGATTTTAACCATGCATTCGTATGGAATCACAAGCTGGCTAATCTCCTCTTCCATGCTTCCACATAGGATTACAAGCTAGCTTAATCTTCTCTTACATGCTTCCACATGGTATCACAAGCGGGTAAAATAACTTCATCCATGATTCTCATGGTATACCAAGGTGGCTTAATCACCTCTTCCATGCTTACACATGGGATCAGAAGCTGGCTAAACTCCTCTTCATTGCATTCACATGGAATCACAAGCTGGCTAAATCTCATTGTCCATGATTCTACATAGACTCACAAGCTGGCTTAACCCCCACTTGAATGCATCCACATGGTATCACAAGCTGGCTTAATGCCCTTTTTCGTGTTTGCACATGTAAAAACAAGCTAGCTTAATCTCTTATTTCATGCTTCCACATGCAATCACAAGCGGACTTAAACTTCTCTTCCATGCTTCTACATACTGTAACAAGCTGGCATAAAGACCTCAACCATGCATCCTCATGGAAACAAAAGCTGGCTAATCACCTCATCCATGCATACAAATAGAATCACAAACAGGCTTAATAGCTTCTTCCATGCTTTCACATGGATGTAAAAGCTGGTTTAATCTCCTCTTACATGCTTCCCCATAAAACCAAAGGCTGGCTTTATCTCCTATTTCATGCTTCCACATGCAAACACAAGCTGCCGAAATCTTCTCTTACATGCTTCCACATGGAGTCACGAGGTGGCTTAACGACCTCATCAATTCATCTCATCGAATCAAAAGCTGGCTAATCACCTTATCCATGCATCCACATGGAATCACAAGCTGGCTAATCTTCTCTTTCATGTTCCACATGAAATCACATTTTAGCTTAATCTCCTCTTCCACGCTTCCACATGGAGTCGCAAAATGGCCTAAAATCCAATTTCATGCTTCAAAATGGTATCACAAGCTGGCTTAATCTCCTCTTCTCCAAGTGCACATGGAATTACAAGTTAACTTAATCTCCTCTTCCATGCTTCCAGATTTAATAACAAGCTGGCTTAATCTCCTCTTCCATGCTTCCACATGGAATCACAAGCAGGCTTAATAGCTTCCAACATGCTTCCACATTGAATTAAAAGCTGGTTTAATCTCCTCTTCCATGCTTACACGTGAAATCACAAGGTGGCGCAAACTCCACTTCCATGCTTCCGCATGGTATTACAAGCAGATATAATCTCCTCTTCTCTGCTTGCACATGGACTCACAAGCTGGCATAATCACCTCTTCCATGCTTCTACATGGAATTACAAGCTGGCCCACACTCTTTTTCCGTGCTTAAACATAGAATTACAAGTTGGCTTAATATCTTCTTCCATGATTCTACATGAAATTAGTGGCTAGCTCAATCTCATCTTCCATTCTTTCACATGGAATCACAAGAAGGCGTAAACTCCACTTCCAAGATTTCTAAATGGTATCACAAGCTGGCTAAATCTACTCAACCGTGCCTATACATAGGAATAAACAAGTGAGCATTATCTCCTATTACATGCTTTCACATGGTATCACAAGATGGCGTCATTGCTTTTTCCGTGTTTGAACATAGAAGTACAAGTTGGATTAATCTCCTCTTCCAAGCTTGCACATGCAATCACAAGCTTACTAAATCTTCTCTTTCATGCTTCCACATGAAGTCAAAAGGTGGCTTAACGACCTTATCCATGCAACCTCATGGAATCAAAAGCTGGCTCATCACCTCATCCTTTCATCTACATGGAATCACAAGCTGGCTAATCTCCTCTTCCAAGCTTCTACATGGAATCACAAGTTGGCTCAAATCTCTTCTTTAATGCTTTCACATAGAGTCACAAGGTGGCTTAAACTCCAGTTGTATTCTTCCACACGGTATCACAAGCAGGCCCTAATCTGCTATTCCATGCTTCGACATGCAATCACAAGCTGATTTAATCTTCTCCTCCAGGCTTCCCCAGGAAGTCACAAGTTGGCTTAACGACCTCATCCATGCATCTTAATGAAAAAAAAGCTCGCTTATCCCTTTATCCATGCATCCACATGGAATCACAAGCTGGCTAATCTCCTCTTCCAAGCTTCCACATGAAATCACAAGTTAGCTTAAACCTCCTATTTAATGCTTCCACATGGAGACACAAGATGGCTTCAACTCTAGTTCCATTCTTCCACACGGTATCACAGCTGGCTAAATCTTCTTTTTTATGCTTCGACATGCAATCCCAAGCTGAATTAATCTTCTCTTCTATGCTTCCACATGGAGTCAAAAGATGACTAATCACCTTATCCAGGTATCCACATGTAATCACAAGCTGGCTAATCTTCTCTTCCATGCTTCCACAAGAAATGACAAGGTGGCAGAAACTCCACTCCTATTCTTCCGCATGTTATCACAAGCAGGTTTAATCTCCTCTCCTCTGCTTGCACATAAACTCACAAACTGGCTTAATCAACTCTTCCATTCTTCTACTCGGAATCACAAGCTGGCCTAATCTTTTTTTCCGTGCTTGAACATAGAATTACAAGTTGGCTTAATCTGTTCTTCCATGCTTCGACATTGAATGTTTGGCTGGCTCAATCTCCTCTTCCATGCTTCCTCATGGAATTACAAGCTGGCGTAAACTTCACATTCAAGATTTCCACATAGTATCACAAGCTGGCCTAATCTAAACGTCCGCGCCTGCACATAGAATTACAGGTGAGCATTATCTTCTATTCCATGCTTTCACATGGTATCACAAGATGGCGTCATCCCTTTTTCCGTGTTTAAACATAGAATTACAAGTTGGTTAAATTTCCTCTTCCAAGCTTTCACATTGAATTAGTGGCAGGGATCAATCTTCTCTCCCATGCTACCACATGAAGTCACAAGCTGGCGTAAAATCCACTTCCATGATTTCCACATGGTATCACAAGCTGGCTTAATCTACTCATCCGTAACTTGACATAAAATTACAAGTAAGCATTATCTCATCCAAATGCTTTCACATGGTGTCACAAGATGGCCCAATCTCTTTTTCCGAGTTTGAACATAGAAGTACGAGTTGGCTTAATCTCCTCTTCCAAGCTTGCACATGGAATTAGTGGCAGGGCTCAATCTCCTCTCCCATGCTTCCAAATGGAATCACAAGCTGGCGTAAACTCCGCTTCTATAAATTTCCACATGGAATCACAAGCTGGCTAATTTCCTCTTCCAAGCTTCCACATGGAGTCACAGGTTAGCTTAAATCTCCTCTTCAATGCTTTTACATGGAGTCACAAGATGGCTTAAACTCCAGTTCCATTCTTCCACACGGTATCACAAGCTGAATAAATCTCCTTTTCACTTCTTTGACATCCAATCACAAGCTGAATTAATCTTCTGTTCTATGCTTCCACATGAAGTCGAAAGCTGGCTTATCCCCTCATTCATGCATTTACATGAAATCACAAGCTGGCTAATGTTTTTTTCCATGCTTCCACATGGAATCACAAGTTGGCCTAATCTCCTCTTCCATGCTTCTACATAAAATCACAAGGTGGTGTAAACTCCACTTCCATGCTTCCGCATGTTATCAGAAGCAGGTTTAATCTACTCTTCTCTGCTTGCACATGGACTCACAAGCTGGCTTAATCACCTCTTCTATGCTTCTACATAGAATCACAAGCTGGCCCAATCTTTTTTCCCGTGCTTGAACAAAGAATTACAAGGTGGCTTAATCTCTTCTTCCATGATTTCTAAAGGAATTTTTGGTTAAGCAATCTCCTTTTCCATGCTTTCACATGGAATCACAAGCTGGGCGTAAACTCGACTTTCATGATTTCCACATAGTATCACAACTAGCTTAATCTACTTATCCGTGCCTGGACATAAAATTACAAGTTAGCATTATCTCCTATTTTATGCTTTCACATGGTATCACAAGATGGCCCAATCTCTTTTTTTCTGTGTTTGAACATAAAATTACAAGTTCGCTTAATCTTCTCCTCCAATTTTGCACATGAAAGTAGTGGCAGGGCTTAATCTTCTTTCCCATGCTTCCACATGGAATCACATGCTGGCGTAAACTCCAGTTCCATGATTTCCACATGGTATCACAAGCTGGCTGAATCTCATATTCCATGCTTCCACATGCAATCACAATCTGACCTAATCTTCTCTTCCATGCTCCTACATGGAGTCAAAAGTTTGCTAAACGACCTCATCCATGCATCATAATGGAATCAAAAGCTGGCTCATCACCTTATCCATGCATACACATGGAATCACAAGCAGGCTTAATATCTTCTTCCATGCTTCCCTATGGAATAAAAATCTGGCTTAATCTTCTCTTCCATGCTTCCGGATAGAATCACAAGCTGGCTAATCTTCTTTTTATGCTTCCACATAGAATTACAAGCTGGCTTACTCTTTCCTTTCATGCTTCTACATAGAATCACAATCTGGCATATTTTTCTCTTCTCTGCTTGCAAATGAAATTATAAGTTGGATTAATCTCCTCATCTATGCTTACAGATTTAATCACAAGCAGGCTCAACCTTCTCTTATATGCTTCTACAGGGAATCACAAGCAGGCTTAATATCTTCTTTCATGCCTCCACATAGAAATACAAGCTGGTTTAATCTCCAATCCATGCTTCCAGATTTAATTACAAGCCTTATCTCTTCTTTTATGCTTCCAAATGGAATCACAAACAGGTATAATAGCTTCTTCCATATTTCGAAATTAAATTACAATCTTGCTCATTCTCCTCTACCCTGCTTCCTAGGGATCACAAGCTGGCGTAAACTCCACTTTCATGCTTTCACATTGTATCACAAGCTGGCCTCAACTCCTTTTCTCTGCTTGCACATAGAACTACAAGTTGTCACTATCGCCTTTTCTCCTCTTCCGTATTGAAGCACATGCTCGCTCAATTTCCTGTAATATGCTTCCACATGGAGTCGCAGGGTGGCTTATTCACCTCATCTATGTATTCACATGGAATCACAAGCTGGCGAATCTCCTCTTTCGTGCATTCACATGGAATCACAAGCTGGCTTAATCTTCTCTTCCATGCTTCCACATGGTATCGCAAGCAGTCGTAATCACCTCATCCATGCTTTTCATGGTGTCACAAGGTGGCCTAATTACCTTTTTTATGCTTCCACATATGTTCATAAGCTTGTTAATCTCCTCTTTAATGCTTCCACATGGAATCACAAGCTAGCTTAAGCTCGTCTTCCATCATTCCACATAGAATCACCAGCTGGTGAACCTCCACTTACATTCTTCCACATGGTATCGCAAGCTGTCCTTATCTCCTCTTACGTGTTTGCACATGGAATCACAAGCTTGCATAATCACCTCTTTTATGCTTCTACATGGAATCACAAGCTGGCCCAATCTTTTTGTCCGTGCTTCAACATAGAATTAAAAGTTGGCTTAATCTCTTCTTCCATGCTTCAACATGGAATATTTGGCTGGCTCATTTCCTATTCCATGCTTCAACATGCAATCACAAGCTTGCTTAATCTTCTCTTCCATGCTCATACTTGGAGTCACAAGCTGGCTCAACCACCTCATCCATGCATCCTTATGTAATCACATGCTAACGAATCACCTCATCCAAGCATCCACATGGAATCACAAGTTTGCCTAATCCCTCTTCCATTCTTCCACATAGAGTCACAAGATAGCTTACACTCCACTTCCATGCTTCCACATAGTATCACAAGCTAGCTTACTCTCCTTTGCCCGGCTTGCACATGAAATTACAAGTTGGCCTATCTCCTCTTCCATGCTTCCAGATTTAATCACAAGCTGGCTTAATCTCTTCTTTTATGCTTCCACAAGGATCATAGGCATGCTTAATAGCTTCTTCCATGCTTTCAAATGGTTCACAAGCTGGCTTAATCTCCTCTTTTATGCTTCCACATGGAATCACAAGGTGGTGTAAACTCCACTTCCTTGCATCCACATGGTATCACAAGCTGGCTTAATCTCCTCTTCCATGTTTCCAGATTTAATGAAAAGCTGCCCTAATCTCCTCTTCCATGCCTCTATATGAAATCACAAGCAGGCTTAATATCTTCTTCCATGCTTCCACATGGACTTACAATCTGGCTTAATCTCCTCTTCCATGCTTTCACATGGAATCACAAGCTGGCATTAACTCTACTTCCATGCTTGCACATGGTATCACAAGCTGGCTTAATCTTCTCTTCTCTGAGTGCACATGGAATTACAAGTTAGCTTAATCTCCTCTTCCATGCTTCCAGAATTAAACACAAGCTGGCTTAATCTCCTCTTCCATGCTTACACATGAAATCACAAGGTGGCGTAAACTCCACTTCCATGCTTCCGCATGGTATTACAAGCAGATTTAATCTTCTCTTCTCTGATTGCACATGGACTCACAAGCTGGCATAATCACCTCTTCCATGCTTCTACATGGAATTACAAGCTGGCCCACACTCTTTTTCCGTGCTTAAACATAGAATTACAAGTTGGCTTAATATCTTCTTCCATGATTTTACATGAAATTAGTGGCTAGCTCAATCTCATCTTCTATGCTTTCACATGAAATCACAAGATGGCGTAAACTCCACTTCCAAGATTTTTAAATGGTATCACAAGCTGGCTAAATCTACTCAACCGTGCCTATACATAGGAATTACAAGTGAGCATTATCTCCTATTACATGCTTTCACATGGTATCACAAGATGGCGTCATTGCTTTTTCCGTGTTTGAAGATAGAAGTACAAGTTGGATTAATCTATTTTTCCAAGCTTGCACATGCAATCACAAGCTGTCTTAATCTTCTCTTCCATGCCTTCACATGAAGTCAAAAGGTGGCTTAACGACCTTATCCATGCAACCTCATTAAATCAAAAGCTGGCTCATCACCTCATCCATGCATCCACATAGAATCACAAGCTGGCTAATCTCCTCTTCCAAGCTTCTACATGGAATCACGAGTTGGCTTAAATCTCTTCTCTAATGCTCCCACAAGGAGTCACAAGATGGCTTAAACTCTAGTTGTATTTTTCCACATGGTATCACAAGCAGACCCTGATCTGTTATTCTATGCTTTGACATGCAATTCCAAGCTGAATTAATCTTCTCTTCTATGCTTCCACATGGAGTCAAAAGATGACTAATCCACTTATTCATGTATCCACATGTAATCACAAGCTGGCTAATCTTCTCTTCCATGCTTATACATGAAATCACAAGTTGGCTGAATCTCAGTTTGAATGCTTCTACATAAAACCACAAGGTGGCAGAAACTCCACTTCTATGCTTCCGCATGTTATCACAAGCAGGTTTAATCTCCTCTTCTCTGCTTGCACATGAACTCACAAGCTGGCTTATTCAACTCTTCCATTCTTCTACTCGGAATCACAAGCTGGCCTAATCTTTTTTTCCGTGCTTGAACATAGGATTACAAGTTGGCTTAATCTCTTCTTCCATGTTTCCACATTGAATTTTTGGCTGGCTCAATCTCCTCTTCCATGCTTCCTCATGGAATTACAAGCTGGCGTAAACTTTACTTTCAGGATTTCCACATAGTATCACAAGCTGGCCAAATCTAAACGTCCGTGCCTGCACATAGAATTACAGGTGAGCATTATCTTTTATTCCATGCTTTCACAAAGTATCACAAGATGGCGTAATCTCTTTTTCCGTGTTTGAACATAGAATTACAAGTTGGTTAAATCTCCTCTTCCAAGCTTTCACATTGAATTAGTGGCAGGGCTCAATCTCCTCTCCCATGCTACCACATAAAATCCGAGCTGCCGTAAAATCCCCTTCAATGATTTCCACATGGTATCACAAGCTGGCTAAATCTACTAATCCGTGCCTGGACATAAAATTACAAGTTAACATTATCTCATCCTAATGCTTTCACATGGTGTCACAAGATGGCCCAATCTCTTTTTTCCCGAGTTTGAACATAGAAGTACGAGTTAACTTAATCTCCTCTTCCAAGCTTGCACATGGAATTAGTGGCAGGGCTCAATCTCCTCTCCCATGCTTCCAAATGGAATCACAAGCTGGCGTAAACTCCACTTCTATAAATTTCCACATGGAATCAAAAGCTGGCTAATTTCCTCTTCCAAGCTTCCACATGGAGTCACAGATTAGCTTAAATCTCCTTCTTAATGCTTCAACATGGAGTCACAAGATGGCTTAAACTCCAGTTCCATTCTTCCACACGGTGTCACAAGCTGGATAAATCTCCTTTTCAATGCTCTGACATGCAATCACAAGCTGAATTAATCTTCTGTTCTATGCTTCCACATGAAGTCGAAAGCTGGCTAATCCCCTCATTCATGCATCCACATGAAATCACAAGCTGGCTAATGTTTTCTTCCATGCTTCCACATGGAATCACAAGTTGGCTTAATCTCCTCTTCCATGCTTCTACATGAAATCACAAGGTGGTGTAAACTCCACTTCCATGCTTCCGAATGTCATCACAAGCAGGTTTAATCTACTCTTCTCCGCTTGCACATGGACTCACAAGCTGGCTTAATCAGCTCTTCCATGCTTCTACATAGAATCACAAGCTGGCCCAATCTTTTTTCCCGTGCTTGAACATAGAATTAAAAGTTGGCTTAATCTCTTCTTCCATGATTCCACATGGAATTTTTGGCTGGGTCAATCTCCTCTTCCATGCTTCCACATGGAATCACAAGCTGGCATAAACTCGACTTCCATGATTTTTACATAGTATCACAAGCTGGCTTTATCCACTCATCCGTGCCTGCACATAAAATTACAAGTTAGCATTATCTCCTATTTTATGCTTTCACATGGTATCACAAGATGGCCCAATCTCTTTTTCTGTGTTTGAACATAAAATTACAAGTTGGATTAATCTTCTTCTCCAATTTTGCACATGAAAGTGGTGGCAGGGCTTAATCTTCTCTTCCATGCTTCCACATGGAATCACATGCTGGCGTAAACTCTAGTTCCATGATTTTCACATGGTATCACAAGCTGCCTGAATCTCATATTCCATGCTTTCACATGCAATCACAAGCTGACCTAATCTTCTCTCTCATGCTCCTACATGGAGTCACAAGTTTGCTAAACGACCTCATATGTGCATCATAATGGAATTAACAGCTGGTTCATCACCTCATCCATGCATACACATGGAATCAAAAGCTTTGCTCTTTTCTGCTCTGCTTGCACATGGAATTACAAGTTGGCTTAATCTCCTCTTCTATGCTTCTAAATTTAATCACAAGCTGGCTTAATCTCTTCTTTTATGCTTCCACATGGATCACAAGCTCGCTTAATAGCTTCTTCCATGCTTTCAGATGGAATTACACGCTGGCGTATTCTCTTCTTTCATGCTTCCACATGGAATCACAAGCTGGTGTTAACTCTACTTCCTTGATTCCACATGGTTTTACAAGCTGACTTAATCTCCTCTTTTCTGCGTTAACATGAATTAAAAGTTGGCTTAATCTCCTCTTCCATGTTTCCAGATTTAATAACCGGCTGCCTTAATCTCCTATTCCATGCCTCCATATGGAATCACAAGCAGGCTTACTATCTTCTTCCATGCTTTCACATAGACCTACAATCTGGCTTAATCTCCTCTTTCCCGCTTCCACATGGAATCACAAGCTGGCTTAAACTATACTTCCATGCTTGCAAATGGTATCACAAGCTGGCTTAATCTCCTTTTTTATGTTTTCACATGGAATCACAAGCTGGCTTAATCTACTCGTACATGTTTCCACATGGTATCACAAGCTGGCTTACTCTTCTCTTTTATGCTTCCACATGTACTCACAATCTTTTGAACCACCTCATCCATGCTTCCACATGGAATTTCAACTGCCTTAATCTCATATTCCGTGCTTGCACATCGAATTACAAGTTGGTTTAATCTTCTTTTTAATGCTTCCACTTGGAATCTCAAGTTGGCTTAATCTCCTCTTTCATGCTTTCACATGGAGTCACAAGCTGGCTTAAACTCCACTTTAATTCTTCCACATAGTATAACAATCTTGCTTAATCTATTCTTCTGTGCTTGCACATGGAATTACAGGTTGGCTTTATCTCCTCTTCCATGCTTCCAGATGTAATCACAAGCTGGCCTAATCTCCTCTTCCTATGCTTCAACATGGAATTAAAAGCTGGCCTAATATTCCTTTTTCCATGCTTCCACATGGAATCACCAGCTAGCTTACCGTATTTTTGCATGCTTCTACATGGAATCACAAGCTGGCTCAATCGTTTCTTCCATGCTTCCTCATTGACTTACAAGCTGCCTGAATCTCCTCTTCCATGTTTTCACATGGTATCACAAGCTGGCTTAATCTCCTCTTTCATGCCTACACATTGAAAAACAAGCTGGCTTAGTAAGTATCGCCCTCCGTCCATTGCAACAGATGTTAGAGCCTCTGACAGGATAATCAAATTGACACGTGGCTTAAAATGACAAAAACTGACATAACTAAATCGAGTATAGAAGACTTTGGTTATTTCTCAGCCAATGTTACAGGGAGGTAAGAAAAATTATATGTTGCCTCGAAAGTAGTGCAAATATGGAATTTGTGTTAGAAGCCATTATTGCGTTACCACCATGTTTATAAATGGCTTAGATAAGTGTGTCTGATTGAGTGGTTGGCTCGAATTCGTGAGGCTGACCATGGGATGACAATCTGGTGGTTTTTGGTTATTCAAAATTTATGGAAGAGGTTAAGGAAAATGACTCCCTCCAGACTTTTAGTGCTCCAAGTCATCTTTTTTTCTACTCTTGTTATATCCGGCATTATATATACTTCCTAAATACAACACATTCTTTAATAATTGTAAAACTTATCTCACAAGAGTAACCACGTGTGTTTTTATAATCACCTCAAACACAGTGTGAAGTGTTAAGGTGAAGTTAAGGAAAATTGAAAAGCGAAGACGTTTTTACAATCCAATTACCCAAAATAATGAAATTATTTAGGCCACAAGTTAGAGAGTACATACTAAATAATGCCTTTCAAATAACACCAAAGGAAAACGGAATTCAGTTTTTCGAGACAAGTTGAAATCTTTGTTGCTTGTGATCAAACTATTGCCTCCCTGTTTTTAATATTGCAGTAGATAAAACATTTTTCATCTACTATAACAACCATGTTCATAAATTGTTTACAGGTATCTTGATCCATTACATATAAAGCAATATTCTCATGTTGTAAACGTTGTCGTTCAGGCAGTTTTGTGGCACCAAAACAATTTTTGTTTAAAATAGTCTATGTATTTATAACTTAGAAAAAACAAGGAAAGACAAGAATCCCGAGTAGGCCTTAGGGGGCTAAAGTCTCCCCTTCCACACATTTCAGACTCGTTTATGTGTATATTTCTTTTTAAACCGATACCTGCATTCTGCTATTCAGAAAGAGTTATGTAATAATATAGCATATATATGTAAACCATTTTACCCTGTTGCGATCGAATGTACCTTATATGATACACGTCTAAAATACAGGTAAATCTAAAAAATAATTATTAGATTTAATATTATACCTTAGCTAGCGTCCAAAAATTACAATAAAAAACAATTCATAACTTTCTGATGTGTGGAAAAAAATTCGGATCTGAGAGAGTTAGCACACACTTCTGTGTGAAATACTGTTATTTATTACCAATGGTGTAAGATAACCATTATTAATCATCAAAGCCCTTTTCTCAGACTACACAGAGGAAGGAGTTCAGTTGTCGCCCCCTCCCCCTAAATTTTCTATTAAAAAACGACATTCATTTCTTTTCAACTTAATCCATCTTTTATAATTTCTAGAGAAATTGTTTTAGTTATTTTATATTGTTCTTGGTACATTCTTTGCTTTCATCTAGTGATTGTTTAGATGAAGGCTGTTTCGGAAGCTGGTTTTTTTTAGAGATATTAGAGAAATAATGGAACGCTGTTAACAATCCTAATCACATCCGATATTGTGTTCTTAGAATTGGGCATTTAGGGACGATATTTACACGCTTAATAGATTATTATTATTTACATAGTAACTTTTCTTGAATTTCATGTTATAAAAAATTAAGAAAAGTTAAGCTTACTAAATCTTGTTAATTGCTATCAATAAATACTATTAAAAAGAAAAAAAACTAACAATTTAATCAATTTAATAACCATTGTAGTAACCAACTGCGACTCTTCTCAACTCAGATTCTGGCAAATATACTTCCGTTTGATAAACCAGGATATTCCCTTTAAATTTTGAAAATTATGAAGTCATTTTTGATTCCATGTATAGCCTTAAACCCATTTCCACCCATAAATTTGTTTCTTGAAAGGTTTATGGCATTCTCATAAATGTTCACTCACCCAGAAACGTAGAAGTAGATTTCCATTGACTAAACAAATCTAATAAATCAACTTATTCTAAATTAGAAACTTCCTTCGGGTTATTTTTGTTTCATCTCCTTTCGTTAGATTTCAAGAAGATCCATTTATTTTTCTCAATTAGCCTCTTCCTCTTCTTCTTTTAAGCTTTTCCTAAATGAAAAGTTAAATTTTGCACTCAAGATGCAAACTTAAACATCACCCTCATATATTAATAAGACCAACTGCCTTCACTCCATTTAGAACTTTTTCTCCATTCATTGCAATTCTCCAGATTTTCAAGCTGTTGATTTAAGAGAATTCTTTGCACGAGAAAGGATCCGTTGCTCGAACCTAAATTCAGCAGTTTTCAGATTCCCCAAATAGGAAAGAGGTATTTATTTCACTAATTTACTCTCGAATAGGTTGTACGTGATGTCTATGGCACATTTAAAGACTGCAATTATGAAATTTTATATTCTTTATTCATTATGGAGTGTTTAAGAAGTTGTTTAAATATGATTCCGTTCATATTGTTGCTTTATATAATATGTTACTTTTAAAATAAGATTCAATGCATTTTTCTTCTCCATTTAACAAAAGCATTACCATTAACTTTGTTTGGAAGGTTCGTATTGCAGTAATGGGAGACCTTGGCTATTTACAATATTACAACGATAGGCGATCATGGCTACTTACGATATTGCAATGATGGAAGACATTGTCTACTTACAATAGTGCATGGATGTACTACCATCGCTACTTACGATATCGCAATGATGGACTAACTTGGCTACTTACAATATTGCAAGGATGGACGACCTTGGCTACATATTGCAATGAATGACGACCTTGACTTCTTATAATATTTGAACACTTTTAAGAATTTAAGAATACAAGATGAAGAACATTTTCCTCGGCGAGGTAAAAATGAAAGGAGAATTAAGTAGACATAAATGATCACAGACTCTTTTATAAATGTATAAATCAGTGGTTTTCAACCGTGATCCCGCTGCATTTGGTTAAATATTAATCGTGGTTAATTGTGAAGTCCTTCCCACGTAATTAAACATTTATACGTAATTTATATTAGATTGGAGTTTCACGGCTAGTTCTAAAGAGCAATTAGGGTGCCACTATCATAAAAAGGTTTAAAACCACTGGTTTAAATGATACAAATACGAGTCGCGTAGGATCTATCACACACCGAATCATAGCACCATTCATAACCAACATTATAAGAAAATCCGATAGATTAATTAAAAGGTAATCAGAATATCATAAAAGTTATTCGCTCCAAGTAAACAAACACACACACACAGCTCTCTCTCTCTTTCTCTTAGTTTTTGTTTTTGTTTTTTTTTAAGAGCTCATCTGGCGACTGCCTACATGGGCATTAGTCGCCGTATTAAAACTGGCCTAGTTCTAGGCTACTTTAAAATAAAATTAAAGAAACGAAAAAAACACCCCAAATAAGGGAAAAAGAGCAAGCTCCTGCGTCAGGGGCAGGTCCCCCCGGCGCAGAAGCGTTCAACCTAAGGAAGAAAAAAAAAATGCAAAAAAAAACCCCCCAAAAAACCCTGCTTAAATATTAGGGAGAAGGCCGGCATCCCCCCAAAAATCAACAAGTCCACCAGTCATGATGCACGCACTTATCCCGAGTACAAGGGACAGGCGGTAGCGACCTCGCCCATCCCGGTACCGGGACAGGTGTTGTGCGCGAAGATCACCCAGACTGGGACATTCGACAAGAATGTGCCGAACAGTTTGGGGCACGACGCAGCGTTGAAATAGGGTGCAGGCGAGCGCTCCATCAAATAGCGATGCGTCACACGAGTGTGTCCGATTCGGAGACGACAGAAAGCAACCTGAAGCCGCCGTGGCATTGGGGGGTAGGTCCATGGGAACAGTTGCGGCGCAATGGCACGCAACTTGAAGTTCCCTCCGACCGTCTCCCCTCTCTCTCTTAGAAAAATGTAGAGGAATTGAAAACAGCACTCATAAATACACGTACACAAGATTGTATAAATTTACACAAGTATGAACACAGATGCAAAATCATAAATACAAGTAAATAAATATGATTAGACATACACGAGAATGATTTTGCCTGCGCAAGCGTGAATTTACTTGCAGAAAACGAATACACATACACAAGAATGAATGCACATAAAAAATCATGAATAGACGTAGATAAAAATCAATACAGGTAAAATGTCATATGTAGGCGTACATAACTATGACTACATGTAAAACGCATGAATTTACGTACCGAATTAGGAATAAATGTAGATAACCATGAATTAACGTATTCAAGCATGAATAATCGTACCCAAGGATGAATATATATAAACATGCAAAATCATAAAAATACGTACAGAATAAATATGAGTAAGCGTAGATGAGCATGATTACTAGGGTGGATCGAAAAAAGGCGACCCAACATCAAGAACTATTGTGTTGAAATTTTAGACTTCTAAATTAATATTTTCAGGTTCCTCAACGCAATTCAAACTTAGAAAAAAGCAAAAATGTCGGAAAATTCTATCTATTGGTTTTCAAACTTCAAGTTTTGTTACATCAACATTTATGTCCTATATGGGGTATATTATTTCCATAAAACCTTTAAAAAAGATATTTCCATAAAACTTTACAATCAATACTTCTACTTCCCTTTTACTGAATAAAAATATTCTTTTAACTACTCGATAAGTTTTCCTTCCGTTTCTTTCGAAGCAACCTGTAGATTTTTATCATCATCAATCTGAAATAGAAGAAATTTAACAATTACCAGGCGAATATTTAAATTTTCACTATTATTCAATATCCATTTAGTCAATGCAGTTATATTTTTGCAGTATTATTACATTTCATTGAGAATTCCTTCTTGTTATTAAATGAGGGTATTTTACTCCTGGACTCAATTTTACTTCTTATATAGCCGTCCCGTTTGTCTTCTCCACAAACTGCTAGTGATGCTTCTGTGACCAGTTTGATGCCTCTCTCTACCGCTTGTGTGTGACAAGGAAACTTCGAAATATCCGATTTAGGTTGAGGACGGATAAATTATTCAAGGTGATAATCAGAGAGCGTCCTCTTCAGCGGAGGTTCGGTCACAATGGTCTGCTGCAATTAATTAGGTGGATGCAATCGTCAGCTTCAAAGTTTATGTCTGGCATCTTGAAAAAGTGTATTGATTTCCTTTTATAATCTTTTCCTGCTTTCATAACGCTTCTGCATGCGAGTTCCCGGATATTATTTCTTTCATCTTGCGGCATACAGAGAAGAATGTGTTCCGCATGTGCAAATTAAGCATTCCTTTGATTCACTGGGGCAACTATATCTTTAATCTGTTTGTTCATTCCTTGCAGTGAGTGCACTGTCTTGAGGAGGTTAAATGATCCATCTTGCGAAGAAGAGTTAGCTTTTATTTTACACTAGCATGGTGCCTACACCTTCATGATGAACAAGTCAATGGATTTCAGCGTGTCAGAAGGATCGGAATTCAAAACATATAATTGAATTATTCGATTTGCCGTTGTAAGCCATCGTGCATGCGATATTTTTCCACGACTCTTACGAGCCATTTCTGCAGGACATTTACCTTGTGAGATAAAGAGAAAGATATCAAACAAATACTTTTGATCGATGCTCAGATTTTCTCTGTCAGCAGACTGCCGTTTAGTCGGAATTGGCTCGAGTTCCACAACAGTTAGAGTCTCATATTTATCCAGTTGTTGCCTTATAGGTCCGACAAATCCACGAAGACCCATTGTTTTCCCATCCAAATTGTTGATGAGATGGCGAAATAGGAGCTCAATTGTATGGAGCTGGCACATTAACAATTACAGTAGTCTATTTACTTTTTCTTCTATCATTCTGATCACACATCCTTTTGTTCTTGTATTCACTGCCGTTTCATCGCATCCGAAAGCAACGTGTTCATCAGTTGCGATGTTAGTTGCTTCTAAATACGACAATATTACGTCGCATATAGGTTTTGCAGAAATCGTCTTCATCGCCAGGTGTCCAAGTTATTCTGAACAAAGTTCTTCTATCATAGAGATGTGCTCTTCCATTATCTTATTCTTTTGATAAGTTCTCTCCATAGTACTACAACAAATGTGCTATCTTTTCTACCATCAAAATAAATAGAATATAATGGCTTATCCGATCTAATTTTGTTGCTGTAATGTAGTACGTTCTTTGATATGCTCTCTTCTAACTTTTGACCTGTCAACTACTAGAGAAGTTTCTTTGCCTTCAATTGACGATAAGTTTTTAAGGTTTGAACTTTTTATTAAAGCTGCAGCTCTATCAGGTATACCAGTTCGGTCACAGGCCAACGCAAAATTCTGACAATATTATTCGTTTACCTGGAGCCTTGGAGCAAATCTTTTGTTTACTTCTTTGCGTTTCACGGAAGAAAAAAGCTTATAGTTGCTACGATGGTCAGCAGATTCTGTTTCTGTGCTGGATGAAGAAAGAATCACTTAGATATTATCTGTTGAGGTAGATGGTTGATTTAAGAGACAATACTCACGATTCTTCCTAACTGCACTTTGAATATTCTTCTTTGATTGCATTTTATCGATATTACATATTGCCATCTTCTTAGTTGTTCGTTGGTCTTCTAGAAACGTTTGCTCCAATGGCAGCACCTTACTTTCTTTGCTAAAAGAACAGTTACTAACGCTATTGCATTTACAACATGAAATATCAAACAATTCTTCTACATTCTTGGTAAAAGCGTCACATTTCCTTTTGAAGATGTCACATTTGTGTAGCTAATATTTCTCATTAATAAAGCCTGATATTTTGAATAATAATTTAAAATTCTTTTTCTAACTGCCTCTATTGAAACACAAGGGGATTAATGCCATTTTCCAAATAGAAATTTACTTCTCTGCCTCTAATGTGATAATTCGTTTAATTGGCGGGTCTTTTCTATTGCGGTTCCTTTGCTTTTATGGCTCAAACAAAACATATTTTATAACATCTTTATAAGTCGGCAACGATCGTTTACTAATGGAGCAGAGTGCGCCAAAACAAAGGGCTTTTAATTTCCTGAGTGTTCTAGGTTTAAATGGCATAATTAAATATTATTTTAATTTTTTCTTACATATTATTTAGCGCTGAAATATAATAAAACGTGTATAAATATTTATTTTACACTATAAATAACAGTTCTTAAATACAAATAGAAGAATGTGATCAAAACATTAGACACTAGACAGAGCCGCACACAAATACACATCCAATCTCAACGAGATCCTCCACGATACTGAAACATAAGTGTCTTGTACGCAGCTATAAAATGTCATTGAGGATCCTCTAAATATCAATCGTTTACTTTCAAATTTCGTTTACTTGTTCTATAAAATAAAATAATTATTTGTTTGCAGGTACCAATTCAAAATTCGAATTTCATTTTCAGATAAAATCCACGAATGTCAAAATTTAGTTAAAAATGGCATTATTTTCAACTTTCAATGGGGTTGAGGAACCTTTAAATATTATCATATCAAAAAATTCTTTTAGGAGGTTTAATTTTTCCCCACAAGAAAATCTTAATGAGAAAATAAATTTAGAAAAAATGTTTTTCGCTCCACCCAAATGACTACGCCTACATAACTATGAATTCAGGTACATAAAAATGAACACACGTACACAAGCATGAATATACATAAAAAGTAGGAATACAGGTAAAGAGACATGAGTACTGCTACATACATATGAGTACGTGTAAACAAGTATGAACACGGACACAAACATTAATACACATACACAAGTTTGAATACACGTAACAAATCATGAATCCATATATACAAGCATTAATATAAGTACAGAGGCATAATACACGTAGATAAACGTGAATACAAGTACACAAGCATGAAGACATGTACAAGAACCTGAATATAGGTACAAAAAAATGGATACATGTACACAAGCATGAATACAGGTAGACAAATAGGAATTAACAGACACAAGAAAGAATTAACGTACGCAAGCTTGAATGCATCTATACAAACATGGATACATGTACAGAAGCATGAATACAGGTATATAACATGACTAGACCTACATGAGCATAAATATTCGTACTAGAGCATGAACTCACGTGCAAAAATTGAATTCCCGTACACAAGTATGATTACACATAAAAATCATGAATACAAGCACATCAAGATGACAACAGGTACAGAATAATGATTAATCGTAAAAAGTAGAACTACATAAAAACAAGCATGAATACACGTACACAGGCATAAATACAAGTAAAAAGAATGAATACACGTAAAAAAGCGTAAATATATGTACGAGAAGAAATTACGTACGCAAAATGAATAGACGTAGACAAACATACACGATTTTTTTTTTTTTTAATTAAGGGGCTATCTGGCGACTGCCGACTTAGGCATTAGTCGCCGTAAACAAACAGCCTAGTTCTAGGCTACTTTAAAAATTAAACAGGAAACAATAAAAAGAGATAAAAATAACAATAAAAAAGCAATAACAAAAACAATAACAAAAACAACAACAACAATTAAACTGGGTTAAATGAAAGGGAGAAGGCCAGCCTCCCCCAAAAAGTCAATAAGTCCACTAGTCATGGTGCACGCACTAGTCCCGAGTACAAGGGACAGGCGGTAGCGACCCCGCCCATCCCGGTACCGGGACAGGTATCGTGCGCGAAGATCACCCAGACTGGGACATTCGACAAGAATGTGCCGAAAAGTCTGGGGGACGACGCAGTCGTTGCAATAGAGGCGCAGGCGAGCGCTCCATCAAGTAGCGATGCGTCACGCGAGTGTGTCCGATTCGAAGACGACAGAAAGCAACCTGAAGCCGCCGCGGCATTGAGGGATAGGTCCATGGGAACAGTCGCGGCGCAATGGCACGCAACTTTAGGTTCCCCTCGACCGTCTCCCATCTTCTTTGCCAAGCAGTCCGAAGAGCTGCCCGTATTCCTGCCATGTAGTCAGTGTGAGGAAGAGCGAAACGCTGGTCCGGTCGCAGAGTCCTCGCGGACTCTTTGGCGCCCTCATCGGCGCGCTCATTCCCCGCAATTCCTACATGTCCAGGAACCCAGCAGAAGATAATCTTGACATCTGCCCGGCTCGCCAAAACCGTGGCGTCACGGATATCGCGAACCAGGGGATGCGGAGATTCCAATGCCCCGAGAGCACTCAGGGCACTTTGTGAGTCGCTATAGATCACAATCCGGTCTCCGAACCGGGCACGTCGCGTAATCTCCCGTACCGAGTGGTGTATCGCCACCAGCTCGGCCGTGAAGACAAACGCAGCGCCTGGTAGAGCCCCGCTGACTTCAAACAGAGGGGGTACGGCGTGGAAGCCGACACCCTCTTACGACTTGGAGCCATCCGTATACACTGGCACGGTTCCAGCGTGACACGATGTGTGCTCCAAAAAGGGCGAACGCAATACTCCCGGCGCAGTACAAGCTTTGGGAGCAGAGGCGTGGCGACAAATAGCCAAATGTGGTACCCCCCAGGGTGGCGTCCTGGGCAGAACCAGGGGCGCCACCGGCCCGAGAGCTATATCTACTTCTCAAAGGAGTTTCCTGGCCCTAAATCCAAAGGGCTTAGGGTATGACTGGCGTCTCTCGGCGGCATAGGTACCATCGAGATCGGCTGCGGATGCAGTGAGAGCTGTTGGCGACTAAGGGAGGCGCCGGGCTCGCGCGTACAGGCGAGTGATGCACTGCACGCGGCGCAGAGCGAGTGGCATCTCCCCAGCATCGACCAACAGGCTCTCAATGGGGGAAGTGCGGAAGGCACCGGTCGCAAGGCGAAGGCCGGTGTAGTGGATCGAATCCACCTTCCACAATAAATGCTCGGCTGCAGGAGCATAAAACTCGAATCCGTAGTCGAGCTTCGAGCGAACAAAGGATCGATAAAAATGTAAGGTGGTAGCCCTATCAGCGCCCCAAGCGCTGAACGTCACGGAACGGAGAATGTCCATGGTGCGGGTACAAGAGACCCTAAGGCTGCAAATATGAGCCTCCCAAGTGAGGCGTCGTTCGAATAAAAGACCAAGGAAACGGTGCGACTCAACCACATCCAGGCGCACCCCATTAAGAAACAAATCTGGGTCGGGGTGAAGCCGTGGATAGCGGCAGAAGTGCACCACCTTAGTCTTGGCCAAAGAAAACTGAAACCTGTGCGCTTCGGCATAGCGAGAGACGCGGTTCAATGCCTGTTGGAGTCAACGCTCCAGAGTTGGCATCTAGGCCGCGCCAAAAGAGATCGAAAGATCGTCCACGTAGAGCGTAGCGAGAACATCTTCCGGCAGCACCGACGTGATGCCGTTGATGCTCAGGGCAAAGAGTGTGACACTGAGGACACTTCCCTGCGGGACACCCTCTTCCTGCTCCTTTGGGCCGGAGAGGGCTCCCCCCACCCGTACGCGGAAGCGACGATCTCGCAAAAATTCAGATATAAACATTGGGAGGCGTCCCCTCGCCCCCATCGTGTGAAGAATCTCCATGGTACCGTATCGCCATGCGGTATTATAGGCCTTCTCCAGATCAAAAAACACCGTGGCGTAGTGCTGTCTACGAAGGAAAGCCTCGCAGATGGCACTTTCTAGTCGCAGCAGAGCATCCGACGTGGAGTGGAACTTACGGAAGCCGCACTGTGCAGAAGACAGATGGCCTCCGCTGTCCAGGAGTCTGGGAGAAGACCTTCCACCCAGATCCTGTTGAACAAATCTAACAGAAAGGCCATGCCTCGCTCACCTAGGTGTCGAAGCATGGCGTACGGGACATCGTCCGGCCTATGGGCGGTGTCCGCGCACGAAGCGAGAGCGGAACGCAACTCACTCACAGTAAACTTGTAGTTGAAGGGTTCTCCGCCTCTGGAGGTAAAGTCCAGCCGGCGGCCTTCCGCGACATCACGACGTGCATTGAATGCTGGCGGAGCGGCATCACGGCTAGAGAATGCGGAAAAAGCGGTCGCTAAGGATTCCGCCAAGGACGCGGGGTCCGAGATGGCGGTCCCATTCTCCTGGAGAACGGGAGGGGGGTCCTGCGAGAACTTGCCCGGAATCCTTTTGACTCGCTTCCACACCTCAGCTAAAGGGGTCTTCCCGTTAAGTGAAGACACGTATGCCTGCCAAGAAGAGCGGCGGGCGTGCTTCGAAATATACCGGAACCTAGCCCTAGCCCGACGAAATTCAGCGACAGTGAAATCGTTCGGGCGGTGCTTATAGCGCATGTAGGCATAACGCTTCTGTTTGAGGGCCGTCTCACACTCGGCTGACCACCATGGGAGTGGTCGGCGTGCAAAACGGCCAGACGTCCTAGGAATAGTAGTCAGGCCCACGGCGATGAGGTTGCCGGAGAAGAACTCAACGGCCTCATCTACCGAACTAAACTCCTCGACTAAGATAGAGAATTCAGTCATTTCCTGAAATGCAGGCCACCGCGCCCGCGCCAAGCACCACCGAGGTGGTCTCTCGGGCGGCAGTTGCCCTGAAAATGATATTTGAATGGGAAAGTGATCACTACCATGGAGGTCATTGACCACCCCCAATCAAAATCAGGCTGTGCATCCGAAGAGCACAAAGATAGGTCAAGGCAAGAAAATGAAGTGGTTCTCAGACAGTGATGCGTAAACTAATCCACGTTTAGGACACCCATCTCAAGCTCTTCGATCAGATCGGCAAGGACTTGTCCTATGGGATTTATGGAGTAATCTCCCCAGAGAGGATGCCTGCCGTTCAGATCTCCAAGCAAGAGATAGGGCCTCGAAAACCGTGCCACAACGCGGCGGAAGTCCCCCGCGTCAAGGTCAGCTGACGGTGGAATGTACGCAGAAATGATAGTATACCTCCTATCCAGGTGCAGCTGCACAGCCACTGCCTGAAAGGAGGTATCTAAAGAGAAAGGAAGAACGGAGACATCATGCCGGGTGTAAACCGCGCATCCCCCAGCCCGGCCATCCCGCGGTGGTGGGGTCGCAAGACCCTTATACCCCAGGGGAACAGGCAGCGTGCACGCGCCTAGCATGGTCTCCTGCAAAAAAATAGCTAACGGGGAACGGGACGAGGCGATCCTCCGCAGCTCCTCCCAGTTGGCCCGGAGTCCACGGCAATTCCATTGAAGGAATATGCCCTCCAGGCCTAGCTCGGAGGAGACGCGGGGGCCCTCCTTGAATTGAAGACCCTCACGGGAATGGCCGTACGCTTCCCGGGGGCAGAACCCCGGGCACTGTTGGCCGGACAAAGCGCTGGAGGCGCTGTCGCCTTCGAGGACTTATTGGGGGAGGTTGGGCTTGCCATGCGAGTCTTTTCCTCCCTCCGCCTCGAAACCTTAGGCGGGCGCTGCGGCTTCGGAGGCGGGGAGCCTCTTTTCAAGGAACCACCGTCTCCGAGCCACTCGCTCCACCTCGGGGAGCGAGTGGAGGCGCGTGGCCGTTTCGCCTTGCGGGAAACGGTCACGCTGGGGGAAGAGGGGGGAGCCCTGGTTTTAGCCGGGGCTGGGTATGAACCCTTTTTGCCGCCAGATTTACCAGGGGAGCGCCCGGGCTGGGTAGAGCCCGCAGAAGGGCTCCGAATGGGCGCGGAAACAACCGTGCTCGTTGGCCTGGATGGGCCAGGAGCAGAGGGTGCCTTTCGAACTACTGAGGCATATGACGTTCCAGGCAGAGCTTGGCGCGCCAGGACCAAGTCCTTAGCCTCGCGGAATGAGAGTCTATCCTGGGCCTGAATGGCCAGGATTTCTTTCTCCAGGAGATATGCACCACATTGCTTCGAAGAAGCAGGGTGCGGCTCTCCGCAATTGACACACTTGGCCACACACGATTTGGACTTATCGTGTGCGACCTTGGAGCAATTTACACAGACTTCGGGTGACCCCGACTTTGCACGTCTACATGAGCGATTCGTATGGCCGAAGCGGTGACAGTAATAGCACCGCCGCGGCAGTGGCACGAATGCCTTCACGCGGTAGCGGTACCAACCGGCACGCACCGACTCAGGGAGCTTGTTACTGTTCAACGTGACGGAGAGTGTAGGGGTGGGTCTCGAAGCCCCTTCCTGTTTTCTCATCACACGTTCGACCTTGACCGCCCCATGGTCGGCCAGCTCTAGGGTGATGTCCTCAATGGAGTAGTCAACGAGTTCCCTTGCATAAACTACTTCTTTCACAAAATTCATGGTAGAGTGCAGGGTCACACTCACCGGGGTGCCATGAAGTGTCCGAAGAGCACTTATCTTGGCCGCCTCGGCGGGATTCGCCGCATTCGCCAGAAGGCTGCCGTCCAAGAAACGGGTCACCTTCGGCTCTCTACCAATTGCACTAGCTAATCCTCTCCTATGATGGATCATGTTGCCCTTGGACAACATGGTGCCATCAGTGGAGCGAATAACGAGGAAGCGTTTAAAGCCAGCGGGCTCGAAAACGCCAGGTAACCTCTGAATGAGGGGCCCCGATGTAATCGAGGCTCCCCCCTGTGCACTCTTGGTGTTAGTCTTGGTCAAAAGCTCCGCACACGAGGGGGTAGAGGGGCCGGATGTGCCGATCTTGGCTTGGTCGCCTACCAAAGTGGTAGCAGACCCATCCGTCCCCGCAGCCCCCACGGATGGAGGGGAGCCCCGAGTCTTTTTCGTCTTTTTAGTCTTCTTTGTCTTTTTCTTTTTTGGAGAGGAGGGCGGGGAATGAACCCGCTTTTCACCTCCGCCGGCAGAAGCCCCCAGGCCAGATGGACCGGCCTCAGCTAGGTCCCTCTCCGAAATGGAGAAGGTCCTGGTTGTCGTAGGGGCACCTGTCGAAGGAGATCCCTCCCCTCCTTTTACTGCCTCGGAGCCCTCAGCCATTTGAGGAGGACCTTGCATACGGGCGGATTCGGGTTCGGTGCTTGGCGACGAGCCCGAATTCCCCCCCATGGAAGGCCCTACCGTCTGAGGCTGGGTCTCCTCAAGGACCATGTTTATCACAGGAGGGGCCTCCAGTTGGCCATCCCCTCCCAGGACATCACAGGTCCCCTTGGCAGTGGCCTTGAGCCCAGCAAGGTTTAAAATTCTTGCCAGCAGGTCTTTTGAGGGAAGCGACTGAAGGGGCCTGGCTTCCCTCTCCACCCTAAGGGGGTTTGCCCTACCGAGCCGCTTTGATGCGGAGCGGCTGGCTAAGGGCTGCCTGCTGGCTTTCTTGGTAGTCCCCTTGGAAAGAAAAGAGAGGACTGCCGCTGGGAAAAAGGAGGGGCCAGAAAGCACCTCCAGAGCAGGGGGTGAGGGGGAGTCCCCTGCACCCGTAGGCGAAGGAGAGGAGTAAGCCTCCTCTCCGGTTAGAGAAATATGGAGGGTTCCCTGTGCAAGCACAGGGGAGGGGACCTCCATTTTTTTGCTGGAGCTGCCCAAGGGCGGCTCCGTCGATGAGCAAGGGGGAGTTAAAGGGGTTTGGTGTTTTGAAAATTCATCCATGGGCATGGTGACACCATTTTTGCCACGGGACGCAATAGCTCATCACCTCTTGCAGTTGCCCGCACTGCAAGAGGTGCTTACAAGCCCGGCAGAGCCAGGCGCTGCCATTTGGGACCACCCCTCCCGCCTGGTGGCCTGGCAGTCCATCGGCATGGCGGCTCCACCTTAGACACGGCGTATAAATGATAGATTTTGAAGACGAGAGGAAAAGGGATGTGAGGAAGGTATGGGTGGGGATGAAGCAGGTAGTTAAAAACCAGCCACCCCAGACCGGAGCTCAGGGGTTAGGGAACATTGTCCCCCACCCCCTCAGCCCCGATGCGGGATGGTTGGCTGAAAGGAAGGTCAGCATCCACCCTGTGAAATTAGAGGCTGACCAGAGAAAGTTGTGGGAGAGGTTGTGTGAAAAGAGAGGAAACAAGTGTTTTGAAGGAAGGAAGAGAGGCTAAGCTGGGGCCGGACGGAGTGCTGAGTCCCGTCAGCACGGCGGCCAGGATGGCAAATCGCCGCGCCCCTTACGGGGCAAACATACACGAGCATGAAAACATATTCAATGACATGAATACACGTAACGAGCATAAATATATGTACATAAAAAAAAAATACCCCTACACAAAAAAAAAAAATACACGTAAAAATCAAATAATTCCTGTACAAAAGCATGAATAAACGTACACAAGCTTAAATTAGAGACAGAAACGAATGAATACACGTACAAAGCCTAAATAAAGGTAGAGAAGTATGAATACACGTGCCTAAGCATAAAACACGTACACCCATGTCTAAAGCATGAATCCACATATCCAAGCATGAATACACGTCTAAAAACATTACAACACGTACAAATGCCAAAATTTCCATACATAAGCATGAATTCACGTCTAAAAGCACGAATAACGGGAAAAAGCATGAATACACATCTATAAGCATTACAACACATACATAAGCATGAATACACATAGACAAGCATGAATCCACGTCTCTAAGCGTGAATCTACGTACACAAGCGTTAATCTACGTGAAAAAGCATGAATCCACGTACACATGCATTACTTCACCTCTACATGCATAAATAGACGTACACAAGCAAGAATACGGATCCACAAACACCAATCCACGTGAAAAAGCAGGAATACACTTCTAAAAGCATGGATCTACCTTCATAAGTATTATTACAAGTCTACAATCATTAATAAACATAAACAACCATGAAAAAACATACACAAGCATGAATCCCTATTAAAAGCATGAATCTACATACACAAGCCTTAATACACGTCTACGATTATTAATACACATACACAAGCATGAATCCATGTACATTAACAACCCTTGGGATCACCGGCAAAGAACTATATGTTAGGTACTTCTCAAAGAATCAAAAGGAGCACGAAGCATAACGTTGGTTGTTATTTTTATATATATTTATATATATATATATATATATATATATATATATATATATATATATATATATATATATATATATTGGCAATTGGGTCAGTAAAAATTTAAACGCTCTAAAGATGGCATGAGTGCATAACGAAAGCTTAGGGATAATATCAAAATTAAAGATAATATAAAACCAAGAAGACACAAGAATTTCGAAGTCGAATTTTGAGGTATATAATGACTATGCTGATATACTTCTTTAATTAGTTTTAATATTGTATTCTTAAATATTGAGTACAAAAGATTTAACGTATTTTTTAACTAAAGAATGATAAGCAAATAAATAAAACTAATTTCTTATTGGCCAAATTAGCCGCTCAAAAACTGCAACTAAAACAGAAAATTCGGTGTTAATCACACCTTAGCACAGAGCCCAACGACAAGCAAGATGAAGCGACTGAGGTAAATCAGAAAATGAACCTTTGTAATAACGATAGATGCTCATTATAAAAAAAAATATTCTTGGATCATAAGCCACTGCCATACCAAAATTTCCCCAGGCCCTAACGATGAGTCCTAGGCCCCAAGTTGGACGTCAGTGGTTTACACCAATGCTTGGGGAGATTTCAGAATATTTAATTTCTAAAAAGAGGGAATCAATATTAATATGATATATTTAGTCCCCTTCGCCTTATTGAAGACATGATATTATTTTTTTTTTATCCATAAGAAATATAAGCGATGATAATTAAAGAATTATCACAAGCTAGTCTCACTGCTCACCCGAAAATGAACTAGGGAAAGAGAAAAAAAATCAACAATAATTTTGTTTAAGTTAGAGGAATTAGGAATCACAATTAAATTTAAAATCGTTAAAAGAATACATATGTTCAAGGCACATTTTTCTATCCTGAGGAAAAGATAAGGAAATCAGCCAAAGAACAAAATTATTCTAGAGAATAATTGAAAGCTAGGCTAAATCTTCAGAAGCGTCATGACTCATTGCATAAAACTAAAAATATTTAATCATTGAATTCCAGTAATTTTAATGTATGGAATTGGAACGTGGATGCTGAGCATAAAAGGCACAGAGATCATAATTACACAAACACCGCAGAAGAAAACTTAAACTGCTCATATTTAACAAAATATGACAAAATCCTACCGATTAAGACTTTAAATACCCGAATACAACAAGAAGAAAGAAGGAAAAAGAAACAAAAGACAACAAATATACACCACACAAATAAATGCAAAATAATTTACTAATTATAAAGTTAATAATGATTAATTAATTCACAAAAACAACAGCAAATATACATTTCCTATACAAATAACATTAGGATTTTGTAAGACAAATGGCTTTTGAACACCAAAAAAATAGTTATAAACAACAAGCAAAAATTCACAAAAACATAATGAAAGCGCTAGTCTTGATCACCAGGCGGCTTGCATTCCTTATAAATCTCTTACACTACCTTCTCTTTTCACCACTTTATTTCTTTCTGTCTATCCACACATGCTTTTGTCAGCTAAATACAAACACATACTTACATTAATTGGTAATTGGTACTTGTGACATTGGTAAAAAAATCAAAGTTCTGGTGTAACTGAGAAGGAGAAACGACCCAAAATGCTTATTAAAAAACATCAACCTGGCACCATAATTAATAAAAAGAGGGAGAAAACGACGTCGCACACGTTGAAAAGCTAAAATTCGATCAATGGTTGAGGAACGTGAGAGAACCCTGCTTCTCACTGCAATACATGCAAGCTGCTTAGAGTCGCTTTTGCCAACCATTGAGATGAAAATAGCTGATGATGATGCTTTGAGTAATTTTATTATCTTTACATTTCTTTGAGATAAATTAAAGAAACAAATTTAGAGCAATCTTTTCCTGTCAAGTCAATATGAATCCAAAGACCGAGACTTCTCCATAATTACCATTTAGTTCAAGTAAAGGTCAACTTTTAAGATATTTGATTATTCATATTCATCGTCCATTTGGTCAATATTTTGCTTTTCTCATCAAGCAAGAGGTTTGGCATTGAAAAACAAGAATATAAACTTCTTTTATTATAAAAAGATCACAAAAGTTCGAGCAGAATAAGAGGTCTTTCGAAAGATAAAGCTAATATTACATTTTTATAGCTACCAAATTATTAAATGTAGTTTTATAATATTTTTTCGCTTTCCAATCAATTAATATCGCATGAAATTTGTGTTTAATCCATTTTGTATTGTCATAATCCATGATTTTTTTTAAACGATGTTTGTTGTGTAAGAATTAAGAGAGAGAAAAGGAATCCCCCCCTTCTGACTTCCCAAGTTCACCGTTAACCGTTCTAAATTCTTCTGCCCTATATACTGAAAAAAATAGAAGAATGAAAAGACCATTAAGGGGGCATCGTGAATTCTCGCTATGAACCCTTATTGTGACCTAAGGCAATTAAGGAAGTCTGTTGGCGATGAATCTTTCTCCTCGTTAGGAGAATTTCGGAGTATATGTTCGAGACTTTGGAGTTCACATGCAGATTGTGTCTGAAGCCGCCGCTCAGTACCTTGGCCGTAAAGTCTTCGTTAATCAAGAGGGAATCGACTACAGTCTCGTCCAGAGAAGAATTGAGTGATTGTCGAAGAGCCAAGGAAGAGCTAGTCGTCACATAGTGTTGTTCGTGGAGATAGTTTTAGGCACGCTTTAACCCTTCTCACCACGTCTTCGAATTTTAAGGATCGCAAAAGCTATCCCCGAGGCATCCTCTGTTTGCCTCTTAAGGATTAGAGGCCCCCATCTTTTATTTTCCGAAGTTAGATCGAGCGTCTCGTGAAAAGCCTACGAGTTCAAGGTCGAACTTACCTCTCTGGTCCTACTCGCCACACATCAAGGTAAAAAGGAGTTTAATCCCCGCCGCTTCGTCACGCTCGTCCCACCTTTACCGCGTCGAACCTCAAGGATCCCCTTTGTTCTAGAAAATGCATAATTTTAAAAATCATTTCTTAATTAATTATCCCTCAGTTCAAACTTAATTGATAGTGTTAATCATCTTAGACGTGAACCATCAATATTTAATTGCATTGCCATTTAACTTGCCCTATATGTAAATGTAATCTTTAATCCTATTAAATTATATTTTTGTAGCCATGTTTGAATATTCCTTGGCCTAGCAACTGTGTATTCAAAGCACTTTTAAAGCCTTACCTAGGTGGAGCCTTAATTTCGGTCGGCCAGTAGTCCACTGTCCGTATAACCGTGTACACCTGGTCATACCACGATATATGTGTAGTACTCTAAATTTTCAGTCCATATAAGATGAGTTATTTAAGGCCTAAAATTATAATTCATTCTTTCGTGATAATAATAATCCTCCATCATTTAAAAACAAAAGATAACTATTGTATACGATAAATATTATTATTTTAGCAAAAACACTAATGCTGTAGTTAATAGAACGGTTAACTTTTCCGGTCTGTAAATTAAACAACACCTCGCTTGTCTTAGCTTTAGATCTAAGTCCATTTTAACGGCCGAGGTCCATTGTGTTATTCTTGATTAACGCAAAACAAAACTCAAACAAGCGCAAACCAGGAGGGGGGGGGGGCGAAGAACTTTCCAAATTTCCGACCCGTTTATGTTTATATTTCTTTTTTAAACCAAACTTGTGGAAAAAATTCGGAGCTGAGAGAGTTATTGTTCACTCCAGTCTAAGATACTGAAATCTATTATAACCAATGTTGTGCAAGATAACCCTCATTCATGTTCAATGCCCTTTGCTCATACTCGTCAGAGGGAGGAATTTAGGTTAGCCCTACCCCCCCCATTTTTTATCCTGGATCCACCACTGCCCTCAAGGAAGGAGAGATGATAGAAAATAAGTTATAATCTGAGGTTATTTCAAAGTTATAAATTATTCTCTGACCTTCTAAATTAATCCAATCACTAAGAGGAAGGGGAAAATAATTTATTATTTAATTTCATCGAAAAGAAGGTTTAACGATAAAAAAGTTAACAAAATGCTGCGAAGTAAAGAATTCTTTTTTATGTTTACATTTTTTGTCAGGAAACAAAATGGTATTTAAAATAACTCGTTATAAAAAAGAAAGTTGGGATATTGGGTGCAAAAATTTAAAGTAATGTATATTTACATAAAAGTATGATTTTAGTTGTTTGTGGAAATTATTTACCACTATTTAGTAATGTCAGAGATTTATTTATGTGGAGATCGAAAGATTAAAGTGGAATCTATACTACTAGACACTCTGTAGTAGCTCAACGAGCAAAGTTTACCAAAATTATATACCATTTGGCAACTAACCTCACTCTTTGTGGCTTAACATCACGACCCGAATGCAATTTTTACCTGCGGCGAAGCATTCAAGAGACGTTCACAAAATTGCGCGAAAATTAGTATGTAGATTACCTGCAGGAAAAATAAAAGTATGGCCAAGCGTTTTCAGCATGCATTGTTGAATCATGCCGTTGTCGTTCGGAATTACACCTTTCGTTTTCTAGCAAATCTACAGATTCACAATTTTCTCATTATTATCAAAATTTCGTTTCCTTGGTGATATTCTAATAGTCCACAATTTTAAAGTATGACAGAATAAAAACTTTTAAAACCTCTCATTTTTTGATAGATCATAGTTACAAAAAAGGCGACATCTTGTGTGAAGTAGCTAGGTTCGAATAATACACCAGTGTGAAGGTAACATCACTAGTCACATCTCTCCTTTCGCCTAGAACTCAAAAGACTTTGACTTATGGTTTGGAGATCAGTTGAATTTCATAGGTCTAGCCTACGTCAGGCTAGTTAGATTTTCCAGCCTAGGGTGATTTTAAGATGTTTACCTGTTCCTCAGATTATTTAGGTTTATCTGCCTAATGTAGTTTTTCAATGATTACATCTTACATTTCTATTAGTATAGGCATCGTTAGTCAGTTTAGATTTCCAAGTCTGGTGTGATTTTTAGATGTTTACATGTTAATTAGTTTAGGCTATGCTAGTTAATTTAGTTTTTCCAGCTCTAAACACCCAAATTCTAGTTTTCCTCTAAGATATTGGAGGAAATAAATAAAACTTAACCAAAGTTAGACACACACAACACCAACCAGGACGAGATGTCGGAGATCAATGTACCTCAGCAACCTCTGTAGATGGAACCTCTTCTTCATCCGCATGTAAATTTGCTACTGTTAAACCATCTGCAGTGCTGGGGAGGTTGCCCTTACTACCATATTCAATCAGGTCTCGCCAACTCACTTAAATTCACCGTTACAATAAATCAGGTGTTCAACCCACAGACTACCACGGGCCTCATCCACAAGTCCTAGAGGGCCCGAGGGCCAAACCAATAAAAAGACTACTTGGAAAACCACATCTTATACAGAACCGAAAAAAAAATCAAAGAAACCTCGAGCTTTTGTTCCTTAGAAGGGAAAGCCAACGGCAAATAGAAAAGATGACTAAGACAAGAAAAGTCGACTCGTCATAAAATATACTACCGCTAAACTTCTGACCTGAACTAACCAATCAACCTATCCTAACCATAACTTAACCTATCCTTAAACACGCTTTTGAGAAAATAATGTTTCAACTCACATTTGGAATGATGGAGGACCGCATCGATGACCCAGCAAGTGATCTGTCCCTACACGATGTTAACTTTGGCAACTGCCGGTGGGTCGCAGGTTGGGGACCCCTGTAATAAATAAAGAGAACAGCACGTCGATCTACTGGGGCGAAATCAATAATTGAACTATCCTAATTCCTCTGATACCTCTCTTCATAGCGGTCATCTTTTTTCCCAGCTTGAAATTCGCCATTCATGGTGAAGAAGCGATTTCTGTTGCTAATTTTCAGGCTGTTTCTCTCGACTTACGACTGCGATTAGTTACAAGGTTTTAACCTAAACAGATTCTTTTGTGTCGTCCTTCAAGAGAATGAGAACAATGTTGATAATCACTGTTTGGTCTCAAGTTTTCGACTTCTCTATTTTCCTACTCGTAAGTTGATATAAGTGTCTGACAAGGATGTAAGTTTCATATATTGAAAGCTCAATTTGTGTGATCCTTGTGCAGTCCCTAACACAATATTTTAGCAAGACAATTTTTTTAACATTTTGGATTTTTTTTTTAAATTCTTAGTTCAAGTTTCAGTTTGCATGTGATTTTAATTTATTTTTAAAAATCAACATAATGAAACCTTTAGAAATTCAATGTGTGGAGTATTTCATAAGAAAAAGAATTGGAAAGAGAACATTCTAGGAACTCAGAAAAGAAAATATGAGTATCGAAAGTTTTGAAATTTTATACAAAATAATTACAAATCGTCAAGTTCAGAATATGCATTAAAATTTAGGCATGGCTGATTGCTCAGAAAATTTATTTTTATATATCTTCTTCTATTCTATAACTTAATATTTTAGCAACCTGATATTTTGAAAGGGGGGAAATTTAGTTTAGAGTTCCTTTTTAAAATTACAAGCCGCTGTTCTCTTTCTTAACAAGAAGAGCTTGGTTACACAGGCACCCCTGCGAGGTGTGGCCTACGGCCTTATTTGCTAATCTTAACCGCCTTTTTTAATCCGCTTTATAGACTCTTTATTTTAACACCCTGAACACCCTTTTCTTCTACTTTTTTTCTTTTTTCTTGTTTTTCCCTTAGGTGACAACCGAACTAAAAGAAAATATCTCATTTAAACACCTTCAAAAAATCTTGTTCTTAAAATATATTTTAAATTATTATAATTGGCGAAGTTCAGAATATGCATTAAAATTTAACCATGGCTGCTTTTTTTAGTTTAAATTTCAATCTTAGTAGCGAAGCGCAAGCTTCCCTTGTAGTAGGCAGTAGCGAAACCGTGGCCTGGTTTAAATATAAATTTGCATGCGAAAATAATAGAGCTCTAATGATTGTGGTTTTTTTCTGTATATCAAAAGAATTCATATAAAAGTGTTTTCTTGCATTTAGGCCTAGAAAATAAGCTGGGATTTGAAAATATAGACCAAAAGTATATTATTAGGAAAAAAAGGCCTGTAAAGCTTTTCCTTTTTTAGACTCCCTCCTCATGGCTAGAGTCAGATAGGCCTTAGGCAACAGACTGATAGTCTGCCTGCGAAGCGCAAGTTCCTCCTCCAAAGAGAAGTGGTGAAGCCGTTCATCTTCTTCGTGTTATAGTTTAAGGTAACTTTTAAATAGCTCACGATTCTATAATTATCATTGTATAGTGAGCCATTGCCTACATTTTAACTCTGCTTATTGTTATCCTCTAACAACACTTTTATCTGGGTTGTTCAGAGCTTTTAGTATAAATCAGACGAGATATTTCGAGTTTCAGTTCACTACACACAGTAACTCTATAAAGATTAAATTGTCTTTTTTCAAGACGTAAGGATATAATTTATTTACATTTTATTCGATCCATTTTATATTTTAAACATGATTAGTCTTTTCCTTTGTGGCGGAATTTACATTTTTATTCTTTTTCTACACCCTCTCTTACACTCTTGCTTGAATCCAGTGTATACTTTATATTTTCTCTCCCCTGAACATTCATTTCAATGGAGAGGGGATACAAAATACATTTTATCAATATATAACGAAATACAATCTTCATAAGCCATAAAGGTTCCAGCCAACATCAATCTTCGTCAAACATAATTAAAAGCAAAATGAATCGCCGCGGAATTACTTTGGAATTCTAAATTAGCTAAATTGTATATTTTTCTGATCAAAATAAGACTATTAATCATTTGGGTAATAATAATTGGTTTCTAACCTTTATATTAATGTAGGACATAATATATATCTCTTTATCTCTCTCTCTCTCTCTCTCTCTCTCTCTCTCTCTCTCTATATATATATATATATATATATATATATATATATATATATATATATTGAAGGAAAGAAAATGCACGACTGAGTTTCGAGTGTTTATTCTTAACTTTCAATCCCAAGCTATGGTCCTTCTTCAGAGAAGTGAGCAGAGCGGAGTCCAAACTACAAATGCTTTAGGATTGTGATTTTGATACTTAAAGTGAATAATTGGTGTTGTGATAGTTAAAAGAGAAATAGATAAAAGTATGTGTAGTTAAAAGAGAGAGAGAGAAATGTGCACTAAGTCGTCTGGCAAACTCAATAGTTATGTTTCTTGATGATATATTTTGTATTAAAACGTTTTAGCGTTCAAATCTTTGTTTTCGTAAAAAAGCCGTTGTGTTATTTTTGGATAACTTGCTTATGCACTTTATCTTCTTTGGATTCTTTCTTTATGTTTCACGGCTTTATTAAATTTCAATTAATTTGTCCACTTTGGATCTTTTTTATATTAATTTAAATAATTATTTAATTTTCTCTACTTCGGATTTTTTATTATATTGTAATTATCTTATTTTAATCTGTCATTTCACTTATTTTTTTTTAGTTGTCTCCAATTCGGATTTTTTATTATTTTGTAGTTGTTCTACTTTAATATGTCCACTTCCGATCTTTCCCTTAAGTTATACATGTATTTTTTCTTTTCTTTTTTAGGTATCTATCGGTATAATTTTTCTTTCCGTCTTCAGCTGGCTGCTTTCAAACGCTTGTTCGAAGTGTATATCAGGATAGTCTTCCTTCGGTAGTCTCAGGTGTTTTATTATTTCTTCCGGCTTAGGATGGTAAATCTTTTCCGAACTAGCGATTGCTCGCTTATGAAGAGTCACGTTGATTGGATCTATTTCATTTATTACGTGTAGCAATGTTGAGGGAATACGGCCCAAAAGAGTCACGTTTGAGATAAACCACAGTGCCATGTTTTGTACTCTCTGTGCTTCCCTCAGCGCTGTATTACTTAAGGTCTGCGTTGGAATTACGGGATACAGCTGCAGTGGTCTCAAGAGGAATAAGTATAATTTTCTCTTATTGGACGATGACAGTAGTCCAAAACGGAATAGAGATCGGAGCGTCTTTCTGGCTACAGTGATCTTCTCTTTGAGGTGTGTTGTATATCATCTAGTTGTCATCCTTAAGCCCAGTACTTTGCCTGGCGTAGAGTAATGGTAATGTTCACGCTCCACTAATACTTCCACTGTTCGAATGCGTCCCAACGGAATTTTCTTATCTTGTCGATGTTTGTCTTTATTTTGTTTCTTTTTCGTAGTTGTTTATGTTTGCTAATTCTGCTCCTGTTCTGTCAGCTATATCTCTCGGGTTACGATAGTCGCCCATCAAAGATTGGGTGATGTCATTAGCCAGTTGTATATTTTGATCAAAATCATAGTTAGGGTGAGGGAGGGCGCTGGTGACTTTCTATTCTTCTTACTGTCTTTTTTAGTCCATCTTGAGTATTTATAAAGCTTGCAGTGAAGTAATTGTCTGGATAGTGGTCCATCGTGAGTTGACATGTACTCAAATTGAGATATAGCAGAAATGCACTTCGTGTATTGTTAAGTGAGATTATAGGCTAACCTAACCTAACCTAACCTAACATAACATAACTTAACCATACACGAATTGCATATCTGCTCTTTCTTGATTTGAGTACATTTTCACTCACAGTGGACTACTATCCAGACAACTACTGGGTCGAGTTCAACCGAATCCTGTGCCACAAGACACCACCTGTGGAAAATAAAGGAATTCTGGTTAGCATGATTTAATAGCCTATAACTCGGAATCCAAGCATTTTGGTACATATGTTTATGGTAACTATTTTTATTATTTAGACATAGGCAACATAATCCCCAAGTTTTGTCATCTATTTTTGAAACACTCTCCATACTATAAAACGACAAATGCCAATAATCTCCCTATGAAAAACAACAGCTGCCAAAACTCCTTGAAACTAAAGTCAACCAACATAGTTTACAAGTTTATCGGCCCCAATGAGGACTGCGAGCTTTATAATAACTCAAAATATATTGACATGACAACCGAAGAGGAGAGCCGAAAAATCATATGGAGAACGCGCATAGCATCAACCTAACTAGAGATATTCTAATTTAAAACACTACAATTAAAAGAAAAAGGTGAAATAAAGCGAGGCTGAAGATCTTAGAAGCCATCTTAATAAACGAAGACAAGCCAGCAATCAAAACTCAGGCCACTAGCTGGAATAGAACATTAAATTTTTTTTAAAATTCCACTCACTGGATTATCCTTGTTTACTTTGACGTTACATTTTGGCGAAGGTGAATAAATATCCTCTAAAAACCGTTTTCTTTCAGTATACCAGATTCTGACTCCACAATACTTTATTGTTAAAGGAGGAAAGAATACATAAAGACGTTCCAAAGATGATCGAATAGGTCAAAAGCTTAGAAATTTAAGTTTGATTTTTACCAAACTCATTTATTAAAAAGAGAGATGAATATAAGATAAGTAATATGCCATCTATAAGATGGACTAAAAAAGAGTAAGAAGGATAGAAAGTTGCCAAAGGAAATTGTTCAAGGCAAAATATACATACCATGTTTTTTTAACAAAATTTGTACATATATATATATATATATGTATATATATATATATATATATATATATATATATATATATATATATATATATATATATATATATATATATATATATGTATATATATATATATATATATACATATATATATATATATATATATATATATATATATATATATATATATATATATATATATATATATATATATATATATATATATGAGAAACTCACAAAGTAGCACGTAAGGAAAGCAACAAATGTAAAAAAATAAAAAAAGTCACCACGAATATGAAAGGAGGATCTCAAGTAATTTCGAACTGAAAAAGTTCGAAAGTACTTGGAATCCGCCTTTCATTTTCCCGTGTTATTTTTTGCATATATATATATATATATATATATATATATATATATATATATATATATATATATATATATATATATATATATATATATATATATATATAATATTTATGTGACCACTAAATTATTTGAATCACCAAGCCACCGCTGAAGTCAGAAGGAGTTCCCAGTTGTTCCCTGCCTTGTTGCAAGTAATTTTGTTAATTTATACACACTTATGTGAATTTACTTAAACTTTCTTCACTACATTTGGTGCGAACATATATTTTAGAGAATTTAATCAAAAGAGCAGAAAGAAAACGACAAAAGTTAAATTAAATAATGAAACAAAATAATGTCTTAATTTTATTTCAGTCCTAAATTTCTTTTCCAATTTTAGCAGCTTTTAAAAGTTGAAGGTTGAGAATATTATATTACAACATTTTAGATTTTTCGTAGTCTTTACCAAACGTAAAATTACTTTAAAATACTATTATCAAGAATTTGAGCTTAACGTTACACAATTTACATTGAATATCAGAGTTGGCTGATTTTGTAAAGAGAATTATCAATCTTTGTTGAACATTTCAACACATAAACGGTACGCCTAACTCGTGTTTCTCCTTACCGGGAGATGAGCGAAAAGGTTTGTCATTTTAGATTAGAATTTAAGATTTATTTATTATGAGAAGCATTGAATTTGTGGAAAAAGAGGATTAATAATTGTTTATTTTCTTAAATGGTGAGAGAAAAACGCTCAGATCAGCAATGATAGAAAGATAAGGCCTGGTTGGTTAATAATTTCTCTATTAATTTAGTTTAATTGAAAAAAATCAAACAAAAGACATCTATTACCTTTAGAGGATTTTCAAATTCATATTTTCATTGGATATAAGATTTAATGACCGGTCTAACTTTGTACAAGTCATTAGAACTAAGAGTTATTGGAATTAATTAATCTAGTCTGCGATGAGAGATTCTAACTCGAAAGCTAGCGTTCATTGGATTTTGGTTCAAATCAAGATCATCTTTAAAAGCCAATCGCAAACGTTAAATTACTTTAGTCATTGCACTTGGCATATCCGAAGGTTGGCTGCTTACGTCATTCTTTCAAATTTAGTTTTGATAAAAGCAAAAATTCATAATAATTCAGAAACTAAATACATTTCCCAAAGCAACGGCCATTTTGCTGTGGCTTTGAAGGATGAGTTCATTGTAACTCATTTATAAAAATGGCATAAAATGTAGCGGCTTTACATAGAACCGATGACGAAGGAGAATGGAACTGGATGGAACAGGGTGGTTTCTTGAGAAGAGAAACGAGTTACTGGTGGAGAATGTAAAGTGAGATAATATGGCGAGGCACAAAAGGGAATAGTTTAGAGGCTAAAGGAAAACCAGAGCTACAAGGAGCTACAAAGAGCTACAAGAAAAATAAGAACCCTAGAAGACCTTAAGGTCAATACCAGGAGAGTACTTTTGGCACAATCCTCGAAGGTGTCCGTTGGCAACCTCGAAGATCACTCGCAAGGATTTTAACGGCGATTTTGCAAGACTTTATCTAGTCTTGACTTGAACTGGTCAACAGATTCACTGTTGACAACTTGCGTCGGAAGTGCGTTCCAACTACCGCAGATACTGTAAGTGAAGAATTTCCCACACAGATCACCACGGTGGTATCGCTTCAGTTCAAGTTTAAGGCCGTGATTTCTTGTTCCTCCCTCGCTGAGCTGGAAAATATCCCCGTAGTCCAATCTGTCGAAGCCTCGAAGTATTTTAAACACTTCGATAAGCTGACCATGTAGTCTCCAGGTCACCAGCGAAGAACATATTCAATTCCCTTATTTTATCCTTATAACTCATATGCCTGATAGGGAAAATCAGTTTGGTTGCCCTGGCTTGAACGCGTTCCAATCTCGCGATGTCCTTTCTAAATGAAGGACTCCAAAATTGTACGGCATACTCCAGGTGCGGTCGGACGAGGGAGTTGTACAGACACAATACTATCTCCTTGTTCCGATATCCAAACTGTCGCCTTATATACCCTAACATCCTTTGAGCTTTCTTCTCCACCTCAATACACTCTTTTGAGAACTTGAGGTCACTGGTGATAGTTACACTCAAGTCCTTCTCAGTGTCGGTGGATTCAAGAGCAGTGCCCTTAAGGATATAGGGTGATTGAGGATTTCGGTGGCCGATATGCATCACTTTGCATTCTGTTACGTTGAAAGTATTTAGCCACGTATCAGACCACTCCCCAATCTTTCGAAGATCTTCTTGCAGGCGGGCAGTATTTCCATCTTTTGCAACGTTTATACCAAGCTTGGTATCGTCGGCAAATTTGGAAATCTTGGCAACCATGTCAGCGTCCATGTCATTAACGTAGATGATGAATAGTAGTTGTCCTAGGACAGAACCTTGAGGCACTTCACTAGTAACGGGCACCCACTCAGAAGCCTGTCCATTAAGCACCACCCGTTGCTGTCTGCCATTTAGCCAGTTCTCTATCCAGCCAGCTATTTTTCCGTCTATGCCCAGCGCTCGCACTTTCTGGAGAATGCAGCGGTGTGGTACCTTTTCAAAGGCTTTCTGAAAGTCTAAGTTGACCACATCCACCGCGTGAAGTGAGGATCTGCACCAGTTTCATAAACTACCGCTGGGACACTTACGAGTATTGCAAAACCAATAGAAAAGCGACTCGCGTGGTCACTGGTCTGAAATACAATGCGAGAAGTGGGATGATGGGATCACCTTACTTGCGTCCAAGGATTACCTGAATGTCGCTCCAGTTTTTACCAAAGCTACTGTCACAAAAACTGGTAAATCCATAAATAGAGGTAAAATGTATAGCACTAGGTTAAAAGTGACATTGATATTCAAGGGGGGTGGCTAGACTGTGAGAGAACTGTCAAAACTGAGCCAGACATTTGCTGCTTTAAATTGAATAAAAAAAAAATCACTATTATTTAAAAAAATGCGAAATAAACAGATATGTATGGGAAGAAATTCCTGTCTCCCCTTCCTAAAGTACACCGAGTACGACTTATTCTACGTTCAGAGAGTAAAGAACATCGGGTGGGAAGATTTAAAGAGAGAAAGCGAGAAAGATCTATGAAAGAGAAAAGGAGAAAAAGACAAAGATAAACAAAAGATAAAAGTGAAAAGAGAGAATTGAAAAAAGAAAAAAAGAAAAGAAAAGTGAAATTAACAAACGAGGTGGTTGAGAAAAGAGAAAAGTGAATAAGAGGAAAAATAGAAAAAAAGAGAAAAAAAAATGAGAAAATAGAAAAGTAGTAAATGAGAAAGAGATAAGAGGGAAAAAGGCAAAGCAGTAAAGATAAAAGAATAAATGAGAAAAAAGAATAAAGAGAAAATGTCAAAAGTGAAAAAGAAAAAAAAGGAAATGGAAATGTAGGCAAAGTGAAAAAGAAAAAAAGGAAGCGGGGAAATAGGTGAAAAGAGAAAATAGGAAAAAGACAAAAGGTAAAATATATATATATATATATAAATATCATCATCATCACTAACTATACAATTTAAGAAAGTGATTTTTTTGAGTATTTGAATAATAATTTCATCTTAGTTTGGTTATGACTTATGTTTTTTTATCAAAGTTATTTCTAATAATTCTTTTCTAATATCAAAAAATAAATGGTGAAGTTCAGAAAATTTATTTTTATATATCTTCTTCTATTACTATATTTTAGCAACGTGATATTTCGAATTATTAATTTTAATCACAGTAGCGTAGCAATTGCCTAGGATATATGTATATATATATATATATATATATATATATATATATATATATATATGTGAATCATTATCCCGCAGGGAAAATCAAAAGGTGCTTCCAAGTACTTTCGACTTAACTGATTAAAGTTCGAAAGTACTTGGAAGCACCTTTTCATTTTTCCTGTGGAACATTCCATTCATTGCGAACCTCGCGTGCTACTTTGTGAGTTATTCATTTAATATATATATATATATATATAGAGAGAGAGGGAGATATTAAAAAGGTAATGTTTAGAGTTAGGAACGGATATGTAGTGGCAGCAACAGTGGAATTAAATTAATAGGCTTGATAGCGTGACTCTATGGCCTGTTGCCCTGCAGCTTTTACGTGGATTTCGAACTCTTTTTAATTAAGGTCCGTCTAACTAATTCGACAACTGTGTTACACATACGAATATTCCTCCCTAGGTACATTGCGTCGAATATTCAAAGGAGTTTTCGCAATCTATCAGAATGAAGTGGAGCAAGAACATGTGGCAATAATCTCTCTTCTCTTCATTTAATTTGATCATCCAGGGTGTGGCAAGTTTATATCAACATTATTTTGTTATTTTCTTTCCCTACAAAATAAAGATTTGGTTTACGCTCGTAACTCTTCGACTTGATTTTATCTTATATTTTTAAGACCTACATTAGGTTCTAATGTATGTTGACCATTATTGTTGTATGGTACTTGCATGAATATCAGACTGGTGCTATGCAAAGGATATGTGTCATTTGATTATTTTATGTAAATATACGGCTTAATATATGCGTTTTCAACTATGACCTTTGGAAAGTTTGGTAGAGGCTAGAAATTCTAGGCTTTATTCTATGATTGACTTTGTTTTGCATCCAAAGTCCTTGAAATTTGCATTTTAGTCTCAGAAGAGCAAAGTGAGGTTTCTTCTTTTAAAGATTTCCATCCTCGTCTAAAGCGAGATATAGTTGCGACGAGAGTGTGGCGGTGGGCATCGGGCTGCTACCCTTATACAAGTTACTTTAGTCGTATCTTCTTCTGTAGCAGCTTTTCATGTTATTGTATAGTAGTTAACAAATTTTACTGGTTCTTCGTCGTTCTTTCTTGAGTCCTGTGATATGTTAGTAATTTCTTGGTTTATTTGTTTAATCATCCAAAATGTGACAACGTCGTGGTTTAGAACATTGGTTGCCACGGCTGGGGTGGTACATTGGTACATATAACTTTAAATCCGTATGCGTGTCCAGATTTACCTTTTACATTTCCGTAATCTTTAATTATTGGTTTTGTTTTCAGTTCGACTTTGGTGTAAGATACCCATATACATTTCAGCGGAAAATCGATCTATTTACTAATAGTTGTGGTGGAGTATCTCTGATGGAGTTCTCTTTTAATTTGATTCTTGCAACGATCCTTTTAAACGAGCTTTGTTATATCCTACTGTGTATCAATGAGTGATAGGTATCCATTTTGTGCTTCTATTAATTTTGTCAATGTTAGCCAAAGTTCTGAGTGTAGTTCCAGAATCATCAATTCTCTTTTATTTTCTTACAGCACTTCTCGTTATTTGCACTGCTTTTAACACATTTAGTTTCCATTTATACTCTTATTTGAGTAATACAAAGCACTTTGCACTTTCACATTTGTTTAAATTAGATACCGTTGCAATAGCTTAATAATGATTGAGAGCAATTATTTTGAGTCTAGGTTGGCTTATTTGCTCTTCTTTTTATTGGATATATCAGACAATGGCTTCGCTATAAAATTAAATTTTAAAATCTATAAAAAAGCAGCCATCGTTAAAGTTTTAGAAATTTTCTCAACTTCGACAATTATAATAATTTTTAAAAAAAACTCTAAACTAAATTTTCCCTCTTTCAAAATATTACGTTGCTAAAATATAGTTAGAGAAGAAGGTATATAAAAATAAATTTTCTGAACTCTACCATTTGTAATTTGCAAAATTTCGATACTTATATTCATTTTTGAACTTCACTATTTTGATTTTTGATATTATAAAAGAATTATTAAAAATAAATTTGACCAAAAAAACATTATAGTACTGAAAGTAGAATGGACTTGGCAGAAAACAGAAATAGGTTCCGAGGCGATAGAGGTGAGGTCATTCAGTTTTCAAGAGGTGCTTCAGGGATAGGGGGGTTAAATTGTTTCTATACAAATGCTCGTAGTCTTAGAAACAAGAAGAATGAGCTATTTAGTTATATTAGTAATGAGGATATAGATATATTATGTGTTACTGAATCATGGGTTAATGAAATAGAATTTAATGACACTATAAGTGAATTTGATTTACAGGGCTATAATATGTACATTAGTCAAAGGATAGGTAGGATTGGTGGAGGGAAAATTATCTATATAAAAAGCAACATTTTTTCAAGTTTAAATACTTCAATAAAGCAGGATGGAGTTAAGTCACTTTGGATAGATATTAGGTTCAGTAAAAATAGAATGGTGCATTTGGGAGCTTTTAACAGACCACCTAGGCAGACTGATGATATGGATGAACTAATGATAAGGGAAATAGGTAAGGGATGTCAAAAAGATGCAGTTATTATTGGGGACTTCAACTTAAACTCTGTGGACTGGTAAAATATGATAGTTAGGTATAGAACAAGTGGCAGGTTCATAGAATGCTTTGAGGATAATTTTTTGAATCAATTTGTTCATGAGCCAACGAGGGGGGACAATATATTAGATTTAGTACTTTCTAACAGTGATTATTCAGTTCAAGAATTGACTGCTGAGGAAGCATTGGGAAATAGTGACCATCAGAGAGTTTGTTTTAACTTGGGAATTAAGAAGGGTAAAATAACCAAGAATGCTGAAAAAGTTCCAAATTTTCATAAGGGAGATTATGTAAAACTTTGAAACTTGCTAAATTTTTTAGACTGGGATGTAGAATTCAGAGGTAAAAATGCTTATGAGATGTGGGATACTTTCAAGCATATGATAAATGTAGTCCAAGAACAATGTATCGCAATGAAGGCCATTAGGAACAAAAGTAGGAAACCATTATGGTGGAATCAGGAGATAGCTAGAAAAATTTCCGAGAAGAAGAGGGCATACAAAAAATTACAGGTAAAAAATAATATTCAAAATTTAAGTGATTATAGAATGGCTAGGAATGAGTTAAATAAGATTATAAAGAAGAACAAAAGGGGGTCAGAAATTAAATTAGCTGAGGATAGCAACAAATATCCTAGAAAGTTCTTTAGTTACTATAAAATTTATAACAAGTCTGGCAGAGTTGAAATAGGACCTAACAAATATGAAGTGGTTGTGAGAGAAACTGATGAGAAAATAGTTTAGGTACTAAATGGTCATTTTGCATCAGTATTTACAAAGGAGAAACTAAATAGTCTTATGTATAGTACTCATGGGTCAGGGAAAGAGGTGTTTACTACCATTAGTGTGGATCAGGGGATTATAAAAGGACTAATAGGTGAGTTAGATACTACCAAGCCCTCCGGCCCTGATAATATTCATTCTAGGATACTTAAAGAAGGGGTGCAAAGTATCTCAATAGCTTTGGAGAAGTTATATACTAGGTCACTGGAATATGGAGAAATGCCCGATGATTGGAAGAGAGCGAATGTAGTCCAAATTTTCAAGAAGAGTAGAAAAGAGGATCCAAATAACTTTAGACCGGTTAGCCTAACTCCTGTAGTCTGTAAAATTCTTGAGAAAAAGTTAAAAAAGGGATTTGCCAACATCTAGATAGGGAGGAGTTAATCAGCGATGCTCACCATGGGTTTAGATCAGGTACATCATGTTTGACTAATTTACTAGATTTTCTGGAGTTTGTATCAGATCAAGTAGATAGGGAAGAGAATCTAGATATAATTCACTTAGATTTTAGTAAAGCATTTTATAAGGAACCACATAGGAGACTAGTTCATAAATTAAAAATGATTGGGATATGTGGGAGGGTTTCAAATTGGATAGCTGAGTGGCTGAAAGACAGGAAGCAAAGGGTAGTGCTAAATGGTGTAAAGTCAGAGTGGAGGGATGTTATCAGTGGGGTTCCTCAGGGATTAGTTATCGGTCCATTATTATTTGTCATCTATATAAACGATCTTTGGGAGGCAGTTAATAATAAAGTGTCAATTTTTGCGGATGATACCAAATTAGCAGCTTTAGTTAAAGATATTGATAATAATTTTAAAGTGCAGAGGGATTTAAATAAATTATTATCCTGGGCACATAAGTGGCAAATGACTTTCAACCTTGATAAGTGCAGAGTTATTAGCATGGGAAAAGATAATAGAGAATTTAACTATGGAATGGATGGGCATTGGCTGAGCTCAGTAGAGGATGAGAAAGATCTAGAAGTAGTAATAGATAAGTCATTAAGGTTTTCTAAGCTGTGTATTGAAGCAAGAAATAGGGCAAATAGAGTGCTGGGTTTTATTAAGAGAAATGTCAGTTACAAAAGTAAGGAGGTTATTCTTAAACTCTATAACTCTTATGTTAGGCAACATCTAGAGTACTGTATACAGGCATGGTCTCTACATTTTAGACACGATATTAACCTTCTCGAGTCAGTGCAACGGAGGGCAACAAAGTTTATTCCTTCCCTGAGGCACCTTGAATATAAAGATAGACTGAGGGTATTAAATATGTTCTCGTTCGAAAGGAGGTGTGTGAGAGGGGATATGATTGAGCTGTTTAAAATTTTTTCCGGGATAGATAAATTGGATGTTAGCAAGTTTTTTGAGTTAGATGATGGAAATCGGACTAGAGGTCACCACTTGAAAATTAAAAAGCAAGGGTCTAGGTTGGATTTAAGAAAATATTTTTTCACCAATAGAGTGGTAGACTTCTGGAACAAATTGCCGCAGAGGGTAGTAGGTAGTCCAAATCTAAATGTATTTAAGAGTAGGTTGGATGAGTTTATGGGGAGGGAAGGTTGTGATGGTTCCTAAGTTTTGTATATATTAATATTGTTTATATATATCTATAGCTGCGAGATTTAGTTCTTGACAAGCCTTGATTGGTGATACCCTTGTTTCTGGATGCAATCCTCTGGATGTAGTTTTCCTGGGACTTTGGGGCCTTAAAAAAGAGGCCGTTCGACTCGGATGACCAATGATGAGCCCTTGTGGCTTTTGTCATCTGTTATATTATATTGTGGGGGACTTTGATTTTGTCTTCCCCTGGTGATTGGGCTTTTTGTGGGTGGGTTTTGACGGAGGCAGATGACCTTTGATAGGCCCTTGTGGCTTTTGTCATCCCTGTAATTATGTTATGTATGTTATGTTATGTGAGAAGAAGTCTCTCGAGCCCCAGACCACGTGCTCCTTGCCGTGAGAATTTTAGAATCAATGAGAAGAAACTGTGTCGCGCTGAGTCGCCTGACCACGCTGTATTTACTTAAGCGGGACACACGCATCACTCTCGCTACCATGTAATAATGCCAAGTTCTCGCCCTATGCCTCGCAAACATTTCCTTTCTCCGCGAATGCGCCTGTACGAGCTCAATTCCATATCCTGAGGCAATCTTTGCTGCTCGACCCAACCCCTTATCTCGAACTAAATTTACACAGACTGGCGTCGTGAATTCTCTAGGGACGGATATCGACCCACAAATAAATATCAGATGATGTCAGGACATCACCGTGTCATCACTATCACCATCATCCAAACTTCACATTAAGAAGGGGTAAGGTCAAGTGTTCCTCAAATGATAAAAGATTTAAGGTGAACATGATGCAAATGAGAAGTTTAATAACTTGATAAGCAATATACATATATAAATACTGGATATGATGTAGAGTTTGTTGGTTTTAGCTAAACTGAAAAAGTATTAATTTGCTCTAGCTCTGCGTAAGCAGTTAATAATAATAGGTGATTTTGTTGAGCTATAAACCTTCCCTAGTGTATGAATGTCTTACGTGGTACAGATCGCAAGTTTAACAATAAACAGATATGATTGTGGTCAAAATGCTGAGATTTATACGCCTGCATATTTTATTTATTATTCTATTATTTGTTTTTGTCTTTATTTTGTACAAAAGTGAGCTATCTTTACTATTTAACTAGTATTAAACTATAGATATTTTTTATGAACATAATATTTTCTATAGCTTACTATTAGCTTTTCTACTAATAACTTTTCTCTGTATTTCTGGCCTTTTCTACTTGCTAGTGAGTAGTCTGGTGATTTTCTGTCTTGATATTCATAGCCACTATTTTACTATTTTTTAAAATGAGAAAACATTCGAGCTATCAGGTTACGAGATCAAAAGAAATTTTACCACATTAAAAAGAGTCAGTGATGTCTTATGCATCTATCTCCATCTCAATATTACAAAAAAGGGCATTCAGTGCTAGTTAAGGAGGAAACGATTAGAACTTTCCATTTCGCTTCAGCTCTAAGAATGAGTTAAAAGTCTCAGTTTGGGTGATGTAAATAAATCTATTCAGAAGCATATAGAGATTTACAATATAAAATTAACTCATGTGAGATCTATCCTCTTTGAACTATATTTCTATAGAGAGAAGAAAGTAATTAATAGAAAAATGCCATTACAATTCCCATTTAAAATTTAAACCTAGTGAAATTGCCCATTTCTCTAACTTTATGATATGAGAAAGATTTGTGAATGTTGTTATTCTAATATTTTGTTTGCCTATGAATATTCTGAGCTAAATTATGGGAGAATTAAAGTTAAATTATACTCCCAAATCTTCCAACTTCATTAAGATACCACTTAGTACAACCGTTATTTTAATATAATAGGCTGCAAATTTCGTTATTTAATCACTACAATTACTTTTTATTTGAAGTTAAACCAACTTACAGGATAAATATGATTAAATAAAGTGTTTCAAAAACATTATATGTAATCACATGACTAATTAACTTGCCCTGTCGCCATCGATACAAAATGCTTCTGCAACTCTGACAAATTATGATAGAGTGATACGGTAAATATTCAGTTAAAGATACATTTACAAATTTGGGGGCAAAATTTTTTATAAGATAGATAAGAAAAAATTGTTTTACAAGTTTAGGGAAAATCTTATATCTAATCTAAGAAAACTGTGTTTTCCTTGAGTTTTTTGCTATAGGCGCCCATATATCTAGGTGTCGTATAATAGGCTCTCGACGATATACAATATATAACTATTCGTTGAGGGAATTATTCTAATATTTCGAGTGCGTGGTACTCTTAATGACCGAGGTTAGTCCAAAAGAGGGGGGACCTGGAGAGGCTTATTTATCTTAAATATGCTTAAGAAGTGGAACTAAGCACAAGGATAATAATATGGCTATCATTAAGAAAATAGAGTTTTATTAATTAAACTATTGACAACAAACAAAACAAAATGTTTACATGAATGGAGAATGAAAAGGGACGTGGGAATATCTGACTAATCCAGGATTAAGATTTGGAGAGATTTAAAAAGGTAAACAAATAAAAATTAAAGGGCAGAATGGTTCGCTAAACGATTTAAAGCACAGGGTAACGTTGACAAAAGGTTAGATGATTAAAGGTAATGCTCAGCTTATGTAATTATAAAGTTGTTGTGCAGAGGAAGACGATGCGAAGGAATCTTCGGTCCAGGGGCGATTTCAGCAGAAGGGTTCTTCAGGAGGGTTGTCCTTAGTGAAGGGGAAGGACTGTCTTCAAAGAGTAAGAGCAAAGTGGGGTTCGGAAGTACGAATGATCTTTGTGACAGCAAATCGGTGATGTTCTAGATGAACCCTGGAGGTTATTGTTAAAACCAAGCGTTCTCTAGAAGAACGTTAAAAAGGGGGGAATTAAATTATCCTGACGTGATTTCTTGGGAACGAGAACCGTTTCTTGACGAACGGGCTTGAAGAACAATGGCTGTTTTAACGTTGTTCTCTTTCTGAACAACAGGGGGGGCCTTGTTGACTTGGCGTCTCGAAGGCAGAAACTTGGCAATTAAGGGATATTGTCCTCTTCTGGACAATAAGGGGTTTCTCGAGGTAGAGAGTTCCTAGGTGCACAAGGGAGATACGATCGGCATGATGCCTCGCGAAGATAATCGGGATCTGATCTGCTTCAATAGGGGAAAGCTATGTATAAGTACCCGTAGCCAACTCCATGGCGTAGGGGATAATTGAGTGGGGGACTTTGGGGGAATGCCCCGGTCGTGCCTGGGAAAATACCTTATCTGCCCATAAACCTAACTCAATCTGGCGAGATCGACCTATGGAGGCGAAACGTAGGAATGAACCTCCTTGAGTAAATATTTGCTATGGTGGCGATAACGCGCTTTGCTTCCTCTCGCACTTGCGCTTGGGTAGCATGCGTTTCTAAACATGTGATAGCGGCTGAATTTAAGCGGCCTTATACCGTTCTATCATACTAGGCTATGTTAAATTTTGTTTTCCAAAATATTTTATCCTCCCCACCCAAGAACGCTAAGAAATTGTTATGGATCTTGCAGCCGCTGCTCTCAAACAATTAAGTTTAAATTTTGCAGAACGGTATATATTAAAACCTATTTTAGCTTTTATAAGCCAAAGTTTCCAGCCACCCATGTAAATGCAACAACGCATCAGGTCTTCTCTCACCTGCAAGGTCACCTGACGTCAAACAAATCTAGCTGATGATCGAGTGTAGCGATCATATCAGCATTTGTTAAAAGAAATTATGATAAAAAGATTTCAAAGCTTAATACTTACTTTACAACACCGTATACTTCAGGAATTTATAATAAAATGTCTTATATTTTTACCTACAATTGCAAGATATACTTTGTTATTACTTTTCGGATGCTTTGAAATATGGTGTATACAAAATCTACTTTGTTGTATGTTGAAATCCGCAATGATGGTATTTTGGAATGGCATTTTTTATTGAGCCCATCTGGCGACTTCCTACCAGGACATAAGTCGAGGTAATCAATTGTGTGGTACATAGAAAATTGATTAGATGTATTTTTCCTAAAAACAAAGAGTGTGAAATATGATAGAAGAGTTATGGAAAAAAGTAAAACATGAGATACCACTTAAATTGCGTACCTAAGAAACAGAGCCATATAAGATAATTTTCTAATTATTAGTGAAGACAAGTCATATATCTTCCACTTCTTTGAGATATTTATAGAAAAGAATCAGTTCCAATAACCAATTTTAAAAACCATAGCTGTCAATCTGTTTTAATTTTTCTCTAAGTCTTATTTTCAGTAAATTAATTTAAGTCATTTTAAGAATGATTTGCCAAACAAGAAATTTGAAGTAGGTATAAATTGATGAAGCTATCGAGACTTTTTCGATTTAATTGATGAAACTCCTAAACGCTATTAATTTAGCAATTAGATTGATCTTATTCCTCCATCAAATTTAAAACTAAAAATGAGTAGTATTTATATATTACAATATATAGTAGCGCTTTTTTCACTCTATATAGGCTCCATCGACATTCAAATTATATCGTAACTCAGGTTGTAACCATTTATATATTTATGATTTTTTATTTGAAGAAGGTATTATAAAACATCAATACATAAACAATTAACAAAAGGCACGTGTTGAATTGACTATTTAAAACACAATAACCAACCGCTAATTGAACCATTCTTATTTATCAAATGGATTGACACAATGAATTCGAAGAAACATTTGAATTTTGATCTTTTCATTGTAATGACCCAAGGAATTATATCATTCTTTGGGGGATGTAACTTACCTACTTTGTTTCTATCCTTCTTGCGTAATTTTTAATGTAGGGTGGTTTTATGCTTGCAAGAAGCTATTTCTGTTATCATCATCCACACATATCCCTCTAATTCTCTCCCGCATATTACATCCATCCACCAATTCTTGTTAACAGTGTCCTCTTTGCAAAATTGGTCATCTGTAGGATTTCTTATATTTTTATCTCGTTTCTTTTAAGAAGCGCTGCTTTTTACTTGCAATCGGACATTGTAAATTTGATACTTTATGTCCACCGTCTTTTGTTTTATCAAGGGAATTCTTTTATCTCACCTCCAGTTACTCCTAACATTTATCATTTCAATATTTACCGTGTTTTCCTCCGTTCTGACTTGCTTTTGTGTCGTGTCTAGTTACAATTCCATCGATTGAAACTAGTAAAATTCACTGAGTACATACATACTATGCGTTTAATTAGAAAAACTGAATCTTCTGGAGATGAACAACTGTGTAGTCCTCGTGCTATTTTACCTAATAATTTAATGGTATACTATTTTTAAAGAGGATCCTAAAGATGTGAGTATAAGATGGAAGTCGGGCAAAGTATATATGTGGGGTAAATCATAAACCAAGTACATAAGGACCAGTGCGAGTGAGAGGTAGAATGTAACTCTCGTGCGCCACATTGCAATAAGACGAATCATGTCTCTCGCAAATTATACATATGTATGGAAAAAAATGAGAATAGAAAAGGGGGAAAAATAAAAGCCGATGCGCTGATCGAGCAAAACTCCCCCTCTATAGAAGGAATAGCTAGGAATTGATTCAGAGCATCCACCACCGAATTAGTCTTTTAGATTCAACCTTCTACTGATTTTAATTGTAATGCTGCAATAACAACATAGAAGCTGTCATAAATCTCTCTCTATGTATTTTCGTATCGTCCCTTTAAGATAATTTTCAATTCGTTCAATAATTTGCCGAGTAGTTAATATTAATACTTTAGTCTTTCATAGCTCATTTATTGCTGAATTTTTAGATTCTATTGTGATAAATCGATTATTATTAAATTCAATGCATATGCAATTTAAGGTGGTAAATACTAATATATTATCAAAGGGAAAGTAAAATAGTACCATTAACATTCCGATTTTCTTTTGTTTCGAGTGTTAGTTCCTGATCTATCTTTTCAAGCAATGCTATAAATGTTTTAGATAGATGGGACATACTCTCTTAGGTTTAGTTTATTTCTTTATCACTGTTCCAGAACATATTTATTGACGAGGCTGCATGAATCTTGAAGAAAGTATGTCAATATAGATTGTATTAAGTCTTACTTTTGTAATTTTCTTAGAACAAAATCATTCTTCATGAAGTCAAACAGTGTCACTTTTCAACAGATGACATCGGGGAATCCTACTTTCTCTTAAATATTTTGTGGCAAGACAAGCACTTAGGTTAACAAGGCGTTGGCTTTTGGTCCTTATATAGAATGTTTCAAGTAGGCCTATTGAAATATAAGACGAGGTGAGACATTCTTTTGGGGAAATTTGGATGTCAGTGCATGGTCGAACCACACGATTATTAAGGAGTATAACTTGTATTGCAATAAAACTCAGCCAAGATATTTATCACTTAACTAATTAACAAATAAAAATTAGTCATAACTTGGAAAAGCAAAGGAGGTCGAGTAATACCAACATACATTACAAATTGAATAACATTGCGCGGGTTATGAAAAATACATACTTTTATAGAGGATAAATTTATCTTTAATGGTCTAAAAATCTTGAAAAAATTTTAGTTATTTGAAATGAATCTACTAATATTTTCTAAGAGTTAAGGGTTGCAAACAAATGAATATGATTAATAGATGAACGAAATTTTGGCAAACGTTGAAGTTGTTTCGTTTTAAATTGGACTCAGTAGAAGAGCATCAAACATTGGTAAATTATATACTTAAATCTATCATTCTAAAGTTTTGGAAATGTCATTAGTTGCAGAAATATGGAAAGGTGAGAAGCGTAAAGTAAAGGGTAAAGTTTTCTGAAGTGGAAATGTGTGAAATGTATTTTAATGAGTGAAGAGGGAAGGAAAATACCTAGGGAAGAAAAGTACAACTGGTTGCTTTATGTAAGATTAAAATGAAATGCAATGAAAAGTTTATGTTAGATAGAGTTTATGGTTGCAATCAGGACGGCGTACTAGTAGTAGGGCTAAAGAGGGCGAAGCCGACCATTTGAATAATAACTGCTATTATTCACTAGAGGGTATGAACGTGTTTTCCAGAATTATGTGATTAAATTAAAATTTATTAATTCATTAAATAAGGAGAAAAATAAAATATTCCAATTCTTCTCTTATAAACTCGGAATTCTTTATTGCCTCAGTTACGAAGGGGGTCCGCATTCTTTCTGGTCACAGATCTATATCTAATAGCTGAATTATAATTAATATCCAACTTCATTCCTGTATAGAATTTAAAAACCTATAACTCAAATCTACATGTATGTAAGACATACATATGTACTACTTGAGTAGAACCACGATATAGCGCTCGATATTTATTTATGGTCCACCGTGATATGTGATCTCAGGTAAGGTAAGGCCTTGTACCCCAAATGATGATGTTCCTCATGATGGACTAATGGGGCGTCATAAATTATGCGGTTTCGCCATGGTGTCAAACTAAGAAGCCAGTGAGCTTCATTATTCTATGTGTTGTCTCTTCGTTTAGTTACCCAAGCTATAAGAGTTGCCTTGATTTCGCCATGCCTTACTTTAATAATCTTTTGTAGCAATATTTTCAAACCTGAGCCAGACAAAAGTTATGGTTTCTATTTTATGTTGAATTGTAAAGTAAAGGAAACAATATAGACCTATGTATGTATAACTATACTTAATAGCGAAATAGTTTCGGCTTACCTCAACACCGGCTGCATAACAATGAATAAAAAACTGCATGAGATTGGATATATAATGAAACTGGTCATAAAATAAAAAAAATAAAAGTATGCTCGCTATTTATATGCTATAATTTTACTTCTTTATCTTCATTAGTATTCAGCTGGTGATAGTTTCTGCCAAAATAATTTTAGCATTAAATATATTTAAAAATTATTTTTCTATTAAGTATTGTTTAAACACACTTTTGTATTTTCTTAACTAATATCTACATATATATATATATATATATATATATATATATATATATATATATATATATATATATATATATTTATATATATTTATATCTATATATATATATATACATATATATATATATATATATATATCTATATATATATATATATATATATATATATATATACATATATATATATATATATATATATATATATATATATATATATATATATATATATTATATATATATCTATATATATATATATATATATATATATATATATATATATATATATATATATATATATATACTTATATTTATATATAAGCGAAAGAACTTAATAGCGAGTTATGGTATATGATAGTGAAACCACTGTATAGGAGCATAGAATTTAATTACGAAACTAGTTTCAGTATGAAATTTACCATACCCTATTCCGCCGTATAATGAGATTTGAATGAACAACACAAGTTAATAGATATCTCAAATTCCCAGCACCCCTAAAAAACGGTGAGATTAAGGGTCATTAATCAGGAAGTGTGGTTCTAAGATCATAGACTAAACTCTTTAGAATCAGGTTCTGGAAATAGGAGCTATATTTCAATTGACCATTCGAGAGATTAAAATTGGGAATTACTCCTATCAGTATTGATTCTACAATTTTTTTACGGGAATCTTTACAATTATATATAATTTTGGCCATTGAATAATCTATTTGGTGGTTTTAATCGCTAATATGGTTAAAAATACTGGATGCAGTACTGCCTCACCTGACATCACCTTTGTGTTCGTATATTCGTTTTTTTAATGAGGGACAGTTAGTGGATTTACACGGGATTTCATATACACCTGCCTCATTTGGCTGATCCATGGACTTGGTTGAAGGGAAGGAATTAAATATTGAAATGGTATTTAAACGAGCCTGGACCTCGAGAAATAACTATATTTACTCCTTCAAGGAAGTAAGAGAACGGAAGAGGCTTGTCTATCCCTCCCGCACTTCGCCAGTCTTGAAAGCTTGTGGTTCGAACATGGGAAGATTTATTCAGGAGTCAAAGGTAAATTTTTATTTTGTTGTGGAAAGATGGCTGAAAGATTCTTTATAATTATTTGAACTGTATTTTCAATAATCCCTATACGTTAAAATGGGCACAAACTTTCTTGGTCAGGTCTCATTCATATTGATTCCTCACGTCTGTTTTGATTAAAATGTCGAAATCTGTTTACTTTATGATGAAACTCTAATGGATTTTAAAAGAGCACGAGCAAATTATTAATTTCGTGGACCATAATAAAAACTTGGCTCTTATTTTGATAGAGATAGACAATCTGTTAAATGGAGATATTTTCTTTATGTTCGTGGAAAACCTTATTAAACCCTTTATTAAGGAAACAAACGTGAGAAAATCTTGCTATAAAGAATTTTTAAAACTCCAATCATATAAGTGTTATAAGTTAAAAATATATTATTATTAATATAATGCAGTTATTTTTTTAAACTCTAAAGAGTAATGAATAAACAAGCCAAAACAATAACCAAATCAAAATATCCCTGTTGCACCAACACCAACAAATATGTAAGAGTATATTTTCAGAAAAAACAAAAATCTTAACGCTTAACATATTTCTTTAGAATTAGGTCGAGAAAAGACAAAAAAATTATTTAATATTATAAAATCCTTTTTATGTAAAATGTTCCGAAACAAATTTCGGTTTCCAACGCCGTGGAAAAGAAGGAATAAATTCACAATGGAAGGTTTCAAGTCATTACGGATATTTTACAAGATTTTAAACATAATTTAACTATGTAATTGCGAGATATGAAATAGAATTTATAAAATGGTGAGAAATATACATATATATATATATATATATATATATACTTAAGGCTTAATTATTTTGTCGAGTAAAACGAGGGGCTGGATGTTATTTAGTTCCAGGAATTATTATTTAAATAGATGAGATTTTTTTAAAAGCTATGAGGTGCTTTTGGTATATAAACCTTGTTTTTTATTACCAAATTTCTTTCCAGTAAATTAATTGAAGTAAATGAATTCATCTGCGCATCTAATTTAATCAGGAAATCCTCTTCATTTTTTAATTTATTATTAGGGACCGTTGTTTGAATGGAAGTTATTCATTTTTACTATCTGGAAAGAGGTGTCCGAATGTGGAGAGAAACCTAGCTCGAATATCTCTTCGCTGGGATCGAGGATTTAAGGAAACCTTTGGCATCAAAGCGTCTCGACTTATTTCTTGTAATAAGATCAATTTCTGGAATTAAGGAGATAGTTTCATTTAGGCCTATTTAAAGAAACAAAGATAAAATTCATGTTTGTAAGTGGAGGTGGTCGTTCTTATCATGGTGTAATGGATAAGCTGCGTTCCGCTTGTGTAGTAGCCTTAATTTGGTTCGATAAAGGATTGGTCCGTCCCAACCTTTGTGACTGAGAAATAAACTATTGTATCCCTTAAACCAGAGTATGTAGGCCACAAGAAGCGGAATGCATGCCAGGTATCCCGCAAGATCGACGAACCCAATTGAAAAGATCAATAATAGTCTTAGTGTATTTGCGGAGTCGGAGAAATCTGATGATCTACATAATTCAGAAGTGTCGGTTAAACAAAACAGATTCGCTGATACAAGCACGAGATAGCTTAGCTTCGAGACGAGTCAATTGCTATAACTTTGCTTTCATGAGCAAAAATAATGTGGTAAAAAGAGTCAAGGGTGTCTTTTATTGACACTATTGCATACGTTTTAAAGGACTAATTTTATGTAAAAACTAGATTTAATAGGGAAAAAGTGTATGTGCTTGGACAAAATTAGTTTCATGTGTGGAGATGATGGGTATGTTATGCTAGGAATAATGTAAATGAATTATAACAATGTTATAATTTGCTCTGTACGCGAATATGCGTCTAGAACTATTTATCGCCACAGGTATGACTATTAGTGCTTAGGTCATTGTAGGTCTGCTGATTGTTTTGTGTCGACCCTCGCTAGGAAAGAAGCTGTGCCTCGACGCTGGAAGATCAACACTGTACTAAAATGGTTAAAGGAAACTCGTTAATCATATTTTTTGGCTGTATTATTAATATTTGTATCCTTCATTTGTCTAAATTTTCGAGTAATTAAACAATCTATCTTACAAATATAATAAATTCCACTGAAACTTCGTCGCTTAACGCTTACTGAGTGTATTAAGTATTGAATTCAGTTGTTTCTCTCCTTCTACTGTGTTTTGAGAAGTTTTGGTGTTCCTTTACCAGAAGATTTAACATTAATTACATGCAGTGTTGCATTAAAATAGCACTATTGTGTTACAAGGTGTACAAAGATGTCTTCATGCAAAGAAATTTGATCGCATTTATCGACAGAAAGAAACTAAAAATTTTCTTATAAGAGTATACGTTGGCTTCTGTTTAAAGAACATGGAGGAGGAATCTCGATTTTTAATGTAAGAAATGGTGGTGAGCGAAGCCTTTCATTATTCGTGAGAGAGTATTTTTCGCTAAAGGGTTTTCCCCATCAGAAGGAGGAACCATGTTTCTCTTTCATGGATACTATTGGCGTGGAGGTCAGGAATACGAATGTAGTCTGAAAAAGATGTTCCCATAGGTGTACGTGGGTTAGTGGACCACCACCACCACACAATAGAGAGTGATCAAATTTTTGCTCGCAAATACAAGGTTATAATTCTCTCGGAGTGTAAATTTGCAACCTTAATGGAAACTATCCCGGGATGGCGTAGAATACTTAATTAAATCCCCGCCGAGGTAATGAATGATGGATTGAATGTATGTGTGCACCACTCGACAAATGAGGGCGTGAAAATCCATTACGTCGATTTTTGCTCTCATATTTTCGTATTGCAGGAAAAAAATCTATATCCTGAAAGAACAAATAGAAGTTGGGTATCTGTGCGAGAAATTGCGTCTATTCAAGTTTTCACTAAATGCGTGAATATGAAACCTCGGTATCGTCAAAGTTGATTTTCTCCTAATTAATGATCTGTATATTCCAGTCCTTCTTTAATCCATAGGTAGTAAATTTACTTTCACATTGTGCAACACATGTGCTAAGCGAAACTAACGCAAGTAAGATAACTCTGAAAAGCAATGTATGATTTTCGGATTGTAAACAACCCCGGAACTGAAAGTTGCCCTGGAAAAGATGGAAAAGAGCCAGAAAATTTGGTAATTTGAAAAGAGAGGTGGGTTAGTTGTTCGTAGAGTAGTATAATAACTTTTCTAGAAGTAAAAATATAAGCATCTAGATCAGCGTGAGAAGTGGACAGAGAGAAGTATAAAATGACATATGTGAAGAGAAAAAATGAGGCTAAGGAGATCAACATGCACATAGAAACCTCAAAAGGAATCCTGAAAAGCGTTTTAGAACAAATCTGTCTAAACAGGTAAGGATTTCTTCATAGAATTAGTTTTCTCCATTGATCCTATTTATTTAAACTACATTCAAAATGTTCTTTTCTAAGTATTAACACATTGTACAACGAATATGTAGTCAATAGTTTTCTAAATCTTTTAGGTAATAATAATAATAATAGAAAAAATAGCCCATCAATCCTGCTCATATTCCATTCCTTTACAGTCTCGGAAATTTCGCTCAGAGGATTGGCGCTTTAAAAATGCCCCTCTGTGGTTCGGATCATAAATTTATAGAGCTGATCAAACACTAGCTCTATATTACGAACTCTTTCGATGAGGTTGGTAATGTGTACATAGCAAAGTTGGGAAATGCTAAAAATGTAAGTGTTGAAACTCACGTAAGAGATCTTGCAATTACAGCATTCACATCAGATATACTCGAACTTGCTCTACGACCTCTCCGAGTCGATGCATGAATAATTGCTGTAATGTGAAATACACAGTGCCATATTCATGGCTAGGAAAGATGACCCACAACGTCAAATGGAGAATTCCTAGGTGATTACACCGATGAGATCAAAGATGTACCGATGCAGATGGATAATCATTCTACTCTATTGGTCCTAAATCCTATTTAGTACGTATGAATACGACAATTGGGGTGAAGCATATATATATATATATATATATATATATATATATATATATATATATATATATATATCGTGCTAAATGATGAAGTATTAACAGTCAAACGAAGGATATAATCACCTACGTTACTATGAAATGCGTAATTGGAGTAGGTGAGTGAAGAGAAAACTTCTTATCATATCGTCGTACCATTTATCGGTTTCCCAGCCGATGAACACATAGGAGTGAAAGAGGTGAGAGGCGAAAAGGTTTGCATAAAGACATTTTGTAAACAAATTGAACTTCAAATGAGTTATCAAATCATACTTTCCTGGTTCAACAGAAGCTTACATACCATTTACAAATAGTTAATATACACCAAATCCTTTTCATTTATTATGACCTCTTTATGTATATATTTTTATCATTTATATTATTGTCTGATTAATTAATAAAATAAAGAAGAATTAATACGAGGTTTACTAGTAACGTTTTAATTTGTGAAAAGGACAATTTATCCTTGCCTCTTCAATCTTGGTTTTTATTGTATCTATGAGCTGGTGGAAATGCCCTGAAAAGAATCAAAATAACAGAGGGTTTGTGTCAAATATAGCGATGTTTCCTACTTTCTTCCCATTCTTTGCCATGTTAGAAAGTAATATGCAGGAAAACTTTCCTTCTAATATACTGTAAAGATCGGATAGGCCTCTTACAAAGAAAAACTGATCATTAGCTCGTTCTTGAATATTTCACTAATGATTTACTCTTCTAAATCTATAAACTATAGATTCTCAATTTTTTTTGGCGTTATTGTAGTTGAAAGGTGATTGGACTGGCCCATATAAAGAAATTCAATCCGATCAATTTGGTGTTCATGAATGCCTCGATAAAGAGGGTCGAAAAAATCAACCGTAGATGAATAGCTGGGCTAAATTTATAATCCGATCCAGACACCTGGTCGGGTTACAAAATAGTTACTAAGTCTGCGTGTGACACAGCGTAAATGGATGATCATCTTATAACGTGTGTAACTCAAAGAGGGTTAGTGACAAAAGAGTAAAAACAAGTGAGGTGGCGAAGTTTAATGTAAACAGTTAAGCGGCAACTGCCCTGATATGCTAATACGAGGCAATACAAGAATATTCAAAAGGCGTCAAAGACACACTATCCTAGTGGACTTTGTCGCACTGTCTGTCCAGATTCACTCGTGGATGGGCAGGGGACCGATTCCATTGAAAAGTTTATTAGAGACTTGGGGATGTTCTTGAGAGGGAGGGGGCAGGGATGCATTATGCCAGTCATGTATCTGTATGTGTGCGAGTGTGTGGGTGTTATAAACTCGGCATTGTTTTCTAATAATATAAAGTTCTACTGTATATACCTATCTTCGAAAACAGCGACATGGGAAAAACCGAGTAAAATGCTTTCGCAACCATATCTTATCCTGGGCTAATTCAATGCAAAAAAGTCGTGCTTTTGAGGACGAAAAAAAATCCTTGCTCGTATGGTTAATAGAATTAATAGAAAATAAAATTCTATGAATTCCTAATTAGGACATACCTAATACATTACAAGCAGCAAACAAACTGTTTCTCCATTATTAAATTCTCCTTTCATCACGTCATCTACTCCATAACCTTGTTTGGCACACCCAAAAAGAGCTATGAGGAAGTGATAATTATCATATTATAACAGAACCTTTCCAGGGACTCCTCCTTCGTCTAAAAAAAGACGCGCTATAACAGAGCAAACCTAAAAGATTTACACCTTAAATTTCAGCTACAATAATGGCTAATCTTGAACCTCCCAAATCAAACGAATGCTTCGATCTTTTCACCCGAACCCTTTTATCAATGATTTGAAACGCAATTCCAGGACTTTAACGAAGAACACTATCTTCTACAACCAAGAATGGGAGAAAAACGCTAAAAAAGCAAAGGAGAAACGAAACACAGCTCATCTAACTTTCTGTGCTTCAAGATCTGACACAAAAACATGTGTGTAATGGAAAAACTAGTACCTTAAAAGGCACGGACTGAATCATTACAGTATTTTGGTCAAACTATAACTTGAACTATATACATTGGGAAAGTTTTGCGACTGATCTGGAAAATGAAAGACAGTCCCACTAACATACATAAACCAATTGGAAAGATAAATGGCGATGATATCAGCAATCTAAAAGATTGCGATTTTATCGGCTCTTTAAACCTGATCTTTATAGATATCAAAATAGGTGCAGAAATCACTTAAATAGCTCAGCATACCTAATATAAAACACTCCCTTTCATACACTTTGTCGCAGTTAAAATTGAGCCCATATTGAGCCTCAATTTTTCAATACTTCACTTCGCAGTTCAGAACTAAAAATATAAAATTTTACACATTAGATTCTTTACACAAGTGTCCACCAATGAAAATTTAACCCCCGAAAATGTCTCCCAGAAAATTCCATGCGAGAAAAATCCACACCCAAATTTGTCATTTAAAACATTATTAGTTATAGTTATTACAGACATAGAAAACAGTAATAGAATTTAGAAATTTTGTTAGGTTAGCTTACTTTAAAACGTATGGTAGTTTAAACGAATAACAAAAATTAATGTATAAAGTAATCATTTAACCAGATTATACGCCAAACTTTTGAGAGATTACAAAACGTCATTTTCGTCCGAATACTCGAAAAGTCATTTAATTTTGTCATTAATGTTCTTATAATTCTGTTTTTAGTCGCTTTGATCACCTTGTGAAATGCAAATAACTTTAATTGAGCAAGGCTTTACTCTTTTTGCAATGCATAACATAGCTTCCATAAATTCGAAAGCATGCTTGTTAATGATGAGCAAAGTACACCATAAAACTCTCCTACTCTATTATTGGCTCCTGGTAAGTTTGAAAGACCCGGTATCGTACGTTCCAAAATTTAATTAAGAAAAAGTTCTCTCTTCTTCTACGCCGTACTTCTCTTAAATTCTTTGAATTTAAGAGTCCTCGGTACATATAAGATCATCATCAAAAAGCATTTCAAAAGCAACTACAACCTCTGATGGATTACGGAATGCCACAGAAGCATTCAAATATTTGATTTTGACTGCCAATGCTGAGTCATATTATCCACAAAATCGATGAATTTGGAAATGCCGAGATTGATTATCTATGCCTTTCTTAAAGTTCATTAAACAGTTTAAAGGGTAAATATTTCGACGTAAATCAAGGACGTTGTTAGCTACTTTTTTGAATGATGGATTGTTAGTTTGTTGAAATTAGTCTATTCGGTGTAATTTTACATGGTGGAATTTACTGCATGGGAATTTTCCATGGGTGAATTTTTTGTGAGTGTAATTTCATAGAATTGAAAGATTACAGACAGCGAACGATATAATCAAAGAGGGATATCGTAGGGAAAAATAGTAGGTTAATAGTGCAAGAGAGGCAATTGTCCAGGGTGAGATGACTCGAATTTCTAATGATTATGATGGCCTGTACTAAAGGCTGGTAGTCAGGAGAAAATTTGCGATCGCGATGGTTGAACTGAGAGGATAGCAAGAAATTAAAAAATAGCGAAGCATACTCGAACACAAATAAATCTTTGTATCCATCATACTGGATTCACAATGTTTTAGTACCATCATTTCCACTATTCGGCTATCTCTTTTATCACTGAGCAAAGCTATCCATAATCGAGCTGAGATGATAACGCTCCAGCATAAAACGTTACTTCCCTCATTGAACGAGTATTCTCTCCTTAATTATTCGAGCTTGCCTTTTTCATTTATTTTATTTATAAATGCACTCTAGTCATTACAAGGTTCTCCCTGCAAACAAATTCTGAAATAAAATGCTTTAATTGTGCTGGTCTAAGTGTTTAGTGACCAAGAATTCTTTATGCATTGTAAAACGTATTATCTATAAATTTCTACTCCAATTCATCCTAGTTTTGGTTCTCAGCCTATTTTAGTTCTAATGCTTCTATTCGAAGGCGTAAGATGTTGTGAATAGACTCAAACTTTTGCCTGATCTGGATTGTAATCTTCAATTATGTGTGGTTACTATAATTTTTCAAGCATATTGCTATTAAAATTCATATTTTCGGTCACACCTTACTAGTCGGATGATGCCTTATGATTAAGCGGTTACGTTTGATATAAAGGGGCTCTTGTAATATTTCTGGCTGTTGAGCAAACCATTTACTTAAATCGATTATTATTATCTCTGATAAGTTACTCATTATTTTGATGACTGCATTTTACAAAGCACTCGTCTAAATAGAATTCGGGACAATGATATCCCTTTTACAGCTGTTTATATGTATTAGCCTTTTTTAAAATTAATTCTTGGGAAGATTACATATATGTACACTCATAGACAAAAGTTATTTGACTAATTAATTTTTTCATATAAGAAATTCAATAGAAAAAATCAAACGTTGCATTTCTTTTAGCATGTTTGTATAAAAATTTGTAGTTGATAAATAAATAAATTTAGAGCTCAAACTTATATAATTAATAAATACAGTAAATTAATAAATTATTTAAAAAAATGTAACTTGTTATTTAGGACTATATACCTTAATTCGTTTCGGAATCCTGGAGACTTAATTTGTGAAGCTCTTTTAACTGATACTATTCCATTTTTGTTTATTCACAACTGATACTTTGATTAGCGCCTACAAATTCTTTATTTGAGTCAAATCAGTTGAATACCTGGACCAAAGTCATAAATATTAGATGTTATTTTTAGCCAAGAACTTCGTTATTGCGTTTGTTTTGTGAAAAGGTGCGTACTCATGATGAAAAGAGGTTATCCTCAAATTAGTCAGAAGCTGTCGAGAAAAAGTGCTATTGTAGCTTGAAGAATTTCCAGATGCTTTACCGTGGGCACGACACAGGAGTCGTAAAAGAGCTCCAATTTTCTCCTCTCAACCATGAGATCGTCCTGAAGCCCAAAACAAATAGAAAAGTGTTTCCTCAAAGAAAAAAACTTCACCCCTTTCTTCAAAAGTCCATATTTAATATTTCTTACAATCGTGGAGTCTATTTGTATAGTTCTTCTTGGTTAGATGAAGTTTCTTCCCAGGCCTTCGCGACTTTAGTTGAGACCTTTGTCGAAAAGTATTCGCCTTACTTTGTGCTTTGAATTGTTCCCAGCTACTTATTTCTAATCGTAAGCAAATTTGGCAAAAAGGTATCCCGATCGTTGAGCTTAGGCCATACCATGAGCGAATTTTGGCGTTCATTTGACTTCTTCACAGGAGTGTGACCAGTCTTTTTAAAGTTATGAATAATACGAAAGATGGTGTTTATTGCAGTTCCAAGCACTTTGGTGCAGTTTAACAATAATTGTGCACATTTCTTTGGAAAACAATATTTAGGGAATAGAAAAGGATTCAAACATTTATCTATACAAAAATATTACGAAATAGATTATTGTCGTAGGATCGGGTAGTCCTTCTTGACCTTGGCTGCCCTTCTTAGCCGTGAGGAGGAAGGCGACAAACAAATATAGGGACTGTCTCCCTTTTAAGTACGTGGGAATTAAAGACGAGTGCAAATTCTAATATTGGCCGATTTGGATACTATTTCAACAGGCTTCGGGTGGTTATAGGATATAAGAGTGGAACAAAATATGCTTTAATACTATACAAACAACAAATGAGATTAACAAGAATAATAAACTTTAACTACTACATTAATCGTCAGGCAAATGAAAATTGAAATGTATATACAATTAATGGTATTGTTTGAGCCGTACGAGGCACAATAATTACCCGAGAGTGATCGGGAGGAGACCAGGAAGTGAGAGCGTCACGCTTCTTCGACGATGAAAAAGAAAATATAATGGCTTACGATTTTCTGGAGGAGACCTCGTTTAGTCACTCAGAAAAGTATTCTTTTCAGAGAAGCGTAGCTAAGCGCGTTATTCTTGACTGAGTCTTTCGTCCTTGACCCCCGTTCTTCCGAATAATAGTTTCTGCCTGCGGGTCTTAAGGGTGTCGGTTATCGCTCGAGAATTGCACGTCATGCTTGGATGATTCCAATGACCTCTCAAGCTGCTGCGTGAGTACTTTGTGAGCACTGCGTGAATCTTGTTTGCGTGAAAGCAGCGTGGATACAGTTCACGTCGCGACTGCTCTGAGAATACTCATTTGATCATTCCCGGGCTGGGGAATATATACGACCCCACCGGAAGCTCTTTTGTTTGCTGACGGAAACGATTCAGGTTATGTCCCCAAAGAAACGGCGGTGATGGTTTTTGCGCCATATTGCTAATATGGTGTCCCGGCTCCAGTCTGGAATGTTCTTCCTCCGTGAGATACCCCTTTTCTCTTTATCTGCGCCACTCGCTTCCTCTCCCCATCTCTCTCTGACAATTATAATTGCAGAACATGCTTCAATTGAGCGAAGAGCAAATCTTGAGAAACAAAAACTACTACAGGAAAAGAATCAATGTTGATATTGTATTTTTCAAAGGAAGAGGTACTTCCACCGCATAAACAGGGAAAGTCATCCGGCAGGAGTGCAAAGAATAAACTAAGTGAAGTTGATTGAGCAGCCCAAATTAATTTGCCAGACTCCTCTCGCATGAATTGAGATTGTTCTACAAGATTGTGTAGACTATTATTCCCATGATTCGATGACATATAGGAAGTTTAGGCACCATTTCTTTTTCCACCACTTTCAGCTGAAATGGCGTCGTCGAGTTTCGCAATATAAATTTAGAACAAAAATCGTGTATGGCATCAATTAACTCCTGAGGAATGCCAGGAACTTATGTCATATGCAAATTTCTGGGCCGAAACATATAGCAATAACAACTGTATCATATAATTTGTTTTTCAAAAGGCAAAATTATGTACCAACTCTGACAACATGGCAATAATAATAATATATATTTTGACAATGATAAGACCAGAAAAGATAAAAGAGAGTGAGTCAAAAAGCTCATAATTCACCCGACAGAATATTTACAGAATATTTATCATATACAGTTTGTTGTTGTTGTTGCCTCAATATAGAAGAAGAGGGGAAAAAAGCCATATATCTAATGCCAGGGAAAGATAAGTTCTGTAATTTCTTAAAGATCTAGTAGAAAGGCATTTTTATATTAATATGAGAGTTAATGCAGATTGTCGTGGTATGACTTTATATTAAATCAATACCATATTATATCTATGAGGGAGGGACCAATAACTCAGAAGAGAGCCGACAAAGGGACGGAATACTAAGGGTTTCGACGGGCTGAGGGTGCGATAAGAGTACAACGAGGTCAGGTATAATATGGGCAATAGCAATGGACCATGAAGTTAAAATTTATGATGTTAAAAAGGGAGACTATTCAAATTGGGAGGGGGGGGGGATTAACTTAACTGTGTTACTGAAGGGAAAAAGGGATCGGTTTACGGAGGATTCCAGGTGAGACGTCGGTGTGAGGCTTCACGGATGTCTTCTGCACGTGAGGCGAGGCCGCTCGGAGCTTTTGAGCGGAAATTTAAAGTGATGATGGTTCTCCAAAAAGGGAGGGGGCGGTAACGTCCGGTCCAGGAGAGAGTATGTCGGGCCCCCGAAAACGAGGGGTGAACGAGGAGGGCTTCGACAGGAATTGATGGGTAAAGTCTGAAAAATCGCTCGGTAGCGATAGTAAAATGGAATTACCTCACTGGTTGGGGCTAATTCCAATACACAAATACTTCAGCTGTCACTTTGCTGTGTTTTTAGCACCTGATTTGGAACTATGGGAATCTTCTTGGGGTCTGAGCGAATCTTCTCAACTATGTGTCTGCCTCATGGGAGTTAAGCACTATTTATGTCCGAGGCTCTCCCCGCGGGGGGTTAGCGGGAAACAGCTCCACTTTCGAATGGCCTCGAATCTTCTTGCCAAGGCGATTCTAACCCGTGTAAATGTGGACCATGGTGGACGCGGTTCGAGGCTACCGCTTGTGGGAGGAGGGAGGGGGGGGGGGGTAGGCTTACCAATATAAGCCTAACAGAATCTTTTCCAGCACATGGAACTTCCGGGCTGGAAAAAAAATTCCACGTGGAATTCCCTTACACATTACCCACCCGAAAAATGATGCTTTACAGAGCAGTTGCATAGGAAAGGATCATCCCACCTGTCGTAGAATTCCCCTCCTTTTTTTTCTATCTCTAAGAGTGCTAAGTGTGTCTAATATATTGATATTATAAGAATATCTTAACGAACAGTGCCGTTACGAAACACGTAAGGATATATATAAGAGAAACGAACATTAATCCCGAAATAAACTTATATTTTAAAATTTATCAAATGAATACATAACATTTAGACATTAACTACAGCAATACTTTAAATATTATTATAAACAAGAATTAATTAAATTAGTTTACCCACAGAATTTGGTTAACGTTTTCTCTACACACAACAATAATATAAGAATTAGGCTTACGGACTCATGTGGAGTTTAAAGGCCTCAGAAATGTTATTGACTCAAGACGCGTGCACCCGGCCAGATGTAGATGAGCGAGATCACACGGTTGTTTTGTCGAGGGTGACAGCTGGGGGGTTCACACGTTTTTTCGAAGGGGGAGGGGGTTCTTCAAGGATGAGAACAAATACGGTGCTTTATGCAACACCTAGGCAGTCGTGGTCTCTCTGGCGAGAGTAAGTCGAACTTGGTTCTTAAATCAAGCTAACTTGGAGTGCGGTGTGACCACCGAGTAACGAGCTCGATGAGGAGCTTTTCTCCTTCGTTACTTATTTCCTTATGGATGACGACTGAACTCAGGGAGGGTCTTCTTCAAGGGCGAGGATAATGGAGGGTGGTTTCTCTGGCAAGAATAAATTACTTAACGTTCGGTTTGGTAACCGGGAACTAGCTCGAGGATGAGCTTTTTCTTAATTCCAGTCTTCCTTAAGGGCGATTATGACGGAGTGGGATTTCTCTGGCCAGAATAATTTCAACTTGGTTCCTTACCAAGTTAACTCAAGAGTTCGGTGTGTCTACCGAATAACGGGCTCGAGGGGGAGCCTTTTCCTTCTTCTTCTTAATTCCTCAAGGACGAGGAATACCCCTGGTGTTTAAGGTGCACCAGGATATGAGGAGTCTCTCTGGCGAGAGTAAGTTGAACTTACCAAAGTTAACTTATCGTTTGGTTTGATAACCAGGGACTTAGCTCGAGGATGAGCTTCTTCTTAGCCCCTTAAGGTAGGTAGCCCTGCCTCTCTTGCAGGGTACTTCTTGGTCTGGCGAGCCAAGTACACTCCCTCTCCAGTCTCGGTAGTTCGGTTCAATCCGAAGACTTCGTCACCTAGAGACTGACGTATACTACCTCGATTTTCCTCAGAGTTCCTCATTTATACCTCGTCACCCCACTGGGGGAGTGGTAAGGGGGAGAGGGCCTTAAGGACGGCCCCAGGAGAGTTCTTTTTCCAAACGGTTTTTCATACCAGGTCAAACATCGGCTCCTCATTAGCCTTCAAGATTGGGAGAAACACGTTTCCAATTTCTTATTTGACGTGAAACGGGATCTCACTCTCCTGGGGGAGATCTTACATTTTGACCTTTAAGGTTCTTTATCGCGCGTTTTGGTGCAGCGCTGCGGTCACGCATGACCCACCGATGCCTTCGGCCGGATGTCTTTGCGGTAACCGCCTTGGAACTGCCCTCGAGTGAACGGGAGGGGAAGGGGGAAGTGACCATTCCCCTACAACACCCATCAAACTAGAATTATCAAGGGTCGAGGCGAATTCTGAGCTGATAGGACAGGTTTACATACAAAAAGACGTTAATTTGAGCTCAGCGGGGAATTTACGGACTTAAGCTTAAACGGGTCAATTCTAGAGAAAAGTTAACTAGTACAATTGTCGACATTTCAGTGGACCCCCCCTCCCCCCCAAAAAAAGAATACAATTAAATCAAGGTATAAATATGTGACTAAAGACTAAACAATTTCGTGGACCAAAACAAATCATAATTAGGAACCTTAATGAGATAATATACATAAAATTGACGTGGAAAACCTTCGCTCCTGCCTGAGTATGAATGAGGTAATCTACGGGTCCTCTAGCCTCGAAGACGGGGTAGGGTCCTAGCCACCTCCTAAGGAGTTTGTTGCTTCCCTTAGGAAGTAGCACCAGTACCTCCGCGCCAGGCTTGAATTTTCGTTCTCCTGACTGAAGGTCAAAGTAGGTCTTATACCTCTCAATAAGTCCTTCTTCACCGGATACGACACTGGTTTGTTACCTCGGGTGGAATTACGCTCGAGGGCTTTAGTTTTCTCTCAAAGGGGGGAGGGTTGAGTTGCGCACTCCTTCTAGGCGCCGGAAAACTTGTCGCTCCGGAGGACTTGGAACTCTGGGCGATAGGGATTTACAAGGGAACGGGTGCACGGGATCCCAGGGCTGCACGTGTACGGGTAATCACGGGCTGGGCCACGGGATGGTCGTGAATTACGGGGTTAGGACCGAACTAAATGGAGCAGAACTGGATTGGGGCCACTACCACTTCGGCCCAACCGGACATATAGTCACACTCGATGTGACAACGAATTACTGGGAAACGACTTGCCCGGCCAAGGTAGTCGTGGACCACCGCAAATTTCTTGTGGTCGGGCCCAACATGGGAAAGTAGGTCTTCAGACACTATGATGCAGGTGCACCCGGTGTCACGGACGAGAGTGGATACTCGGCGACCGTTCACAGTTCGATTCTCAAACTTCAATTCACCAGGGTTGTTTTCATTAAAAAGAAAGTTTACCTGATGGACCGGGTCTTTGGCGGGCAAGGAAGGATCGGGAGTCTCCTAGGGCGACGGAGGAGGATCAACGGCGGCCCAGATTTGGTGCACTTGGTGGGACTGAGAGTTTGCGAATCGGGAGTTTAGAGGACAGTTCGTGCGGTAATGGCCGGGAACTCAGCAGGTGTAGCAGACGATCGGGTTCTTTTTGTACGGCACAATCGGGGAAGAAGAACCTAGGGGCTTAACGTATCGATGTAAAGATGGATGGAAGTTTCTTGGCTTCGAGGGACTAGTAACTTTGTTAAATCTTGTAACCTACTCAGGGGGGGTCTTAGGGCCATAAAATTTAGTTTTGGGGTAAGATTGGGGGGTCTTTTTAACATCCTTATGGTATAAATCGTGACTACCCGCGTAGACATCGGCCTCTTTCAAGCACTTCTTGAAAGTGGCGCAACGTTTATCCTTAATGAAGGCGCGAATTTCTGGAGCCACGCTAGCTAAAAGCGGATCCCTACGAAAGAAGTCCAGAATGGACTCGTAGACCTGGAAAATCTTGCACGCATCCAACCAACACAGAAGGTGTCTTTGGAGGATGTACCCGTGTTGTCGAAATGTTTGGCAAGGGCGGATCCTTTCCTGGCGGAATCAGGAGCGGTAGAATTCGCTTTTCTATATGAACAGAGGCTAACAATTCGGTCTTTAACGTGAAATAGCCCAAAGTTGCTTCCGCGGGAAGAGATACGAAGATATCCCTTAACTTGGCATTTAGGAGGGGGAGTAAGCGAGTAACGCCATCATTTTTGAGATCCCGTCTATTGATCTGAAAGATTCTTTCAAAATGGGTCAAAAAATGACCCAAAGTCCTTTCCATCATTAAAAGCGGGAGGGTGGACTGAAGGAGTTTGGGGAATTTCAGCCCGGGAACCGATGGACTGAGAATTCATTTGATTTCAGCTCATTTGCAGCTCACGCTGCCTAATTTGTTCACGTTCTTCCATCTTCATTTTGTTCTTCTCCATCTCCATTTTGTTCTCCTCCATCTCCATTTTGTTCTTCTCCATCTTAATTTTATTCTTCTCCATCTCCGTATTCAGTTTGTTGTGGATCTCCGTTTTTCTTAGTTCCGCTTCCATCTCCATTTTCAGTTTGTCCTTCTCCATTTCCATCTTTCTTAGGTCCTCCTCCCTTCGCTCTGCCCGTTCGTTCCTCTCTTCTTTCTGTACGTAATTTAACAGTTCTTTGCCCGAAACACCTAACATTTCACCCTGACTCTTGAATTTTTCGAAGGATGACATTGTTACGCAGTTAACTGAGTGAACACTGACACGCGAACGAGCTAGGTCACTACCCACGCTTAATGAATACTTGAATATTCGTGAAGGCCTTGTTCACATACAAAAAAATTATGATACAGCTACTTCCCTCTGCTGTTTCTAAGCGGGAAAAAAAATTAAAATGGTCCTACCGGAATTAGGACACCAAATACCTTAACTCTTTTGGATTAATAACCAGGAGTTTCCAAAATTCACACACAGTAAAAAAAAACAACAATTAGCTGGGGTCCAACACAAAATCTAAATAGATTACATTCCACTACTCTTCAATTAACTTGAACTTGCATTCGTCCAGTACAATACCAAAAATTAAAATAAAAAGGGATGTACGTGAATAACAAGGGAACTTCTAATGTCGAAATTAAAATGACACGGGTTCGTAAAAACCCCCCAAAACACTTGACACCAAAATTATATAATATGTATATTAATAAATATATATGTTGTGGTATGACTGTTTATTAAATCAATACCATATTTTATCTATGGGGTAGGGACAAATAACTCAAAGGTGAGCCGACAAATGGACGGAACACCACGAATTTCGACGGGCGGAGGGCGAGATAAGAGTGCAACGAGGTCAGGTATAATATGGGCAATGGCAACGCTCAAGGTTACTTAAAGAGGCATCTACAAAAATATAATTTTATTTACATAAAAATAATGAGAGAATTAAAGGGCAAAATTACATAAGAGAATTATTGGGCAAAATTACATCCGATGAACGAGGGGGGGTGGGGGTGATTGAAGTTATGAATCAGACAATGAAGTTAAAAATTTATGATATTACAGGAGGAGCCAATTCAAATGGGCGGGCATTAACTCAACTGGGTTAATAAAGGAGGAGAGGGGTCGGCTTATGGAGGACTCCATTTGAGACGTCGGGTTAAGGCTTCACGGATGTCTTCTACACGTGAGGCGAGGCCGCTCGGAGCTTTTGAGCGGAAATTTAAAGTGATGACGGTTCTTCAAAAAGAGAGAGGTGGCGTTAACGTCCGGTCCAGTGAAGAGTATTTTGGTCCCCTGAAAACGAAGGGCGAACGAGGAGGGCTTCGACAGGAGTTGATTGACGAAGTTGGAAAAATCGCTCGGTAGCGATAGTTAAATGGAATTACCTCACTGGTTGGGGCTAATTTCAATACAAAACTAGTTCAGGCGTCACTTTGCTGTGTTGTTAGCACATTACTTGGAACTAGGGAAATCTTCCTTGGACCAAGCGAAACTTCTCAACTTTGTGTCTGCCTCATGGGAGTCGAGGACTATTTATGTCCGAGGCTCTGCCCGCGGGGGATTAGCGGGAAACAGGTTTACTCTCGAATTGCCTCGAATCTTCTTGCCTTGGCTATTCTAACCCGTGTAAATGTGGACCGTGGTGGACGCAGTTCGAGGCTACCGCTTGTTGAAGAGGGGGGGGGGGGTAGGCTTAGTAATTTAAGCCTAACAGAATATTTTCCAGCACATGGAACTTCCGGGCTGGAAAACAATTTCCACGTTAATATTCCCTTACACAAATGCACCCACAAAGGAAAGTTAAAAACCTCTTAGATAGTGGAAACTCATTTAGGGGATTACAACCCTTTCCGACTTGGAAATTGATTTTAAGTAAATCAATTGTTTTTTAGGCTGAATTTTAAAATTAGTGTCTTGCATGTGTTGTGAAGTGTATTAAGGAACAATATTCGAGCCTTTTGGTTATGAAACGGAAATGACCAAACGAGGCATATATTTGAAAATGTCCTTTGTATAATGAAATTCCTCCAAATTCTAATTATCATTCGAAATAAACAATGGAGAATTTAAACAGAATAAAGATATTTAGAGTTAAGGTAATTATTTTACTTTTGACTTTAGCTTCAAAACTGTCGTATATGCTACGCTAAATATAACGTCCCTGACCTTTTTATTTGACAAATAATTATATATTTACGAGTAGAGTGTTTTGGTAAAAAAGAGTTTGCTTATACTTACATCTATTTTAAATGTCTTTATTTGCTTCATCGCGTCCCTGTCATAGTAGGTCAGAAATGAGGCTCACCCAACTTTTGTGGCATAAATATAACACTGAAACGTCCCATTCTTATAAGGGCACTTACACTAGTATATTTCCTCTTGATGAATAAAGACAATTAGGACATTTTTGCATTTTTTGTAGGCCAGACTTGATTAAGTTGTATATAAATTTAATTTATAATACTATTTTTCATGTTATAAGCTAACTAAGGAAAATATAATTCTATGATGGAAGAAAGATATGCAGCGTGGCAAAGCAAGATTGCTGACAGCCTAAAGAAAAGAAAGTGCAATATTTAACAAGCGCTGATGGTCGTGATTCAAAGGACAGAATATATATAAATGAAGAAAGGGAAAGTTATCAGCGTATAGGGCAATAAAAATAAATACCCGTTGATTTATTCTCTCTTATCTGCAAAATATCACAATATTTACTATGAGTTATGAGCAATGATGATTTGCAATAATTGTTGCTGGTTCAATATCGCATCAGTCCGATTTCAGTATTGATATGGAAAACATATCTAAGATAGATATCTATTATTGCACCCTAAAGAAACATTCGGAGAAAAAAATAATTTTTAATTTTTAAGCTAGAGAAATTGACATATACGGGTACAATACCCTAAAGAACAACAGAAAAATGCTCGTACAAATACAGTTTTTATTTGATATATATATATATATATATTAATTTATATCTATTGAAAATATTGTAGCTGATTGGAAGTTAAATCTTAGGTGAAAAAATTATGAACGAAAAAATAGATTATTATCAAGGAATTCTCTATTTTTTTATTTCGTTCGCTATGAGAAGGAAAATATGAAACTGAGATATATATATATATATATATATATATATATATATATATATATATATATATATATATATATATATATATATATATATATATATATATAAATGGTTTCATTAAATGCGCTGTTTTACAGCAGTTACGGTGCAGATTAACGTAGGTGAAGTTCGATAATAATAATAAAGTCATCTACGATACATTTATGTTCTTAAATTGACAAACAAGCTCAAATAATCTAGCCTATGTATTATAAAACCCATATTTATAAACATATAATTAAATTAATAAATTAGAACTACCGGAGCTATCATTTTGTAAAAATAAAAAACTTATAATCATTACAAACCACATTTTCCCAATCTAAAGCTAATCATCATCCTCACTAACTCTATAATTTAAGAAAAGGATTTTTTGGAGTATTTGAATCATAATTTTATCTTAGTTTAGTTATGACTTTAGTATATCTTGAATTTTTATAAAGGTAATTTCTAAGAATTTCTTTAGAGTATAAAAAAACAAAATAGTTTAGTTCAGGAAAATAAATATGATTATTCAATGCTTTATAATGTTTTAAAAGAAAATGAATTACAATTGATGAAGTTCAGAAAATTGATTTAACTATATTTTAGCAACGTGATTTTATGAAAGGGGGGAAATTGTTTAGAGTTCTATTTTAAAATTATTATAATTGGCGAAGTTCAGAAAATTTATAAAAATTTAACCATGGCAGCTTTTTTTTAGATTTTAACCTTAGTAGCGAAGCGCAAGCTATCCGGGTAGGGGGAAGTGGCGAAGCCATTACCTGGTGTACTGTAAACAGCAAATAACAACTATAATTGATTGTTTGACTAGAGGCTTCAATTCGACATCATTTTTTTAAAACAATTAACTCTTCTTGCATTGCAAGATTAGTTTAATTTGTATAAGCATTTGTAAATGTGTTTATCAGCCAGTCAGGTATTTTTCTATCTATGAGAGTTTGATATCTACAGCTCATGTCCTCGTGTAATGTTTTCAAATGTTCGCCATATACTCGTATCAAGAGATCATCTTCCAATATGGAATTATTAGTTTCATCATATTCCATTTTATTTAGATTTGAAAAAGGAGACAGATTTTTTACGACCAATATTATTCTAGAAGAAGGAAAGCTTGTCTAAGAATTCGTAAATTTTAGATTTTGCTTTGATAAGAATTACTTCACAGCCTTGAAAATGCAAATTCAGATTGTTGGATATGCTAAAGATATCTGCTAAATAGGCAATGTCCTTCTTGAAAGCTAAGAGTTCATCACTCAAATGACCACATTCATTCTCTCGGAAAAAAAAATTGTGCTGTTACAAAGCAAATAAAATCACTTTAAACAGTTTCATTTCGATAACAACCTCACTTCGCTTTGTAAAAGTAGGCGATCAAATTCTTCACCATTGTTATCACAGAGCTGTCAATATATTCAAGAATTAAGGGAATGGCATTGTGAGGGGACAAACCCTAAGGTCCGCCTTGAACTCCCCCCTTTAAAGCAGAGACCACGTGGGCATAAGTTAGATCTCTAAACGCAAGGAGATACAACTATTCTGGCGTAAGAAAACTTCAAAGCAGCTGATAACAACTCTCTTTGATCAGTCAGCCTATCCCCCGCTGAGACGCATTTTTCCCACCCTTCCCAGCCTGGAGGCCAGAGTCGATCGGAGAAGAAATGTCCTCAATCGTATCATCTCGTCTAAGCCTAAAAAACTGGCGCTAATGGTTACTCTTAAGAGATTGCCATGCCTGGACGATTTCTAGCGAGGAAGCCAGCAGTGTATTTAACCTAAGGTCAACCGTTACTCGTCAAAGAGTACCGCCCGCGATTTCGCGAAGATACAGCCCTTCGTCTCGAGTCAAACCTCGAAGTTAGGTCTCGTCGGCCCGAGAGATTGTAGTGAGTTTGGCCACAGTCAATCGGCAAATTCGTGAAACGACTTTTCCTTTGGAGAATTGCGCGAACCCCTCTTCTCATCCCGTCAAGGAAACCTCGCCCCTCGTTTGAGATTACTCATCCAAATCCAAGTATTCTCACCCAGCCTGGAAATCACATAACTCGTGCCCCTGGTAATTGTGACCCCTCCGTCAAGAGTACAATGCCCCTCGGGCCACAAGACTAGCTCTCCTCGTAACGGAGGGCCGTCAAGGTAAAACCCATTTACCCCTTTTCGAAGATACTTCCCACTTTTATCGTGTCTACCTCATAACCTCACGCTGCCCCTTTGATTGGACTCCCCAGTGTTTACTAACATTTTACCTTCTGACCAAGTCCCATGTTTATATTCCTGTTAAACTGATTAGTATTTGATTTATTATTTCATTGAAAGCGACATTATTCTCCCATTCCTTTGCCTTTATAGACATTTCCATAATTAGCATTATTATAGTAATTAAAGATTATTTTGGCTTTTAATCTTTCAATAACCTTGAATTAAACCTGCTATTTGAGTCTCCTCTTTGGTCAACCATTAATCTCTTCACGCACTCACCTCTTATTAGCCATGTGCAACTGGTATATCCATCTGGCTGCCTGCAATGTAAGTAGACTGCGTCCTCTGCTGCAAAGGTATCCGCTCACTCATACCCCAACAGGTATTTCATCTTATTTACAGATGTAATAACGTTAAGAGATTTATGATGCAATAAATTGCACCCCAAAATTTATATCGTCCTGTTAATGCTGTACCTCCGTCAGTCGCGCAAGCAATAATATTAATTATTGGGATATCATTTTTTAAAAAAAATTTTAGTGTTTGTTTCAAGTTCTTTGTAAAGAGCGGCAATTGCTCAATTTGTCTTCTTTAATAAAACGAACAAATTCTAAAAGTAGCTCTTCTTTGCCTTGCAGTTTAGACTCATCCAATTGTAAACCAAATTGCTGAATCTTAAGTGTGTCACACATGATTTCTTTGATGTCTTCGGCCATTTCGTCAACTCTCCTTTGAACAGTATTATTACTAAGTGGAATCGCTTTTCCAATTGTGCTCGGTAAAGGATGATGTTCTACTGTATGCGAAACTTCCTCTATTACTGGCAAAATCAGTTCTCCGCCAACTGTATGACGCTTCCCAGAACTGACAATCATTTTGGAAATATTATATGAAAAAACAAGTCTATCTTCGCATTTTTGAGATAGATTTGTTATAAAGGAGATAATGGATTTTATGTTGTTAAATATGTCTCGTAAAGTTTGAAAATACGACAAATTTTCTATTTCTTCTTTAAATGATCACAAAGTCAGGATGGTTTCATTGACAGTTTAGAGAACACTTTTTCACAAAAAAGGCACATTAGCAGTTGGTTGCTATTAAAAGAACTTCAAATATTCAACACTGTCTGCACTTCCGTTTTGAGGAGTTTCCAGACATAATTTTCGCTAGTTAAACACGATCACTATTATTCAAATATATCAGTAAATGGCAAACACAAAATTTCACAATCAATAATGATTGCAGGGAACACGCCTAACTCACAACTGAAATAATGGTGCACAGCAAACATAAAACTGCAAAAAGGGAAAACCGCAAAAATATGTGTTAGCAAGACGAAGATTTAATTGGTGTAAAGTCATTAAATTTATTCAAAAATCACCATTCATACTACTTGCATTTGTCACAATATGGATTTATACTATGAAAATGATTACAACAACAAAGCTTATGTGAAAATTATTGCAAAAAAGCACTAAATAACTAATATCTCACGCAAAGGAACAACACTTACCAACACAGAACTTACTCGTACCTTGAAACTAACACCATTCCAAAACAGACGTAGACCCAAGAGAGTGTGGTTGTTCTGCAAAAGTTTTATACAAGTACAAAACAGATCAGGTTTAAAGCACCAATAACGAGTAGAAGTTTTGTGTACTTATTTTATATAAGTACATATCAAACCTCAAGCATGTTTTACATTATAGAAGAAGTTATAGCAAACTATAAGTCAGCTATCAGAGGTTTATTTAAACGTCATCAAATAAACCTTTTCAGTAACACCTTGCATCAAACACTTTACCACAAACCAAATGCTGCGTAAAGAAGTATCAACAACTAGTCGTACAATGTGTTTATAATAAAGGATAAGCAAATAATGGATAGAATTTAAAATCTGTATAAAGCTCAAAAAAAATAATTGCACTTAAATGTGTATACACATTAATATTTTCATGGCCAAAGCGTTAAAAGGTAATCAATTTTCACCAATTATGACTTCGGGTTGGCCAATTTAGTAACTCTGCTGTGCAATACAAACTAAGAGAGAAAAAAGAACACTAACATACATCACTGGCATACAGTAGATTTTTCTGTAGAATTCTATAAAATTTATGCAATGCAGCAGATTTTGGGCTTTCCATAGAATTGCTGAATTTCTATAGATTTCTACGGGTCACACAAGTATGTATGTTATACTAATTTAGTAATATTTAAACTTGATATGTTTATCATTGAAAAAATAACGAACACCCCCTAAATGGAGCAACATCTTACAGCGCCCCCTTGTACCTAAACAGAGCCCACAAAAGGACGTTAGCGCCCACGTTAGGAATCAGTGATTTAAATCCTAGGGAATTTCTAAGTCATGAGGTGCCAATGAATTAAAGGATTTGAGTGTGAAATTCCCATAAACCTAAAGGAGTCTTTGGTTGTAAACTATGGTATGGAGTGAAAACGAATGTTCTCGCGTGAAAGCAGTGCAAATGCACAACTTAAGTGGGATGTTTGGTGTGAGAAGGGTACATATTATGGGTAATAAAGATTAAGCAAGTTCAAATATGATTGGTTTGTGGGTGTACGCCGGGTGATCCTCAGAGTATTGAAGAGATAGGCTTATCAACAAAAGACATCTTGGTTTAGCTTTGCCCCTCCAATGTTCTCCGGTAACATAGGAGAAAACTCAAAATGGTAAATTTTAGGAGACAGATTACTGACCTCAGCCTAAAAGGCAGGCCCTTCAAGTGTGTACTTATTAACAATCCTATCAAAAGTGCAAACTGCCAATTTCGTATTACGTACTCCCCTAAGTTCAAAATGCCGATTAGACAAAAGAAGGGAAACTCCAGTTACGTCCCATTTGTGAGTCCCCCACACCTCCATTTACCCCGTGGGGCTAATTGAGGTATAAAACAGATTCACACAAGGAAACGAGTCTTTTTGTTCGTTCCAATAGAAGAGAGAAGAAAGTCACCGGGAGAGAAGATTTTTCGAGTTCATGAAGAAAACAGAAAAATCACCGGTAGAAAATCTTTGGCAAGTTAAGGAGAACTTGCAATCCTTTGGACATCACCAGAGTGTACCAAAAAAACTCGGCTCAGTTCGAGCCCCAAGATTATTGAGTATCAATTTACACAGCTTGAGGAATTCAAATCTTATTTGAAAAGTCAAGAAAGAAACCCCTTTTATTCATTCCCTAGAATAAAATAAAGTTTATTACTCTTAGAGAACGATCCGCAAGCGATCACCGAGGCACGAACCCACGACTCAAGACAAACTTTATTTGTTATATTAACAAAATAAAACAAATAAATATATATATATATATATATATATATATATATATATATATATATATATATATATATATATATATATAATCTCGGCTAACCCACGACAGCAATTAAGATATTAACTACAGAGTCCGGTAGACATGTAGGACTGAATAGAAGATTATTTGCCACTCTTATATTTTAATCAGATACTTTCTTCATATCAAGTTTCTTTTGTTCAATTACGTTCATATTTATCAGCATTTTTGTGTCATTTTCATCTTTAACTTGTTCATTATCTGAAAATAATAACCAGATTGCAAGTGAGAAATTAAACAAAATGGGCGAGTGTTAAGATGTTAGGAAAACTGATATTGTTCCATTTAGCAAAAACGTGCACATAAACTTAGATGTTCTTACCAGTTGCATCAGAATAGAGAGTATAAGAAATTTGACAGAATCCTTCGATATATCATCTATATTTAGTAAAGATACAGCATTTTGATAAAAATCAGTATATATTTGATAAATATAAAGGATTTCCTCCTGATAAGTAATATCTGATCATCTATCTGAAGGTAAACTGTCGTAGAATTGCTCATAGTCTGGTCCAATAATTATTCTAGTCCTTGATCTGGACACACCGCTTTTGTTTAAGTCGATGATATTGACCCCATGACTCAATCTACGATCAAATATATATATATATATATATATATATATATATATATATATATATATATATAGGTAGGCTTTAATTCCTACTGAACGTACGAAAGCTAGTTAAAGGCGTGTTGTGCTGTAGCCAGGATTCTCACTATAAAAGTCCCACTTGTTACTGTGGGGAGGTTTGTGATTGTTGAATTCTAAGAGTGCAAAATACAGGTTTAATGAATTAGCCGAAAGGATGCTTAATTAAAGTTTTGCTAAGGGTACATCAAAATAGAGGAGCCACAAATAAACACGAGTACTCAAAATAAACTTTACTTTACACAAATATAATAATTAGCCATAGATAACAGGCAAAACTAAGGATTAAATATTAAACACTGACGTTAAGCGTCTAGATTTATAATGACTCAATGGGAGTATTAATCACGGTTAACTCATTAGGTGATTTAATAATAGAGGGACACTGGCTTTACAGATTACCATTAATTAATAGAAAGGAGAGACGACTACTCAGGTCCAGACGGGGTGGTTTGGGTGGCGTTAACACGAGTTCTCGGGGAGAGGGGAGATAATACGACGGGTTCGGGGCTGCTGGCGGAAGTTCCGGTTAGTTCACTCCTAACTGGATGTGACACTAACAAATTTTAACTTCCAGTAACTATTTGGATGTTCCTTTTCTTACTCAAGTTACGTTGAGCAACAGAGCATACTCTTCTAGTCACAGACTCTGCGGGACGGGATTTACTTCCAGGAACACCTTGAGACAGCGACTAAGTTGACTCGACGGCGCTTTGGTAGTCGATACGTTATGGCAACGACTTTTGTTCAACGTGAGGATTACGCGAGTAGATTTGCGACACTGCTGTGGAGAGTTAAACGGCGATGTTATTTATATCGCGGATTTTGGGAAATCGAGAGAGAGATCCCATTCACGACAATTCGCTTATCGCAGCGCCTTTCGGACAATCTTCATGCTATCATAAAGAAGGCAAATAAGATTTATGCTTCTTTGAGAGATAGGCGTTCTTTCGTCCGATTTCCTGTCGCCAGTTGGGGGAAAGGTGGGGGGGGGGGTAGGAGACGAAGGTCAACTCAAACGACAAATTTCTTTCGTTCCCACGATTGTCTGGCGGCATGTGAGTATGTACGTTCCATACCCTCACACGCCTACCTATTTCAAGGAACATTATTCTGCCATGAAATAAGGGATAATGTGAAAATTAACTTCACCGGGGGATAGGACGAACAATTGAGTCGGTAATTTTAAAAACCGTTAGGAATTTACCTTAGTATCTAATGGCTACAAAATACTACTTCTACGTCAGATTCTCTAATTTACATATACAAAATAAAACAAAACACCTACAGAGTACAGGCAAGAAATAATTATTTTTACAAAGAGATACACACAAAAAATGACTAATTGACTATTAATCGCTATCTGAAATTGGGTTTCTCAAAAGGCTGTCTGCGCGTACATTGTCAGGTTTCCTGATTTCAAAACGGTACTCCGCTAGCAATAATGACCAGCGCATTAGCCTGTCGTTTTAGTTTTTACAAGTTTTTACGTATGCTAACGGTCTATGATCAGTCTTTATGAGGAATAGACAACCTACTACCAGATACATTCTAAATTTTGTAATCCCCAAAACAATCGCTAGAGCTCCCAGTTCTACCGTAGCGTATGCCCTTTCGCGAGCCGTCAGTCGGCGACTCGCATAGCTTATAGGGGCGGGTTCTTGGTCCTCGTCGTATTAGAGTAATACGCAGCCAATACCCAGTTCGGAGGCATCTGTCGTTGCGCCAAATTTTTTTAGAGGGTTCGACAGTTTTAAGATTTGGGCGGAGACTAGCTTCTCTTTGAGCCCTTTAAAGTGCGGTTCGGACACAGGGTTCTACTGGAGGGGGTCCGGGCTTTTCTTTTTGATTAGATAGTTTAGGGGAGCTGCTACAGAAGCAAATTGGGGTACGAAGCGGCAGTGAAACGACGCAGCACCGAGGAAAGACCGTACTTGCTTCTTGGTGCGCGGTAGGGGCATATTTACAATAGCCTTTACCTTCTCTTTCTGTGGGGCCAGATGACTTTCGCCTATTTTAAATCCAAGGTATTCTATGGATTTATAAGAAAAATGTCATTTTGAGGGTTTAATAGTTAAGCCATGATGCTTTAAGCATTTCAAAAGCGGGCGGAGGAACAAGATATGGTCGTTCCATGAACGTGTAGCTACATACACGTTATCAAAATAAAAAGAAACGTTTTTAAACCGTCTAGTACACGGCGCATTATGCGGTTGTAGCTACTGCAGGCAGTGACTAGGCGAAAAGGAAGACGAGTGAATTCCATTAAACCTTTGTCTGTAGGAAAGGCTGTTAGTTTCCTCACTGATGCCTTTAGGGGGGGATCTGATAATAGGCCTTACATAGGCCTATCTCAATGATGTAGGCGGCTCCTTCGAAGAGATGTAAATTTTGGTCAATTAGGGGAAGAGGCTCAGCGTCGAACACGGTGACGGTGTTTAACTTCCGAAAATAGACGCAAATCCTAAAGGACTCGTCTGGCTTGCGGACCATGACTATTAGGGAACAGTAGTCGGACGTAGATGGCTCGATAATCCCTAATTGCAAAAGATTGTCGAATTCCTCATTGAAAGCGTCTCTTAGGTGCACCGGTACGGGATAGGACTTACATCGCACAGGTTCGAGTGTAGTGAGGGCGATATCATGTTCGAACTGATTCGAGCATCCTGGAGACTCGGAAATGACGTCACTAAATTCTTCCAAAAGCGCAATCATTTGGTTCCTTTGGGCAGGGGTGAGGTCGGAGTTTACATCCAACTCGGGCAAAGGTTTTCTTATGAGGGGCAGCTTGGACGGGAGGACGGGGAGGGGACAATCTTCGCTTGACTCTACGCAAATCGAATTAATAATATTTTAGGGGTTGTTTGGGTGGATGGCGTCAATTACCCTTTCTTCGTCGAAGGTGACTATATTGTTTATACAGGCCTGTCTATGATACTTTTTTAGCATGTTAATGTGATATAACTTATCACCTGCGGGTGTCTGTATAACGTAATCGACCGATCCATCGGTTTTCTGAACGGGTAGGGGCCTTTCCATTGGGAGAAAGTTTATGGGAATCCGAGGGGAGTAAGAGTAGAACTTCATCTCCGGGCTTCAGTTTTCTGTGTTTGGCCTTTAGATCAAAGTATGTCCGATACTTTTCCATATAAATTTCTAAATTTCTGACGGCTATGTCAGAACACCTTTTTAATCTTTCCCTTAGTTCGAGGACGAAGAAATAAGTGTTCCTTAATTCTGGACACAAACGGGAATTTGTCAGTAACTCCTTCAAAATACTGAGGGGCCCCCGCACGTTTCTCCGGTACAGGAGCTCAAATGGGGAAAATCCGATGGTCCTATGGGGAATTTCGCTGCATGCGAATAACGCAACTGGCAAATATCGGTGCCATTCTTGGGGTTGTTCTATGCAAAGCTTTTTGAGGACGCTTTTCAAGGTCGCATTGAACTTTTCGCACATGCTGTTCGCGCTCGGATGGAAGGGGGTGGTAAAAATAGGTTTGATTTGGAGCAGGGTGTTCACGTGTCCCATGAGCTCAGAGGTAAACTGGCGGCCTCAATCTGACAAGATTTCTTTGGGCAATCCTACTCGAGAAAAAATGGAAATAAGGGCTTCAGAGCAAGAGATACTATCGATCCTTTTTTGAGCGATAGCATCTGGGAATCAGGTAGCGCAGTCTATCAGGGCTAGTACATGTGTATGACCTTCGGCGGAAGGGGGGTGGATTGCTCCAATGAGGTTGATGGCGACTCTCGAGAAGGGCTCCGAAATGACTGGGGTTCTTTGCAAGGGAGCTGGGGCTATTCGACCTTTTGCAGTGGTTTTCTAGCACAAGTCGCACGTTTTGCAGAATTCTGCAATATCTTTGGCTGCACCGGGCCAAAAAAAGTATTTAAATACTCGCTAAAAAGTCTTGTTATGACCGAAATGGCCGGCCATGGGACTTTCATGTGCTACTCTCAGGATTTGATCTACATGTGTTCACGGAATACACATGACTTTGGAAGGTGGGTCCGACTCATCTCGTGAGGTGCGAAATAGAAGGGAGTCGTTAGTGATGTACCTAATGGGTCGGTTCCCTTGAACAAACACCTCTTCGTTCTTTCGGGCCTTTTCCCAAAGGGATTGAAGTAAAGGGCAGCTCTGCTGAGCTCTGATGAATTGTGCATTACTCGTTGGGACATCTAAAGGGGCCTCTGGAGTGAAAAGGCACGTTAGGGGAGAGGCCTCGCGGCTAGCTTGCGCTCGAGTGGCGACAGCTTGATTCACTTCCCTCTGGGAGAGTAGTGCGCTCTGGCCAATGTATACCGAGCAAATTTTATGGGGGCTGCCACTACTTCGGCCCAACCAGTGAAATATTTACACTGTACATGGCAGCGGATTACCGGGAATTTATTTTCTCGACCCAAGAAGTCGTGTACAATTGCGTACTTCTTATGTTGGGGTTCGAAAGGGGGAAGCAATTTTTCTGACACCACAATGCATGTGCATCCTGTGTCTCTGACGAGGGTGGACACTTTCAAGCCATTGATCGAGCCGGTTTCGAAATTTAGCCCTCCAGGTTTACTCTTGTTGAACAGGAAGTTCACTTGAAATTCCTGTGGAGATGGAGACGAGGGGGATGACGTAAGCACGGCCGGCTGTTCCGGGGGAAGGGTAGCAGTTACTTGGTGGACTTGTTGGCTCTGGGTGGGACGTAGGCTAGAATTCTGTACACATTGGCCCTTTTATAGCAGGAAGAATCGCAAGCGTAGCATATAACCTACTTATTCTGGTGCTGGTTAATGTAGGGGGTATTGAAGACTTGGGATTTTGTGTCTTCGTGGGCTACAAAAGGCTTATTCTTTGGCCTGAACGGGGCTGTGGTCTTTATCAATGGAGGGGGTTTCCTTTGTTGGGACTTCCATTGACTAAATTTATTCTTCAGGGATGGTGGACTATTCTTACGGGTATCCTGTGGGTATAGGCGATGATTTGTCGCATGGAGATCGGCTTCCTCGAGGCATTCTTGAAAGGTATACGCTCGTCGGTCTTCCACGAATGCTCGAATCTCCTGGAGGAGGGTGGACAATAGCTGGTCTTTTAACATAAAGTCAATCAGGGCCTCATACTCCAATTTGACTTTGAAGGATTTTAACCAGAACTGGAGGTTTCGCTTCACGATATTTTCAAAATGTCGGTAAGTTTGACTGGGCTGGATTTTAGCCGATCTAAACTTAGCGCGGTAGAACTGGGGGTTCGAGTTGAGGGCGAAAAGCAATTCGGCCTTCAAGGTGCTATAGTTTATTGTAGCTTCGTGTGGTAACGAGATAAAAATTTCTCGCAAACGTGGACTGAGCAATGGGAGCAATCTACTGACTCCTTCGGATTCTAGGGCCCATCCGTTTACCTCAAAGATCTTTACAAAATGTGTCAAGTATGAGCACAAATCTTCTTCGTCTTTATATTAGGGAAGTTTCATAGCGGGGGCCTGGGTTTGATGATCACGGGATCCAACAGAACTGACTTCAACTTGTTCTCTGCTTAATTCCCTTTCATGTTTTCGAATTCTTTCTCTTTCTTCAAATTCTTCTTTTCTCACTTCCATTTCTAACACTTCTTTTCTTCTCCTTTCTTCCAATTCTTCTTTTCTTTCTTCCATTTTACGTGCTCTTTCCTCTCGCTGTTCGCTTTGGACGAATTCCTTCAGTTCCTGTCCTGTGAGACCGAGAGCTTGTCCTTGCTTGACGAAAACTTCGAACAATGGTGAAGCCATTGCCACTCTTGCTGACGCAACTGGTGACTCACGAAAGAACTTACGCACTTCGGAGGAGAATTAGAAGCTGCGATTGTTCCTAACCGATACAATCTAATAAAAAAAAACTAAAATAATGAATATTTTCCTAGCTTTGTTTTTGCTATCTGGAAAGGGTTATTAATGGTTATTATTTATATTCCTTCGGGGAATAGACTCTTATTATTAAAATTTACGTTAGTTTATTTGGGCTTCCTTGGACGTTGGCGCGTTTTAGGCTATATGAGTTCGCTTCCTCGAAAATTTAAACCCTTAAAGCTGACACCACTTTTATATATGTCGTAGAATTGCTCATAGTCTGGTCGAATAATTATTCTAGTCCTTGATCTGGACACACCGCTTTTGTTTAAGTCGATTGTATTGACCCTATGACTCAATCCCACGATCATATATATATATATATATATATATATATATATATATATATATATATATATATATATAGGTAGGCTTTAATTCCTACTGAACGTGTGAAAGCTGGTTAGAGGAATGTTGTGCCGTAGCGAGGATTCTCACTATAAAAGTCTCACTTGTTACTAGGGTAATGTTTGTGATTGTTGAATTCTAAGAGTGCAAAATACAGGTTGATTAAATTAGCCAAAAGGATGCTTAATTAAAGTCTTGCTAAGGGTACGTCAAAAGAGAGGAGCCACAAATAGACACACGTACTCAAAATAAACTTTACTTTACACAAATATAATAATTAGCAATTGATAACAGGCAAAATTAAGGAATAAATATTAAACACTGACGTTAAGCGTCTAGATATATAATAACTCAATGGGAGTATCAATCACGGTTAAATAAATAGGTAATTTAAGAATAGAAGGATACTGGGTTTACAGATTACCATTAATGGATGGATTGGAGAGACGACTACTCAGGTCCAGACGGGGTGGTTCGGGTGGCGTTAACACGAGTTCTCGGGGAGAGGGGGGATAATACGACGTGTTCAGGGCTGCTGGCTGCAGTTCCGGTTAGTTCACTCCTAACTAGAGTGTACTCTTCTAGTCACAGACTCTGCGGGGCGGGATTTACTTCCAGGAACACCTTAAGACAGTGACCAAGTTGATTCGACGGCGCGTTGGTAGTCGATACGTTACGGCAACGACTCTTGTTCAACGTGAGGATTACGCGAGTAGATTTGCGACACTGATGTGAGGAGTTAAACGGCGATGTTATTTATATCGTGGATTGTGTGAAATCGAGAGGGAGATCCCATTTACGACAATTCGCTTATCGCAGCGCCTTTCGCACATTCTCCATGCTATTATAAAGAAGGCAAATAAGATTTAAGCTTCTTTGAGAGATAGGCGTTCTTTCGTCCGACTTCCTGCCGCCAGTTGGGGGAAGGGTGGGGGGGAGAGAGAGAGGAGACGAAGGTCAACTCAAACGACAAATTTCTTTCGTTTCCTACGATTGTCTGGCGGCATGTGCGTATGTACGTTCCATACCTTAACATAAACACTAAGTTTTGACCAAACATTTTGCCTTCAAATTGTATTTAGCAGTTAGAGAAATGCTCGGAGAATAAGCATATTTTAAACAAGAGGCTCAGTTTTTTTTCTGCAAAGATAATTGACATGCATTGAAATTACAATGCAAAACAAGGTTCTTCAGGTTCTCCACGAATGGGTGTAAACCGTTAAAAAACAGGTTAATTATATGACGCACCAAAATCTGATTCATATGTAGTGGTCATCCTGTTGTTGGTTCAAAGGTATACTACCTAATAGACTATCCCTAAGCTATTTGATTTTATATATAATCTCTCGAATGTTCCTAGTTTTTTATGAGAAATAACATTTTTAGAAAGTATATAAATTACAAAATAAATTAAAATATTTGTTTCATTTAGAGCGAAAACCCAGGAGTTATTTCCCCCTAAAATAGTGATAAAGAGAGCGCTGTAAAAAATGTCTTGCTAGTTTAAGTGAAAATGTTTAGAAGATTTATATCTTCAGATTCCTATCTACGAGTCGGGGCCAGGATGAAATCTGCTTCGCACATTAAGTTGTTAAACGCGCATTGAACCTACAGTGCCAGCAAAAAACATACAATCACCATCCATAACATATGTATTTTGTACATAATTCATAAAGCTGTAGAATATCATCTAATCTAGAAATAGACTTGTAATAAACGGCTTTTTTAGAACAATTATGCGGCTTGCTGGTCTTGTGTTGAGTGAGTTGGCTGGTAGCAGTGGTTGTGAGTGACGTATTATGTTCCAGCACATAATTTGTGTTCACAAAATAACAATTCTATTAACTTAAAGGGGTCTATTTTACGAAAACCTATAATTGACCGAATAAGTAACAAAATAGGTGCTATTGTTGCATTAAATAAGGCTAGAAAATCATAGAGACAATTTCTAAAACATTTATAGATATTTGAATGTAATCTGAATTTATGGTTTTCCCGCCATATAAGTAATTGTGTTTTAGGTACTCCAGTCCGAAAAAGTGGTAGTGGGCGACAGGGAATGATGAATTTACGTACTTTGTTTAATGAAACCAACAATAGAGGCAACAATAGTAAGCCTAAGCATCAAATTTGCTTAAAGACTTATTTGAGCGCACAATTTAGCATCAGCTCCAAAAGGAGCTAGGGTTGCCATATGGGGATACTGCCAAAAAACCATTCCGAATGCCGAAATGAGCAATAAATGCATCGAGTTTGTAAAAAAATACAGATCGATTGGACTATTTAGGATTGAATAGCAGTTCTCTTTATCAATTAATCCTCTTTTTACATTAAAAAGCTGTCCAAGAATGGGGTGTCGCCTGTGTTGCCCAAATAGGATGGATTCTAAATACACTATCCTGAAAATAAAACACCCTCCAAGTGTGATGGTTTGTGCTTGCTTTAGCTATTTTGGTAGGGGGACTTTATATTTTCTTATGAAGAAGACAACTATGAATGGTAAACGATATTTAGCCATGCTAAAGAAAATACATCCACAAACACCGGCATTGCATGAAACACAAATTTTATGCACGATGAGGCCCCTTGACACAAATTTAAAATCGTTAGTTAATGTCCAACGATAGTGAAATTGATGTTTTAGATTGGGCTGGTAATAGTCCAGATCTTAATCTTACTTATTATAAAATATAAGGTCGAAAGTCACAATACAGGCTCGATCCCCAACCTCACAGAAGCCATCAAAAAGGTTTGGTGCACTGAGATATTACAAGAAATGTGCCAAAATTTGCTAAAATCGAAGCCAGAACGTCTTAAACAAGTCATCAAGAACAAAGAACATATGACGAAATACTTGTATAAAGTAAAAATGTACATAGATTTGGTTTAAATACTTTTAAATATTGATTGTGTACAAAATATAGGTACAACTTGGATAATATTCTCGGATAATATTTCTAAAATTCGTTGTGGATTTTTATTATGGATCTCTTATTACTATAAAATATAGGTGTTCATATTTTCCTGTCAAAATGGCTAAAGATTCAGGTCTTATAATCGAGAATGATGTAAAATATTAATATTTTCTTATAACGCTCTTGGCAGACCAGATTTTCAGTATGTGTTGCATTTCTTCTCCCCCCAAATGCCAAAGAAAATTATAATATTGAAACTCATAAAGCTTCGAGCACCATACTTAAGCTGTGAATGCTGGCACCTCAATTTTTAGTATGTTCTAAATCTTGTTCTATAAAATTCATATCTTTCTCATCAAATACGGCTACATCTTCAGTATCACTGTGATCACATGATAATAATTGCTGGAATTCATTGTCTCGAAGAACAAAATGTCTACTTCGCTGTGACATCCTGTATCGGTAATATAATGAGGATTGTCTCATAAAATAATGTAAATTTGTAATATCGGTGAAATCCTAGATTACGGTCGCCTTGGTAATAGGCTATGCAAATCCAACATATATATTAAACCAGAAAACCTTACATATAATAAGTGAATAATTCGCTATCCATTGACATATTTATGTTTGGTGTGCGTATCTATTACCAAAGCGACCATAATCTAGGAATTCACCTTAATATCTTTTAAATATTTATATTTTTATATTATTTAAAAATAATTAAAAAGTATGTATTGTAGTAGTAACTAGGTGGCAAACAAAAGTAAATAAATAGAAATAGTAAATATGACATTTTTACGTTATGGGGAATATAATCTACAGAACTAAAATTTCAGACAGAAAATTAGCTTAAGAGACAATGGTACGTATATTTGCCGTATACATATTATTACAAATTCTAAAGTAACTATTTACTTTGTATTTTTGGAAGTCATTTTCAATCAAAGTATAGATGTTCTACTATTTCATATGAGAATATTAGACCCTAAAATATTTTCTAACAATATTTTCTGAGTTGCCAGGTAGTCACTAAATACGTATAATATTTTCCTGAAATTTTATATAAAATAATACTAATTTAAAAAAATATATCAGAATATTTTATACAGAAAGTTAAAGTCATGGCATACAGGCGTGCCAGTGAGCCTTAAAGAGTTAAGTAAATATATAATTTTTTTGTGACCAATCTATTAAATACTTACCGACATGATTAAGTAAAGCAATTAAAGTCCTCTACTAATGAAAATTTACCGCAACAAAAACAGGTCGAATGTAGGAAAAAAGAGACTCAAAATAAATAGCTGTCATGCGCATTGATTTGTTTTATCATGTTTTATCACTAAATTTTATTTGCTTTGAGGCCATTGAGCAGCTGACATTTCTGAGTTTTCTTGTCTTCTGATAGATTCATTTGTATGCATTTTATTTATCACTACTGTTTTTCTCGCTTTTTTTGTTTTTGCAGCTAATATTATTTTAACTTGTTATATATATATATATATATATATATATATATATATATATATATATATATATATATATATATATATATATATATATATATATATATATATATATATATATATATATATATATATATATATATATATATATATATATATATATATATATATATATATATATATATATATATATATATATATATATTGACCATCTTTATCTACACGTAAATCAGAAACAGCTTGTGGGGGAATGAATATCACGAGGAAAAGCAGACGCTAGTTTGTTTATAAAACTTCAACCGTTACGCTCTACTTGGGCAAAGACTTTACCCGGTTCCCCGTTTCCCCGCTGCCCAAGATGTGAAGTCGCTCGCAAAGAAGGATTTCAGTCAGCAGATTTCGTAGCCAGTTAATATAATCATAGGAGGATATGAAAGCCTTTAGAATGAAAATCTTGCTGCCTAAGACTTCGTCGGAATAAAATCTATGAAGAAGCTCACTCTCCCCTCCGATTTTTTATGTCTATTTCTGCCAAATAGACGAAATCTCACCTTCCCCGTGCTTAAACCTGAAGGGATGAAGTGCCACCGCAATGAATTCCGCCATTCTTTTAGTTTTAAGGGAAAGATTGTAATTGACTTGGGGGACAAATTCTTTTAAGATACATAAGCTATGCAACAAGAATCATAAATAATAACACAATACTGGTTTTTGCAACCGTTTAGAATTTCCTGACTGTTCGTTCAATCTGTTTCAATTAAGTTTGGAATGAAAATGGGATTTTGTGTGGATTTAAAAAAAAGCAAAGTAAAGTTTCAATTTTAGGGGACTTCATGTGAGCTCGGTTCTTAAATAATTAACTCATTTAATTTACATGCGTTTATTTTAACCTTAAGAAAATTCCACTAATGGAAAACGCCTTATATATATATATATATATATATATATATATATATATATATATATATACACTAGGGTGGTCCAAAAATATATGCAAAAAATTGAAATTAGTTGGAAATGTTCTCCATATGGCTAAAATTATGCTATAAGATATTAAAAGAGTTGATACAAAATATTGACAAATTGGTGAATATTTAGAGGTCGCTATCTGTCTCCATATTTTTTAAATTTCAGTCAAAATATTGGAACTTCCTAATAGTAGGCATTTATTGGTTGCTACCTATATACTATCATATATTTGTCATTAATAACTCATTCCTTATGAATTACAATAAAGCGCAAAGAAATAAAGATATTGCATTATCTTAAAAGTGGAATGGCATCCACTTACTCGGCGTATGATGCAATAATAATTGTTGTTTCAGTTTGTTGATTTCTGAGCCCATTTGTAAAGTGATGATGCAATAACGCCCCCTCGTTTCAAATAGGGATGCAATCGCACCATTTCCTATATAAGTCAACGACGATTGATTAATTGTTCATTTGTAGTTTGAAGTTTAACAGTTGACGTAATACAAGTGAATACAAGTGCTGGTTTATTCAAGTATATATATATATATTATTTAGCTAAGTAATATACTTTGTTTATTCAGTGCATAAATAATTTGCAGTTTTTTATCCATATCAGACTTATTTAATGAATATTAGATTTATATGTTAACACACTTTATGTTTATATTTTAATTCACAATATATATATATATATATATATATATATATATATATATATATATATATATATATATATATATATATATATATAATATATATATATATATATATATATATATATATATATATATATATATATATATATATATATATATATATATATATATATATATATATATATATATTTTAATTAAGCATGACTGCCGTAATTTTTACAAACAAAGGAGCCTATTTATTTCTGTCAAATGAAAGCTTATTCTTTCAGGAATATTGAATATTTAGATATTTTAGAGTATACGAAATTATCTTCTAAGTATAATTAAATGGAGGGGAACCATGAGCTCGCTCAGTTACAATAAATTACATTCATCCTCTCTACACGGGCCACATTGTCCTCGTTGGTCACGTCTGACGGGCATCAAGGACGGGAGTCATCTTCAAGGGACTCATGACCATGGCAGAACTACCTATTCCAGCGAGCAATGGCTGCATAGGAGGGGCGGTGTCGGTGTACGCTGCAACCATGCGTTCATGGATCTCTTTTGCATTTTTGCCTGCCTTGGTAAAATTTGATCACTGCGCGCTGCTTAACCTTCTCCATTGTTGAAAAATTTGTGACTGACGATCTGCGATCAGCTACTTCTTCTTAAATAGACGAGACAGGAGCGTGCGGCTGCTTTTCCTGACCTGTCATAACTTGTCCTAACACCCCCACAAACAGCCATTCCCCTTCCTCTGTTTTTCTCTACTGATTCGCAAAACTTATTGACTGCCCCTTGTATATATAGGTATATAATATAGATATATATACATATAGGTAAAGGTGGACAATATATATTTTACGTACTAAATTTTCTTAAGAGCGACGGATAATTTTGTTTTGCTGATTTTCTTTTCAGATCTCTCTATTTATCATATATTCGCCTTTACTTTTGGATTCAGACAGATAATTAGTTATCAGATATTCATTAAAAATTCAGATTTTAATATTAAGAAGAATAGCAGAAGAATCCTTTAGCAAAACATTTTATTTATCTGATGCGTTTTGATATACTTGTATCATCCTCAGAACTTGGTTTATTTATTACACTGTTACAAAATTATGAGGCATTTAATTACTTAAGGATTTTTCTTGAATAAATGGACCTTCACTTCTCCCTTTTTTAATGAATTGAGAAAGCACGTTTTGGGCCATACCTCCTATTGTTTTACTTTCTATCATTCTGTTGTCTACGCAATTGTATTAACGATTTATTTCAAAATGGTAATTATACTCAATGCGAATATATTATTTTTTTCCTTGTCGAGTAAGTAGTCGCGTTCACAATCTAAAAAATTTTACTGGTGATTATTCCGGTACAAATATAAGGTTAAAAAAATAGTGTAGATATAAAGTAAGAGAAATTGAGCGCCTATAATATTGTACATGATTCTCATTTCAATGCAAGAGGGCGGTTGGATTTGGGAGTGGGAAGGAAAGTGCAGTGGACACAATTACATACACATAAACAAAGCAATCGGCACGTGTGAAAGTACTGAGAAAACTGTGTGTAAGGTAAGCCAGGTCAAGTCAAAAGATGAGGAGGGGAGGCTTGATAAGAGGAGATTAAATTTCCCTCATAGGTACTTTCCTAATTTTAACGCTTGGCTGTATTCCTTGCGAATTGAATTGAATGTTCACTTTAGGTTGTTTTTCTCGTACATAAAATGTTGGATTCTAGGAAAATTAATTGTCGGCGATCTGGTGCGAACTCTATAATTTTCGTGTCATCTTCCATCATTTTTCAGATGAGAACGTTACCCTGTTTTTGACTTGCGTTAGTTTAGGGGGTTCCGTTGTTTAGGTGTTATGTCATTATTTTTGATAATTTTGTTACCCTTATTCCAATATATAGGTGGGATAGATGCTTAGTCTCGTAGGTTGCATATATACTCATATATCAGCTATGTCCCTTGTTTGGGTAAAGGGATGGGCCTCTGGTTGTATTTCATGATGAGGCTGGCAGTTCGCTTATGTCGATAATAAATAATTCATAAAAGCGAAAAATATATATACCAAAAGACGAAGTTGGGTTTAAATTTAGGCCATTGTTTATTTGTCTTTTTATTTATATTTCTTTTTAATTTTTCTTTCATTGCTTGCTTTTCTCTCTCTCTTTCTTCTTCTTTGAACACTTCTTCTTTTTACTCTACAAGATTCAGCAAGATATTAACTTTAGTACTTGACCCTTCGTTTAACTCATACAATTAACATTTACTTTAACATAATCACTTTTTATTACCATCATATTCATTCTTTTAGAATTTTGTGCCCCTTCCTTAATTGAGTTCTTCTTTTATGGCGGTAGGAATGCGAAATGTGGTAAAACGGATTCCGATTCTCTCTTAATCGAATTCAACCTCGATTTTTGCCGCATTTTTGTTTTGTTCTTTTCTGGCGGTCAGCCAGAAAAGAACAAAACTCTATAAATATTCTTTAGCATTAGATGAAGAAATAACCTCTCCTAAATTTTGGCACCTGCCGAGTTTATTTCGGATCAGTGCAGTTTTATAGTTTTACCCTCGTTTCATTTAGAGGAATTATGTTTGAATAACCGCCTATCTAATTGACAGAAACCACTCTTAGGTGTGATTATTTTTCTTTAAGTATTGTTGGTTAACTTTCCAATTCTGTTCATTTTTAGTTGTCTGAAGCGGAAATATGGCAAAATCGAGGTTGAATATCACCTCGCCAGAATCATATTTAAGTTATTTTTTGCCACATTATGCCGCATTTTGGTAGATGCAGGGAGCTCCCATGGATAATGCTAGGGATCCAACTTTAAAACGCAAGGCATTCATCCATAAACGTCATTACACAAATGGCCAGTCAAATCATTATTTTCACTTTCAGTTTTATCTTCCGCACAGACAACACTTAACTCTTCTTCAACGTAACGCACTCAATTTCCATGTCGGGATAGGGTCTTTTCTCTTTAGGAAATTTTTCTAATATCACTAATGAGGCAAAACAACAGTATTATGAAAGGTTCTTCCATAACAACGCACTGTAAGGGAGATTTCAACCATTTTTACTTTAAAACCTATGCTGATTTTTCATGAAATATTGATATTATTTTTTTAAGAGCTCATCTGGCGACTGCCTACTTAGGCATTAGTCGCCGTATTAAAACTGGCCTAGTTCTAGGCTACTTTAAAATAAAAGACAGAAAAAAGAAACACCCCAAAAAGAGAGAAAGGAAGAAAGCTGGTGCGTCAGGGAGAGGTCCTCCCAGAGCAGGAGCGTGAAACCAAAGGGAAAAAAACAGCCACAAAAAAAAATTCAAAAAAACAAAACAAAACAAAAGAAAAAACCTTGCTTAAATAATAGGGAAAAGGCCGGCCTTCCCCAAGAAGTCAAAAAGTCCACATGTCAATGTGCACGAATCTGTCCCAAGTACAAGGGACAGGTGGTAGCGACCCCGCCCATCTCGGTACTGGGACAGGTATCGTGCGTGAAGATCACCCAGACTGGGGCATTCGACAAGAATGTGCCGAACAGTCTGGGGAACGACGCAGTCGTTGCAAAAGGGCGCAGGTGAGCGCTCCATCAAATAGCGATGCATCACACGAGTGTGTCCAATTCGGAGACGACAGAAAGCAACCTAAAGCCACCGCGGCATTGGGGTATAGGTCCATCGGAACAGTCGCAGTGCAATGGCACGCAACTTTAAGTTCCCTTTGACCGTCTCCCATCTTCTTTGCCAAGCAGTCCAAAGAGCTGCCCGTATTCCTGCCATTTAGTCGGTGTGAGGAAGAGCGAAACGCTGGCTCGGTCGCAGAGTCCTCGCGGACTCTTTGGCGCCCTCATCGGCGCGCTCATTCCCCGCAATTCCTACATGTCCAGGAACCCAGCAGAAGATAATCTTGACATCTGCCGGGCTCGCCAAAACCGATGCGTCACGGATATCACGAACCAGGGGATGTGTAGATTCCAATGCCCCGAGAGCACTCAGGGCGCTTTGTGAGTCGCTATAGATCACAATCCGGTTTACAAACCGGGCACGGCGCATAATCTTCCGCACTGAGTGGTGTATTGCCACCAGCTCGGCCAGGAAGACAGTCACAGCGCCTGGTAGAGCCCCGCTGTCTCCAAACAAAGGGGATATGGCGTGGAAGCCGACCCCCTCTTGGGACTTGGAGCCATCCGTATACACTGGCACGGTTCCAGCGTGACACGATGTGTGCTCCAAAAAGGTCGAATATGAGCCTCCCAGGTGAGGCGTCGGTCGAATACAAGACCAAGTAAACGGTGCGACTCAACCACATCCAGGCACACCCCATTATGAAACAAATCTAGGTTGGGGTGAAGCGTTGGAGGGCGGCAGAAGTGCACCTTCTTAGTCTTGGCCAAAGAAAACCAAAACCTGTGCGCTTCGGCATAGCAAGAGACGCGGTTCAATGCCTGTTGGAGTCGACGCGCCAAAAGAGATCGAAAGGTTGTCAACGTAGAGCGTAGCGAGAACATCTTTCGGCAGCACCTAGGTGATGCCGTTGTGACACTGAGGACACTTCCCTGCGGGACACCCTCTTCCTGCTCCTTTGGGCCGAAAAGGGCTCCCCCCACCCGTACGCGGAATCGACGATCTCGCAGAAATTAAGATATATACATTGGGAGGCGTCCCCTTGCCCCCATCGTGTGGAGAGTCTCCTTGATACCGTATCACCATGTGGTCGAATATGAGCCTCCCAGGTGAGGCGTCGGTCGAATACAAGACCAAGTAAACGGTGCGACTCAACCACATCCAGGCACACCCCATTAAGAAACAAATCTAGGTTGGGGTGAAGCGTTGGAGGGCGGCAGAAGTGCACCTTCTTAGTCTTGGCCAAAGAAAACCAAAACCTGTGCGCTTCGGCATAGCAAGAGACGCGGTTCAATGCCTGTTGGAGTCGACGTGCCAAAAGAGATCGAAAGGTTGTCAACGTAGAGCGTAGCGAGAACATCTTTCGGCAGCACCTAGGTGATGCCGTTGATGCTCAGGTCAAAGAGTGTGACACTGAGGACACTTCCCTGCGGGACACCCTCTTCCTGCTCCTTTGGGCCGGAGAGGGCTCCCCCCACCCGTACGCGGAATCGACGATCTCACAAAAATTAAGATATATACATTGGGAGGCGTCCCCTTGCCCCCATCGTGTGGAGAGTCTCCTTGATACCGTACCACCATGCGGTATCATAGGCCTTCTCCAGATCGTAAAAGACTGTAGCGTAGTGCTGTCTACGAAGGAAAGCCTCGCAGACGGCATTTTCCAGTCGGAGCAGAGCATCCAACGTAGAGTGCAACTTACGGAAGCCGCACTGTGCAGAAGACAGATGGCCTCCGCTGTCCAGGAAAAAGGCTAATCTAACATTTACCAATTTCTCCATCAACTTGCACACGCAAGAGGTTAGAGAGATTGGGTGGAAACGAGTCAAAGTAGAGTGATCTCTCTCCGGGTTTCGAAAGGCGAGCACAGTAGCGATTCGCCAGGAGTCTGCGAGAAGACCTTCGACCCAGATCCTGTTAAACAAATCCTACAGAAAGGCCATGCCTCGCTCACCCAGGTATTGATGCATGGCGCACGGGACATCGTCCGGACCATGGGCGGTGTCTACGCACGAAGCGAGAGCGGAACGCAACTCACTCACAGTAAACTTGTCGTTGAAGGGTTCTCCGCCCTTGGAGGAAAAGTTCAGCAAGGGGCCTTCCACGACATCACGACGTGCATTGAATGCTAGCGGAGCAGAATCCCAACTAGAAAAAGCGGAAAAAGCGGTCGCTAAGGATTCCGCCACGGATGCGGAGTCTGAGATTGCGGTCTCCATTCTCCTGGAGAACGGGAGGGGGTGCCTGCGAGAACTTGCCCCGAATCCTTTTGACTCGCTTCCACACCTCAGCTAAAGGTGTCGTCCCGTTAAGTGAAGACAGGTATGCCAGCCAAGAAAGGCGGCGGGCGTGCTTCGAAATATAACGGAACCTAGCCCTATCCCGACGAAATTCACCGACAGTGAAATCGTTTGGGGGGTGCTTATAGCGCATTTAGGCATAACGCTTCTGTTTGAGGGCCACCTCACAAACGGCTGACCAACATGGGAGTAGTCGGTGGGCAAAACGGCTAGACGTCCTAGGAATAGTAGTCAGACCCACGGCGATGAGGTTGCCGGAGAAGAACTCAACGGCCTTATCTACCGACATAAACTCCTCGACTGAGAAAGAGAATTCAGACATTTCCTGAAATGCAGGCCATCGCGCCCGCGCCAAGCACCACCGAGGTGGTCTATCAGGCGGTAGTTGCTCTAAAGACGATATTTGAATGGCAAAGTGATCACTACCATGGAGGTCATCGACCACCTTCAATCAAAATCAGGCTGTGCATCCGAAGAGCAAAAAGATAGGTCAAGGCAGGAAAATGAAGCGGTTCTTGGACAGTGATACGTAAACTTATTTACGTTTAGGAGACCCATCTTGAGCTCTTCGATCAGATCGGCAAGGACTTGTCCCCTGGGATTTATGGAGTGATCTCCTCAGAGAGGATGCCTGCCGTTCAGATCTCCAAGCAAGAGATAGGGCCTCGGCAACCGTGCCACGACGAGGCGGAAATCCCCCGCGTCGAAGTCAGCTGACGGTGGAATGTACGCAGAAATGATAGTTTACCTCCTATCCAGGTGCAACTGCACAGCCACTGCCTGAAAGGAGGTATCTAAAGAGAAAGCAAGAACGGAGACATCATGCCGGGTGTGTAAACCGTAAATCCCCCAGCCCGGCCATCCCGCGGTGGGGGGGTCGCAAGACCCTTATACCCCGAGAGGGCAGGCAGGGCGCACGCGCCTAGCATGGTCTCCTGCAAAAAGATAGCTAACGGGGAATGGGACGAGACGAGTCTCCGCAGCTCCTCCTAGTTGGCCCATAGTCCACAGCAATTCCATTGAAGGAATATGCCCTCCAGGCCTAGCTCGGAGGAGAAGCGGGGCTCTCCTTGAACTAAAGGCCCTCACGGGAATGGCCGTACGCTTCCCGCGGGCAGAACCCCGGGAGCTGTTGGCCGCACAAAGCGCTGAAGGCGCTGTCGCCTTCGAGGACTTTTTGGGGGAGGTTGGGTTCGCCATGCGAGCCTTTTTCTCCCTTTGCCTCGAAACCTTAGGCGGGCGTTGCGGCTTCGGAGGCGGGGGGCCCTTTTTTCGAGGAACCACCGTCTCCGAGCCACTCGCTCCACCTCGGGGCATAGGCGAAGGAGCCGAAGATTCTTTGTTGCTGTCCTCCTTTCGGGGGACAGCTTTAGGAACCCCCGAAGATGGCCTAGCGACCATCTTCAGGGGTGTTGCCTCCTGTGAGTCTAACGACTCGGTGAAGTTGCGTGGTCTTTTTGCCTTACCGGAAACGGTCACGCTAGGGAAAGAGGGGGGAGCCATGGTTTTAGTCGGTGCTGGGTATGAACCCTTTTTGCCGCCAGCTTTACCAGAGGAGCGCCTGGGTTAGGTAGAGCCTGCAGAAGGGCTCCGAATGGGCGCGAAAACAACCGTGCTCGTTGCCCTTTATGGGCCAGGAGCAGAGGGTGCCTTTCTAACTATTGAGGCATATGACGTCCCAGGCAGAGCCGAGCGCGCCAGGACCAATCCTTAGCCTCGCGGAATGAGATTCGATCCTGGGCCTAAACGGCCTAGGATTTCTTTCTCAAGGAGATATGCACCACATTGCTTTTAATAAGCAGGGTGCGGCTCACCGCAATTGACACACTTGGCCACACACGATTTGGACTTATCGTGTGCGACCTTGGAGCAATATACACAGACTTCGGGTGACCTCGACTTTGCACGTCTACATGAGCGATTCGTATGGCCAAGGCGGTGACAGTAATAGCACCGCCGTGGCCGTGGTACGAATGCCTCCACGCGGTCGCGGTACCAACCGGCACGTACCGCCTCAGGGAGCTTGTCACAGTCGAACGTGACGAAGAGTGTAGGGGTGGGTCTCGATGCCCCTCCCTGTTTTCTCATCACACGTTCGACCTTGACCACCCCATGGTCGGCCAGCTCTAGGGTGATGCCCTTAAGGGAGTATTCAACGCGTTCCCTCGTATAAACTACTCCTTTCACAAAGTTCATGGTAGAGTGCGGCGTCAAACTCACTTGGGTGCCATGAAGTGTCCGAAGAGCACTTATCTTGGCCGCCTCGGCGGGATTCGCCGCATTCGCCAGAAGGCTCCCGTCTGAGAAACAGGTCACCTTCAGCTCTCTACCAATTGCACTAGCTAATCCTCTCCTCTGATGGATCATGTTGCCCTTGGACAACATGGTGCCATCAGTGGAGCCAAACACGAGGAAGTGTTTGAAGCCAGCGGGCTCGAAAACGCCTGGTAACCTCTGAATGAGTGGCCCCGATGTCATCGAGGCTCTGCCCTGTGCACTCTTGGTATTAGTCTTAGTCAGGGGCTTCGAAACCAGGAGGGCAGAGGGGCGGATGTGCCGATCTTGGCTTGGTCGCTTGCCAGAGTGGCAGCAGACCCATCCGTCTCCACAGCCCCCGCGGATGGAAAGGAGTCCCGAGTCTTTTTTGTCTTTTTAGTCTTTTTCTTTTTCTTTTTTGGAGAAGAGGGCGGGGAATTAACCCGCTTCTCACCTCCGCCGGAAGAAGCCCCCCCGGATAGATGGACTAGCCTAAGCCAGGTCATTCTCCGAAATGGAGAAGCTCCTGGTAGTCGTGGGGGCACCGGTCGGAGGAGATCCCTCTCCTCCTTGTACTGCTTTGGAAACCACAGTCGTTTGAGGAGGACCTTGCATTGGGGCAGATTCGGGTTCGGTGCAGGGGGCCGAGCCAGGTTTCCCCCCCCCATGGAAGGCTCTACCGTCTGAGGCTGGGTTTCCTCAAGGACCATGTCTATCTCAGGGGGGCCTCCAGTTGGCCATCTCCCCCCAAGACATCGCAGGTCCTGTTGGCAGTATCGTCACTAGTCTTCTTTGGGGAGGCATGGGCCTTGAACCCGGCAAGTTTCAATATTCTGGCCAGCAGGTCTTTTGAGGGAAGCGACCGAAGGGGCCTGGCTTCCATGTCTCCCCTAAGGGGGTTTGCCCTACCAAGCCGCTTAAATGTGGAGCGGCTGGCTAAGGGCTGCCTGCTGGCTTTCTTGGCAGTCCCGTTGGAAAGAACAGAGGGGACTGCCGCTGGTAAAAGGGAGGCGCCCGAAAGCACCTCCAGAGAAGAGGGTGAGGGGGAGTCCCCTACACCTGTAAGCGAAGTAGAAGAGTAAGCATCCTCTCCGGTTAGAGATATATGGAGGGTCCCCTGAGCAAGCGCAGGGGGGGGGGCCTCCATTTTTTTGCTTAAGCTTCCAAAGCGGCTCCGTCGATGTTATAGGGGAAGTTGATGGTTGGGTTTTTTTTATACTCATCATTGGGCATGGTGACCCTCTTTTTAACACGGGATGCAATCGCGCATCACCTCTCGCAGTAGCCCGCACTGCGAGAGGTGCTTACAAGCCCGGCAGAGCCAGGCGCCGCCATTTAAGACCACCCCTCCCGCCTGGTGGCCTGGCAGTCCATCAACATGGCGGCTCCACCTTGGACACGGCGTAAAATTGATAGAATGTGAAGAGGAGAGGAAAAGGGATGTGAGGAAGGTATGGGTGGGAATAAAGCAGATTGTTAAAAACCAGCCACCCCAGACCGAAGCTCAGAGGCTAGGGAAGATTGTCCCCCACCCCCTTAGCCCCGATGCGGGACGGTTGGCTGAGAGGAAGGTTTTCATCTACCCTGTGAAATTAGAGGCTGACCAGAGAAAGTTGTGGGAGAGGTTGTATGAAAAGCGACGAGGTAGAAGAGAAATACAGGCTATCTGAAGGAAGGAAGAGAGGCTAAGCTGGGGCCGGACGGAGCGCTGGATCCCGTCAGCACGGCGGCCAGGATGGCAAATCACCGCGCCCCTTACGGGGTGAAATGTTGATAGACTGGCATCGTGTACACTCTAATAATTAAAGAAAATCAAACGTTTTGAGAAAGAAAGACATTTTTTATTCACAAGGACAGGTCTTGTTTTGAAGCATCACGCTTCATCATTCAAGTGTTCAAAGAATGAAAAGAAACTTATCCTAAACCTTTGGCTGCTAGGGGTAGAGTTCCAACGCTGACTCGCCGCTTCACCATTCTTTGTGTAACCCATAAATTCACAATTTTTAATCGTTTTAGACCTAATTATTATTTTTAATAAATACTTATGAAAAATAAGAAATATAACACTTTTAAAAGTTCATTTCAATGTGATACCTTTTGAGGCAAGGAATAAAACTAAGGCCAGGATGTTCGGTATAGGCTTCACATTGATATCATTTAAGCAACTGACCCTGACATACTTTTGGAGGATTTAGGCTACTCAAGATTGCTTGAATTAGCCTAAATTCTTTCCGAGTAACCTAGCGAATTGCTTCCTCTCTCCCTCTCTTCGAGTTACAGGTAGTTCTTTTACGATGTTCAAACAGAAGTCGAAATAGGAAACTATTTACATTAGGATGAAATCAAGAAAAATGCTTTAACATCAGAAAGTTCTGATTGTTTGGGGTTAGCTCTTGTTGTTATTCTAATATTGTGATTTAATTTTCATGATACGGAGGTTAGGCAAGGTGGTTTTCAATTTGTTATATATTATGATGATTATGAGTCATTTGCATTTACTTAAATTTTCACTACCCACTGATCCCATTTGGGAGGCAATTATTAAAAGTATATATCATCTTTAACAATTATCGGATGCCCTTTAATCTTATATGTTTAAAATAAAGTACATAAGCAAATAAAATATAAATTCAGCCTTGTGGTATTTGATTACTTACTACCCGCTGACTTATCGTTGGTTCATATTGTATAAATATTTAAATATATATATATATATATATATATATATATATATAACAAGAAAAAGAGACAAGAAAGAGGAGTTTTTAGGAGGTGAATGAAAGAGACATTGGAAGAAAACAATGATCAAAGAGAGCAAATGACGGCAAAGGGAAGGCAATTCATACTAAGAAGACAGAAATAACGCCAGGGGAAAAAGTTTGAAATTCCTGTCCGTGACTTGAACCTGGGTCTGCTGATTGCTGGGGAGATGCTCTATCGTTAGGCCACCAGGCACTGTAATTCAACTTCGCCAGAAGCATTACCCTATCAAATCCATTATTTCCCTAATCTCTTTCAGATCTGTACCAAAATACCCACGTGTGACAGAGTGTGTGAAATGTCGAAATATAAGTCACATAACTATGAATACGAAAATAGGCAATTATAAATACATTGTTCAATAAATAAAAGAAATAAAACAAATTTATTGAATCATGCGCTACTTTGTGAGTTTCTTATATCCCTATATATAAAAAACTCACAAGCGCATTTTATGCCCGGGCATGTTCTCATCTTGGTATAAGTAGCAAAACAGGCAAACCCCTTACCCACAAGGATTTCTTCCCCATCCGGCATCATATTATCCTCTGCAAAACCAACGCCACCATAAATTATTTCAAAATTATGGATTCCTCTCATGATAGTATAAGCCTACGAATAATTGAATCGATTCATATTAAGACCGTTTGACCCTCTCTCAACAATAACCAACCAACCAAATTATTACCCCTACCTTTTTTCATTGTTTCACCCACTCCATTGCTTAGTCATGTTTCTACAACTTGGGTGACCGGTAAGATTTCAATTTATTGAAATTTTAATTTTTGTGCGCTTAGTTTTTCATATATTTTGGCCCCCTCCCCCTGCTATGCTCAATATTTCTTAATCTTTGTTTAAACAATTAACTAAAAGGTGGGCCATAAGTTTCCATACATAGGAAAACGTATATTTTTTATTTTTGAGATACCCTAGAATATGCGATGGACGAAAGAGCAACGAGTTGAAATCATACTGATGGCTGGGTCGGAAGGCAGTCCCATGGATGCATTGAACTTTAACAGAAAACATGCAACAAACATCACACATGTTACTGTGGCAAAACTTATTAACAAGTTTCAGAAAACTGGAGATGTTGCAGATCAACCGCACAGTGGTCCAAGACGTGCAGCCACCGATGAAGACAAAACAGCTACAATACTTTCAGTGCTTACAAAGGAGGCCCAGAAAAGGTGCACGACAGTTGTTTGGAGAAAGTCGTGTGAGCAAATCAAGTATCGGGCGCACTTTGAAAGCAAACAAATGGCATCCTTACGAATTGCCTATTATACAGCATTAGAGTGAAGACGACCCGGATAGATGGATGAAATTCTGTGAATGGGTATTAACCAAAGTCAACGAGGATTCAAACTTTTCAACTAAGATCTTGTTTATTGATAAAGTAAACCTTTACGTAATGGATAGAATTATCGGCAAAACATATGTTATTGGAATAATGCTAACCCTAGCTAACTGAGTCTGACAAAGATGCAAGGGGCCGGTAAGATGATGGTGTGGGCCGGGATACGGGGTGACAGAATTATTGGACCAATTTTTGTCAGTGGAAATATTAATGCCGAAAGGTATTTTAATTTGTTGCAAGGATAAATGTTCTCATCCCTGGTAAACGAGCAAGGTAACTTCCCAGTATAATTCCAGCAAGATGGCGCTCCACCTCATTATAGGCGTCACGTGTGTCGGGATTTGGAGCAGCAGGCTCTGGATACTTAGATTGGTCGGCGTGGTCCTGTGGAATGGCTTCCCAGATCCCAGATCTCTCTTTCCTTGATTTCTATCTTTGCAAGCACTTGAAGGCCATGGTGCATCAGGTAAAGATACGAGACATAAATCATCTAAAGGAACGTTTCAACAAAGTCATTACAAGCATAACTTCAACTGTGCTAATGCGTGTTCATCAGCAGTGGGAAACACGTATTGAAATGTTTTTTCAAAACAATGGCAACAATGTAGAGCATATTATATAAATAAAAATGGTTTTCCATAGTAAAGTTTTATTTTTCTATGTATTTACGATTTATCGCTATAACATGTAAATATATATATATATATATATATATATATATATATATATATATATATATATATATATATATATATATGAATCCAGCAAACCGCAAGAAATGGGTAAAACAGAAAAGGATAGTTTTCTTCGGAAATGTCATTTCCTAATTCGCCAAAATTCTGTAGAGGGGTGGGATCGAAGAACCGTGCACATTTAGGCAGCGAGCAACCGCTTTGATATCAATTAAACCGTCACTTAGACCCCTCGGCTATGCAGAAGACGAAAAATCTTCCAAGAAAAAAGCTTTTGAGGTACTCCTCGCAAAGTCAATCGGGACTAGCAAAGAGAGAGAAATTAATAGTGAATTTATAGGACAAAGGTGAGTTGAGGTAAACACGCAGCGAATATATGAACTATAAATCTTTCTTGAATGCGAAAAAATGATGAAATGAATAAAAAAAAACGCAAGAAGCAAAAAAACAGGATAATTTTTCTTCTGAAATTTTATTGAGATCAAAGCTCGCTGCCCCAGTGTGCACGATTCAAATCCCACCCCTGTACGGAAATTTTGCGATCAGGAAATAACATTTCTGAAGAAAAATTATCCTGCTTTTCTGTTTCCTTTGTCCTTGAATTCCTTATTAATTTCTTTCTTTCGCTGTGTACCCAAGACCAACCCATTCTAACTCGTATATCCATTGCTTTTCTCCTTATGATATTAACATTAAGCGAGCTGTTGCATCAGGTATGTTTTTGAAAACACTTAAGATATGTAACTCGTGCTTTCTAGAAGACAACATTACATATATAACCTGCAGTTTTATTCAAATTAAATTATCCCCTCCACGTGATCAATGAAAGTTTATTCAGAGCAAAATCTACTCATTACCGTCAGAAGGATAAAAAACAAGCCTAAAAGTACGAGTTACTATGTATATATTAATATACAGTCTGTCCATTCCACGACACTTTTCAATAAGTTCCTATCACAGATGATACCTCGAATATTCTAATAAATAAGTATAAACTTACCCTTCTTGCATATTCATTTATATTTGATGAGAAACAAATAAAAAAAACGTCCATGGTATTTATTAAAATATCTCAGTTTTTGTTTTATAATTTTACATGCAGTTTGAAAAGAATCTCCATGGAGGTAATACTGAAATTTTCAGGAGATTTTTCATAACTCAAGAATAAAATGATTGCAAAAAAATATTGAACCACGATATTATCAACAGCCAAATGCTTTATTCCATAGGAAATTTGAAAAGAATAATTTAAAATCTGAAAATAATATTTTCTTGCAAAGCAGTTATGAAATAATTGGAGATGATTTATGTTCGCTTAATCAAACTTAGCGACCAATATTCCTTAGTTATTTGAAATATACCCTATTTACTTACCTCTTCAATAACAAATAGATATAATTATGGAACTATGTTGGCTGGTTTGATTCAGTACCCAGCCCTATTCTTTCTAGTCTGTTTTATCCTGTATTTCAAAGTGGGGTTTGTATAGTTTTTTAAAATTTAAAAGAATTTGGCTCATGCAAAATCAGATTAATATTGTTTTTAAAAATTTGCACATATGTCAAATATCGGCATTAATGAAAATTTAAAAATCACTAATATTTTTGGAATCAAATTTTTGTTAAACTTCTTTTTCACACCATTAAGGTTGAAGTGATACTTTACTACATTCTTTGCTTCTTGTAAAGATCATATACTCAGAATCCATGATCATAATATTCTTATTATTGTGAAAGATAGAGCAAACAACATATTCTAATTCCCAAATATTGAGGAAAAATTGGGAATAGGGGAAAAAAGCGCAATAGTGTATGAAACATTTTGTAATATAAAATTGTATGCCTCTAGCATTTGCCTACATTGGTTAATCATCTCATCTATATTGATAAGAGCATATCGCCTTCCACGGTACCCAATAGACTACCAAGATTTTTTTAATACCAATCGACTTCATATGTCAGTGAGGCAGGACATAGAATTTTATATAGATCTAAACCCGACTAGAATCAAGACTCCATCAGGCGACTAAATTCAGCAAGCCTGGATTAAATTAATCTTGCTGGATTGGAGGATTTACCCTCGGATTTGATTTAACTCAATTTACGCCAATGGATAGAACGTGAACAATTAAAATTAAGCCACATTGTTTTGGCTTCATTTCGGAGCATACGAAAAATTAAGGTAATATTAATAAATAATATAATTAGAGATAAAAAGATGCAAACCCTAAATATTTTCATTTCGATAATCTTAACTCAGAAATTCGTTTTAATTTTAGTTTTTTCTTATCATCAAAAGTGTTGTGACCAAATTCTAACAAAATGTAAACTGTTATATACAAAGTATTGAAAGTGTGACTAAAGTTACGTGGAAAGTGCGAAGGTTAAATGTAAAGTGTGGTTTTATGTTGCTAGAAAAAGGAAAGAAATATAATTATGAATTGAGTGGCCAATGAATTCATTTAAGCTACCAAAGATTTTACCCCAAAAAACATAGAACATCCAATTATTAAAATAGTATAAAATCCAAGAGATTAAAAAAATTTGAAAGATACTTTGATTATTCATTTAGTTAATTGCCCAAGAAAAAAAAACTGATTTAAACACTGGTAAAATTCTAAGAAATATATTTTGTGAATAATTAAAAGCTTAAGAAAGAAACGGAGAAAAGAGGGAAACTATTTTAACCGTTATTTGAAAGTGAATAATGGAGGTAGATTCGATTCTGTTTTCTTTGGTAGTGTTAGTAATCTATGTCTTCCTTTAAGTTCAGCTTTTCCCAGATTATGCATGAGCAGTTTCCTTTCCTTTCGGTCCTTGTAATAATTGTCAACAAACACTTTCTTAGTCAAATGATCACCCACACCTGTTTCTCCATCTATTCTTTGGTTTGTTTTTCTCCCCTCTTCCAAAGAAATCGTTGATATAGATGCATCTTCTCGCCCGTCACATGCCTACAGCACATCAATTTCCTCTTATGCACATTTCAGGATGCTTCATTTTCTCATGCCTATTCCTCTTATCTCTTCATTACTAATTCTTTTTAACATATAAACCTAAAATAAACTTTAAAAAATCTACAACTTTCTCACACACTACTCTACCATCAACACCGTGAATCAAAGACTCTTAAAAGTTACATCATCATTTATTCCTCACTATTTCGCTATGCGACTAATTATACCCTCTCCAATCAAGTTTATACACTAGTTCACGACTGTCCTCTCTTTGATCGTTCCTCGTTTGATTCTCTTGCCTGAGTTCACTGAATTCAAACCTAAAAAATTCAATCTCAATGACTAACAATAATCCAACACAAATATCCATACATTTCACCTAATTCTACAAACTTCACACAAAGCCTAGAACCCGTTAAAAACTGCTACATACCAAGGATTGACATAAGTAACGATGACCTAAAGACCGTATTGAAGTAATAATTTTGATACTTTGAGTTTAAAAGTATATTTTTAAGACTTCAATAAGATTAAAATTGGTTGTGTTTTTCCCCTAATTCTGTTTGCCTCGAAATGCTTTACAATTTCACTCTCTCTTTCAGCAGAGGGTGGTTGTTTTATTTTCTCTCTCAGACTAAGCCACCAAATGTATTAGATAATTGTCGCACGTCTAAGTTTTTAGGATTATTGCAACAGATACTGTAAATAGAATATAAAAGGAGTGAGCATTTTTTAGACTAAAAGTTTTACACCATTCTATTTTATTGAGTTTATAATAAATATATATAAATACAAATAATCTTTACGGTTATGTTTGCATGATACTTTTGAAATTTATCTCCGAATTTGACTACTTCGTTATACTATTTCTTCGATCTCGCGCTCCTTTGATACTATGACCGGTTCGGTAGTGTCAATTAATCATTCAACCTTGGGGGAAATTTGATCTCGGTGCGAAGAATTTCAAAGCCAAGTTATAGAAGAATGAGACTTGATACACCCGGGTAGCTCTACTGAACCGTGATTTTTTACATTGAATCATTGTGTTCATTAAATAGGGGGAAAAAAAGAAGCGGTCGTTTACATAATACGGCCGATATCAAGTCATCAGAAGCTTAATGAATTAGAGTCGGGTCTCTAATTCAGTAAATATACACACATATATTTCGATAAGCCATTTTATTAAAAATTTAAGACCTATGCAAACGTTATCCAGAAGAAGTTATAATTATTTTTGATATCAGAAGAGATGGATTTCTTTTCTTCAGTCTTTTATTATCGGAGTAATACTTGTAAATTTAGAACTTTGCAGAGAGAAGAAGAACGGAAGCTTAGCGATGATTCGATGATACTTACTCTACTGGCGAGGGCGATTAAGAAATAAGCCCAATGACTTCTTGTTAATACAATAGAAAAAGAAATTTACAATTTGAATTGTGAATCCTGCCAGGTAATACAATATACATATAATTCAACTTTCTCAATCAGCTAGATTATTTAACGAGAACGACGTAAATACATAATATCTCGAAGAAGTAATGAAATTGAAAGATATATACTAGGAGATGACAAGGAAAAATTAATTTCTTTTGAAAAAGGAGTTAATATTAAATTAATTCTATTACATACCAAACTTTCATCAAATAAATCTGGCGAGCATTATTTAGGTAACTTTAGGAAATCATATGCATATTTTCTTGAATAATATAGTGGACTGTAAAATAAGATGAAATGTTTTTAAACCTATAAATGGCCTTACGTTAATTGTTAATCCAGCATTCTTTGACCGAATTACCTGTCTTTTAAGGTGTCCTTATTTCTTCTATTAATTGTTTCAACAACGTTTTTTTCTAAACCTAACATATCATGAAGTAAACTATTGACCTTCTCTTCTTTAGATACCGAATCAAAATGGTGATTAATTACCTCGTTGATAAAATTTACATAAATGAAAATAAAGCGTATAAAGAAGTCATGCATGCGATATTTAGAGAGAAATTATGTATATAAAAATCTTAAAAAAAATAAAGAAGTTGAATATATTATTTATTAACAGTAAATTATGTTATGGTAAAATTCGTTGCCCTGGATAAAAAAACCTATTGAATTATTTGTCTTAAACGCAATCTTCTTGTGAATATTTTAAATTGCCAGATAATCTTTAATTTCCACTTTTGTATTGCTTAAACACATATTAACATTTATAAGCACATTCGAAATATGGGAATGTTAGAAATTTCGGCATCTCTAGATTATTACCTTGAAATAGATAAAGGGAATTTGACAACTAAATATTTGCTAATTTCGCATGAGTGATTTTCTTATCACATATTTCAATTGGTCAATATTTGCCTTTATGTCTGAGTTGAGGCCGTTGATAAATTCTCCAAACTTATTAAAACTAAGATTTTAAAGTTAAGGGGGGGGGGGAAATAATAAAGGAATCCTTTAGCAAATCACTATTTACCTGATGCGTTTCGATAGCGTCGTATCATCTTCAGAGATAAATTAAAAAACAAATAAAAAGATTAGAACATTGGTTTATATATCAATGAATGAGCACACTTTATACAAAAAAAACAAAGAGATAAGCAAGTGAGAACGTAAAAACAAACTTGTGTGCATGTTAAAACAAGGACAAAAAACGGTAGGCTTAGGAACGACGGTCAAATTCGCGGTCACATCCAAGGAGGTGAAGGACTTTTCATTTTACCGCTTGACACTATTCGGTTTGAATTAAATTGACTGTTAAGCTTGGGTGGTTTTTCTTCCATATGGATGGCTTCTAAGAAAAGTAGTTCCCGGCAATCCGTTGCAGTTATTAATTATTGTGTTTTCTTTTAACACTTTTTGGTTGAGAATTGTTCCATCGTTTTGACTTGTGCGGTTTTAAGGGATTCCGTTGTTTAGGTAGTGTGTCATTCTTCTTGATAATTTACTTCCGTCATTTGAATATTTGAGTGGGGGAGGAGCTGATAGTCCCCTAGGTTGCATTATATACTCATATATTAGATGGGTCCTTTGTTTAGATTCGGGTATGTATTTGTAAACTTTATAGATCGGTTGATCATGTCCTTAAATATTCTCGTCTGTTCGTAAATGTTGAAGAGTTTTATGTTATTTTGGATGTTATTGTTACCGTTGTTATGCTGATCTTTTAAGTAAAATTTGTCCATTTTCGTAGTTGCCTAATCCATTTTTAACGAGTACTTGTGTTACTCTCTCAATCTCATTGTGTGAATCTTTCCAAGTTTAGCAGTCGGTGAAGTCAAGGTTGATATAAGCGTTTATTACACTGGTCTTGTATCATTCTGGGCAATCACTTTCTGCATTCATGCAGAGGCCAGGATTGGTGGTTTTAATGTCAGCTTTTGTCGTCGTAATCTTGTGATTGTGTTTAGTAATTAAAGTGTCGATAAATGAAAGTTGGTTGACTTAGCTTCCTTTAACTTTATAATTGTGGGATGAATATTCTTTATATACTTTTTGGAACGTTTGTATTTCTTTTTCTGAATGTACATTTAGTGTACATTCGCGGTCACATCCTGTTGACAGGTATAGTTTGGATTTTTCTTCGATTTTTGCTGAGTTCACATTTCTGCTACTATTGGCTCTTTCTTTGCCCGTCGTTTTTGCTTGAAGTTGACCGAGCCTGTATTGCAACACAATCACTTTTGTTATTTTATCGGTAAATCGTATGTTCATGCAAACTTTGGGGGCTTGAAGTGGAATATCAGCGCAGTATTCTTTGAATTTTATTGTTCAATCCTACTTGTAGTATTTTCGACTATATGCTCCTCTGTAAAATCTTATCGAAAGCTTTAGATTCGTCTATTATGTCTACTCTCATCTTCTTGTTTTCCCATTATTAGGAAGAGTGACTTATCTTTGGTCCTAGTTATTCAGATTGTAAATTGTCACCTATTATTAGGATAGTTTTCTTCAAGGTGTTAATTGAGTCTGCGTTTTAAAATGTTTTCATATGCTTTCCCGATGAAATCCATCCTTTTGTATAATAATCATTTTCGCTAACTCAGGTCCTTGGCAAAGTAGCCTGTATTCAAACACGAATTCAATAGGTTCTGTAGCAATTCCAAGATGTTATTTGGCGTTTTCTTAAGTTTTCCTCTTAAGTCCTGGAGTGCCTGGCGATGGCTGGTTAAAGCTGCCTATTGTTCCACTGAGCTCTTCAATCGGTGGGGTGACATCAATTCCTTTGTTGTTGTTCCTGTTTATTTCTAAAAATTAGTAAAAGTGTGTAATATCAATTATTTAATTGAACTCTTCTAACATCTTGTTTTCATATTCAACGTTGATCATTTCGTTTTCTTTTTCTTGATCTTAAAACGTTCTTTTATTGTTCTCTAAATACCATTTCCACGCAGGCTTCGTCTTCCTGATTGTTTCATCTTTCATAAAAATTCTTATCGTTTGCTTGGCTGGAATGTCTTTCATCCTATTTAACCATTACTGGAATTCTTTTGACTATCGTTATTGGTCTCTCTTGTTCCGATCAATAAAGGGGACGGGAGGTCCGACTAATCTTCTTTAGTTTTGTTTTGTCCTTCTATTCGGTGTTAAACACTTTGATCCATATAAGTGCTTTGACAACAAACCATTCCTCTCATTAGGTAGATTTATTTAGATATCTATATTTAATTACTGTTGTTTAAAGGCGTTCAATCTGTTATTATTTTTCTGTAGTTGTCTGAACTGAATACACTAGTCTTATATAGCCAGAGATTGTTCTATAATCGGAGTTGGTTAAAAACAAAATCTTTTAGTTTGGTCAATATTTGGTGGCATTTTCCTTATTTCTTCCTTAACTTTTCTTGTTTTCCTCTGTGATTTTCACTTTTGAGTTATCGTTTTTATGTATACTGTCTACCTCGTAACCTTTTTTCAGATTGTGCACAAACTCGGGTATCGTTGGTTAAGTTTTGTTATCTTCCTAGTTATTAATAATATATTCTGCTAATTTTACGAACATTTTCTGTTTCATCTTGCGTGATTTGTTCTGCAGGATCTGGTTTGCTCCTAGCTTGATGATAGTTTTTTTAGGTCATTAAGTTTGCATCTTTCGATTCTTCTTGAGTTTTCATAATGTACACTTCCGTATTATTTATCTCATATAGGCTTTTGGGGGCTATGTCATGCAATACTCCTGCTGGATATAACAGTAATGATTGTACTATTGTGGTAAATAAATTACTTTGATTTTTCCTGCTTATGTCTTTGGATATATACAAAAACTTTAGACCTAGTATCGTTTTTATACTCTTTCCTTGAAGTCTCTTCCGTTATCGATTGGTAGTTATTTTCATTCCTCGGACTGTGTATTTGGTTGTTTAAGAGTTTCTGGTTACTTTGATTACGACACTGATAGTAATTGTCTTCATATAGGTACTATCTTAATTTGTTTCTTTGTTTGGATTTTCAATTTTATTTCTTATTTATTCATCATTCTTATTTATTCCACCGTCGTTCTTGCTTGCAGAGGGGCATTACGATATTGGATTTCCAGAAGATGAGTCAAATCATCCGCGTGTTGTTTATTTGTACCGAATGCATTGCGCAATGATGGGCTATCCGTTGTATAAATTGAGTAGAGGGGAGATATAGACAGCCGCTTTTGTCTTTCTATCCTGAATGAAGCTGTATTTCTCGTTTCCTAGTTGCATAGCAGCTTCGGAAGTTATGTCATTAAGACCTTAATTCCTATTATTTAAAAATGACGGAACATACTAATTAAAGTCTTAAGAGCAATTAATCCACGTTTGATATTAAATATTACATTTGCGATATCAACTCTAGTTTTTTATGCATTTTGTAAAAGCACATTTTCATATGTCTTATATAAGTTTGAAAGATTCAAACATTTACTTATACAATAAATATTAGCAATTATTTGATAATTTCCCAATTTCATTGAATAACTCCTGTTTTTAATACTCTACACTATTGATTGAATAGCAAATCTTCAGTAAGAAAAACTCACTTTCTACAGAGACAGAACCAGAGAGCCATTTTGGATAGAGCGAATGAATGTCTTTTTTTTATGATTTTCGAATAGCTGACTTTTTAATAAACCTTAAATAATTTAAATATTAAAATTATTATTCTAAAAATGTAATTTTTTGTGAAGAAGAAAAAAATAAAAGATATATAAACTTAAGAATTTGGTCTTGACTCTATGGTGACTCAAAATTGAAAATATATTATATAGATTGCTATGCATGAAAGATTTCCCTATCATGATTTATATTGAACGATTCATAGGTTTTAAGGGTGAGTTAAGTTTTAAAATATTTTTAAGGTCAAGAAAACTTTATATTTAACAGGAAGAGATAATATGAGATGAGAAAGTGCATTAAGAAAGAAGATAATGTTAAGTTAGGAAAATATGCCAAAAATGAATAAAAATAAGTTAAGGTTAAAAAGTAAGGGAACAGAGTATCGCAATATATATATATATATATATATATATATATATATTAGTGTAGTTGGGTAGCAGTCTTTATTGAATGCAAATTTGGTTGAAGACATTGTGTATTTTGCCTTAATTATTTTCCTTTGGCAACTTTCTCCTCTTCTATTGGGTTGAGGAATAAGTTCTTGCGGTTTTATCAAATTTATTTATTACCATTCACAATTTCGGAAAAAATCATTTTTAATTGATAACAATATGCAATTTAATTAATAATGTATTCACCGTTGTTATTTACGACTTCTTCCCAACGTTAAACAACTTTTTCGATGCCTCTGCAATAAAAATCTCTGGATTTTGACTCGAAGAATCCGTCTAACTATGTTCTTAATTCCACATCAGTATTGAACGAAACGCCGCGCAAATTGTTATAGAGCGATCCGAACAGATGAAAATCCGATGGAGGCAAGTCTGGCTTATATGGAGGATGCAGCAAGATTTCCCAATTAAGCGTTTGGATGGCGTATTTTGTCATATTGGCAATGTTAGGACGAGCATCGTAGTGTTGCAGAAGGACTCCATAACGTCGATGAGGTCACTTTTCACGAATAGCTTCGGCGAGTCGATACATTTCTTGAACGTAGAGTTCTGCATTGACAATCTCGATGTTCGCAAGGACCTCAAAAAGAATGATGCCTTCACAATCCCACCACACACATAACATCGTCTTTCGTAGGTGGAGTGCTTGCTTTAATCGCGGAAGTGGGTGTTTATTTAGGCTAAACCATTGTTTTCAATGGTTCATGTTGACATAAACACACCAGTTTTCGTCGTCAGTGTTGATGCGGTAAAGAAATCTGTCCTTATATCAACAAGTAGCCTTGTGACGAGCAAGCAAAACTGCGGCAATCGTAGATCGTTGAAGTTTGTAGCTTTCGCTCAAAGTGTGCGGAACCCATGCCCTGAGTTTTTTAACTTTCTCCATCGAATGAAGGTGATTTACTACAGTTTCTGATCACGCATCAATTGTACAGCCAATTCTCTAGTCGATTGACGGGGATTTTCATGAAGAAGGTCGTTCAATCAATCTTCATCTAACTTAATGGGGCGACCAGAACGTTCTTCGTCATTAAGATTGAAATGACCGTTTTTGAAACGTGAAAATCACCATTGAGCTGTCCTTTCTGATAAAGCATTTTCTTCGTACACAGCACAAATATCGCGACGAGCTTTGGCTGCGTTTGCATTTTTCCTTTCTGGATTGAAAATGAATAACAACAACTGTCGAAAATGCACCTTTCTTTTAACTTGGCATTCCATTTTGAGGATACAGAACAAAAATTAAATTAACACAACTTTTAAATAAACCGCAATGACTTTTTACTCAACTTCAAGACGTAGCCTAAGCAAAAGCCTATTTATTATTGTTTCTTAATATGTGCACAAATCACGTCAACCAAACTTCAATTAACAGAACATTAAAAAAAACGCAAGAACTTATTCCTCAACCTAATAACTAAAAAAGATAGTTAGAAGAAGAGAAAGTTGCCAAAGGAAATTAATTAAGGCAAAATACACATTGGTCTTCAACAAAATTTGCACATATATATATATATATATATATATATATATATATATATATATATATATATATATATATATATATATATATATATATATATATATGGGCAAATTTTTTTGAAGCCAAAAGTGTATATATATATATATAAATATATATATATATATATATATATAGTAACTATGTATAATAGGGCTTTGGCTAATTTTAATTTCTGGCTTCCCAAAACCGTGGAAAGTAGAAAATGCAAAAACCGTGTAGTGTTGAATAAATAACAATATAAGACAAAAGAAGGAGAAAATTGGACGTGAATAAGCAAATGAGACAAAAAAGGGTAAATTGTGAAGGAAAAAGTAAGGAACATTGGAAGTCACATTGTTGCAGGAATTGATCCAGAAACAGTATTATGAAATCCATCGTATGTATTATAATCTGCTTATTTTGATAATCCTCATGAATTTGTCAGATATGTATTATATTAGATATTCATTTATTAAAAGTATTCATAGAAATATTCAAAATACACTGGAATATCTGAGAAAGAAGTCATGTATCTTCGCTTGAAAAAGATTTACGCTTTTATAATTCCCTTTCAATGGAATTATAATTACTTTCCTTAGGAATTAATCATATATTTCCTTCTACTTTTCATTTAGCTCACTTACTTAACATTTATTTTTCCTAGGGCTCAGAAGAGTAAGGTATTTTTGGTGGGTAAATTATATTACGTTTGCCTCTTGTAAAGATTAATTCTCTGCAGCTTTATTGATATGCCTCTCTGCCTCGTAAAACGTGGTAGTAATTTTTGTTATTAAGGTCCTTTAATACTGCCCTTTACTAATAAATCAATTATCTTCCAAATTCTTCTCTTCATTACGATAATTTCCCCAATAATTGTTTTATTTCAAACATTAATTGTAATGCAAGATCCAAAATGCAAGGTAGTTTGGTATTGAAATTCCCTTCACTAAAGAAATTTACAAAATATCTAGCGATGTTTTCACCATTATTCTTATAAAGTTTATGAGAAAGTAAGCCAACTACAGGACCAATTCACATTCCAAAAATAATATTCTCTTTAAAAATGACCGTATTTCTGTCCATTACTTTAGATATCTTATCTTGGTAAGAAAAAAGAAAAAATTATTACAGAAAAATAATTATCATTGAATTTAAATATCCATCTAAAATATAATATCAATTTTTATGAAATTCCGAATAGCTAAGCAAATATATATATATATATATATATATATATATATATATATATATATATACATATTAACTGAGTGTTAAAAAGACATTCTGTGAGAGAGTGTAAAAAAATTATATTTGCCATTCCATATATCTTAATTTTATATCATTTTCTGGTCTTTCAGTTAATTATTTTGGGGATTTAGGAGAATTAAAATATTCTAGTGTAAAAAGTCATCTAAAACTTAAACAGTATATATTCAAACCTGATATTGGTTAGTGAGCTTAAATTATCAAGGCAATTATAATTTAGGCAGAGCTCTTAATTTATTTTTTACAGAAGTAACATCTCGTAAATATTCTTGTCTCACTTTTCATTTTGTAAGTTTTAGGTAACGAAAATATTTATGATTTAGTGATGAACAAAAATAAATTATTTTCGATTGCACTCCTAGACTTATAGTGTACATTTTCCTTAAACATTGGACTTATTTATTCATCAACCTTTATCTATTTCCTATTTATTTGATGAAATACATTATTTCCATAGCAATCCTTAATTGGAATTCATTTTGATAAAAAAATTTAATCGAAAATTAATTGACGTATTAAAAATTATCGATAAATTGGTTTCGGCCCAATGGAGGTTGTTAATGGCAAATGATTTAAATTAAGTGGAATGAGAATGAAAACATGCTCAAAAGTTAAACTCAATTATTTGCTGAATTTAATAGGAAAATTAATTATAACTACATATAGAGGACAATACCTAAATGCCAAATAAATTTTAAAATGTAAAAACAACCGGGGCTAAAATGTTTTGCATTCATGAAAGACAACGTTGCATGATCTATATAATATAATTTTGTGAAAAGGTAAATAATGACTTTAGGATCATTGCAACTAGTAGTTTAAGGTGTTTCTTCCCCATATGAATTTTTCCTAACAAAATGTCTTCTCTGTAAGAATCATCCAAACAAATCACTTTTTCTATTAATTCTGTAATTCCCTTCACCCCAAGATGGTTTTATGTGCAGCTTGAGTACCATTTTTCGATTGATGCCTAGAGGATTGAGTCATATCAAAGGCCCAATGCTATTAGAGGTACCTATTACTATTTTTCTGTTCTCTTGTACCACTTCTTATATCTCTATTCACCACTTTCTCTAAAGAACTCTCTTTCAAACCTTCTGCTAGAGACCAGTGATTTGTTTGCCACTTAAATTAAAGAAAGTATATTTCTCGCTCTTTTAGTCTTGATTGTTTTGAATCTGAAATAATTCCTAATAATGTAGCTGACACTTTACTCTCGTTATAAAAGGTCAAATATAAGAATGTATGATAGTGATGCGTATGTCGATGTATGGCCAAGTGTACGGGAATATGCGTACACATGCTCTAAGGTAGGTTAAGCAAAGTGACAACTGTTATTGTTCTAAGAGTGTGATTTGAATAGATAGCAGCAGCCTTGTGACCAAGGAATATAACAAACACAATGACAAAAATAGATTTTTAATACACAGTAAATAAAAGGCACAACAATAAATATGGACATATATATATATGGATACATAATTAAGACGGATTTAAGCTCCGAATACTAATTTGATATTAAATATTTATAACGGGAGATTAAGGGTTGTGCGTGATTTAGTTCCTTTGAACCTCGAGAGTGAGGGGGGGCAGACTTGAGGGAGGTCTTGCTGACCTTGATTACTCACAGGCTGTAGCCACAAACCTGCAGCGGGTAGGGTTACTTTCTCGAACTTGTGTTTTGCGAGATGTGGGCCTCTTGTCCTAAAGAGGTCACCAAACGAACTTCGAAGGGGAAGGGGGGTCCCTTCTCCACACTCGGCTCGAGCGAGTTAACGGGACTCTTGTAATTAAGAGGTCACCAGAAGAACTTCGGAGGACGGCTTCTCCAATCTTTGATGCGAAGGCGGATGAGAAAGGCTGACGTTGCCTCACTAGATTCTTCTCCCTGACTCAAAGATACGGTAGGATGTCCAGTTCTTCTCTGTCTTGGGACAGTCACTAACACTTTTTTGGGAACTAATGTAGCCAAAGGGGAGCTTGAAGTTGAATTTTATTCTAATTCCAGTAAGTCAGAAAACGATAATCACTCTCAACTCTTAACTGAAATAAAAAAATCCAAGGAAAAAGAAAGTATATTTAATAAAATCAATTTAGTATTAATTTGACAAGTACTGTAACATAACAACAAAAATCAAAGAATCAATGAAGATTTTTCAAAATAAAATATTGAAATTTTGTTTGTACAGAAAATCTGGTAAGATGCATCCATGATCAGACGAAACTATGCCCAGAAGAGACAAGAATTAGCCCATTCAGAGTATCTTCGTCTCAGATCTTATTCATTATCTGAGAATATTTTACTATTATACTACCACATCGTGATACCATGGTTCTTTTATATAATGGGAAAATAATCCTCCATCCCCAAAGTAGAATAAATTTTATTTACCTAAGTTCTGAACAAGTAACTCATTTCTTTATATTACAAAAAATAATGAAAGATATAAATGTATTGAGTTTCTTCTTTATAACATAACTGAAAAAGCTTGATTATCACAGTAATTGAAATGTTTATGATTACACATGGAAGAGGACAATATCAATTGTGGTTCTAACAAAGCCTTTACTGATTGACCGAATGAAACAAGAATATATGTCGGTTAGTGGAGAAAAAGAGAATAAAATCCGGAAACCTAACCTCGTCTATCTCAATAACCACGGGATTGGAAGAGTAAACATCATGGATAAATTATTAGTATCTCCCGGGCCATTAACCATGCCAATAAATGGCGACGGCAACTCATGAACAAACTCTTGAGCATCTCAGTAGTGCCTGCATGGAGATTAGATATATTCCAAGCTTGGTGGAATGGAAGAAAACAAGTGTCAGGTTGAATTCAGCAGAAATATAACCCTCATTCCTATGAAATCTACAGCTATGAGATAATTGGCGAGTGGACGACATGCACTCTCGTTAATTAGTACTTGAATGTGATGGTTGCCAAACAAAGCAAAAAGTTACATTTAAACAAAATTTAATTAACAGCGCGAGAGGTAGGGAACGCACTATCCAGCTTTAGTAACGCAATTTGATTTTGTCAATAAAGAGATGAAAATTGTCCAGTAAGATTATATCGTATTTGATACTGTGAATGTTTTTATCAATAATTATAAAGTTATCTTTATTGTCTTATTCATTATGTCTTAAAAAGAAATAGATATTTATATTATGTCAATTTTTATTTTCTCAGATTTTTTTCCTTTGCATGCAGTTTGTAATAGAATTTTTGTAGCCGTACAACGGAAATAAACCTAGATTATTTACACCTGGTGTATAAATTGTTAGCAAAGAAAAATTTGAACCGCTATATTACAGAAGCTAAATAGTTAATTACAGAAGAAATTTTATAAATAACTTAAAAGCTAAAAAGAAAAGTGTTTTGAGCTGTTTTGAAATGGTTGCAACTGAGTTAGGTTTGCCTATTCAAAAAGGGTGATCGATAGCGCTGGATTACTTCAAATATACTTTACTTAAGTAACTAAGCAATAATTGGTAGACATATATAGATGCAACTTTGTTTCTAGTGTGTTTTCTTATTCTTTTCTCAGTATTTTCGTCTAGATTTTTTAAATCTAAAGACATTTAGCTAAGGCACATTTTAAAGAAATTAGTTTCTGCAAATTTACAGATAAAACTACATTGGCATCTTGAATAGTATGTAAAAAAGGCTTATTAGTTTAAATCTAATATCACAATTATTTATGGAGTCAATCTTTTTCGGAAACTTCTTTTTCACACAATTTTTTCTCCTTGTAAAGATCATCTGCTCAAAATCAATTATCGTCATGTTTTTGTCATCGGGAAAGATGGAGCAAGCAAAGATTCTAATAGCAAAATATGGAGGAATAAATGGGAATAGGGAAATAAGGTGCAATAGAGCATGAAAGATTTTGTAATATAGAACTTGAGAAAATAGTCTGTGGTGTGCCTAACAATACAGACAGGTAGATTGGGCCGAGTAAAGAAAAATTCTTTATAATAAAATAAGAACTGAGAAATCAATTCCATTAGATAACTCGTAGATCTGGATCGCTAAAATCTCAATCGGGAAGAGTTTATAAAGACACATCACTCTATAGTATGAGAGGGAGTTATTTAAGTTCCTTTCAACTGGTGAGTTTTTGAAAGAACTTGATTATGCAATAATGGAAAAAGCAGACAAGCTCGCCAAAGTATTTTAGCACAGATCCACATTGATCTTTCATGAGACGCTCTATAAAAAGGCAAGATGTGAAGACTCCCAAGAGAGAGAAAGAGATAAGTAAATAAAAGTGAATAGATAACGATAATCTGAGCGATGGTATTCGCCTTGATGTCCTAAGCATTTGTTTTAAAATAACCTAAAGAGGAAAATGCAAATAGGTGACTAATGAAAATAAAGTAGTCTTCCTTAATGTGTGTAAGATTAAAAGGAGAGTAACATTTAATTTAATTAACAAATCACTGCTAGCAAGTTTTGTTCGATTAAAAATGCTAAAATATATAATTAACTCTATAACCGACAGAATTGAAAACAAAGGAGACCTCTCACCTTCAAGAAGGATATAGTGATTTCTAGGATAAGAAGCTGCCGTCGGAACTTTCCTCCTGTTAAATGGTAGGAGACAGGAGTATCAATCTTAGTTATTAGTAATCAGTAGCAACCGTTCTTAGTCATTGCTCGAGCTATACTAACTCCAGCCTGTTACTGGTACTCCTACTAAGTGTCGGAGTGTCGTTCTTCTGTTGACTTCGTTTTTTCACTCACGGTGTATAGTATGGGATAGAAATGCGAGAGTAGAATAAAATATGAATATGTGATCTAGTTAGAAGTAAAAATCTAATATTTGTACATACCATAATTCGACTATTTAGACAACTAAAGACCATATGTCCCGCAAATATTTCAGCCCCTAGCTAAAAAACTAGATGAAAGTAGAATTATGATAGAATGATCAATGTAAAAAGTTGAACTATCTAAGATATAATCACAATAAAAGATAGATAACACAGCCCAATATTGGTATATAGTAAAGTTTAGGAGACAAAAGAGATTTGGAAGATTATTCATGTAGTTATGTAGTTAATAGGCCACCTAAAAGAAAAGTGATATTACAACATGGTACAAACTCTGAGGAATATATAACGTGAATCATTAAAAGCTTATGAAATAAAATTAGATATTAATAAACTAAGAAAAGAGAGGTACTATTTTAACCTTATATGAAAGTGAGTAAAGAAGTTTGAATCGAACCTGTGTCTTCAAGCGCTATTCACTATTAGAACCATGGGTTGGCGATGGTGGCTTAGTCGATGACCGTCTTTTTTCTGGTAGCAAAGAGCAAAATCATGATAAATTACCTCAACTATTTCTATCTCATCATTTTTTAAATACTCTTTGTTGGCATTTATATAAATGTAAATTGAGCGTATAAAGTAGTCAGGGATGACAGATTAAGAGAGGAATGATGTATATTATAATCTTAAGTAAACTGACGTAGTTGAATATATTTATGCAAAGTAAATTCTGTTTTTTTTGCAAAATTCATTGGTTGAATAGAAAACCATGAGTGGTATTATCTTATAAACTCAATCATCTTTTGAATATATGAAATTGCAAGATAATCTTTCATTTACGTTTTTATATTGTATAAACGAGTGTTAAGTTGAATTAGGACATTCTAAAGTTGAGAATGTTAGAAATTTTGGTATCTTTAGATTTTTACCCTAAAATAGATGGGAGAATTTTCCAATATTACTGCTCGTATATATAGTTAGAATTTTATTTTGAATAAAATTAATGTCATAGATATAAGCTTACTCGTATTTCCGCCGGCAATTCAAGATATTAGCTCAGGATAAAGTTCATTTGAAAAACATAACCACATAACCCTATCGATATTTTTTCAAATTTGTCTTCATAAGGATCTAATGACCATAAAATTCAGTTGAACAAAGAAATAATTGGAAAAATAAACTAAGCGGGAAATTATTAAGGTTCTGTAATTTTTAAGGTAAAAAATTCTTTACTTTACAGTCTGACATTTCAAATGCTTCTGCATTATGCTATCGTATAGAGTTTACTTCGAAACAGAGCCCTAAGGTACTCAACTCTTAAGTAGGCTCGAATTTAAAGTTGTCCCATTTATAACATTCCCCTCTTATAGTGGAGTGAAGAATAAGTAACACTATTGTCTTGTTTGAACGAGAAACCTTGTGGTTATTGCCTAATATCTGTAGAATATTGGGAGGAATATCTTTCACAAGAAGCAGTTGTAGTATTTTTAAGGATTTCAAGTAGTGAGCTCTCAGAGCTGTAAAAAAATAGCACTTATTAGTGACACAAAGAAATTAAGTCCACTAATATTTTTTAATTAATATGTCTAATAGAATTTTATTATTTTAGTGACTTGCTGAAAAGTGATCTTCGCTAAGCCAGGGCTCATTGGATGGATCACACAAAGAAAGTAACCCTCTCTAAGATGAGGTAGGGAAATGTGAATCGTTTTCTTTTTTATTTGTCCTCTGTCATCCATTTTGATTCGTCTTTTGCGTACTTGTTTTATATAGACGTCAAACTGCCTCATTTTTTAAAATATCATAAATTTAGTGGCGAATCTCAGTCGATTTTCTGTATCTTTGCCCCTTCTGTACTTCTTCTTTATTTTCACAAGAATATAGGTTTTCCACTGCTTTTTAAATATAATTGAACCTTTTTAAATATTATTTAAAAGCTTTTTAATATGGAAATGGACATCACTTTTTCTACAAACCGTATATTTTCGAGATATTAGATGTTTACTTACATCAAAGATCAAACACGTAATTTTGTACTGCTCTTATATGACGAATTGCAAACTGCCTATCATTAATTGTTGAATGATAGTTTGGTTTTCAAAATTTCTAAATGTATTCATACTTTAGAGAAAGCTCTAGTCAGCACACAGACAATAAAAACAAAGTGGAAATCGGCGACCGAACTTTTATTTTCATTACTTTAAAAAAAAACAGAATCAAACTACGTACGAGACTTTTAAGGTCCCAAATTAGAACAATTGGAAAACAGAAATATTGGTTAATTAATTTCGTACATGTGTCCTGCGCTTAATTACTACAGATGTCAGTAATTATTAAGGATGATTCTATATGCAAATAGAGGCAATATCTTTCTCCACTTTTTCCAAATTAAGCATTTAATGGTACTTTGAAACTTCCTATAATACTTCTAAGCTTAATGTATTTATAAAGCAATTTATTACTGCGCAACTAAACTAAAAAGGAGAAACACTCAAACCAAGAGACATGTCCGGAATGACAATTAATGCCGCTATATTTAGAATTCAAAATAACAACTGTGATATTCTTCAAGTTAATTTTTACATTGAAGAAGAATTACAATATATTTTATTAAATTATTATTAGCACTATAATACTTTCATTTTTATGCGACAGTTCAACTTATATATTCGGCCGCATATTTTGGCAAATTATTATAAAACTTATTGTTATTTAGGAGTTTGTGGCGCGAAAACTAGTTAGAACTTAATTAGCAGATGTGGTTCAATTAAGATAGCCTTGTAGCTCGTTGTTCAGATTCCTCTTCAAATTTTTGCGATTGATTCTTTAACTTTACTCATTTGTGGGAATTAAACAGATAAAAATAAACAATACTTGATGAACAGACATGACCTCCCACTCTATCTTCCAAAATGATTATAGACCATAGAACCGATACATTTTGGAGCAAAGTAACCTGAATAACTGTTTTAACTGACCACTACATTTATTATATTTTGGGGTATAAAGTAAACAATGCATTGTAATATCAATATTATTGTATATTTTAGTCATACAATTAAGTTTTGACAAGCTTCGATATGTTTATTAAATTGAGTGCGTTAATTTAGATACAATCGTTTTGACGCAGTTTATACAAAAATGTTTGATGATGAGCACATCGGCGTGAGATTGACTAGGATTACCTTGTTGCCAGCTCCTTCAGGGACCCTTGTGGAAGCAGTGGTACCCTAGTTTCTGCTCCAATTGAAATCATAGATACTTGATTATATTGAGATCTGGTGATTTCAGAGGAAAGTAAAAGTTTTTGAAGTCATTTTAATGAATTTATACCAGTTTTAATTATTTAAGCCTTACGAATCGATGCGTTACTTTGCTTCAGGATAGCAACGCTGTTGAGAAAATGCGTTTCACCTATGTACATTGCACTTGATCAGCTAAGAATAGTAGTTAGTTGTGTAAGATCACTCTGCTATGCATTAGAGGTACAGAGCTAAATAAATAATTGTGCAACAATCATTACAGATATATCTATATTATTAGCTCTCAGAATGAGACAGTCAGGATCATGACTTAAGTTTTTTCTGAGTTCTCTGGAATTAAACTTCGGGAATTTCGAAATAATGTAAAGGAAGAATCTTGCGAATATTGATAGAGTCAAATTCCACTTTTGCATTATCGTATTTAATTTTTGAATGTAGTAATTATATTAAAGACTGAATCGAAAATTAAATATATACAATGCTTTCATGTATATTTCTCTTGTCTCCTCAAGAAACGTCAATAATTAAGTGTTATGGCGTAAATTTTCATGCTGCCCTACTTGTGATTACGTCTACATTTTTTTAAATCATGAAAAAGTCCAGGAGGGAAAACTACTGTTATTTTATTTCTGTTTGCAAATTGTGACAGTGAGAAATTAGAAATTAGAAGCTATGCAGAATCTTATCAAAATGTGCCGAATATGTATTAAAGTTAAAACGAGCATTAAAAATAAAGAACTAGAATGGTGAGATAGACACTCTTATTATGGCTGCATTTCTGAATATTCAATTTTTCTCTTCTCTTTACTTTGCTCAGACGAAATGAAAAGTGAAATATTTTCGGATATTTCAGAATTTCGCTTTACGAGAGCTAAGTTATTGTCAGCGTGTTCTTTCATTGTTGTGGTGTTCTCTCAGTATTGTTCGGTGTGTAATTTTGATTGGTGCCTTATGCAGTATCTTTATATATATAAAAAAAATCTCGAACAGGAAATATGTGGTCTATTGTTTTGTAGTATTGTTTTATTGAGGTGGGTATTATGTTTGTGTTCGGGGAGAAATATTTGCAAATATATGGTAATATTTTATTTTACATATATTTTCGTAATTATTATTATGAGTTAATACATAGGTGCTTCTTGCACCTATATATAAATATAAGTTTAGTTTAGACTTTAGTATATTTTAGTTTATTTATAAGGGGTTTAATTGTTCCATTAGCTGTTTAGTTGCCAGTTTCTCACTTTTTTAGGAGCAACTATTATATTTTTTATTTATTTATTTCTTTTTATTTTAATATTATGTTATATTAAAAGTGATTTTTTTAACGAGTTTAACTCTATTTAAGAAGATTTCATGCAGCCCCTACAGATGTAATGCTCACTCTTTTTAAGTCTTATTGTTTGAATGTTTATGGTTGTGAGTTGTGGTTTGATTTTATGTTATGTTATTTTAAAGTTTTAATTTAAACTATTAAATTCGTCACTAAATAATTTTTCATTTTTTAAAAATAGAAGTCAAAGGACCTCAAAAATGTGATAGATTTGTCTCTTATTTTCAGATAGCATCAGCAAGGAAAAGGAAATATCAGGCAGAGTTCCTTTATTAAGGTTTCACAGAAATAGAGGATAAAGGACAAATGAAACCTCAATGTGTCTTATGTATAAAATTACTGACTGCTGAGTCTTTCAAAAAGAATCAACTGAAGAAACACTTGGACAAGGTTCATTCACATCTTTCTTGCAAACCACGGGAATACTTTGAGAATCTGGAAAAAAAAACAGTCAAAAGCGAGAGATTTAAAAATAACAAGAGTGCAACGTTTGACCAACGTTCAGCAGCATAGCTAGTTTTGAAGTGGCATGGTTGGTTGCTCGAAACAACAAACCACATACTATTGGTGATGACTTGATCAAACCGGCGGCTGTAAAAATGGCAGAAATAATGTGTGGGCAGAAAGTAGCTAAACAACTGAATACAGTGCCTTTGTCTGCAAGAGTTATTAAAGAAAGAATTTTCATCTTGGCAGAAAATGTAAGAGAACAAGTGATTTCTTTAGTCAAAAAGAGTAAAGAGTTTGCCATTCAAATTGATGAGACTATAGATGTCAGTAGCAATTCGTAGCTGATGTTATAAATTCGATACAGGGGTTCTGATGAAATTGAAGAAGAAATGTTGCTATGTTCTCCTCATGAGTTGAGAACTCGTGATATTGATGTGTTCAATAAGGTTGATGCATACTTCGAAAAACAAAGTGTTGATTTAAAGTGGGAAGATTGTATTGTAGTATCAGTTGATGGAGCTCCTTTCATGCTTGCTCACGTCAGTAGTTTTGTGTCTTTGGCCAACCAACAGAATCCAAATATTTAGGTCATCCTTTGTATGAAACATCGCCAGGCATTAGTTATGAAGGATTTGGAACTAGAAGTGGAAGCTGTGTGGAATGATGCAATTAAGATTGCCAATCTTGTAAATAGGCATGCACTAAACACGAGAATGTTTCGTGATTTATGTGAGGATGGATATGCTGAATATTCAACCATTCTTTTCCATACGGAAGTGAGGTGGCTTTCCCGTGCAAATGTTGTGAATAAGGTGTGGGCTAATAAATCCGAATTTTAAATATTTCTGACTGATCAAAAACACACACTTTTGAGAAGTTTAGAAAATCAACCTGCCTAGCTCTTCTTGCATACTTAGCTGACATTTTGGGGCATGTAAATGCACTGAACAAGGAATTGCAGGAGAAAAAAATCTATCTCATCTTAGGGAAAATATTTCAGCATTTGTTTTAAAGCTTCAGTATTGGAACCCAAAAGTAAATGGCAATAAGATTGCTGTCTTTACAAATCTGGCTGAGTTTTTGGAGGAATGTGAAGACTGCTGTCTTAGCCACATCAAGGAATCAGTCACAAGGCACCTGATTAAATTTAGAAATAGGTTATGTGACTACTTTCCAGAGCTTGATTCACATACTGCCAGCTGAGTTATAAATCCCTTCAAATATAAAATAGCTGATTTGCCTGAAGAGCCTGAAGGATTGGCAGAAGAGCTTATTGAACTGCGTTCCAACAGTGAAACAAGCATGAAATTTGAGACCAAGGATGACCTCTCAAGTTTTTGGATGTGAAACGCTGTAAAGGCTTATAAAACTGCACATTTGGAAGCAACTAAAATGCGACTACCTTTTGCAGCAACCTATCTTTGCAAACAAAGTTTTTCTACCCTTGTAATCTAAAAACAAAATACAGAAACCCGTTGGATCTTCAAGACAGCATCAAAGTTGCAGTGAGATAAAAAATTCCTGATAGTGAAATTGTTGTATCAAAGATGAAACAGTATCATTTTTCCCAAACCTGAGGGAGCTGATATATTCAAGTTTTCAATAATTTTTTCATTAGTTTTATTTGTGTAGCATTTTCATGCCAGAAAGGGTAAAAAATTTTTCTCCACAATAGTAGATTCAATAGCATTTTTCTATTTTGTTTTTGTACGATTTTTAAATCGATGATAGTGACATAGTCAATAATGTTGCCTGTGTGCCATGTAATGCGAGAAATGACTGTTTTATTTCTGTTTATAAATATATAATTACCTACAATTGTTTATTGTGTGCTCTATCCATGCCAAAAAGATGGACTTTTATTTTCTTATGATAGATGAAATAAAAAATTAAACATTATCCCAATATAAAATTTAGCGGTCTTTATTATCCAGGATTTTTATAAGTAAATTGGTTTGTTCCCTAGAGTACTTCAAATTCAGGGGTAAATTCATTTTAGTACAAATTCTTTTGAGGTAACACCCCAAAAAGTGACCCTACCCCTGCTCTAGATCATTAAATAATGTTTTTCTTACTGTTTTTATTGTTTATGTGATTTCTTTTAGTAGAAGACACTTCTTTTGCCTACATTTGTATATTATTTAGCCTAACACAACGAATGAAATTATATGCATGAAAAGCAAACAGATTCTCTTGAAGCAATTCATGATTTATTGATGGTTTGTTTTTACACTCTTTTAAAAGAATTAATTCAAATTTTATTCCTAACAGTTCACGAGTGTTAAGTTATTTAATGCTTGATAATTTCTGACGAAGGGTGTTAGGTAAGGACAGCATTCGGTTCAAAATCGAAACTTAAACCTTTTTTGGCTATCGCGAAACTGAATAAATTAGAAAAATAGGACGTTCGATTATCACTTTCACTTTAAATCTGACATTATTGTTTAAAAATTTACAATCTTGTTTTATTGAAATATATAGGTATACATATATCATCCAAATAGTGTAATAATAACATTTTTAATTTTATACAGGAATATGCTAGGTAGCTAAAGAGAATGTTTAAATTTAATGCTTTGGACATAGCCAATTAAATCATAGAGAAATTATTTAATTACATTTTTATAATTAATACTTTTCTTTACTAATTTATATATGAAATTTAATATAGCATTAATAGTTTAGCGCATGTGAAGTTATATATGCCGAAAAGGGAATAAATTTAGATGAAGTAATTAGACCATAGATTTTTTTCTATTCAAGAAAAATGCGGTGAACTGATTTTTGGTAGTAATGACATTAAAGTGTTTTTTTTAATAAACGATACTGACGCAGATATGAGGTTCTTAGCTCAATGTTCTGAAAACACAGGTTTTGACGGAGAAGCCTGCAATATTTAAGCTATGTTAAACTTAATGACAGTAAGATGCTCAATTGTGAGACTGTGTTGCGCGACAGCATTCCTAGAAAGAGGTCCAATTAATGTGTTAGTTATCAAAAGGATTGTTTCTACTGACCACCGGACCAAGTAATAATGAGAAATTGGCTGCAGTGGTGAAGATTTATTCTTTTATTTTTAGAATGCCAACGAGAATAAAAAAATATCTTGAATATTTTAAGGAATTTATTAGTTTCAAGCAGCATAGGATAAGGTATGAAACAGTCGAAAACTCAAAATAAATTAATAATATATATGTATATATATATATATATATATATATATATATATATATATATTTATATATATATATATATATATATATATTTAAATTAACCCACAGGAAAATGAAAAGATGAATCCAAGCACTTAGGAACTATATTTGCAAGTTCATTTTCAAGGATTCGCATAAAAATGGAGAAGACAGAACCTTATATACGGTACAAAGATACGTAGAGACCGCCTATCACATAGTACAGACCAATGGAAAAAACAAAAACAAGGCAGAAAAATACCAGGAAAAAGAACAATAAGCAACTAATAACAAGCATGTACATCCCTAAGGCGATACACACACAACAACGCCATGTATATGAATGAAATATGGTTGGATGAAAAGAAAACAAACTATTTTGAAGGATTATCATTAGAGCGAAATCATTAGGGCTAAGAGTTAATCCATAAGCAGAACAAAGACACGTGGTAGGGTAGGCAATGCGAGTTATATTACAATAATAAAGATTGACAACAGGCTGCATTATGAGGTTATTTCATTTAGTACAAGTTTTTAAAACAGGGTCGAGTTTAAATAAGCCAGGGAAAATGTTCATATTGGGTAAGATGCCAATTAAGGAACACTCAACAATATTTCTTTTTGTGAAATCAGCGAAATGATAAAAGAATTTGGCAGAATTCCAGTCAATGGGGTGGTTATTTTCAGATAAATGTAAAAATAAAGCGCAGTTTACTTCACCTCTTCTAATATTATACTTATGTTGGTAAATGCTAGTAGATAAAGATTTACCAGTTTGCCCGAAATAAGGTAAATTACAAATAAACATTCTATAGAATATACTAGACCTGTTTTCCTTGTATTATTGTCGGACTAACAAGTTATATAAAGTGGATTCATATCTAAAATTGGAAGAGATATTAATTTGCTTAAAAATTCGGGTTAGACCTAAAAATAGTTCAAAGTATGGCAAGATAAGACAACTTTGTAATTAAAAACCGGTAGGTTATAAGTTCTATAGAAAGTCCTCGTTGCAAAGTTTAATGTAGTATGCAGAAATTGACACGGGTAACAAAGTTTCTTACCTACTTCAAAGACATTGGACAATTCCTTATCCCCAAATTCCGGACTAACAACACGTAATGCACGCAGAAACATAGAAGTGAATACAAACCGTTTAATTTCAACACTATGATACGAATAAAAGTGAATATATAAACTAGAGTTAGCTGGTTTGCAATAAATAGAGTATTTAAAACCTGACGGCATCATATGTATCCAAAGGTCAAGAAAAGGAAGAGTCCCATTTCCCTCAATTTCAAGTGTAAATTTAATAGAAGGAACGAGAGAATTAAGATTACATAGAAAATTGTGAATATCTTTTGAGGAAGGCCAAAAGCATATAATATCATCAATGTAACTATACCATACAATAGGAAAATCGAGAATTTGGTGTAAGATTAAGGTCTCAAATAATTCCATATATAAATTAGAAAGGGTGGAAGATAGACAATCCCCCATCGGAAGACCGAATTTTTTAAGGTAATATTTATCATTGAATGAAAATTTACAATTTTTAGCACAAAAAGAAATAAGACTTAGGAAAGTATTAACCACTACAGGAAGATCTAAATTTGGTAATTTATCCAAAGAGGAGGAAGAAGCTCATCTAAAGGAACTTTAGTAAACAAAGAAAAAACATCGAAGCTGATAAGAAGAAAATTGTTGGAACAAGGTATTGTATTAAGCTTCTCTATAAGTTCACACTATTTTTAATATGAGATTGGAAGACGGACCCCACAAGCGTGGTTAAGAGATTCGCAAGCCATTTTGTTTACGAATTTGAAGCAGAGCCTAACGAATTCATAATGGGGCGCATAGGATTATTAGGTATATGAGTTATTACCAAACCGTACATATAGGAAATAGAGGCGTTGCTAGATTTAAATTTGGTAATTAAATCAGGAAATTCTTTTAAAAGGAAACAAATGTTTTTATGAAATTCACTGTTAGTTGTTAATGTGCGATCCTTTTGTAGCACATCATTAGCAGATTCATCTTCTAATAATAAGTTGATTTTTTCAATATAATTTACTTTGTCCATAATAACAACGTCACCAGATTTGTCTGCTTTCGTAATATGTATAGAGGGATTTTTTCAAATATTAGATATATCACGGTGAAAAGGCAGATGCTAATTTAAGCGGGTAAGCCTAGATAAGCACTGATAAAAACCACGCTTGGCGTTGAAGTTAAATTAATAGGGACATTACAATATTTTTACAAATGAGCAAAGCTTTGAACAATAGACAGAGCAGATGGTATAGAAATAATTGAGAATTTTAACCCAAATCCAAAGGCAGAGGTAGTAGTTGGGTCGTGATCTTGAGGTTAACGAATGTTTCTGGTCGACTATTCTTTGAGCAACTGCTATTCGATATGAGACGTTGTAGTTTGCAAATCAATTTATCATCTAAATTCGAACAGTTTCTTCGAAAAGTACTAAAGATGGAATCTTGGATCACTCAAGACCAAATACCAAATTCGTTCTTCCGATGGGCAATTGTCTATCTCTCACCCTCTGTCGTAGAATGACTCCCGACGATATACCATATATCACTATTCGTTGAGGGAACTTCCTTAATTATCTCTAGAGTGCGTTTTTACTGTCTGGTGGCCGATATTATGTATCTTCAAAATGCTTAAGAAGTGGAACTGAGCTCAAGGATAATAATATTGCTATCATTAATAAAATAGAGTTTTATTAATAATAACTATCAGCAACACAAAAACGGAAAATATTGACAAACAGAATGGAAAGGGTCGTGGAGACTCGGGCTAATCCAAGGATTTAAGGGATCAAAAAAGGTAAAACAAATATGGAGTTAAAGAGATGGGATGGTTCGATAAACCATTTAAAGCACAGGATAGAATTGACAAATAAGGGATCAATACTCAAAAGGTGACGCTTGGCTTACGTAACTTCATTAGGGTGCAGTGGAAAATACTTGAAGGAATATTCGGTCCGCTGGCGAGTTCCAGCCGAAGGGGGGGATAAAAGGATCCTGACGTGGCGTCTTGGAAAGGAGAACCGTTACTCGACGAATGGCTTGACGAACAATGGCTGTTCTAGGTTGTTCTCTTCTGAACAAAGGGGGGGATGAGAACCGTCTCTTGTCTACGGGCTCAAGAACAATGGCTGTTCTAATGTTGTTCTCCTTTGAACAACAGGGGGGGTCAGAACCGTTTCTTGGCGAAGGGCTCAAAACGAACAATGGCTGTTCTAATACTGTTCTCCTCGAACAATAGGGGGGGGGATGAGAACCGTTTCTTGGCGAAGGGCTCAGAACGAACAATGGCTGTTCTAATGCTGTTCTCCTTGAACAACAGGGGGGGGATGAGAACCGTTTCTTGGCGAAGGGCTCAAAACGAACAATGGCTGTTCTAATGCTGTTCTCCTTGAACAACAGGGGGGGGATGAGAACCGTTTCTTGGCGAAGGGCTTAAAACGAACAATGGCTGTTCTAATGCTGTTCTCCTTGAACAACAGGGGGGGAAGCCTTGGGACTTGGCGTCGGAAAGGCTCGAACCTTTGGCACTCAAGGAATATTGTCCTCCTTCTGGACAAGTGATGGTGAATCTCGAGGTCGAGGTCCCTTGGCGCACAAAGGGAGAGAGGGTCGTGGTGATGTTTCGCGACGAAAAGCTGGATCTCCAATCTGATCTTAGTGGTAAAGTTTCCATATAAATAGCCAGGACATCTCCTTGGCGTGGGGGAGAATGGGGTGGAAGCTTCGAGGGAACGCACAGCCGAGCCGGGGAACAATGCCTTATCTGCCCATAAGCCTAACTCGATCTGGCGAGGTCGGCGTATGGGGGCGAACGGGGGGGACGATAACCTCCTTGTTTAAACATTGGCGTCCGGTAGCTGTTGATAAGACTCCAAGCCTCGAATCGAAGATGCACGTGGGTAGCCTCATGGTTTTAAATAAAATGTGATAGAAGTTGAAATGAATGCAGCTCTGAACTCGTTCTATCACACCCTCTTTATTTTATACATGGAATTCTTTAAGACGTTATTCTTGCCCCAGATCCTCGATTTTCCTATTGTATGGTATCGTTACATTTATAATTTTATATGCATTTAGCCTTCCTCTAAAGATATTCACAATTTTCTATGTGATCTTAATTCTCTCGTTCCTTCTATTAAATTTACACTTGAAATTGAGGGAAATGGGACTCTTTCTTTTTTTTTACCTTTGGATACATATGATGCCGTCAGGTTTTAAATACTCTGTTTATCGCAAACCGTCTAAGTCCAGTTCATATATTCACTTTTATTCGTATTATAGTGTTAAAATTAACGGTCTGTATTCACTTCTATGTTTCTACGTGCATTACGTCTTGTTAGTCCGGAATTTGGGGATAAGGAATTGTCCAATATCTTTGAAGAAGGTAAAAAACTTTGTTACCCACGTCAAATTTTGCCCACTTCCTTAAACTTTGCAAAAAAAAGTTTCTGTAGAACTGATAACCCACCGCTTTTCAATTACAAAAATGATCTTATCTTGACATACTTTGAACCATTTATTTTGTCTCACCCGTAATTTTAAGCAACTTAATATATCTTAAAATTTTAGATATGAATGCACTTTATATTGAATGTTAGTCCACAATAATACAAGGGAAAAAGGTGAAGTATATTCTATAGAATGTTTTATTTGTAATTTACCTTACTTCTGGCAAACTGGTAAATCTTCATCTGCAAGAATTTACCAACATGAATAAAATATTAGAAGAGGTGAAATAAACAGCACTTTATTTTTACATTTATCTGAAAATATCCACTCCATTTACTGGAATTTTGCAAAATATATTTATTATTCTGCTAATTTCACAAAAATAAATATTGTTAACTGTTCCTTAATTGGCATCATACCCAATATGAACATTTCCCCTGGTTTATTTAAACTCGACCCTGTTTTAAAAAAACTTGTATTAAATGAAATAACTTTATAATGCAGCCTGTTGTCGCTCATTATTAGGTTAATGTCATTCGCATTGCCTTCCCCACCAGGTGTCTTTGTTGTGCCTATGGATTAACTCTTACCCCTAAATGTTTTCGCTCCAATCATAATCCTTTAAAATATATACTTTTTTTAAGGATACACATATCTGTTATTAGGTGCCTATTGTTCTCTTTCCTGCTCTTTCTCTGTCTTGTTTCTTTGTGTTTTTTTACATTAGTCTTTACTGTGTGATTGGCGGCGCATACGTATTTTTGTACCGTATATAAGGTTATCTTCTCTATTTGGATGCTATTCCTTAAAAATGAACTTGCAAATATAGTTCGAAAGTGCTTGGATTCATCGTTTCATTTTCCTCTGAGTTAATTTTAATATTATTGCTTTCCTCACGTGCCACTTTGTGAGTTTTTTCATTATATATATAATAGAGGTTATCACATTGACGTGATGTGTTTTAGTGAAAGATAATGGTAAACCACAATATTTGAATCAAGATTTACTTATAACTATCAGACTAGTTTCGCCAACATGACATTTTCAACTAATAATGAAGACGATGGACAATGAGCACAGTATATATAAGGTGAAATACATCCTAACCATGATTTCTGCATGAAAAAATCACCTATAAATCAAACAATTATATTGAAAGGAGCAGTGCGAATCCATCATCATTAACAAAGTTGATAATTGCAAGTTATCTGAAGGGCAATACAAATTTAACAGATATATAATCAATAGAGTCGCCAAGTGTATCTATAAGCTCATTGATGCAATGAGTCTTGGGGATTAGCAACACTCTAGATAGATTCCTGCTGTTTCATTTTGTTTGCAATGTGTCTTACCTTATATATATATATATATATATATATATATATATATATATATATATATATATATATATATATATATATATATATATATATTGTGCTCCTTGTCTAGCGTCTCCATTATTAGTTGAAAATGGCATGTTGCCGAACTAGTCCGATAGTTATAAATAAAATCTTGATTCAAATATTGTGGTTTACCATTATCTTTCACTGATATACATCACGTCAATGTGATAACCTCCATTATATATATATATATATATATATACCTTATTTGATCGTATCGAATTATTTCGAATGGCAACTAAAGCACAACGGAAATGTAAAGGGATATTATAATAGGTAGGACTATCTAACATTGATAAGCACAACCTTTTGCAATAGAAACAAGTTCACTAAGAATGGCACTATGTAGATTTTTCCTAAATTTGCCAAACCTTCAGCGATTGATACCTTAAAAGGTCTGGACGAAAAAATGCCTTAATACACATTACTACAGCAAATAAATCTGGTGCAGTCGTTATTATGGATAAAGTGTCCTATATTGAGAATATGGATTTATTATTAAATGATCAATCAATCGATGTTCCCCTATTAAAAAAAGCCTAGGATTTAAATTAATAGCGATTTCCATAAAATAGTTCGTTCCCACCTTAAACATTCTCCTAACTTAATTGCCTAGTTTAAATCTAGTCACGTTTCTTTGCCATACTTATATGGTCCTGTTAAAACTCATATGCCTAATATTCCCATGCTTCCTATTATAATTAGTTTGGTAGGCTTAGTTTCATATTCTTTATCTAAATAGCTTACTTCATACCTCACTCCACTTATTGGTAACATTTCTAAATCCCATATTAAAAATAGTTACGACCCTATTGATATACTTAACTCCATTCCTTAATCTAATAATTTCTATCTTATTAGTTTAGATGTATGCTCTCTTTTTTACTAAAGGACCGGTTAACGTTATTTTCCCTTCTTTTTTGATAATTTAGGTAACGCTGATATTCCTTTGCCTGTTAATATTTTTATTGACCTCATCTCCATGTGTACCAAAGATTGTAAGTTTTCTTTTAATTACAAATTTTACTTGCAAGAGTTTGGTTTAACTATGAGAATTTTTTTATCTCCTCTCCTCTCAAATTTATATATAGGAGGTTTTAAATCTCCTTTGTATCCCTATTATCGCTTTTCTTTTGTTTGCTTCAGATACATAAACGATACTATGTTTGTGGCCTACTTCTAAGAAGGGCACTGGTTTTCTTACTGAACTTAATTCTTTGGTTCCGTCATTTAAATTTACCGTTGAACTGGAACAAAATAGTGTCCTCCCTTTCTTAGATCAACTAATTCACAGGACTCCCTTTGGATTTAAAGGTTCACATGTCAGGGCGACTTGACGTCAGGTTGTGCACTGAACCATGTTTATCGAAAACGAGTTTTATCTTGGATGTTCCCACTTTTTAAAATCGTCTTCAACATTTCCCTATAACCGGAATGTGATCCATTGAAACTCCGAGCGATTTTTTGACAGCTGATTCCGACCTTGTGCAGCGTGCTTATCAAACATTTTTCCTCGTCGGTATAGTTAATTTCGTTCGCCAATATCATTATGAGATCTTTTTAAGATATACTAACATATTAATGAACAAATATCATATATTATATCATGGCATTGTGAATAAAGCATACTACATAATGATGACAGGGTTTCATACATTTTAATACTATCGCGATTTTAGACATTTAAAAAATAGGTATTAGAAAGCTTGTTCTTTTATTTTGCTTACCAGATGTATTAAGCTTAGTTTGGAAAGTATTATTCTCATAAATCTTGTGTCCATTAATATCCCGGTGTCCATGAATGTTCAGACATTTTCTTAAAAGATGTAGAGAAATGAAAACTTAGTTTAAACAATGAAAATTATTCAAACAAATATTTTTCTTATATTTCTGAGATATTTTTCCAAGAAAATTAAATTTTATCTGGGTATCGTGAATAAAACTTCTTAGCTTTAAAGCCAGAAATGATCGAATTTTGTTTTCGAGTAGTTCGTGATCATAGAATTTTTCCTTGCAAATCTGATCGTCTAAAGATAAAAAGATTGAACTGGGAAGATACCGTTTGCACCTTCAATTTTCATAACCGATCTTTCTTTTATCACAGTTAAACAATCAATAGGAAATCATTTCGTACATTTGACGTAGAGAGTGACTATCAAATGTGAATTGCTGTTTTGTGTATTTGCTTGGTCCATTTATTTCATAGTCTTCATATTTTTATAATCAATATATTTTTTTAATGAAAAGCTAATCTTCACTATTACATCATCAAAGATTTTCTCTCGTCCTGTGCTAGCTCAAAATTCACAAGTCTCGTTTCCTGTTGAAACTTTCAAAACCACTTTCGAACATTTTTTTTTTACTGAATGCATTTCCGCTAAACGCTATACACATACAAGTGTCAATTTCTGGTAATGTCGTTCCATTTTAACCACCTCATTTACAAGACGCTTTCATACACTTTGTTTGTGTTAGACCTCTGCTTTTGTTAGATATTATCTTGGGTATGAGTATTAGTTGAATATACGCTGTTCTTAATTTTATTAATTCTATTTTTTATTTACTTTTACATAAAAGAACACAAAACATTTGAACTGTTAAAAATACACGTTTCTTTAGAAAGAATGGTTGGATAATAATAATAATAATAATAATAATAATAATAATGAGTATTTATAATGCGCCCTTTAGGGCTGTTAGCCCTCACAGACCGCAGGTTGTGTAGTGAGTGTAGAGAACTTTTACAGGGAAGAGAAGGCAATTCGTAAGAGATGAGTCTTCAGGAGACGTAAAAAGTAGCGAGGGAGGGAGAGGATCAGATTTCGGCGGGAAGAGCATTTCAGAGTTTGGAGCACAAAATTAGTAGGAACAGTCACCTATCGAGCATTGTACATAACAAGGAGTGTTCAGGATGGGAGCGAGGTTAGTCCGGACTTCCAGAGGAGTTTGACGACGGGAGATGGTAGACGAGAGATAAGGTGGGGCATCGAGGTTTAGTGTCTTGTAGGTGATGATAAGAATTTTATATTTGCTACGAAGGCGAATAGGTAACCAATTGAGCTCCTGTAACAGAGGCATCGAAGGAGAGAACAGGGGGCGGCGAAGGATGAGCCGGGCAGCATAGTTTTGAACTAGTTGTAGGTGGCGAAGTGACGAAAAAGGGAGATTCACAAGAAGAAAATGGCAGTAGTCTAATCATGAAGTGACAAAGACATGAATAGCAGGCTTAGAGCTTCGTCGATCAAAATGGGATCGAACACATGATAAGTTGCGGTTTAAACGAGAGTTGTTCGTCAAAAATAGCCACAAGATTACTGACGGTAACAAAAAAGGCGACATTTGTTTTCCCAGGGTTAAGGGAGGGGAAGAGAGCTTTAGGTCTCTCAACCATCAAAGCGGTACCAACAAGGAGAATTTTAGTTTTATCGTATTTAAGTTTGAGAAAGTTTGCAGACAGCCAATCGTTTATGGAGGTGTAGGCTGAAAGGAGCTTAATATTTGATTGAGCGAAGAACACAGGGGATGAAGAAAGGTATCTCTGAGTGTCATCAGCATAGAGGTGAAAGGACAGGCCCAAATCGCGAAAAAGGAGCCAAGAGGAAGTAAGTAGATGCGAAAGAGGAGGGGACCAAAGACTAAGCCCTGAGGCACCAGAAATTGAATGGGCGCAGGTTCGAAGGAGATGTCATCGAGCGAGAACGACTGAGTGCGGGAAGAGGGGTATGTGCGGAACTAGCAAGTGCAGTGCCCGAGAGACCAAGGAAAGTTTGTAGACGATCAAGGAGTACAGTGTGGTTGATGGTGTCAAAAGCAGACGAGAGGTCTACGTAAAGCGTTTGAAACATTAAGAAGAGCGGTTTCAGCAAAGCTTTGAACGCCGATTGGTACCTTTCATCGATATTGCAGTTAAAAATATGGTCATTAGGCGAGAGAAAACCACTCTCTTAAGGATCTTAGAGAGGAATGAAAGCTGTGAGATAGGGCAATATATAGATGCTTCAGAGGGGTTAAGGTGTGTTTTTTTTAAGATAGGACGAATTGAAGCATGTTTGAAGGAAGACGGAACCACCCTTGTGTCAAGAGAAGTGTTAAAGAGATTAATAATCAGTGGGAGGACAGCAGCGTGAATTTGATGGAGTTTAGCCGGAAAGACGTCCTTAGGGTATCCATATTTGTTAGAGCTTGAGATCAGGGTAGTTACTTCCTCAGAGGACGCCCGAGTGAGGACATTAAGTGAGGGAGTATACCGCGAAGGTTAATAATTTTATCAAAGTTAATTTAGAAAGAGTAGAGGGGTTGATGGGAGGAGAGGTGGGGGGAATTGGGCTATGCGAGGAAAGATAGTCCAAGGGTCATTCTTGCTCTCAGACAAAAGTTAACCTGAATGAGCCTCACGCGCTGATTTTAGTTTGGAAGAATAACTTGATCACTCTACCAAAATATCTTTCGTCTATCATTATGGAATATCCTACTTTTCTTTTTATTAATCACTAAGTATATTTAAACGCTCCTTTGAACCATGATTACATATGTATGAAAATTTTACCACGAGATATAAAAGGTTGCCTTATTTATACTCATCAATGGTAACACCACAATACTTAACAAATAATAATATTTCAACACTTACATAACTCCCCATGCATATTCTAATAAGATTTACCATATTTTTTATTCCGTTTGGGCTTTATGAGGAGGCATCCATGCTATTTATATCCAATCCATAAAAGCTATAACACCCAAAATGACACCAATAAAATGAAAGAAGCTCCATTGATAGCTATCAAGTTAGGATGAACGATCTTTTTAAAAATATGTAACAAATGGAAGGGAAAGTCTTATTTCTTCTACAAAATGAGTGGTCATTGGTTTAGGAAACCATCTTGTGTTTGCTAGCCACCTCTTCACAGGAATTTTTAACATGGGTAAAAACATCACAAGGAACATTTTAAATAAAAGTATTGTAATATTAAAAACTTTCAAACGATATTTGGTCTTCCGCAAGACTTTATCTAGTCTTAACTTGAACTGGTCAACAGAGTCACTGGTGACAACTTCCGTCGAAAGTGCATTCCAACCACCGCAGATACTGTAAGTGAAGAATTTCCCACACAGATCACGGTGGTGTCGCTTCAGTTCAAGTTTAAAGCTGTGATTTCTTGTTCTCCCCTCGCTGAGCTGGAAAATATCCCAGTAGTCCAGTCTGTTAAAGCCTCAAAATATTTTAAACACTTCGATAAGCTGACCACGTAGTCTCCGGGTCTCCAGCGAGAACATATCTAATTCTCTTAATCTATCTTCATAACTTTTATGTCTGATCGAAGGAATCAGTTTGGTTGCCTTGGCTTGCACGCGTTCCAATCTCGCGATGTCTTTTCGGAATGCAAGACTCCAAAATTGTACGGCATACTCTAGGTGCGGCCGAACGAGGGAGTTACAGTATCCAAACTGGCGCTTTATTTAGCTTAACATCCTTCGGGCTTTCTTCTCCACCTTAATACACTGTTTCTAGAACTTGAGGTCCCTCGTGATAGTTACACCCAATTCCTTCTCAGTGTCGGTGGCTTCAAGAGCAGTGCCCTTAAGAATATACTGAGATTGGGGGTTTCTGTGGCCGATATGCATCACTTTGCATTTGTTTACGTTAAAAGGCATTTTCCACGTATCAGACCACTCCCCAATCTTCGGAAGATCTTCCTGCAGGCTTGCAGTATTTCCACCCTTTGCCATGTTCATACCAATCTTGGTATCGTCAGCAAATATATAAATCTTGGCAACCATGTCACCGTCCATGTTGTTGACGTAGATAATGAATAGTAGTGGTCCCAGGAGAGAACCTTGAGGCACCCCGCTAGTAACGGGCACCCAATAACAAGCCTGTTCATTCACCACCCCCCGTTGCTATCTGCCACTTAGCCAGTTCTCGATCCAGCCGGCTACTTTTCCGCCTATGCCCAAGGCTCGTACTGTCCGGAGAAGGCTGCGGTGTGGTACCTTATCAAAGGCTTTCTGAAAGTCTAAGTACACCACATCCACCGCCTTGTCCCGATCGTGCTCACTGAACACGAAGTGAGAGAATTCCACAAGGTTCGTCAGGCATGACCGTTGCCTTCGGAAGCCGTGCTGGAAACTCCTCAGTAGCAAGTTTGACTCTAAATGTGAAGTCACTTTGTCCACCATCATGCTTTCCATGAGTTTACCGACTATCGAAGTCAGACTGATAGGTCGGTAGTTCTACGGTTGGCTACAGGCTTCTTTCTTGAAGATAAGAGTCACCTCCGCTTCACGCCAGTCTCTAGGAACGCATTCGGTCCGGATTGAGATGTTGAAGATTGCGCTCAGGTCTCGTAAAACTTGATCGCGCACTTCTTTCAAAACTTTAGGTAGAAACCCATCCGGGCCAGGTGACTTATTCGTCATTAGGTCAGTGATCTTGTTTTTGATTTCTCCTTCGGTGAAGTCCATATGCTCCAGATTTCTCCCCGAGTAGGAATCCATCGGCTGGGGGATGGGACCACACTCTTCAGTAAACACTAAAGAGAAGTAGTTGTTGAGGAGGTTAGGATTTTATGCATCTGAATGCTTTAATGTCCCCTCCTGATTCCTCAACGCCAATCGTTCGACGGATTGGTTTACGGCTGTTTACATATCCAAAGAACTCCTTGGGATCTCTTTACAGAGTCTCGCCACTCGGAGTTCCTCAGACCGCTTAGCCGCCCTTATGCTGGACTTTACTCTCTTGGCTAGCTTCCGGTATTCGTCAAAGTCACCCGAGAACTTCGATTGCCAGTACACATTTTTCTTCTCCCTAAGCAGTTGGCCGATTTCCCGATTAAACCACTTTGATTAAACAGAAGACCGACGGCGGCATTTCAGAGGGATGAAACGCGATTAAAGACTCATAAATGTGGTTTTGAAACTATTCCACTATCTTCAACAGCATCGCACACTTCTAGCCTCGCGTCAGTCAGTCCAGCACGAAGGCTTGCAAAGTCTGCTCTTCTCAAGTAAAGTTTCCTTTATTGACTAGCAACAGACCAAACCTTGGAGACCTTGATTATAAATTGCACTAGTCAGTATTCACTGACACCGAGCTCTTCGCCTACAGAGAGATCCTCAACGATATCATCCTCAGAGGTGAAGACCAAGTCAGAGATATTGTCTCCTCTCGTCGGTTTTCTGACCAATTGAGTGAGGAACTCGTTGTTAGCGAACTCCAGGAGTAGTGCGCTCTCGCCACAGTCTGCTCTGGTTTCCCAGTCAACTTGTCTGCTAAAGTCGCCAATACCGATGCACACTCTTCCTTGAACAAGCTCACTTAGCAGCTGGTACAGTTCCCTGTCCTTTTCAACGGGTTGGGAATGAGGTCTGTAAAGCAGTACGGTCCTGTATCTGACAGGACCGATCTCTAGGTAAACGCCTAGGAGCTCGTGATCGGATATAACGTTGGAGTTCGTAGATTTGATGGTATCCTTAACATACAACATTACACCGCCACCCTCTCTGTCTGGTCTATCTTTATGGAAGAGTTGGTAGCCAGGAACCGTGAATTCGCCTTCAAATTATCGGTTTGAGGTTTTTATCTACGATTATGTTATGGCTACCATTTCGGGTTCTTCCGTCGCTACGAGGCCACGAAGCTCAGGAGACTTGTTCCTGATTGACCTCGCATTTAACAAAAAAACTTCCCGTGAGTCCCCTAATGTAGGACCCCATATATCTACCGTTTCTTGGCTTCTTGGTTGTCGCGGTGGCACCATTTTTGACAACCTCCGAGGAGGTTGTTTGGGAAGTGACTCGGGCGTACTGGCGTACGTCTGCCTTCCCAATGGGCCGGACACTCCTTTGGGTGCGCTCCACGACATCTTGGAATAGGTTAGCTAGGAACGCCTTGCCCTTAAAGGAGTGGTGCACCACGTCCCTTTGGTAGAGGTCTTTTCTACCATAGAATACGGCGTACGGGTCGACAAAAAAGACACCCACCGCCGTACAGAGGTCTTCAAGGCGCCTGTTTAGCAACATGTTGCTCAAGTGGGTAGTCCGGCTTGGAGCCCACCTCAAGAGCATCCCCACCACGACGCGTCTGCGAGTTTTTAATCCACAGTCGTCGACAGCGCCCATAACTCTTCATAATCTCGCCTGAAGGGCCTACCCTACCTCCTCTGAAGTAGAGGTCGTTGCCACTTAACATAAGGGCAACGACTGAAATCTCTGAAATCTGAGACTTCTTGGCCTCAGCACTTACCTGCTTATTCCCACAGCCTGGGAGGCAGCTCACCTTAACGTTTATGCAAAGGCGGGTTGTTAGCAAGGGCTTCAGACCCCGTGCTTGAGAATCACCAATAAGGGTGACTCTTGCACATTTGTCTGCAGACGACTTAGTCTTTCCTTTCGGAGGCGACTTGCCACTTTCCTCTTTTATATTTAATTTATTTTTCTTATTTTTCTTCTTGTCTTCCTTTGTTATCTCTTCTTCTGTTTCCCGTTTCTCTTTTTCTGCTTCTACATACTTCTCCTCTTTTTTCACTTTCTTTTCTTCTCTTTCTACTTTCTCTTCTTCTCTTTCTACTTTCTCGACTTTCTTCTTTCTTTTCTTCTTTTTGGCTCGTTGAGGAAGCCCTTTAGCAGAAGAAATCGGCTGTTGGACGTCGGGAGCCTTCTCGCCTGAGCATCTGCATCTCTCTGTTTTTAAGAGTTGAACTTCCCTTTTAAGGACGGAGTTCTCCTCTCTCAGTTAAGCGATGCTCTCGCCCAGGCGCTTCTTGAGTTCGCAGAAGTCACAGACACTGACGGCATCTGTGAGCTCCTTGCAACTCCTGCCACCGAAGTCTTCACTCCATCTGTAGAATTTGCATATTTTACAGGTTAGCTTTCGAAACGAAAGACCATTCTTCTTCGCCATCTTACAAAACTCTCGGACATACGCATTGAAAAAGGGTTTTTTGGTTGTGATTTTCTCTCGCACTAATCACATCCTCCGATTTCCAGGAGGTTTTCGGTCGTTCGACGAACAGAAACCATTTGACAGACCACACCAACCCTAAGGTCTCCCCTGGGGCTGACGTCCCCAATCGTGCCACAGCTCCCACCTGAGCAGCACGAGAGCCCCAGTGAACTGATTTTTGGATTTTTCGACAGGGGTGCTTGAGGTGTAACTGTCTTCCTACTAAACCCCACTAATCATCTAAAAACGGCCAGACTCAAGGCAAATAGTAAAGCTAAGTGCCCACGACTTCATCCGAGATCTTTAGCTGATCTGGCAACCAGCAAGGCACAAAAGCTCTCTAACCAAAGAGCAGTTGAGCCTTTATTCACCAAGTAGCGGTCACAGGGAGCTGGTCAAGCAATTACACGTTAGGAGAAAGCTTCTAAGGGGTACCTAGCATTTCTCCATTAATCGTCCCCTGAACGCCTGAGATCCCTTCAATCTCAGTCTTTTGTAACCTATGAGTGCTCCAAGGCGTTATTTAAAGAGGTTCCAAAGCCTCTCTTCTCACACGGCATAAGGGAGCTGGTGAGGCCCTTATTAATAAACAACTTATGTGTAATAGAGATGAAGGTTTGTTTTTTGTTATTGGATTTTTGTTTTGGTTTTTTGACAGTTGAAGAAAGTTGGTAAAACTTAGTACTAACAGAATCGAAGAGGTTGGTAGTGGGATGCAAGGAGACGCATCAAAAAAGTGATAGAGAAGTTTCACAACCATTAGTCCAGGAGGCATGGGTGACCCTACCGGACTAAAAGTCCTCCAGCTTAGCTAGCTTAACTCAGGCAGATCACGCAAGCTCTCTCACCGACGACAAGGTGGTTGTGTTGCGGGGGGAGATGACAGAATAGCTTCGTGCTAAAAGCGGACGTACACCAGGGCAATGAACAGCGCCATACTAGTCACATCAACCTCGCATAGTTGATGGCACCAGAGGCACGAACTGATGATTGAGTCGTTGTACCCTCGCACTCGAAGTAGTCATTGCGCGGACACTTTGTTTGATCAGCCAAGGCAGATGCCAGGTAATCCTTCATCTTTACCGAAACTGCTCCAGATGTCCTTTGAAGAGTGTATGCTCAGCCACCCTTTACTTTTGCTGGTTGATGGTTTCCACTCCTGGAAACTAATGAAAAGGGCGACTTTCCGACCTCCAAAGTGCCCAAAGACGACTCGAGAGACATCAGTGAGAACAATCTCCAATACATGATGGCGGCACGCCAACATCGCCATCTCCCTTCTAAGACCTTCCTTGATTCGAACACATGGGCCATTGTAGGGGCAAGTGTTGATTGTAGTTGTATTAAAAGCTAATCCAAGTACTTCTTTGCATGGAATACCCAGAAAGTTCTCGAATCCTTGACCAGTTTCTAGAATGGCAACCCTCTCCACTGTTTTCTCTCACATTTCCTGCAGCATTTTTCCCTCCCAATGCAGGAGAAGGGGACCCGCTGCTTGAAAGTTCTTCCGCGCTTCTTCGTCTTGGATTTTGCGTGGGGGACGAGGCGACCGCCGTATCGAACTTCGGGACAACGTCAGATCAGAAATATCGTGGCCCAGGGCCTGTACAACAACGCCATTGAAGAACGCCGCACTATGATCTAGGAAATTGACTCGATCCTAGGCGCCGACGAATTCAGGAGATTTAAAGATGTTCTTGGGCCTCTTCGCAGTAGGACGAAGTGTACAGGTTTGCCTCAAATCCAGGTTTCTTGGCGTCGATTCCTGAAATGCTACACGAGAAAATGTCGTCACGTTACATCGTGAGTAACTCCTTGTCTTTTTCGTTTTTCATGGTCTGTAGGACATCGATGGTGGCGACATCGAAGACATCCTTAAAGTGACTCAGAAACATCTTCTCCTTGACATGGTCCGACTCTGGCCAACGAGTCCGGTGTTTCTTAACTGCTTGGTATTTGTCGTGGTTTCTTCGCAGTTTCCTGACACAAGAATACCCCGCTGTGCCAGGATCCTGGCCCTCTCCCATACGGTGAGGACCTCGCCCCTTGCCAAGTTCACGCTTTCCGAGACGGTCTTCTTTTTCACGACGTGATGGAACAGGTACGACGACAGCACATTCCGCTTACTTAGAAGGGTACATGACAGGGAATCAACTGAGAAAATAATTAGAATAAAGAAAATCTTTAAAGTGGGCCAACCTCTAAATATTATTGTATTTTGATGAAATTATCATAAAACAGTAGGAATGCAACAGAAAAAGTAGTATTGTGGAGAAAGGATCAGTGAACTTTGAAATTTTACCCCCGTTTATGGACCACCTTAATATATATATATATATATATATATATATATATATATATATATATATATGTTATTATTTAATAAATAAGTGATCTCCCCAGAGTCATTTTTATAATTGAAAATTCTTGACCAACTAAATGATAATGATTTCCAAACTTCAATTTCCTTTCAGTTCTCTGATGATGTATCAGGATCAGTGAATTTTGAAATTTTACCCCCGTTTATGGACCACTTTAATATATATATATATATATATATATATATATATATATATATATATATATATATATATATGTTATTATTTAATAAATAAGTGATCTCCCCAGAGTCATTTTTATCATTGAAAATTCTTGACCAACTAAATGATAATGATTTCCAAACTTCAATTTCCTTTCAGTTCTCTGATGATGTATCAGGGTATTACGTTTCTAAAGCGCAAGATGTTGCTTTTTCATCCATAACTTGAGTGGTCAATAACTAAATAAACCGGCAGTAGGTGTTTATCTGTGACGTCGATGTTGTAGTCGTGTGGATTGAAATAGGGCGACTGTGGTAGCCAAAAGTCATTCGACGCGACAGATGTTCATGTTTGACCAAAACCACTTTTGTACGAACCTGGCCGTTTGCTCCTCGGCAACGTCCTGCTTAAACACAGAGTGTTTTTAATCGTTATCTTCCTCACTCATGGCAAGAAGCTTCTAGCCCCATTGCCCTGTAATAAGCTATTTTGACTTATTATCCGGCCGCGATCCACAAAGGCGGCATCTTCTCGACATTCGAATCCATGACGCCAAGTATCATCGCGAAGGCCGCGTTCTTGGTAATGGACTCGTAGCAGACCTCGGCTCAAAGACGTTGTGGCCGCGGCTTACCACGCAATTGTTTTCCTTTTTTACGAGCGATCAACCCTGAAGGATCTTTTAGCAGAAAAGAAAAAAGAATTCGATTGCCATGACACTTCAAGTCGCTGAGATCGCGACGACAGCACTTTCAACATTATTAGCGCATACTTTCGGTAAGCAGAGACCTTTTTACCCACCTTCTGACCTTGTCACACTCCTCCTTAGCTGCGTTTGACTCTGCGGCCACTTAGATATTTTGAGCTTCCTAGCATTATTGAAGGCCTTTTTTGCAGATAAAACGGTTGGCATCTTTAAGTCTGACTAAAACAAAGAAGGTAATCTATAGTCAAAAGCTAAATATAACGTCATGTATAAAAAATTAAGGGATTTATAAAAATCCCTTGATATTTCCAATTCCCATGATTTTTCAAATTTTATTATATCAGATCTTGATTTATTTGATGTATTCTTAGATATATTCAAATATGAATGTATATCTTTGCCTGAACAAAATTTGCGCTTTTAGAATTCTGATGAAGATCACTTTCTTATGAATTATATTCCCTTTTCTTATAAACTAAAACATTTTAGTTTCTTTTTTCCATTTAGGTCCTTTAATTAACAATCAACTTTCCTATGTTTAGGAAGAATAAAGTAAATTTCAGTAAGTAAATTATTATCATGTTTGACTCTTGAAAAAACTAATTCTTTGTGGTTTCATTGATATCCCTTTCTCCTAGACATTAAATTTTATATCTTTTTCTGGCCTTCAGTTAATTACTTTTGGTGATCAAGGGAAATTAGAGTATTCTAGTATCTGAAGTCACTAGTTTTCAAACCTGATATTAGTTGCTCAGCTTAAATTTTAACAAATAATTTAGGCAGAACCCTTTATTTAATTTTTTGTAGATAAGTAACATTTCTTAGATAATTCTTGCCGAACTTTACATTTTGTTTTTTAAGTAGCGAAAATATTTTTTAATTAATGAGCAAATTTGAATTATATTCTATTTGACGAATTGAGGTTTTGTACTCTTAGACTTATATTGTACATTTTCTTAAACATTATTAAACTTATTTATCCATCAATATTTATCTATTTCCTATTTATTTGATGAAATAAATTATTTCTCTAGCATTCTTTCATTGGAAGTTATTTTGAAAGAAGAATTAAGTAAAAAATAAATTGACGTATTAAAAATGAACAAGGAATAGGTTTTCGCCCAATGGATTTTATTATTAGCAAATGACTTTAATTGAGTGAATGAAATGAGAGTGAAAACACGCTTAACATTTAAACTGAATTATTGGCTGAAATTAGAGTGAAAATAAGTGAAAGTACGTAGAGAGGAAATCAGCAAATTACAAATAAATTTGAAAGGCTAAATACAGCCTGAGCTAAAACTAAGGAGTTGCAATGGGTTAGGTAGTTTTACTAAAGTGAATTTTAGTAAGTTGCCTTGCATTCATCAAAGACAGCGATGCATAATCTATATAATATAAATTTGGACAAGTGTAAATAATGGTTTTAGGATCATTGGAACTAGAAGTTCATGATGATTCTTCCTCATACGAGCTTATTTTCTAAAGAATGCCTTCTATGTATTTATTATCTAAATAAATCAGGTTTATATTAATTCTGTTATTTTATAATCAACAGGGTGGTTTTCAGTACCATTTGAGATTGACGCCTAGAGGTTTGCATGACAACAAGGCACCTACGAGAGTAGATGTAGATATGGCTATTTTTCTGTTGTGTGCTTCCACTTCTATCTTCACCACTTTCAATCCAGAATACTCTTTCAAGTTTTCAATCTATTTTCTGCTCTTTTATTCTCGATTGTCCTGAATGTGAGGGTATTCGTAGTAATGTAGCTGACACTTTATTCCTGTGAACAAGAAAGAGGTTAAAGGAGAGAATGAATGATAGTGATGCCCACTCCACAGGAAAATTAAGACACTCTGGCAATGTTGATATTTATTGATATAGTATATTTGAGAATTCATGATTTTTGCAAGTGGAATTTGCATTAAGGGAGCCACAGTTAAATAATGAGAGTTTAATTCGCTGAGAATTCCCTAGTGAAATGTATGATTGTTCGACTCAGTTATTTCTTAAGGCGTTAAGTCTTGCATTATAGAATTTTCTCTAATATTGATATTAGTCAGAAAAAATAAATAAAAATTTCAAGTTCACTAGAGTTATATACACGTACGACTATCCAAGATATTCATTTTTTAAACATTCTTAGTAAGCCAACTCCCGGTGCTTTGTTTGTATGACTGTAAAGTATTATAGTTTTGCTTCGTCTATGTGAATTAAGCAAGTATCATTCAAACTCATGAAAGTATGTAAGCAAAGTTTCGAATTAAAATTGAAAGAAATTGCTTTTTAAGGATCCTATTCCGTTATGGACTGACTGGATATTGTGAAACAAGTTATAGGAAATCTATAGAGGTGAACTTTCTGATTGGTGGAGAGTTTCCATGGACATAGTGGACGTTGTTACACGTCTCTTTCTTTCAAGCTTCCACATATTCACAAATAGGCATGGAGATATGATTAGGGGAAAAGGTTGTCCAACAGAACAGTAACCTCAAAGCACAAATCATACTTTTTGAACGGTTGGGAGTTTCTAGCAAAGTTAATTTATTGTACTCATTCAGAATAAATCCAGCAAGTATGGACTGTTTGCAGTCCTTTGTGCGTTTAATCACAAAGTAAAGTTATGTTGAAATGCTTCAAACCTTGAAAAGGTGGAGAAAAGACGAGCGAACTTTTCTACTATGCTCGGCTATAATATAAAGAGGAAGACCAAAGCTCTTATTTTTTTGTGAAAAATAATCTGTATTCATTCTATAGTTCAAAAGATATAGCTATCACTTATTTGTTAGATAAAAAAAAGTTAAAGCCGGGAGATTGAAGGTAGGTACCCGAAATATCTATGCGAATGATAGAAAACCGAGCATTTCTAAATGCGAATTGCCCTTAATGTGGTCGTTTGAAATTCTTCCTGGCAGTCCAATGGCAATATAAGGTAAATACTAGAGACAATATTTTTCGTAAGGATGGCTAAAATGTTCTTATTACAATAAAGAATGTCTCTCTAATATCTGTATGGGTTAACTGAAATAATAGTTTAAATTTTTTTAATAATAAATGAAAGACAAGCTCCTAAAGTTTATTAACTTAAGATTCAAGGAAAAATGGTTTTATTAGCGTTAGGTGGAAGGGAGAAAGAGCGAAGAAGGTTCTACGAGTATGTTTGTGTGGCACGATTCCAAATGTTTATGTACGTGGGACGCCATTTTTTCTGATAATATGCAAATCAATCAATTACTTTCTGAGCTTGAGGATTTAAAATTAACTTTGTGCGTGATTTCTTTTCTATATTTAATTTTTTTACTAAATTAGGTGTCTAGATTGCTTCATAAGTAAACTTACCATTTTTTGGAATGTGGGTTTTCTTTAATTATATTTTATGAACTTTTACTTTTAAGTCCATTTCCTTGTCAGACATACTCTAGTTATAGAAGAATACATATTTCTTATAGCTATGGATAAAAGAGAGGAGTCGAAAGGAAACAGCGGAGAAAGCAAACATTTAATATGTGAACTGAGAGTAAAAGAGCATATTTAGGAAAAATGAAAATAGTCTGAAATATTGAAATATTTAATTCAACGACATTAGTCATCAAATAAATTACCCCATCTGCACATTTGCTTGAGTGACCACCCCTTATTTGAGGTTTTGTGGCAAATTTGTCGTTTCAAATATCTTTTAGCTGAGTAAGACTTTGTTATAAGAAGTTTAATCAATTCCACGTCATTTTTTACTCTGAAGATTAAATTCATATTTGTTCATCCAAACATAAATCTATCTATTCTCTCTATCTAAGAGTGAAAATAGATAAGAATTTAATTTATTAATTCAATGTGCTGCAATTAGAAATAAAGCAACCGAAGTTAATCATTTATTAGGCAATCCGTCTCAACGCTTAATTCAGAGACGATGTTAAAACTAAACACTTTATTATTCAGACCTATATTAGATTATGCTGCTCCCTTCTGTTCTCCACAAATAACTAGAAATGTAGATATAACCGAAAAGGTAATATGTCGCTATCGAAAATAAGAGGGTAAAAAAATTTTTACCTACAATGATAAGCTTAAAAAACTTAATCTCTTTTCCCTTGAACTGAGAAAGAAAATGGAAGAGAAAATAGAAACATATAAATTACTGATGAATATGTCCGATAATGCAAAAAATATTTTTAATTTGACAGACGTGACAGCAACCCTAGTATACGTTTGGAATATTTTTCACTATAAAGTATTACGGACACCCACCTCTCTTTTTTTCCTATCTGGCTCCTTACCTCTTTGACACGGTGTTTTCATTTAATCTATGTGGAGAGCACCGATACAAAAAGCGGAGGTGAAGACGGAGCCGGCTGGCAGAAGGAAGAAGAACGGAAGATTACGTTGCGTAGTTCGAACAAACATTGAAGGTATTATAACGAAAGGAAGAATTCTTCGACAAGCGGCCTATTACATTCTTTTTCTGAGGTGAGTGTCGTTGTTATTCTTTCTTTATATAGCAGTTAACTTTAATTAACCAAATTAAGTCGAAGAATTCAACTTATTGCAGCATCCTATTTCCTTGTTAGGATTAAGATTGCTGCACCATAACCAAACATTCCCCATCAGCAAAGTTTCCATTTCATGTCCTCGGCGGATCCTTTCCCTTGTCCAATTTTCGTGTATTATTTTGTGTGTATAATCTTTGTATTTTTGTGCGCTATTATATTTAATATGTCTGTAAAAGTACCAACCAATGAGGAGTTGAGGTTCATAAAAATTTCCCTAACTAAAATAACTAGGAATGTCCTCAAAAAACCCGAAGAAAGCCTCACTCCTCAATACCTCAAAAATATAATAGCCTTCATTCAAGAAAAGTTTGAGGCTCTTAAGAAAGCCCAAAATGCCCACTATTTGTACATTTCTTCATTAGAAGAACTAGGGGAAGAGGCAATAGATGTTCGAGCTGGAAGAATTGTCAGAGCTGGCTACTGAGTACAATGATGGAATACTATCCTGTATCAGCACTCTTAAATCTAAATTAATAGAACCAAACTCTCCTATCAGCAATACCAGTAGGTGCAGTCATAATTACCCCATCTTCACTTCTCAGTCTATACCAGGTTTTAAAGTTCAGTTGCCTGAACTCAAAATTACCCCCTTTGGAAAAAATGAGGAAGACCCATTTGAGTTTTTTAGATTTAAGGCTTCTTTTTTCAATGACATTAATAGTGTTGAAGGTTTGAAGAACTCAGTCAAGTTAGTTTACCTCAAGGCATACCTTAAAGATAGGTTTTGCAATTAATTGAGAATCTTCCCATAGCAGATGGAAACTTTGAAGCTGCTTGGACCATTTTAGAGGAAGAATTCTTTGACCAGGATTTACTGATTAATGAAACCCTAACCCAAATTATTACTTGGAGTCCTTGTACTAATCTTGAAATGAACATGGACCTCATCTCGTATCGTAAAGCAAAAACTCTTGAACTAGAAAAGTTGGTCTAAAATTTACCGAGGAAGGTTCTTCAGGGTCAGTCCTCTTAAGTAATATTGTCAGAGCTAAACTGTTTTTACCCTTCCTTAAATAATTATGTAGGAAGGTATAAAATAACTTTCCATCAGCTGCTCTTATTTTTTCACATGCTTCATCTCTTTATAAACTGTTTAAACCTAGAGAATGTGTAAAATCTTTTGAGACCAAAGGGGATGGTAATGTGGTCAAAAGTGATAGGTCTGTTTCTAACCGACCTGTTGAGCTCACCAAAAAGGATAATAAAACTTATGTGCATTTTGACACTCATGTTAATAATAAACCACTTGGGTGTGAATTTTGTCAGTTGACTAATCATTCGTCAATACATTGTAAAAAGTATTCCAATTTTGAAAGCAGGTCCAAGAGAGCTGTTGAACTTGGGATGTGTAGCAGATGTCTTAGCCTAAATCATAGAGAGAGTGCTTGTTCAAGTATTAATAGTAGGTTACCTTTTTCATGTTTACTGTTGCCATACCTCAACTTATGTAACCCCAATGTGTCCTTCCATGCTTCTGTCACTTTCTTCTGCAAAATCTGTGAAGGAGGAAGAAAGTAACAGATGACTAACCGTTGGATCCAGTGTTATGCTTGTTTTTACAAACTCCTACAGGTTTTCAGAGAATGCCTTTTCTACTTGATAGTGGGGCTCAGTTATCAATAATAGATTATAGCCAACTTCAAAAGTATGGTGTAAAAGCTAAAGCAATTGCAAAGCCTATAATTAGCATGGGCATTAATTGTTCCATCCAAGGTTATTTGTTTGATACTTCCATTATCTTACCCAGTTCAGATAAAGCTCAAGTAAATTTTTTCTGTGTACCAAATCTAAATTTGAATCTGACTGTAAAAGGTATCTCTTCAACTTTAGACAAGCTTAAACTTATGGATTTCCCTCTGAGTAAAAATATACTAAATTAACATAATGATTCAATCCATATTTGATCAATTTTAGGCAATGATATTTTGCAACATTTCAGGGTTTTTGAGTTACAAAATTTGAATGGAGCTAGGATGCTTCGAGTATCAAATGGGTTTATACCCATTGGATCTATTGAATTCCTGACTGCTACTATTTCCAATAAGAAATTTCAACATTGTAGTAATACCAAGGATCTGCCAAACCATGAAGATTTTTCTTTGCCTATTTCTTATAAATTTAATGTCTCTAGCCAAGTAGAATCACCCTATATAAAGGGAAAAAACTTTGGAAATTTTGCTGACTCGCATAATTTGTCTAATGTTCATAAAAAAGCATCTGCTGATCCCTCTTATCCTGTCCGCCATGATGTCTCTTGTCAGGCTGACATCCCTGAAAAGGGAAAAGTTAAGAGAAAGGTCAGACCTTTAATAGTCTTTTCAAAAGTTCTCTTTTGTGAATACAGAAGTTGAAGTACCTAAACAGTATAATAATGCAGTTAATTTTGTATTAAATCCTAAATCAAACTATTTCTCCCCTATGTCTGAGGCATTTCCTAATTCAGATGTAGAACTTAATCTGGAAAACTTGTATTCCCTAGAAACCATAGGTATTAGGCAAGAAAATACTTCCCTATATTATGAGAAAGAAGTGGAAAACTTTAAAAATTCAATCCAGTTTTAAAATGGGCATTATTATATAGATATACCTTGGCACAGAGATGTCTTAGATAAAGTCCCATCAAATTATAACTTAGCCAAACTTATTGCTAGAAAGGTGTCCAGTAAGAATGGTCCTTTAGATTCAAATTTTTTGAAGTATTCCAGGAACAACTTAAATTAGGTATAATAGGGGAACTTAAGGAATTTTCCAATCCAGATGACCATAAATGGATACCTCACAGACCCATCATAACCAAAGATCCATTAGTTAACTATACAAAAATTTGCCCATTCTTTAATGCATCTTTAAAAGAAGAAAAACAGTCCATCACTAAATGAAGCTGTTTATGCAGGTACTGACACGCTAAATGTCTTGTTAAGTTTATTGATGTACTTTAAGACCAATGAGTATGTGTTGTTAGCAGATATTGCAAAAGCCTTTCTCAATATCAAATTAAATAAGGATAGTGACAAGAACTGTTTTAGTTTTGTTGTGTATTATAATAATGAATTTCATTATTTCCGTTATTCCACCATTATATTTGGATTGATCTGTTCACCCTTTATATTGAATTATGTCTTATATCATCATGCCCAGAACTATAATAATGTCATTGTAAGAGACATTATACAACATAAATTTTATGTAGATAACCTCATATTAACTAACAGGGATAAAAATACTCTAATTAAGATTGGACATGCAGTGTCCAGTACCATGTCAGGGGCAGGATTATTACTTAGAGAGTGGTGTAGCAATGCTAATAAAGTTGTTAACCAATTTGTCACAAGTGAGAAAACTTTAACTACTAATGAATCTAAAGTATTAGGATATGTCTTTAAACCTGAGGAGGATAAAATGTCTCTTAAAGTAAATTATGTAGATCCTAAGTGTAATACCAAGAGACAAATAGTCAGTTCTGTATCATCTGTGTCTGATCCTATAGGATTTATTTCCCCTCTATTAGTTGAATCAAAACTTTTTATAAGGAATTTATGCACCAATAAATATTCTTGGGATCAAGAACTTCCAGAAGAAATTTTATCTGAATGGCAGCATTATGCCACTAAATTCAACAAGTATCTTGGTCAGGAAAAGATGTCTGTATCTCGCAAAGTTGCCAACGATGATCTACCATGCTCCTTAATTATTTTTACTGATGCCTCAAAACAAGCTTATGGTTTTTCAATTTATTGTTTTCAAAATGGAAATTCTAAGTTGCTCTTCAGTAAATTTAAATTAACTCCATTGCCTAACAAAACATTGCCATCATTAGAATTGTTGGCAATTTTTTTGGCCATAAAGTGTATGGATACAATTGTAAGTGATTCAAATTTCAATCTCAATGTTGAAAATATTACTTTTCTTACTGACAGTCAGGTGGCTCTTGCTTGGACCTTGACTGGAAGAGCTATGAAAAAGAATATTTTCGTAAATAATAGGTTAAAGGATATGGAAATATTCCCAAACAGGCTAGAAAAGAGAAACATTCTCCTGTCCTTTAAATATGTTCCTTCTGAACATAATATAGATGATAATTTAACTAGAGTTGTGTCTATTTCCAAGTTTCGCAATCAGGTGTCTATGTGGCTTAATGGTCCTATTTGGATTATCTTACCTGTGAAAGATTGGCCTAAAGGTCAGTTAGGCTGTCTTCCAGCTCCATTTAAGGAGGGAAGTTGTTCTATAGATGAACAGTCTTCTCCTGTCGTACTACCTGTAGAAGAAGATACTCAAGTTATTGACTTAAATAAATTTTCTTCATGTACCAAATTAATTTCAGTAACTTCAAAGATGTTAACAGCTGTTAAAATGTTAAAAAATTGGTAATAAATGTAGCATAAATTAAAGAATTAAGCTTTGTGTTTCTTATTAAACAAATGCAGTGTGTTTGTTTTGCAGAAGAAATTAAATTTCCTTACAATTTTCCTACCTCTTATAAAAATGTACCCATTCTTGTTAAAAATCTCAACCTGTTCCTAGATTGTAATGGTATTCTTTGGTCTAAAGGAAGGATGTCCAAGAATTTACTTTTAAGTTATGATGCAGTAAACCCAATCATTCTTAGTGATCAACAGCATTTAACAACATTAATCATAAGGAATTCCCATCTTTCCTGCAAGCATTTGGGTGTGGATTCCACTGTTAATCATCTTAGACAAACTGGTTTTGGAGTCCTTAAAGTTAAACAAGCAGTAAAGAAAGTATTAAAAAATTGTATTTTATGCCATAAATACAATTCTAGCCATTTCCATGCCCCAGCTACACCTTCTCTTCCAAAAGATAGAGTTAACTTTGTTAATCCCTTTGAGCATACTGGCATAGATTTTACTGGACATTTCTTCACTTCTGATTTTCCTGGTAACAAACATAAAATATATATATTACTTTTCACAAGTATGAATTCAAGAGCTATTCATTTAGAAGTTGGAAACAATATGTCTGTGGAAGAATTTATTATGGCTTTTGTCCGGTTTTATAATAGATATGGTCTGCCAAAAGTTTTGTATTCAGATAATGCAAGGTCATTTACTTCAAGCACATCACTTTTATCAAATCTCATTGCTTCAGATATTTTTCAAGAAAAATTTGTTAAATATAACTTAGTGCATAAGACAATCCCAGCATACTCTCCTTGGTTAGGGGCCAGTTGGGAAAGACTCATTAAAACTGTAAAACAATGCATATATAAAACTTTTGGAAGATCAATTGTAAAGGAATCTAATTTTATAACAGCCATTTCAGATATTCAACTGGCCATAAACAACCGTCGTTTAACATATAGAGATAAAGAGAATAGTATAAAGGTAATCACTCCTAATCATCTCATGTCATGCCGAGTATCTTTCCCATCATTAATTATTTCTGAAGAATTTATTGATAGCAATATTGATTCAGAAGAAATTAGAGACAATTTATTAAACTCTCTTGAGTTAAAAGATGTAATAGTTAACAGATTTCTAAAAGAATGGTATACTGATTATCTTCTTTTTTTAAGAAATAAACATAGTAATTCATTTTCGCATGTAGATTGTTATAAGGGAAATAATAAATATTTATATGAAGGTTCTGTGGTGCTTATTAAAAATCCAATTAAACCTCGCCCATACTGGAGTATTGGCAAAATAGTAGAAGTGCTCCCAGGTGAAGTCAATTTAATTCGTGTGGTTAAAGTTTTAAAACATGATAATAATATTGTAACTACTTCAGTAACTAACCTGTATCCGTTGGAATTAGATAGTGGGGACGGTCAGCAGCAGTTAGGTAGTCAAGAAACTCTTTCTGGTGTTGAAGCGGATCCTGATAAAATTATTGCTGGTGAGAATGTTGTTTCAGCTTCTCAACCTAGCAGAAAAGCTGCAATAAAATTTAAAGAAAGGATGGATGAATGGTTAAAGTCTGATCAACTTTAACTTTCCGAATAACTTAGTTTATTTATGTATAAAACTTTTCAAGATAGCTTTATATTTATAATCTTTAAAAATGTGTTAACATTTAAACTTTATACAGTAAATACTGCAGACACATGAACTTCTAAACAAATAAAAACTTATATGTATTAAGGAAAAAAGATATCCCATAAATTTAATATTTGAAGGACTTTTAAATCTTTTAAAATATATTCACACTATTTGTAAATTTAAAATCAAATTTTGATGAAGAAATATTTAAACAAGGGAGAAGGTAGGTCGCTGGGGGACTAAACAAAATTTATCTCCCAGGGAGTTGCTTTTCCTTTGATAAAAATTTATCTGCATATCATAGATAAGCTATGTAATATAAAATGTAAATAGTATTATTATTAAATATTAAGCTGTTAAACTATGTTTATCAGTTTAATTTCCTGAGGGGGAGTGTTTGGAATATTTTTCACTATAAAGTATTACGGACACCCACCTCTCTTTTTTCCTATCTGGCTCCTTACCTCTTTGACACGGTGTTTTTATTTAATCTATGTGGAGAGCACCGAAACAAAAAGCGGAGGTGAAGACGGAGCCAGCTGGCAGAAGGAAGAAGAACGGAAGATTACGTTGCGTAGTTCGAACAAACATTGAAGGTATTCTAGCGAAAGGAAGAATTCTTCGACAAGCGGCCTATTATATTCTTTTTTTGAGGTGGTTGTCGTTGTTATTCTTTCTTTATATAGCAGTTAACTTCAATTAACCAAATACAAAAAAAAGATGAAGAGGTAAAAATTCAAAACATCAAAAGCAAAATTTGCCTTCACCACAAAGAGTATTCACGGATCTAAACACAGAAATTATGAAGACAAATTTCGATAAATATTTAAAAAAATAAAGTTTCAGTAGTTTATAAATATCAAATGAGGTTCCACTCATATTACCCTTATTCTTAATAGGACACATCATGTAGGTGCCAATAAATTGTTTGTTTGCGTTAAAAGTTAGTGCTATCAGCTTCGGGGCTTTAAAAATATGAAAAATGTTCGTAAATTTAAGAACCTGGCCAAAAAATGAATGCCGGGTATTCGAGATTTTGCTTATTAGCCCATTTTACCTTATACCTAATGCCAATATTTAATGGTAAAACTAAAGAATATTGGTATAAATACTTGCGAAGAAGAAATTTATTTGGGAATCAATATTATAGAACAAGCTACATGCAATATAATTGCATCATAGTGCAAACTTATTATCCCAAACTTCAACATATTTTCTTACTCGTACCTACCCTCTTCTTACATATAACTTTTAATTGTGCATGTTTCATCTTGTAGACACTTTTTCTTATTATTTGTCACCACTTTTTTAACGGAGCCGATCGGGGGATTAAGTACGCATCGATTAAACATTAATATTTTTATGCATAAACTAATCATGTGGTGATCCCTCTCTGTACTTTAGATCAGTGTCTTACTTGAGCATATATTCATCAGGTATTAATAAGTTCCCAACAGGTGACGTTAATTTATGGCCTAATATGAAGAACACTACTTCCATTAAAATTAAGAGAGCTCCACACCAATGCTGCCATCTCAATGCTTGGTGTGGGTATGGTATATTCCTAACATAGGCGCTTTCTTCATGGCATAAAATATAGCGAGCTGCATTGCACCAATAGTGGTCAATTTTGGTTTCATCAAACCAAAACACATTGATCTTGCTTCTCTATGTGCAACTGACATGTTTATAACATACTCACATGTGAGCTTTCTTTAGAAATGACATCTTGCCTAATGACCGTTATCTAAGGCTTTTGTCTATGAAGATTCTTACTCATTGTTCCTTTCTTAACTGATCTCCTGTCCTTACCAGATTGTCTTGAAATTCTTCTATAGTTATTATATTGTTTCCGAATACCAACCTCAGGATCCGACCACGGACTTTTTAAATAGTTTTGGGAGAGCTACAACGTGAGAGAGGTGCGTAATGCTTATTAAAGTCTTCCGACATCAGATATAAAAACTACAGAGCTGTGAGGAACAAGTAAGCTTGAGAAAGACTTCAATTGCTTTTTCCTTTGCTTTAGTGCTTTATTTTCTTGTATTTCATATCAGGTGAAAGTTCATTACTTGTATCCTTGATCGCACACTGTTGCATTAAAAAGTTAATCAGTAAAATGACGTTATGCACAAAAAATATCAATGTAAACTATTGTTGGCACATTTTTTATCATTTTACCTTTTTGAAGAAACTTATAGACAAATAAACCAATAAGTTAATTGAAACTATTTTTACTGGATGACGATATATGTACTTATTGCACTTGTACTTATGTACTTATTTCCCCTTAACTAAGATAACTTCTGGTGCTTTAGTGCTTTCCGGCAATTGTAATATGAATTAAAATATCTGGTAGTGTCATTTCGTTCATGAGGCCAAATTATGAGAGCGAAACTTATAGAAAAAAATGAGAGAAATTTAAACCTGAAAGGCCTTAAAGATCAGCAAACCTCATAACTAAATGAGTAAGCCAATAACTAAAATGAAGGAAAAAGAGAAGAGGGGAATATTGCAAGTTTTCCTAAATTTAATGAATCTCTAATTATCGATGATGATGTTTCAAGATATCTATCAATGCCTTCTCTAAAAATGGAAATGTAATCTTGCATGTAAATACAAACTGTTTATCATGAATTAAATTTTTATTCTTAAGCTATTAGAAGTAAGTAAATGAATGAATAAAGCTGGACTCAATTTCGATTAAAATCGACTAAGTAAAGGATATTAAGAATTATGAAGTTATTAATATAATGATTTTCAATGTACATATATGCATGTCGTAGGTTAGCCGAGATTATATATATAAATATATATTTATTTGTACATATATTAATTTTTAATAAACCAAATAAACTTTGACTTGAGGCGTAGGTTCGTGGCTCGGTGATCGCTAAAGGATCGTTCTCTAAGAGTGCTAAACTTTATTTTTATCCTAGAGAATGAATAAAAGGGGTTTCTTTCTTGACTTTATCAATTATTGCCGCTTTAACTTGTTCGATGATAATTAAAACAGGGCTTTTACTACAAAAAAAGAGACTTAAATGAACATAAACCATCTCACAAAATAACATTAAAAAAATACAGATATAATACACTTAAAAAAAAAGAAAAGAAAATGGGATTACTGGGTGAGCTCTCTAAGCTCGATTCCAGATAGAATTTTACGGGGGAAACAATTTTAAGGTTAATTTTTTTTGTCCTTAGCCAGACATCTAATAAACTAATTATTATGCACGGGGACATAAACGCCTGGATTATTTTTTACTCACATAAGGTAATTGAGATTAAATACCCGAGACCAGTTAGACTATCTTTGGAGATTTTCTTCCGGAGAGGCGTAGCTCAAGTAGTTGGTTGTTTGCTCAATAGATGGCGTTTGTCGACCTGCCTGTCGATTTGACGGGTGACGTCACGAGGGATCTGGTTTGGCTGGATGCTCAAGCGAAAGCTTAGTCCTTCTACTTATAGCCGGTTGGGGCGACCTTGACCTTGTTCTCTTCAGAAAGAGATGAAACCGTTGTCTTCCTTTTTTTCTATCTAGTTGGGGTTTGTCTAACTCAGAAAGAGTAAGATTTGTAGTCCTCAAAATAAGTAGCTTGATACTCCATAATCTTGTGGCTCGAATGGCGCCTAGCTTCCTTGGTACAATCTGGTTTTGTACAAGGACTGCATGTTCTCCTTAACTTGCCAAAAATTTTCTGCCAGTGATTTTTCTGTTTTCTTTTCGAACTCTAAAAATCTCTCCACCGGTGACTTTCTTGTCTCTTCCGTTAGAACGAACAAAAAGCCTCTTTCCTCAGGTCAACCTGTTATATACCCAAATTACTCCCACGGGGTAATGGGGAAGTGGAAGGGAGACTCGCAGGGTGACACCTCAGGTTGGTCTCCAACGCTTGGCGTCTTGTAGCTCTGACAGAGGGTAATACGAGATCGGCAGTTTGTACTTTTGAATGGATTGTTTATAAGTACACCCTCGAAGGGCCTGCCCTTTGATCTGAGGTCAGGAATCTATCTCGTAAGATTTATCCTTTTGCCCGTTCTCCTATGTTACCGGAGAAATTCGGAGGGGTAAAGCTAATCCCGGATGTCCTTTTTTAATATTTCTTTGGCCTTGATACATATATATATATATATATATATATATATATATATATATATATATATATATATATATACTAAACTTTTATACCTCTACAATGCATAACCAACGTAGTTTAATTTTATGTTTCAAAATATCTATCACGTTATTAGGTAATATTCCTTTTTGACGCTCTAAAAGCTTAATCATTATAAAACAAACCAGATTATCATAAAATACCGTTGTTCCTCTCGTAGTTATTTTACAGGCCCCTCATAACCAGACTCTTTCTCTTTTATTAATTATTACTATTATAAATGATATATTAAAAGCCCAGAGAACGATTAATGGGTAAAAAATAAAGTCTATCTAATTACAATTCGCCATGTTGTTCGACTCCTTTATGATAAGGTAACAGAAATCTTAACTACTCCAAATACAAACCAAAGTGACACCTTTTACATTCCTAACTTCCTTTGATATGATATACATAGGACATGTAGTGGAAATAACAAAAAATATTTATTATACTTTCCTTATAACTCATAGTATTCCCAATTATATAGTATAATAAATTACACTCAATATTCTTTAACATTTATGGCTGACCTATGAATAATATATCAGTTTAATTTGCACATACATTAAGAAATTTGCTTGATATCGGAACACTGTCAAGATGACCGGGAATGCAGGATTTCCGGGCCACGATTTATTGACCAATCTGGCGTTTCAGGGGTGAGTTGACTTATAAAATTTATGAGAGGGCAGAGAAGATTTTCAGTTTTAGATCTGTATCCGATCACGTATACAACAGTTTTAGATTATGGTAAAAAATTATTTCTTTGGATTTATCTTCTTTATTTTAGGAAATGATTTATAATTTGAGAAATATAGGATGGATAAAGAGCCAGTTTATACCAAATAAACTAAGAAAATTTTACAGACAAAGTAAAGTTCTTTTTAAAATATTTTGATGCCAAATGATTTTATTCCAATTGATTTACTTCTTCCTTTCAAGTTAATTTAACGATTCTAACGTCAGTAATGTATGAACATACATTTGAACGCTTATGTAGATATGTTATATATATAAATAAACAGGTATGCGTAATGCTCTTACTTAACCATAAAAATTCCTAGGATGAAAAAATATCTCTCAACTTACTAAAATATATACGAAATAATATATATATATATATATATATATATATATTATTAAAAAAATACAGGGATTGAAAAAGCTATTAGAAGATTTTGCTTTGTTTTTTTAGTTAATTTAGTTCGAGGAATGAAAAGATAAAATATATTATCATATATTTTATTGGAAAAAATAAAAGAAGCAAGTGTGACGGACATTGAAATATATAGAGACTGGCTGAGTTAAGCTATTAATATGAAGAAGGAACATCAAATATAGCAAAAGATAATAAACTGTGCAATAGCATAATTCATCCCTTTCTCTTATCTTAAAATGAGAGTTTCTAACAAACACCCTGAAATACGTTATGATAGAAAATAACCAAGCATATCCAGTGTCCTTAAGATCAATCGATACAAAATTGAAACTCTGACTAAATGTTTTGGACCGAAACATTGTGGGTAACTTGACTTTGCACAGATTCAGTTAGAGTTTAGCTTTCATGGGAATAAAAACATACTTGGTTTATTCTGACCATGCCAGCTGAAAACAGAGAATATACGCAATATTCTCATCCCTCCTCGTCGAGAGAAGCATGTAAGCGAGTTATATTTTATTTATTTACCTCGTTTACAAAGTGGAACGACAGTATGATTAGGTTGAGAAGAATAACTTAGTGGCTACGGTCATGCACATCAAATTAATAGCTTCTTTGACGATTCTGAACGTGGTAGCAATGAGAGCCACGTTATGTCTCCTCAAATCTCCCCCAGGCTCACTTTAGATGTTTACCCTGAGGTAGTCGAGACTGTAGTCAAGACTTGGATTTACCTAATAGCTGTGAAAAGGACAGACGTTTCCCAGTAGCAAGCTGTTCACGCACATTATAAAAGGTAGGCACAGGCCTAGTTGTTCAATAACTTACCGTGCCATTGGTTACTAGTCTTGCGCTCTCTAGCTCCCCCGAATGAAACCCCAAAATTATTTCGTGTTGGCCATTATTGAGAAGGATATCACCAAGCCTGCTCACATATTTTAGGCGCTTTGAGGGCCACCATTGTATAGATAAAGTTTTTCCCTTACTAAGGTATGCAAACTTTTCATGTCCTTTTTATTAATTTTGTAAATATATTTATATAAAGGTAGTTCTATTTGTTTGTGAATTCTCATGAGAATTTACATATTGATTCATTTTGTAACAACTTGTAACAATTTTCCCTAGATTTAGCTAGAAAAAGGTGAATGTAGTTATTTGTTCCCTTGGTAGCTTATTAAAATATTAAAAAGCTAAAATTATTTTATTATATAATACTATATTATATTATGTAATATTATGTAAAATTTAGAGGCAATTCTTCCCAAATTTAACATGATGTAAAGGCCTCTTCTAGTGATATAAATATTGAAGAGCACTACTAAGACAAAAATGCCCCTAGCTCCTTTACAGCTTTAAGGTAAATTTGGGAATTTAATCAAGAAGATGACTAAATAGGACTGCAATTGAAATATATAATAGGTATACTAAAATCTCTTCTAACATTGAACATTGTTTAAAAAGATGAGAATCTTTCAATCATATCTACACTAAAGTCAGCCATCAGGTTTTGGAGGGGCAATGTCGAACGCTAAATGAAAACAAAATCTTTTTAAAACAAAGAAGAAAAACTGAAAATATGGCTGAAATGTTTCTTGTTCACCTAGAGAACTGTTTTAAAGAAATATGATCATCGGCTGGAAATATTTAATATGGGTGAGTAAGTTAAAATACTAAGAGTACTTCCAACCAAAACATTGCCAAGGGCTTCTGGGAAAAAAAAGTTTTCATTATTCCCCTCATCCTGTGAAATAAGTTGTCCTGTGAATTAATTTTATTTCCAAATTTTACTGATGCATTGTTATTTAAATTTTATTTTTTCAACAATTAGCGCTCTATCCGCATCATGCTTTAAGTACAGTTTAGGGTTTTCTCTCAAGATCAAGATAGGTAATGTGATGAAGCCATGCAAGAAGGGCATGTGTATTTAAGAACTTGACAGATATTCATGAATCATATTGGTTAATCTAGGGATATTTATCGAGTTTTAACTGCAAGAGAACTAAAGAGGAAAATATTTGTAACGAGGTAGGTTTATATAGATGAATTGAAAAAAAGTTGGAGATATATAACAACAGAACCTACTGCAGACTTTAGAACCGGGAGGAGATAATGATTGTATTGTGCCAGGGGGAAAAGCAGATAAGATGCGACATGTCACATGAGATCCCTCTGCGAGTGTATAACCGGAGAGTAAAAGGAAATATATTACAACATTCGGTTTGCTCTCTTAGGAGATTAGAAGTATTAGATTAAAACTTAGACCTCCTCCGAAATTGAAAAATTATCGATCTCTTATGTAGAAGAATGGTCACCCCCCCCACCCTCCCCTCTGTTCACTCGTGATGCAGTCCCAAGGCGGTTACCGCAAGGACATCCGCCCCAGGCATCGGCGACTCAAAAGCGTAACCACAACGTGGCACAACTTGGTGCCATGAAAGACCCTAAAGTTCAAAAAGGTAAGATCTCCCCCAGGAGAGTGAGATTCAGTTTCACGTTGAACAAGAAATTGGAGACGGGTTTCTCCCAATCTCGATGGCTAACGAGGAGCCGATGTTTGACTTCGTGGGTAAGACCGTTTGGAAAAAGAACTCTCCTGGGGCCGTCCTCAAGCCCCTCTCCCCCTTACCACTCCCCCAGTGGGGGGGCGAGGTATAAATGAGGAACTCTGAGGAAAATCGACGTAGTATACGTCAGTCTCTAGGTGACGAAGTCTTCGGATCAAATCGAACTACCGAGACTAGAGAGGTAGTGTACTTGGCTCGCCAGACCAAGAAGTACCCTGCAAGAGAGGCAGGGCTACCTACCTTAAGGGGCTAAGAAGAAGCTCATCCTCGAGCTAAGTCCCTGGTTATCAAACCAAACGATAAGTTAACTTTGGTAAGTTCGACTTACTCTCGCCAGAGAGACTCCTCATATCTTGGTGCACCTTAAACACCAGTGGTATTCCTCGTCTTTGAGGAATTAAGAAAAGAAGAAGGTAGTATACGTCAGTCTCTAGGTGACGAAGTCCTCGGATCCACAACAAGCTACCGAGAATGGAGAGGTAGTGTACTTGGCTCGCCAGACCAAGGAGTACCCTGCAAGAGAGGCAGGGCTACCTACCTTAAGGGGCTAAGAAGAAGCTCATCCTCGAGCTAAGTCCCTGGTTATCAAACCAAACGATAAGTTAACTTTGGTAAGTTCAACTTACTTTCGCCAGAGACACTCCTCATATGCTGGTGCACCTTAAACACCAGGGGTATTCCTCGTCCTTGAGGAATTAATAAGAAGAAGGAAAAGGCTCCCCCTCGAGCTCGTTATTCGGTGGCCACACCAAACTTTAAGTAACTTATTCTCGCCAGAGAAATCCCGCTCCGTTATCCTCGCCCGTGAAGAAGACCCACCCCGAGTTCAGTCCTCGTCCATAAGGAAATAAGTAACGAAGGAGAAAAGCTCCTCCTCGAGCTCGTTAATCGGTGATCACACCGCACTCCAAGTTAACTTGTTTTATGAAACAAGTTCGACTCACTCTCGCCAGAGAGACCACGACTGCCTAGGTGTTGCATAAGGCACCCTATTGGTTCTCGTCCTTGAAGAACCCTTCCCCCCCCGGAAGAACGTGTGGACCCCCCAGCTGCTACCCTCGCCAAAACGACCGTGGAATTTCGCCCATCTACAACTGGACACCCGGCACGCGTCGTGGGTCAATAACATTTCTGAGCCCTTTAAACTCCACATGAGTCCATAAGCCTAATTCTTATATTATTGTTTTGTCTAGAGAAAACGTTAACCAATTTTTGTGGGGAAACTAATTTAATTAATGCTTGTTTAGGATAATCTTCAGAGTATTGCTGTAATTAATGTCTAAATGTTATGTATTCAATTGATAAAAGTAAAATATAAGTTTATTTTGTGAATTAGTGGGCGTTTCTTTTATACCCTTACGTGTTGCAGAACGGCTCTGTTCTTTAAGATATTCTTATAATAGCAATATATATTAGATACACTTAGCACTCTTAGAGATAGAACAAAAAGGAGGGGAATTCTACGACACTAAATAAAAGTGGTGTCAGGTAAGTAGGGTTCTTATCAGAAAGAATTCTACGACATCTTACTAATGTAACTGAATCGATCTTTGGCCTATCATTTGTTAATCCGCTTTTAAATTTAGATAACCTTAGAGCATTACCTTTGATTTACCTAAGTTAAATTACATCTGCCATTTATCCGCTTATTCATTTATCCTAGTGTTCTGGTGAGGTAATTCTCTAACGAGAGGTAACTAGCTTTATCTTGCCACATTTATGCTAACCCCCAAAAGTGAAGGGAAATGAATTCTTCAGGGGGCACTGACCATGAGAAAGCACTTTACAAATTAAAGGAAAGAGGACGTTACTTCAAGAAGGCGAAGATATGATTCATGAAAGATCTTAAACGATGTATGATCTATCTAGCCAGATAATTCAGAATGGGAGATGTGGTAAATAGACTAATGGGCAGAGAGTTGAGCAAGAAGATTTAATAGATAGAATATTTTTATGATAGAAGAATACGAGTTACTATTTTGAGAGTTGGCTATTTTGGAGTATTAGTCTATGTGCATAAATTCTAGGTATCCTGAGGTCGTCTTTATTTTGCTCGGATTTATTTATGGTATTTAAAAGAGTGGCGAAATGTTCCTAGGCTCATTGTTGGCAAGTGAAGGTCGGGAGAAAAGAGAGAAAAGAAGTACAGTCTAGAGGAAATGTTCCACAAAAATGTAAAGTGGCTGGTTGTGGTTTATAGAAGTAAAGACGCAAGACCTTTGCATCTCTTTATGGTTCATGGACGAACATCGGCGAAAATAAGGATGGTGGGTGGATGTTTGCAAAAACTAGTTAATAGATAAATAGGAATTCAAACGTTGATGAGCAAGTGATTTGAAATAGTTTTATGGGGCACTTTTTTATATCAATATGATTTGGGAAGGTTAAGGTAATTATGACCTGAGAAAGTTAGTGAGTAGAAATAAAAAAGTTAAATAATATCAGATAACAGGGCTTATGCTGGTAAATGTTAAAATCTCCATCGATAAGTAAAGTTAGGATGGAGTAGAGAGGAACATTTACAGAAATTCACCCAGTTCAACGAAAAATCTGTTTGGTTTACTGAGAAAAATAAATAATCGTGACGGTTAGTGTTGACTATTGATGTAAGGCGGCAGGAAGGGGCTCAATGTGATTTGAGAGTTGATAAGAATAAGAAATGTAGCGAAATATTCGATAGAAAAGGAGGTGAAACTGTTTTTCTCTCTAATAACCTCTCTTCTGATGATCAAACAATGTAAGCCTCAAAGATGAGATACTGACGCTATCTTTCTCAAATATCTAACTTTCATAATTTACAAAAACAACATATAAATCAAATGATGAATGGGCGGATGTGGCAGAGACTGTAGGAATAGATGTGATTTGTTTATTTGAGTTAGTTTAGGTGTGTGTTATTGATATTTGTAAATATTACTGATCTCGAAACAGAGTCCTAGATTATTGAAAATAGAAAACAAATGTAGTCATAAAAGATGGTTTCAATATACGGTACCATCAAAATAGATCAAAACACCTGTATTTCTATTAGATCTTCCCTACTAGCTTTTGTCAGAGAAAACCTCTAGTTTCCCAAATTGATAAAAGATAAACCACAAATATGAAATACGTAAGTGCCACCCAAGCAGGTTGAAATGCCTCATAAACTGTTTGTTTCACACAAACAGTAGATTTACATAAATTGCTTTTAAAACAACAATAATTAGCCTATCTTGCATACCAGATAATTACTTGTAACCTTAAACGAAGTAACCTTAGAAGATAGTTCAGGTTTCCAATTTTTGTGATATTTAGCTCTTTGAAGAAATATTTACAGTTACCTCAGATACAAAGCTTTTTTCTCGTTTTTCATCATTTTAGTCTTTAATTTCTAATTTTTCTTCAAACTATTAATGGTGATATTTATGAACATGCAGATTCATTAACTCCCAAAAAATTTAGGTATTGTTCTGCGATTTTGTATTATAGCATGACTGATTGATCTTTTGCAGTATATAGGTATTGTAAGACGTTTTCTTACACTTCTATTCATTGATACAAATATCTTGGTCTCTAGGTCTCGTTTATTAGTGGCTTTAATGAACTATTTTGAATATCTCGTCTTTGTATCCATTTCTACTTTTGAAAAAGTAGATATGCAGGAATTGAATGTAAGCTCAATATGTTTCTGTATATTTTAGTCATATTACATAGTGGAAAGATAATGAATGCACAATAGTTCAATTTGTATATATTCTTTGATACTGTAAGGAGAAGAGAAGCCAAGAAGAATACCCCCTTCATTTGTTTTTTGGATTAATTCCCTCCTTGTCTACTACGTATAGCACCAGGTGGAGTCAGCTTTGTATCCAAGAAGAAAAATAAAAGAAGAAATAATTTAAATATCGGTCAGATCCTCACAAGTGTATTTAAGTTGGGCGCTAAAAGCTTTCACCTCGCCGATGAAATGCTAATCTCCGTAGTTGGGAAAGGATAGCAGAAAGTTTCCCACCCACATTGTTGTATTAGATTAATAGCTGTGTCGGGCGGCCTAAGCTAATCTCTCTAGGCGCCGGAAGCATTCTCACATACGTCTGTGCCTTCCAGTGATCTAGCATCATAAAAATGGCCGTCATATAAACACCCTGGGTTTTTCGAAGATGGGCAGATTGAGTTTGATATCTCGTCGCTTTCGATTCAGATCGTGTGTCTGTTTTTTCTAGTCCCTAAGATTCGCTTATAACATCAAGGTTGGATCTCACCAGACAGATCCATCTCTTTTGTCAAGGCTCACTCTGTTCAGAGCAAGCCTCAAATCATCGTTTCGTCCCGGAAGGACTAGCCGAGATTTATCTCGTCTCATCTGGAACCTACCCTCAGGGATCTCCAGTGTTCAGTTTGAGATTTCGCGCCGAGCCTCCTCAGAGTCTCGATATTTGGAGGGTGCAATTCTCTGGAGCAGAGTTGCCATCGTCCGTCTTCAAGGAGGATCCTGAAATCTCCATCCTCGTAACCATCAGGATATTCATCCCAGAATCACGACCATTTTCCGTCTCTATTCCCCCACGCCTAATTGCAAAAGTATTTCCTTTCCTGGAGGTGATTCCCTTTAAGGTAAAACGACCGTTGATTGTATCTACCATTAATCGACCCGCTTTCCGACTTTTAAATATTCCTTCTGTATAACTGATTTATAGTATCCCATTTAAAAGCTAATCAACAATTAATTAACGTTATCTGATTGCCAATTTTCTATAGTCTGTCAATATTATCCTTATTTATATTTCCTATGTTTCCCGTATGTATATATATATGTTAACTAGTCAATTATTAAAATTATATTTTGGGGCTTACCTCTTTAAATATATCCTTGAACTGCAACTTGGTAAACTTATTAAACGCTATCGGCCCCTGTATTAAAATCGCACTCTTATACATCGTAATCAATGGACTACCTTTACGAAGTGAACGAACTTGTACGTAGCCAAGGACGCCTACGTACATTAGAGGATATATGTGTATATAACTGTATATATATATGTCGTGATATGACATTACATTATATGAATACCATATTATATCTGCGGGGGAGGGATCAATAACTTAAAGGCGAACCCACAAGTAACGGAACGCCACGAGTTTAGACGCGCGGAATAACGAGATAAGAGTGCAACTAGGTCATGTAAAATTTGGGCAATGGCAAAGCTCAAGGTTATTTAAAGAGGCATGTACAAAAATATAATTTTATTTACATAAAATAAGAGAATTAATGGGCAAAATTACATTGGTAAACGAGGGGGGAATTGGTGAGTTATGCATCAAACTATAAGGTTAAAAATTCATGTATTACAGAAGGAGACTATTCAAATGGGGAGGATTAACTCAATTGGGTTGCTAAAGAGGGAGAGGGGTTGGCTTACGGGGGATTCCGGGTGAGACGTCAGGGTAAGGCTTCACGGATATCTTCTGCCGGCAATAAACGTGAGGCGAGGGCGCTCGGAGCTTCTGAGCGGGAAGTTATCGTAATGACGGTTCTCCAAAAGGGGGAGGAGCGGTAACGTCCGGTCCAGGGGAGAGTATTTTGGCCACCCGAAAACGAGGATCGAACGAGGAGGGCTTTGACAGGATTGATGAGTGGAGTCAGAAAAATCGCTTGATGGCGACGTCAAATGGAATTACCACACTGGCTGGGTTAATTCAATGATACAAAAGTTCAGCTGTCACTTTGCTTTGTCGTTAGCACTTGACTTGGAACTAGGGGAAACTTCTTGGGTCCAAGCGAGACTCCTCAACTCTGTGCCTCCCACATAGAAGACGACATCTATATATATATCCGACGCTCCCCCCGCGGGGTTGGGGGAAACAGCGCTACTCTCGAATGGCCTTAAATCTTCACGCTGAGGCAATTCTAACCGGCGCAAAGGTGGTCCGTGGTGGACGCGGTTCAAGGCTACCACTTGTGGATAGGGAAAAGGCTTACTAATTTAAGCCTAACCCAATACTAGAATTTTCAACAGCGCATAGACTTCACTTCCTTGCTGGAAAAGAAATTCCACGTGGAATTCCCCCACAATATACAAATTCTCGTGACTTTTATTTCTTTCCTCCCAACCAAAAGATACATATATGTATATATAGAGGTATTGTCTGAGGAGGTGAGCTATTCCTCGAAATATACAAATATCATGGTCTCTTGATCTCATTTTCTTAGTGTCTTAAACAATCTATTCTAAATATTTTGTTTTTGTATCCATTTCTACTTTTGAAAAAAAAGTAAATATACAGAATTTGAATGTATCGTCAATATGTTTCTTTATATTTTAGTCATATTACTTATTTAGAAAGATATTGAATGCACAATAGTTGAAAATTTAAGCTGAAACATAAAAAATATTGTTATACTCTGCTTTTTTATACAAAATTACAATTTTTTTAAACGTGCTAGCAAAATACAGACAGATATAATTAATATGTGTATATATATATATATATATTAATTCAATCTACGGCATCACCTGAAAACGATACCATTATTACATTTCTCGAAATATAAAATATTTAAAAGCTGTGAAAAAGAAATGAATGATATTTTCTCTATTTTAGTAAATCAAAGATAGGTCCAAAAGTCCCTTTTAAAGACTAATTGAATCCTTTTTTTTTACAAAAATGATCCGTTTTTCCTTCGTAATGTCAATTTCTTGTCATTATTGCAATATTTTACATTTTACTTTAACTTCTGTAAAGATTTTGCTATGCTCAAACCAAAACCTTCTCTTTCATTACCTCCAAAATTGAATAGACCATCTAGATGCAGTTTAAGATTTAGAGCGAACACTCATGCTGGGTAATATATTTGAGTGTGTAATTAATCAATCTAAAATACATCTCTGGCCTTGAATGTAAAAGTGCTCCATCATGTTGAAAAATAAATCATTTTCTGTATAGAGCCGACACTACTCTGGCAACAACATTGTCCTTAAAAGTTGTATGTAATTTAATAAATTCACATTTGTCATTTCAATTTCAATAGAGTGAAACTTGGTTTTAAGATCCAAGAAACTCAAGTAGATATCAACACTCTTTTTTTTCAGGTACCAACTATGCACTGGAATATTTCATATCTACCGCAAAGGAAACGTAAGTTTGACGGTTCGTGGAATTTGAGTTGCAAATCCTTTTGAACATGAACAATATCTTCCTAACATCCTAAACTAAAAATTTATATACACAGAGAAATATAAGTATTTTAAAGGCCCAAAGAAAGGAAAACTGGTAATACAACCCGGAAAAACGCTAAGAAATTTTTATTAAGTGTACCATTAAAGTATAAAAAGGAAAATAAGAGATATAGTAACAGAAAAATAGAGACAAACTATTTTGCTCATTATAAGAAAATTGAACAAAGGAGTTAGATCGAACCTGTGTCATTAAACGCTCTTCGCTAAAATGACCAAGACGCTCATCGCAAGAGCTACTACCCCCCCCCCCCCCCCCCCTACACTCAGCGGTTGATTTATTCAAGAAGCCTTTTGATTTACGAAGTGTAGGTTTTTATTCAGTGTGAGACAAGACAACTGTTTATCTAGTAGGAGGGGGCACGCGTTATTTGTTTGGAATGATTGAAAATCACATGTCAAGTGATAGATAGAAGATGTATTGTAAAGGCCTCAAAAAATAAAATCTGGTAACACCAGGGGAAAAACGCTAAAGAAATTATTATTAAGTGTACCATTCAATCTTAAAAAGGAAAATGGGAGATATAACGTCTAAACGGTAAAAAAGGTTTGCCTCCTTTTTATTCCTAAGTTTAATGTTACAATTAATTATAATTTCCTTAGCGCTTTTTCCGGTTGTATTACCAGTTTTCATTTCTTTGGGCTTTTAAAATACATCTATTATATATCACGTGTCATGTGATTTTCAATTATAAGAGAAGAAAAAAAAAAATATATATATATATATATATATATATATATATATATATATATATATATATATATATATATATATGCATTTATCCAAGACAAATTGCTGTGGTTAAGGTAATGGCCTTATTAGAGACCTGCTTCAGTTCTAGAAGGATAGGATCTCCCACTGGACTTGAAGCAGAGCACCTGACTAATAATGCCATTACCTTAACCGTACCAATATGTGCATATATATATATATATATATATATATATATATATATATATATATATATATATATATATATATATATATATATATATATATTAGATATTAGAGAGAGAGAGAGCCACAAAGAGCTACAAGGAATATTTGGACCCTAGAAGACATTACGGTCCATTCAATGAGCGTACATTTGGACTAGCGAGAGAGAGAGAGAGAGCTACACAGAGCTACAAGGAAAAAGAAGTACCTTAGAAGACCTTACGGTTCATTCAAAGAGGCTACCTTTGGGCTAATAGTTGAGCAGCCACAGTTCTGCTCAACGTCTTTCGTGCCAAAACGGCCACTTTTTAAAACTTTGTTCAGTCTTGACATGAACTGATTAACAGAATTGCTGTTGAGAACTTCAACTGGAAGTGCATTCCAGCTACCACAGATGCAGTATGTGAAAAATTTACCACACAGATCACGGTTGTAATGCTTTAGTTCGAGGTGGTAGCCGTCATTTCTCGCTCTTCCCTCACTAAGTTAAACAATATCCGTGTAGTCTACATTATCGGAGCCTCGAAGTATTTTAAACACTTAGATAAGTTGACCACGCAGTCTCCATTTTCCAACGAGAACAGATGTAATATCCTTAATCTATCATCGTAACTTTTGTGTCTGATAAAGGGAATCAGTTTGGTTGCCTTGGCTTGCACACGTACCAATCTCCCAATATCCTTTCTAAACAAAGGACTCCAAACTTGTACGGCATACCCCAGGTGCGGTTGGACAAGGGAGCTGTACAAACACAGTAATACCTCCTTGTTTCGATATCGAAACTGGCGTTTTCTGTAGCCTAGCATCCTTTGGGCCTTTTTCGGTCGCCGATATGCATCACTTTGCATTTCTTCACGTTAAATAGCATTTGCCACGTGTGCGACCACTTCCCAATCTTCCCGAGATCATCTTGATGGTGGGCAGTATTTCCTTCCTTTGCGACGTTCATACCAAGATTGGTATCATCGGCAAATTTAGAAATCTTCGCAACCGTATCACCGTCTATGTCGTTGACTTAGATGATGAATATTATTGGTCCGAGGTCAGAACTTTGAGGAACACTGCTAGTAACGAGAAGCCACTCAGAAGCCTGTCCATTCAAGACCACCCGTTGCCGTCTGCCGTTTAGCCAGTTCTCTATCCAACTTGCTACATTTTCGTTACGCCCAGCGCACGCATTTTCCGAAGTTGGTGGTGTTGTGGTACTTTATCGAAAGGTTTTTGAAAGTCTAAGTAGATAACACTTACCGCTTTATCCCGGTCGTGCTAACTAAAAACGAAGTGGAAGAATTCCACAAGATTCGTTATGCATGACCGGTGCCTTCGGAAGCCGTGCTGGGAAATCCTCAATTGCAAGTTAGCCTTTATATATGACGTAATTTTGTCCACCAAGATGCTTTCCATGAGTTTACCGACTATTGAGATTAAGCTAATAGGTTGGTAGTTCGACGGCTGGCTACGCTCTCCTTTCTTAAAGATAGGAATGACCTCCGCTTCACACCAGTCCCTTGGAACGCATGTGGTCAAGATTGACATGTTGAAGATTATGCTGAAATGTTGTGAGACTACATCGCGCATTTCTTTCAACACTTTAAGTAGAAACCCGTCCGGACCAGAGGACTTATTCGTCCTTAGACAAGTGATCTTGTTTTCTATTTCTCCTTGGGTGGGATCCATTTCCTCCAGTTTTTTTCCCCCGAGTAAACACTAAAGAGATGTGATCGTTGGGAAGGTTAACATCTTCTGCATCTGAGTGTTTTAATTCCCTCTCCTTATTTACTAAAGGGCCACTCATGCGATGGATTGGTTTACGGCTGTTTACATAACTAAAGAACTCTTTGGGATTCTCTTTACAGAGTCTCACCACTTGGAGCTCCTCGGCACGCTTTGCTGCCCTTATGCTGGACTTCACTCTCTTACCTAGCCTTCCGTACTCCTCCATGTCGGTACACCTTTCTCTTCTCTCTCAGCAGTTGACTGATTTCTAGATTAAACCACTTTGATTGAACGGAAGATTGACGAAGGCTTTCCAAAAGGATGAAACGTGATTGAAGACTTATCAACGTAGTTTTGAATCTATTCCACGAATCTTCAACATCCTCGCACACTTTTAGCCTCGCATCAGTCAATCCAGCAGGAAGACCTGCAAAGTCTAACCCTCTTAAATCAAGTTTTCTCGATTTACTAGTGACAGACTCTACCTTGGGGACCTTGACTATAAAGTAGACTAGTCGGTATTTACTGCACCGAGCTCTTCGCCTACAGAGAGGTCCTCAACGATGTCATCCTCAGAGGTGAAAACCAAGTCAAGGCTATTATTTTATCTCGTGGTTTCTCTCACCCATTAAGTCAGGAACTCGTTGTACGCGAACTCCAAGAGTAGTGCGTTATCGCCACAGGGTTCTTTGGCTTCCCTGTTAACCTTGGTATTGAAATCACTCATAGTGATACACACACTGTATTGAACAAATTCATCCAGTAGCCGGCACAGATCCCTGTCCTTGGCAACGGGTTGAGAGGAGGTCTGTAAGGCACCAGGGTCCTGTATTTTGCAGGACCTATATCTAGGTCAACTTCTAGTTGCTCGTGTCTCGATACAATGATGCAGTTCATCGTTTTAAGTGTATCCTTGAGAGAGAGATAGAGAGAGGGAGAAAGAAAGAATTATTTATATAAGAAAGGTTTTTTCCACATTTTTCTAAGGGTAATTAGGTATAACATAGTTGATATCAGCCAAAACAATTATAGTTTGTATATCAGATCATATTTTTAAAAACTACTACTTCTTGGAAACAAGAATCAATGGAAGTTCTTTAACTATTTTTCAGAATTAAATTAAAAATCGTGAAGTATTTCATTATTTCCGTTTCATTTCTATTATTGTAAGACCAAAAATTAGTCTCAATTTTACGCCATATAGGGGAAAACCCTAGGAGAGTCACTTGACAAAGTGTTAGTTGATACAAGCTGATGAGGATAAGTATGTACTCGTATCATATGCTTTTGAGGGATATTCTTGAATCTAAAGCTAAATAAACATCTAATGTTTAGACCAACATTGTATATCAAGATAACTATTAAAAAACTCTCATAGTGTATGTTTGTTAAAATCAACATGTTAACACACATACATAATTTAGTTAATTCAAGGTTTTAGAGTTTTTCCTTAAAATATTTATTTTAAATAAAAGATGATGATACTATTAAAATACCTAAGAATATTTAATCGAAATATAAACTAATTGTATCAATTATATTTTGCTCATTATCCTGTAATGATAATATCATAATTTCATCAAATTTTCTAGTTATATTGGTAACAAAGTAAGTTAAAAATAAAATTATTTTATCGCTATTAGAAACTTTAATTGATAAGAATTCAGTAAGATATCAGGTGAAAATAGAAGGTGCTGCAACAATTCATCTCGCAATTGCCTAAGCTTAAAAATATGCTGCCGAATAGTTTGGGCCATGACATAGTCATGAAGCAATATTGGCCTCTGCTTATTGAGCAGAGGCCAATCTTTAATAGATTGCAGTGTCTCTATCCACAGGCTTTGATTGCTTTATCCTTTTTTTAATATGTATATGAATAACACTAGGCAACAAATTTTAATTTTTCTCTTGTTACAGACATGTGAATAAGTGTTTCTAATTATATCGACGGCGCTGAATCCGAATTTGAAGACCAAAATTCTCTAGCACGTTTAGATTTTTTGTAATGCGCCCCCCCCCCCCTGTCATTTTCACTATTTTTTTCCGATTAATAAATATCTTTTTATTTTGTATTTTTTAAATTTTTAAGCAAATATATTTTAAAAGTGGGAGTCCTTCCTTCCTTATTCTCGCTTAGGATAGACAATATACATCACTGGCGAAGTTACCCCCCCTCCCTCCCAAATTAGGAAGATTTTATTGAATTGAATCAAGTTTGTTATGCACTTAAAGTTTAAAAAAACTTTGCTGTATTCTTCTCGTCTTTCTTTTGTGGAGATCAAATCTTTCTTTTTCTAAAGCCCAGCAATAATCCCCCATCATATTTGAATTAAATTTTCTTTGGTACCTCGTCTCCATAACCAAGATTGTTGATGAAAACAAAGATGATGAATTAAAAGAAGTTTTTGAGCATGTTAAAAGTACATTAAACATAATATTCTAAGATTTGCGTGATTCAATTCCATAAAATGATTTTCTGCTTTAATTTCTAGACAAAGATTGCTTCTACATACGGAGGCATATTGATGTAACAAAGTAAACCTCAAGCTAAGCTTTTCATATGCCTCTTTATGCCAAGCAAATTTCAAAGCAAACGTTTATTGCTTTGTTACATAAGCCTTTCATAATCACTCTCATGATGCTACTTCCTGGAAAATGAAGCTGACTAATAACAGTCTCCTTTAATTGGGTAAAGCATAAAACCAACGGGACGATCGAGATATTTCTTTAGATCATTTTAGACGAGTGAAACAAGAGCAATTTTCTCCACATGTCGAAGAAACAGAGCCAACAATTTACCGAAATCCTCCTCTTTTGTTGTTAACCATGGTACCAACAAGCTGTTAACCGTAGTCAAAATGAATTTCAAAACATTAGTCGCAAAAAATTTTGAATCCTCGATTTATCGTTGAATGACATTTTTACACAAATCCTCGCCGCACCAAAGCCTATGTTTCTATTTTCATAACAAGCGTTAAAGTCGCGTTTCTATTAACTTCACGCAGATTAAAGACCATTTACTTCACCTGACCTTTCTAGAATAGTGACAAAACTATTATCTATTCACAAGTAGTTCTACTGATGTCACAGTTCCTAATGTACATATAACTAACAAGATGTTTTAAAATCAATTTAAACCATATTAGCAATTCTCACTGAAATGAACTTTATTATTAAATGAAGTTAAGTTACTCAAAGGTGAGTCTATTTTAATGCTGCTTTTTTATTATTTGATAAAATACATCAAACCTGTTCCTCTTTTTACTCATAATAAACTCAAGAAAATTTATTTCCGTCCGACAAGGTTAGAATTTATATATAGATTTTTCTGTTTAATTGAAATTTGGCAAACCATTTAAAGACTCATCTTAATCTTTCTGATGGAATAGTCCTAATTAAATAACTAGGTCATAATATAGCACAATTACTCTGTCAGAATAAATAGTATATTTAAATAAGTCTCAAAGTGCGTTTGCACCTCGTACAAATAAAACAAAAGACAATTTAGGAGTGGGTAAATAATGGAAGATTTTATTGGCATGAAATCTAGATTAAGGCCTGAGTGAATCGGATTAGTAATAACTGATTTCTATAAATTAATTTATCTTAACCTTTTCGAGCTTTCGTTAAATAATTTTTAAATATATACCTGATAGTTAAATTCATAATAGGTAAATAATAGTCTAAATATTGGCATGAAATCTAGATTAAGGCCTGAGTGAATCGGATTAGTAATAACTGATTTCTAAATATGGCCACTTGTTAACTGTTTAATGTTGCAACTAAAAACTGTAAATATTACAAGCCAAATATATATATATATATATATATATATATATATATATATATATATATATATATATATATATATATATATATATATATATATAACTATTCAAACTATGGTCTATGTTAAAGCAAACTTACTGCAGATGTAACCTGTTGTGCTGAGGGAATGAAGTTTCAATCAATTTACTTTGCCTTAAGCCTCCTTAGCTAGTGTAGGATCAGTTCAGTCCATATCGTAAGGCCACAATTGCAGCGAAAGCAGTTGCTGGTCATTAAGTCAGTAATTAATATGAAATGGAATGGTAAACATAATATATTTATGTTATTTATTATATTTATATGGTTTAGTTACTAGATAACAGTTAGAGAAGTTAACACGAATAAAAACATATTTTTAGATTTAACTCGTCAAGAACTTGTTAAATCTTCCCCGAGTATATAATTCTTTTTCTTACATTTACCTTTCTAAATGTGGGCTACGTTATCCAGGATGCAGCATCCAATACCCATATAAATACAGTATTTATATAACTACTTTCAATGTATTAAGTACTAATCGAAATATTAATTCCTAGAATTATCTATTCCAAAGTTCATGACTGACCTGAGTTTCTTTCTTTAAGGTTGAATATAAAGTAAATTTAGAACAGATAGTGTATAAAATTGTACGATAGAGTATGAAGATGATGATGTTACATTTCCTCTACTTACTGGAATACTAAGTTTGTGAAACTAACATTAAGCCACTTATACATATATTAATTCTTTATCAAAGAAATGTACATGAAATAACTATGTTGGGATTTTATTGTTTACTTAATAAATTACCAACCTATCTATGAAATATCTGTGTGTGCTTATGTGAGAGTTTGTTCATTATATGTATTTTTTATTTGTATATTTATGTTCTGTAATTATTTACTTCAGTTAAATAAAGCCGAACGTTGGAACCGAACTTAACCTTTGAGCTAATTCAGTTTACTTTTCATTCAATTCTTCAGTTAATAGAGCCATCTTTAACACTTATATCCAAAGAGACCCCAAAGTGACGCCCTGACGTCAATATTTTTACTAAAACATTTTTATCAACAAATTCGTTCAATAAGATTTCCTACCCAAATAATTTCTATTAAATGATATATCTTGGAGATTTTAATACCTAGCTTACAATAATTTAATCGCAATTTTTAAAAATTGCTTGCGGCAACGTCTGCTATCCCAATAAATTATAATTCTAATTCTCGTATTACTTACTATTTTTCCTTAAAGAATCTCTCGCAAACGTGTTTGTGATCCTATATTCTTTATAACATAATTGGTGTGTACGACCTCAACCAGTCACTATGTGAGACGAAAGAATCTATAATTAAACTGTTTATCATCATACACCTGGAACGATCTAAAGGAACCAATCTGCATTAATTCCCATAAATTATTTACAAATTTAAACAACGATTTAATGCTTAGTATTTCTTTCATTTACTTCTAAAGTCAATTCTTTCGAACTAAAATTTGAAAATATATTGAATAAACAATAAAATCCCAACATAATCATTAATCGTATTCACTTAACATTATAGGTAATTATTACAAACCAACCATGTTTAGACCACCAGCTATTATTTTCCATAATCACCATCTGTCTTATTAATTCCAAAGAAAAAATTTATCTTTCGGCAGTTTCCATTATTAAGAAATATTAGAAATTTTTACATATTTTTCTTTAAATCATTATTAATATTTGGTTCTACTTTAGGTTTCCTACATATTTACCTGGATTTGAGGTATTTGTACATATTGAGTCTAACATCTTATTTAGATTTTATTTCCTTTTAAAATTTATGCATCTATCCTATTAATTTCTCTTTATTTTTATTAAACCTTTTGGTCCTACAAATGGTCTATGTTGGAGCCCAAATCGTCTGGCTAGTATAATGTTTCAAAGAGTCCTTGGCATTCATATTTATAATATAGATAATATACAAATATCTCTCTATCAAAAAGAAAATATATTTATTTATACATATATATATATATATATATATATATATATATATATATATATATATATATATATATATATGATCAATAAAGTATGATAGCGTTCCAGGGTAATTTCTCATCCGAGTCACAGATGTTACATTTGAGTATCGATTCGACATAAATGACCCAATCAGAATTGTAAGAGCTTCATAAACGAGATGTCAAATTACTGGTTAAAGGTTCTACAGACCTTTTTCTTCTCACACGATCGTTCTGTTATCATATGCTTCGTGGTCTGGTATGAGCAAACACAAGATATTTATAAAAAAATGGTGTCAACCTAGAGTGTCCATGGAAAGACATTTAAAAGAAACTTGGCTCTTAATTTGGCTTGTCTTTCTTTGCAGTAGCATTCTTTAATGTGTCAAACCTTTGCAGTAGCATTCTTTAATGTATCAAATCTTTGCAGTTTAAATAGATATTAAATGATACTCTTGGCAGATTTCTTTAAACGTAGTGTAATACAAATGGCTCCCCTTTTTTCTCCCCTTCATTGTCTTAAAAGCATCCGCTGATAAGTTGATTCCAGCATGCACTGAATATTTAACATAAATTTAAATGTATTTTTAAGGAAAATACTAAAATCCTAACTTTCCCTATATTATACATATATGTGGAGAGGTTTTGAATATTAATATATTACTAAAAACTCATTTTTCCCGTCAATTTATACATCTCCCTTTTATTTGAATTTTTGACGTTGGGTTTTATGCATAGGTTCTAAGAAAATGGAAACTCTATTTGGTTGAGGAATAAGTTCTTGCAGTTTTATCAAATTTATTCATGACCATAAACAATTTTAGCAAAACTTCATTTTTAATTGATAACAATATGCAATTTAATCAATAATGTAATTCTCCGTTGTTATTTACGACTTCTTTCAAACATTCAACTAGTTTTTCGATGCCTCTGCAATAAAAATCTCTGGATTTTGACTTGAAGAATTCGTCTAACCAGGTTCTTAATTGCACATCAGTATTGAACGAAATGCCACGCAAATTGTTGGAGAGCGATTGGAACAGATGGAAATCCGATGGAGCCAACCAAGCCTGGCGAATATCGAGGATGCGGCAGGATTTCCCAATTAAACGTTTGGATGGCGTCTTTTGCCATATTAGCAATGTTAGGAAGAGCATTGTCCTGTTTCAGAAGGACTGCATAACGTCTATGAGGTCGTTTTTCACGAATAGCTTCGGCGAGTTGATACATTTGTTGAACGTAGAATTCTGCATTGACAATCTCGTTGTTAGCAAAAAACTTATAAAGAATGATGCCTTAGCAATCCCACCACACACACAGCATCGTTTTAAGTGGATGAAGTCCTTGCTTTAATCGCGGAAGTGGTTTTTTATTGGGGCTAAGCCATTGTTTTCGATGGTTCATGTTGACATAAACACACCACTTTTCGTCGCTAGTGATGATGCGGTAAGAAATCTGTCCTTATATCCACGAGTAGCCTTGTGACGAGGAAGCAAACCTGTAGCAATCCTGGAGCATTGAAGTTTGTTGCTTTTGCTCAAAGCGTGCGGAACTCATGCACCAAGTTTTGGAACTTTTATCATCGAAGGAAGGTGATTCACTACAGTTTTCTGATCACACGCCAATAGCACAACCAATTCTCTAGTCGATCGATGAGGATTTTTATGAAGAAGGTCGTTTAATCGATCTTCATCCAACTTATTGGGTGCGACCAGAACGTTCTGATTCATCAAGATTGAAATGACCGTTTTTGAAACGTGAATACCACCATTGAGCTGTCATTTCTGATAAAGCATTTTCTCCGTACACAGCAAAATATTGTGACGAGCTATGGCTGCCTTTTCATTGTTCCCGTCTCGATTGAAAATGAGTAACAACAAGAGTCGAGAATGCGCCTTTCTTTGAACTTAACATTCCATTTTGAGGGTATAGAACCAAAATTAAATTAAGACAACTTTTAAATAAACCGCAATGACTTATTATTCAACTTCAAGACGTAGGCTAAGCTGTGTTTGATTAAAAATCAGAATTGGTGCATAAATTTCGTCAGTTCAATTAAAACATTGTAATTATGTACTTCTTTTTTATTTATTTTATTTTATAATGTTACCACGGTAATTTTCCGTAGCATCTCTTATATTCAAGGTTTATAATATTTTCTTAAAATTGAGATACTTCTATTATTGTCTTTCCAGGAACGCCACTTTAACCTAATCTCGGTCATGTTTAGATGAATAATATTTCCCGTTCCGTTCGCTCAAACATAGGGTACAGGTGCGTTCTGAGGCTGTCATATAAAGATATATATCTTTTCCCAAATTAAGCCAAGGAAGTGGTGGATCTTGTTTTCCATCTGTATAATTCTGAATAAAAAACTTGGTAACATGGAAGATCTTAAGTTTGCTTAAAAAACGATTCGAACTTTTGCGATTGTTCTTCAAATTTTATTTTCAATCTTAAAACCGTTTCTTATTTTCCGATGCACTGCTCTCCGTACTCGATCCACAAAAGATTTAAATAACCAAGGTGACACCACAAATATCTTTTCTTTCGCACATCTACGTCGGTCAAACACTTAATTCTACTATCGTTTCTCCATACGCAGGCCATAATCCTCAATTAAGTCCATTTACACAATACATTCATTTTAGCAGCTTGTAAAATCCTTGGAAAAAATTTAAAGCTTTTTTTCTTTTCATCATTTTTTATTTATTTTTCTTAATATTCCTACAATGATAATCTTCAGTACCAAAGATCTGTAAGTTCAATGTACTTGCCAATTAATTTACACAATTCATGATTCAACAACTTAAAGAGAAAAATTATATTACCATATATTTTACTAATCGTCTAAAACACACACTTCATCAGATCAAGCAGTTTCTAACAGACACCCTTAAGGTAACCCTAAATTCTTTTACATATAATCTATCTTAATTTTTATTTGTTTTTCCTGTCTCGAACCTTATAGCTTCCATACTCATATATTCTTTTCCCTACTAGAGCATTTAACCCACTTAGTTATTTAATCCGCTGCCCTCTCTACTTTTCTTGCTCGTTATCATCTACTCACCTACCAATTTATCCGTACATCGAAAAATAATCTGGGCAGATATATATATATATATATATATATATATATATACTTTTGACCGCAGATTTCTTATAGCTTTGAATATAATCTCAACTGATGGCTCCAGGCAAAGAAAATTGCTCGGAAGAAGCATAACTTTATTTGCCTAGCCGTCTTTCGCCCTAACAGTAGGTCATCTTTGGGGCAGAATGGCGAACGTGATATTACAGGAAAATATATTGAATATGCTTGATCATTACCGTAAGAAAACGGACCAAATCAACTAACTCGAAAATACATGACTAGATTTATGTTTAAAAATATTTTGAAATTATTTTAATGAAACGAACCAATCATCTAACATGAAAATATATGGATATGTTTAAAAATATGTTCGAGAACAAAGAATTTATGTTGGGTATAAACAAAAGGAGGAAAAGTTTTGGTGACTTCTGGATCCAATCGGGATCCTTACCGATTATGGCGGCGTGTCGTTGGGACGATAGCCTCTGGCTGGAGTTGTGTATTAATTGAAGCTCTCCATTGGGATATCACAACTGCCTCGGCCATTTAGAGTCTTCGGCGGTCAGGATTACGGAAGATGATGGAGGTGTATTGGGTGAGCGTTTCTTTTGTAATTGACGTATGAAGCGTTGCGGCGTGTCGCTTGATAGACCCGTCCAGTAAGTGCATCGTCAACCTGCGCGAATAGGTTGTAGAAGTAATCTCTATGTATTTAGAGTTGCGGTGAACGCAGTCACCAACATTGCACGACAATTCATACAATAGGTTGGCCTCTCCTAGAAGAGTTTACAACCTACCGATCCTATGACGTCTCATACAAAAATCTCTCACTCAGTTCTCCGTTTTTGCTCTTCGCTAAAGGTTAGCATTATTTGTGTTTAATCAATCAATAATTTCCAATATTCCTTACACAACCTAATTAATTTATGTTTTCGTTTCAATGTTTTGTCAGTGTCAGCCCGCCCACATTTTACAGTATCAACTTCAATTTTCCTTTAATTTGATCACAATTATAATTTATTACGATTATAGCTATTATATTCTGACTCTATCTATTTTCTAGAACCAGATGATGGGTAATGTACCCAAATCGTCTGATATATATAAGACTCCTTAGAAGTAGCAAACCGATAAGTAATTGTCCAATATCTTTGAAATAGGTAAAAAACATTGTTACCCTCGTCAATTTTTGCATACTTCATTAAACTTTGCTAAGAGAACTTTTTATAGAACTGATAACCCACCAGTTTTCAACTACAAAAATTGTCTTACCTTGCCCTATTTTGAACCATTTTTTCTGTCTCACTCCTATTTTTAAGAAACTTAATATCTCTGTAAATTTGAGATATGAATCCACTTTATATAAAATGTTAGTTAACAGTAATACAAGGAAAAAAGGTGGAGCATATTCTATAGAATGTTCTATTTGCAATTTACCTTATATCGGGCAAACTGGTAAATCTTTATCTACTAGAGTTTACCAACATAAGTATAATATTAGAAGAGGTGAAATAAACTGCGCTTTATTTTTACATTTATCCGAAAATAACCACCCCATTGACTGGAACTCTGCAAAATTACTTTATCATTCCCCTGATTTCGCAAAAAAGAAATATTGTCGAATGTTCATTAATTGGCATCTTACCTAATACAAATATTTCCCCTGGCTTATTTAAACTCGACCCTGTTTAAGAAAACAACTTGTACTAAATAAAATAACTTCATAATGGAGCCTGTTGTAACTCTTTATTAGTGTAATATCATTTGCATTGCCTCCCCCACAATGTGTTTCTGCTGTGATCGTGGATTACCTCTTAGCCCTAAATTTTTTCGTCCTAACGATAATCCTTTAATTTTTTTTTTGTTTTTTCACCCACTACATTCCATTTAAATACACGGCGTTGTTTTGTGTATATCGTTTTAGGGATGCATATGTCTGTTATTAGTTGCCTATTGTTCTTTTTATTGGAATTTTTCTGTCTTGTTTTTGTGTTTTTTCCATTGGTTTGTACTATGTGATGAGCATTCCCTTCGTATCTTTGTACCCTATGTAAGGTTGTATTCGAAATTTTTATGCTATTCCTTGAAAAGGAACTTGCAAATATAGTTCTAAAGTGCTTGGATTCATCTTTTCATTTTCCTGTGGGTTAATTTTCATATTATTGCTTTCCTCACGAACCACTTTGTGAGGTTTTTTATTATATATATATATATATATATATATATATATATATATATATATATATATATATATATATATATATATGTATATATATATATATATATATATATATATATATATATATATATATATATATATATAGTTAAGAACAACGTTTCGGGTATCTTACCCATCTTCTGGTCTATAAAAGAGATTTAGAAAAGGTTTAAATTACAAAAATTATAATGCACACAAAGTTTAAAAATAAATTATTTAGTTAATTGAAATTATGGCAAATCGTTTGAAAACTATTGAAATTTAGATATGGATCAATTATGGGTACTCATTTTGGGATTTATCCTCAACCTCAAAATAAGCCTTCTTAGAAGCAAACCTATAGAATATATATATATATATATATATATATATATATATATGTATATATATATATATATATATATATATATATATATATATATATAAATATATATATATATATATATATTCATATATATATATATATATATATATATATATATATATATATATATATATATATATATATATATATATATATATATATATATATATATATATATCCATAGTCATAATCCTACGGTAATTTTATCAACCAGAGCTTTCAGCATATTCTTTCTCATCAGTAGCAACCCAAGCACACTCTTACAATATACCTTGTTATTAATTAATACTATGTATTCACCTCTTCACAAAGTATACATAAAACATCCCCAAATTTCCTTTATCTGCAACCCTTCATAATGGAATGAACATTTTTGCAGAAAAGATCCTATACAAAAAACCTTAAGACCTTCTTTACTTTCTCATCATATCGATGTTTACCAGAACCTCAATTAATTCAAACACTTACGCCCACTATTCGCTCAATTCATCCATGAAACACATTTTGAGAGCCACATTTCTATCGTTTCCCTTCCACTTCTTAACTTTTGCTCTATAATTATCGACCTCACACCTTCATATAGAATAACTGCATCATTCTAGTCCTTAATCAATAGAAGAGCTGCACTTTATTAATCCACATCCAAATGATTAATACCAGATTCTCTGCATTTCTCCTTACGTCCAAAACCTCCTCTTTCCCATAAAGTTTGATGTGTACAATGAAAGAATTTACAACATATATTACTCAGACTTCATACACCCATTTATTTTATCCAGTGACTCCAACTACTCGACCAGACTTGACTCACGACGCACCACTCTCACCTATTCCTCATAAGCAAGGTAAATCTAGGGAGCTGTTAACAATATGCACAACTCTTTGATTACCCGCAGAGGTATAAGGTATGTATGGGTTTTCTCAAAATCACATACATCTTTATTAATATTTATATGAAAAGTATTAAGAATACTAGGAGAGGAAAAGTTAAAGTCCTTAGAGATTAAGTTAGTTATGATTGTGCCATTAATATCCATATTTGCAATAAAATAACTAAGAAAGAAGATATTAGAGGAGAAGGTTGGGTTTTTAGAAGCTAATGTTAATTAAGCCAAATTGGGTGTAATTAAGTATTTCCAATCTTTCTATCTTCCAAAGTTTCTTTCCACTATAAAATTGAAAATTTAAAATGATTCTAATCACACGAATTATTGCAATTATGGCATTATAATATGATAGGGGAAGAAAGCTTTTTGATATGATAATTTTAATACTTTTATAATATCTCTATTGACTGCTTTAACACTAGAACAGTGGAAAATTTTGAATATCTGGTGGTCATTGTGGGTAGATGGCGGCCATCTACACTTATTTTCACTTTAAGCTAATTAGTATTTAGCGAAGAAAATGAAACTACGTACGTGATTTTAACTTCATTTAAAATAGTATACGGTTTATATCCTCACCTGAGAGTGATGATAGTTAATATTCAATCCTTTCAAAATTATTAAGCTAGGTTTGTGAAGTGAAAATCGGTTGAACTTACGAATATATTTCATGTAATTATTTCCTTTCATATTTAATTCATTCAAAATCATTAAGCTTGGATTGCGAGGTGAAATTAAGTTAAATTTCTCATTATCATATGTTTTTGCTCAATTGCTTTCTTTATTTAAATCGAAGTAAGCTCATTCGAAATTATACTTGCTACTTACTTACTTGATATTGAATTTGGATGGAGTTATGATGCCTGATGACTCTTGTGGTACTAGAAAGAAAACACAGTGTAGCAAATGCAATGTATACTTTGGGAAGGATATGAAATGGACTAGATTTAGTACCTGTGATAGGTGGTATCACAGGAAATGTGTATGTCTGGAATGAATTAAAAGAAAATAATAAAAATATTATGATGGTGTTGCAAAATATTTTATGAAGAGCTCTACAAAGTGAAGAAGCATCTGAAGCTCTTAAAATCAAAAAAATATCAGTGTATAACTAATGAGTTGATACTGTGTGATGAGAAGATTTTTAAATTGGAGGATATTAAACGTGAATCAGCCGGAGTTTATCAAAGGGTTAAGACTAAGCTAAATGATCTTTCAAGAAAAGTAGATGACTTACAGAACGCCATCATGAATATAACTAGGCTTGACCAAGAAAGTATAGTTAAGCCTGGGTCTATTGGTACTGGTAACACATATGCTAAGAAAGTTAAGGAAAAGAACTTGCTTGTCATTAAATCTAGTTATGATAAGGATAAAATAATAAAGAGAAAGGAGGAGGTGGCTAAGCACTAGGGAATATTCCAGTTGTCAATACAAGATTGTCAGGCAGTGGCAATCTTGTGGTTACTTTTGAGTCTGAGGATATCAGGGATGATGCCTTTAAGCGTGTCTACGAGTAAGTTAAACGTGCTTTTGAAGGGATAGTGTGTAAATTGCGATCTAAATCTATGATATAAATGTGCATATGGATGAAGATAATGAAACTGATACATTATTATGGAAAAGTTTATGGTTAAAATCTATTGCTAATGTAAGGAATAAGATTAAGTTTGTTCTTAAGGAGCAGGCGACTAGTGGTACTGTACATCATATATTTAAGTGTACTCCTGAAGTACGTACAACTCTTCATAGTAATGGGAAGAAGGTATAATTGCAATGTGGGAGATACAATGTGAGAGATAGGTATCATGTGATGACTTGTTTCTTCTGTCAAAGTTAGGGTCATTTTGAGAAGGATTGTCAATTTAAAGATCAGCCAAGGATCTGTAGTAACTGTTATGAGAAGCATAAAATTAAAGATTGCATATCAACTACTTCAACATGTATTAACTATTTCAAGCAGGAAAGACCTGATACTGATCACAAAGTAAACGTTAAGTGCTGTAGGGCTTTAGACACAGAGATTTTAAGAATTGCTTCAATCACTAACCATGGGTACTGATGCTGAATTTCTAAAGTGTATTCTTGTAAATTTTCAATCCGTGGGCAATAAGACATTAGATATAATAGATCTATTGAATGAAAGCTTATTTGATATATATATTTATATATGAATTAAACCACAGTAATAGGACTAATTTTATATGCAAAACCAGGTCCGTCATTGTCAGTCGCTTGTTCACTAGCGACTGACAATGACAGATATTTTCGTTGAAACATAATTTCACATATAAAATTAGTCTTATTACTGTGGTTTTATCCCTTTAGTTGAACGTAAGCTACTCTACCTTTTTGGATATATATACGATGGGCGGTCAATAAGTTTTGCTAATTGGTAGGGCAATACAGAGGAAGGGGGATGGCTGTTTCTGGGGGTGTTAGGAAAAGTTATGACAAGTCAGGAGCTGCAGCCGCACTCTCCTGCCTCGTCTATTTAAAAAGCAGTAGTTGATCGCAGAGCATCAAGCAATAATTTTTCAACAATGTAGAAGCTTAAGCACCGCGCAGTGATCAAAGTTTTGACCAAGGATGGCAAGAATGCAAAAGAGATCCATGAACGTATGGTTGCAGTGTACACGGATACCGCCACTTCCTATGCAACCATTGCTCGCCGGAATAGGGAGTTCCACCATGGTCGTGAGTCCCTTGAAGATGACCACCGTCCAGAAGGCCCGTCAGACGTGACCAACGAGGACAATGTTACCGTGTGGGGAGGATGATCCTCTAAAATTGACGGGTGAAGGTCGAAGAAATCGAGTAAGAACTTGGAATATCACATGGAAGTGTTATCAACATCATCCACGACAATTTGGCCATGTCTAAGGTCTCTGCCCGTTTGGTTCCTAGAAACCTCACGCTCCATGATCGACTTCAACGTCATCAAAGTCCACAGGGCCAGAGTTGCACAAAGTGCTCTGCGCGAGTGCGGATTCGAGGAGCTCAACCATCCTCCCTACAGTCCAGATCTGGCCCCTAGCGACTACATTTCATGCCGCCAGCTCAAGACTGCACTGCGTATACGCCGGTTTGGGGACGATGAAGATGTCAAACTCGCCGTCCAGGAGCGGATTGAAGAGCAGTCGGGAGATTTCTGGTTGTCGGGAATTCGAAGCTTCAGGGACAAGTGGTGCAAGTGCATTGGAGTTGAGGGTAGTTATATTGAAAAATAAGAAAGCCCTCTTCCTCATATCTCGTTTCCTTATATCCGGCTTGCAAAACCTATTGACCGCCTATCGTATCTATATTTATATATTTATGCATTTAAAGGCTAAGAGAAATAAAAATTCGCATCACCACGCTAAGGAAGACGACCATTAAAAGCTTAGGAAAGAAAATGTGAGATATAAAGACGGAGAAAAAATAGTGAAAACTAAATTTAACCGTTATATGAAAATAAAATAAAGGACTAGGATTCCTACCTGTGTCCCAAGCGTACATCGCTATTGTGACCACGACGCTCATTGACTGAGCCACCATCGACTGGTTACAATATCGATTTACGCTTGAGGACACAGGTTCTAATCCTACTCCTTTAGTTTATTTTCATTGTGATAGAACGGTCTTAGGCCGCTTAAATTCAGCGGCTATCACATGTTAGAAACACATGCTACCCACGTGCATCTGCGAGAGGAAACAGAGCGCGTTATCGCCCACCTTAGCCAATATTTAATCAAGGAGGTTCATTCCCCCGTTTCGCCTCCATACGTCGATCTCGCCAGATTGAGTTAGACTTATGGGCAGATAAGGTATTTTCCCAGGCGCGACCGGGTCATTCCCCCGAAGTCCCCCACTCAATTATCCCCTACGCCATGGAGACGGCTCCGGGTATTTATACATAGCTTTACCCGACTGAAGCAGATTAGATCCAGATTATCTTCGCGAGGCATCAAGCCGATCCGGTCTCCCTTGTGCACCATAGGAGCTCTCTACCTTGAGAACCACCTTATTGTCCAGAAGAGGACAATATCACTTGAGTGCCAAGGTTCATGCCTTCGATACGCCAAGTCAATAAGGCCCCCCCTGTTGTTCAGAAAGAAAACAACGTTAGAACAGCCATTGTTCTTCAAGCCTGTTCGTCAAGAAACGGTTCTCGTTCCCAAGACATCGCGTCAGAATAATTTAATTCCCCTCTTTTTAACTTTCTTCAAGAGAACGCTTGATTTCAACAATAAGCTCCATTGTTTATCTAGAACATCCCCGATTTGCTGTCACAAAGATTGCTCGTACCTTCGAGCCCCACTTCACTCTCACTCTTCGAAGACAGTCCTTCCCCTTCGCTAAGGACAACCCCCCGAAGAACCCTTCTGCTGGAAATAGCCCGTGGACCGAAGATTCCTTCGCATCGTCTTCCTCTGCACAACAACTTGGTAATTACGTAAGCTGAGCATTACCTTTAATCATCTAACCTTTTGTCAACACTACCCTGTGCTTTAAATGGTTTAGCGAACCATCCTTCCCCTTAAATTTTTATTTGTTTACCTTTTTAAATCTCTCCAAATCTTAATCCTCGGATTAGTCAGATATTCCCACAACCCTTTCCATTCTCTGTTTATGTAAACATTTTCTTTTTTTTGTTGTTGATATCTTAATTAATACAACTTTATTTTATTAATGATATCTATATTATTATCCTTGAGCTCCGTTCCACTTCTTAAGCATATTGAAGATAAATATCCTCAGTCTATCAGATTACCACGCACTTGAAATATTAGAATAATGCCCTCAACGAATAGTTATATATGGTATATCGTCGAGAGCCTATTCTACGACATTCATATAACGCTTAAAATTATTTTTAACTATTTTTCTCCGTCTCTATCTCACAATTTCTTTCTTAAGCTTTCAATGGTCGTCTTCCTTTGTGTCGTGATGCCAATTTTCCTTTATTTGGCCCTTTAAATGCATCCATTATATTACGTGTCATGTGATTTAAGTTATTTATATATATATATATATACATCTATATATATACATATATACATAAATTTAAGTTGTGTCAGGTGAAAGAAATACACCTGGAAATTCTTAGCATATACAAGTTTGGAATTCTTTAGAAAAATTAAATAAATCATTCTATCCCTTCTTCGCGCATTTTCTCATGTACTCTCATATTTTAGAATAATTTAAGATATTGAATTTAAAGTAGTGGGGTAAAACATTATTTATATGATTAAAAGTCTAGATTGATGTCTCGTAGCCTTCAAAAAGCTAAAGAAAGTGTAATAATGAAGTCATATAAATGTGTTTTATTCCACTTCGTGTCCATAGTACTTACTGTATAGAGAGAAATATGTAATCTAATTAGAATCTCTTAGTGGAGTAAAGAAGTGGTTCAATCCTAAAAATTATAATAATAAATTGCATTAAAAAAAAGCTTGTACAGCAAAGTAACACAATGAATAAAGAAGAATTGAGGATACAATGTAACGGAGAGAGGAACAGAATTTCTAGTAAAGAATACTACAAAGTAATATTAAAAAATCAGCAACATAAAGCAGCTTTAATGCTGAAGAAATTATTCCTATAAAGAATAAGATAAAATTTCTTTATTACCGTTGGAACTTGAGCTTTGAGAAGTAAATGACAGGTGTCGATATTGTTAACTTGTGGTAATAAGACCTGTGATATATCGGATTAAGAATCTCTACAACAAACTTGCAACGAGACAGAACTAAAGGATGAAACAACGCAGAAATCCTAGTTTTCTCATGCTTTTTCTCTAAAGAATGAAAACAGAACAAAACGAAGAGGTCTTTCCGAGGTTATTGCATTTCTCATATAGAAGATTCAGTGAAGGGAATAACGGAGTTTAGATTCAGAAATCGATAACTCTTCAATGGTCATCACATCATCTAACCTAATTTTAATAAAGTCTTTTACCAATTTTTGATTGATTATTGGATAAATAGAACAAATCTTTTTGGCGATGAACTATCTAGCGATTTATTTGTATTTAAGCTTGTCTTTAATTCAGTGAAAAGAAATCAAGTATTTAAAACAGAAAGGAATGCAGTCACGAGAAAGAGAAAGGGCCTTTCCCAAACTAAACAGCGTCTAACTAATGAAGCGTCAGAACGTATTCAAATTGAGACCATAAAAGTTAAATCGAAATTAAAGAGAAATTAAAGCAGCTGTATTATTCTCAATGACACGAGTTACAAGGAGTTACAAGGAAAGAGAGTACCCTAGGAGACCTTAGGGTCCATTCAAAGAGGGTACCTTTGGACTAGCAATCGAGCGGGCACATGGCTGCTCAATTGTTTTGCGTCCATAAACGGCCACTTTTCAGGACAAATATGTATTCTTGATAAAGCCCACCAAATATATCTAAATCACTTTTATGAATCTAAATAAACCAGATCGTACCTTTGCGACCAGTAGCTAAATTAGAATACAAACTTAAACTGCTCTTCGTTGCAAGAGTTTCATCGTTTTCTTTCCGAAATTTTTAAAGCCTTCAATTTCAAAGATAAGACTTTAAATCAGCCTGAATTACTCTCCATCTGATAAATAAAAATAAGGTTCGGCCTATACATTTATATTCTCTGTGTAGATAACTCCCCACAAGAAAAATAAAACTATTTTAAATGCCCTAATATTCATAGGTTTGTGCTTATTTTTCTCAAATTAAAAATTTATTGTTTTATTTTAAACAATAGAAATTTTATAAAGATAAACAAACGATAAAGAATTAATAAATAGTTAAAGACTATTAATATATTTTTTTAATTACTTTAGACATCTTACTCAGATATGGGTAATGAGCGAAAGGTCACTAGCGCGTGTTTTTTTAAAATTTGCAATTAAATTATTGCCAATATTAAATCAGTGATATCATTTTTCATATACTCGTATCTTGTTAAAATGTAATTAACTTGAAAATGTAAGTATTAATCAAGGTGTGTCTACTGCTATTTGACCTATGACTTTAGATTTTCTAATAGTTCTCCCCTCGTCTACCTATATAATATCTAAAATAAAAATGAGCTTATTATCAATTTATTTGTTGCTAGTGTCTGAACTTTAAGGTCGAGTCATTTTTTTCCTCCATTTACCTTAAGGTTTCTTTGCTAGGCTTAACTTAAAGATACAATGTGAAAGCGGCTATCCTTTTCAAAGCAACCTTTGCCACTACACCTGGAGCAATTTGATGGTGCCTGGAGATAATTTTTATCTATGCATATCAGCCATCAAGTTCAAAAAGTTCGATAACAGACTAAATTAGCTACAATAATTTATCAGTAAAATCGCCTTACATTTCAATAAATGCAGTAAGTATTAGTTTACTCTTCAAAGTATCCAACACAAAATTAATAACATTCTTATATCTTTACGCCTGAGATTTTTAAATTAGGGAACATTCACACTTTGTTCTAAAAGTCTATTTCTTATTTGGATATTTTCCATTTGGCCGCAGGTGGTTGTATTTTTAAGCAATTTTCCTCTGTAATAATTTTGTGTCCTAAATACGAGTGTAAAATACTTTTGGGAGAGAAATGAGAGGAAGTGACGAAAAAGGATTTTAAATATAGAGTACTTTATTTGGTGAGCGAATTATTTACACTGTGCTCGGCAAAATAGAGGTAAAATGGTTTATTTAAATTTAGTTATGTGCATTAATATTTTTCTTCATATATCTTGCATTTTATTACGATTTTCCTGAATAAATTCGGATAAATCCCAATCTACCATCTCACTATGTCTGCTACATTGTCAATTATTCCTGTGTCCATGATAAACCTTGTTCTTTCAATGCTTTGGCTATGGGCACCACTATTTGGATTGAGGAAGTTTTGTGAATTAGAGCCTTCTAATTTTCTTATTTTCTGCTAGGCGTTCCATTTGTCTGGAAGGATAGTATTCCCTCGTCAGAGTCTGGCTTTAATACTGGACAACAGCGTTTTTTATGAATTTTTCTAGGAAAGAAGTACATGAATACTTTTGTGTTCTCCATCATTACTCAACCGTATTCCAATTTTTCTAGAAGATTTCTTTCGGTGTCGTTCTTTTGTTTACTATACCAAGTTTCCTTAATCTATACGTTAGTCTTCTTTTAAAGATATCTGCATTAGTAGTGATTAAAGGAGCAATGCATTTCTGAAAGAGAGATTATTACATTAATTTAGGTTAGTTAATTTATGTAGATTATAAACGAACCTAGGTTAGAAGAGGTCAGACTATGTAAACTTCGCCTCTTCGCCTCTATAATCTTTTCACTGGTGTTAAATGAAATTTATTATTGTGCATAAGGTAATGAAACAACAGTTAAGGCAGGTAATTTATAAAAATCAGCATAAAACTTTCAAGATTTATGATTGCTTTCTGCTTATCCCTCTTTTCCGAATAATATAATTATTCTTAAAAAAATCATAATTTACTATAAGCAGGTCCATTTTAAAGACAACTAGACTTCATTTATTTTCATTTGTTGTTTCTGTCCCACATAATTTCTTATTAGGGATGATATTAATCTCATGAAATACACAAGCATCATTTTTTTATAAAATATTCGCATTTATCAACTCTAAATTACAATTTACGCGTATGAATTAGTCGCCTTGTCAGAAACATTAATGAAACGCGCGGAATAGTTAAACATATAGTGTAGCTATAATACTTTTACAGGTTTGGGGAATAATTAAATCTATAAAAACAAAATATTAATGTTTATAAAGTAATTATTATAATATAAATCAATAAATTATTATATTACCATTCCATTCATTGCAAATATTTTCAGAATTTACTCGTATCCTAAGTACAAAGTTGGTCCTTAAACTAAACTATTTGGTATTGAATGTGTTTTTGTCCGACATTTACGTTCATTTCTTGCCTAAAGAGAATTTTATATTCGTATTTAGCACAGGAAAAAGTATAACTGGTGTAAATTGAGTGAATAACCAGCCGGCGGGAAATGAACAAAGATCATCCTAATTTGCGACTCTGCATTGTGACATGTTTTTTCGAATTTGGATAATGGGATGGAAAGAGCCATCGCCGGTACATGACCCTCACCACCACCCTCTCCGGAGATGGAGACAGGGGTGGGGTGTGGTCCGATCGACTCTCCATCAAACTCCTTTTCCCTCCCAAAAAGGGTCCGAGTGCACCTAGATGAGTAGAGGGCATAGAAAGCTGGTGAAGGTAGTGAGTAGGAGGAGAACTAAAAAATTCAAGTAGGATAAGGAGTAAGTTATTTCTAAGTTAATCTATTTATTCCTTCTTCCTTTCCCGGAAAGATTTGAGAGAATGGAATAACTCCATTTTGTAAAACTAGTGATTTTATCGTAGATTCCGAATCACGCGTCATTAGTCGATAGCTGACAATGGGCTCATTTAATCAGGTTTTTGGCTTCGACATTTAATGCTTGCATTCTTACCCATTTTTGGGGTCAGTTCGATTTATGTTTCTAATTATGATCTTCTTTTGCCCTTTGATTATGTGAAATGAGTCAGTAAAATATATTTTGAGCTAAAGGAAAGATAGTATATTATAAGAAAGACTAAGATTGTCTCCATAGTATGCTACCATAAGTTATTTTAACAGGTGTATTCCTTCCTTTTATTAAAGTCTACCATTTGAAGAATACACACATATTTATTTAATCATATATGAACCAATTTGATTCTTAAATTAGAATTATACTTTTGTTTTTGTATTATCATTTTTATTTATCAAATGCGAGGAAAATCTATTATGTAGTATTCAACACTAAAAGCTGTATATTTACCTTCTCTCAATAACTCCAACCCCCAGTGGTGTACTTGTTTCTTTCCTTTATTACCTTGTTGATAGGTATTTGGCCGTAATAATTATTGATTGCATTTTAATTATTAAAATTTTATGTTATCAGAGAGTAAAGAGACAAAAGAAAAAGTCCTTGGTTTGTGTCATCAAAAAAATATAAATTAAGTACAGCTTTTTTTCAGAGTGGAACAATATTATTCTAAAAAGAATATTAATTTGTCTACCTCTATTAAAGAAATTAAAAGAAAGTGATTTTTTGCATTCAATTAATTTTTGAAATTTTAAAAAGAGGAAAAATAAAAATAGATCTGAAATATATGCTAGGTTCAAAATATTTCAACTTTCATCGTGTGTTAATTAAAATAAATCTGAGGGTTCACATTAAGACAATTAATAATTCTCCATTTAACCTTTCACAATTCACGTTACGTTTGTCCAATCACGTTCGTAATTGGACAAAAATATTTATGAGTCTTCATTACTTCTTTCTTCCTGATATTTTAATCGTTTAAATAACATATTGTAATTAAATATTTATGTAAGAAAGCAGAAATTGGAAAGTACCTTTTCTCGATTCTGGGCAATCGCATCGATTATACATATAATAGTTCACTTCATCTACTTCAATTTGAATCTTGAGATTTTTCTAAAGTTGATCTTTAAGCTAATATATTGGATTCAAAAATAGAATTTCATCTGGAAAGATATTCAAATTATTTGTAGCCTCGTAAATTAAACCGTTTGCCATTTTTTGCAATGAAAAAACTTGCCTTGCCCTTTATTACTTTTATTCAGAAGCCTAATAAAACCCTACGATTTCCAATTCTATGAGACATTGAGAATTTTAGGCAACTCAAGCAAGTCACCAAGAAGACGTCATATCATAAAAAAAGAAGTTAAATTACTGACACCCTCTAACCCTTAATCTATTCCTTTTATTCTGGGGAATATCTTAGTTACCCTATTGTAAAAGAACAACCTCTGACCTCCCCCCGCCCGAATTTATTGCAGACCACGTGCAATCGTATGTCGCCATGGGAAAGGTCGCTTCATTTTCGGGAACATTCGCGAATTTTCAACTCCTGAGCTGGTTTGACTGTTTGGGTTGAAGTGGTAGCATACCTAACCAAGTTTTGCTCTGTTCTGATTGGTCAGAGCTCGCAGGTTAAAAGTTACCCGGTAGCACAACCAGTGGTAACCCGTGCTCAGGCCACCAAGGCTTCCCAGGAACCCGTTCCTTAAGAAAACCCCGTCGACCTAGAGATGGAATCACTCCGGAACGAGGATTTTTCTCCCGCCCAGAAGAGGTGCGCAACTCTACCCCTCCTTTGGGAGGAATCCATGACTCAGGAGGAAGTTTTTGCTCGTAGTAGAAAAAGCATTTCATACCTTGTCAAGGATGAGCTGTTATATCGTTAATGTTCCAAAGGAACCGAACCTGTAACACATTCCCTGTTCGTTCCCCGCTCTCACGTTTCACAAGTCCTCCAAATTTCTAACTATAGTTTATTCTCCGGTCATTATAGTCTTAATAAAACCGTTCAGAGGGTTTCGAACTATTTTTATTGACTGAGTTTGGCCAGGGAAATTGCAGAGTACTGCAAATCATGAGATGCCTGCCAAAGGACAACAGCAAAAGGGCGTGTTAAAAGCCCGATCCTATCGGAACCTGTTTCTCGTTTGGCCATTAATCTTATTGTCCCTATTCATCCTCCGTCTAGTAAAGGACACATTTAGGTCCTTACTTTGTTAGACTTTGCTAACCGTTTTTCTGAGGCAGTTCTCCTTAAGCGCACTGATAGTTTTCGTGTGCCGAATCCCTTATATACATTATTTCTCTGGTAGGAATTCCAAAAGAGGTATTATCAGATCGAAGAAAACAATTTAGCTCCGAGCTTATGGAGTATGTCGGCAAGCTCCTCATGGTTAAACCTTTGTTTATCACCCCATACCACCCAGCCACAAACGGAGTTGGCGAAAAGCTAAGTCGCATAATGAAAGCAATTCTCAGAAAAGTGTGTATGGATTAGCCTCGAGAATGGCATCGCTTTTTACCCAGGGCACTGTTTGCGTGTCGTGAATTTACCTATAGGACCCTAGGATTCGCCCACTTCGAATTACTGTATGATCGTAATGTTAGAGGCCCCCTTGCTATTTTAAAGGAACTTTTCACCAATCCCAGTCTAAATAACGAAATCCAATCTTCCTATTCGTACCTCCTAGACTTCCGAAAGCGCCTCGAGCTATGTGCTGACATCGCATACCAAAATGCCGATGTAAATTTGGAGAAGTATCTATATTATTTCGATTTAAAGGCGGAGGAAATAAGTTTTAAGTTTGGAGAGGAGGTGTTGTTGCTACTTCCCACGGAGAGTAACAAACTACTGAGCCAGTGGAAGGGCCCTTTTTTCGTTTTAGATGTAAAAGGACCAATGGATTTCCTAATTTGAACCCCTCAGGACATAAGGTTTTCCACATCAATATGTTGAAGAAATATCACCGCCGTGCGTGTATCAACAATATTCTCGCCTTCCATGAAGGTCCCCGTTGGAAGCGGTGTATCCCACTGACCCCTTCATTATCGTGCAATTAGTATGCATTGAACAAAATGGTGATTACCCTAATCCATCTTTACCTGGAACCCAGAATCATTATTCCTCGTGCTGGATGTCTCCACCAAGATAGCGCGATGGGGCCCCAGAACGCAATGGTGAGAGCCATTGTCGAGATTTCCCTTCCCCGCATGGAGAATTAGCTGTATCGTCATTCATAGGATCGGCCTCTTTTTACCGTAGATTTTCCCTAACTTCGCCTCTATTTCCACCCCCTTTAAGTGCCCTCATTCAGAAGTGATCCCCAGGTCCCCTTTCATCGAAACCCGAAGCTACTGCTAGGTTCCAGCAGCTCAAGGACAAGCTAGCGTCCACCCTCATTTTAAGACTCTATAATCCTCTAAACTCTTCGGCATCCGAAGGGATGCGAGTGACGAAGGAATTGGATGTGTGCTGCTCCAATACTCCGACGAAGATGAAAGCCACCCAGTGGCTTACGCGAGCCGAAAGCTACTGCCCCGTGAACGTAATTATTTTGTAATAGAACGGGAAGATTAGTTATAATATGGAGTATTACCAAATTTAGCATGTATTCAATAGGGAAATAGTTTATTGTTGAGACTGACCATCGCCCTTTGTCTTACATCTGAAATACTAAGAACCAGAACCTATGTATAATGCGATGGCTTTTGATACTCCTACATTATCAGTTTAAAGTTTGGTATTTCAGTGGGAAGGAGAATTGTATAGATGATAATCTAAGCCGGAATCCATTAGCCGACAATGCTGGCTAATCCACTAAATTATAGGTCGCCTGTAAACCCATAATATAATCATGTATATATTTTTTTAACTCTGTGCATATATCTATGTTCTCTGTAGATACTTATTTAATATAACGGGGTTTTTTGTGTGTTGTTGTTCCACTACCCTTTCAGACAAAGTTTAATTTAGTTCCTTAATTTAAATGTATTTTTTTCGGCCACCCATCTACATTATTTTTATTTGCTCAAAGCAATATCATAGCCTTAATAATAATTCCTCTTTCCAAATTTGCGATGTCTCTTGTTCTTCCCTCTCTCAAAAAAAAAGTTTCATTGTATGTAGGGGAGGGGTGTAAAATAACAACCTCTGACCCCTATAATTTATTAGAAACCACGTGCGATTGTATCCAACTATGGGAAATGTCACTTACTGTTTGGGAACATTCGCGAATTTTCGACTCCTGAAAGCATTAGGGAAATATTTCTCAATCCTGCGAACTCGTCCCAAGGCTCAAAGGTGACGAGGAGAGAAAGAGAGCTGTTAAATGATAAATCGAACAGCCTCCGGATTAAGATGTCTGAAGCTTGTGACTCCTTACTCCAAATTCCCCTCCCCATCGTCAAGGCCGTCTCCATCGTAAAGGCCGTCCCCATCGTCAAGTCCCCTGAGCGTTATTCGACAAGCAAAACTTTCTCTGCTGTGATTCTAACCTAGTCATTTGGTAGCTTCTGTGAACTGCAAGCATATTAATTTAATCGAACCCAAGAAAATCTCCATCGATTAGCTTTGAGGGAAAGAAGTTTCCTCTTCCAGTGGAATTACGAGTAATCTCACATTTCCTTTCGAACGTCATTTTGAAGATTGGTTATCTTCATCGGAAGGTTAGTTCGGATCGTGCTCCACCCGCCTCATTCGGATCGTGCCCGACTTGCGTCATCGGATCATGCCCCACTTGCCTCATCGGATCGTGCCCCACTGGCCTCATCAGATCGTTCCCCACTCGCATCATCGCAAGAAGGACCTTCCTCGAAGTCACCAAACTGTAAGACTGAAATCCCTTCCATTATTAGTATTGTCAACTACCCCCTTTTTCTCCGAGCCTAGTAACGCTAATCAATTAATTCCATTTGAGAATACCTCCTCATAATAATTATCAAAAGACTATTTCAATTTAAAAAATTCACTTTTTCCTATTTTTATTGTTATTTTGATCTTTGTAAATAAAATTATATTTTTGTTGTTTTATCTTTAACTAACCTTGAACGATATTCTCGGCCTTTTCAATTAAATCTCGCCAACCATTTATGCACTCTGTCTGATTATTAAGGATTTTAAACCCAACGCCTCAAGTCTGACCTAGACGTTGGTTAATCCCAGCGAACAGTCTTTTAACTGTTCGCGTTAAAGGAGGTGATTAAGTCACACCCCACATAATATAGGAGTAGTGTATGGTATAGATGGTATATCTTGACACCTATATTGCACACGTTTCAGAATTTTGATACTATGATATAAAATAAAATACTAATTATAATACATTATAATATAAAATATATATTCTATACCTATAGAAAAAACTAAAAAGTGAGCGAAGCAAGGATTTAGAAATCGGCAAATATATTTGGATTGAACCCTCTGGCAAGATTAACGCTTCCACACTGCTTGACACAATAACAATGCAAATTTTGTTTAATTGATATAAGCGCACCCAACTTCTTTTCTTCTCGAGTAGAAGCCTATAGATTTTTACCTTTGTAGGGAAAGGTTTTCATGAAAATATTATAGAAATATTATATTAGCCCTAAATACAGAAGGTGGCCAAATTATTAGATCCTCGTCAAATAAAATTTCTAATTTTTCTCTAGCTGCAAGCTTTGTTTCGCCTATTTCATCATATTTCAAGTAGCTCTGCTATACAAGCATGGTATATATTATGATCTTACACCATACAAAACCTACGGGATGAGACGTTGCCCTCAAAAACTCACTGACACATTCAAAGGAATTTGAGCTAAATAGAAACAGGCACACATGAAATACTTTCTATTTTATAGTTTTTAGATATTTACTTCAGGGTAAAGTTATCAAGAGCTTTCACCTGTTTTTATTCTAGGCAATAGTTTCACATGTTATCCTCGGAGCTGAATTTTAGCCCATTTTGACCTACTGTGTGAACATATAAATGTGCACACGAAATTTATCCTCTGTAAAAGAAGATGGTATTTAATCACACTTTTCTCTCCTTGCTATTGTACTTGAAACAAGGTATGTGAAATTTTATTTCAGCAACTTACCCCGGCCACATAAAAAAAATAATATTATTAAATAGACTAGCGAAACTTGGTCCTACGGGCGTTTTTTGTTAGGCCTTCGACGCTTTTTAGCTTTGTTCACAAAATTAAGAAACTGTGCGAGAGAAAAAGGTATTTTATTTCACAACACATTCAAAATTTGCGTACAAGAATAACATCATTATTATTATCTTTATCGTTATCATTATTATTTATTTATTTTTAGAAATGCAAAAACTATAACACACATATACAGACAGAAACACAAACACACACACTAGGATCATTATAATTATCTGATTACTTCCCCTATTAACAACTATCGTTCTCCAACCAAATTTAGCTCATGAAGGATTCTATAGACAAACTCTTCACAGAGAAGAGTTTTGGCCTTGAAAGAGCAACTGGACGTTCTATTTGCAGATGAAGCCAAACTTTTCTGAGTTGGCCAAGTGGTCAATCTTGATGCAAAATTTAGAGTATAAACATATTTATGGAGATTTATGTTGTAAAGTTTATCAACAGATACCATTTGATCAGGAAACAATCCCATAAATTGCCACTATAATGCATCTCGGTGAAATTTAAGGCTCTCAGGATTAAGATAGGTAATGTGATGAAACCATGCAAGAAGGGCAGGTGTATTTAAGAACTTGACAGATATTCATGAATCATATTGGTTAATCTAGGGATATTTATCGAGTTTTAACTGCAAGAGAACTAAAGAGGAAAATATTTGTAACGAGGTAGGTTAATATAGATGAATTGAAAAAAAGTTGGAGATATGGAACAACAGAACCTACTGCAGACTTTAGAACCGAGAGGAGATAATGATTGTATTGTGCCAGGGGGAAAAGCAGATAAGATGCGAGATGTCACATGAGATCCCTCTTTGAGTGTGTAACCGGAGAGTTAAGGGAAATGTATTACAACATTGGGTTTGCTCTCTTATGAGATTAGAAGTATTAGTTTGAAACTTAGACTTACTCCGAAAATGGAAAATTATCGATCCCTAACCAACGTAACTGAATCGATCTTTGGCCTATCATTTAGTAATCCGCTTTTAAATTTAGATAAGTATCGATCATTACTTTTGATTTACCTAAGTTAAATTTCCTCTGCCATTTATCCGCTTATTAAGTGTAACATTAAAGCTTAAGAAGAAAAATGGGAGATATAACGGTTAAACAGTTAAAATAGTTTGCCTCTATTTTTATGTTACTATAACACCCATTTTCCTTCTTAAACTTTAATGGTACACTTAATAATTTCCTTAACGTTTTTCAGGGTTGTTACCAGTTTTCATTTCCTTTAGCCTTTAAAATACATCTATTTAATATCATGTGATTTTCAATTATAAGATAAATATATATATATATATATATATATATATATGAATATCCATTAAACCACATTGAAAGAGAAAACGGAATAATTTTTCCTTGCAGTAATAATTTTATTACCTTTTTTCGAAAAAATCCGTGCAGGAAAGCGATTCGATATGTGGCAAATACATAATTTTGTGGATAATGGACTTAAAATTGATGACCAAGATTGTTTAGAGATAGCAATAAAAGAAGTGCAGAAAATCGTCAATCTTAGGATGCCTACAGTCAGATACTAATTATTAATTACGGACTAAAGATAATCATTATGTGTATTCCCATAGTAAGTTAAAATTAATAGCGTGTTTATAAATTTAATCATTGTAATTTTTGAAGTGTATCAATAAGGAGAAGTAGTAATAGAAACTCACTGAAGCATTAACTAGAAAAAAATGTTATATTATCTGTGTGATATTATATTATATACGAGTACGTTAATAAAGCAAATGACTGAAACAGGAATAGAAAGTAGTGTTTTTTCCTTGAGTAACGAAAAACATCGAAATATGTTTAAAGATTTTGCTTGTTTTTTTTCTTATTATCTAAATCTAGACTGATAGTTTGCCTAAATATATTTTGAATATTTTATAAAAAGACAAAAAAAAATCAACGTTAAAGGAAGCAAATAAATTAATATATCCAACACTAAGAGATAATCACAATCTTTCTCTTCCTGAAAAATTATTTATTTTTAAGGCGTCATATATTATCCCTTTGTACACCCAAGTTAGCAGAGATGGTTAAAATTCTAAAAGCCAAGCTTAGACTCCACGAGCGAGAAGGATAGGCTCAGTATCTCGACAAAGTTTGGAGAGTGTGGATGCGCTTACTTTCCGGAGAATCCTCGGCGTCGCTTTTAGTTTCCCGGGAGGTAATTTTCCTTAAAACATTTGACTATTCCATAATGCATCTAAGATTTTTAAGAAATAAGTGAGTGGTGAAACAGTAATTTGTTACAAATAAAATTGGCCTTTTTTTACCCAAGAGAAAATTAGATTATGACTTATTACTGATATATAGATTAATTTCAAGACATTATTCTTAAATACGGTCGCATAGAAAATAATCTAATTTTTCAATTTGTATGTTAAAATATGTCTAAAGGTAAGTTTGTTTATAACGTATGTTATGTAAATTATTGCCTTACCTTTATTTTTAATGGATAAAATTTGGGAATAATCGAAATTAGCTAATTGCTTTTAATTATCTTGAGACATCTTGAGGATATATGATTTGTTTGCTTAGATGTGAAAATAGGTGTAGAATCCTTTTTTTGGACTGAACCATTAAAAAATTTCAGAAAAGTTAATTTGTTCTTTTTAACTTATTTCCTTGATTTTACTTGGTTTATAAGATCTTACGTTATTGTTTGAAAAATATACAAAAGTACTTTACATGTATAAAACATTTTTAAAAATATTTCGAAATTTGAAGGTTCAGATTAAAAGATTTTAGAATAGATTTTTGGAAGCGCAATAAATATGAGAGCGAGGTTACAATTTTTCTAATTAAAGCTATGTAAGATAGATAGGCCATCTTACATTTCAGCTTGTCTTTACAATATTATTTATTCTTTATATTTAGTAAAATATAATTTCAATTTTGGATATATAGTACTGCTTTTTTTCTTTTCACCATTGCTAAAATATAGGCAAAATTTCATGTTTCGAAATTCATTGAAGATAAATTCGTCTCTAAAATTCGACCCTTTTATTTACTTTTCCTAAAGAAAAATTTCATAATTTTATTTAAAGAAATATTAATCTTCTCCGCTCTCTTCGTTCTTTTAATGTTTAAGATTTGAGAATGCTTTTATGAATATGGAGGCATTTAAATAATAATACTTTTAAATCCATTAAGTGGCGATTGTGTAAGAAATATATTATAGAATAGTTACATAATTTAACTTAATCGATACTTATCTGATTGGTAAAAAAGGGGCATTTCTATCATCATTTGTCTCTTCGACTCTACTGCTCTATCTTCCATTCTCTATCTTTTTGATTTATTTTCTGCTTTGTCTTCGTCCTCGCCAAAGCAAAGGTCACCCTACGCTCAACCCGCAGCCACATATGAGCTTCATCTTTTGAATTTCTTAGCCAGATATGCATTCATAGTGAATATGATTATCTTGATAAGATTTGACAAAGAATAATAATATTAATAGGAAAATATTCTCATCGTAAGAATTAATTATATAGGATATATAGCATCTTCAGTGAGAAAATTTTCCTTTGATAAAAAAGTATCTTAATGGTTCTATAATAAGAATTCATTTTTAAATGGATGATATCTGGTTCAGTTTACCCGAAAAAAAATTCTACACTGAGAAAGTGGTAAAAATACTCTATATTTTCATTTTATACCTTTTGTAGAAAATCGATATCCCACCCTAAAAACAGAGGCCCTCTTTGGTCACTACAACGTCCTGGCGCTTGGCAGCGTAACCCGATTAATTAAACCCCACCCTCTCTCCCCTTGACTCACGGACCACCAGAAGTCCTCCTCCAACCACTAATTGCACGAATCATCAGATTTCTAGGCCAGCAAGCATAACAGTGGGTAAACCGGCATTATTTCTCCTAAGAGTTGGAATCTAATTTCTCGTCATAGACGAAATTAGAGGAGCGGCGACCAAAAGCCATAAGATAACTTTAGGGCTAAGTGAAAGACGCTCAGGGAAGAGCCATTAGAGGCGCGAAGCTTAATTCCTAATGCCTAACCCCCTCCTACATTCCCCTACCCATTTTGGCTTGGTGAAGTATATAGGCAGATAACTTGAGAAGAACAAAGGAAGATCAAGTTAGTGATTGACACAACGAAGTCCGTTGTCAGTGGCCAGCAATCAAAGAAAAGAACAGCGAAAAAGATCATTCTGAGCCAGTTCTTGGTGGATACACCATAAATTATCATCTTGTCTCGAGGAAGATCGAGTAAGTGATCGGCACAACGAACTCCGGCGGCAGTGCCCGGCAATCAAAGAAAGGAACACAGAAGAAGCTCACGCTGAACCAGTCCCTGGTGGTCACACCGAAATTAGCTTTTCTAATGAGAATAATTCTCAATCATATCGAGAGAGAGAAACCCCCTATCCCGGTTTGAAACAAAAAAGCAAAGATAGTCATCGCCATTGAAGAATACCCCAAAGTAAACCCTCTGAAACCTCTTCATTCGTCAAAGGATTCACTTGTTTGATCATTGCTCGTCAGTGCGAATTATCCCAAGATTAATCCGAAGATTGGAAAAAGCATACCCTCACGGTCCCGTTGTTTAAACCATCTGACTAAGACAACGTGCTTAACGCTATCAGTCGCCCTCACCGAAATCACTGGTTGCTTCAAGCTCATCGCCGTGCCAGTTAAACAGCTGGGTGTCTGTGAACACGTCCAGGCGCCTAACCGCAAAAACATTTTTTCTTCTACATAAAAATTCAAGGCCAAAGTCATTCTCCAGCCTGATTCACGTGTCTTTGTTTAAAGGTAAAAAATTCCCTTATTTTTGAGTGTCAATTAGCGTCCAATATTAAAGTGAGCTTTGGGTCACCCATTACTTTATATTCATTTGGTTTAAATTAGAAAGTCTCACATAAACTCGTTTAATTCATAGATGTATAGTTTGTTTAGGTTACACTTTTATGTTGTAATTAAAGATATATTTTATTTAAAAGTATTTAATTCAATCTTCAAAACACTTCATTTCGGCACTAAAAATCCTCTAAAATTAAATAAGGTAAAATAATATAGCACTCTTAGAGAAAAGATAATGAAGAAGTTATTCAAGTATATCACAAACCTACGTACACCAACTCGGCCCACAAATATTTGGTATCAGATTTTATAGGTATGGGAAGAACTCAGTATAGTTGTTTGTCTTGCGTTTCCTTCAGTAATAATAAATTTGTGCCTAGCGTTCGAGGAAAAGTTAAGCATAATAGGAGGATCAGGTCCGTCTATAAATTTGTGGTTAATTTTCTGTGATAAGCCCGTTAATTTTATTAATTAATTTTTGGGGAGTGGTATTCCAATTAGCAGAAAGTGTTGATATAAGAGTAAGGTATACAGTGCGCTACTTTTTTGAGGTTGCATTAGTATCTTTAGCATATCGGTGAGTTTTTGGACGAACAGACAAAGGGAAAATGGAATCGTTTGACAGATTCCACCAATAAGCTCAATCTTTGGGACTTAGAGGCAAGAAACTAGTTGCCTACGTCCAGGAACGAGAAGACAAACAAGCAGAAAAGGAAGCAGAAGAGATAGAACGAGTACGCGCTTATGAAGAAAAAGAAAGGAGAATACTGATGGACAAAAATTAGAAGAAGGAAGAATACAGAGTTAGAATCAGCTGAATAGTTACGAAGCTATTGCCCAAAATCTCATTGAAAACAAAAAACAATACCATCGGACCGACCGACATACTAACGTTAGAGTCGCGTGCATGCAACTAAAAACTAGCCCTCTTATAAACAACTAATATATAGGTACAAAGAACTGATAGATTCGTACATTAGATACATTGATTTATTGGCTTGGATAAGACATGCGAGATGCAGTGAGATGGTGATTGATCATTGCATTTTACCCTACACGATAAAATTCCCTTGCTATTTATCTGAAAAAGAATTAATAAACAATGAAAAATATTAAATAACTTATTTAAAATAAGAAACAATATGATGATTTTCATTAAATAACTTACTTGATATTAGCACGCCCCCTAATGGGAGCCTATATTACGATTGGAAGTTAACATAAATCCAAATATTGTATATTTTTCTTAGTTTTTGAGAATTTGGAATCCAGAATAATATTTTGATAATACCCAAATAAAAGAAAATTTCCGGGAGCGAATATGACTAATGATAGTAACATCTGAGAAATTATTACTCACTTTGAGAAGATGGTGTTTTTAATGCACTATCAAGCTAGGCGGCAGAGCTGCCTCTCGCAGCCTAAGGCTAGTCAGTCTGAGGAGGTCCTCGACTCATCCAACGGCCAGGTGTAGGGAGTAAACCTTCCAAATCAAGAAAGGTGCCCCGAATGCGGACCAGTGCTCTGTGCTCACTCACTCCGCACACTTCGTCCAGGGCTTTGCTGGCGCAATCTTGATTGTCTCCTGAGGCAGAAGGAAGATAGGAATATATATATATATATATATATATATATATATATATATATATATAATTTTATATTATTATCGGCCACTGCTATATCTGAAACAGATCATTTTATATATTATTCAAAGACAACTAAAAATCAATATAAAGCCATTGAGATATCCTAAATTGGTTTTACAAGAAATAACCTGCATATTAGATACAAACAGCACCACAATATTGGAACAATCACATAACACTTTAAAGGAAAACAGTAAATTAACCAAATAACGGAAAACTACGAAAAATATATAATCAAGTCATATAAAAACCTGTAAATGCTCTTTGAACCATTAAGTATAAGAGACAAAAGACAAATCACTAATTTACAAAATGATATATTCCCAAAAAGACTAAAGTATATTGAAACTTAGAAAATTATAAATTTTATAGATCTCGTCAATCCGAGGTAACAATATACACTAGCATGAAAAATGTAGTTTGTCACCGAAATATTGTGAAAAATTAATATTCCTAGAGCTTAATGGCTCTCTTTCAAAATCCTCTTTTTCTGATCAGCAAACCAACAATATATATATATATATAGCAAAACGCAAGAAACTTCGAACAGGGGTGGTATTCGCCGCCTGTTTACCTGAACTCTCCCCTTGTCCCTTGAATTCCCTATTAAGTCCTCTCTCTTTCATAGTCCCGCGTAGCTAAGTAGTCTAAGAGACGGTTTAATTGGTATCAAAGCGGTTGCTCGCTGACTAAATGTGTATTGTTCGAATCCCTCTACGGAATTTTTGCGAATTAGGAAATAACATTTCCGAAGAAAAATTATTCTGTTTTACTCTTTCTTGTGGTTTACTGGGTTTATTTCATCATTATTTCGCATTCATGAAAGATTTTTTCATATATATATACATATATATATATATATTTATATGAATGTTTTACTAAAAATCAGTGTAAAATTATTTTTTTCTGAAGATGGTCAAATGTGGACGAAAGTTCTCTTTCAATAAACTATGAATATTGCAACCCTTATTCATAACCCTTCGTAACGCGAAAAAAGTAAAATAAGAAAATTAGAGAAGCATTCAAGAAAGTTAATCAATATATATATATATATATATATATATATATATATATATATATATATATATATATATATATATATATATATATATACATACATATATATATAAATATATAAAGGGTGTTCCAATAACTTGAACCGATTTTAAATGTGAGTTAAGTTTAAGCGTCTAATGATTTTTTTCTTTTTCTTTTATATTTAACAACTTCAGTGTTTGGCAATTTTAACCATGGAGAGATTAATAATCGAACAACGTGTAAAAGTTATCGAAGCCTGTTACAAAAATGGACGTTCAAACAGAAAAGCATTTCGGGCACTTCGCGATGTTTTTGGTAAACATAATCAACCAACCAAGAGTGCAATTTGGAAAATTGTTCGTAAATTTAAACAAACGGGGTCAGTGGCAGATATGAAAACGCCATTACGTGCTCGTTTACGCCGTTCAGCTGAAAACATTGCTGCAGTGCGCGAGAATGTGGCCGAAGATCCAGACACCTCTATTCGTCATCGCGCGCAGGAATTGAACCTCTCCACAACAACGTTGCATCGAATTTTGACCAAAGATTTGTCTCCACACGCTTACAAAATTCAATTTACCCAAGAACTGAAGACCGCTGACCATTTTAAGCACCGTACATTCGTCAATTGGGTGCACGAGCAAAGACAAGACGATGATGATTTTTCGCAAAAGATCTTTTTTAGTGATGAAGCCCATTTTCATTTTGGTAGATTCGTTAATAAGCAGAATTGTCGCATTTAGGTTGATGAAAATCCCAGGAAGATTGTTGAAAAGCCACTGCTTGCACAAACGATCACTGTTTGGTGTGCATTTTTTTGCTAGCAAGATCATTGGGCCGTATTTCTTCGAGAATGATGTCGCGAATTCTGTTACGGTGACAGGTAAACGATACCTTCCCAGATAACCAACTTTTTATGGCCTGAATTAAATTATAGGGATGTCGAAGATTTGCGGTTTCAACAGGATGGCGCTACATGCCATACAGCTAATGCAAAAGAAACAATAGCTTTATTGAATGAGAAGTTCCCAAGTCGCATCATCTCTCGAAACAGCAAGGTCAATTGGCCACCACGATCGTGTGACTCAACACCTTTAGATTTCTTCCTTTGGGCTCATCTCAAAAGTAAGGCCTATGTCAACAAGCCAACAACAATTGAACAGCTGAAGGATGAGATAATAAGCCATATTAGTGAGATTGAGGAGCAACTATGCAGAGATGTCATGAAAATTTTTGACCATCAAGTGGAGGTATGCGGCCGAAGACTTGGCAGACATTGAGGCGATATTATTTTTAACCTATAATTGCCATGACTCAAATAACATGATCCAATAGACAAATCAATAAATTTTCACCAATAACACTGTTTTATTTACTGCTAACTTCGATCCGTCTTAATGGAACACCTTTTATATATATTCCGAAGTAAGAATTCAATGGCAAAGAGAATGACAGTATTCATTATTTATTTCTTCTGGCTACGTTTACAGCAAAATTAAGCCAACTTCTGGTCTGATAAATTGAACAAAAATTATCTTTAAATAGCAAAACAATCAATATTAGGATTAATTAAGACTGGAAGGTACAATTCTATATGAAAATACATATTTACATTTTATAGTGATAAATCATAAATAGTTAATTATTTAAACAAGTATTAAGAAATTGTGAGCATAGGGGAAGGGGGGGAGAATTTATGAACAGTTAAGTGCACAATTTTTTTAATTTTAATTTTTAACAAACTGAAATCTTACCGGTCACACAAGTTGTAGAAACACAACTGAGGCAATGGAGAGCAAGAAACAATGAAGAAGGGTGAGGTATAATAATTGGTTGGTTATTATAAGACAACGAGAGGGAAGACGGATACCTCAATGTTAAGAGAGGGTCTATGAGTCTTAATATGAATGTATTAAATTATTCGTAGGATCATATATCATCGTTGGAAGAATCTATAATTTTAGAATCATTAATGGTTGCATCAGTTTTACAAAGGATAATATGATCCTAAATGGGGAAGCATTCCTTTCGGGTAAGGGGGTTATCTGTTCTGCTACTTATGCCAAGGTGAGAACAATTTCGAGCGTGTAGCGAGCGCAGTGTACTACCGACATTATTGCCTCAACGACAACGAGGATATGTAAATAAATATACTACACCACTGCGCAGGCTACCAGGGAGCAAGTCCTTTAAATTAAATAATGAGCCTAATGCTAAAATGATTCTAAAGTTGATTTGTCCAAAATGATATTTGAGGATTTTTTGTATTTGTTTGCATAATTAGTGACCACAAGCAAACTTCTGCCAACCACAAAAGTGTGGTCTGCAGAAGTACTTATTTGCGCTACTTTTTGTGGTAGTGAAGTATGTTTCTGTTCACAAAAAGTATATATATTATATAAAAAAATAAAGTTACTTCACCATTCTTTCATTTAATATCATATAAAAACGCTACAATTATATTATTTATTCAATAATTATCTTATATTAAATAATTTAACGATATATAGTCGTTTAATATTATACTTATAAAAGAAAGTAAATGGTGAAGCAACTTTAATTTTTCCTATAATCCCAAGTCGTTGAAACTTAAATTAGAATTTTTTTTCAAAAAAAGTAGATTTGACTGTTACCGACAAAATAAAAATTTATAAATAATCCAATCAATGGCTTCGCCACTCCCCCCTACGGAGGGGAGCTTGCACTTCGTTACTAAGATTAAAAGAATAAAATTTTTAAAAAAGCTGCCATGTTTAAATTTTTATAAATTTTCTGAACTTTGCTATTTATAATAATTTTAAAAAGGAATTCTAAACTAAATTTTCCCCCTTTAAAAATATCACGTTGGTAAAATATAGAGTCATAGATATAGAAGATATATAAAAATAAATTTTCTGAACTTCACCATTTGTAATTCTTTGGGTTTTAAATAATTCACAAAATTTGTTTTTTGATATTATAAAACATAAGTCATAACCAAAATAAGATGAAATAATTATTCAAATACTCAAAAAACTTCCCTTCTTAAATTATAGAGTGAGTGATGATACATAACGGGTATTATTATTAAAGATTATTATTAAAGTTCAACTGTTCTTCAAAAAGTTGGTAGAAAAATAGAATCAAATTTAGAGTATTATAATTTTTTCCAACATTAGTTCCATTACGGTGAAAACAATTTTTCGAGCTTTGATATCCTCTATTTAAACCATTTCTATAAAACTGAGGACCTAGAAACTAGTTAAAACAGCACTTTAGCATCTTCAATAGAAGAAAATTAAGTGCCCTTCGTGCTTTGCTTTAACATTTGGGACCACAAACTACATTTTCTTGTCACCAAACCTTAAATAAATGTTCTATTGATGATGTAAATATATGTTTTGACTTGATTTAATTAGCACCCTACTCAATTACATCTAAATGGTTTAATTGGATGGTATAAAAAAAAATTGTTTATTCTTCCATTTGGTTAATGTTATTCAATTTTTCTACTAACATTTTGAAAATTCTTATTATATTTTTAAATATAAAATTAATTTTAAATCTTATTAAGGGAAGATAAAGTGAGATCAGTTTGGTTTAGTTCATGAAAAAACTATTGGTCATCGATTTATGAATTAGCTTAATAATTGTTATATTCCCTTCTTTTTGCAAACGGAATTAGGAAATCTGATTACTTGATTGTATTATTTTTCTTTGGATAAAATAATCATGACTAATTTTTAAACATACTTTTAAGTTCCTCGCTTTAAGCTTTCTCTGGTTGTCTTTCTTTTAAATTTGTTGTACGGTCGAGAAAGTCTTTCAGCTATTAAACCTCAATAAAGTTTGCCGAGTCTAGTTAGTCTTTGGTATAAAATTGATTATCCATACTAATTCTTGCACTCCGATAAGAAGGGTGGAAAGATAATTACTTATTCCTCTCTCCATTTGATATATTTTCTATTTCTGTGTTATTGAGATTATTCAATTTCAAATGCAATCAACTATGCAATTATTAGTTTCTTAGTGTAAATTCAATAGCTAAAAATCTAAACTTCCGAATTATCCTTCGAAATGAGTTAAGGGAAACAAGAAACTTACACAGAAAATCCTGTGCAATCTAAGAATTGCATTAGAATAACAAACAAAACAAACCTATTGAAATATGTCTAAGTATTATAAGTTAAATTTTGCATTATCGAATATACGATGAAAGATTTTTATTTATTTTTATTTTTTTTAAGAGCTCATCTGGCGACTGCCTACTTGGGCATTAGTCGCCGTATTAAAACTGGCCTAGTTCTAGGCTACTTTAAAATTAAATTAAAGAGAAAAAAAATACAACACCCCAAAAGGGGGAAAGGAAGCAAGCTGGTGCGTCGGGAAGAGGTCCCCCCGGCGCAGGAGCGTGAAACTAAAGAGAAAAAAACAAATGCAAAAAAAACAAAAAAAACAAACCTTGCTTAAATAATAGGGAGAAGGCCGGCCTCCGTCAAGAAGTCAAGAAGTCCACAAGTCAATGTGCACGAATCTGAACCGAGCACATGGGACAGACGGTAGCGACCCCGCTAATCCCGGTACTGGGACGGGTATCGTGCGCGAAGATCACCCAGACTGGGACATTCTACAAAAATGTGCCGAACAGTCTGGGGGACAACGCAGTAGTTGCAATAGGGCGCAGGCGAGCGCTCCATAAAAGTAGCGATGCGTCACACGGGTGTGGCCGATTCGGAGACGACAGAAAGCAGCCTGAAGCCGCCGCGGCATTGGGGAAGAGGTCCATGGGAACAGTCGCGGCGCAATGGCACGCAACTTTAAGTTCCCTTCGACCGTCTCCCATCTTCTCTGCCAAGCAATCCGAAGAGCTGCCCGTATTCCTGCCATGTAGTCAGTGTGAGGAAAAACAAAACGCTGGTCCGGTCGTAGAGTCCTCGCGGACTCTTTGGCGCCCTCATCGGCGCGCTCATTCCCCGCAATTCCTACATGTCCAGGAACCCAGCAGAAGATAATCTCAACATCTGCCCGGCTCGCCAAAGCCGTAGCGTCACGGATATCGCGAACCAGGGGATGCGGAGATTCCAATGCCCCGAGAGCACTCAGGGCGCTTTGTGAGTCGCTATCGATCACGATCCGGTCTCCGAACCAGGCACGTCGCGTAATCTCCCGTACCGAGTAGTGTATTGCCACCAGCTCGGTCGTGAAGACAGACGCAGCGCCTGGTAGAGCCCCGCTGACTTCCAACAGAGGGGATACGGCGTGGAAGCCCACCCCCTCTTGGGACTTGGAGCCATCCGTATACACTGGCACGGTACCAGCGTGACACGATGTGTGCTCAAAAAAGGTCGAACGCAATACTCCCAGCGCAGTACAAGCTTTGGGAACAGAGGCGTGGCGACAAATGGACAAATGTGGTACCCTCCAGGGTGGCGTCCTGGGCAGAAACAGGGGCGCCACCGGCCCGAGAGCTATATCTACCTCTCGAAGGAGTTTCCTGGCCCTGAACCCAAAGGGCTTAGGGTATGACTGGCGTCTCTCGGCGGCATAGGCACCATCGAGATCAGCTGTGGATGCAGTGAGAGCTGTTGGCGACTTAGGAAAAGAAAACCGAAACCTGTGCGCTTTGGCATAGCGAGAGACGCGGTTTAATGCCTGTTGGAGTCGACGCTACAGAGTTGGCATCTGGGCCGCGCCAAAAGAGATCGAAAGGTCGTCCACGTAGAGCGTAGCGAGAACATTTTCCGGCAGCACCGAGGTGATGCCGTTGATGCTCGGGGCAAAGAGTGTGACACTGAGGACACGTCCCTGCAGGACACTCTCTTCCTGCTCCTTTGGGCCGGAAAGGGCTCCCCCCACCCGTACGCGGAATCGACGATCTCGCAAAAATTCAGATATAAACATTGGGAGGCGTCCCCTCGCCCCCATCGTGTGGAGAGTCTCCATGATACCGTATCGCCATGCGGTATCATAGGCCTTCTCCAGATCAAAAAACACCGTGGCGTAGTGCTGTCTACGAAGGGAAGCCTCGCAGACGGCAATTTCCAGTCGGAGCCGAGCATCCTACTTGAAGTGGAACTTACGGAAGCCGCACTGTGCAGAAGACAGATGGCCTCCGCTGTCCAGGAAATAGGCTAATCTAACATTTACCAATTTCTCCATCAACTTGCACACGCAAGAGGTTAGAGAGATTAGGCGGAAACCGGTCGGAGTAGAGTGATCTCTTCCTTGCTGGCGAAAGGCGAGCACAGTAGCGATTCACCAGGAGTCTGGGAGAAGACCTTCTACCCAGATCCTGTTGAACAAATCTAACAGAAAGGCCATGCCTCGCTCACCTAGGTGTCGAAGCATGGCGTACGGGACATCGTCCGGACCATGCGCGGTGTCCGCGCACGAAGCGAGAGCGGAACGCAACTCACTCACAGTAAACTTGTCGTTGAAGGGTTCTCCGCCTCTGGAGGTAAAGTCCAACTGGCGGCCTTCGGCGGCATCACGACGTGCATTGAATGCTAGCGGAGCAACATCACGGCTAGAGAATGCGGAAAAAGCGGTCGCTAAGGATTCTACCACGGACGCGGGGTCCGAGATTGCGGTCTTTTTCTCCTGGAGAACGGGAGGGGGGTCCTGCGAGAACTTGCCCCGAATCCTTTCGACTCGCTTCCACACCTCACCCAAAGGGTTCTTCCCGTTAAGTTCAGACACGTATGCCTGCCAAGAAGAGCGGCGGGCCTGCCTTGAAATATACCGGAACCTAGCCCTAGCCCGACGAAATTCAGCGACAGTGAAATAGTTCGGGCGGCGCTTATAGCGCATGTAGGCATATCGCTTCTGTTTGAGGGCCGCCTCACACTCGGCCGACCACCATGGGAGTGGTCGGCGTGCAAAACGGCCAGACGTCCTATGAATAGTAGTCAGGCCCACGGCGATGAGGTTGCCAGGGATGAACTCAACGGCCTAATCTACCGACCTAAATACCTCGACTGAGATAGAGAATTCAGTCATTTCCTGAAATGCAGGCCACCGCGCCTGCGCCAAGCACCACCGAGGTGGTCTCTCAGATTGCAGTTGCCCTGAAAATGATATTTGAATGGGAAAGTGATCACTACGATGGAGGTCATCGACCACCCCCAATCAAAATCAGGCTGTGCATCCGAAGAGCACAAAGATAGTTCAAGGCAAGAAAATGAATCGGTTCTCGGACAGTGATGCGTAAACTCATCCACGTTTAGGACACCCATCTCAAGCTCTTTAATTAGATCGGCAAGGACTTGTCCCCTGGGATTTATGGAGTAATCTCCCCAGAGAGGATGCCTGCCGTTCAGATCTCCAAGCGAGAGATAGGGCCTCGGCAACCGTGCCACGACGCGGCGGAAGTCCCCCGCGTCGAAGTCAGCTGACGGTGGAATGTACGCAGAAATTATAGTGTACCTCCTATCCAGGTGCAGCTGCACAGCCACTGCCTGAAGGGAGGTATCTAAATAGAAAGGAAGAACGGAGACATCATGCCGGGTGTAAACCGCACATACCCTAGCCCGGTTATCCCGCGGTGGTGTTGTCGCAAGACCCTTATACCCCGGGAGGGCAGGCAGCGTGCACGCGCCTAGCATGGTCTCCTGCATAAAAATAGATAACCGGGAACGGGACGAGACGAACCTCCGCAGCTCCTCCCAGTTGGCCAGGAGTCCACGGCAATTCCATTGAAGGAATATGCCCTCCAGGCCTAGCTCGGAGGAGACGCAGGGGCCCTCCTCGAATTGAAGACCCTCACGGGAATGGCCGTACGCTTCCCAGAGGCAGAACCCCGGGCGCTGTTGGCCGGACAAAGCGCTGAAGGCGCTGTCGCATTCTAGGACTCAATGGGGGAGGTTGGGCTCGCCATGCGAGTCTTTTCCTCCCTCCGCCTCGAAACCTTAGGCGGGCGTTGCGGCTTGGGAGGCGGGGGGCTCTCTTTTTGAGGAAGCAACGTCTCTGAGCCACTCGCTCCACCTCAGGGCGTGGGCGAAGCGGCCGAAGCTCCTTTATTGCTGTCTTCCTTTCGGGGAACAGCTTTAGGAACCCCTGAAGATGGCCTAGCAACCATCTTCAGGGGTGTTGCCTCCTGTGAGTCTAACGACTCCTTGAAGGCGCGTGGCCGTTTCGCCTTACGGGAAACGGTCAGGCTGGGGGAAGAGGGGGTAGCCCTGGTTTTAGCCGGGGCTGGATGTGAACCCTTTTTGCCGCCAGCTTTACAAGGGGAGCGCCTGGGTGTAGTAGAGCCCGCAGAAGGGTTCCGAATGGGCACGGAAACAACCGTGCTCGTTGGCAGAGCCGCGCGCGCCAGGACCATGTCCTTAGCCTCGCAGAATGAGAGTCGATCCTGGGCCTGAGCGGCAAGGATTTCTTTCTCTAGGAGATATGCACCACATTGCTTCAAAGAAGCAGGGTGCGGCTCTCCGCAATTGACACACTTGGCAGCACACGATTTGGACCTATCGTGTGCAACCTTGGAGAAATTTACACAGACTTCGGGTGACCCCGATTTTGCACGTCTACATGATCGATTCGTATGGCCGAAGCGGTGACAGTAATAGCACCGCCGTGGCAGTGGCTTGAATGCCTTCACGCGGTAGCGGTACCAACCGGCACGCACCGACTCAGGGAGCTTGTCACAGTCGAACGTGACGAAGAGTGTAGGGGTGGGTCTCGAGGCCCCTCCCTGTTTTCTTATCACACGTTCGACCATGACCGCCCCATGGTCGGCTAGCTCTAGGGTGATGTCCTTAATGGAGTAGTCAACGAGTTCCCTCGCATGAACTACTCCTTTCACAAAGTTCATGGTAGAGTGCGGCGTCACACTCACCGGGGTGCCATATAGTGTCCGAAGAGCACTTATCCTGGCCGCCTCAGTGGAGCCAAACACGAGGAAGCGTTTGAAGCCAGCGGGCTCGAAAACGCCAGGTAACCTCTGAATCAGGGGCCCCGATGTCATTGAGGCTCCATTCTGTGCATTCTTGGTGTTAGTCTTAGTCAGGGGCTCCGCACACGAGGGGGTAGAGGGGCCGGATGTTCTGATCTTGGCTTGGTCGCCTACCAAAGTGGTAGCAGACCCATCCGTCCCCGCAGCCCCTGCGGATGGAGAGGAGCCCCGAGTCTTCTTCGGCTTTTCAGTCTTTTTAGTCTTTTTCTTTTTAGGAGAGGAGGGCGGGGAATGTACCCGCTTCTCACCTCCCCCGGCAGAAGCCCCCAGGCCAGATGGGCCGGCCTCAGCCAGGTCCCTCTCCGAAATGGAGAAGGTCCTAGGTAGTCGTAGGGGCACCTGTCGGAGGAGATCCCTCCCCTCAATTTACTGCCTCGGAGCCCTCGGCCATTTGAGGGGGACCTTGCATAGGGGGCGGATTCGGGTTCGGTGCTTGGCGCCGAGCCCGGATTCCCCCCATGGAAGGCCCTACCGTCTGAGGCTGGGTCTCCTCAAGGACCATGTCTATCACAGGAGGGGCCTCCAGTTGGCCATCCCCTCCCAGGACATCGCAGGTCCCCTTGGCAGTGTCGCCAGTCTTGTGTGGGGAGGCACAGGCCTTGACCCCAGCAAGGTTTAAAATTCTTGCCAGCAGGTCTTTTGAGGGAAGCGACCGAAGGGGCCTGGCTTCCCTCTCCCCCCTAAGGGGGTTTGCCCTACCGAGCCGCTTGCACGATGGGCGGTCGGCAATGGGCTGCCTGGTGGCTTTCTTGGCAGTCCCCTTAGAAAGCAAAGGAGGGACTGCCGCAGGAGATAGGGAGGTGCCCGAAAGCACCTCCAGAGAAGGGGGTTATGGGGAGTCTCCTACACCCGTAGGCGTAAGAGAGAAGTCAACCTCCTCTCCAGTTAAAGAAGTATGGAGGGTCCCCTGCGAAAGCACAAGGGGGGGGGACCTCCATTTTCCCGGTGGAGCTGCCCGAGGGCGGGTCCGTAGATGTTTTGGGGGAAGTTGGCGGTTGGGGTTTTTGTTTTTTTTTCATACATGGGCATGGTGACCTTTTTTTTAATACGGAACGCAATAGCTCATCACCTCTTGCAGTTGCCCACACTGCAAGAGGTGCTTACAGGCCTGGCAGAGCCAGGCGCCGCCATTTGGGACCACCCCTCCCGCCTGGTGGCCTGGCAGTCCATCGGCATGGCGGCTCAACCTTGAACACGGCGTAAAAATTAATAGATTTTGAAGAGGAGAGGAAAAGGGATGTGAGGAAGGTATGGGTGGGGATGAAGCAGGTTGTTAAAAGCCAGCCACCCCAGACTGGAGCTCAGGGGTTAGGGAATATTGTCCCCTCCCCCCTCAGCCCCGATCCGGGACGGTTGGCTGAGAAGAAGGTCAGCATCTACCCTGTGAAATTAGAGGCTGACCAGAGAAAGTTGTGGGAGAGGTTGTATGAAAAGCGATGAGGTAGGGGAGAAATCGGGATATCTGAAGGAAGCAAGAGAGGCTAAGTTGGGGCCGGACGGAGCGCTGGATCCCGTCAGCACGGCGGCCAGGATGGCAAATCGCCGCGCCCCTTACGGGGTATACGATGAAAGAGATATGCCGCATGAAATGTGTGGTGATATTGCCAAAATTCTTTTATCCGTTTTATATCTCCTATTTATATATATATATATATATATATATATATATATATATATATATATATATATAAACTTGATTTGTGCCTTATCATCCCATAGCTTTTTTTTTTATTTTCTTTTCCTTTGGATTCGAAACAGCTTGAAACTATTAACTTATAATTACAAATCAGATATAGTTATTATTTCTGTTATTCTAATAAACTTAGGTTACGAATTGATTTTTTCTGATTACGTTAACAAGCTAACAACCTTAATTTTGAAATAAATTCTCGTTAACTCCATTACAACGTGCGATTATTCTAAAAAAATCAATCTATGATGTATTATGTCTCCCCCTCCCATAAGAGAATTCGAGACTAAAAGAACTATTAAAATGGGCAATCTAGAAATACGGACGCATACTAAATATTTCGGCGCTCTAAAGGGCATTTTTGTGGTGTAAATTTTAAGGTCAGATAGGTCATTAGTATATACTGGCTGATTTAGCCAATATACTTTAGGATCTGAATAGCATGAGTTTTCTCAAGTCCTTGAACACCTCACAAACGTAGTTTGTTCACTCTCTATGGGCACTTGGCCAGCATGGTGCCCTAGCATGGTGCCCGTAAAACACAAGTTCGTCTGTTCCTTGTTTTTTCCTTTGTCCTTAATAACCGGGTGAGCAGAAGTTGAGGCTAACATTTAAAGGCATTTATTGTTTGTATAAAAATTAGCCCTTAATTTATGATGTCAATAAAAGGAGGGATAATTTGCACTTTTTAACAAAATATCAGTTGATTTCAAGATAAATAGTTTTATTAAGGTTTCTCTAATTCTATATATACTAGCTGCAGAAGAGCTGGGGCATGCAGTTCTTATAGCATGAAAAATGGCAGCAGCGTTTTCTTTCAGTATGGAACCATCTTCCTGTATATTGTTTCAGTACTTCCATAAATTTCATACAACACAGCAAATCAGAAACCTGTTATCATTTTCTTCCATTTTACACCACAAAATCTACACCTCATGTCATATCCACCTCCCGTAAATTTTAGTGATAGCTTCCACTTCAGGGCTACTGAACGGAACGACTTCTCTGGCCCTCCTGTGGTGAAGAATTACTGCACAATTAAGTTTTGGTGTAAAAAAAACATATTTACTCAGAAACATCCCTTTTCCGAACCAAAAAGGCCCTAGATACCATTAAATCACTAGGGTTGTATCTAATTTTGTATTCTTTAAATGGAAAAATGAATTTTTGCTGCCATTAAAATTGGTTGCACCAGTTGATCGTGTGAAATCTTTCCATTGGCGCTTTACAACTTAGTAATTTTTTCCCTTTTATTTAATCTATCACTAACAATGGTACTAAATTTACTCGTAGACATAATAATGATTTATGTAATTAAAACATGTAAAGGAACGATCACATATAAGATTTGACCAATTTAAAACGAGGATATGAGTGCTTTAATTAACAGAACAGAGAATTAAAGTTATATTCTAATTCTGTAAGTTTGAGTTTGTTCATTAATTCCAGTCAGGGCTGTTCAATTGAGTCGCTTGGTTCCGTAATCTAATGAGCAATTTATATAATAATGTTTGACACTCCTGTTTCTAAAAATGGCAGCAAACTCTTTGCCCATTAAACTACATTTCCTATAATGTAAATTTAACTTTCAAATATATATGTTGTCGTATAATGAACCGAAATGTGAATAAGCTAAACTAAAATACGGAGATGGAAAGAAAATGAAAAAAATTACCTGTTATCAAAGATTGAGCTGATCATCTTAAACCTAAAATACGGAGATATTTGTAGGTGTAATTAAGAAATTTTAAAGGGCTTTATGAATTAAAGGGGTTAACAGCTAGAGTCTATTATTAATCGCAGTATGTCACCCGAGTGAGAAATTTGTAGTTATTCTCGTTGATTCCTCTATTTCGATTCAGATTCTTCATTAAAAAATAGTTTTCTTTAGAGATCGTTTGCATTCTCCTTTAATCCAGGTTGGGCCTGAAAATTGTTCTTTGAAATTCATGGTTTTAAAGTTTCCGTCCGAACTGTTTTACGCTGTTTGGTGAAAATTGTTTTTTTTCTGAAATTCTGAAGATTTTTAAATCTCGAAAAGTCAACCGTGTCACAGACTACTGGTTTCGATATTCTGGTACTTTATTCAAACATTAATTCAGTTACTTCCCTTTTATCATTGTCATTTCCAATGAAAGTTTCATAGGCTTCAAACGGAATATCATATTCTCGTAGAATAGTGAATTTTAGCACCCTTAACTCAGGAAATTCTCGAATTTTTTTATGAACTCTTCACCTAGGGAATCTTTTATCCTAGTACCTAGTAGGGGACGTCACGTGTAGATTATTTCCCCTGGTATCTGTAGATGAGCACGCCCTCATACCTTCAGTGCCCCTGTATACTTGAATTAACTTTAGAGAACCTGCGGTTTAATGTCTGACTGAGGCTTCTATAATTTAAATACTTTTCATCACTTCCTATCCCCATATCTATTTAACTATCTCCTTGAAGGTTTAAAATCTTTTCATCACTTTCTATCCCGACATCTATTTACCTATCTTCTTTGGTGTTTCAGGCTGTTGGTTTTAATGTTATCTCTGACTTAAGACAGATCTTAAAATCCTAGATGTATGGTTCACGAACATCAAGACATAGTAACGGGATGATCCCTAAAACGGCGTTTCGCTTTAGCTGTTAAATTGTGAACTGTATTGTTTAGTTGTCGTTCAGACCCAGTCTCTGATGACGTGGGTTTGAGTGGTTACATCCGTTTGGAGTTTTCATGAGTCTTGACAACGTCATCAATAATGCACCCATGAAAGGTAGCCCTTGAAAAGTTCGAAAATCTCAAATGGGATAGAACTTTCCTCCTTATCCACTTTCAAAGTCTTCCTCAGGCTACTGTTAATTTAGGCTAGGAACACCTCGAATTAAATTTCGTGTATCAGTGCCCCAAAATACATGACTCAATTTGCAAGCGGCTTGATCATGGGAACATCTTAGGGTGGTAAGCATTCGTAGGTCCAACTGGGAAACATGATCCTTTATTTACCATTTGTATGGTAGCCTTCCTTGGGGAGGGCATTGAAGCCGCCTCAAATCTTGCTAATTGAGAACACTTCACAGGTCACACCCCACTTTACCATGAAATTAATGAAAAAAATTAATCCATGCAATGGAACTGGTTGACTGGTCTTTAGAAGAGATCATATAGGAACTGATCGAAAAGGAAGCGGGTCTTGCAAACTTCATGTTACACTCGTTAGGATGTTCTAAACAAAAGATTCTGATATTTTTTATTTATTTAGACATGATGTTGTTGTTTTAATATATAACGATGTGTTTAAATTGTAATATTAATTAATGTTGCTACCGTCTCGCTGGAAATTACACGCTCCAGGAGAGACCTGAATGAATTCCGCGCACACGTTAGCGACGAATTCCTTCCTCGTGTTGCCTCACACGTGGTTGATGGAGGACTTCTGCTCATCGAGGTTTCTGTAACTTACCTTGTAGAACTTGCCCTCACACACTTTATTCGAGGGGGATTGAGGTCTGGCAACAACGGCGGCCAAAGCCTTCCATCGGAAGCTCATATTCGATCCAAATGACCAATGCACAGTCTTGGCCGTGCTGGCCGCGGAACAGTCCTGCTGAAAGACAATGTCCGCCTTCTGATCTAGAGCTCGAAACCTTTGGCCTATATGTACATGAGAACAGCGGCGGTAAACCTGTAACTGGCGTTGAACCAAACCGCTGGCATCTTCTTGCCATTCGAATCCGCAAAGGCAAGCCTGATTTTGAAGTTATGTGCCACGTCGTCCTGGACACGTAGCGGACCTCGGAGACGTCCTTGCCGATGTTTTCCAAGTGGTCCTTTTGCTTGTTAATGACCGTATGCGAGCAGACGCCTTTCCACGCACCTCACTCTTTTGCCGCCCTCCTCATTGACGGCCATGGATAGCATGGCCACCGGGATTTTATTATTCGCGAGTGCAGTCATTTTGAGCTTCGGAGGACATTTGAAGGTCTTTATAACAGCCAAGTTGTAGACAATTTTATGTCTACCTAAACCATGTCGATCTTTGAGGTATTCTGTGTTTGGTAAATGAATAATTCACAAACTATCACATGAGGTTTGCAATGAATGCAATGTCCTATAGGAAAAAATGAAAAGGTGCTTTCAAGTACTTTCGAACTTTATACAGTTCATTCTCAAGGATAACTACAAGAGAAAATAATATAATAAGGTTATGTATAAGCTAGTAAAAGATAAAGGACCACATCTAAGACAAGAAATCACCAATAAGGAAGTAGGAGAGGGATGGGTAAGTTCACATTTAGATTAAGCTATAACAGACAGCAAGGTCAAACCGAGAGGCAAGAAAGAGTCAAGACCAGAGTCAAAAGGGTTTAAACGATTAACGGATAAAGCGATAGTCTAAAGAGGGAAATAGAGATATACACGAGAAGAAAATTGAAACGAATAAGAAGAGGGACAAGGAGAAAAGAAGAGAAATAAAATAATGTAAATACAAAATCAATTCAATGATTAAATTGACATATCAGGTTCCCATAAAAATGAAAATGGCCCCAAAACATGAAGAATATAAGTCAAAGATAATTTCTTTAAGAATGATTTTTTTCATAACAACATCAATTTTAAAAAAGCCAGGGGAAATTGTAAGGTTATTAAATTGGCTTATACATAAACATTCAACGAGGTTTCTTTCAATTGACTCATTTGAGCGAAAAATAAATTTTGCTGAATTCCAAAAAATTAAGTGGTTATTTTTGGACATATGCACAAAAAACGCACTATTATTTACACCTTCCTAATTAGTATTTTTGCTGTTTAATACGGGCAGATAATCGCTTTCATATCTGCCTAAATATTGACTGTGACACGCAGAACATTCGACCAAAGAGACTCCCCCAATATTATTACAATTATTGTGAACCAGAATGTTTTTTATACATAGTTGACTCGTATTTGAAAGCAACTGAAATGGTTAGTTTTTTAAAAGACGGGGAAGGTCAATGAAACAAACATAGAAGGGTAAAACCAAAATGTTTTTTACATTAAAAGGGATAGCAGGTATAGAACGTATTTTTTGCAGAGGAGAGATAGTTTAGAAAAAAGAGATAAGGGTAACATTGTTTATGGCCAATTTCAAATATATGGTAGAATTCAGAATCAATATTTACGGAAAAACAACTCGTATGCTATCACGAATGCCAAGATAAACACAAATACGACAACATACTTTCCTCTGCTCGATTCAATGTAGGCTTAGCTATTACATCTTCAGCATTTGTAAATTAAGTTTTATGCTAATAAAGCGTTTAATTTGTAAAATCTTTGGAATATTGCTTTCAAAGTAAGAGTGATTTAAAATTGCAGAAATTTGAAACAACAGAAGAGAGTCTAGAGGTCTTATATAAAAGATGGTAATAAATATGATCTCGTTTTTGAAAAGAAGAGTTGAAAGTTAGGAAGGGCTTGGTCGAACAGGTTTTTTTTAAATTCATTCGATTAGAAATATTTGAAAATGATGGTTTCTATGTTATGGGTTAAAGTTTAAAGATGCCATGTTAATTCGTGGGAAGTAGGGTTAAGACATTAACTTTAGAAGTGATCTGACAGAAAATAAGAAATTCAATATGTATCTTTCAATTGTGGTTAGGGAAAATTCCTTTGAATGAAAGAATGTATTGAGTGTCTTATTTTACTTGGATAAAATCTATAATAACTTTATGCTAATTGATAAGAGGAACGGTCAATAAGTATTGTAATTTGGATCTAAGGAAACTAGATATGAGGAAAAGTGTTTTATAATTTCTCAATATTACTACCCTCGACTTCAATGCACTTGCGCCACTTGTCCCGGAGGCTTTGGATTCATGACAACCAGAAATCTCCCGACTGCTGTTCAATCCACTCTTTGACGGCTAGCTGGACATCTTCATCGTCCCCAAACCGGCGTCCACGCAGTGCATCCTTGAGCTAGCGGAATAAATGGGAGTCGCTGGGGATCCCTGTGATGGACTGACGTTTCATCACCTGTCACTATGCGTGACTCGAATCCCGCTGGCTTTTGGTTGTACAGGAGCAGCAGCTCCTTCGAACTTTGGCGACATTGTATTCGATCATGGGGCGTAAGGTTTCTAAGGACCCAACGGACAGAGACCTTGGTCATGGCCAAATTGTCTTGGATGATGTTGATAACACTTCCGTGTGATATTCCAAATTTTCGCTCGATTTCTTCGACCTTCACCCGTCGAATTTCGAGGATCATCCTCTTTACACTGGCCACATTGTCCTCGTTAGTCACGTCTAACCGTCGTCCTGGACGGGTTAATCTTTAATGGATACACGACCATGGCGGAACTCCCTATTCCAGCGAGCAATGGTTGCATAAGAATGGGCGGTGTCGGTGTACACTGCAACCAGGCGTTCATGGATCTCTTTTGCATTCTTGCCTTGCTTGGTCAAAAATTTGATCACTGCGTGGTGCTTAACCTTCTCCATTGTTGAAAAATTTGTGACTGACGATCTGCGATCAGCTACTGCTTATTTAATAGACGAGACAGGAGCGTGCGGCTGCAGGTCCTGACTTTTCGTAACTTGTCCTAACACCCCAACAAACAGCCATTCCCCTTCCTCTGTTTTGCTCTACCGATTCGCCAAACTTATTGACCGCCCCTCGTATATTTAATAAATTCAAAGAGTTTATTTTCCAAACAGAAAAATGTCGGCTCTTATAGGAAAATTGCCACGCATTTTCACCTAAAAGGAAGACAGGAATATGTTAACTCGACGGTCGGCATCAACATTCTCTAAAACACCGTCAATTTGGTGAAATATTGTTACGTGAAAATAACTAAATGTCTGGTGAAACTGTTTTCAGGAGCACTTCAATTTGAGCGCTTGTTTAGACCGTGTAAAAAGGAATTGCTGAGTGGACGCGGGCTCGAGAAAGAAAGTTATTGATTATTTCTGACAATCTGGCATTGATGTATAGGGAGGGAACATACAATGTTCCTATGCATTCTATGTCCCCTTAGCCGACTAATGATTTTGCCCAAGGCGTTTCAAAGCCAGCCGAATGCTTTTAATTCTTTAATGATTAGTATTTTTCTTGAGGAATTCTTAAATTATTTTTTATTATAAAATTATAATATTCTATAAATATTATTGGCAAAGATGAGTACACTAACCATCCTTTAAAATCGTTATATAATAGGAAATTTAAACTTTAATAAAAACATAAAGATAAACGACATGAACATACCTTTATTAGACATAAGACCTATAAACTACCTATTATGGTACATCACACGACATTATTTTTCCGGTTTCTTTGCACAATTAGAGCACTTTCTAGTAGGGTTTTCTATCAAGGATCTGACAATTACAGAACATAAGAATTCCATACAGCGAAATATACATAATAGAGGCAAAATAACTTTTTATATAGTTTTTCTTGCTATAGGTTAGCCTACCCATCCTTGGTCAACTTTATCGACCACTCCCATCGTGTGATTATACACATTCAGAAACCTAGATCTATGTTTCGTATGGAAATCGTTCATAGCTTCGTTATGAATGGTGGCACGTATTGAAAAGTCTTTTTATATTTCCAACGCAGAACCATAACTTTATCCTGCAGTTTAAACTGTCTGGGTAAGTCTTTCTTATTTAAACGAATAGTTCCAAAGAATATTGTAATAGTTATATACAGTTTTATAGTAGCCCTTATGTAATAAAGATTAATAAGTGACATTACAAATTGAGAATTCATTGGTTTATTAAATGTTTCATCTAGTTTTGTGCTTTTCCAAACATATATAATACAATTCCAAACAGAACTAGATTCGGTTTACACGAAACGAAGCATTTTATTCCAAATCTGCTTATTTTCAAAGGAAAATAATGTATATATCCTAGACAAACTTTGAATAATATTAGGATTTCATACATACATATGTCTGTTTTGGAGTATAATATTTCTGAAATTTTGAAAACAAGTTTTCTAAAACATATTTTTTTCGAACATTTGTGACTAGGATATGTTTATAAATTGTAGGCTTCATTGTCTGAAAAATCTACCTGCTGTCTAATCTTCTTATAGCGTTTGACTCGCATCTTTTTTCAAAGGTTGGCCCCCTTAGAACTTTATTCCTAGACCAGTTCATCTCTTCTTCAAGCGATTTCGGTATACCACTTAAAATATCCAGTGCCTAAAATAGATGTAATTCTGATTATGTTATGGGTCACCAGGTTTTATCATTTTTGCCTACTTGCTAGACAAATTTACTAGTCTCTATAAAAATGATATCAATCAAGTCATCATCAACGAAATGATTATAAAATTCTAGATATTTCATATTTGACGTGTCTACTTAAATTAAAATAACTAACTTTCTTTTAAATGCAAAGGGTGGTCAAAGAGGTGTAAGTGAATCTTTTGACGGTTGCAGTTGAATCCATTATCTTGAATCACACAAACCATAATCGCTCTCGTCGAAAATGAGGCAAAACTTTGAGAATTACTTGAAATATCATTCAAATTATCGAGGATTTCATATGAATACGTAGCATCATTATCATCACTTGAATAACCACTCATTTTTTAACAAATAATGTTTAGGATAAAACCCCCCCCCAGAAAATACCTATTTTACTTGAGTAAAATCTTTAATACCTAGATGAAGCCTAGAACAAACCACATAAATAGATAGAATAAATATAAATCCGTGAGAGGTTTCACCAATATCATAAACACCCTGTGAATGCTTTTTGACAACTAAATCTATAGAAGTATCCCCTAGAATAATATTATTTTCTCACCTACTAACATATTACTTCGGGAGAGAAAGCAAGCCGTTACTCCCCCCCCTCCAACTTCACCCTTTTTGAACTTGTCGCCGGGTCTCCGCAAAATTCACACCGAAGCCTGACGCCGAAATTGAAGGCTACCTTCCCGCCGTCTTAATTCCTCCTGCCCCCCCCTCCTCGGGTCGGGATCCGCTGATCCGTGCCGTTGACAGTTCTCCGTAAGGAGACGATCGGTTGTCACGCCTGATAACGAGGGTTTGAGAAGGCCTCTCTCTCTCCCTGTTTTGGAGAACTCCGGGTATATATGCACCCTCTTCAGGATTACAAACAGATTTGGTAGAAGACACTTCTCTGAAAGAGTTCAATTCAACGAAGCTCTCTCCCGAGAAGTGCGAGTGACGGTCGCAAGCCACAGAAGAGCTGGACATCAGACGCGTATCTTCGGGTCAGGGAGAAGAGTCCCATGAGGCAACGTCAGCCTTTCTTAACCGCCTACGGATCAAGGATTGGAGAAGTCGTTCTCCCAAGTTCTTCTGCTGACCTCTTGAAGACAAGAGGCCCGCATCTCGCAAAACACAAGTTTGTGGCTACCCCCCCGTGAGTAATCAAGGTCACCAAGACCTCCACTAAGTTTGCCCCGCTTTACTTCCCAGGTTCAAGGAAATTAAATCACTCACTACCTTAAATCTCCCATTATAACCATTCAATAACCCAGGTTATCTAATTAGTATTCGGAACCTAATTCCGTCTTATTCATGTACCCATATATATCCATATTTATTGTTGTGCCTTTTATTTAGTGTGTATGAAAGTCTTTTTTTTGTCGTTGTGATTGGTATATTCCTTGGTCACGCAGCTGCCGCTATACATTCAAATCGCACTCTTAGATAGTTGTCGCCTAGCTTGGCCTACCTTAGAGCCTGTGTGCGCATATTCGCGTACACTTGGCCATACTTCGACAAAATCATTTAAACATCACGTCCAAACAGCGCTATAACAGCCCGTAGAAAATTCCAAACGCAAGAGAAGCTCATATCCATCACCTCGTCTAGCTTGAAATGAAACAAACTTTAAAGACGAGAATACTCGATAATGCCTGGGAAGTTTTTTAAAGATTCTAGTTCTTTTTTGAAGTAAAGAAAGTTCTTTATCTCATTTTGATTGTGGCTATCGAACTGCTAAGTGAGTCAATAAAATTCTAAAAAAATATTTAAGAAAGTTATTTGGTACTAAAATGTACGCAGTAGAAACGCACGAATTCGCGAAAATAAGATGCGTTCTAAGTTTGCTTTCATTACGGTTACTTTGAGCATCAGAGTTTCGGAATTCTAGTTTGCATTACTCGTAATGAAGTATATTTGCATTTAAGGTTCTTATCTAGGTCTTTCTAACGGAGAATAGTTTTAGTGCATATAAATTGTGCAAAGAACTAGATGCCGCATATTTTAAAAACGATAGTAAAAGAGTAAAAAATCACAAAATAATGCAAAAGAGAGATTAATTATAATAAATAATGTCATCTCTATCTGCCATTATTCCGTATGGTATGATTCCAAAGGTTTCACTATGAGAACTCTATCATGATTTATTTAGGAATAATTGATATGAAAAAACTTCAACGAGAATTTGTTCGAACAGAACATCGCTGTTTTCTCGAGTGTCAATAACTAGTGCCATGTCGGTTTTCTAGGAAACGGTGGTGGATAGCGTAGTTTCATATCGTGCTTCCCAACCTCGTTTAGATATCAATGACGCATAAGTAATAAGCGTTTTCTTAATTACATTGAATCCGAGATTAGTATTATACCCGCTACACTTGTCCAAAAATAAAACGACGTAAAATCGCAACTTGAGGTACTACTATTCGTTCATTGGAACGATTACTGTGAGGGACCAATTCGCCTTTCTCCACAAATGCTAACTGTTGTTAAGAACAACATACAAACTATGATATTATGAGGTAAGATTAGAGCAAATTAATCGCCTATTCTTCACCATTTCACCTTGTTCAAAAATCAACGCAGCATTTTACCCTCACCTCAATCTCTCATTTGCGAATTATCAAAAAATTTTGTACGAGCTTAACTTGCTTATGATTTTATCAAACTAATATTTGATTTCGGTCATAATCTATGCCATTTGGATACTAGAGCCATTCTCGAGTTTATCACAGACCGATATGTTTAGAAAGAATTGAGACACTATTAGTTCAAAAATGCCTTTCATGCTTTTCACACCATACAATGGACTAGAATTCTTCTGATTCGTGTAGATTTCCCTAGTGGTTTTCCTGCAAATCATGAAGAGTACAAATATCTCCTTACAGTGATATGCCATTTTTCCGTAAATGAGTAAAGCATAGCCATTAAAACACTTTACGTCAAAAATGCGGTTGAACCCTTTTTCACTTCTTATATTTCAAGATTTTGTTCCCTTGTTAAAAGAAACTCCGTAGGCTCCGTCTGGCAATTAATTATTATTATTATTGTTATTTTTGTCATTAAAATTATTTTTAATATTTCGGCGAGCTATGGCTACCTTCCGAAATATTTTGAAGCATGCTCGCCTCTCTTACTGTTGAGCATACGTGTTTTCACTTAACGGAAGACTACTCATGAAGAGGTGCAGAAACGAGTCCAAAAGATTCGGGTCAAGTTTCGTAAGACATTCAGCAATTCATCAAGTACTATGGAACCGCAATCTTAGACCCTCCCTTCGTGGCATAGACCTTCGCAATCGCATTCTCCACATTCCTTAGCCGAGATGCTGCTCTGGCAGCTTTCAATGCACGTTATTGTGTAGCTGTAGGAAGCTAACTGAACTTTACTTCCATAATTGGAGAGTCTTTCAACCACAGTGGGTATTTAACTAGACTTATCGTGAATGGCTAGTGTGCTCATTTATCGAAAACATGGAACAGATCACTCCATCCTGGCTGGTTTCTTCCAAGGTTCGAGTGTAAGTTGATATAGAAATTTTTAAATGTTAGATTCGCATTTTTCATGGACAGCGAAGGCCACCTTTATTATGCACAGTACGGCTTCCGCAAGTTCCGCTCAACGTAGGATGATCTGCTCCGACTGTATAATGCCGTTTGCGATGCCCATAATCGTAGAGAGCACTACGACACGGTGTTTTTAAATATTGAATAGGCCTTTCCTCCCGGATGGTTCTGCCCTGAAGGGGACCATCATTGGTTATTTGTTGACATGCCTCTCCTCCCAAAACTTCTACACTTGGTATCAAGCTTAATCCGTGCTAATGTACAAGGATAGCTCAAAATCCAAGGAAGGCGTCGGGTTCGACGGCAAATTGCCTCGTCAGCAGGGCTCTACTAATCTCTGCATGTCTTCACGGCTCAGCTGGTTTTAATACACTGCTTGGTACGAGAGATAACGTGTCGTGCCTGGTTCGACTCACAAAATGCCCTCAGTTATTTTGGGACATTGGGTTCTCCAGGTACCAAGGTTCGTAGCATCCGCAATGCCAAGTTTGCTAAGAGCAGGGTGTAAGTTATGATTATCTTCTCCTAGGTTCCTGGAAATGTGGGAATTGTTGGGAATGAGCGCCCTGATGAGGGCACAAAAGACCAACGTTTCGCTTTTCCTTATACCAACTACAAAATTAGACTCAAGGGAGCCCTCCGAGCTTTATTGGCAGAGAAGATTGGAGACGGCCCATGGAAACTTAAAGTTATGTGCCATTGCACCTCAACTGTTCCAATGGAGCTATTCCTAAATACAGCAACGGTTTCAAGACACTTTCTGTCGTCATCAAATTGGGAAAAATCTCGGGACGCACCACAATTTAATCAAGCGTTTTCCTGCACGCCCGTCCGACAAATGCCTTATACCCCAGACTGTTTGCCACATTCATTTTGAATGTCCCACACTGCGTAAGGTTTTCACACGTTATCTGTTTATGGTACGGGAACGAGTTATGTTGCTAAAGCTTTTCATTTCCAATCGGGACCAGTTCGTGCACACAGACTTGTGGACTATCTGACATTTTAGAGTAAGCCAGTCTTCTCCATTTTTCACTCTGTTTGGTTTTGGTCGCATGTTCTTGCGCCCGATGAGGTAGACCTCCATCCAAACTGGACAATACTTTCTTCTTCCTATTTGTTTCTTCTTTCGTTTTTTTTTTGTTTAGGTAGTTTATTTGTCTTCTATTTGTTTTAGTTTTGTTTTATTTTGCAACTTATGTATGTAATCTAGCCTAATATTAGGATAAAGACGATTTCGTCGATTTATGCTATAAGCTGATAACGCTTGATTAGCGCTATTTTTTTAAAATTCTTGACCAGCCCATTTTGAAACAGGATGCTGTTGTTTAAAATAAGTTTGACACATCCCTTAAAACCATATCAAGGGAACATATAATATTTTAGAGACACCAACATTTACATACTCCTCAAAGGCCCACTGAGCCCTTAAATATACACATCTGCAAGCTCAAATTATCACATTTTGATTACCCCACAAATGCTACCACAATTTATACCTCCAATTCTTCAGCGCTAGCCCATGACACTCCCTTCTAAGTCGCTACCTTACATGGAATTTAATTAATAAACGAAACTTTTTGCCTCATACCACCCAGCACAAAATCACTACTCCAGAATGAGCTAACTGACTTCCTTCACCAGTTATTATTTTCTTCTAGTTTTACCCAATCTCTCTAGTTTTAAATTATTGTGATGAATTGATGGGTGAGACAATTAATTTGGGACAATAAACGCAGTATAAAGTTTTGTTTGTGGATACGTTCATTACATCATAATGTGTACTTAGTTTATAACAATTTGATTAATAATTAAACATACACTGAAATGATTTAAATAAATGAACAATACAATTATAATTATCATGCACCCTGTTAATAGTTGATTTAATTATACTGTATGCTATTTTTAATCATTATTGATATTCGATGTATTAAATCAGGCAATTTTAACATTTAATTCACAACAAACTGATGTGAATTTGGTTTCATACTTGTCCAATATTTTTAACCGACGAGTTATTTTCAAAGTGAATTTAATTTCATTCGATGATGTAACTCTAACTTGAGCTATTTCAGATTATTTTATACACATATAGTTTCAATTTATACTACTAACCATTTTATTTCAAACCCATTACTCATTTTTTAATAACAATTTCAGATGGAAATGTACAATCATAATTATATATTTTTTCACTCAATTGTATAACACCAATTGAATTATGTCATTACTTGGAATATAATTTCCCTAATTATTCTTACATTGAAGTTATTTCAGGAAATTTATAATTCAAAATTCATTCATTATTCAATGATGTACCATATTACAAATATAAAAAGATTTGTTATTTGAAAAGTTGGGTGATTCTATTTCTTGGATACCTAATTCATTTACATGATCATGCAAATAAACCTTAATATACAGGATTTTCGCGAAGCGCAAATCATCCGACTGACCATAAAGATTTCCCTGTCTCCCTTCGGTCAAACCTATTCCTTTCAAATCACAATATTGTCGATCACATGACACTTAAAATGAACTATTTTAATTTGTTTATTTATTAACGCCAATCAATTAGACAATAAATCATAATAAATGTGCTTACACAAACTACTTCTGGCCTTATTAGCAATCCTGTTCACAGAAATTAGCTTTCCACATATATCAATTGTTTGGCAACGAGTACACTTAATTTCCGCTCTCTCTCTCTCTCTCTCTCTCTCTCTCTCTCTCGAGAGAGAGAGAGAGAGAGAGAGAGAGAGAGAAAGAGAGAGAGAGAGAGAGAGAGAGAGAAAGAGAGAAAGAGAAAGAGAGTGCATTGAGGCGGAGAAAAAGACTTAAAGAAAGCTAGGTTATATAAAGCGCCAGTTTGGATATCGGAACAAGGAGATTGTACTGTGTTTGTACAACTCACTTGTCCGACCGCACCTGGAGTATGCCGGACAATTTTAGAGTCCTTCATTGCAAAAGGACATCGCGAGATTGGAACGCATACAAGCCAGGGCAGCCAAGCTGATTTCCTCTATCTGACATAAAAGTTATAAGGATAGACTAAGGGAATTAGATCTGTTCTCGCTGGAAACCCGTAGACTGCGTAGAGAGCTCATCGAAGTTTTCAAAATAGTTCGAGGGTTCGAAAATGTTGACTACCGGGATATTTTCATACTCAGTGAGAACAGAACGCACAATCACGGCTTCTAACTTGAACTGAAGCGTTACAACCTCAATCTGTGTCGAAATCTTTTCACCTACAGTATCTGCGGTAAGTGGAACGCACTTCCAGTGGAAGTTGTCAACAGTGAATCTGTTGACCAGTTGAAGTCAAGACTAGACAAAGTCTTGAAAAGTGGCCGGTTAGGGACACAGAACAATTGAGCAGCCATGTGCCTACTCGATTGCTAGTCCAAAGGTACCCTGGTTGAATGGACCGTAAGGTCTCATAGGTTACTTCCTTTCCTTCTTACTCCTTGTTGCAAGAGTAAAGCGTCAAGTCGCTTCCGAGAGGAAAGACTAAGTCGCCTGCAGACAAATGTGCAAGAGTCACCCTTATTGCTGATTCTAAAGCAAGGGGCCTGCAGTCCCTGCTAGCGGCCCGCCTTCGAACTAGTGTGAAGGTAAGCTGCCTGCCAAGATGTGGTAACCACCACATAAGAGTAGAGGCTGAGAAATCACAGATTTCGGAGAGCTCACTCGTTGCTCTGATGGTCAGTGGAAACGACCTCTACCTGAGAGGAGGTAGGGTAGGCCCTACAGATAAAATCCTCCACACGGTCATGGAGGGCGTGGACGACTGTGGGCTGAAAACCCGCAAGCGTGTGGTAGTCGGGATGCTCCTGAGGAGAGGTCCAACACAGACCGCTCACTCGATGAATGTCTCTGGAAACCAGTGCCTGGCAGATTTGTGTACGGCAGAGGGGGGTCTTTTTTGTGGACCCGTACTGCACCTTTTATGGTAGAAATGATCTCTACCAAAAAAAGGGGTACATCTTTTCTTAAAGGGCAAGGTCTCTCTGTAGAACATCATCCAGGATGTCGTAGAGAGGACCCAAAGGAGTATCCTACACAGAGTGAGGGCGGACGTACGCCAATACGCCCGTGTCACTCCAGGAACGACCATCCTCAGAGGTCGCAAAGAGAGAGGCTTCGCCAGTTAGTTTTTTTATTTTTAAGGGACTATCTGGCGACTGCCCACTTAGGCATAAGTCGCCGTAAACAAACAGCCTAGTTCTAGGCTACTTTAGAAAATTCAACAGGAAACAACAATAAAAAGAAATAACGAAAACAATAAAAAACCAATAACAAAAACAACAACTAAGCCTAGTTAAATGAAAGGAAAAAAGGCCGGCCTTCCCCAAATAGTCAACAAGTCCACCAGTCAATGTGCACGCACTCGTTCCGAGTACAAAGGACAGGCGGTAGCGCCCCCGCCAATTCCGGTACCGGGACAGGTAACGTGCGCGAAGATCACCTAGACTAGGACATTTGACAAGAATGTGCCGAACAGTCTAGGGGACAACGCAGTCGTTGCAATTGGTCGCAGGCGAGCGCTCCATCAAATAGCGATGCGTCACACGACTGTGCCCGATTCGGAGACGACAGAAAGCGACCTGAAGCCGCCGCGGCATTGGGGATAGGTCCATAGGAACAGTCGCGGTGCAATGGACCACAACTTCAAGTTCCCTTCGACCGTCTCCCATCTTCTTCGCCAAGCAGTCCGAAGACCTGCCGTATTCCTTACATGTAGTCGGTGTGAGGAAGAGCGAACGCTGGTCCGGTCGCAGAGTCCTCGTGGACTCTTTAGCGCCCTCATCGGCGCGCTCATTCCCCGCAATTCCTACATGTCAAGGAACCCAGCAGAAGATAATCTCGTCTTCTGCCCGTGTCACCAATAACGTGGCGTCACGGATATCGAAAACCAGAAAATGCGGAGATTCCAATGCCCCGAGAGCACTCCGGACGCTTTCTAAGTCGCTATAGATCACAATCCAGTCTACGAGGAGACAGACGCAGTGCCTGGTAGAGCCCCGCTGACTTCAAACAGAGGGGAAACGGCATGGAAGCTGACCTCCTGTTTGGACTTGGCGCCATCCGTATAAACTGGCACAGTTCCAGCGGGACACGATATGTGCTCCAAAAAGGTCGAACGCAATACTCCCGGCGCAGTACAAGCTTTGGGAGCAGAGGCGTGGCGAAAAATAGCCAAATGTGGTACCCTCCAGGGTGGCGTCCTGGGCAAAACCAGGGGCACCACCGGCCTGAGAGCTATATCTACCTCTCGAAGGACTTTTTTGGCCCTAAACCCGAAGGGCTTAGGGTATGACTGGCGTCTCTCGGCGGCATAGGCACCATCGAGATCAGCTGCGGATGCAGTGAGAGCTGTTGGCGACTGAGGGAGGCACCGGGCTCACGCGTACAGGCGAGTGATGCACTGAACGCGGCGCAGAGTGAGTGGCATCTCCCCAGCATTGACCAACAGGATCTTAATATGGGGAGTGCTGAAGGCACCGGTCGTAAGGCGAAGGCCGAGGTGGTGGATCGAATCCACCATCTGCAATAAACGCTCGGCTGCGGATGCATAAAACTTGCATCCGTAGTCGAGCTTCGAACGAACAAAGGTTTGATAAAAAAGTAAGGCAGAAGCCCTATCAGCGCCCCAAGCGCTGAACTTCACAGAAAGGAGAATGTTCATGCCGTATGTATAACAGACCCTAAGGCCGCAAATATGAGCCCCTCAGGTAAGTTGTCGGACGAAAACAAGACCAAGGAAACGGTGCAACTCAACCACATTAAAACGCACACCATTAAGAAACAAACCTGGGTCGAAATGAAGCCGTGGATGGCGGCAGAAGTACACCACCATAGTCTTGGCCAAAGAAAACTGAATCTTGTGCGCTTTGGCATAGCGAGAGACGCAGTTCAATTCCTGTTGGAGTCGACGCTCCAGAATTGGCATCTGGGCCAGCCAAAAGAGATCGAAAGGTCGTTCACGTTGAGCGTAGCGAGAACATCTTCCGGCAGAACCGAGGTTATGCCGTTGATGCTGAGGGCAAAAAGTGTGACACTGAGGAAACTTCTCTGCGGGACACTTTCTTCCTGCTCTTTTAGGCCTGAGAGGGCTCCCCGCACCAGTACGCAGGATCGACGATCTCGCAAAAATTCAGATATAAACATTGGGAGGCGTCCGATCGCCACCATCGTGTGGAGGGTGTCCATGATACCGTATCGCCATGGGGCATCATAAACCTTATCCAGATGTAAAAACACCTTGGCATAGTGCTGTCTACAAAGGAAAGCCTCGCAGACGGAAATTTCCAGTCCGAGCAGAGCATCCGACGTGGAGTGGAGCTTGCGGTAGCCGCAGTGTGCGGGAGACAGATGGCCTCCGCTGTCCAAGAAAAAAAAACTAATCTAACATTTACTAATTTCTCCATCAACTTGCACACGCAAGAGGTTAGAGAGATTAGGTGGAAACCGGTCGGAGTAGAGTGATCTCTTCCCGGTTTGCGAACGGTGAGCACAGTCGCGATTCTCAAGGAGTATGGGAGAAGACCTTCCACCCAGATCCTGTTGAACAAATTTAACAGAAAGGCCATGCCTCTCTCACCCAGGTGTTGAAGCATGACGTAAGGGACATCGTCCGGACCAGAGCATGGGCCGTGTCCGCGCACGGAGCGAGACCGGAGCGCAACTCACTCACAGTAAAGTTGTTGTTGAAGGGTTCCCTGCCTCTAGAGGTAAAGTCCACCCCGCGGCCGTCCGCGACAAAACCACGTGCATTGAATGCTGGCAGAGTACCATCATGGCTAGAGAATGCATAAAAAGCATTCGCTAAGGATTCCGCCACGGACGTGGAATCCGAGATTGCTGTCCCATTCTCCTGGAGAATGGGAGGGGGGTCCTGTGAGAACTTGCCCCGAATCCTTTTGACTCGCCTTCACACCTCAGCTAAGGAGGTCTTTCCGTTAAGTGGAGACACGTATGCCCGCCAAGAAAAGCGGCGGGCGTGCTTCGAAATATATCGGAACCTATCCCTAGCCTAATGAAATTCAGCGACAGTGAAATCGTTCGGGCGGCGCTTATAGCGCATGTAGGCATAACGCTTCTGTTAGACGGCCGTCTTACACTCGGCTGACCACCATGTGAGTGGTCGGCGTGCAAAACGGCTAGAGGGCCTAGGAATAGTAGTCAGGCCTACGGCGATGAGGTTGCCGGAGAAGAACTCAAGGGCCTCATCTACCGATCTAAACTCCTCGACTAAGATAGAGAATTCAGTCATTTCCTGAAATGCAGGCCACCGCGCCCGTTCCAAGCACCACCGAGGTGGTCTCTCAGGCGGCAGTTGCCCTGAAAATGATATTTGAATGGGAAAGTGATCACTACCATGGAGGTCATCGACCACCCACCGATCAAAATCAGTCTGTGCATCCGAAGATCACGACGATAGGTCAAGGAAAAAAAATAAAGCAGTTCTCGGACCGTGATGCATAAACTCATCCACGCTAAGGACACCCATCTCAAGCTCTTCGATCAAATCGGCAAGGACTTGTCCCCTGTAATTAATCGAGAAATCACCCCAGAAAGGAAGATTTCGGCAACCGTGCCACGACGCGGCGAAAGCCCCCCGCGTCAAAGTCAGCTGACGGTGGAATGTACGCAGAAATGATAGTATACCTCGTATCCAGGTGAAGCTGCACAGCCACTGCCTGAAATGAGTTATCTAAAGAGAAAAATGAACGGAGACATCATGCCGGGTGTAAACCACGCATCCCCCAGCATGGCCTTTCCTTGGTGGTGGGGTCGAAAGACCTTTAGACCCCGGAAGGGCAGGCAGGGAGCACGCGCCTAGCATGGTCTCCTGCAAAAAGATAGCTAACGCGGAATGGGACGAGACGAGCCTCCGCAGCTCCTCCCGGTTGGCCCGGAGTCCACGGCCATTCCATTGAAGGAATATGCCCTCTAGGCCTAGCGCGAAGGAGACGCGGGGGCCTTCCTCATACTGAAGACCCTCACGGGAATGGCCATAGGCTTCCCGGGGACAGAACCCCGGGCGTTGTTGGCCAGGCAAAGCGCTGAAGGCGCTGTCGCCTTCGAGGACTTATTGGGGGAGGTTAGGCTTGCCATGCGAGTCTTTTCCTCCCTCCGCCCCGAAACCTTAGGCAGGCTTTGCGGCTTCGGAGGAGGGGGGCTCACTTTTCGAGGAACCGCCGTCTCCGAGCCACTCGCTCCACCTCGGGGCGTAGGCAAGGAGCCGAAGCTCCTTAGTTGCTGTCCTGCTTTCGGGGGACAGCTTTAGGAATCCATAGAATATGGCCTAGCGCCCCTTTTCAGGGGTGTTGCCTTCTGTAAGTCTACGGGAAACGGTAACGCTGGGGGAAGAGGAGGGAGCCCTGGTTTTAGCCGGGGCTGGTTATGAACCCTTTTGGCCACCAGCTCTACCTGGGGAGCGCCCTGGTTGGGTAGAACCCGCAGAAGGGCGCCGAATGGGCGTGGAAACAACCGTGCTCGTTGGCCTGGATAGGCCAGGAGCAGAGGGTGCCCTTCTAAATATCAAGGCATATGACGTCCCAGGCAGAGCAAGGCGCGCCAGGACCAAGTCCTTAGCCTCGCGAAATGAGAGTAGATCCTGAGCCTGAGCGGCCAGGATTTCTTTCTCAAGGAGATATGCACCACATTGCTTCGAAGAAGCAGCTCTCCGCAATTGACACACTTAGGCCACACACGATTTGGACTTATCGTGTAAGACCTTGGAGCAATTTACACATACTTTGGGTGACCCCGACTTTGCTCGATTACATGAGCGATTCGTATGGCCAAAGCGGTGACAGTAATAGCACCGCCACGGAAGTGGCACAAGTGCCTTCACGCGGTAGCGGTACTATCCAGCAGGCACCGACTCAGGGAGCTTGTCACAGTCGAACGTAACGAAGAGTGTAGGGGTATGTCTTGAAGCCCCTCCCTGTTTTCTCATCACTCGTTCGACCTTGACCGCCCCATAGTCGGCCAGCTCTAGGGTGATGTCCTCAATGGAGTAGTCAACGAGTTCACTCGCATACAATACTCCTGTCACAAAGTTCATGGTAGAGTGAGGCGTCAAACTCACCGGGGTGCCATGAAGTGTCCGAAGAGCACTTATCTTTGCCGCGGCGGCGGGATTCGCCGCATTTGCCACCAGCCTCCCGTCCGAGAAACGGGACACCTTTGGCTCTCTACCAATTTCACTAGCTAATCCTCTCCTCTGATGGATCATGTTGCCCTTGGAAAACATGGTGCCATCAGTGGAGCGAATAAAGAGGAAGCGCTTAAAGCCAGCGGGCTCGAAAATGCCCAGTAACCTCTGAATGAGGAGCCCCGATGTCATCGAGGCTCCACCCTGTGCACTTTTGGTCTTAGTCAGGGGCTCCGCAACCAGGGGGGCAGAGGGGCCAGATGTTCCGATATGGCTTGGTCGCTTGCCATAGTGGCAGCAGACCCATCCGTCCCCACAGCTCCCGCGGATGGAGAGGATCCCCGAGTCTTCTTAGTCTTTTTGGTCTTTTTTCGTCCTTTTCTTTTGGAAAGAGGAGGGCGGGGAATGAACCCGCTCCTCACCTCAACCGGTAGAAGCCCCCAGGCCAGATAGACCGGCCTCAGCTAAGTCCTTCCCCGAAATGGAGAAGGTCCTCGTGGTCGCAGGGGCATCATCCGGAGGAGATCCCTGGGAATAGGGAGGTGCCAGAAAGCACCTCCAGAGAAGGGGGTAAGGGGGAGTACCCTGCACCCGTAGGCGTAGGAGAGGAGTAAGCCTCCTCTCGAGTTAAAGAAATATGGAGGGTCCCTTGCGCAAGCACCGGGGGGGGGCACCTCCATTTTTTGGGTGGAGCTGCACGAGGGTGGCTATGTCGATGAGCAAGGGGAATTAGGGGGAGATTGTTTTTTTTTATGATCATTGTGCATGGTGACTCTATTTGTTCTACGGGACACAATATCTCATCACCTCTCGCAGTAGCCTGCACTGCAAGAGGTGCTTACAAGCCCGGCAGAGACAGGCGCCGCCATTTGTGACCACCCCTCCCGCCTGGTGGCCTGGCAGTCCATCGGCATGGCGGCTCCACCTTGGACACGGCGTAAAAATATATAGATTGTGACGAGGAGAGGAAAAGGGATGTGAGGAAGGTATGGGTGGGGATGAAGCAGGTTGTTAAAAACCAACCACCCCAGACCAGAGCTTAGGGGTTAGGAAGCATTGTTCCCCTTCCCCTTCAGCCCCGATCCGGGATGGTTGGCTGAGATGAAGGTCAGCATCTACCCTCTGAAATTAGAGGGGGACCAGAGAAAGTTGTGGAAGAGATTGTATGAAATGCAAGTAAACAAGTGTTTTGAAAGAAGGAGAAGACGCTAAGCTGGGGTCGGACAGGGTGCTGAGTCCCGTCATCACGGCGGACAGGATTGCAAATCGCCGCGTCCCTTACGGGGTAAACACAATAATAGTGTTTTATTGGCGTCTTTATGAAATCAGCTCCAGAAGTTCAATTCTTAACAAAGAATATACTCGTAGAAGGTCCATGATTCAGACCAATTTCAGTGGAACACAGTTTGAAAGAATATCTTTAAAGAAGCTAAGGTGAAGCTCAAAATGAAAAAAAGCTCTCCCGCCAAGGAAAGTAAGGAGAGACAACACAAACAACATTACTGAATCTCATTCAACTTTAAGTCTGTGTTTGTGCAGAAAAGGTGGGAAAATTTAATACCTAAAATGTCATGTTACCCTTTATTTAAGTCTTTCTTGCAAAATATCACAAACAATATAATTCTGCAGCACAATTTATTATTATTGATTATTATTCATTCATTATTCTTGATCATTATTGTTCATTGAGTATTGGAACTTGGAATTTTTGTTATTTAGTGTTTATTTACTTCTATCATGAATGAATGTGCACGGATCTGCAAGCACGTGCAAGTATAACCGTAAATGTAAGAATAGCATTGAAAAATAATAAATTTGAAATTTATCATTTTGATTTAATCCTTATACCTTAAAGTCCCATTGCCTCTAAACGGGGTCAGAAAGAAGAATACCGAAGGGAAGTAAAAGAAGCGAAAAAATAATACAGTTGAAAAGAGAAGCAGAAGAATTAAGAATAAGGATAGAGAGAGAAGCTGAAGAAATAAGAATAAAGTTAAAAATTGAAGATAAGGAAAGAAGAAAAAAGATAAGAATGAATATGAAGAAGAAGAATACTGAGGGAAAGAGAAGTAGCGCAAGCGTAATGAGAAGCCGAGGAAAGAAGAATAAAGAGGGAAATAAAAGCGGGAGAAAGAAGAATAAAGATAAAAAGTAGAAGAAAGAAGATTAGCGATGGAAGGAGAACTAGTCCAAGCAGAAAGAAAGTAAAGTAGAGAAGGAAAGTAAAGAATGCTCGCACATGAAAAGGCATCTAGCGAGGATCAGATGGAGGTCGAGGCGGTGTTATCCTGGCCTGAACCTAGGAAAGTACCATCTATGAAAACCCAGCCAAATGGGGTGGGGATAAATGAAGAAGTAAGTATGGACACGGTACCTGCATGTGTACCTAAGGAAGTACCTCCGATGAAAACCTCCAGCCAAATTGGGTAGAGATGGAAGTGTAAATACGGTACACCCAGGTGAACCAAGTCAGATGGTCGACGCAGATAATGATTATCCCAGTAGTCTTCCCGCGCAACCAAGCATCCACGGAGTTACCACTAAAGCTCCAAGTCGTCGTGAGCGCCACGCCCATTAACGATCCGGTAAGGAAGTTTGTTTTTACCCCGTGAGATCGAACCCAGAAACGATCTACCAGTGTATCTTCTTAAAGAAGGACTATGGGACTCACGCTCCCATCATTTATGCCACACTGCAACAGGCCGTTCTAGCCATAAGAGTCAGTTTATAATTATTCAAGTACCATAAGAAGGGTAAGTCGAGTAGGTTGGAATACCATTACCATTGTGTGACATACTTGGATAGACTCAATAACCCGAACGGCCGACTCATGCGCGGTAAAGTAATGCTCATAAAGCACCACTATAATATTGGCTATATTAAAGTGGCCGATAAGGTAAAGCCGCTGTATGATCTGAGTCGAAACTCCATTAAAGGTTATTTCAGCATCTGGTAATCTTGAAACCATTTTTTTCATTTTTTTTGGTGTATTAATAGTTATTATTTGTAAGCGATAAATTATGTTTTGTGTTGTTTATATGATAAATTATGTTGGAAAACATACCCCCAGTAGGCTCGCGAGGCCTATTTATATCCACTGCCTTTGTACGCGCGCGCGTGTGCGCAACAGTTTAAAGAAACTTAAGGTAAGAGCATGGTTGTCCCCAGTTAGCCGTGATAAGCCGTAGTAGTTTCAAAGACATGCAACTTTGCTTCTGTCGACTAGGTTCAGTTAGTTATTTTTGTTGTTTACTGGAGTTTCCCCGCCATAAAGTTCTTCGAAGAGAGGTTTGTAAGCGAATCAATACTCACCCCCCCTCACAAGTGAGCCACTGGACTTTAACCACAAAATCCTAGCAGTGGATACGCCGTACCCTAAACTCTTAACCACCTCTCTCTCGCCCTTCGTCTCGAAAAGAAGCTAAACGGTTAAAAAAGCAAGATTTCCCCGAAGACCGTGTATTCAATTTTACCTTAATCGCGAAATTGGAGGAGCATCTCCCTAAACCCAGGAGGCTCCTCAGGACCAGAGGTACGACGCTCTGAGAAAAACCGTTGAAGGAGGAGACTTCAAGCGGCATGTCCACGCCTTCCCCCTCCTGCCCTTACTTCAGTGAGGTTGCGACCTATAAAAGCCAATATCTTTTGAAAAACGAGGTAGAATACGTTAGTCAGCAAGGCAATGAAGTCCCCGGCAAGAATCCTGGCTAGCAACAGAAGGTAATAAGGAGAAGCTCACCCAGAGCTAGTTCCTGGTGATCACACCGAACTTTAAGTTAACTTGATCAAGTTCAACTTACTATCGTCAGAGAAACCCCCCTATCCTGGTGTAGCCCAAAACACCGATATAGTCCTCGCCCTTGAGAAATACCAGAACTAAGAAAAAGCTCATCCCCGAACCAGTTTCCGGTGGTCACGCAGAAATTTAAGTTAACTTGATTTAAGAAGCAAGTTCAACTTACTCTCATCCGAGAAACCCCCTATCCTGGTGTATCCCCAAACACAGAGATACTCCTCACCCTTGACGAATACCCCGAGTGAACTCCCTCCATCACTCCCCTGAGTCAAAGGATCTAAGCAGTGACTCATCGCTCGCCAGTGCGAATTATTCCCCAGAGTAATCCGAAGAGAAGAAAGAAACATTCTTTTAATGTCCCGTGCTGATATCATTTCCTGCCAAAGGTGTGTGGCTTCCCTATCTGCCAATCGCGCCAAAGTTCTTCGTGGCTTTAAAGCTATTTCGCCCGGACACAAACATCTGGACAAGCGGCACACGCCATCCAGGCAACAACGTAACAATTGAGTTCAAGGTCAGACTCAAACCCGATCCTAGTCGGAGTTTATAAAGCTATTTAAATCCTGGTATCCGTTTCTGTAAAGTCCGTTTGCATTTGTTATATTAAAGTGACCTGTGTGTCTACCATCACTATAATTTCAAAAAAGGTTATTTTAGAAAGCCTCACTTAAATTTATAGAATTCAATTCTGTGCATTTAAGGTGTCAAATTTCATGGGTTCATGTTTTTTGGTTTTAGTTAAAGTTTTAGTTTGGAACAAATTTTTATTTAATCCTCAAAACGCTAAGCAAGGCACTAAGAACCCTCAAAGTATAAAAGGAGTAATAATCAGATAACAATAATCAATCATAATCAAAATATATAGCACTCTTAGCGATAAAACGTAATCAAGGAGTTTTGACGTGCATAAACAACCCATAGGTACGAACTCATATAAAATATTTGTGTAACTTAATTAGGGTCACTACAACTTCTTCAAATACGATTAATGGAAATCAAGTCAACAGTGTTTGAAACCACGCCCCTTTAGTAGTCTGTAGTATATTTGCTTACTTGATATTTCTTCATTTGATGATGGATTGAATAAAACACTGATTTAGACAGATTGGATTTCTAATTATTCTAGCTTAATTGGACCTTTAATTAGTAATCAAATAATAGATGTTTAATTACGCCATAAAATTCATACTAATGCTATAATAATTTTTAGGAGCGGTTGATGCGTAAATATTTAAAGTTATTTGGATTTTTTTACATCATTTTACACAATACTCAAAATATATTTCAATAGTTTATAAATTTATAAAATAATTAAGTCGTTTCTCATCATTAACCATCAAGTGATTTCATTTTCTCACTTTTAATCCACTTTCTCTCTTTCTCTACTTGTTTCTTCCTTAATGCTCTGATTATTTACCGATATGTTCATCCTTTCAACTAAGATCCATTATTATCATGTAATATATGCATATCCCGTGAAATAATCCTAATCAGTTATTATATTTCCCAAAAAGAATCTTATAGAATTAGCATTAGACATAGTTTAAATATTAATTAAAACAATGAACACATATATAGTTGGCAAATTCATTGTATACTTCAAGTTATTTTCAGCCAGTAGAAATCTATTGGTCTGAAATATATTGGAGAACTTGGCATAATTGCTTTTTTAGAATAATGAAAACTATACTTTTGTCTCAGTTCGATTGTTGGGAACGAACGAAAGACAATTAATTTGAATCCCAGAGGAAAGGCTTTAGAAATTTTAATTTCTGTTTTCACCAAGTCTACAGCAGTTTATTGGAAATTTTAGGGGTGTAAAGAAAGAGTTTATTTTCTCCCACAGTCCATTTACCAAATATCTTTTGTGAGACTGAAATAAGGCACGAATATTTTAATTTAAGGTATTGATCCAGTAGCAGGCGTTAAATTTACAATTGGAATGGATCAAACAGGAAAAAGAAGGTGCGTTGCGGATTCTAGTCAAGAGAAAGGGGGGATGAATGTAAACGGAAAGCTATAGGAACAAATATTTAAGTCAATATATATAAATCTGCCGGTATGAAAAAATATAAGGATATAGACAATTTGTCTTTCGAACAAAATCTTCATTAACTCCTTGTAGGTTTTCTTTTGGACGCTGTCCGTCAAACATTAAATTTAACCTTTCACGCATTTTCAGTTTTTCTAAGTACGAATGTATTAATAGGACTATCTTAAAAATGTTTTTCAAGATTAACACTACAATAGCAGCTAATATAACATGAAAGCACGCCCATATCTACATAATAAAAAATGAGAAGATGCCCTAAGTAGGTAAAATTAAAGAAACAAATGTGGATAATTAGATTGATTATTTAATTGAGTGTTTTAAAAAACAGAATCAGCCAAACTATTTGAAAAATCGATAGCACATTTCAATGAGCGCCAAATTGAAAATTTAGCTGACCCATTCTTAAGTATAAAATTGAACTTACCTGAAGCAGAGCTAAGAGCCTTTTTTGTTTATAACTCCTTGGAAGACGAAATTGAGAGATCATCGTATGATATTTCAGGTCACAATGTATTTGACGTTATGACTTAAAAATGAGAGATGGGTGTCATACAAACTTTTGTATTCCTTCTATAACATTGGTGAAATAGCATCACGTTCGGTATCCATGTTTTTGCCCTGCTATTTTTAGAATAATTATATTCTTGTTATGTAGTTATTTGAAGTAAATAAAGAGATTGAATCATAAACAATACAATGGATATAGGCTATCTAGGCATAATGATTTTCCGGTGGTATGATTAAAATATATAAAGTATAAATAACAATATGACAGCAATAATAACTCAAGGGAATCTTACAGGTGAGTTATCAAAAAAAGGTGATGAGAAATGAACCTGGAATTTTCATGAAAATGTCCAAAGCATCCTTATGTTACAACTTTATTAAGTTGACCATTTTTTTATTTTTTTTATTTATAGAGCCAATTGGGCATCAGTCGCTGGAAACACGACAACCTAGAACTAGGCTACTTTAAAATAAAATATGAAAACATAAAGATAAAAATGTGAAAAACTTAACAATTAGGAAGCAATCTCCGGCAGCGGGGGGAAGTCCCTCTGACCCCGGTGCAGGAGCGTGCAACCTACATAGAAAACAATAACAAACAAAGAAAAAAATAGAACCTTCTTAAATAAAGGGGAGAAGTCCGGCCTACCCCTCAAAGTGCACAAGTCCACCAGTCAATGCGCAAGCACTCGTCCCGAGTACAAAGGACAGGCGGTAGCGACCCCGCACATCCCGGTACCGGCTCAGGTAACGTGCGCGAAGATCACCCAGACTGCGACATTCAACAATAATGTGCCAAACAGTCTGGAGAACGACGCAGTCGTAGCAATAGGGCGCAGGCGAGCGCTCCATCAAACACGATGCGTCACACGAGTGTGTCCGATTCGGAGACGACAGAAAGCGACCTGAAGCCGTTGTGGCATTAGGGGATAGGTCCATGGGAACAGTCGCGACACAATGGCACGCAACTTTAAGTTCACTTCGACCGTCTCCCATCTTCTTTGCCAAGCAGTCTGAAGAACTGCCCGTATTCCTGCCATGTAGTCATCGCGGACTCTGTGGGGCCCTCATCGGCGCGCTCATTCCCCGCAATTCCTACATGTCCAGGAACCCAGCAGAAGATAATCTCGACATCTGCCCGGCTCGCAAAAACCGTGGCGTCATGGATATTGCAAAACAGGGGATGCGGAAAGAATTTTTTTTTTTCAGGGGCTATCTGGTGACTGCCCACTTAGGCATAAGTCGCCATAAACAAACAGGCTAGTTCTAGGCTACTTTAAAAAATTTGAACAGGAAACAAAAATAAAAATAAATAAAAACAACAAAACAATAACAAAAACAACAACTACACCTAGTTCAATTAAAAGGAGAAGGCCGGCCTTCCCCAAATAGTCAACAAGTCCACCAGTCAATGTGCACGCACTCGCCCGAGTACAAAGGACAGGCGGTAGCGACCCCGGCCATCCCGGTACCGGGAAAGCTAACCTGCGCGAAGATCACCCAGACTAAGATATTCGACAAGAATGTGCCAAACAGTCTTGGGGATGACGGAGTCATCGCAATAGGGCGCAGGCGAGCGCTCCCTAAAATAGCGATGCGTCACAAGAGTGTGTCCGATTTGGAGACGACAGAAAGCGGCCTGCAACCGTCGCGGCATTGGGGGATAGGTTTATGGGAACCGTCGCGGCGCAATGGCACGCAACTTTAAGTTCCCTTCGACCGTCTCCCATCTTCTTTGCCAAGCAGTCCGAAGAGCAGCCCGTATTCCTGACATGTAGTCGGTGTGAGATAGAGCGAAATGCTGGTCCGGTCGCAGAGTCTGGTCGGACTCTTTGGGGCCCTCATCGACGAGTTTATTCCTAGACATTCCTACATGTCCAGGAACCCAGCAGAACATAATCTCGACATCTGACCGGCTCGCCAAAACCGTGGCTTCATGGATATCGCGATCCAGGGGGTGCGGAGTTTCCAATATCCCGAGAGCACTCAGGGCGCTTTGTGAGTCGCTATAGATCACAATCCGGTCTCCAGACCCGGCAAGTGGCGTAATCTCCCGTACCGAGTGGTGTATGGCCAGTAGCTCCGCCGTGAAGACAGACGCAACGCCTGGCAGAGCCTCGCTGACTTCAAACATAGGGGATACGGCGTGGAAGCCGACCCCTTCTTGGGACTTGGAGCCATCCGTATACACTGGCACGGTTCCAGCGTGACAGAAAGGTGTGCTCCAAAAAGGTCGAACACAATATTTCCGGGACCGTACAAGCTTTGGGAGCAGAGGTGTGGTGACAAATAGCCAAATTTGGTACCGTCCAGGGATGGCATCCTGGGCAGAACCAGCGGTGCCACCGGCCCAAGAGCTATATGTACCTCTCGAAGGAGTTTCCTGGCCCTAAACCCAAAGTGCTTAGGGTATGAATGGCGTCTCTTGGTGGCATAGAAACGACGAGATGATTTTTTTTTTTTTTTTTAAGAGCTCATCTGGCGACTGCCTACTTGGGCATTAGTCGCCGTATTAAAACTGGCCTAGTTCTAGGCTACTCTAAAATAAAATTAAAGAGAGAAAAAAAAACAACACCCCAAAAGGGGGAAAGGAAGCAAGCTGGTGCGACGGGAAGAGGTCCCCCCGGCAGGGGATCGTGCAACTAAAGGAAAAAAACAAACAAAAAACAAAAAAAAACAAAAACAACAAAACAAAACAAAAAAACTAACAAACCTTGCTTAAATAATAGGGAAAAGGCCGGCCTCCCCCAAGAAGTCAACAAGTCCACAAGTCAATGTGCACGAATCTGTCCCGAGCACAAGGGACAGGCGTTAGCGACCCCGCCCATCCCGGTACTGGGACAGGTATCGTGCGCGAAGATCACCCAGACTGGGACATTCGACAAGAATGTGCCGAACAGTCTGGGGGACGACGCAGTCGTTGCAATAGGGGGCAGGCGAGCGCTCCATCAGATAGCGATGCGTCACACGAGTGTGTCCGATTCGGAGACGACAGAAAGCAACCTGAAGCCACCGCGGCATTGGGGGATAGGTCCATGGGAACAGTCGCGGCGCAATGGCACGCAACTTTAAGTTCCCTTCGACCGTCTCCCATCTTCTTTGCCAAGCAGTCCGAAGAGCTGCCCGTATTCCTGCCATGTAGTCGGTGTGAGGAAGAGCGAAACGCTGGTCCGGTCGCAGAGTCCTCGCGGACTCTTTGGCGCCCTCATCGGCGCGCTCATTCCCCGCAATTCCTACATGTCCAGGAACCCAGCAGAAGATAATCTCGACATCTGCCTGGCTCGCCAAAACTGTGGAGTCACGGATATCGCGAACCAGGGGATGCAGAGATTTCAATGCCCCGAGAGCACTCAGGGCGCTTTGTGATTCGCTATAGATCACAATCCGGTCTCCGAACCAGGCACGTCGCGTAATCTCATGTACCGAGTGGTATATTGCCACCAGCTCGGCCGTGAAGACAGACGCAGCGCCTGGTAGAGCCCCGCTGACTTCAAACAGAGGAGATACGGCGTGGAAGCCGCCCCCCTCTTGGGAATTGGAGCCATCCGTATACACTGGCACGGTACCAGCGTGACACGATGTGTGCTCCAAAAATGTCGAACGCAATAGTCCCGGCGCAGTACAAGCATTGGGAGCAGAGGCGTGGCGACAAATAGCCAAATGTGGTACCCTCTAGGGTGGCGTCCTGGGCAGAACCAGGGGCGCCACCGGCCCGAGAGCAATATCTACCTCTCGAAGGAGTTTCATGGCCCTAAACCCAAAGGGCTTAGGGTATGACTGGCGTCTCTCAGCGGCATAGGCACCATCGAGATCAGCTACGGATGCAGTGAGAGCTGTTGGCGACTGAGGGAGGCGCCGGGCTCGCGCGTACAGGCGAGTGATGCACTGCACGCGGCGCAGAGCGAGTGGCATCTCCCCCTCATCGACCAACAGGCTCTCAATGGGGGAAGTGCGTAAGTCACCGGTCGCAAGGCGAAGGCCGGTGTGGTGGATTGAATCCACCTTCCGCAATAAACGCTCGGCTGCGGATGCATAAAACTCGCATCCGTATTCGAGCTTCGAGCGAACAAAGGTTCGATAAAAAAGTAAGGCGGTAGCCCTATCAGCGCCCCAAGCGCTGAACGTCACGGAACGGAGAATGTCCATGGCGCGGGTACAAGAGACGCTAAGGCTGCGACTATGAGCCTCCCAGGTGAGGCGTCGGTCGAATACAAGACCAAGGAAACGGTGCGACTCAACCACATCCAGGCGCACCCCATTAAGAAACAAATCTGGTTCGGGGTGCAGCCGTGGATGGCGGCAGAAGTGCACCACCTTAGTCTTGGCCAAAGAAAACCGAAACCTGTGCGCTTCGGCATAGCGAGAGACGCGGTTCAATGCCTGTTGGAGTCGACGCTCCAGAGTTGGCATATGGGCCGCGCCAAAAGAGATCGAAAGGTCGTCCACGTAGAGCGTAGCGAGAACATCTTCTGGCAGCACCGAGGTGATGCCGTTGATGCTCAGGGCAAAGAGTGCGACACTGAAGACACTTCCCTGCGCGACACCCACTTCCTCCTCCTTTGAGCCGGAGAGAGCTCCCCCCAGCCGAGGGCGGCTCCGTCGATGTACAAGGGGGAATGGGGAGAGATTTTTAATTTTTTTTGCATCCATGGGCATGGCGACCCTATTTGTGCCACGGGACGCAATAGCTCATCATCTCTTGCAGTTGCCCGCACTGCACGAGGTGCTTACAGGCACCGCTATTTGGGACCACCCCTCCCGCCTGGTGGCCTGGCACTCCATCGGCATGGCGGCTCCATCTTGAACGCGGCATAAAAGAATAGATGGTGAAGAGGAGAGGAAAATGGATGTGAGGAAGGTATGGGTGGGGATGAAGCAGGTTGTTAAAAAAAAACAATCCAGAACCGGAGCTCAGGGGTTAGGGAACATTGTCCCCTCCCCTCCTTAGCCCCGATCCGGAACGGTTGGCTTGAGAAGAAGGTCAGCATCTACCCTGTGAAATTAGAGGCTCAACAGAGAAATTTGTGGGAGAGGTTATATGAAAAGAGAGGAAACTAGTGTTTTAAAAGAAGGAGAAGAGGCTAAGTTGAGGTCGGCCGGGGTGCTCATTCCCATCAGCACGGCGGCCAGGATGGCAAATCACCGTTTTCCTTACAGGGTAGACGCGGCGTAAAACTGAGTTAGAAGACTAGAGGAGGAGGGATGTGAGGAAGGTATTGGTGGGGATTAAGCAGGTTGTTAAAAAAAACCCATTCCGAACCGGAGCTCAGGGGTTAGGGAACGTTGTCCCCTTCCCCCTCAGCCCCGATCCGGGACAGTTGGCTTGACAAGAATGTCAGCATCTACCCTGTGAAATTAGAGGCTGACCATTGAAAGTTGTTGCAGAGGTTGTATGAAAAGCAACGAAGTAGGGGAGAAATACGCGCTATCTGAAGGAAGGAAGAGAGGCGAAGCTGAGGCCTGAGAGAGCGCTGGATCCCGTCAGCACGGTGGCCAGGATGGCAAATCGCCGCGCCCCTTACGGAATTAACGATCATTTTACCTACGAATAAAATTTATTTGAAAATGAAAGGTTTAAGAATGTTCCATTTACATAAAAAGTTAGCGAGATGAGATTTGAGCAAAATGTTCAATAATAAATTTTCACTATTTTGTCAAATTCTGAAATGAACGCGGGCCATATTAAAAGCCCTTGTTCAAGGGCCGCAGTTTACACACCTCTGTAATAAAGTAATTTAATTCTTATACATTTTTATTCTATTGGAAATAAAAAAGATAATTCGTGATTAATCGACAAAAGGGTTCAAGAAAGCTTCATTGAGCCCACCGTTGAAAATAGTAATTAAAGTCAAAAGGGCAGAGTAGTTCAAGGTTTCTGCAAATCTTGATTAATGGAGGTAGTAGATCTTAAGGTTTCCTTTGAAGATGGACGTCTGGGAATAATCGAAGTAGTTTATGTATTGCCTTAATTACATCTTTACCATCTAATATCAGTTCATTTAATATAGCCGCAAAATTTATGTATTTTGAGAAAAAAGAAATTTAAATATAGACAAAAAATAGCGTCAGGTCCTTCTTTGTGCATATGGGCAAGAGGGCACGCAATCTTCCTGATATCAGCTACCCTATATCAGCCGATTTTTATGTGTCACCATCTAGCCGGTGATAGACCAATTAAAAATATTTAGAAAGTCTATAATCCGAATATTAATATTCGATATAATAATTAGATAGATTACTGACTCCACTGTTATTACGTATGATTTCATTTCAATATATTCTATAAGCATATCTGAATTGTCTTTATATATTTCTCGAGTCATCAAGATTTTATTTGCCGCTGCCTAATATGTGACCCTGACGTCATAAACCGCCGTAGAATAGAGATTTGGCACAGCAATTCGATAATTACCCATTTCTCACGAGGATAATTATATAAACTTTAGCTAAAGCACTAAAATTAGCGGTAACAGCTTATTTAATTAAACAGGTTTGATACTTGTAAATCTACAGAATTAAAACTAATAAAAACCTGAGAGGCAATTACTATTGTATCACAAAGATAAGCTATTTTAAATTGAAACCTATAGGTTTAGACTATGCCACGGCAATACTCCGAAAAAACATCATGCAAATCTTAAAATATCTTATTAAAAATGCTAAACGAACCCCAAAAGCTATAAAAAAGCAAACAATTCTCACCTAAACTTAGCATTATTTTTTTTAGGTTCAAAATAAACTAGCAATGACAAGATGGCTGCTAATCTCCTTTTCATTACAAGAGCATAATTACACATATGTGGGTACTAAATAATGAAAGTGTTATATGGCATTTTTGTGAAGATTACATTTTTTTTTTTTTTAATTAAGCGGCTATCTGGCGACTGCCGACTTAGGCATTAGTCGCCGTAAACAAACAGCCTAGTTCTAGGCTACTTTAAAAATTAAACAGGAAACAATAAAACGAAATAACAATAAAAAAGCAATAACAAAAACAATAACAACAATTAAACTGTGTTAAATGAAAGAAGGAAGGCCAGCCTCCCCCAAAAAGTCAATAAGTCCACTAGTCATGGTGCACGCACTCGTCCCGAGTACAAGGGACAGGCGGTAGCGACCCCGCCCATCCCGGTACCGGGACAGGTATCGTGCGCGAAGATCACCCAGACTGGGACATTCGACAAGAATGTGCCGAACAGTCTGGGGGACGACGCAGTCGTTGCAATAAGGCGCAGGCGAGCGCTCCATCAAGTAGCGATGCGTCACACGAGTGTGTCCGATTCGAAGACGACAGAAAGCAACCTGAAGCCGCCGCGGCATTGGGGGATAGGTCCATGGGAACAGTCGCGGCGCAATGGCACGCAACTTTAAGTTCCCCTCGACCGTCTCCCATCTTCTTTGCCAAGCAGTCCGAAGAGCTGTCCGTATTCCTGCCATGTAGTCAGTGTGAGGAAGAGCGAAACGCTGGTCCGGTCGCAGAGTCCTCGCGGACTCTTTGGCACCCTCATCGGCGCGCTCATTCCGCGCAATTCCTACATGTCCAGGAACCCAGCAGAAGATAATCTCGACATCTGCCCGGCTCGCCAAAACCGTGGCGTCACGGATTTCGCGAATACAAGACCAAGGAAACGGTGCGACTCAACCACATCCAGGCGCACCCCATTAAGAAACAAATCTGGGTCGGGGTAAAGCTGTGGATGGCGGCAGAAGTGCACCACCTCAGTCTTGGCCAAAGAAAACCGAAACCTGTGCGCTTCGGCATAGCGAGAGACGCGGTTCAATGCCTGTTGGAGTCGACGCTCCAGAGTTGGCATCTGGGCCGCGCCAAAAGAGATCGAAAGGTCGTCCACGTAGAGCGTAGCGAGAACATCTTCCGGCAGCACCGAGGTGATGCCGTTGATGCTCAGGGCAAAGAGTGTGACACTGAAGACACTTCCCTGCGGCACGCCCTCTTCCTGCTCCTTTGGGCCGGAGAGGGCTCCCCTCACCCGTACGCGGAATCGACGATCTCGCAAAAATTCAGATATAAACATTGGGAGGCGTCTTCTCGCCCCCATCGTGTGGAGAGTCTCCATGATACCGTATCGCCATGCGGTATCATAGGCCTTCTCCAGTTTAAAAAACACCGTGGCGTAGTGCTGTCTACGAAGGAAAGCCTCGCAGATGGCACTTTCCAGTCGGAGCTGAGCATCCGACGTGGAGTGGAACCTACGGAAGCCGCACTGTGCAGAAGACAGATGGCCTCCGCTGTCCAGGAAATAGGCTAATCTAACCTTTACACATTTCTCCATTAACTTGCACACGCAAGAGGTTAGAGATATTGGGCGGAAACCGGTCGGAGTAGAGTGATCTCTCCCCGGCTTGCGAAAGGCGAGCACAGTAGCGATTCGCCAGGAGTCTGGGAGAAGACCTTCTACCCAGATCCTGTTGAACAAATCTAACAAAAAGGCCATGCCTCGCTCACCCAGGTGTCGAAGCATGGCGTACGGGACATCGTCCGGACCATGGGCGGTGTCCGCGCACGAAGCGAGAGCGGAACGCAACTCACTCACAGTAAACTTGTCGTTGAAGGGTTCTCCGGCTCTGGAGGTAAAGTCCAGCTGGCGGCCTTCCGCGACATCACGACGTGTATTGAATGCTGGCGGAGCAGCATCACGGCTAGAGAATGCGGAAAAAGCGGTCGCTAAGGATTCCGCCACGGACGCGGGGTCCGAGATTGCGGTCTTATTCTCCTGGAGAACGGGAGGGGGGTCCTGCGAGAACTTGCCCCGAATCCTTTTGACTCGCTTTCACACCTCAGCTAAAGTGGTCTTCCCGTTAAGTGAAGACACGTATGCCCGCCAAGAAGAGCGGCGGGCGTGCTTCGAAATATACCGGAACCTAGCCCTAGCCCGACGAAATTCAGCGACAGTGAAATAGTTCGGGCGGCGCTTATAGCGCATGTAGGCATAACTCTTCTGTTTGAGGGCCGTCTCACACTCGGCCGACCACCATGGGAGTGGTCGGCGTGCAAAACGGCCAGACGTCCTAGGAATAGTTGTCAGTCCCACGGCGATAAGGTTGCCGGAGAAGAACTCAACGGCCTCATCTACCGACCTGAACTACTCGACTGAGATAGAGAATTCAGTCATTTCCTGAAATGCATGCCACCGCGCCCGCGCCCAGCACCACCGAGGTGGTCTTTCAGGCGGCAGTTGCCCTGAAAATGATATTTGAATGGGAAAGTGATCACTACCATGGAGGTCTTCGACCACCCCCCAATCAAAATCAGGCTGTGCATACGAAGATCACAAAGATAGGTCAAGGCAAGAAAATGAAGCGGTTCTCGGACAGTGATGCGTAAACAAATCCACGTTTAGGACACCCATCTCAAGCTCTTCGATCAGATCGGCAAGGACTTGTCCCCTGGGGTTTATGGTGTAATCTCCCCAGAGAGGATGCCTGCCGTTCAGATCTCCAAGCAAGAGATAGGGCCTCGGCAACCGTGCCACGACGCGGCGGAAGTCCCCCGCGTCGAAGTCAGCTGACGGTGGAATGTACGCAGAAATGATAGTATACCTACTATCCAGGTGCAGCTGCACAGCCACTGCCTGTAAGGAGGTATCTAAAGAGAAAGAAAGAACGGAGACATCATGCCGGGTGTAAACCGCGCATCCCCAAGCCCGGCCGTCCCGCGGTGGTGGGGTCGCAAGACCCTTATACCCCGGGAGGGCGGGCAGGGGGCACGCGCCTAGCATGGTCTCCTGCAAAAAAATAGCTTACGGGGAACGGGACGAGGCGAGCCTCCGCAGCTCCTCCCAGTTGGCCCGGAGTCCACGGCAATTCCATTGAAGGAATATGCCCTCCAGGCCTAGCTCGGAGGAGACGCGGGGGCCCTCCTCGAATTGAAGACCCTCACGGGAATGGCCGTACGCTTCCCGGGGGCAGAACCCCGGGCGCTGTTGGCCGGACAAAGCGCTGGAGGCGCTGTCGTCTTCGAGGACATATTGGGGGAGGTTGGGCTCGCCATGCGAGTCTTTTCCTCCCTCCGCCTCGAAACCTTATGCGGGCGCTGCGGCTTCGGAGGCGGGGGGCCCTCTTTTCGAGGAACCACCGTCTCCGAGCCACTCGCTCCACCTCGAGGCTTGGGCGAAGGAGCCGAAGCTCCTTTGTTGCTGTCCTCCTTTCAGGGGACAGCTTTAGGAACCCCCGAAGATGGCCTAGCGACCATCTTCAGGGGTGTTGCCTCCTGTGAGTCTAACGACTCTGTGGAGGCGCGTGGCCGTTTCGCCTTGCGGGAAACGGTCACGTTGGGGGAAGAGGGGGGAGCCCTGGTTTTAGCCGGGGCTGGGTATGAACCCTTTTTGCCGCCAGCTTTACCAGGGGAGCGCCCGGGTCGGGTAGAGCCCGCAGAAGGGCTCCGAATGGGCGCGGAAACAACCGTGCTCGTTGGCCTGGATGGGCCAGGAGCAGAGGGTGCCTTTCGAACTACTGAGGCATATGACGTCCCAGGCAGAGCTGGGCGCGCCAGGACTAAGTCCTTAGCCTCGCGGAATGAGAGTCTATCCTGGGCCTAAACGGCAAGGATTTCTTTCTCCAGGAGATATGCACCACATTGCTTCAAAGAAGCAGGGTGCGGCTCTCCGCAATTGACACACTTGGCCACACACGATTTGGACTTATCGTGTGCGACCTTGGAGCAATTTTCACAGACTTTGGGTGACCCCGACTTTGCACGTCTACATGAGCGATTCGTATGGCCGAAGCGGTGACAGTAATAGCACGCCGCGGCAGTGGCACGAATGCCTTCACGCGGTAGCGGTACCAACCGGCACGCACCGACTCAGGGAGCTTGTCACAGTCGAACGTGACGAAGAGTTTAGGGGTGGGTCTCGAGGCCCCTCCCTGTTTTCTCATCACACGTTCGACCTTGACCGCCCCATGGTCGGCCAGCTCTAGGGTGATGTCCTCAATGGAGTAGTCAACGAGTTCCCTCGCATAAACTACTCCTTTCACAAAGTTCATAGTAGAGTGCGGCGTCACACTCACCGGGGTGCGATGAAGTGTCCGAAGAGCACTTATCTTGGCCGCCTCGGCGGGATTCGCAGCATTCGCCAGAAGGCTGCCGTCCAAGAAACGGGTCACCTTCGGCTCTCTTCCAATTGCACTAGCTAATCCTCTCCTCTGATGGATCATGTTGCCCTTGGACAACATGGTGCCATCAGTGGAGCGAATAACGAGGAAGCGTTTGAAGCCAGCGGGCTCGAAAACGCCAGGTAACCTCTGAATCAGGGGCCCCGATGTCATCGACGCTCCGCCCTGTGCACTTTTAGTCTTTGTCATCGTCAGGAGCTCCGTACCCGGTGAAGCAGAGGGCCCGGATGTGCCGATCTTGGCTTGGTCGCTTGCCAAAGTGGCAGCAGACCCATCCGTCCCCGTAGCCCCCGCGGATTGAGAGGAGCCCCGGGTCTTCTTCGTCTTTTTCGGAAAGGAGGGTGGGGAATGAACCCGCTTCTCATCCCCGCCGGTAGAAGCCCCCAGGCCAGATGGACCGGCCTCAGCCAGGTCCTTCTCCGAAATGGAGAAGGTCCTGGTGGTCGCAGGGGCATCATCCGGAGGAGATCCCTTCCCTCCTTGTACTGCCTCTGAATCCACAGCCGTTTGATGAGGACCTTGCATAGGGGCGGATTCGGGTTCGGTGCTTGGCGCCGAGCCCGGATTCCCCCCCATGGAAGGCCCTACCTTCTGAGGCTGGTTTTCCTCAAGGACCCTGTGTGTCACAGGAGGGGCTTCCAGTTGGCCATCCCCTCAGAGGACATCGCAGGTTCCCTTGGCAGCGTCATAAGTCTTTAGTGGGGAGGCACATGCCTTGACCCCAGCAAGGTTTAATATTTTTGCCAGCAGGTCTTTTGAGGGAAGCGACCGAAGGGGCATGGCTTCCCTCTCCCCCCTATGGGTGTTTGCCCTACCGAGCCACTTATACGAGGGGCGGTTGGCAATGGGCTGCCTGCTGGCTTTCTTGGCAGTCCCCTTAGAAAGCAAAGGAGGGACTGCCGCTGGAGAAAGGGAGGTGCCCAAAAGCACCTCCAGAGAAGGGGGTGAGGGGGAGTCCCCTACACCCGTAGGCTTAGGAGAGGAGTAAGCCTCCTCTCTGGTTAAAGAGGTATGGAGGGTCCCCTGCGCAAGCACAGAGGGGGGACCTCCATCTTTTCTGTGGAGCTGCACGAGGGCGGCTCCGTTGTTTTAGGGGGAATTAAGGGAAGATGTTTTTTTGTTTCATCATTGGGCATGGTGACCCTCTTTGTTTTACGGGACGCAATAGCTCATCACCTCTTGCAGTTGCCCGCACTGCAAGAGGTGCTTACGGGCCTGGCAGAGCCAGGCGCCGCCATTTGGGACCACCCCTCCCGCCTGGTGGTCTGGCAGTCCATCGGCATGGCGGCTCCACCTTAGACACAGCGTAAAAATAAATAGGTTGTGAAGAGGAGAGGAAAAGGGATGTGTGGAAGGTATGGGTGGGGATAAAGCAGGTTGTTAAAAACCAGCCACCCCAGACCGGAGCTCAGGGGTTAGGGAACATTGTCCCCACCCCCTCAGCCCCGATGCGGGACGGTTGGCTGAAAGGAAGGTCAGCATCTACCCTGTGAAATTAGAGGCTGACGAGAGAAAGTTGTGGGAGAGGTTGTGTGAAAAGAGAGGAAACAAGTGTTTTGAAGGAAGGAAGAGAGGCTAAGCTGGGGCCGGACGGAGTGCTGAATCCCGTCAGCACGGCGGCCAGGATGGCAAATCGCCGTGCCCCTTACGGGGTTGTGAAGATTACATGCAGGGTATCATATAGTTTTTCACCATGTGTCGACACAAGCCTAGCCGTGTACGGTCTGAAAGGAGGAGGCTCATGTTTTGTAAGAGACAACAGGAGTAAGCTAACCCCAGGCGTCGGAAAAAAACATAAGAAACGTAACACCATTTGGCGGTCGAGCCTGTCTGCAAATCGAGAAGCTGGATTCACCTTTCGGAGGGGAAGCAGCTGACGTTCACTAGGCAGCGTTAAGGATAGAGCAAAGCAAATTAAGAATAAAGATTATATATTAAGTTTCTTCTGGGCAAAGGTCACTTGGCTTAGAATCTCTCTCCGAGATCCTCCTGCTCTCGGGTCTTCCCGAGTTCGTACTGAAGGCATTTTCGGAAACAGGCTTCGAGACATTTTCTGAACTCGAGCTACTGTCAGGGTAAGATGTCCACTGGTACGTCATACTGTGCTGTATTTTCAACTTTATCATAGTGGTGATCACTTTTTGGTCATTTCCCCACTTTAGCTAAGTGCTTAACTTTGTGTTTTAATTTCATGTATATAATACTTACTGTTTGAACTTTTATGGTATTTGTGCTGTTAAAGTTTATTTTGTAGCCTGAATTCTTACCCACTCATTTCCTCTCTCTGGTGGAGCCATCCACAAAGTAAAATTAAAGGTTTATTAAGGCTTATTAAAGTAAGCCTTCCAAAATCTTCTAAGTGTGGAGTATCGTTGATACTCCACACTCAGGAAAAAAGCTAGCGATTATCAAAGTAGTTTCGGATGAGTTCACTGTGAGCATTTTCTGAGCCCCTTGGAGAACCAACCATAATGTGACAATATATATCTAAGATATATACTATAGAGCATTTTGTGTATTTTTTAAAAATCTAAATTAATATATATATATATATATATATATATATATATATATATATCAAAGCAATTTAGATTGCGTTGGAGTTGTTATTCCCCAGAATTCCTTTTAATATTTTAGCACACGATTCTAAAAGTAAGGACAAAGAACGATGTTAATTACATTGCCAAAAAATATGTGCGATGAACAATGGAAATTTAATTTTTTGTTCATTTATACGTGTTAGATTTTAATCTCCAAAACTTTATACAGTTAACATCTGGAAAAGATCTTCATGGAACAGTATTTTTAATATCTTCTTGGATTTAGTGAACTAGAAATTGAGAATGTATATCTCAGGTTGAGTCTAAAGTAATGTAGCAACTGTAAGCAAAATGTAAATGTGTATTTCGAATTTCCAATATTTGAAGCTTAACCATAAGTTACTTGTTTATAAAGAGCGATTACCACTCGATCCTATATTATCAGTAAAGAGGTGTTCATCACAATTTAAATTAAAATATCATGCCGTAAATTCGAGGAAAATAAAAGTGTATATTTTCCTGTGATGTTGTGGGATTTTAAAAAGAAAAAATGGTTCAAAAACTGCCAAGAAAATTTGTAGTGTCTCTGGCCAAGGTCAAATTTCTGATTGCCAAGTCAGATTTTGCTTTTCAACATTTCGTTCCGGGGATCAAACACTGACAGATGAAACAAGACCAGAACGATTATAGGAGTTCCATGAAGTTTTTAAGAGAACTGATGGAATGCAAACTGTCAACAACTGCAATGTGTGCATGAAAATCTTTTTAGAAAACTCCCCCGCTCTCCCAACAAGAAACACATTGACCTTCTTCATCATAATGCAAGACCACATACACCAAAAATCAGGAATTAAAAGATCTTGGACTTTGCCTGGTCGGTTCTACCCAATCTCCAATATTCCAGGCATTGCACCAAGTGATTACAATGTTTTTTGTTCATTAAAACATGCTCGGAATTGTAATATATTTTCTGGATAAGACTATTTAAAAATGTTCTTGGACAACTAATTCAGCTCAAAACTAGCTGAATTTCACCTTAGAGGAATCAACAAGCTACCTGCAAAATGGCGAGTGTGTTACAAAATTAGCGATTATCATATTAATTCAAGTTATTTAAACGTTTAGCTATCTATGAATAAATATATTTGACGAAAACTGAGATTACTTATATTCAACCTGATACAATAGACATATATTGAAAAACAATTTTTTTATTTATATCCATACAGCAATAAATAAATTGTTATTAAGAAGAAAATGGTGATAAAATTTTACCCAAGGAATCAGCTCGTAAATTCAAACAACCATAATGTATAATCTCGTAAATATAAACTGGATTAGATACTCTTTGTTTATTAACTTTCAAGATTTATAGTCTTTTTTGTGTATAAGATCATCTGGCACGTACTCTTGGATCACTGAACTTTACAGCGTACGAAATTTCTATGTTTCGAAATAGAAAAGCTGAAAATGAGATTCCAAGTTTCTTTTATCGATTTTACCTACGACAAAGCGCCAGGTCTAGGAGGCGCTTTTTTTCAAAAGGAGTAAAGTTCAATTGTATCCATTTAGAGCCATGAAATGACCCATATGGCCATGCAACATATAGTTATTCACTGCATATTTCAAACCTGCCATCGGATTTTGCACTGGGAGCCATCTATTGGACGAAGCCTCATTTAGACATTTAGCCATTCAAAGGCACTTGTGAGTGAGTTTAGACATGGAAAACCATGAATGCAATAACCATTTATCATCTTAATACAAAACGCTGCAGGTCATTGTAGGCACTTTCCCTCTTGTTGTACATAGAGGAAACGAATTTCTCAGAAACAGCTCTGTCAGTCAAAATGAAAACGGAAAATTTAGCAAGATTTCCCTACATAGAAACGGCTTTAATTACTATCGAAGGGAGAAAAATTTACATAACCCTTGTAGTCTTCTGGTCTTTAGCAGTAATGATCTCTTTTTGTCTTCATAGTCTATATATCCACAATCTGGCGAAAATGTTCGCAAGAATAAAAAAAATTAGGATTTTCTAAAGTGTACATGACAGTGATAGCTAAAACAGTATTTAACCTAAAGTTTTGATAATTATTATGTTTCCTTCATTAGTCGTCGTTTATTCATATGTTTCTTACTTCACATAGCCTATCTTCCAATAGGAAATATGCTAATTTTAGGGCAGCTTCCTTAAATAAATCACATCATTGAGTTCTCTTCGTATTTTTCTGAACCCTTTCGGCAAAAACGCCATAAAAATATAACTAGCTATTGTTTTCTCTTTCACCTGTCCTAATTTTTATATTTATATTTACATTCCTCACATTTTGGCTTGCCCATTCCTTGATAAAGGATGGCATCTGAAGCATGGGAAGATATGCTAAAGCAGACATCTGGAAGAACGCGTGCCCTTCATGCCACAATGACCCGCAGAAGGATCTCGCCTATATTTCTTGCATAGATTTATATTTCCTCTGTAGTAACACTTTCTTTACAGTGTTCTCCACACAAGCTTTTTGCGGTCGATTGGTTTACACTTGAGCATCTGAATTGAAAAATTATCATCCTTTTAAACATGATAATAAACATTTCTTCACATCCTTTCTGGCAAAAGGATGCTATTTCTGACCTATTTTCGTTAGGGCACTAACAAAACTAATTCTTTATTCTAGCGTAGTTTTTACAATTATCTATAAAATAATTTTTGGCCCCCAAAATGTTGCCTTTTTACTTTACAAAGGAGAAATAAATAAAGTGAGAAAAAGTGTCGTAGGGTGACCCCACACCTGACACCAGAATATAATATAGATGTTGTAGGGTGACCGTTAAGAGGGCACGCCAGAGAATCGGGATACAGATCCTGGTGCGAGAGTTAAATAAACCAAGTCGAGTGCGGTTGGCCTAGATAATCAATTCTTAGAGGTTCAGGGATTAGAGAAGCTAATGGTAGAAAAATATCTTAGTTTAATATAGACAAAGAAAATATTAATAGTACAAGTAAATAACTGACAATAAATAAAATGAGACCCGGGGTAGCAAACCGCGGCGAAGGGATACGAATGACTCGAAGGGTACGAGAGTCCGAGAGAGTATGCACGGTGATTGCTTCCGGAGATTATTTTTAGAAGCAAATCTGGCGACTGCCTTCTTAGACACAAGTCGCCGTACTCACCAATGCAGCATAGTAATAAGCTACTTTATAATAACAATAAAAGCAACAAAAAGAAAAAGGCAACAGCAGGAAGCAGGTTTGAGCGTCGGAGGGAGGTCCATTCTCCCCGGCCCAGGGATGTGCAACCTACAGAGAGAACAAGAGCAGGAAAAGCCCACACTAGTTAAATAAACGGGAGAGGGCCAGCCTCGCCCCAAAAGTCTATAAATTAACCAGTCAATGGAGACGAACTCGTCCCAAGTACAAGAGACAGGCGTTAGCGACCCAGCCCATCACGGTACCGGAAAGGTAACGTGCGTGGAGATCGCCCAGACTGAAACATTCAACAAGAATATGCCGAACAGTCTTGGGGACAAAGCAGTCTTCACAATAGTGCGCATGCCGGCGTTCCATCAAATGCCGGTGTGTGTCCCGCGTGTGAGTCCAATTTCGAGATGACAGAAAGCAACCTAAAGCCTTCGCGGCATTGGGGGGTAGGTCCATGGGAACAGTCTCAGCGTGAGGAAAAACGAAACGCTGGTCCGGTCGTCGAGTCCTTGCGAACTCTTTGGCGCCTTCATTTGTATACAGTGGCACGGTTCCAGCATGACACGAGGTGTGCTCTAAAAACGTCGAATGCAATACTACTGGCACTCAAGAAGTTTTGTGAGCAAAGGCGTAGCGACAAATAGCCAAAAGTGGTAACCTCCAGGTGGCGTCCTAGGCAGAACCAGGGGCACCACCGGTCCGAGAGCTATATCTAGCTTTCGAAGGAGTTTCCTAGCCCAGAACCCAAATGCCTTAGTGTATGATTAGCGTCTTGGGGGCATTTTTTTTTATGTAGCCCATCTGGAAACTGCCCACTTGAGCATTAGTGGCCGGAAACACGACAGCCTAGAACTAGGCTACTTTAAAATAAAAATATAAAAACATAACAATGATAAAATGTGAAAGAATTAACAATTAGGAAGCAATCTCCGGCATCATGGGAAGGTCTTCCACACCCCAGTGCAGGAGCGTGACCCCTACAAAAAAACAATAACAAAAAAAAATAGAAGCTTCTTAAATAAAGGGGAGAAGCCCGGCCTCCCCCCCAAAGTCAACATGTCGAAAAGTCAATGTAAAGGCACTCGTCCCGAGTAAAAGGGACAGGCGGTAGCGACCCCACCCATCCCGGTACCGGGAGAGGCAACGTGCGCGAAGATCACCCAGAATGGAAGATTTGACAAGAATGTGGCAAACAGTCTAGGGGACGACGCAGTCGTCGCAATAGGGCACAGGCGAGCAATCCATCAAATACCAATGCGTCACACGAGTGTGTCCGATTCGGAGACGACAGAAAGCGACCTGAAGCCGTCGCGGCATTGGGGGATAGGTCTATGGGAACAGTCGCGGTGCAATGGCACGCAACTTTAAGTTCCCTTCAACCGTCTCCCATCTCCTTTGTCAAGCAGTCCGAAAAGCTGCCCATATTCCTGACATGTAGTTGGTGTGAGGAAGAGCGAAACGCTGGTCCGGTCGCAAAGTGTTCGTGGACTCTTTGGCGCGCTCATCGGTGCGCTCATTCCCCGCAATGCCTACATGTCCAGAAGCCCAGCAGAAAATAATCTCGACATCTGCCCGGCTCGACATAACCGTGGCGTCACGGATATCGCGAACCAGGGGATGCGAAGATTTAAAGCCCCGAGAGCACTCAGGGCGCTTTGTGAGTCGCTATAGATCACAATCCGGTATCCAAACCGGAAACGTCGCGTAATCTCCCGTACTGAGTGGTGTATTGCCACCAGCTCGGCCGTGAAGACAGACGCAGCGCATGATAGAGCCCCGCTGACTTCAAACAGAGGGCATACGGCGTGAGAGCCAAACCCCTTTTTGGACTTGGAAACATCCGTATAGACAGGCATAGTTCCAGCGTGACACGAGGTTTGCTCCCAAAAGGTCGAACGCAATACTCACGGCGCTGTACAAGCTTTGGGAGCAGAGGCGAGGCGACAAATAGCCAAATGTGGTACCATCCAGAGTGGCGTCCTGGGCAAAACCAGGTGGGCTACCGGTCCGAGAGCTATCCTTAGCTCTCGAAGGAGTCTCTTGACCCTAACCCTGAAGGGCTTGAGGTATCAGTGGCCTCACTTGGCGGCATAGGCACCGTCGAGATCAGATGTGGGCAAAGTAAGAGCTGTTGGCGACTGAGGAAGGCGTTTGGCTCGCGCGAACAGGTGAGTAATGCACTGCACGTGGCGTAGATCGAGCAGCATCTTCCCAGCAACTACCAACAGGCTCTTAATAGCAGAAGTGCGGAAGGAACCGGTGGCAAGGCAAAGTCCGGTGTGCTGGATCGAGTCCATAAAACTCGGTTCCGTAGTCGAGCTTCGAACGAACAAAGGATCGATACAAAAATAAGGCAGTAGCCATATCTGCACCCCAAGCGCTGAATGACACGAAACGAAGAATATCCATGGCGCGTGTACAATAAACCCTAAGGCGGCGAATATGAGCTTTCCAGGTGACGCTTCGGTTAAATACAACCACTTCCAGGCACACCCCATTAAGAAAAAAATCTGGGTCTGGGTAGAGCCATGAATGGCGGCAGAAGTGCACCACCATAGTCTTGGCCAAGGAAAGCCGAAACCTGTGAGGCATAGGCATAGCGAGAGACGCGGTTCAATGCCTGTTGGAGTCTAAGCTACAGAGTTGGCAACTGCGCCGCGCCAAAAGAGATCAAAAGGTCGTCCACGTAGAGCGTAGCGAGAACATCTTCCGGCAGCACCGATGTGAGCGGTTGATGCTCATGGCAAAGATTGTGACACTGAGGACACTTCCCTGAGGGATACCCTCATCCTGCTCCTTCAGGCCGTAGAGGGCTTCCCCCACACGTACGCGGAATCGACGATCTCGCAAAAATTCAGATATGAACATTAAGAGACGTCCCTTTGCCCCATGATACCCTCTCCATGATACCGTATCGCCATGCGGTATCATCTTAGGCTATCTCCAGATCGAAAAACACCGTGACGTATTGCTGTCTACGAAGAAAAGCCTCGCAGACGGCATTTTCCAGTCGGCATTTTCCAGTGGGAGCAGAGCATCCGACGTTGAGTGCAACTTGCGGAAACCGCACTGTGCAGAAGACAGATGGCCTCCGCTGTCTAGGAAAAAGGCTAATCCAACCAATTTCTCCATCAACTTGCACACGCAAGAGGTTAGAGAGATTGGGCGGAAACCGGTATGAGTAGAGTGATCTCTCCCTGGTTTGTGAAAGGCAAGCACAGTAGGGATTCGCCAGGAGTCTGGGAGAAGACCCTCCACCAGGATCCTGTTGAACAAATCTAACAAAACTGCCATGCCTCACTCACCCAGATGCCAAAGTATGGCGTACGGGACATCGTCCCGTACGCCATGCAGCGTGCATTGAATGCTGGCGGAGAAGCATCCCGGCTAGAAAATGCGGAAAAAGCGGTCGCTAAAGATTCCGCCACGGAGGCAGTGTCCAATTTTTTTGGAGGGGGGGTAAGGAGCTATCTGGCGACTGCCGACTTAGGCATACGTCGCCCTAAACCAACAGCCTAGTTCTAGCCTACTTTAAAAAATTGAACAGGAAACAACAATAAAAGGAAATAACAACAACAATTACAAAACAATGGCAAAAACAATAACGAAAACAACAATAAAACCCGCCAAAAGTCAACAAGTCCACCAGTTAATGTGCACGCACTCGTCGCGAGTACAAGGGACAGGCGGTAGCGACCCCGCCCATCCCGGTACCGAGACAGGTATCGTGCGCGAAGATCGCCCAGGACTGAAAAATTCAACAAAAATGTGCCGAACAGTCTGGGGGTCTACGCAGTCGTTGCAATAGGGCGCCGGTGAGCGCTCCATCAAATAGCGATGCGTCACACGAGTTTGTCCGATTCGGACACGACAGAAAGCAACCTGAAGCTGCTGCGGCATTGGGGAAGAGGTCCATGGGAACAGTCGCGGCGCAATGCGACGCAACTTTAAGTTCCCTTCAACCGTCTCCCATCTTCTATGGAAAGCAGTACGAAGAGGTGCCCGTATTCCTGCCATGTAGTCCGTGTGAGGAAGAGCAAAACGCTAGGCCAGTCACAGAGTCCTCGCGGACTCTTTGGCGACCTCATCGGCGCGCTCATTCCCCGCAATTCCTACATTTCCAGGAACCCATAGAAGATAATCTCGACATCTGCCCGGCTCGCCAAAACTGTGGCGTCACGGATATCGCAAACCAGGGGATGCAGAGATTCCAATGCCCCGAGAGCACTCAGGGCGCTTTGTGAGTCGCTAAAGATCACAATCCGGTCTCCAAACCGGGCATGTCGCGTAATCTCCCGTACCAAATGGTGTATTGCCACCAGCTCGGCGGTGAAGACAGACGCAGCGCATGATAGAGCCAAGCTGACTTCAAACAGAGGGGCTACGGCGGGAAAGCCGACCCCCTCTTGGGACTTGGAGCCATCCGTATACACTGGAACGGTTCCAGCGTGACACGATGTGTGCTCCAAAAAGGTCGAACGCAATTTTACCGGCGTCGTACAAGCTTTGGGAGCAGAGGCGTGGCGACAAATAGGCAAATGTGGTACCCTCCAGGGTGGCGAACTGGGCAGAACCAGACGCTTTACCGGCCCGAGAGCTATTTCTACCTCTCGAAGGAGTTTCCTGGCCTTAAACCCAAAAGGCTTAGGGTATGACTGGCGTCTCTCAGGGGCATAGGTAACATCGAGATCAGCTGAAGAAGCAGTGAGAGCGGTTGGCGACTCAGGGAGGGGCTGGGCTCGCGCGTACAGGCGGGTGATGTATTGCAACAGCACAGAGCGAGTGGCATCTCCCCAGCATCGACCAACAGGCTTTTATTTGCGGAAGTGCGGAAGACACCGGTCGCAAGGCGAAGGCCGGTGTGGTGGATCGCAATAAACGCTCGGCTGCGGATGCATAAAACTCGCATCCGTAGTCGAGCCTTGAACGAACAAAAAATTGATAAAAAAGTAGGGCAGTAGTCCTATTAGCGCCCCAAGTGCTGAACGTCGTCCTTCCGCCTCGAAACCTTGGGCGGGCGTTGCGGCTTCGGAGGCGGGGGGCCCTCCGTTCGAGGAACCACCGTCTCGGAGCCCCTCGCTTCACATCGGGGCGTGGGCGAAGGAGCCAAGGCTCATTTGTTGATGTCCTTCTTTCGGGGAACAGCTTTAGGAACCCCGGAAGATGGCCTAGCCACCATCTTCAGGGGTGTTGCCTCCTGTGAGTCTAACGACTCAGTGGAGGCGCGTGGCCGTTTCGCCAAACGGGAAACGTTCGCGCTGGGGGAAAAGGAGGAGCCCTAGTTTTAGCCAGGGCAGGGTATGATCCCTTTTTGCCGCCAGCTTTACCAAGGGATTGCCCGGGTTGGGGAGAGCCCGCAGAAGAGCTCTGACTGGGCGCGGAAACAACCGTGCTCGTTGGCCAGGATGGGCCATGAGCAGAGGGTGCCTTTATAACTATTGAGGCATATTACGTCCCAGGCAGAGCCGGGCGCGTTAGGACCAAGTCCTTTGCCTCGCGGAATGAGAGTCGATCCTGGGCCTGAATGGCCAGGATTTCTTTCTCAAGAAGATAGGCACCACATTGCTTCGAAGAAGCAGGATGAGGCTCTCCGCAATTGACACACTTGGCCACACACGATTTGGATTATCGTGTGCGACTTTGGAGCAATTTACACAGACTTCGGGTGACCCTGACTTTGCACGTCTACATGAGCGATTCGTATGGCCGAAGCGGTGGCAGTAATACCACCGCCACGGAAGTGGCACGAAAGCCTTCACGCAGTATCGGTATTAACCAGCACGCACCGAGTCAGGGAGCTTGTCACAGTCGAACGTGACGAAGAGTGTAGGGGTGGGTCTCGAGGCCCCTCCTTGTTTTCTAATCACCTGTTCGACCTTGAGCGCCCCATGGTCGGCCAGCTCTGGGTGATGTCTTCAATGGAGTAGTCAACGAGTTCCCTCGCATAAACTACTTCTTTCACAAAGTTCATGGTAGAGTGCGGCGTCACACTCACCGGGGTGCCATTAAGTGCCCGAAGAGCACTTATCTTGCCCCCCTCGGCGGGATTCGCTGCATTCGCCAGAAGGCTCTTGTCCGAGAAACGGGTTACCTTCGGCTCTCTACCACTTGCACTAGCTAATCCTCTCCTCTGATGGATCAAGTTTGCCTTTGGAGAACATGCTGCTATCAGTGGAACGAATAACGAGGAATCGTTTGAATTCAGCGTGCTCGAATACGCCAGGTAACCTCTGAATGAGAGGCCCCAATGTCTTTGAGGCGCTGCTCTGTGCATTTTGGTCTTTGTCATGGTCAGGAGCTCCGTACTCGAGGAGGGCAGAGGAGCCGAAGGTGCCTATCTTGGATTGGTCGCTTGCCGAGGTGGCAGCAGACCCATCCGTCCCCGTAGCCCCCGCGGATGAAGAGGAGCCCCGAGTCTTCTTAGTCTTTCTTTTCTTCTTTTTCTTTTTAGGAGAGTAATGTACTCGCTTCTTACCTCCGCCGGTAGAAGCAAACGGGACAGATCGACCGGCCTTAGCCAAGTCGTTCTCCGAAATGGAGAAGGTCCTGGTCGTCGCAGGGGCACCATCCAGGGAAAATCCCTCCCCTCCTTGTACTGCCTCAGAATGCCCAGCCGTTTGAGAAGGACCTTGCATAGATGCGGATTCGAGTTCGGAATTTGGCGCCGAGTTCGGATTTCCCCCCATGGAAGACCCTACCATCTGAGGTTGGGTTTCCTCAAGGACCATGCCCTTTACAGGAGGGGCCTCCAGTTGGCCATCCCTTTCCAGTACATCGCAGGTCCTCTTGGCAGTGTTGCTAGTCTTGTGTGGGAAGGCACAGGCCTCGACCCCGGCAAAGTTTAAAATTCTTGCCAGCAGGTCTTTTGAGGAAAGTGACCGAAGGGGCCTGGCTACCCTATCACCCTAAGGGGGTTTGTTCCCCCCCCACGCCGCCTGCTTACACGAGGGCGGTCGGCAATGGGCTGCCTGCTAGCTTTCTTGGCAGTCCCCTTGGAAAGAAAAGAGGGGACTGCCGCTGGAAAAGGGAAGGTGCCCGAAAGCACCTCCAGAGAAGGGGGTGAGGGGGAGTACCCTGCACCCGTAAGCGAAGGAGAGGAGTAAACCTTCTCTTTGGTTAGAGAAATATGGAGGGTCCCCTGGGCAAGCACAGGAGGGGGACCTCGATTTTTTGAAGGGAGCTGCCCGAGGGGGGCTCCGTCGATGAGCAAGGGGGAGTTAAAGAGGTTTGAGGTTTTATGAGTTCATCCATGGGCATGGTGACCCTATTTGTGCCACAGGACGCAATAGCTCATCACCTCTTGCAGTTGCCCGCACTGTAAGAGGTGCTTACAGGCCTGGCAGAGCCAGGCGCCGCCATTTCAGACCAACTCTTCCGCCTGGTGGCCTGGCAGTCCATCGGCATGGTGGCTCCACCTTAGACATGGCGTACAAAATATAGATTGTGAAGAGGAGAGGAAAAGGTATGTGAGGAAGGTATGGGTGCGGATGAAGCAGGTTGTTTAAAAACCAACCACCCCAGAGCGGAGATGAGGGGTTAGGGAACATTGCCCCCATCCCCTCAGCCCCGATCCCGGACGGTTGACTGAGAAGAAAATCAGCATCTACCCTGTGAAATTTGAGGCTGACCATTGAAAGTTGTGGGAGAGGTTGTATGAATAGCGAGGAAACAAGTTTTTTGAAGAAGGGAGAAGAGGCTAAGCTGTGGGTGGACAAGGTCGATGATGAGCGGCTAGCTAAGGGCTGCTTGCTGGCTTTCTTGTCAGTTCCCTTGGAAAGAAATGAGGGGACTGCCGCTGAAAAAAGGGAGGTGCCCGAAAGCACCTGCAGATAAAGGGGTCTAGGGGATTCCCCTGCACCCGTAGGCGTAGGAGAGGAGTAAGCCTCCTCTCCGGTTAAAGAGGTATAAAGGGTCACCTGCGCAAGCACAGGAGAGGGGACCTCCATTTTTTTTCTGGGGAGATGCCATAGGGCGGATCCGTCGCTGTTTCATGAAAAGGTGGGGGTTGGGTATTTTTGATATTCATCATTGGGCATGGTGACCCTCTTTTTTTACACGGAAAGAAAAGAGGGGACTGCCGCTGGAAAAGGGAAGGTGCCCGAAAGCACCTCCAGAGAAGTGGGTAAGGGGGAGTACCCTGCACTCGTAGGCGAAGGAGAGCAGTAAGCCTCCTCTCCAGTTAGAGAAATCTGGAGGGTCCCCTGCGCAAGCACAGGACGGGGGACTTTCATTTTTTGGTGGAGCTGCACGAGGGCGGCTCCGTCAATGAACAAGGAGGAATTAGGGGGAGATGGTTTATTTTCTCATCATTGGGCATGGTGACCCTATTTGTGCTACGGGACGCAATAGCTCATCACCTCTCGCAGTTGGCCGCACTGCAAGGGGTGCTTACAGGCCAGGCAGAGCCAGGCGCTGCCATTTGGGACCACCCCTCCTGCTTGGTACAGGGCAGTCCATTGGCATGGCGGCTCCACCTTGGACACGGCGTAAAAATTAATAGATTGTGAAGAGGAGAGGAAAAGGGATGTGAGGAAGGTATGGGTGGGGATGAAGCAGGTTGTTAAAAACCAACCACCCCAGACTGGAGCTCAGGGGTTACGGAACATTGTCCTCTTTCCCTCCGCTCCGACATGGGACGGTTGACTGAGAAGAAGTTCAGCATCTACCCTGTGAAATTAGAGGCTGACCTTCGAAAGTTGTGGGAGAGGTTGTATGAATAGCGAGGAAACAAGTCTTTTGAAGGAAGGAGAAGAGGCTAAGCTAGGGTCGGACGGAGTGCTGAGTCCCATAAGCACGGCGGCCAAGATGGCAAATCGCCGTGCCTCTTACGTGGAGGATATCACAGGTCACTTTAGCAGCGTCACGAGTTCTTTGTCGCGAGGCACCGGCCTTGACTTCGGCAAGGTTTAAGATTCTTGCCAGCAGGTCTTTTGAGGGAAGTGACCGAAGGGGCTTCGCTTTCCTCTCCCTCCTAAGGGGTTTTGCCCTACCGAGCCGCTTACACGAAGGGCGGGCGGCAATGGGCTGCCTGCTGGCTTTCTTGGCAGTCTCCTTAGAAAGAACAGAAGGGACTGCGGCTGGAAATTGGGATGTGCCCGAAAGCACTTCCAGAGAAGGGGTTGAAGGGGAGTCCCCTACATCCATAGGCGTAGGAGAGGAGTAAGCCTCCTCTCCGGTTAAAGAGGTATGAAGGGTTCCCTGCGCAAGCACAGAGGGGGGAACCTCCATTTTTTTTTGGTGGAGATGCCATAGGGCGGATCCGTCGCTGTTTCATGAAAAATTGGGGGTTGTGTATTTTTTATATTCATCATTGGGCATGGTGACCCTCTTTTTTTACACGGGACGCAATAGCTCAACACCTCTCACAGTTGTTCGCACTGCAAGAGGTTCTTGCAGGCTCGACAGAGCTCGGCGCCGCCATTTCTGACCACCCCTCCGGCCTGGTGTCCTGGCAGTCCATCGGCATGGCGGCTCTACCTTAGACACGGCGTAATATTGATAGAATTTGAAAAGGAGATGAAGCTATGGGTGGGGATAAGGCAAGGTGGTTAAAAACCCATCCCGAACCGGAGCTCAGTGGTTAGAGAACATTGTCCCCTTCTCCCTCAAACCCGATCCGGGGCGTTTAGCTTAAGAAGAAGGCCAGCATCTACCCTGTGAAATTAGAGGCTGACCAGAGAATGTTGTTGGAGTGGTTGTAAGAAAAGCGACTAGGTAGGAGAGAAATACAGGCTATCTGAATGAAAGAAGAGAGGCTAAGCTGGGGCCGGATAAAGCGCTGGATCCCGTCAGCACGGTGAACTGGATGGCAAATCGCCGCGCCCCTTACGGGGGATTTTTTTAATTTTTTTTTATTTAAGGGGCTATCTGGCGACTGCCGACTTAGGCATTAATCGCCGTAAACGAAATGCCTAGTTCTAGGCTACTTTAAAAATTAAACAGGAAACAATAAAAAGAAATAACAATAACAATAAAAAAGCAATAATAAAAACAACAACAACAATTAAACCGGGTTAAATGAAAGGGAGAAGGCCAGCCTCCCCCAAAAAGTCAATAAGTCCACTAGTCATGGTGTACGCATTCGTCCCGAGTACAAGGGACAGGCGGTAGCGACCCCGCCCATGCCGGTACCGGGACAGGTATCGTGCGCGAAAAACACCCAGACTGGGACATTCGACAAGAATGTGCCGAACAGTGTGGGGGACGACGCAGTCGTTGCAATAGGGCGCAGGCGAGCACTCCATCAAGTAGCGATGCATCACACGAGGATGTCCGATTCGAAGACGACAGAAAGCAACCTAAAGCCGCCGCGGCATTGGGGGATTGGTCCATGGGAACAGTCGCGGCGCAATGGCGCGCAACTTTAAGTTCCCCTCGACCGTCTCCCATCTTCTTTGCCAAGCAGTCCGAAGAGCTGCCCATATTCCTGCCATGTAGTCAGTGTGAGGAAGAGCCAAACGCTGGTCCGGTCGCAGAGTCCTCGCGGACTCTTTGGCGCGCTCATCGGCGCGCTCATTCCCCGCAATTCCTACATGTCCAGGAACCCAGCAGGAGATAATCTCGACATCTGCCCGGCTCGCCAAAACCGTGGCGTCACGGATTTCCCGAACCAGAGATGCGGAGATTCCAATGCCCCGAGAGCACTCAGGGCGCTTTGTGAGTCGCAATAGATCACAATCCAGTCTCCGAACCGGGCACGTCGCGTAATCTCCCGTACCGAGTGGTGTATTGCCACCAGCTCGGCCGTGAATACAGACGCAGCGCCTGGTAGAGCCCCGCTGACTTCAAACAGAGGGGATACGGCGTGGAAGCCAACCCCCTCTTGTGACTTATAGCCATCCGTATACACTGGCACGGTACCAGCGTGACACGATGTGTGCTCCAAAAAGGTCGAACGCAATACTCCCGGCGCAGTACAAGCTTTGGGAGCAGAGGCGTGGCGACAAATAGCAAAAGGGGGTACCCTCCAGGGTGGCGTCCTGGGCAGAACCAGGGGCGCCACCTGCCCGAGAGCTATATCTACCTCTCGAAGGAGTTTCCTGGCCCTAAACCCAAAGTGCTTAGGGTATGACTGGCGTCTCTCAGCAGCATAGGCACCATCGAGATCAGCTGCGGATGCAGTGAGAGCTGTTCGCGACTGAGGGAGGCGCCGGGCTCGCGCGTACAGGCGAGTGATGCACTGCACGTGGCGCAGAGCGAGTGGCATCTCCCCAGCATCGACCAACAGGCTCTCAATGGGGTAAGTGCGGAAGGCACCGGTCGCAAGGCGAAGGCGGGTGTGGGGGATCGAATCCACCTTCCGCAATAAACGCTCGGCTGCGGATGCATAAAACTCGCATCCGTAGTCGAGCTTAGAGCGAACAAAGAATCGATAAAAAAGTAAGGCGTTAGCCTTATCAGCGCCCCAAGCGCTAAACGTCACGGAACGGAGAATGTCCATGGCACGGGTACAAGAGACCCTAAGGCTGCGAATATGAGCCTCCCAGGTGAGGCGTCGGTCGAATACAAGACCAAGGAAACGGTGCGACTCAACCACATCCAGGCGCACCCCATTAAGAAACAAATCTGGGTCGGGGTGAAGCCGTGGATGGCGGCAGAAGTGCACCACCTTAGTCTTGGCCAAAGAAAACCGAAACCTGTGCGCTTCGGCATAGCGAGAGACGTGGTTCAATGCCTGTTGGAGTCGACGCTCCAGAGTTGGCATCTGGGCCGCGCCAAAAGAGATCAAAAGGTCGTCCACGTAGAGCGTAGCAAGAACATCTTCCGGCAGCACCGAGGTGATGCCGTTGATGCTCAGGGCAAAGAGTGTGACACTAAGGACACTTCCCTGTGGGACACCCTCTTCCTGCTCCTTTGGGCCGGAGAGGGCTCCCCCCCCCCGTACGCGGAATCGACGATCTCGCAAAAATTCAGATATAAACATTGGGAGGCGTCACCTTGCCCCCATCGTGTGGAGAGTGTTCATAATACCGTATCGCCTTGCGGTATCATAGGCCTTCTCAAGATCAAAAAACACCGTGGCGTAGTGCTGTCTACGAAAGAAAGCCTCGCAGAAGGCATTTTCCATTCGGAGTGGAGCATCCGACGTGGAGTGGAACTTACGGAAGCCGCACTGTGCAGAAGACAGATGGCCTCCGCTGTCCAGGAAATAGGCTAATCTAACATTTACCAATTTCTCCATCAACTTGCACACGCAAGAGGTTAGAGAGATTAGGCGGAAACCGGTCGGAGTAGAGTTATCTTTCCCCGGCTTTCGAAAGGCGAGCACAGTAGCGATTCGCCAGGAGTCTGGGAGAAGACCTTCTACCCAGATCCTGTTAAACAAATCTAACAGAAAGGCCATGCTTCGCTCACCCAGGTGTCGAACCATGGGCGGTGTCCGCGCACGAAGCGAGAGCGGAACGCAACTCACTCACAGTAAACTTGTCGTTGAAGGGTTCTCCGCCTCTGGAGGTAAAGTCCAGCCGGGGGCCTTCCGCGACATCACGACGTGCATTGAATGCTGGCGGAGCAGCATCACAGATAGAGAATGCGGAAAAAGCGGTCGCTAAAGCTTCCGCCACGGACGCGGAGTCCAAGATTGCGGTCCCATTCTCATGGAGAACGGGAGGGGGGTCATGCGAGAACTTGCCCTGAATCCTTTTGACTCGCTTCCACAACTCAGCTAAAGGGGTCTTCCCGTTAGGTGAAGACACGTATGCCCGCCAAGAAGAGCGGCGGGAGTGCTTCGAAATATACCGGAACCTAGCCCTAGCCCGACGAAATTCAGCGACAGTGAAATCGTTCGGGCGGCGCTTATAGCGCATGTAGGCATAACGCTTCTGTTTGAGGGCCGTCTCACACTCGGCTGATCACCATAGGAGTGGTCGGCGTGCAAAACAGCCAGACGTCCTAGGAATAGTAGTCAGGCCAACGGCAATGAGGTTGCCGGAGAAGAACTCAACGGCTTCATCTACCGACCTAAACTCCTCGACTGAGATAGAGAATTCAGTCACTTCCTTAAATGCAGGCCACCGCGCCCGCGGCAAGCACCACCGAGGTGGTCTCTCAGGTGGCAGTTGCCCTGAAAATGATATTTGAATGGGAAAGTGATCACTACCATGGAGGTAATTGACCACTCCCCAATCAAAATCAGGCTGTGCATCCGAAGAGCACAAAGATAGGTCAAGGCAAGAAAATGAAGCGGTTCTCGGACAGTGATGCGTAAACTCATCCACGTTTAGGACACCCATCTCAAGCTCTTCGATCAGATCGGCAAGGACTTGTTCCCTGGGATTTATGGAGTAATCGCCCTAGAGAGGATGCCTGCCGTTCAGATCTCCAAGCAAGAGATAGGGCCTCGGCAACCATGCCACGACGCGGCGGAAGTCCCCCGCGTCGAAGTCAGCTGACGGTGGAACGTACGCAGAAATGATAGTATACCTCCTATCCAGGTGCAGCTGCACAGCCACTGCCTGAAAGGAGGTATCTAAAGAGAAAGGAAGAACGGAGACATCATGCCGGGTGTAAACCGCGAATCCCTCAGCCCGGCCATCCCGCGGTGGTCGGGTCGCAAGACCCTTATACCACGGGAGGGCAGGCAGGGGGCACGCGCCTAGCATGGTCTCCTGCAAAAAAATAGCTAACGGGGAACGGGACGAGGCGAGCCTCCGCAGCTCCTTCCAGTTGGCCCGGAGTCCACAGCAATTCCATTGAAGGAATAGGCCCTCCAGGCCTAGCTTGGAGGAGACGCGGGGGCCCTCCTCGAATTGAAGACCCTCACGGGAATGGCCGTACGCTTCCCGGGGGCAGAACCCCGGGCGCTGTTGGCCGGACAAAGCGCTGGAGGCGCTGTCGCATTCGAGGACTTATTTGGGGAGGTTGGGATCGCCATGCGAGTCTTTTCCTCCCTCCGCCTCGAAACCTTGGGCGGGCGCTGCGGCTTCGGAGGTGGGGGGGCCTCTTTTCGAGGAACCACCGTCTCCGAGCCTTGCTCCACCTCGGGGCGTGGGCGGAGGAGCCGAAGCTCCTTTGTTGCTGTCCTCCTTTCGGGGGACAGCTTTAGGAACCCCTGAAGATGGCCTAGCGACCATCTTCAGGGGTGTTGCCTCCTGTGAGTCTAACAACTCGGTGGAGGCGCGTGGCCGTTTCGCCTTGCGGGAAACGGTCACGCTGGGGGAAGAGGAGGGAGCCCTGGTTTTAGCCAGGGCTGGGTATGAACCCTTTTTGACGCCAGCTTTACCAGGGGAGCGCCCGGGTTGGGTAGAGCCCGCAGAATGGCTCCGAATGGGCGCGGAAACAACCGTGCTCGTTGGCCTGGATGGGCCAGGAGCAGAGGGTGCCTTTCGAACTAATGAGGCATATGACGTCCCAGGCAGAGCTGGGCGCGCCAGGACCAAGTCCTTAGCCTCGCGGAATGAGAGTCTATCCTGGGCCTGAACGGCCAGGATTTCTTTCTCCAGGAGATATGCACCACATTGCTTCGAAGAAGCAGGGTGCGGCTCTCCGCAATTGACACACTTGGCCACACACGATTTGGGCTTATCGTGTGCGACCTTGGAGCAATTTACACAGACTTCGGGTGACCTTGACTTTGCAAATATACATGAGCGATTCGTATGGCCGAAGCAGTGACAGTAATAGCACCGCCGCGGCAGTGGCACGAATGCCTTCACGCGGTAGCGGTACCAACCAGCACGCACCGACTCAGGGAGCTTGTCACAGTCGAAAGTGACGAAGAGTGTAGGGGTGGGTCTCGAAGCCCCTCCCTGTTTTCTCATCACACGTTCGAATTTGACCGCCCCCTGGTCGGCCAGCTCTAGGGTGATGTCCTCAATGGAGTAGTCAACGAGTTCCCTCGCATAAACTACTCCTTTCACAAAGTTCATGGTAGAGTGCGGTGTCACACTCTGCGGGGTGCGATGAAGTGTCCGAAGAGCACTTATCTTGGCCGCCTCGGCGGGATTCGCCGCATTCGCCAGAAGGCTCCCGTCCGAGAAACGGGTCACCTTCGGCTCTCTACTAATTGCACTAGCTAATCCTCTCCTCTGATGGATCATGTTGCCCTTGGACAATATGGTGCCATCAGTGGTGCGAATAACGAGGAAGCGTTTGAAGCCAGTGGGCTCGAAAACGCCAGGTAACCTCTGAATGAGGGGCCCCGATGTCATCGAGGCTCCGCTCTGTGCACTCTTGGTGTTAGTCTTGGTCAGGGGCTCCGCACACGAGGGGGTAGAGGGGCTGGATGTGCTGATCTTGGCTTGGTGGCTTGCCAAAGTGGTAGCAGACCAATCCGTCCCCGCAGGGTCCGCGGATGGAGAGGAGCCCCGAGTCTTTTTCGTCTTTTTTGTCTTTTTCTTTTTTGGAGAGGAGGACGGGGAATGAACCCGCTTTTCACCTCCGCCGGCAGAAGCCCCTAGGCCAGATGGACCGGCCTCAGCCAGGTCTCTCTCCGAAATGGAGAAGGTCCTGGTTGTCGTAGGGGCACCTGACGGAGGAGATCCCTCCCCTCCTTTTACTGCCTCGGAGCCCTCAGCCATTTGAGGAGGACCTTGCATAGAAGCGGATTCAGGTTCGGTGCTTGGCGCCGAGCCCGAATTCTCCCCCATCGAAGGCCCTACCGTCTGAGGCTGGGTCTCCTCAAGGACCATGTCTATCACAGGAGGGGCCTCCAGTTGGCCATCCCCTCCCAGGCCATCGCAGGTCCCCTTGGCAGTGTCGCCAGTCTTGTGTGGGGAGGCACAGGCCTTGAGCCCAGCAAGGTTAAAAATTCTGGCCAGCAGGTCTTTTGAGGGATGCGACCGAAGGGGCCTGGCTTCCCTCTCCATCCTAAGGGGGTTTGCCCTACCGAGCCGCTTTGATGGGGAGCGGCTGGCTAAGGGCTGCCTGCTGGCTTTCTTGGCAGTCCCCTTGGACAGAAAAGAGGGGACTGCCGCTGGGAAAAGGGAGGTGCCCGAAAGCACCTCCAGAGAAGGGGGTGAAGGGGAGTCCCCTGCACCCGTAGGCGAAGGAGAGGAGTAAGCCTCCTCTCCAGTTTGAGAAATATGGAGGGTCCCCTGTGCAAGCACAGGGGGGGGGATCTCCATTTTTCCGGTAGAGCTGCCCGAGGGCGGCTCCGTCGATGAGCAAGGGGAGTTTAAAAGGGTTTGAGGTTTTATTAATTCATCCATAGGCATGGTGAACCTATTTTTGCCACGGGACGCAATAGCTCATCACCTCTTGCAGTTTCCCGCACTGCAAGAGGTGCTTACAGGCCTGGCAGTCCATCGGCATGGCGGCTCCACCTTAGACACGGCGTAAAAAAATATAGGTTGTGAAGAGGAGAGGAAAGGGATGTGTGGAAGGTATGGGTGGGGATGAAGCAGGTTGTTAAAAACCAGCCACCCCAGACCGGAGCTCAGGGGTTAGGGAACATTGTCCCCCACCCCCTCAGCCCCAATGCAGGACGGTTGGCTGAAAGGAAGGTCAGCATCTACCCTGTGAAATTAGAGGCTGACCAGAGAAAGGGTTGGGAGAGGTTGTGTGAAAAGAGAGGAAACAAGTGTTTTGAAGGAAGGAAGAGAGGCTAAGCTGGGGCCGGACGAAGTGCTGAATCCCGTCAGCACGGCGGCCAGGATGGCAAATCGCCGCGTCCCTTACGGGGCGAAGAGTGTAGGGGTGGGTCTCGAGGCCCCTCCCTGTTTTCTCATCACACGTTCAACCTTGACCGCCCCATGGTCGGCCAGCTCTAGGGTGATGTCCTCAATGGAGTAGTCAACGAGTTTCCTCGCATAAACTACTCCTTTCACAAAGTTCATGGTAGAGTGCGGCGTCAAACTCACCGGGGTGCCATGAAGTGTCCGTAGAGCACTTATCTTGGCTGCCTTGGCGGGATTCGCCGCCGCATTCGCCAGAAGGCTCCCGTCCTAGAAACGGGTTACCTTCTGCTCTCTACCGATTGCACTAGCTAATCCTTTCCTCTGATGGATCTTGTTGCCCTTGGAAAACATGGTGCCATCAGTGGAGTGAATAACGAGGAATCGTTTGAAGCCAGCGGGCTTCAAACTAATTCATACCAGAACCACTCTTTGAAAGCTTCATTCCTTCATTACAAGGTTTAAATCAATCACAGTTTCAGACTTTTAAATCTCAGGCTTACCAAAATAATTCTCGAGGTCACGCAGTCATACACAACACTTGCTTTATTCCACTCATATCTCTATTCCTTTACCATCCTGTTATACACCTGATCCTTATCCCATTTACCCTATTTCACACATTTTCTTCATTCTCATTATTGTTTGTCTTATATAAACAAATATTGATAACTGCTTACTACTATTTGTTTGTTTACTACATTCCCTTTAAAACACCCACTTGGTGCATACACTTGATTTTAACCTTGACGAGGATTAAAGCCAAGAGAGGGCTCGGTCCTTTACAGCAAGGTTAGTTACTGCCATATTTATTTAAAACAGAAAAACATTAACAAAGATGATAAAAGATTAGAACGAGTTTTTCACATGAGAATTTTTTCTTCTTCATATAACTTTCTTTCCTTCGTATAGTTCTAAGATATTTAAACGAGTTTAGTTTACTAGTTTTAGGATTGCTGGCAGAAGGTTCGTCCTAAAATATTTTTGCTTGAGTTCGAGGGATAAACAATCAGATTTACTACGGATTTATTCTAAACGCACCTCATTGATTTTGCGAAATGTTTGTTTGCGATTATCTTGATAAGTTAGCGACGAAAAACAAGAAATATCATAACCATAATTTTCATTTTAATTATTAATAGGGCTCATATGCATAAAAGAAATCCTAGTATCAGTTACTTCATGTTATAGAAAACCAAGTTAGGGTTATGGTAAGTTTAAATGATCTGAATACTGTGTGTATATAGAGCAAAAAACAATACAAAGGTAGAAGTAAGAAACTTTCGAGTAATGAAAAGTTTTATGATGATAAATAAAGGTCCAATTGAAGAAAGATCAAGAGAAAATCCTTTAGAAGTAAATTAGTCCAATATTTGCGGTTAATATAAATTTAGAAATTTAATAGATCAATTTATAAGAATAATACTTAAAAAATCAAATTACAAATTTCTTTTTGTTGGTATGTGATTTTCTACATTTCTTCTTTAGTTAGTACTAAGAATAGTTGCGGAACCAACTATACATAAAGGTACAACTAAATAAATAGAGATAACATATATTGAAAAAAGGACATGATAAGAACTCGCCTCGAGAAGAAGAAGATTTCTTTCTAGGAACTTAATTGATCATACAAGACTCAAATTAGGGTTTGATACTGAATCGCATTGTGTATATCTCTATTCAGATGAGTTTTAAAGTTATTCTTCTACTAATGTGCCAATCTTCCCTTTGTTCTGGTGAGTGGCGATAAGGGTATAAGAAATTCGAAAGTTACGAGCTGTCGACTAGATAGTATTTTATAAATAAGCGTCATTTCAAAAATGAAATTTGAAATACATATTTTTAGTGACCATAATTCCAAAATATTTAATAAATAATAAATAGTTTATTTGTATATTTTAAGTTTTTAAAGTATGCTCCTCTTAATGACTCATCTACCTCATATTTGGTAGAAAAATATAATTCAAAAAGCAAAATCATAAGAAAGGATGAAACTTTCTTATTTTTTTAAGGCAGGTTTACCACAAATATGTTACCGTGTAAACATTGTTATTTTAATCGAAACCAAACTGCTGAAACACACTATAAGGGATATAAAGGCAATGAATGAGCGTCCTTTCGCATGAGATTCGATTTAAAATGACCCATATATGAGAGAATCTCCTTAACCGAATGCTTTGTCATGGACAAAATGTAAAATGGAATTAAAAAAAGATTTTTAGGCTAAATTATTGAAACAAAGTATGATTTGTATTTAGTATTTTTACCTATGTTATTTAAATACAACATCTGCAAATTATTTCTATTGATGCAAGTAAGAACAATCACGTTTGATAGATTTTAAAGTTTGAAACATAATACAAAAGTCCTTGTGCTCATTTAGTCGTTCCACATCCATTTTTTGGTACAATTTAGTATAAATCTTTGTTGAAAAAGAAGAAAGGAAGCATAAGACTCTTTCAACTTTTGTTTAACATCTTTACTTAAAATTAAATTCATTTTCTAAACTTATTCTGGTCAATGGATTACAGATATTGTAATAACACCATCAGGCTAGAGGCACAACATCAGAACACACGGTTCTTATAACTAACATACATCACATAACTAGTGGGCCACTATGAGACCAATGCAATGAAGGAGAACGTGGCTAATGAGCATACGCCAGGCACAGTCAAGGCAAAAACTCACATAAATTTCTTCAACAAATGGCAGAAGCAAAGTGTAAGAGCTGCAAAATACAAAGAAGAGCTCAATAAAAAAAATACATAAATAATATACGGTGAATTAACTAGTTAAAGTTGTACTCTGAGCTTTGAATGTAAAAGGCTTATAACGGGCGCTCAAGACCAGGAGCTACTAACAAACAGCTTTGAAAAGAACGGATGCGGCAGACGACGGATATAAATTCTGCCACGCCAACCAGGAACTGTAAGCCACCACCTAACGAACAAAACCTTATTTTAAATATTGCTGCTACACAAAGCGCCATGAGAGGATAAGCAACTAGTTTCACTGGTAAAACCGAATCGTACCTAACGCCATAGAATCAAAAGAGCTAATTAAAACAACCTCATTTATTACCTTTAATCTCTTCCTTGGTCTCTCACGGTCGCAGAAATTCAACATCAAGCAATAAAAGAGTCATGTGATACTCCTCTTTTAATGTTGCAAATAGTAATAGACTGATGAGGTGACTTCTCAGTCTCCTTTTTTACGAAGTTACCTACATGCACATAACCTTATACCACGTCAGCTGGCGCGCACAAAATATTCCGTGTAGGCATGATACTACAGTGTCTGGCAGGTAGAAAATTCGAGTGTTTATCATTTCCTTTTCCGAAGACTGTTCGCATGAAGGCACCGAAGTCCGGGTAAAGAGGAAGGGAAACTCTTTGTCATATTTTCCGACATAAGTTTCAATTTCCACTTTATCTTTTCTCCAAACAATAAAAGGCTTCCAACTCCCGCAACTCGAGGAAAAAATATACAGTGTTTGCAAAGATGCTCAAGAGCCATACGCTGCATTTCATCGCTGGTAGAACTGCAAGTTACCCCTCACTTACTTGAAGTATAAAGCATCTTAATCCGGCGACCAAAGAAAGAGCGTAATAATGAATCGCTCCAAAATCACTAATTCTTGATCCATCAAAATCTCTCCAAGTAGTCTCCTCCTGTTGCTTCTCATGAAATTAGCGCAAATTCGTCTAAAAAAACTCAAGTTCTCGCGACCAAATTACCGTGCTAAGGTATTCTAAAGGTATTCTAAAATAAATGGCCTATAAAAAACATCATCAAGTACGATGAGTAATCTAACAAGTAATTTTTTTTTAATAGAACGAAATTTAAGTTTAATATAATTATCCATTGCCAAGTTCATCAATTCTGTGTCTCCAATGATTAATTGGTAATTTTACATATTTAGTGTAATAGAACAGAGAAGTTAAGTTCTTTACAAAGGTTTTCCGAATCTTGGGGATTTTATAGATCCTAACTTCGATGTACAGAAACCTCTTTATTAATGTTACTATTTATTAATCTTTGAACATTCTCAAAATGGAGATAGGTAATATACATGCTTCCAAAACTTCCATGGCTTCCTGACTCGAGACTGATAACAAGCATTTTATTTTTCATTATGTTATTATTTTTGTAAGCATTCTTTACGTCATTTATTAGGAGTTTAATTGACCTGCATTCGTAAAATTATAGAGAGAGATAATAAATAAAATGATTCTTGGCTAACTATCAATGACCATGGTACAGAAAAGTTTTAGGGAATAGATTTACTCACCTTTTAAACCTTGCGAAAATAAAAAAGGGAAATAATTGGGCAAGATAATTGAAAGATCTTTATATAAGGATATCAGTTCATTAAAATGAAAGAGTATAAATAAAGGAATGTTAGTTTAAAATTTCCCAAAACATTTTTTTGTAAATAGAAGCATAATTATCAGCGAGTGTCAATTTTACTTATAAAGAAAGATATTTTTCTTCGTATTCAAAGCCTCTTTCTATTAAGGTGGTATATGGGCATACGGTTTTTAATGACAGACCATTAATGAAAGTGGTTTGTATCGAGCACGTGAATTGTGTTAAAGATGTTTATATATATAGCCGCAGATCCGCATATAGGCATTAGGATGATATGGCAAACAGCCCTTTTGTGGGAACACTCAGAAATGAAAAAAATAAACGTGTGTAACGAAGGTAATGCGTCTGTTGAGAAATATATTAGGTTTCATTTGAAGTCCAATGATTAATAATAGAATTCCATTATTAATTTTCTCATATGTTATCTACCTTTTAAAATTGAATTAATTTTATCTTATAGATTTAAACTTTAGTAAATCTTTAAGTTGATTATTTAGATGTGAAGAATGTTCATTAAATCTCACTATTTATTTAAAAGCTACGTTGCAAATCTCATCTATTTTCATGGAAATAAAAAAGATAAATTCTAAAGGTGATATTTTACATACGGTATTGTTATTGGCGATAGTTGAGATGCATTTGGAGATTTTTTAATTCAATCTTTCCATTTCAGTTGGAAGCAGGATGGTTCCTATGAATCTTGTGCAAAAGATATTGCTTCCCATACTTCTCTGCCTAACAGGTAAGAAATCAACTTTCATATCAAATTATCCCTTGCCATTGCAATATTTTAGACCCCTGAATATATAATAACCTTTTTCGATTTAATATATTTTGCTGATCTCCAGTAAAACTTTCATTCGATGCTCAGTTTTTCTTTTCTTAGAATTAATCTAAAGCTGGTTTCTGGTATTCGATTCCCATACCCAACTTAGCGACTATGGTTACTAGAACGGGTTTAATTTTCTTCTCTATAATACTATAATATTGCCATTTCGCATCTTCATTGGAAAGATTTTAAAACAATGCTCTCATGCCAATTTGCCTTGTATATTCAGCTATGGTCACTATCTAATCAGAGGGTTATTAGTATTCTTACATAGAGGGAAAAACGGCTGAAAAAGAAATTCCTAAGAATTAAAAAGCGTATTTCCTTAACAAGACAAATGCGCTCAACGTAAACATGTGGGAAAACAACTGCAACTGACGAAAGAGATAGAGTGACAATAAATCCAAGATTGTGGAGAGAGAATTGAAAACGTATAAGTTATGGCTAAAGGGTGATATAACAATAATACCTTTATTAATGAAGTAGTGTTATCTGCTTTAAGCCTAATACTCTCTTTCCATATTATGCACGACTTCTCTTTCAAGTATCAACCAATTCAATGCTCACAGCGCTAAAGTATGATCGTATACTCACAAACATACAGCTTTTAAAGCTTTTACATCAAATACAGCAGATACTTAATGTCAACCAATCTCCTTTCAACCTTCCCTGTTTGTGTAGATTCTTGTGCTGAAAGATTATTTTTGACAAAAACTCACTTTTTTAACACAGAATCATATCACTTAGCTTTGTTTTACTTTGTGCTAGATCACCTAAAATCTTAAGGTAGCCTAGCTCTCTACCTGTTAACAAATTCTCCATCCATTTCTCCTAGAATCATCAAACACTTCTCAATCCTTCTATCCCTCGTACCAGTTTATTTTACTAACTCTTTTTCCACCTATAATTCTACCATTACATGGTCCAAGTGCTACAGCCCCGCTTATTTTAACCCTTGAAAATCTGACCTTAACCGACAATTCTACAGGAAACATTAACTTTTGCCACTTCTCAAACAAGATAACTCTTCCAGCCTCTATACTCTTACCCCCTCTATCGATATATAATTTAACTCCATTCTTCCATGCCTCACAAAACCTTCAGTCAGTTTCAATTTTTTATTCACTTAAAAAAGACAGTAACTATATTTATGTATTAAATACATTGACTACCACAGCCCTCTTTTCCAATAACAGATTCTCCTCACATTCCACACACACCCACTAGCTTTACACATTCAAAGGGATTAATCAGCATGATGAGAAGATGGACCCATTTCCTTCATGGTGCCTTACAATTGCTGTTAAAACGTTCTGGTTCTCGGCTTCCATGTCTTAAAGATCATTCTCCCTGTTTACTCGGCATAGGTAATTTCACTATTCCACGAAATTGCAAAACTTCGTGTTTAGTCGCCTTTTATGGAAACTGAGGAAGGATTTGGTATATTTCCTCTTTTCCATACCATAAAATATTCAACTCTCGAAATTTCAGACTGATAAATCTTCACCTTTCCAAAATTCAGACTGTCAAATATTCACCTCTAAAAATTTGAAATGATTAATATTTACATCTCAAAATTTCGGACTGATAAATACATAGATTTTGCGAACCATATAAATAACTTTCATTGGCCTTTTCTAAATTTTTAATATATATGCAGATACACCTACAAAGGAAAAGTGAAAAACGATTTCATCTTTATTCTTAAAGACCTTAAAAATGTCTTTAAGAATAAAGACGAAAGCGCTCTGAATCGTTTTTCACTTTTCCTTTGTGGGTGTATCTGCATAATTTGACTCACGTGCACTTTGTGAGCATTTTTTTTATATATATATTTCAATGTAGAAAAATAAAATTTTCGTAATTATTTTTATTTAATGCATTTTATGTACATATAAGCAAATTGACGTCATTCAATATCATAAATTCAATATTATTTTTTTTAGCCCTGATAGCGCAATTTATAAGTTTTGAAAACAGTTTAATGAGGCCTAGTTATTTGGGGAGTCAAATTTGGCAAACTTAACTGAATCAGAAGATCGTAGGGTCATATCTAACTTTAGTTTGTATAAAATTAACACAGGAGGAGAGTAAGGATCCTATAATAAACTGTAGCTAAATTAAGAGAAGAAGCCTACTCATAATCTATTATCTTAATTCTAGGTATAGGGAAGCATTGCAAAGAAGGTTGTCATTTGGCAATGCTGGAATGAGTTCTGTCGCCTACCTGAGAAGGAATAAGAATAAACCATGCTGATTCCAGAGCAGTTAGCGAAAAGCGCGTTGGTCGCGAAGTTGTATCGTTGTGGCGCATCCTGCGGTTGGCTAGGAGGGCCTAATTTGATACAAGGTTGATTAACCTGTTGGGAAGCAGTGAGGATTGAGGTTTACTGACGCCGGTCCTTAGACTTATTGTTTTGGAAAATGTTTGTTTAAGTTGACGCCGTCGATCGTCTTCCACGCTTCAACTCGAGTAAATAAGACTATTTCTCCTCCGTAGTACTACTTTCTATGATCTGGCAACCTTAATATTAAATAAACAAGTTCAATTTGTACCTCTGGAAAGGTATATATTATGGAATCCAACAACTGTTGTCAAAATAGTCGGACATATGACATCTTTAACTTGATACGTAATAATCAATAAAGCTTTCAATATAAAGTGTCATCTTATTCAACTACCGCCTGTATGATAGATGCACGGTTCAAAGCCGCTTCGTTTTTTAGATCAAAATCGTATTGACGAAAAAAAAGAAGGATCGGTGTAGAGATGGGATTTTTTAAGTAAGACAACGCCCCCAAGTCAAAGGTCAAAGCCCATTTTAGACTTCTTCCATGCTGTTTGAGTTAAAATTTTACAACGCCAAGCAGGAAACTCCGATTTGAGATTCGAAGAGATTTACTGACGATGTCTCTCACATGTTTTATACAAGAAATAAATCTATATTAAAATTTTGAAGTTCTGGTGACAACGTTTATATTCCGAATGAAGACATGAATCTCTTTTTTCGTGCTTAGCTTATCACAGGACCTTACGTTATGTTAGTACAATAACACTGAGAAACAGAGAAAACAGTTGTGAAGTGTAATTGGGAGGAGAGGTGAAAATTCAAGCCAATCTTTTTCCTTAGCAATAATTAATAAAGGATATGATGGAGGCGTTTGTTGTGTGGATATTATTCTCTAGGATATCAATGGAATATATAAGAAAAGGCCTAATTGATTCAACGTGTCTCTATATTTTAAATCAAATATAAAAAATTGATGAAGACCGGCTATATTGAGAGATCTGAACTAATAGTTGTCAAGTTATGGAAGAAATTTTTTTTAATAATATAGAAAAATAAATCGTACTTCATTAATTGCGGTCGGAATAACACGGGATTGATGGGTGTACAACCCGGAAATAGTTGTAACCTTGAGAGGTCAGCTGCAGTTTGGTTACTCATGCTATCCCTGAAGCCCATTTGCGGGGGTAATGATTTATTAAGATCAGACCTTGTCATAATTTATGTCAGAGTAGCGTGTGATCACAGAACCATTACCTGCTGGAGGATTTGCTTCCATATATCTTCACAAAGGTTCTCACCCCTCTATCTTCACCACTTTCTTTACTGGCATATCATAATAAACATTTTCTGGGATATGCTATCATTGAATTTAACTTTAATAGAAAATCACAATTAATTAACTACAAATTCTCTCCCACAACTCGAATATATCTAAAGTTTTACCTGTACACTCGACTCCTCCATGACATTCATTGATCATTTCTTCCAACAGGTTTACACAATGAAGAGTGATGGTGTGCATATTGAGATTTCTACTACATATCGCATCCTAACCGCAACTTTTCTATTTGGCATGTTTATTAAACATGGTTATGCAGGTTGAGAACTTAAATATTGGGGAATTCTCAGATCTTAAGATGTAGATGGACCAAAAGAAATGTCAAGAATTAATGAAGATTAGGGAGAGTATAGATGCTAAACTTAGACAATAAATAAAAATAGGACAAATAATGCTGAAACTACAGAAAAAAAAATTTAAGATAAAGATCATAATTTCCCGAACAGCAAGAGTCTTTAATTTAGAGGATCCTCTAAAATTAATATGAATGTACCAATTCAAATTTTAGGTCACTGACGGAGAGTGAATAACAAAGAGAACAATTATTTTACTATAAAAATAAAGGTTAGAATATATGAAAAATCATCGAGTGAAATAGATATATTGAGTGATTTATATAGGAAGTTATAAAAGATATAAACATGGTTTAAATGATTAGAATAGCCGATAATAAAGCGGAGTAGCATTTCAAAATACGACAATCAATTAGTCGGCTTCAAAAAACCGCCAAAAATATACTAATTAGAACTTTCATCTTTTAAACTATTTCACAAGTATCCTTATTTGTTTTAGAAAAGAGCTGTATCTTGGTATTTCCTATATAGACAATACAAACCATAACTTTATTTTTTAAAAAATATTTCTACTCTGAAACTTTATTGAGTTTAAACTCTTATCTTATATTATTGCTTTTGCAATTAGCTCTCCCTTATTTGAGCTATCATTATTTTTACTCTATTTCTTTAATCACTCTGTCTACGTTAAACCTTAAAATATATATAGGATATATTCTCACATGATAGTGTAAAATAAATATATATGATAGACCACGGGACAATTAGTCTATACGCAATGTATAGACAAATATATAAGATAGTGTTGTAGGTACGATGAATGTATGCTTAAAGAAGTGAGTGATTATGACCTACATTTTTTCTATGTTTGGAGACTTTCGTACTGATGATTAAAATTAGGATACATACTGCTGTGGAAAGACTGAAGTTGTGCTCAGAACTAGGCCATCTATTGCTCGAATTGGATTTGATTTTCTGAGACACATTTTCTGTGAGACTCGACTTCATATATTTTATTTCAGAAATATATTATTTACACTAAAATTACTAATGCATTTTTTAATTTAAAAAATAATTCACTACTGTAAATTACATATACACCTTGATCGCGAAGTATATGAAAACATTCAAGGAAAGAAAAACCAGAGCATCATTTAACCCGTGTTCGTTTCATTGGCAGAAACCACATGAGTTTTAGGGCAGAATTCAGCTCAAGGAGCCAAGAAAATAGGTCATGTTCCATTTTAACAATCAGTTACAGTTAATAGCAGACAGGTAAAATTCAGCTATCATACAGGAAGGTCAGACAAGTATTCGCTTAGATAAATTTTCAATATTTCTGAAAGTTTTTCTCCTTTTGTCTGGTTATAAAATTAAAATGAAACTCAGAAGCATATATTTAACGGTAAAAAAAGATAAGAAAGGTGTTCTTTGTACTTAACAACAAATGATAATAAACGAAATTTAGTATGTGACAAGAGTATTCAACTACTTTAATATCAGCGTAGAATATTGTTATTATACAAAAGAAATCTTATTTACGAAACCGATTTATACTTCTGAATATTAACACCGTCATTCATTAATGAGAATCCAAAGAAAGAACATGTTTGAATTGATCAATGCCGAAGGTCAAAGAATTCTCTCTTGATATTTGGCAGAAATTAACTAAACCATCAAATGGATTATCCAAGATGAATATTTCTGAGCAATTTGAAGTGACTTATTCAACTATAGCTTCTATAATTCGAATGTTCGCAAGTATGGAATCATCACCAAGATAAACGATCGGTTTCGACTGCACATGCTTCGAAAACTAATGAATAATCTAATGATTGCTAGGAAGGATCTATAAACTAATAAAAAATGGTCAGATACTATAGTTAATAAAATAACTATTAATAGAGAGCTATAATGTAATGATTTAGATTCTTTTTCTCCTTGAAAAACTCCACTTTTTAATAAAAAGCAAATAATGAACTATTTAAATTTGCCAAAGATCATCTTGTTTAGAGCAAATGAAGCTGCCTATGATCCTGAACAGACCAGGTTAACCATTAAACATGGAGGGGGGCTTTTCATGCTTTGGGGTTGCTGTACCCAAAATGGTACAGGAGCAATCTAAATCATTGATGGGGATATGGATGGTGGCATATATCGAAAGGTAGTGGAGCAGAGCTGCTACTAGGTGAAAAATGCTTCTATGGATGATATCAATTGATATTTAAGCATGTCATCGATTCTAAGCACGCCGCAAAATTAATTCAACTTCATTTATTGCCAAGTCACTCGTCACACTTTAATCGTATTGAATGTCTGAGGCGAGTAGAGAAAGCTTCAATACGAAAGAAAACCCTACCCGAACTTGCCCCTTTGGGGGAGATTTGCTTAGAGGAGTGGAACCATATATCAACAATTATTGAGAAAATCTTCTTCGGGATGATATTGCAAACATGGTTATACAGGAAAGAGTAAAGGACTGAAATGATTAATGGTGCAATATTCTTTTCACTTACTATATTTTATTAGCATTAAGTATTGTATACAAAGAATTATGATCTTTGTGTATTTCTTTTGTTGAATATATGTTTTTTGTTAGCTGAATAACCAGACAAAAGAAAAAAACATTTAAGAAATTTGACAATTTAAGTATGCAACTACTTGTCACAGTAATGTACCTACTAATTTGAAATGTTTACAACTTTCCCAAACTTTGGCTAGTTAACCCTTGGAAATTCAATGCTTCTCATCTTATATCAATTTCCTCGACTGCTAGATCTATATTCATTAAATATTAATAGATTAGTATCTTACCCCATTCCTTACAGGAATTTTTAGATGCTTCTTCTGACTGTCATTTTGATTCCATTAATATGTGATTATTGGCTCAATTTTTGATCGTCTCTTTTTACTTTACTTTCACGCACCTGTTTAAGTGAAGATCACAGTAGGAGGAATTATGTGACGTATAAAGTCAAATTTCTCCGTTTGTTTAGCCTAATTAAAGATGTAGATAATTTCCCATTTTTATTAGAGAATTGATGCATAAATGTGATTCATAATGCGTGTATTATTACCCTTCAAAGATATATGTAGTTAACTTAAATAAAATGCCAAAAGAGAGGAATATACAAAGGCCAGCAAAGAATCAATTAGAGATTAATTGCTAGTATAAATATGGACCGAAAGTTTTTCATCACCCAAGCAAGAGAAATGGCCTCGGCAACCGTGCCACGACGCGGCGGAAGTCCCCCGAGTCGAAGTCAGCTGACGGTGGAATGTACGCGGAAATGATAGTATACCTACTATTCAGGTGATGCTGCACAGCCTCTGACTGGAAAGAGGTATCTAAAGAGAAAGGAAGAACGGAGACCTCATGCCGGATGTAAACCGTGCATCCCCCAGCCCAGCCATCCTCGGAAAGGCGGGCAGGGGGAAAGCGCCTAGAATGGTCTCCTAGAGAAAGATAACTAACTAAGAATGGGACGAGACGAGCCTCCGCAGCTCCTCCCAGGTATCTTGGAGTCCACGGCAATTCCATTGAAGGAATATGCCCTCCAGGTCTAGCTCGGAAGAGAGGCGGAGGCTCTCCTTAAACAGAAGTCCCTCACAGGAATAGACGAACGCTTCCCGGAGGCAGAACCCCAGGCGCTGTTGGCCGGACAAAGCGCTAAAGGCGCTGTCGCCTTCGAGGAATTATTGGGGGAGGGTAGGCTTGCCATGGGAGTCTTTTCCTCTCTCCGCCTAGAAACCTTAGGCGGGCGTTGCGGCTTCGGAGGCAAGGGGCCATCTTTTCGTGGAACCACCGTCTCTGAGCCACTCGTTCCACTACTAGGCGTGGGCGAAGGAGCCGAAGCTCCTTTGTTGCTGTCCTCCTTTCTCTGGGAACAGCTTTAGGAACCCCACAAGATGGCCTAGCGACAAACTTCATGGGTGTTGCCTCCTGTGAGTCTAACGACTCGGTGGAGGCGCCTGGCCGTTTCGCCTTACGGGAAACGGACACGCTGGGGGAAAAGGGTGGAGCCCTGGTTTTAGCTGGGTCTGGGTATGAACAGTTTTTGCCGCCAGCTTTACCAGGGGAGCGCCCAGGTTGGGTAGAGCCCGCAGAAGGGCTCCGAATTGGCTCGGAAACAACCGTGCTCGTTGGCCTGGATGGGCCTGGAGCAGAGGATGCCTTTCTAACTATTGAGGTATATGACGTCCCAGTAAGAGCCTGTCGCGCCAGGACCAAGCCTTTAGCGTCGCGGAATGAAAGTCAATCCTGTGCCTGAGGGCCAGGATTTTCTTCTCAAGGAGATATGCACCACATTGCTTCAAAGAAGCAGGGTGCGGCTCTTCGCGATTGACACACTTGGCTACATACAATTTGGACTTATCGTGAGCGGCCTTGGAGCAATTTACGCAAACTTCGGGTGACCCCGAATTTGCACGTCTACAAGAACGATTTGTATGGCCGAAGCGGATTTAGTAATAGCACCACCGCGGCAGTGGCCTGGATGCCTTCACGCAGGAGCGGTACCAACCGGCACGCCCCGACTCAGGGAGCTTTTCACAGTCTATTGTGACGAAGAGTGTAGGGTTGGACTCGGGGCCGTACCCCTCTATTTTCTCATCACACGTTTGAACTTGACCACCCCATAGTCGGCCAGCTCTAAGGTGATGTTCCCAGTGGAGTAGTCAACGACTTCCATCGCATAAACTATTTCTTTCACAAAGTTCATGGTAGAGTGTGGAGCCACACTCACCGTGGGGCCATAAAGTGTCCGAAGAGCACTTATCTTGGCCACCTCGGCGGGATTCGCCGCATTCACCAGAAGTCTCCTGTCCAAGAAACGGGTCGCCTTCGGCTCTCTACCAATTGCACTAGCTAATCCTCTCCTCTCATGGATCATGTTGCCCTTAGACAACATGGTCCTATCAGTTGAGCGAATAACGAGGAAGCGTTAGAAGTCCTGAAAAACGCCGGGGAACCCGTAAGGGCAGAGGGGCCAGATGTGTCGATATTGGCTTGTTCGCTTCCCAAAATGGCAGCAGCCCCAACCGTCCCCGCAACCCCTGTGGATGGAGATCAGTCCAGAGTCTTCTTAGTATTTTTTGTCTTAGTCTTTTTCTTTTTTTGAGAAGAGGGCGGGGAATGAACCCGCTTCTTACCTTCACTGGCAGAAGCCTCTAGGCAGATAGACCGGCCTCAGCAAGGTCCTTCTCCGAAATGGAGAAGGTCCTGGTTTTGCAGGGGCACAGGTCGGAGGAGATCCCTTCCCTCCTTGTACTGCCTCAGAAACAATAGCCTTTTGAGTAGGACCTTGCATAGGGGTGGGTATGGGTTCGCTATTTTGCGCCGAGCCCGGATCGTCGTCCATGGAAGGCCCTACCGTCTGAGGCTGTGTTTCCTCAAGGACCATGTCTATCACAGTAAAGGCCTCTAGTTAGCGATCTCCTCCCAGGACATCACAGGTCCCCTTGGCACCTGCCTTGACCCCAGCAAGGTGTAAAATTTTTGCCAGTAGGTCTTTTGAGGGAAGCGACCGAAGGGGCCTGGCTTTCCTCTCTCCCCTAAAGGGGTTTGCCCTACTGAGCCGCCTCGATGGGGAGCGGTTGGTTATGGGCTGCCTGCTAGCTTTCTTGGCAGTCCCCTTGAAAAGAAAAGGGGGGAAAGCAGGGAGGTGCCCGAAAGCACCTCCATAGAAGGGGGTGAGGGGGAGTCCCCTACACACGTAGACGTAGGAGAGGAGTAAGCCTTCTCTCCGGTTGAAGAAGTATGGAGGGTCCCCTGCGCAAGCAAAGGGAGGGGAACCTCCATTTTTTCGGTGGAGCTGCCCGAGGGCGGCTCCGTTGATGAGCAAGGGGAAGTTGAGGGTTGTTTGTTTTTTTTAGGTTGCGCATCATTGGGCATGGTGACACGAAATTTTCTGCAGGACGCAATAGCTCATCATCTCTCACAGTTGCCCACACTGCACGAGGTGCTTACAGGCCTGGCAGAGCCAGGCGCCACCATTTGGGACCACCCCTCTCTCCTGGTGGCCTTGCAGTCCATCGGCATGGCGGCTCCACCTTGAACACGGCGTAAAAAGAAAGATTGTGAAGAGGAGAGGAAAACAGTATGTGAGGACGGTATGGGTGAGGATGAAGCAGGTTGTTAAAAAAAAAACATCCGGAACCGGAGCTCTGGGGTTAGAAAACGTTGTCCCTTTCCTCTTCAGTCCCAATCCACTAAGTTTGGCTTGAGAAGAAGGTCAGCATCTACCCTGTGAAATTAGAGGCTGACCATTGAAAGGTGTGTGAGAGGTTGTATGAAAAACAACGAAGTAAGGGAGAAATACACGCTATCTGAAGGAAGGAAGAGAGGCAAAGCTGAGGCCGGACGGAGCGCTGGATCCCGTCAGCACGGCGGCCAGGATGGCAAATCGCCGCCTCCCTTAAGGGGGTCAAAACGTTAAAAAATGAACGCTTGGTACTTTTATTGTTAAAAGAAACTTTTATAACCTGCTCAGATATTTAACTTTGAATTAAATTATTAGAACCTATAAGCATTAACTACTTTATCATATAAATCTTAGGTTACGTAAATATTCAACCAATTTATGTTTTTCGAAATTAAAAAAATTATAAAAAGGTTCCTTCTATTAAAACGCTTTCCATCATTACCCTCGAAAATCATCAACTTTTGCACTCAAAAATAAATATCTAGAAATTTATAAAATTACAACAGAGATCCAGTATCTAAAAATTGTCCTGAGGGAAAGTAATATTTTCCTCTTACCTAATTTACATACATCGTGATAATTCATAGGTTCTAAAAGGCAAAGTATTAGGGATGATAAGTATACCACGGTAAATGCTATTCAAGAGGGTTCCATTAGGATTCCTAACCAGGAATGCAATGAATTTAACGCCATTTGTAGGGACTAATTATATAAATTCAAGGTCTTTTTTTTACATGTGATATATTTAAAATTTAATTCAATCAATAAAAATTTTATGATCATAATAAAACTTTCGAAAATTCTTAGTAATAATTGTAAGTTGTTGTTGCTAAAATAGCTAATTTATTTATTTAATTCCTTAGAACTTATGTCAGTTTTAGTGAAGCATTGACTTTAAAAAACTTTCGATCAACTTTCACATATTTTTTTAATATTAAAACCAATTTTATTTTAACTAATTTTATTTGCTTTAAATTAATAAAAAACTAAGAATAATAATCAGTTTGCATAATTAACATAACTTAATTTATTTGAAGATTCTTCCTTTTAAATGCTGACCATTCTTCTCATAACATTCATTTACTCGTGACGAATTTGCTCCCATCACATTTTTCAAAAGTTCTCCATCGATTTTATTAATTTCTTCAGCGATATTATTTTTTAGTTGTAGGAGACTTCTAGGATTATTACGGTAAACACGATCTTTTAAATATCCTTATAAAATAATCCAAAGGGGATAGATCGGAAGATCTGTGAGGACACTTTAATTTACTGTTATGAGATTAATTTTTTCTTTGAAGTTTCGTATTAACAACTGAATTGTTTCATTCGATTTATGTGATCTTGCCTCACAGGCATGTCTCTTACCCCGTGAGCGCGGCCGTACTAACCCAACCCCATATCCTGAGACAAACTTCGCTGTCCGATCCAACTCGTTATCTCAAATTAAGTTTACATAGACTGACGTCGAAAATCCTCTAGGAACGGCCATGCCCTGGGGCAATCTAAGGCCTAGCCACCTGGCTATTTATCCCTGCATACGCCATTCCTCGAGGAGATTGAGAGTCTGCCAGTCCCTTCGTTCAGACTGTTTTGTCTTTTCCCTGCCGAAGTCTCGAAACTCCAGTTTGAGTCGTACCTCGCCGTTAAGATCTCACCAGCAGATCGCCCTTTGTGAAGATTTAGCCCCGGGTCAGAGGAAATCTATCGAGCCACATTCTTCACGGAGAACTGTGCGGCCCATCTCATCTCGCACCCCTCCTTCAAGAATCCTGTTTCCCGTGTCTGAGACTCTCTAACGAGCCGCAGAACCGTCTCCTGTTGAGATTCCATCCCACTGGAGCAGAGAAAATCTCTTTCTTCAACAAGAATTACTCAAACCCCCATCCAAGAATCCGCCTCATCAGGACTCACGGAAGTATCTCCTTGAAGACCTGTGCTGTTGTTCTTCACCCTCCAAACACCACTAAGCTTCAAGGTAAATCGATTTTGCGTTGTAATCCCCTTATTACACCCCCGTCAATCGTCACCTGCATCCCCTTTTGAATTGAATTCCTGCTCAAATTTAAATAATATCCATTGTCCGATTAACGATAATTTTTCACTTCCCGCTTAGCTCTGTCCTATTGTAAACTGTCACGATCTAAGTATTATCCCTATTTAGCAATTTTTCCCCTTTTTGTATATATATATATATATTTATTAAAATTATATTTTGAGATCTTGTTGTTTATATATCCTTTGAACTGCAACTTGGCAAGCCATTAGATAAATCCCGGTCAATCGTAAACGCACGCTATAAAAATCAAGGAGGCGGCCCCCCACTCCTTTAATTGCTACAAATCATATCGCAGACGGCCTCGGGTCGACTATCCACCCATGCTTGCGTATGCGCCCTTGCTCAGAGCGGGTCTTCGCAGGCATACCTCGGCATATATAGTAAAGTATTTTTCTATAATCCGAACCCATAGAAGTTGTTTAACTTAGACCAACTATCGCACTCAGTTTGTTATTATTTTCCCATGCCCTCATTATTTTGAGTCCTGCCCCCCCCATTTTCCGTCTGAGGAGAGTTAGTACAAGGTCACCCTAGTGAACTTTACCCTATGACACTGCTTACAGCAAAAATTGTTAATAGTATAGTAGGTTTGATACTATTCTTTTTGTTGAACTACCAGTTTTTCCATTAAACTATTAGTTTTATAGGGAATTACCCAAAGGATTTAGTTTGGTAAGTTAAGTTTTATCCAAGGTTTGGTCAAATGTGCAGTGGTATTGATTTTGAATGTTTTTAAAGAGTAAATATTTTAAAGCATTACATTTTACACTGGTTGGAAATTTTGAGGTGCCCTTTGCATGAAAAAAAAATGAGAAAAAATATGCAAAAAGTTAAAGCAAGCCTTTTCCAGATCTCGCCTCAATTTTTGACGTTACCAATAAAGGAAAAGAAATTGTTTGATAAAGGCATCTCTTGTGAAGCAAATGCGAGAAGCGCATACCCATCTAACTGTGCCAAAAGGGGCATCAACAGAAGTGCTCACATGCATACTCTCTGCCCATGTGATGAATACTGGAAAACAGTCACCTTCGCTACGCCACTAAATACAATGCTAGAGAAAAATGGAATGAAGATGATGTGGTTCCCTGCCCTCCACCCCCCTAATCATAAATCCATAAAATAAACGTCGCCTCGGCATCGGCACCAAAGAGAAACATACCACTGAAGAGAACGGAATTTAAAACATGTCAGTGCAAAGTAATGAAGGAGAAAATAGTACGCATGAAAGCTCAGGAATTAAAACTTAAAGACTATAGCGATGAATGTTCCCACCCTCCTCAGAGGCAAGAAACAGGACGACATCATTAAGGCAATTAAAGAAGAAAAATGCAAATGGTCATTCAGAGGAAAGAGAAGAAAAGACGAGGAAGAAGAACAAAATCTTTTAATGGCGGATAAAATTCGAACTACCCTGGCGACTGTGTTACATTCTGCCATTCTACATTTAAAAGTATGAAAAATGGTAGGTTTAAAGGCAATGAAACAGAATCCAACAAGAAATTGACCCACCAGAAGTCCAGAGATCTCTAGACGACCAAAACTTAATAAACAACTGAACAAGAAAGGAGAAGAAAGCTCAGCATTCTTCAAATCAACACTCTGGAATTGATCGTTAAAACATTGAGATTAGGAAATAACATCCGAGAGATTGATCCAGACATAATATTAATATTAGGACACGGAGTGAATCCATAAGAAAAAACAATGAAATTGTTCGATTGCACTGTCATAAACGTGAACCCTTCAGGCAAGCGTCATGACGGGGCGGCCATAGCCATAAGAAGAGGGGCTGAAGTCCAAAGAAGATAATAATTGGGATGAGGCATACTTGGCCGTAAAAATTGATACAGAATTAACGCCAATAATAGTAGCCATGGGATACCAAGCACCAAGAAAAATTACTTTCCCCTGCACAACATATTTAAAATCTTTGGCACAGGTTCCCCAACAATCTTTATGGGAGAATTCAATGCCAGGTGCAGTGCAAATGGATACCGCTCCAGAAAAAAGAGGAGCCAACTTAGAAATGATGTTGGAAAGAAACATTTTCTAGAGAATAGGAGCAGACTTTCTAATATATGTCACAGGCAATGCAGCTACAAAACTAGAAGTCGTTCTAAGTAGCTTCAATGTGCCATACAACACCCCTATGCAACCAGTTAACTTTGCATGTAGCGACCATGGTTGAGCAATTTAGCCATGAATCAATACCCGATACAGGTACCGGTACCGGCGAAGAAGGACAAGAGAGCAAACTGGACAGGTTACACAAAAGATGTTAGTAACTTCGTCCGACATGATCTCACTGACTCCAACCTGAAAGAGAGTGATGAGGAGAACTAAAGATTAACAATCATGATCATTGAGGCAGACGAAAGATATATACCACAGACAAGATACCGTACTCTTCCACATCCTCGATGGACAGAGGAAATGAAGAGAAAAAATAGGCAACTAAGATGACATACTAGACCAAATCATTCTCCATGAATCAGATAGAGAGTGTCGTTGTATAACTCTATATATCCTACTTACATCTATTATATTTGATTTAGAGTCGCGGGAAATTCCTTTTTAAATGATCTGGGTAGGCCGAGGTCTGGTTACAAGGTCAGGTCCTCATAAGGAAAGGCTAGTCCAAAAGATGCTACTTTAAAACTTAGAATTGACTGAGAGTTCCAAATCTCAGTTACAGGAGTAGGCAAAAATAGACTTTAATAAATATTAATAATTAAAGTTAATGATACAATAATACACAGTTAATTAAGACACATAGTTACACAAATTATAATGGGGAATGGTAGACGGCAATTAGAAATTTAGGGAAGATAAAATATTCGTAACGATGCCTTGTACACATTTGGAGGGGTTGAAGGAAGACGTTGGTCGTTTCAAGCAAAGCGGTGAGAGGATGGTTGGGTCACTTCGATGGGGTCCAAGGACAGCTTGTTTGCAATAAAATATTCTTTGGAGATGAAGGGGGATGGTGGAGGGAGCAGAGTCATCGAGAAGGGAGGTTGCGAATTTTTTGGGTGTAAATTCCTTTGAAGAAAACGGAGGGTATTTTTCTTCGAGACGTCAACGGTTTGTTTGGTCAGAGATGCGTAATCAAGGGGGTATTACGCTAAGATGAATCTTCACTGAAGCCTTTTGGGTTAAGACTTGGTTCTTGCTTGGAGATGGCGTCAATGAGTGGAGTCGGACGGGTATTCTTACAGGGAAAAGAGTTCTTAACTAACTCTAGGGGTGAATATTTGTTTTAGCCAAGAAGGGATGCCTGGTTTTGTCCCATAACGTTTCCTTGCCTTCGGCGTATGACAAACCCGAATCGAGGAGGAGTAAGAGGGTCTGCACTCGTCAGCGTCTCTCGCACTAATCTGCTCATTCCACGTTACGCGGGTAGATATGGACATCAGAAGTGAGGGAGCTTACCCCATAGAAGAGGGGAAGGGACTATCTCACATATTTTGAGTCGTGCCGACGCGGCGCGGATGGCGATTGTCTCAACTGCTCCCAGCGTGGCTGAAAGAGGTGAGGAGGGAATGGAGACTTCTCGTCTTGTTAAAATACTCGCCTTGATAAGGGCTACGTTCCATGAACCCTCTCCTATACTTTCTCACGCTTTTGAGCTTCAAAAATTGTTTGTAAGCTACAGGAGGCCTATCACATGGAGGCAATGCTTAAAGGCGACGTTATTTCTCCCCTCACGTACTTGTTCCCTCACAGAGACCGATTCGAAGAAATCAGAAGATGAAGAGTAGAACTGAGCCATCTCATAGAAGAACAGCAAAGCCACATATGGGTGAGCCTAATAGAGAAAATGTACGAAGAAAGAATACGAAAAGAGAACTAGAGACTAATAAATAGACTTAAAGGCAGACCCCCGATAGAAAAAATAAAAATTAAGAAGGAACGGGGAGAAAAGATCAAAAAAGAGAAGACCACAGAAGAACTTTTTCGTAATCACTCGAAATCAATGCTCTCTATAACACTAAAGGTCGAAAGACTAAATGCTCCACGCAGTCTTGTGAGAAAACATAAACAAGATCACTCCAGCACCAAGTGTAGAGAGAGAAAAGGAGGAAATTCTTGGTACAGGGGCCTACATAACAACGGAAAAGATCAAAGGCGTAATACAATCATTCAAACATAAAGCGCCAGGCCCCTCAGGAATAACCAGAATTAATCTTTCCAAGGCACCTAACATAATTATCAGAGCATTAAAGAATATTTTTAATGCGTGCTTAAACACTGGTTACTTCCCTGATATATATAAACTAGCGGAAATGATATTCTTCCCAAATCCAGGAAAACCACCTCAGCAGTTACCGGCCAATATCGCTATTGTACTTCATGCGCAAAGTCCTTAAGAATATCCTTAACAGAAGACTAAACGAATATCTTGAAGAAAATGAAATTTATAATGATTATTAGTTCTGATTCAGAAGAGGCAGAGACACCACATTGGCACTTGGCATAATAACAGAGAATGATTTAGAAAAAGCATTCGACAAACTCTGGGTCAGAGGAATGGCTTATAAGATCTTAAATCTCCCAATGAATTGCAATCTGGAGACAATTCTCTGCCATTATGTCACAGGCAGAAGAGCATATGTGAAGATCAATGGTTATTCAAGACCAGAAGTCTTATTGGAAGCTGGATTCCCGTACGGGGGCTGTCTCAGCCTCACGCTGTATTCAACTCGTCGTCACTCCGTACAGGAATGTATGCTTTCAAGCAATGGCAACAGCTTTAGAAATCAGCAACATCAACAACTACGAAAGAGATTAGAAGATAAGGACGAACAGGAGGAAATTTACAATAATCCCAATCTCAAGAAAAAAAAAGCTGAACTTTTAGTTGAAGTTCAGAACTACAGATATAGTGAGGGCAAAGTGCTAGGACTAAGAATAACAAAAAGAGGCTAAACACAACATATAAAAAGAGGAAGATAAAGGCGATTCCGATGCTTAACCTACTATACAATCTAAGAGGGTTAGGCATGAAAAATAAAAGAAAAATCTATCTTGCACTAGGAAGAGAGGTACTACAATACACGCCAACCCTTATCAACGGTGAAACAAGGACTAACCAATTGGAACTCCAAAGAATACAAAATAAAGCTCTACCTAATCACCAACACACGTAGGAGAGAGAGTATAAGACTACAGGATCTACACTAAGAAGCAGGATGAGAAACGCTCAACCTCAACATCAGGAACAGAGCGGAGAAAATATAGAGGAAGATAGATGATCCACCTCCGATATTTGCAGAGCACACGAACACCAAAGCTGGAGTCCCCTTTAACACTCGATTTTCCAGCGGCAGACAACAGCTGAGAATCGAGGAGGTTCCCATGTTTACTTAAGTAGAAATTCAAAAAGAGAGAAGGAACAGCATAACGATAAAGATATTTACTCAACTATATACAAACCCAACCAACGAAATAACCAACCAAGACACCAGATTGATACCCTAATAAGACAACTGAATTTAAACAACCTAAATGGGAAGAAACAACCGACTAAGGAGACAACACAGATCAAAAGTGTAAAATGAAATAATGCGAACAAAATTAACTAAAAGTCTAATAAGTGAACTATATTAAAAATTTAACAAAAATGATAGTGAAGTGAAAGTTAAGAGTAAAACAGAAATAAAACGAGCATAGTAAACTAAAAGTGTAATAAGTGAACAATAGTATTAAAAAGTTTAACAAAATGATAGTGAAGTGGATGTTAATAGGAAACCAGGTGAACAAAGTAAGAGTAAAGTATAAAAAGTGATAACAAGAGAAAGTGAAACAAAGTAAGTAAAGTAAAAACGAGTAACATAATACATAAACAAAGCTCAGAGCTAAGATAACTTAAAACGGCATGAATGCTACAATAAACATATGAATGAAAGATGAAGAGAATAAAGGAACAGATATTAGGCTGTCCTTCCGCTTCTGTATGAGGAACATAGGTGCTAAATATGAGAAATGACGTAAGCGTGATAAATGAGTAAATGTATGAGAGTGGTTCTGAATCCACGTTAATCAGCAGGTCCCCCTTTTCCCTCTGGCAAGGGTATTTCACTCTTTCCACCTTTGACTACCGAGGTTGCTCAATCTGCTTCCTCACCAATCTGTCCTCTTTTAACTCAAAACTTTCCCTCTCTAACTATAAACCCTCTTCTAAAGCTTGTTTCGGACTTCCCATTAGGGAATTCACTATCGGTTCACTTGAATTGAGAGTCAGAAATGTGGGTAGTTTCTCCATGAGCAAGTCGGCCGCGGGCCTTCTCTTCTGTGCCCCTCCTTTTCTGGGAGGGATACAGAGGGGAGGAGTAACCGTGATCCGTACCTTTTTTCCCCCTAAAAAAAAGAAAACTTCATTTCTGTACAGTTCCTGAAGATGACCTAACAAGGTAGAAAGATGTCTAGGAATAAAGAATGTCATTCGCAGACGTTTTTTCTCGCCTCGAAGACCCCGTTAAAAAAATGTAAAAAAATATTAAGAAAATGCAAGTTAAAATTAGCGATGAATTCGATTACATAAAGATAGCTTCCATAAAACTTAAGTATCCAGGGGCTCTGTAAATAAAATTACGAAATAAAGCGATAAAAATAGCAGAGGGGTAAAAAGAGTAATGTTACTGATGCGGCCGAGGAAAATGTGCCCACAACAAAGGGATTAGAAGGGATCAGGTACTCGTCTGCCCCATACTCTAGGGCAGCGTGTACGATTAACAGATCAGGAAAGCAGGTATTTTGGTAGCCAGTTCTGCGGGGACTAGAATTAGGGACTTGGTAAAGCACAATAATTCGACAGCTAAAACAGATAAGGGCATTATCTATCAAATAACTTGTGGGGGATGCGGCTAAAGTTACTATAGTGAATCGGGTGGAGACATTAAAATTAAGATTAGTGAACATAGAAGAGACGTCAGAGCTTATAGAACCTCGAATGCCATGATGGTCCATATTGATGAATACGGCCACTTGCCTAATTGTAATGTGATTAGAGTTATCCGCAAAGGGTCGGTCGAGATGAGAGGAGGATAATTGAGGCTGCATATATCGTTTCCGACAGGATAGGTCAACGAATCACCGAGACGGTTTCTTTCGGCTAGCTAATCGAGCAGGACGGTTCATCAGACAAGAAGCGGAAAAATTAAGGCTGGACAAATTCAACCAGAGAAGAGTACGAGGGTCGAGCCAGAGTAACCTGGGATAAATCTGCTGCATATACTCGTATATGGGTCGATCTCGTGCTCTTCGTTTAGTTAAATTCTGTAGAATCTATCAGGCGAAACGTCCATAAAGTACTTCAGTGTACTTTCTAGACTTTTACTTCCCCCTCCCCTTCTCACCTATACGTCGTGATATTCCATATATATATATATATATATATATATATATATATATATATATATATATATATATATATATATATATATATATATATATATATATATATATATATATATATATATATATATATATATATATATATATATATATATATATATATACTGGTAATTGATTTGTCCCTTAGGAATCTGATATGTAGCAGGAATATGAAGACCCAGGTGATTATACTAATCATTTATTGGCCGGACGTTTCGGACCTTTACTAGGACCATCTTCAGCGACTATATCGTCTAATGAGAAGGGGAAGGAACATTAATTGATAACACTTAAAAGAATGCATTCAAAAAAAGCGAAAGAAGGCAAGTTAAAATAATAAAATTGGCAATAATTAAAATTAAAGTAAAAACACTAATAATATATAGAATTAAATAATATTACCCAGTGGTATTTAAAAAAAAAAAAATAGAAAGTGAAATTATAACAAACTGACTTTATTATCGCGTATTAAAAGTTACTGAAGTAAACAAAAAGTAACATTATATTAAATTGTAAAAACACCCACCAAAAAAAGACAAAAAACCCGAAAATAAATCAGAATGAACAAATGGACTGACCTTTAACGTGAGAGTTGAGAAATCAACTAAGTAAACATTTAAAATTACTGACGAAATTTATTCGGTTGGTGAGTTGGCTAGTTAATCTATTGAAGTGTTGGTTGGTTATATTGTTAATAATTTAATTGAGGAGGCGTAATTATTTAACTTTGGATTTATTTTAATGATATATAGTGACTCTAAGATTTTCAAATCGAGAGAAGTTAAGGCTGAAGATAATATAGTCAATGAATTATAATTAAGAGGATGATGGTGATACTCTGAATGTTGCCTGATGGAAGAGGTTTCAGGTTTAGAAATGGGAATACCAGTCCTATGAGACAAACCCAAGTGCTTTGCGATCTTGCAGTTGAATTGTAAGCCACTTTGGCCTACATAACGACTGTGGCAGGTCGTACATGTATAATTGATAATTATACAGGATCACAAGCCCAAAGGGATTGGCTCCGTATGGAGAAAAAAGGAATTTAACGATACAGGGTTGGATTTAATACAAATGAATTGGCATTGAGGGAAATGGTTGTTGAGGGTAGAGAGAAGGAGTTTGTTAAACTCGGATGTCAAATGCTCGAGATAAGGTAGCTTAATGAAAACCTTCTGTTTAGAAACAGTAGTAAGTAAGGGTCGAGCATAGTATATTTTGGAGAGAATTTGGATACTAACTGGTCGAAGATGAAATCGGGGTAATAATTAAATTGGAAGAAATCCTTTAAATAAGTCAATTCTTCATGAAATGATATCCAGTTAGAGCATATATGGTAGGCTCTAAAAATTCGGCTTTTAATACTGGATAATTTAAACTGACTGGGAGAGCTACTAAAGAAATGTGTACCTAATCTAGAGGTCGTAGGTTTTCCGTGAATAGATTTATTGTAAAAGGAACCTGTTCGGACAACTATTCCTACGTATAATTTAATTATCTTAAGCAGTTTGCAGTTAATTTTGAACAATTTAAAAGATTCTAAGTAGCAAATTTGGGTTTTATAAAAACTATTTCTTGTCGACCTAATATAAAGTAAGACGAGTACGATATTATAGGTATTTCTTAGTTTCTCATGATCATATCTGTCTTTATCTGTATAAATATATTAAATATATATAATATATATATATATATATATATATATATATATATATACTGTTTGTGCACTCGTAATGCAAGAGAACCTTTATTTTGTTGGTATTTTAGGTTTCCTAGATTGTGTTTGCAAATAAAATATTTTCACAATTTTAGCATTTATTATTTTCCCCTTCAGGCATGACTACTTTCTTCCCTGGCACGGAATCAGTTGCAGTCCGGTCCATATCTCGTTGGTTCACATCATTACCCGAAATTCATCTCCCCGGCAAAACAGGAGAGAGTTCTCAGTCGATGAACGACGAGGGAACATCAACGCCGGGATTTACTATGCTTCCTCCCCAAGCAGTACACCATCATCATCATAACAATCAAAATGGTTTTGTGCGTGTATCAGAATCAGAGTATGATCATGTACACCACACCCTTGGTAAACATGCACATCAGGAAACTCTCCAGACTCCCCACCTTGCTGCCAGTAATGGCAGTTCAAACTTGACGACCAGTCAACGTGTTTTCCTAAGCAAAACGGCGACACTTGACTGCAAAGTTTATGACGTCAATGAGGAACCAGTAAGTACCCTAAACGTTTTTTGATAACCTCCTAAAGTTCCATCTTAATTTTTCCTTCGTCTACTAGAATTAAATGCCATTTAAAGGGGGAAACAGCGATCTCCTCCAATATGAAGTAATTATTAATGTATCAAAATATCAATCTCTTTCAAATAGATAACCGAATATTTTTCTGATTAATAACAAAGTTTGGACAAATACCTACTCCTCTTCTTTCATGCATCATTTAATTTGTATATTTATTATTGCCTTGAATATATTAGAAAAGTTTTCGTCAATATCTATTTCATAGGATACCATTAATCCTTTTTTCATCCTTAAAATACGTATAGCATACTTCTCTCTTGTGAAATATTAAAGGCAATAAATAATTGTTTCCATGTCATTTAAATGTTGACAGTTAAAAAGGAATAAGCAAATTATCATCATTTTCCTAAGGGATTTTAATAGAAAATGATTCATTTAGGCATGTTATTTATGGTAATTGGCATGAGTCATTTTGAATCATAATTCTCACTTTCTTTCGACGTTTTTATACTTTCCTGCTGATTAAACCAATAGTTTCTTAGGTTTGGCCTTTAAACTCGTTTTACACTAACAGGTCATCCCATATTTATGTACATGAAGTTATTTATAATTCAAAAACTATTTATTAATTTAAAAATTAATGATTTCCACTAGCTTCTACCAATAGTCTCTAACGTTTTACTAACTGTTACACACCCTTATAAATATAGTTTGAATTTTTTAAAAAAATTTCTTTAGCGATGTTTTGACCTTTTCTGATGTTGACCTATTTATCCTTTTGTGGTGATTCGCTAGACTCCTAAGTCGAGCGAGAATAGAGGCTGATTTATCATTTACGATTCGAAATTGCTAATATGTTATAAGGTATATCTTGCCTCTTGTCTTGATGAAAGAGCAATCTTTAATATTGATTCATTTGAGAGGGGGGGGGGGCAAGTGATCATGTAACTGTATAACTCAATTAGTATAAGAAGTTTAAAAATTGATAATGCATTACATATCTCACCAAAGGCACAAGAAGAGCTTTAGAGGAAACCGCGTTTATGATAGTTTTTAGTTTCCTCCTAATATTAATCAGCTTTTCTTGTGTATAAATAGTAATACAAAATAGTTAACAATTAGTTAAATATTTCTATCCATAAATAATCAAAAGCTAAATAAAAATGCCGCAATATATAATGACAGTATATATAAAAATTCAAGATTCAAAAGAATATGTCGATTTACTTTGATGAAAAATTAATTATGGTGAGGACGTGTGTGTTTATAGAATGATATGCGTGCGTGAGTGCTTAAGTATGAGATTATATTCAGTATGAAAGAATAGTAGATATCATGTTATACCTAACGTGTTCGGGGCAAGTTGGAATCGAGAGCATAATTGGGTTGAATCACGGAAACAAATGTATCATACGGAAAAAATAAATAGTGTCTAATGTTAATAATTAGAATTTGCCACATTTCTATACCGCATTCGATTTAAAAATGTCGGGACTTTGAATTTCATTTTTGTTTGCCGACTGAGAGAAGTAATAATGCTTTTCCCAATTTGGTAATTAAATTTCTCTTGCAGGATTATTAGGACTTTTTAATATATCATGATTGAAAGAAGAAAGGAAAGTTTAGGTTAGAACATAATTAGTTTAAATAAAAAGGGTGAGGGCTGTTGAAGGGCGTTTTGTCGTTGAAGATGTTTTTAAAAATACTTAAGAACGATGAATCATTTTAAAATTATTGAGATATATATATATATATATATATATATATGAATATAAATATATAAATATTCATATATTCTCTCTCTCCCACTCTTAAACACACACAATAAAACTTTAGGCAGAGGAGTGACTGGATGCATTTTGCTGGAAGGGAAGAGAGTGAATATCTCTTTGGCCTTTTTTGTAATAAAGTGTGAATAAGCTACGTAGCGCCGAGCTAAAGCACAGCAAGGCCGTCAAAACTGACCCGTAAAAACAGACGAGAAAGTTTGGCGTCTAATCTCTCTTGGCTTAACCATGGTTCTTTGCTTAATATCTAACCTTTATCCTGTAATTTTTTCTTTAGGGTTTATCTGGCGACTGCCCACTTGGGCATAAGTCGCGGGAAACAAACAGCCTAGTTCTAGGCTACTTTAAAATAAAAAATTGAAAAGAAAACGATAAAAAGAGATGACAATTAGAAGGCAAGCTCCGGCGTCGGGGGGGAGGTCCACCTCCACCTGGCGTAGAAGCGTGGAACCTAGAAAGAAAACAATAACAAAAAACAACAACAAAAAACCTAGTTAAATAAAAGGGAGAAGGCTGGCATACCCTCAAAAGTCTATCAGTCCACCAGTGAAGGTGCACGCACTCGTCCCGAGTACAAGGACAGGCGGTAGCGACCCCGCCATCAGGCGAGCGATCCAACAAATAGCGATGTGTCACACGAGTATGTCCGTTTTGGAGACGACAGAAAGCGACCTGAAGCCATCGCAGCATTGAAAGCAGGGCCATGGGAACAGTCGCGGCAGAATGGCACACAACTTTAAGTTCCGTTTGACCATCTTCCATCTTTTTTGCCAAGCAGTCCGAAGATCTGCCCCTATTCCTGCCATGTAGTCGGTGTAAGGAAGAGCGAAACGCTGGTCCGATGTCAGAGTCCTCGCGGACTCTTTAGCGCCCTCATCGGTGCGCTCATTCCCCACAATTCCTACAAGTCCAGAAACCTAGCAGAAGATAATCTCGACATCCGCCTGGCTCACCTAAAACTTTGGCGTCATGGATATCTCAAACCAGGGGATGCGGAGATTCCAATGCCCCGAGATCACTCAGGGCGCTTTGTGAGTCGCTATAGATTACAATCCGGTCTCCGAACTGGGCACGTCGAGTAATCTCCCGCATCGAGTGGTGTATTGCAACCAGCTCGGTTGTGAAAACAGACGCAGATCCTGGCAGAGTCCCGGTAATTTCGAACAGAGGGGATACGGAGTAGAAGCCGACCTCTTCCTCAAGCTTGGAGCCATCCGTATAAACTGAAACAGTTCCAGCGTGATACAAGATGTGCTCCAAGAAGGTCGAACGCAATACTCCCGGTGATGTACAAGCTTTAAGAGCAGAGGCGTCGCGACAAATAGCCAAATGTGGTACCCTTCAGGGTGGCATCCTGTGCAAAACCAGGGGCGCCACTAGCCCGAGAGCTATCCTTAGCTCTCGAAGGGGTTTCCTGACCCTAAACCCAAAGGGCTTAGGGTATGACTGGCGTTTCTCAGCGGGATAAGCACCGTCGCGTCAAAATCAGCTGCGGATGCAGTGAGTGTTGTTGGTAACTAAGGAAGGCGCCGGGCTCGCGCGAAACAGCGACTTATGCACTGTTAGCGGCGTAGAGCGAGTGGCATCTCCTCAGAATCGACGAACAAACTGTCAATGGGGGAAGTTAGGAAGGCACCAGTAGCAAGGCGAAGGCCAGTGTGGTAGATCGAGTCGATCTCCCGCAATAAATGCTCGGCTGAGGGTCAGAAAACTCACATCCGTAGTCGAGCTTCGAACGAACAAAGGATGGATAAAAAAGTAAGGAAGTAGCCGTATCAGCACCCCAAACGCTGAACTTCACGGAACGGAGAATATCCATGGTGCGTGTAAAAGAGACCCTAAGGCTGCAACTATGAGCCTCCCAGGTGAGGCATCGGTAAAATACAAGACCAAAGAAACGGTGTGATTAAACCACTTCCAGGCATACCCATTAATATACAAGTCTGGGCCTGGTTGTAGACGTGGAGGGCGGCAGAAGTGCACCACCTTACTCTTGGCTAAGGAAAGCCGAAACCTGTGCGTTACGGCATAGCGAGAGACGCGGTTCAATGCCTGTTGGAGTTGACGCTCCAGAGTTGGCATCTGGGTCGCGCCAAAAGAGATCAAAAGGTGGTCCACGTGGATCGTAGCTCAACATCTTCTGACAGCACCGAAGTGATACCGTTGATGCTCAGAGCAAAGATTGTGACACTGAGGACACTTCCCTGCGGGACACCCTCTTTCTGCAACTTTGGGAAGGAAAGGGGTCTACTCACACGTACGCGGAATCGACGATCTCGCATAAATTCAGATAAAACATTGGGAGGCGTTCCCTGGCCCCCATCGTGTAGAGTCTCCATGATACCGTATCGCAATGCAGTATCATAAGCCTTCTCCAGATCTAAAAACACAGTGGTGTAGTTCTGTCTACGAAGGATGGCCTCGCAGACGGCATTTTCCAGTCGGAGCAGAGCATCCAACACGGATTGGAAGTTGCGGAATCCACAAAGTGCAAAAAAGAGATGGCCTCCGCTTTCTAAGAAAAAGGCTAATCTAACATTTACCAATTTCTTCACCAGGTGTTACACGCAAGAGATTAGAGAGATTGGGCAGAAACCCGCCAGAGTACAATGATCTCTCCTCGGTTTGCGAAAGGCGAGCCTAGCATCAATTCGCCATGAATCTAGAAGGAGACCATCTACCCACATCCTGTTGAACAAATCTAACAGAAATGCTATGCCTCGCTCATCCAGGTGTCGAAGCATGGCGTATGGGACATTGCCCGGACCATGGGCGGTGTCCGCGCACGAAATAATAGCGGAGCGCAACTCACTCAAAGTAAACTTGTCTTTGAAGGGTTTTCCGCATCTGGAGGTAAAGTCCAGCCGGCTGCTTCCGCGACATTACGACGTGCATTGAAAGCCCGCGGAGCAGCATCCCGGCTAGAGAATGCGGAGAAAGCGGTTTCCAATGATTCCCCACGGACGCGAAGTCTGAGAATGCGGTCCCATTCTCCTGGAGAACGGGAGGGGGAGTCCTGCAAGAACTTGCCCCGAATCATTTTGACTCGCCTCCACACCCCTGCCGGAGGGGTCTTCCCGTTGAGTGAAGACACGTATGCCCGCCAAGAAGAGCTGCCATTCCTACGAAATTCAGCGCCAGTGAAATCATTCTGGCGGCGCTCATAGCGCAAGTAGGCATAACGCTTCTGTTTGAGGGCCGTCTTACACTCATCCGACCACCATGAGAATGGTTGGCGTGGAAAACGGCCAGAAGTTCTGGAAATAGTAGTCAGGCCCGTTGCGATCAGGTTCATGGAGAAAAATTCAACGGCCTCATCTACTGAACTAAACTCCTTGAATGAGATAGAGAATTCAGTCATTTCCTGAAATGCAGGCCACCGCGCCCGTGCCAAGCACCACCGAGGTGGGATCTCAGGTGGCAGTTGCCCTGAAAATGATATTTGAATGGAAAAGTGATCACTAACATGCAGGTCATCGACCACCCCTCAATCAAAATCAGGCTGTGCATCGGAAGAGCAAAAAGATAGATCAAGGCAAGAAAATGAAGCGGTTCTCGGACAGTGATGCGTAAACTCATCTTCGTTTAGGGACACCCATCTCAAGCTCTTCAATCAGATCGGCAAGGACTTGTCCCCTGGGATTTATTGAGTAATCTTCCAAGAGAGGATGCCTGCCATTCAGACCTCCAAGCAACAGAAAGGGCCTCGGCAACCGTGCCACGACGCGGAAGAAGTCCCCCGCGTCGAAGTCAGCTGACGGTAGAATGTACGCAGAAATGATAGTATACCTCCTATCCAGGTGCAGCTGCACAGCCACTGCCTGATAGGAGGTATCTAAAGAGAAAGGAAGAACGGAGACATCATGTCGGGGGTAAACCACGCATCCCCTAGCCGGCCATCCTGTGATGGTGGGGTTGCAAGACCCTTATACCCCGGGAGGGAGGGCAGGGGGCACGCGCCTAGCATGGTCTCCGGCAAAAAGATAGATAACGGGGAACGGGACGAGACGAGCCTCTGCAGCTCCTCCCAGTTGGCCGGGGGAGGGGGGGGGGCTGTATGCGCAATATATATCCTTTAAGCCTACTTATTCTTTGCACCCTAATTTTTGGCGCATTACCTGCTCGTGGTGCCCCTGCTTATACAGAAATTGTATTTAACGACCGAGTGCCTAGTGGTATAACCTGACTGGGCAGGGGAGCTCATAGTCTTGGTTGACATTTCACCTAGGAGAGGGACAACTCTGACTTTAATCCCGGGCAGATGTCGCTTGTTAGCCATGGTAGGCACCCCCTAGAGAGCGCGGAGATTCGCCTTCATGGCCGCCGTGCTGACGGGCATCAGCGCCCCGTCCGGCCCCAGCCTAGCCACTTCTCCCCTTTCCACTAAAAACCCTTTAGTCTTATCTGGCAATTTATTTTCCAACTCTACTACTCCTTCTCTTCAAAGTCTTTGTTCCGATGGGATTGGACTTCTCTTCTCGTGTTTGAGCCTGTGATAGTTCCGGTCGGCGAGAGGTCTGATTCTCGGGAGTCTGTCCTGGTTTGATTCCCTCCATCAATACCTGCGGAATATTGGCAGCTACTAAACCATCCCTTCCCCCCCCCTTTTTTTGGCCACCAAGAAGGGGTAAAACTTCACAGTTGGCGTTCGGGACGCGGGACAGGACAGTGGCCGGGGTGGACGGGAAAAGGGTTAAGGCCCACCAGGTATATCCTGCATAGTCAGCTGTAAGTGGCCCCGCGTCTGTGCCTACACGCCGACTGCGTCGTTTAGAACCGGCCCGTTGTCTGCGCCAATGGGAATTTGCGGGGTTAGTGGAAACTAACCCATAGGCCTTTGGCTAGAGCCTCGGGACTGCTCGTTTAGTGGATCTGGCAAAGACAGTACTTTCGCGGGGGGTAGATTCCTGTTTATGTTCAAACAAATTATTTAACAAATCACTCTTAAAAAACCCAATGAAACTAGCAAAGAAAGTCTTAAGCTGCGCATACCCTCCTCTTTCCCCACCCCCCTTACTTCCCAGTCTGTCGAAGAAAATGGATACAAACCTACTAACTCGAGGAAAGAAAAGAACACAAGACGTGGATAAAACTGGTGGGAGAACTTTAACCACAAGATCGCCCCCCAAAACAACTGCACAGATAGGAGAAAATTGCACAGAAACGAGCAAGGTCTCAGGAAATTAAAATTCACCATCGCAAAAACGAACAAAGTCAGTAAGAAATCCGCCGGAAGTTTCAAACTCAGAGCAAGCAGCAGGTCCAGGACGATACACCAAAATGCTACCTGAACTGCTCTCACCGCAGTTACTCCCAGGCCAATTTGGTGATCGATCTTTTAGAAGATTTTACCTAATAAAACCAGAAAGCGAACAAACAAACCTAATGAAGACATGCATGGTCAAACAGAGTAAAGATTTTTTAGAAACTATTTTTACTTCCCAGATCACAATTTCCACCTCTCTCGCCTCAATCAGATGGTGGTATACTAGTCGAAGTTAAAACAAAAGAGCAAGCGGAAAAAAACTTATTATTAAAAGAACTGGCAGGAGATAAGGTAATAGTAACAGCACATCCCTCCTTTAACATGCTTAAAGGCGTAATAATAGAACCAGACTTCGCCCAATACTCAGAAGCGGAATTAATTAAAAAGTTAAGCGAGTACTCTGTCACTCAAGTACACAGAGTACATAAAACGATCAACAACAGCAAGATACCAACGAACACTTACTTCATATCATTTAACCTAGATGTCCTAGCAAAATATATATATTTAGGATGGCGCCGCTTCACAGTTAGAGAAGTTAAACCTAGCCCCAGAAGATGCTACTACTGCCAAACTTTTGGGCACTCTACACTCTACAAACACCTGTCATCTCAGAAATCAGGGCTTTGCGCCCACCTGCGTCAACTGCGCAAATGCACTACACCCCAAACAAATCGAAAATTGCCCAACAAAATGTGTAAATTGTGTAGAGCCCCACCCAGCATCAAGCAAAAAAATGTAATGTCTACAAATTCGAAGAAGAAGTAGCAGCAATACGTGAAAAAGAAAGACTAAACTTTAGAGATGCCAGAGAAAAGGCACAGACCTCTATAGGAACCAGAGAAAACTCTTATGCCTCTGTAGTAGAAATGAGCAAAGTGACCAGACCCCCATACCACGGGGTTAAAGCAAAAACTCACCCGCCGCTTCCCGAGGAGCCTGCACCACAGGCCCCGAATATTTAACTACCTTACCTCACGCATTGGGTCGACAATCGACCATCTTCCCCGCCCCTCCAAAAGCAGTTGCCGCATCGCAAGGCACCTGCACCCGATATCTCGATGCTAAACCCCATTCCTAGCAGAGAGGTAAACCTTATTTCGCAATCACAGCAAATCCCTTAGCACATCAACCCCCACCCCAAACAAATGGACACTCAGGTTATACCAGAGATCGTCTGCCCACAATCTCGGTCACCACGTGACATCGTTTTGCCACCACCAATCAAAATGCCTACCACTGACATCATCTACGAAGAGAAGGTAGAATAAGAAAAAGAGACCCAAGACCCACGTGGAACAGACCTTGTCCCCACCAAACAAATTGAAGCTCGAATCATACCTACAACGAGCCACCTCCCTCACCCACCAACAGAAGCAAACAAAAAGATAATCCGTCCTCCTATTATTGACGGAACACCAACACCGCCTCTAACAGTAAATACCCAAGACACAAACAAGAATAACGGTGACAAAGAAGAACCAAAACCTCAAAGACCAGTCCTCACCAGACCCTAGTGGCCACAGGGCCCTAATAAATCGCAAAAACCAAATTGCTCACTTTTCGAACCAAACCAAAAGAATAATGAAAATAATCCAGTGGAATATCCGTGGAATCAGAGCCAACTGGGAAGAATTAAGGCTTCTTGTAGCGGACGAGAACCCCACCTGCGTCTGTATCCAGGAAACCATGTTGGGAATACATCCACCACGAAAGCTACCGAATTACAGTTGCGTAACCACCTCAATACCAAATGATGGCAGCACATCCGGCGGCTGTGCCATATACACCCATCAAAATGTTCCCACATTACCGATCAGATTAAATTTACCTTTGGAAACAATCGCCGTGACCATGTACATCAAGAAACGATACACGATCGCAAATGTCTACCTCCGACCCACAAAGCCTCTTCCAGTCACCGCCTTACGAGACTTGATCTCTCAACTCGTAACTCCATACATTCTAATGGGGGACTTTAACAGTCGTCATATTGAGTGGGGCGACAGAATATGCAACGCCAGAGGAAATGAGCTATCAAAGCTAATAGAAAACCAGCAACTTGGAATCAGGAACCAGGGCGAAGTTACTAGATTTAACATACAAACAGGTACCCTATCAGCGTTAAATCTGGCCCTCTGCTCACCTGACATCACAGCGGACTTTGAATGGATAATCTTGGATGCCTTCAAAGGAAGCGACCATTACCCAATCATCCTTTCTTCAGACGAGGGTTTACCCACCTTGGGTATAACACGATGGAGACTGGACCAAGCAAACTGGCTAAAATTCAACAAAATCACCGATATCCAAGTTGATGACATCTTGGAGACGGAGGAAGCGTTGGAAATATTTACATCCATTATATATCAAGCAGGTAATACATCCATTGCAACCAGCTCAGGAAAACCCAGTCAGAAATCTACCCCATGGTGGAGCCCAGAATGTTCTGCCGCACTGAAAGAACGAAGGAAAGCCTACCGAACATTGAAACGATGACCAAATCCGACGACTAAAATGGAATTTAATAAAAAGAGAGCTAAATATAGATACATACTTAAACAAGGCCGCCGGAAATCATGGAGAGCTTATGTCTCCACGATAAACTCTAAAACCCCCATCCACTGCACATGGAGCAAAATCCGAGGGATGCTAGGTAAACCCAGCCGAGACCCTACCCCCGTACTTCAGATAAATGGAAACACTATCTTAAACGTAATCGATGTAGCAGACACGCTAGTGACTCATTTAACCAAAATATCAAGTAGAGCGAACACAACCCCCGAGTTTGCCCAATACCGGTTGGAGAGGGAGTGCTCACCTCTAAACTTCGCATCAAAAGAGTGCAAATCTTACAACGAAGAATTCAGCAAAAAAGAGTTAGATACAGCTCTTGCATCATGTGGAGACACTGCTCCAGGCCCAGACAATATACCTTATGCAATGCTATGCCACCTAGGGGGAGGGGGTAAACGCTTCCTCATAGATATATTCAATAAAATATGGATGGAAAATGCCTTCCCAGACACCTGGAGAAGGGCTACAGTTCTAGCTTTCCGGAAACCAGGAAAAGACCCAACCAGTCAACAAAACTATCGCCCAATCGCTCTAACCTCATGTATATGTAAGCTTATGGAAAAAATGGTGAATGTACGCTTAACATGGTTCCTTGAAACGAAATCCAGCATATTCCGAAAATTTCACTTGACCACGGATGCCCTTATCCGTCTGGAATCGGCGATATGTAGCGCATACGCCAGAAAACAGCACGTAGTAGCTGTTTTCTTCGACCTCAAAAAGGCATATGATACGTCATGGCGTTATGCCATCTTAAAAGCCTTCCATAACCTCGGATTACGTGGACAACTACTAATGTTCATCTAAAATTTCCTAACCAACCGCACCTTCTCTGTAAGATTAGGTAGCGCGAAATCAAAATCATTTATACAAGAAGAAGGCGTTCCACAAGGCAGCGTCTCAAGCGTACCCCTGTCTACTATAGGAATCAATGATATGTCACAAAACCTCCATCAAGACATTAAAGCCAACCTTTATGTTGATGACTTCTCTATCTCCCTAGCAGGTTCCTAAATGGCAACAATAGAACGTCGCCTCCAGATCGCCATCAACAACATCACGAGATGGTCTACTACCCACGGCTACCAATTCTCAGCTGTGAAGACCAAAGTGGTCCACTTTTGCCGCGGTAGAAGGTGTATTAGGGAACCAAAAGAGGATTGCAGTCGTTGAGAGCTATAAATTGCTAAGAACTAACATTTGACAGAAGGTTGACATGGGAACCACATATAAGAAGCATTAAAAACTCTTGTAAGAAAGAAATAAATGTCCCACGGTACAGTGTCACGCCACGCCTAGGGAGCTGATCGCGAAACACTTCTAACTCTCTACCGCTCTTTAGTGCAACCCAAACTGGACTACGAATGCAAGATATACTCCTATACTTCCAAGAGGCGCCTTGCACTCATCAACACGGTGGCGAATGAATGTCTCCGCATGGCTACCGGAGCCTTCCGATTATCACCCATACCAAGCCTACAATGCGATACCGGGAAGACACCACTAGCTCCCTGTAGGATGGAACTCTTTCCATGCCTCTTTAGCCAAATTCAGTGACTCCCAAAATCGCCGACTTCAACCGCCATCATGAATGACCAAATGGATAATATTTTTACAACACACCTAACTCTCCCACGACCATTTAGAAGTAGAGTGCGACTATGGATGGAGGAAATCGGAGTAAAGATGAACCCCATCCATCCACTTGCTTTTCCAGATATTCCATTTTAGAAATCAACTTTAAAGATATGCCATGGTAACACAATAAAACAATTAACAACTACTCCCCTGGGAGAGAGAATCCAATTCCTTACCCACGCAGCAACACATATGGGTATACACATATACACCGACGGATCAAAATTCATAGACGGAGCAGGATTTTCGGTGATATCAAATAACTACACGTTCTCTGCAAAACTACCCCAAACATTATCAATCTTGACTGCCGAGTGCTATGCCTTAAAACAAACAGTAAATTGGGCATACAATAACCCAACATCAGATGAATTCACAATCTTCACCGACTCCTTCAGCAGCCTACAAACATTAGAACGAATGACTGACATCCATCCAATTCTGTTAGGAATAAGAAACTACGTATATAGAGCATCCTGCAAAAGAAAGAAAATTTCCTTTTGCTGGGTCCCAACACACGTAGGGGTAGCTGGAAATAGCGAGCTGATAGAGCGGGAAAAATGCCGCCCTTCGTCCAATCAGGCCCAATGATATTCCAATACCATATGAGGACTACATCATTTCAATAAAGGCCGCCATTCGGGAAAACTGGATGGCCAGATAGGAAGATATATACGGACAAACTAAGATGCGACACATTTTCCAAAAGTTATCGCCATGGAAGGTCTTGAGAACTTACCCACCGGCAAGAGGTATCCGTATGCAGACTACGCATCGGAAATTCACTACTCACACATGGATATCTAATGGAGAAAGGCTATCCCACCTACTGTGAAGATTGCATTCTACCCCTCACAATTGCACATCTCATCGCGGAAGGCCCAACCTATGGAGAACTCCGACGAAGATACATACGCATCGATGGTGGGGGTACCATCGATATCCTAAGATTTGCACTAACAGCTGAAAATATCCGCCCTGGCAGCGGAATCATTCGCTACCTCGAGGAGACAGGACTTTAAAGAAGCTATAGATTGGTCTCCAGTAGCAGAATCTAAATTTTAATGAATTTTAATTATTTTAACACATTATCATACCAGTTATTCATCTAGTACTTCAATCATCACTGCATAATCACAACCTCATGATATCAGACAAAACTCGTGTTTAAAACCTTTACTACAAAACAAATTACGGTGCAATCACCTCGCAGTGAGCACCAAGGGACTTGTAAATAATCCATCCATCAATCCCAGTTGGCCTGGAGTCCACGGCAATTCAAATGTAAGAATATGCCCTCCAGGCCTAGCTCAGAGGAGACCAGGGGGCCCGCTTTGAACAGAAGGCCCTCACGGGAATGGCCGTACGCTTCCCGGAGGCAGAACCCCGGGTGCTGTTGGCCAGACAAAGCGCTGAAGGTGCTGTCGCCTTCGTGGCTTTATTGGGGGAGGTTATGCTCGCCATGAGAGTCTGTTATTCCTTCCGCCTCAAACCTTAGGCGGGCGTTGCGGCTTCGGAGGGGAGGGGGCCTCTTTTCAAGGAAAAACCAATCTCTGAGTCAGTCGCACCACCTCTAGACGTGGACGCAGGAGCCAAAGCTCCTTTGTTACTGTCCACCTATAGGTGGACAGATTTAGGAACTTTTGTCCCAGTCGAACGTGACGAAGAGTATAAGGGTCGGTCTCGAGGCCCCTCCATGTTTTCTCATCACACATTCGGCCTTGACCACCCCATAGTTGGCCAGCTCTAAGCGGATGTCTCCAGTGGAATAGTCAACGAGTTCCCTCGCATAAACTAATCCTTTCACGAAGTTCATAGTAGAGTGCGGCGTCAAAGTCATCGGGGTGCCATGAAGTGTCCGAAGAGCACTTATTTTAGCCGCCTCAGCGGGTTTTGCAGCATTCCCCAGAAGGCTTCCTTCCGAGAAAGGGGTCAGTTTCGGCTCTCTACCAATCGCACTAGCTAATCCTCTCCTCTGATGGATCATGTTGCCCTTGGGCAACATGGTGCCATCAGTAATCGAAAAATGAGAAAGGGTTTAAAGCCAGCGGGCTCGAAAACGCGAGGTAACCTCTGAATCATGGGCCCCGATGTCATCGAGGCTCCGCCCTGTGCACTTTTCTTTTTTGTCATGCTCAGGACCTCTGCACCCAGGGGAGCAGAGGGGCCTGTTGTGCCAATCTTGGCTTGTCGCTTGCCAAAGTGGCAGCAGACCCATCCGTCCCCGCAGCCCCCGCGAATGGAGAGGAGCCCCGAGTCTTCTTAGTCTTTTTGGTCTTAGACTTTTTCTTTTTTTGAGAGGAGGGCGGGGAATGAATCCGCTGCTCACCTCCGCTGGAAGTAGCCCCCAGGCCAGATGGACCGGCCTCAGCCAGGTCTTTTTCCGAAATGGAGAAGGTCCTGGTCGACGGAGGGGCACCATCCGGAGGAGATCCCTCCCCTCCTTGTACTGCCTTAGAATCCATAGCCGTTTGAGAAGGACCTTGCATAGGGGCGGATTCGGGTTCAGTGCTTTGCACTGAGCCCGGATTCTCCCCACCTGAAGGCCCTATAGTCTGAGGCTTGGTTTCCTCAAGGACCATGCCTATTACAGTAGGGTCCTCCAGTTGGCCATCCCCTCCCGGGACATCGCAGGTCCTTTTGGCAGTGTCACGAGTCTTGTGTGGGGATGCACAAGCCTTGACCCTGGCAAGGTTTGAAATTCTTGCCAGCAGGTCTTTTAAGTGAAGCGACCGAATGGGCCTGGATTTCCTTTCCCCCCTAAGGGGGTTAGCCCTACCGAGCCGCTTATACAAGGGGCGGTCGGCAATGGGCTCATTGCTGGCTTTCTTGGCAGTCCCCTTGGAAAGTAAAGAGGGGACTGTCCCTGGAAAAAAGGAGGTGCTCGAAAGCACCTCCAGATAAGGGGGGAGGGGGAGTCTCCTGCACCCATAGGCTAAGGAGAGGAGTAAGCCTACTCTTCGGTTAGAGGAATATGGAGGGGTACCCCGCGCAAGCACAGGGGGGGGGGGAAGGAGACCTCCATTTTTTCGGTGGAGCTGCCCGAGGGCGGCTCCATTAATGAGCAAGGGGAAGTTAAGGGTGGATTTTTTTTTTAGGTTGTGCATCATTGGGCATGGTGACCCTAAATATTCTGCGGGAGGCAATAGCTCAACACCTCTTGCAGTTGCCCGCACTGCAAGAGGTGCTTACAGGCCTGGCAGAGCCAGGCGCCCCCATTTCGGACACCCCCTCCCGCCTGGTGGCCTGGCAGTCCATCCGCATGGCGGCTCCACCTTGAACACGGCGTAAAAATGATATAATGTGAAGAGGAGAGGAAGGTGGGGATGTGAAGAGGAGAGGAAGGTGGGGATGTGAAGAGGAGAGGAGGGTGGGGATAAAGCAGGTTGTTAAAAACCAGCCACCCTAGACCTGAGCTCAGCGGTTAGAGAACATTGTCCCCTCCCCCCTCAGCCCCGGTGCGGGACGGTTGGCTGAGAGGAAGGTCATCATATACCCTGTGAAATTAGAGGCTGACCAGAAAAAGTTGTAAGAAAGGTGGTATGAAAATCGAAGAGGAAGGCGAAAAATAAGACTTTCTGAAGGAATGAAGAGAGATTAAGCTGGGGTCGGACCGGGCGCTGGATCCCGTCAGCACGGCGGCCAGGATGGCAAATCGCCGCGCCCCTTAGACAAGGTGTAAAATTGATATTGTTTGAAGAGGAAAGGACAAGGGATGCAAGGTAATATGGGTGGGGATGAAGCAGGTTGTTACAAAAAAAACATCCTGAACTGGAGCTGAGGGGTTAGGGAACATTGTCCCCTCCCCCCTCAGCTCCGATCCGGGACAGTTGGCTGAAAAGAACGTAAGCATCTTCCCTGTGAAATTAGAGGCCGACTAGAGAAAGTTGTGGTACAGGTTGTATGAAAAGCAACCAAGTAGGTGACAAAAGCAGGCTGTCAGAAAGAAGAAGAAACAGTTAAGCTGCGTTCGGACTGCGGGCTGGATCCCATCAGCACGCCGGCCAGGATGGCAAATCGCCGCGCCCATTACGGGGCATTAATCCTCTAGGTTAGTAAAGATCTTGTAATTCTTATTTTCGACTCTCTCTCCCTCTCCCTCTCCCACTCCCTATTCCTCTTCCTCTCCCTCTTCCTCTTCCTCTCACTCTCCCTCCCCCCTCTCCCTCTCTCTCTCTCTCTCTCTCTCTCTCTAACCTCCTCAACGACTACTCCTCTTCAGTGTTTACTGTAGAGTGTGGTCCCATCCCCCAGCCAATGGATTCCTACTCGCGGGAAAAGCTGGAGAATGTTGGACTTCACCGAAGGGGAAATAAACAAGAAGACCAGTGATTTAATGACAAATAAGTCACCTGGCCTGGAGGGGTTTCTACCTTAAGTGTTAAAAGAACTGCGCGATCAAGTGTTAAGACACCTGAGCGCAATCTTCAACATGTAAATCCGGACCAAATGCGTTCCTAGAGACTGGCGTGAAGCGGAGGTGACTCCTATCCTTAAGAAAGGAGATCAAAGCAAACCGTCAAACTACCAACCTATCAGTCTGACTTCGATAGTCGGTAAACTCATGGAAAGCTGATGGTGGACAAAATGACGTCGTATTTAGAGTCAAACCTGCTACTGAGGAGTTCTCAGCACGGCTTCCGAAGGCAACGGTCATGCCTGACGAACCTTGTGGAATTCTCCCACTTCGTGTTCAGTGAGCACGATCGGGACAAGGCGGTGAATGTGGTTTACTTAGACTTTCAGAAAGCCCTTGATAAGGTACCACACCGCCGCCTTCTCCTTAAAGTGCGAGCAATCGGTATAGAAGGAAAGGTAGCCGGCTGGATCAAGAACTGGCTAAGTGGCAGATGGCAACGGGTGGTGGTGAATGGACAGGCTTCTGAGTGGGTGCCGGTTAACAGCAGGGTGCCTCAAGGTTCTGTCTTTGGACCCCACTACTATTCATCATCTACGTCAACGACATGGACGGTGACATGGTTGCCAAGATTTCCAAATTTGCCGACGATACCAAGTTTGCTATGAACGTTGCAAATGATGGAAATACTGCCCGCCTGCAGGAAGATCTTGGGAAGATTGGGGAGCGGTCGGACACGTGGCAAATGCCTTTTAACGTGAACAAATGCAAAGTGATGCATATCGGCCGCAGAAACCCCTAATTTCAGTATATCCTTGAGGGCACTGCTCTTAAATCGAGTGGAATTCTTCCACTTCGTTTTCAGTCAGCACGATCGGGACAAGGCGGTGGATGTCGTCTACCTAGACTTTCAGAAAGCCTTTGATAAGGTACCACACCGCCACCTTCTCCGGAAAGTGCGAGCGCTCGCTATAGAACCAAAGGTAGCCGGCTGGATCGAGAACTGGCTAATTGGCAGACGCCAACGGGTGGTGGTAAATGATCAGGCTTCTTAGTGGGTGCCCGTTACTAGCGGCGTGCCTCAAAGTTCTGTTCTAGAATTACTACTATTCATCATCTACGTCAACGACATGGACGGTGACATGGTTGCCAAGATTTCCAAATTTGCCGACGATACCAACTTTGCTATGAACGTTGCAAAGGATAGAAATACTGCCCGCCTGCAGGAAGATCATGGAAAGATTGGGGAGTGGTCGGACACGTGGCAAATGCCTTTTAACGTGAACAAATGCAAAGTGATGCATATCGGCAACAGAAACCCCCAAGCTCAATATATCCTTGAGGGCACTGCTATTGAATCCACCGACACTGAGAAGGACTTGCGTGTAACTATTACTAGCGACCTTAAGTTTTCGAAACACTGCATCGAGCTAGAGAAGAAAGCTCAAAGGATGTGAGGCTACATAAAGCGCCAGTTTGGATACCGTAAGAAGGAGATAGTACTTTGCCTGTACAACTCCCTCGTTCAGCCGCACCTGGAGTATGCCGTACAATTTTGGAGTCCTTCGTTTCGAAAGGATATCGCAAGGTTGGAACGCGTACAAGCGATGGAAACCGAGCTGGTTGCCTCTATTCGTCATAAAAGTTATGAGGATAGACTAAGTGAATTAAATCGGTTCTCGCTGGAAACCCGTAGACTGCGTGGTCAGCTCATCGAAGTTTTTAAAATACTTCGAGGGTTTGACGATTTTGACTACCGGGATATTTTCACACTGAGTGAGAACAGAAGGCGCAATCACGGCTTCAAACTTGAACTGAAGCGTTACAACCGCGATCTGTGTGAAAATTCAATTACAGTTTTTTGCGGTATGTAAAACGCACTTCCAAGGAAAGTTGTCAACAATGAATCTGTTGACCAGTTCAAGTCAAGACTAGACAAAGTCTTCAAAAGTGGCCGTTTAGGGACTCAAAACAATTGAGCAGCCATGTGCCTGCTCAATTGCTAGTCCAAAGTTACCCTCCTTAAATGGACCGTAAGGTCTCCTAGGGTACCTTCTTTCCTTGTTGTTACTCTCTCTCTCTCTCTCTCTCTCTCTCTCTCTCTTTCTCTCTCTCTCTCTCTCTCTCTCGCTCTCTCTTTCTCTCTCTTTCTCTCTCTCCCTTAAAAAAAGTAGAGGGAGAGGTGACGCCCCCTTGTCGCGGGAAGAAAGCTTGTGTGTACCTTCGACTTTTCGAGCTATTTCGGAGGGGGTACCTCTTCTGGGTACCCCTGGTAGGGCTTTTCTTTTCGATTTGGTCAGAAACCAGGTTCCAGACTGAGTGCGTGCTTCATTTCTTTTTTTCACTCTATTCTTCTACTTTTTAACATTTATCCTATCTCTCCTACCTATACAAAAAAAACAAACAAAAAAAAGCCTACTCCTATCATGTCACTCTTTCCCTTTTTTCCCTCTATCTACATATGAGGACCTGGCAGCTACCTCACGCATCAGAAGACAGGCTTTGAAACCTCTATAAACAACCCCAATCGACGTTCACTTGTTGCGAAAGACTAAGACTAGACGTCTTCTAGGCGTTGGAGCTCCATGAATGGGATGAGGGTAGTGCCCCGTTAGCCCCTTCCCTGGCCCGTAATTATTGACCGTTCCCAGTGCCTGTTGACAGGTGCCTCTGGTAGCATCGGTCCGAGCTGTTGGCCCTTTGTTTCCAGGTTGGTTGCCAGGCCAATAAAAAGCCTTGGGTCGAGTCTCTTGGTGTGGCGGGATATCCATTGAACGCTGTTCCGAGATCCTGGCCGTTGTGAAGGGAACTAGTAGGAGTTTAGGAAGGGGCGTGCTTAGTTGCTGTTCACCTGGTGACAAATTGATGGCCCCTTCGAAGATCGTCTGTGCAGCTTAGTTACGAGATACGGCACGCCGAGGCTTGATGACTCGGTCAGACGAACAGCAGCACAAGGAGCGTGCCTTCTGAAAGATCCGAAACGTCTCCGATCGATAGGCAGGATCGACTCACGTGGGGAGAACTCACCAACCCCCTTTTTTGTATTGATTGGTTACAAAGTTTTGAAAGAGAGAAAGTGTTCAAAATGATAGGGAATTAAGGTCCAGCTGCAATCAAATATACATGTGCGATATGCCAGAAGGATAAGTGGTGCGTGGATTTCCCAGAAGGATGTTTTTGGAAATGCCACCCGGGAAGAATATGCACCGAATGCATCCTTGAAGGAGAGGTCCAAGAGGCAGTGGAATACTGCAATGAACTCAAGGATCTCTTCTCAACCTCTGAAGAAAAATCTAGGGCGCTGGAAAGTAAACTACAAACTCTAGAAACGCAGCACGCGCTTCAGATTTGGCGTCTCGAGGAAAAAATCCTAGAGCGAGCCTGTAAACTAGAGGCCTAGTCAGCTCAAGCTTGAGACAAAAGTCCCACTGACTTCGGTGGTTCCGCCCATGTGACTTCAGCCCAAGTAGGTTAAACTGCATTAGAAGCCCCACTTCTGCAATGTGGAGCCAATGAGAAGAAGAAAAAGAAAAAGAAGAAAAAGGACCTTATTGCTGCTCACCTCAGTGTAGAGGATTCGACCGTTACTGGTGCGCAAGGGGAAGTGGAAAAAGAAGAAGAGAAAAAAGAAACGGAAGAAGAGAAAACAAATGAAGACAAAAGAAATAAGATGAAGGAAAAAAATGAAAAATGTAGAGATACAAGAGGAAAGCGGCAAGTCGCTCTCGAGGGGAAGACAAAAAGTCACCTGTGTACAAATGTGCAAGAGTCACCCTTCTTGGTGATTATCAAGCACGGGGCCTGAGGTCCCTGCTAGCGGCCCGCCTTCGCACTAGTGTGAAGGTGAGCTGCCTGCCAGGTTGTGGTAACCACCACTTCAGAGTAGAGGCTGAGAAATCACAGATTTTGGAGAGCTCACTCGTTGCTCTGATGGTCAGTGGAAATGACCTCTACCTGAGAAAAGATAGGGTAGGCCCTACAGCTAAATTCCTCCACACGGTCATGGGTGCCGTGAACAACCGTGGGCTGAAAACCCGCAAGCGTGTGGTAGTCGGGATGCCCCTTAAGAGAGGTCCAACACGGACCGCTCACTCGATGAATGTGTCTTAAAACCGGTGCCTGGCAGATTTGTGTACGGCAGAGGGGGTCTTTTTTGTGGACCCGTACTGCACCTTTTATGGTAGGAATGACCTCTACCAAAGGGATTGGGTACATATTTCCTTTAAAAGAAAGGTTTTTCTGACAAACATGATCCAGGATGTCGTAGAGAGAACCGAAAGGAGTATCCGGCCCAGAGTGTGGGCGGACGTACGCCAGTACGCCCGTTTCACTCCAGGAACGACCTTTTCAGAGGTCGCAAAAAGGGATGCCTCGCAAACAAACAAGCCAAGAAACGGAAGAGCGTAGGGATTCCTACAGTCAAGGACTCCCTGAAAGTTCTTCTGTTTAATGCGAGGTCAATGAGGAACAATTTTCCTGAGCTCCGTTGTCTCGTAGCGACGAAAGAACGCGAAATGGTAGCCATAACAAAATCGTGGATAAAAACCTCAAACCAAGAGTTTGAAGGCAAATTCACGGTTCCTGGCTACCAACTCTTCCACAAGGATAGGCCAGGCAGAGAGGGTGGTGGTGTAATGTTGTATGTCAAGATACAATCAAATCTACGAACTCCAACATTATATCCGATCACGAGCTCCTAGGCGTTGACCTAGATATAAGTCCTGTCAGATACAGGACCCTGGTGCTTTACAGACCCCCTTCCCAACCCGTTGAGAAGGACAGGGAACTGTACCAGCTGCTGCGTGAGCTTGTTCAAGGCAGAGTTTGCATCGTTAAGGGCGACTTCAACAGACAAGTTGACTGGGAAACCAGAGCAGCATGTGGCGAGAGCGCGCTACTCCTGGAGTTCGCCAACAACGAGTTTCTCATTTAATGGGTCAGAGAACCGACGCGAGAAGACAATATCCTCGACTTGGTCTTCACCTCTGAGGATGATATCGTTGAGGATGTCTCTGTAGGCGAAGAGCTCGGTGGCAGTAATCACCAGCTAGTTAGATTTACCGTCAAGATCCCGAAGGTAAGGTCTGTTGTAAGTCAATCAAGGAAACTTGACTTGAGAAGAGCAGACTTTGCAAGCCTTCATCCTGGGCTGACTGATGTGACGCTAGTGGTATGCGAAGAGGTTGAGGATTCATGGAACACTTCCCAAAATAAATTCATGAGACTTCAATCAAGTTGCATCCCTCTGAAATGCCTCCGTCGGTCTTCTGTTATAACTTAAGTGGTTTAATCGAGAAATCGGCAAACTGCTTAGGAAGAAGAGAAATGCGTATCGGCAATCGAAGATCTCAGGTGCTTTTGACAAGTACCAGAGACTAGCCAGGAGAGTGAAGTCCAGCATAAGGGCGGCTAAGCGTACTGACAAACTTCGAGTGGCAAGACTCTGCAAGGAGAATCCAAAGGAGTTCTTCGGCTATGTAAATAGCCGTAAACCAATCCATCGTAGGATTGGGCCCTAAGTGGACGAGGAGGGTGCATTAACTCACTCAGATGCAGAAAATGCTAACCTTCTTAATGACTACTTCTCCTCAGTGTTTACTAAAGAGTGTAGTCCCACTTCTTTGTCCCACTAATTCCTACTCGGGGAAAAATCTGGAGGGAATGGACTTCCCTGATGGAGAAATAAAGAAAAAGATCGCTGACCTAAAGATGAATAAGTCCCCGGGACCGGACGGGTTTCTACCCAAGGTGTGGAAGGAAGTGTGCTATGAAGTGTCACGACATCAGTGCGCTATCTTATACATGTCAATCCACACCGGATGCGTTCCTAGAGACTGGCGTGAGGCGTAGTCGGTAAACTCATGGGAAGCATGATAGGGAACAATTTGACGTCGTATTTAGAGTCAAACCTGCTACTGAGGAGTTCCCAGCATGGCTTCCCAAGGCAACGGTCATGCCTGACCAACCTTGTGGAATTCTTCCACCTCGTGTTTAGTGAGCACGATTGGGACAAGGCGGTGGATGTGGTTTACTTAGACTTTCAGAAAGCCTTTGATAAGGTACCACACCGCCACCTTCTCCGGAAAGTGCGAGCACTGGGCATAGACGGAAAAGTAGCCTGCTGGATCGAGAACTGGCGCAGTGGCAGACGGCAACGGGTGGTGGTGAATGGCCAGGCTTCTGAGTATGTGCCCATTACTAGTAGATTGCTTCAAGGTTCTGTCTTGGGACCACTACTATTCATAATCTACGTCAACCACATGGACTGTGACATGGTTGCCAAGATTTCCAAATTTTCCGACGATACCAAGCTTGAAATAAACGTTGCAAAGGATGGAAATACTTCCCGCCTGCAGGAAGATCTTGGGAAGATTGGGGAGTGGTCGGATACGTGGCAAATGCCTTTTAACGTGAACAAATGCAAAGTGATGCATATCGGCCACAGAAACCCCCAATCTCATTATATCCTTAAGGGCACTGCTCTTGAATCGAGTGACACTGAGAAGGACTTGGGTGTTACTATCACTAGCACCCTCAAGTTCTCGAAACACTACAACGAGGCAGAGAAGAAAGCCCAAAGGATGTTAGGCTACATAAAGCGCCAGTTTGGATACCGTAACAAGGAGATAGTACTTTGTCTGTACAACTCCCTCTTTCAGCAGCAGCTGGAGTAAGCCGTACAATTTTGGCGTCCTTCGTTTCGAAAGGACATCGCAAGGTTGGAACGCGTACAAGCTAGGGCAACCAAACTGATTCCCTCTATCCGACATAAAAGTTATGAGGATAGACTAAGGGAATTAAATCGGTTCTCGCTGGAAACCCGTAGACTGCGTAGTCAGCTCATCGAAGTTTTCAAAATACTTCGAGGGTTTGACAATGTTGACTACCGGGATATTTTCACACTGAGTAAAAAACAGAACGCGCAATCACGGCTTCAAACTTGAACTGAAGCGTTACAACCGCAATCTGTGTAGAAATTTTTTCACTTACATTTTTTGCGGTATGTAAAACGCACTTCCAGGAGAAGTTTTCAACAGTGAATCTGTTGACCAGTTCAAGTGAAGACTAGATAAAGTCTTGAAAAGTGGCCGTTTAGGGACTCAAAACAATTGAGCAGCCATGTGCCTGCTCGATTGCTTGTCCAAATGTACCCTCCTTGAATGGACCGTAAGGTCTCCTAGGGTACCTTCTCTTCTTGTTGTTACTCCTTGTTGTTACACTCTCTCTCTCTCTCTCTGTCTGTCTCTCTCTCTCTCTCTCTCTCTCTCTCTCTCTCTCTCTCTCTTATTTAAAGAAAGTAGAGGAAGAGGTGACGCCTACTTGTCGCGGGAAGAGAGCTTGTGTGTACATTTGACTTTTCGAGCTATGTCCGCGGAGGTACCTTTTCTGGGTACCTCTGGTAGGGCTTTCCTTTTCGATTTGGTCGGAAACTAGGTTCCAGACTAAGTGCGTCAGTCATTCCTTTTTTTACTCTACCCTTCTCCTATTTAACTTTTATCCTATCTCTCCCACTTATCCGAAAAAAAAGCCTACTCCTATCATGTCACTTTTTCCTTTTTTCCCTCTATCTACATATTAGGACCTGGCAGCTACCTCACGCGTCAGAAGATAGGCTTTGAATCCTCTATAAAAAACGCCAATCAACGTACACTGGTTGCGAGAGACGAGGACTAGAGGTGTCCTAGGCATTGGGGCACGATGAATGGGATGAGGGTAGTGCCCCGTTAACTCTTCCCTGGCGCGTAATTATTTACCGTTTCCAGTGCCCGTTAACGGGTGCCTCTGGTAGCATTGGTCCGAGATGACGGCCCTTTGTTTCAAGGTTGGTTGCCAGGCCAATAAAAAGCCTTATGACGAGTCTCTTGGTGGGGCGAGATATCCATTGAACGCTGCTCTGAGATCCTGGCCGTTGTAAGGGGAACTAGTAGGAGTTGAGTAAGGGGCGTGCTTCGTTGTTGTTTACCTGGTGACAAATTGATGGCCCCTTTGATGATCGTCTGTGCTGGTTGGTTAGGAGTCACGGCACGCCGAGGCTTGATGACTCGGTCGGTAACAACTGCAGCACATGGAGTGTGCCTTCTGCAAGATCCGAAACGTCTCCGATCGATAGGCGGAGAGCGACTCACGAGGGGAGAACTCACCAACCCCCTTTTTTCTATTGATTGGTCACAATTTTTGAAAGAGAGAAGGTGTTCAAAATGACCGGCAAGAAAAGATCAGGAGCTCTAAAATACACGTGCGCAATATGCCACATAGATAAGTGGTGCGTGGACTTCCTAGAGGGGTGTTTTTCGAAATGCCACCCAGAAAGTATATGCACCGACTGCATCCTTAAAGGAGAGGTCTGAGAGGCAGTATCATACTGCAATAAACTTAAGGATCCATTCACAACCTCTGAAGAAAAATCTAGTGCGCTGGCAAGTAAAGTACAGACCCTAGGAAGGCAGCACCCGCCTCAGATTCGGCGTTCGAGGAAAAAATCCTAGAGCTAGCCTCTAAAATAGAGGCTTAGTCAGCTCAAGCTCGAGACAAAAGTCCCACTTACTTGGGTGGTGTCGCCGATGTGACTCCAACCCAAGGAGGTGAAACTGCTTTGGCAGCTTCACTTCTGCCATGCGGAGCCAATGAGAAAATGAAAAAGAAAATGAAAAAAATGACCTTAATGCTGCTCACCCCAATGTAGAGGATTCGAGCGTTACTGGTGTGCAAGGGAAAGTGGAAAGAGACGAAGAGAAAAGAGAAAAGGAAGAAGAGAAAAAATAAAGACAAGAAAAAAAGGGTGAAGAAGAAAAAAAAGAAAAATGTAGAGATACAAGAGGAAAGCGGCAAGTCGCTTCCGAAGGGAAAGAATAAGTCTCCTGCTGACAAATGTGCAAGAGTCACCCTTCTTGGTGATTCTCAAGCACGGGTCCTGCAGTCTTGTCTAGCGTCCCGCCTTCGTACAAGTGTGAATGTAAGCTGCCTGTCAGGATGTGGTAACCACCACATCAGAGTAGAGGCTTAGAAATCACAGATTTCGGAGAACTCAATCGTTGCTCTGATCGTCAGTGGAAACGACCTCTACCTGAGAGGAGGTAGGGTAGGCCCTACAGATAAAATCCTTTACACAGTCATGAGTGCCGTAGACCACTGTGGGCTGAAAACTTGCAAGCGTGTGGTAGTCGGGATGCTCCCGAGGAGAGGTCCAACACGGACCGCTCACTCGATGAATGTGTCTTTAAACCGGTGCCTAGCAGATTTGTGTACGGCAAAGGGGGTCTTTTTTGTGGACCCGTACTGCACCTTTTATGGTAGAAATGATCTCTACCAAAGGGATTGGGTACATCTTTCCTTTAAAAGAAAGGTTTTTCTGACAAACATGATCCAGGATGTCGTAGAGAGAACCGAAAGGAGTATCCGGCCCAGAGTGTGGGCGGACGTACGCCAGTACGCCCGTTTCACTCCAGGAACGACCTTCTCAGAGGTCGCAAAAAGGGATGCCTCGCAAACAAACAAGCCAAGAAACGGAAGAGCGTAGGGATTCCTACAGTCGAGGACTCCCTGAAAGTTCTTCTGTTTAATGCGAGGTCAATGAGGAACAATTTTCCTGAGCTCCGTGGTCTCGTAGCGACGAAAGAACGCGAAATGGTAGCCATAACAGAATCGTGGATAAAAACCTCAAACCAAGCGTTTGAAGGCAAATTCACGGTTCCTGGCTACCAACTCTTCCACAAGGATAGGCCAGGCAGAGAGGGTGGTGGTGTAATGTTGTATGTCAAGATACAATCAAATCTACGAACTCCAACATTATATCCGATCACGAGCTCCTAGGCGTTGACCTAGATATAAGTCCTGTCAGATACAGGACCCTGGTGCTTTACTGACCCCCTTCCCAACCCGTTGATAAGGACAGGGAACTGTACCAGCTGCTGGGTGAGCTTGTTCAAGGCAGAGTTTGCATCGTTATGGGCGACTTCAACAGACAAGTTGACTGGGAAACCAAAGCAGCATGTGGCGAGAGCGCGCTACTCCTGGAGTTCGCCAACACCGAGTTCCTCATTTAATGGGTCAGAGAACCGACGCGAGGAGACAATATCCTCGACTTGGTCTTCACCTCTAAGGATGATATCGTTGAGGATGTCTCTGTAGGCGAAGAGCTCGGTGGCAGTAATCACCAGCTAGTTAGATTTACCGTCAAGATCCCGAAGGTAAGGTTTGTTGTAAGTCAATCAAGGAAACTTGACTTGAGAAGAGCAGACTTTGCAAGCCTTCAACCTGGGCTGACTGATGTGACGCTAGTGGTATGCGAAGAGGTTGAGGATTCATGGAACACTTCCCAAAATAAATTCATGAGACTTCAATCAAGTTGCATCCCTCTGAAATGCCTCCGTCGGTCTTCTGTTATAACTTAAGTGGTTTAATCGAGAAATCGGCAAACTGCTTAGGAAGAAGAGAAATGCGTATCGGCAATCGAAGATCTCAGGTGCTTTTGACAAGTACCAGAGACTAGCCAGGAGAGTGAAGTCCAGCATAAGGGCGGCTAAGCGTACTGACAAACTTCGAGTGGCAAGACTCTGCAAGGAGAATCCAAAGGAGTTCTTCGGCTATGTAAATAGCCGTAAACCAATCCATCGTAGGATTGGGCCCTAAGTGGACGAGGAGGGTGCATTAACTCACTCAGATGCAGAAAATGCTAACCTTCTTAATGACTACTTCTCCTCAGTGTTTACTAAAGAGTGTAGTCCCACTTCTTTGTCCCACTAATTCCTACTCGGGGAAAAATCTGGAGGGAATGGACTTCCCTGATGGAGAAATAAAGAAAAAGATCGCTGACCTAAAGATGAATAAGTCCCCGGGACCGGACGGGTTTCTACCCAAGGTGTGGAAGGAAGTGTGCTATGAAGTGTCACGACATCAGTGCGCTATCTTATACATGTCAATCCACACCGGATGCGTTCCTAGAGACTGGCGTGAGGCGTAGTCGGTAAACTCATGGGAAGCATGATAGAGAACAATTTGACGTCGTATTTAGAGTCAAACCTGCTACTGAGGAGTTCCCAGCATGGCTTCCCAAGGCAACGGTAATGCCTGACCAACCTTGTGGAATTCTTCCACTTCGTGTTTAGTGAGCACGATTGGGACAAGGCGGTGGATGTGGTTTACTTAGACTTTCAGAAAGCCTTTGATAAGGTACCACACCGCCGCCTTCTCCGGAAAGTGCGAGCACTGGGCATAGACGGAAAAGTAGCCTGCTGGATCGAGAACTGGCGCAGTGGCAGACGGCAACGGGTGGTGGTGAATGGCCAGGCTTCTGAGTATGTGCCCATTACTAGTAGACTGCCTCAAGGTTCTGTCTTGGGACCACTACTATTCATAATCTACGTCAACCACATGGACGGTGACATGGTTGCCAAGATTTCCAAATTTTCCGACGATACCAAGCTTGGAATAAACGTTGCAAAGGAAAGAAATACTTCCCGCCTGCAGGAAGATCTTGGGAAGATTGGGGAGTGGTCGGATACGTGGCAAATGCCTTTTAACGTGAACAAATGCAAAGTGATGCATATCGGCCACAGAAACCCCCAATCTCATTATATCCTTAAGGGCACTGCTCTTGAATCGAGTGACACTGAGAAGGACTTGGGTGTTACTATCACTAGCACCCTCAAGTTCTCGAAACACTGCATCGAGGCAGAGAAGAAAGCCCAAAGGATGTTAGGCTACATAAAGCGCCAGTTTGGATACCGTAACAAGGAGATAGTACTTTGTCTGTACAACTCCCTCGTTCAGCAGCAGCTGGAGTAAGCCGTACAATTTTGGCGTCCTTCGTTTCGAAAGGACATCGCAAGGTTGGAACGCGTACAAGCTAGGGCAACCAAACTGATTCCCTCTATCCGACATAAAAGTTATGAGGATAGACTAAGGGAATTAAATCGGTTCTCGCTGGAAACCCGTAGACTGCGTGGTCAGCTTATCGAAGTTTTCAAAATACTTCGAGGGTTTGACAATGTTGACTACCGGGATATTTTCACACTGAGTAAAAAACAGAACGCGCAATCACGGCTTCAAACTTGAACTGAAGCGTTACAACCGCAATCTGTGTAGAAATTTTTTCACTTACATTTTTTGCGGTATGTAAAACGCACTTCCAGGAGAAGTTTTCAACAGTGAATCTGTTGACCAGTTCAAGTGAAGACTAGATAAAGTCTTGAAAAGTGGCCGTTTAGGGACTCAAAACAATTGAGCAGCCATGTGCCTGCTCGATTGCTTGTCCAAATGTACCCTCCTTGAATGGACCCTAAGGTCTCCTAGGTTACCTTCTCTCCTTGTTGTTACTCCTTGTTGTTACACCCTCTCTCTCTCTGTATGTCTCTCTCTATCTCTCTCTCTCTCTCTCTCTCTCTCTCTCTCTCTCTCTTATTTAAAGAAAGTAGAGGAAGAGGTGACGCCTACTTGTCGCGGGAAGAGAGCTTGTGTGTACATTTGACTTTTCGAGCTATGTCCGCGGAGGTACCTTTTCTGGGTACCTCTGGTAGGGCTTTCCTTTTCGATTTGGTCGGAAACTAGGTTCCAGACTAAGTGCGTCAGTCATTCCTTTTTTTACTCTACCCTTCTCCTATTTAACTTTTATCCTATCTCTCCCACTTATCCGAAAAAAAAGCCTACTCCTATCATGTCACTTTTTCCTTTTTTCCCTCTATCTACATATTAGGACCTGGCAGCTACCTCACGCGTCAGAAGATAGGCTTTGAATCCTCTATAAAAAACGCCAATCAACGTACACTGGTTGCGAGAGACGAGGACTAGAGGTGTCCTAGGCATTGGGGCACGATGAATGGGATGAGGGTAGTGCCCCGTTAACTCTTCCCTGGCGCGTAATTATTTACCGTTTCTAGTGCCCGTTAACGGGTGCCTCTGGTAGCATTGGTCCGAGATGACGGCCCTTTGTTTCTAGGTTGGTTGCCAGGCCAATAAAAAGCCTTGGGACGAGTCTCTTGGTGGGGCGAGATATCCATTGAACGCTGCTCTGAGATCCTGGCCGTTGTAAGGGGAACTAGTAGGAGTTGAGTAAGGGGCGTGCTTCGTTGTTGTTTACCTGGTGACAAATTGATGGCCCCTTTGATGATCGTCTGTGCTGGTTGGTTAGGAGTCACGGCACGCCGAGGCTTGATGACTCGGTCGGTACCAACTGCAGCACATGGAGCGTGCCTTCTGCAAGATCCGAAACGTCTCCGATCGATAGGCGGAGAGCGACTCACGAGGGGAGAACTCACCAACCCCCTTTTTCCTATTGATTGGTCACAATTTTTGAAAGAGAGAAGGTGTTCAAAATGACCGGCAAGAAAAGATCAGGAGCTCTAAAATACACGTGCGCAATATGCCACATAGATAAGTGGTGCGTGGACTTCCTAGAGGGGTGTTTTTCGAAATGCAACCCAGAAAGTATATGCACCGACTGCATCCTTAAAGGAGAGGTCTAAGAGGCAGTATCATACTGCAATAAACTTAAGGATCCATTCACAACCTCTGAAGAAAAATCTAGTGCGCTGGCAAGTAAAGTACAGACCCTAGGAAGGCAGCACCCGCCTCAGATTCGGCGTTCGAGGAAAAAATCCTAGAGCTAGCCTCTAAAATAGAGGCTTAGTCAGCTCAAGCTCGAGACAAAAGTCCCACTTACTTGGGTGGTGTCGCCGATGTGACTCCAACCCAAGGAGGTAAAACTGCTTTGGCAGCCCCACTTCTGCCATGCGGAGCCAATGAGAAAAAGAAAAAGAAAATGAAAAAAATGACCTAAATGCTGCTCACCTTAATGTAGAGGATTCGAGCGTTACTGGTGTGCAAGGGAAAGTGGAAAGAGACGAAGAGAAAAGAGAAAAGGAAGAAGAGAAAAAATAAAGACAAGAAAAAAAGGGTGAAGAAGAAAAAAAAGAAAAATGTAGAGATACAAGAGGAAAGCGGCAAGTCGCTTCCGAAGGGAAAGAATAAGTCTCCTGCTGACAAATGTGCAAGAGTCACCCTTCTTGGTGATTCTCAAGCACGGGTCCTGCAGTCTTGTCTAGCGTCCCGCCTTCGTACAAGTGTGAATGTAAGCTGCCTGTCAGGATGTGGTAACCACCACATCAGAGTAGAGGCTTAGAAATCACAGATTTCGGAGAACTCAATCGTTGCTCTGATCGTCAGTGGAAACGACCTCTACCTGAGAGGAGGTAGGGTAGGCCCTACAGATAAAATCCTTTACACAGTCATGGGTGCCGTAGACGACTGTGGGCTGAAAACTTGCAAGCGTGTGGTAGTCGGGATGCTCCCGAGGAGAGGTCCAACACGGACCGCTCACTCGATGAATGTGTCTTTAAACCGGTGCCTAGCAGATTTGTGTACGGCAAAGGGGGTCTTTTTTGTGGACCCGTACTGCACCTTTTATGGTAGAAATGATCTCTACCAAAGGGATTGGGTACATCTTTCCTTTAAAAGAAAGGTTTTTCTGACAAACATGATCCAGGATGTCGTAGAGAGAACCGAAAGGAGTATCCGGCCCAGAGTGTGGGCGGACGTACGCCAGTACGCCCGTTTCAATCCAGGAACGACCTTCTCAGAGGTCGCAAAAAGGGATGCCTCGCAAACAAACAAGCCAAGAAACGGAAGAGCGTAGGGATTCCTACAGTCGAGGACTCCCTGAAAGTTCTTCTGTTTAATGCGAGGTCAATGAGGAACAATTTTCCTGAGCTCCGTGGTCTCGTAGCGACGAAAGAACGCGAAATGGTAGCCATAACAGAATCGTGGATAAAAACTTCAAACCAAGCGTTTGAAGGCAAATTCACGGTTCCTGGCTACCAACTCTTCCACAAGGATAGGCCAGGCAGAGAGGGTGGTGGTGTAATGTTGTATGTCAAGATACAATCAAATCTACGAACTCCAACATTATATCCGATCACGAGCTCCTAGGCGTTGACCTAGATATAAGTCCTGTCAGATACAGGACCCTGGTGCTTTACAGACCCCTTCCCAACCCGTTGATAAGGACAGGGAACTGTACCAGCTGCTGGGTGAGCTTGTTCAAGGCAGAGTTTGCATCGTTATGGGCGACTTCAACAGACAAGTTGACTGGGAAACCAAAGCAGCATGTGGCGAGAGCGCGCTACTCCTGGAGTTCGCCAACACCGAGTTCCTCATTTAATGGGTCAGAGAACCGACGCGAGGAGACAATATCCTCGACTTGGTCTTCACCTCTAAGGATGATATCGTTGAGGATGTCTCTGTAGGCGAAGAGCTCGGTGGCAGTAATCACCAGCTAGTTAGATTTACCGTCAAGATCCCGAAGGTAAGGTTTGTTGTAAGTCAATCAAGGAAACTTGACTTCAGAAGAGCAGACTTTGCAAGCCTTCAACCTGGGCTGACTGATGTGACGCTAGTGGTATGCGAAGAGGTTGAGGATTCATGGAACACTTCCCAAAATAAATTCATGAGACTTCAATCAAGTTGCATCCCTCTGAAATGCCTCCGTCGGTCTTCTGTTATAACTTAAGTGGTTTAATCGAGAAATCGGCAAACTGCTTAGGAAGAAGAGAAATGCATATCGGCAATCGAAGATCTCAGGTGCTTTTGACAAGTACCAGAGACTAGCCAGGAGAGTGAAGTCCAGCATAAGGGCGGCTAAGCGTACTGACAAACTTCGAGTGGCAAGACTCTGCAAGGAGAATCCAAAGGAGTTCTTCGGCTATGTAAATAGCCGTAAACCAATCCATCGTAGGATTGGGCCCTAAGTGGACGAGGAGGGTGCATTAACTCACTCAGATGCAGAAAATGCTAACCTTCTTAATGACTACTTCTCCTCAGTGTTTACTAAAGAGTGTAGTCCCACTTCTTTGTCCCACTAATTCCTACTCGGGGAAAAATCTGGAGGGAATGGACTTCCCTGATGGAGAAATAAAGAAAAAGATCGCTGACCTAAAGATGAATAAGTCCCCGGGACCGGACGGGTTTCTACCCAAGGTGTGGAAGGAAGTGTGCTATGAAGTGTCACGACATCAGTGCGCTATCTTATACATGTCAATCCACACCGGATGCGTTCCTAGAGACTGGCGTGAGGCGTAGTCGGTAAACTCATGGGAAGCATGATAGGGAACAATTTGACGTCGTATTTAGAGTCAAACCTGCTACTGAGGAGTTCCCAGCATGGCTTCCCAAGGCAACGGTAATGCCTGACCAACCTTGTGGAATTCTTCCACTTCGTGTTTAGTGAGCACGATTGAGACAAGGCGGTGGATGTGGTTTACTTAGACTTTCAGAAAGCCTTTGATAAGGTACCACACCGCCGCCTTCTCCGGAAAGTGCGAGCACTGGGCATAGACGGAAAAGTAGCCTGCTGGATCGAGAACTGGCGCAGTGGCAGACGGCAACGGGTGGTGGTGAATGGCCAGGCTTCTGAGTATGTGCCCATTACTAGTAGACTGCCTCAAGGTTCTGTCTTGGGACCACTACTATTCATAATCTACGTCAACCACATGGACGGTGACATGGTTGCCAAGATTTCCAAATTTTCCGACGATACCAAGCTTGGAATAAACGTTGCAAAGGAAAGAAATACTTCCCGCCTGCAGGAAGATCTTGGGAAGATTGGGGAGTGGTCGGATACGTGGCAAATGCCTTTTAACGTGAACAAATGCAAAGTGATGCATATCGGCCACAGAAACCCCCAATCTCATTATATCCTTAAGGGCACTGCTCTTGAATCGAGTGACACTGAGAAGGACTTGGGTGTTACTATCACTAGCACCCTCAAGTTCTCGAAACACTGCATCGAGGCAGAGAAGAAAGCCCAAAGGATGTTAGGCTACATAAAGCGCCAGTTTGGATACCGTAACAAGGAGATAGTACTTTGTCTGTACAACTCCCTCGTTCAGCAGCAGCTGGAGTAAGCCGTACAATTTTGGCGTCCTTCGTTTCGAAAGGACATCGCAAGGTTGGAACGCGTACAAGCTAGGGCAACCAAACTGATTCCCTCTATCCGACATAAAAGTTATGAGGATAGACTAAGGGAATTAAATCGGTTCTCGCTGGAAACCCGTAGACTGCGTGGTCAGCTTATCGAAGTTTTCAAAATACTTCGAGGGTTTGACAATGTTGACTACCGGGATATTTTCACACTGAGTAAAAAACAGAACGCGCAATCACGGCTTCAAACTTGAACTGAAGCGTTACAACCGCAATCTGTGTAGAAATTTTTTCACTTACATTTTTTGCGGTATGTAAAACGCACTTCCAGGAGAAGTTTTCAACAGTGAATCTGTTGACCAGTTCAAGTGAAGACTAGATAAAGTCTTGAAAAGTGGCCGTTTAGGGACTCAAAACAATTGAGCAGCCATGTGCCTGCTCGATTGCTTGTCCAAATGTACCCTCCTTGAATGGACCCTAAGGTCTCCTAGGTTACCTTCTCTCCTTGTTGTTACTCCTTGTTGTTACACCCTCTCTCTCTCTGTATGTCTCTCTCTCTCTCTCTCTCTCTCTCTCTCTCTCTCTCTCTCTCTCTCTCTCTCTTATTTAAAGAAAGTAGAGGAAGAGGTGACGCCTACTTGTCGCGGGAAGAGAGCTTGTGTGTACATTTGACTTTTCGAGCTATGTCCGCGGAGGTACCTTTTCTGGGTACCTCTGGTAGGGCTTTCCTTTTCGATTTGGTCGGAAACTAGGTTCCAGACTAAGTGCGTCAGTCATTCCTTTTTTTACTCTACCCTTCTCCTATTTAACTTTTATCCTATCTCTCCCACTTATCCGAAAAAAAAGCCTACTCCTATCATGTCACTTTTTCCTTTTTTCCCTCTATCTACATATTAGGACCTGGCAGCTACCTCACGCGTCAGAAGATAGGCTTTGAATCCTCTATAAAAAACGCCAATCAACGTACACTGGTTGCGAGAGACGAGGACTAGAGGTGTCCTAGGCATTGGGGCACGATGAATGGGATGAGGGTAGTGCCCCGTTAACTCTTCCCTGGCGCGTAATTATTTACCGTTTCTAGTGCCCGTTAACGGGTGCCTCTGGTAGCATTGGTCTGAGATGACGGCCCTTTGTTTCTAGGTTGGTTGCCAGGCCAATAAAAAGCCTTGGGACGAGTCTCTTGGTGGGGCGAGATATCCATTGAACGCTGCTCTGAGATCCTGGCCGTTGTAAGGGGAACTAGTAGGAGTTGAGTAAGGGGCGTGCTTCGTTGTTGTTTACCTGGTGACAAATTGATGGCCCCTTTGATGATCGTCTGTGCTGGTTGGTTAGGAGTCACGGCACGCCGAGGCTTGATGACTCGGTCGGTACCAACTGCAGCACATGGAGCGTGCCTTCTGCAAGATCCGAAACGTCTCCGATTGATAGGCGGAGAGCGACTCACGAGGGGAGAACTCACCAACCCCCTTTTTCCTATTGATTGGTCACAATTTTTGAAAGAGAGAAGGTGTTCAAAATGACCGGCAAGAAAAGATCAGGAGCTCTAAAATACACGTGCGCAATATGCCACATAGATAAGTGGTGCGTGGACTTCCTAGAGGGGTGTTTTTCGAAATGCCACCCAGAAAGTATATGCACCGACTGCATCCTTAAAGGAGAGGTCTGAGAGGCAGTATCATACTGCAATAAACTTAAGGATCCATTCACAACCTCTGAAGAAAAATCTAGTGCGCTGGCAAGTAAAGTACAGACCCTAGGAAGGCAGCACCCGCCTCAGATTCGGCGTTCGAGGAAAAAATCCTAGAGCTAGCCTCTAAAATAGAGGCTTAGTCAGCTCAAGCTCGAGACAAAAGTCCCACTTACTTGGGTGGTGTCGCCGATGTGACTCCAACCCAAGGAGGTGAAACTGCTTTGGCAGCCCCACTTCTGCCATGCGGAGCCAATGAGAAAAAGAAAAAGAAAATGAAAAAAATGACCTAAATGCTGCTCACCTTAATGTAGAGGATTCGAGCGTTACTGGTGTGCAAGGGAAAGTGGAAAGAGACGAAGAGAAAAGAGAAAAGGAAGAAGAGAAAAAATAAAGACAAGAAAAAAAGGGTGAAGAAGAAAAAAAAGAAAAATGTAGAGATACAAGAGGAAAGCGGCAAGTCGCTTCCGAAGGGAAAGAATAAGTCTCCTGCTGACAAATGTGCAAGAGTCACCCTTCTTGGTGATTCTCAAGCACGGGTCCTGCAGTCTTGTCTAGCGTCCCGCTTTCGTACAAGTGTGAATGTAAGCTGCCTGCCAGGATGTGGTAACCACCACATCAGAGTAGAGGCTTAGAAATCACAGATTTCGGAGAGCTCAATCGTTGCTCTGATCGTCAGTGGAAACGACCTCTACCTGAGAGGAGGTAGGGTAGGCCCTACAGATAAAATCCTTTACACAGTCATGGGTGCCGTAGACGACTGTGGGCTGAAAACTTGCAAGCGTGTGGTAGTCGGGATGCTCCCGAGGAGAGGTCCAACACGGACCGCTCACTCGATGAATGTGTCTTTAAACCGGTGCCTAGCAGATTTGTGTACGGCAGAGGGGGTCTTTTTTGTGGACTCGTACTGCACCTTTTATGGTAGAAATGATCTCTACCAAAGGGATGAACCACATCTTTCCTTTAAAGGAAAGGCCTTTCTCTCGAACATGATCCAGGATGTCGTAGAGAGGACCGAAAGGAGTATTCGGCCCAGAGTGTAGGCGGACGTACGCCAGTACGCCGGTGTCACTCCAGGAACGACCTTCTCAGAGGTCGCAAAAAGGGGTGCCTCGCAAACAAACAAGCCGAGAAACGGAAGAGCGTAGGGAGTTCTACAGTTGGGGACTCCCTGAAAGTTCTTCTGTTTAATGCGAGGTAAATCAAGAACAAGTTCCCGGAGCTCCATGGCCTCGTAGCGACGGAAGAACCCGAAATGGCAGCCATAACAGAATCGTGGATAAAAACCTTAAACTGATAATTTGAAGGCGAATTCACGGTTCCTGGCTACCAACTATTTCACAAAGATAGGCCAGACAGAGAGGTGGGGAGTGTAATGTTGTATATCAAGGATACAATCAAATCTACTAACTCCAACATTATATCCGATTACGAGCTTCTAGGCGTTGACCTAGAGATAGGTCCTTTCAGCTAAAGGACCCTGGTGCTTTACAGAGCCCCTTCCCAACCCGTTAAGAAGGACATGGAACTGTACCAGCTGCTGGGTGAGCTTGTTTAAGGCACAGTGTGCATCATTATGGGCGAATTCGCAGACAAGTTTACTGGGAAACCATAGCAGCCTGTGGCGAGAGTGCGCTTCTCCTGGAGTTCGCCAACAACGAGTCCTCACTCAATGGGTCAGAGAACCGACGAGAAGAAACAATATCATTGATTTGAACTTTACCTCTTAGGATGATTTTGTTGAGGATATCTCTGTAGGCGAAGAGCTCGGTGGCAGTAATCACCAGCTAGTTAGATTAAGCGTCAAGATCTTGAAGGTAGGGTCTGTTGCTTGTCAATCAAGAAAACTCAACTTGAGAAGAGCAGAATTTGCAAGCCTTGGTGCTGGGCTGACTGATGTAAGGCTAGCGGTATGCGAAGATGTTGAGGATTCGTAGAACAATTTCAAAAATAAATTCATAAGTCTACAATCAAGTTGCATCCCTCTGAAATGCCTCCGTTGGTCTTCTGTTCAACCAAAGTGGTATAATCGAGAAATCGGCCAACTGCTTAGGAAGAACAGGAATTCGAACAAGCTAACGAAGATCTCGTGTGCTTTTGACGAGTACCACCAGGCTAGCCAGAAGAGTGAAGTCCAGAATAAGGGTGGCTAAGCCTACTGAGGAACTCAGAGTGGCGAGACTCTGCTAGGAGAATCCCAAGGAGTTCTTTGGCTATGTAAATAGCCGTAAACCAATCCATCGTAGGATTGGGCCCTTAATGGACGAGGAGGGTGCATAAACTCCGTCAGATGCAGAAAATGCTAACCTTCTCAATGACTACTTCTCTTCAGTGTTTACTAAAGTGTGTGGTCCCATCACCGAGCCCACGGATTCCTACTGAGGGGAAAAGCTGGAGGCAATGGACTTCACCGAAGGAGAAATAAAGAAAAAGATCGCTGACTTAAAGACAAATAAGTCCCCGGGACCGGACGGGTTTCTACCCAAGGTGTGGAAGGAAGTGTGCTATGAAGTGTCACGACATCAGTGCGCTATCTTTAACATGTCAATCCGGACCGGATGCGTTCCTAGAGACTGGCATGAGGCGGAGGTGACTCCAATCTTCAAGAAAGGAGACACCAGCCATCCGTCAAACTACCGACCTATCAGTCTGACTTTGATAGTCGGTAAACTAATGGAAAGCATAATGATGGACAATTTGACGTCGTATTTAGAAAGCTAACCTGCTACTGAGGAGTTCCCAGCACGGCTTCCGTAGGCAACGGTCATGCCTGACGAACTTTATGGAATTCTTCCACTTCGTGTTCAGTGAACACGATCGGGACAAGGCGGTGGATGTGGTTTACTTAGACTTTCAGGGAGCCTTTGATAAGGTACCACACCGCTGCTTTCTCCGAAAAAGTGCGAGCGCTAGGCATAGACGGGAACGTAGCCGGCTGGATCGAGAACTGGCTAAGTGGCAGACAGCAGATAAGGTGGTGGTGAATGGACAGGCTTCTGAGTGAATGCCGGTTACTGGAGGGCTGCCTCAAGGTTCTGTACTGGGACCACTACTATTCATCATCTACGTCAATGACGGTGACATAGTTGCCAAGATTTCCAAATTTGCCGACGATACCAAGATTGGTATGAACGTTGCAAAGGATAAAATACTGCCCGCCTGCAGGGAGATCTGGGGAAGATTGGGAAATGGTCGGACACGTGGCAAATGCCTTTTAACGTGAACAAATGCAAAGTAATGCATATCGGCAACGGAAACCCCCAATCTCATTATATCCTTAAGGGCAGTGCTCTTAAAATCGAGTGACACTGAGAAGGACTTGGGTAACACTATCACTAGCGACCTCAAGTTCTCGAAACAGGGCATCGAGGCAGAGAAGAAAGCCTAAAGGATGTTAGGCTACATAAAGCGCCAGTTAGGATACCGTAACAAGGAGATAGTACTTTGTCTGTACAACTCCCTCGTTTGGCCCACCTGTAGTATGCCGTACAATTTTGGAGTCCTTCGTTTCAAAAGGACATCGCAAGGTTGAAACGCGTACAAGCTAGGGCAACCAAACTGATTCCCTCTATCCGACATAAAAGTTATGAGGATAGACTAAGGGAATTAAATCGGTTCTCGCTGGAAACCCGTAGACTGCGTGGTCAGCTCATCAAAGTTTTCAAAATACTTCGAGGGTTTGACAATGTTAACTACCGGGATACTTTCACACTGAGTGAGAACAGAACGCGCAATCACGGCTTCAAACTTGAACTTAAGCGTTACAACCGCAATCTGTGTGGAATTTTTTTTTCAATTACAGTATTTGCGTTATGTGGAACGTACTTCCAGTGGAAGTTGTCAAGAGCGAATCTGTTGACCAGTTCAAGTAAAGACTTTACAAGGTCTTGAAAAGTGGCCGTTTAGGGACGCAGAACAATTGAGCAGCCATGTGCCCGCTCGATTGCTAGTCCAAAGGGACCCTCCTTTATTGGCCCTTAAGGTCTCCTAGAGTACTTCTTTTCCTTGTTACTCCTTGATACTCTCTCTCTCTTTCCCTTTCCCTTTCCCTTTCCCTTTCCCTTTCCCTTTCTCTTTCTCTCTCTTTCTTTTTCTCTTTTTTTTTTTCTCTTTTTCTTTTTCTTTCTCTTTCTCTTTCTTTCTCTCACTCTTCTCTCTTCCTCTCTCTCTCTCTCTGTTCAAGGCAGAGTTTGCATCGTTATGGGCGTCTTCAACAGACAAGTTGACCTGAAAACCAGAGCAGCCTGTGGCGAGAGCGCGCTACACCTGGAGTTACAAGGAGTTACAAGAAAAGAGAGTACCCTAGGAGACCTTACGGTCCATTCAAAGAGGGTAGCTTTTGACTAGCAATCGATGCGGCACATACCTGCTCAATTGTTTTGCGTCCCTAAACGGCCTTTTTTCAAGACTTTGTCTAGTCTCGATTTGAACTGGTCAACGGTTCACTGTTGACAACTTCCACTGGAAGTGCGTTCCACTTACCGCAGATACTTTAGGTGAAAATATTTCCACACATATTGCGGTTGTAACGCTTAAGTTCAAGTTTGAAGCCATGATTGCGCCTTCTGTTCTCACTCAGTGTGAAAGTATCCCGGTAGTTAACATTGTCGAACCCTCGAAGTATTTGGAAAACTTCGATGAGATGACCACGCAGTCTACGGGTTTCCAGCGAGAACAGATTTAATTCACTTAGTCTATCCTCATAAATTTATGACGAATAGAGGCAACCAGCTCGCTTTCCCTGGCTTGTACGCGTTCCAACCTTGCGATATCCTTTCGAAACGAAGGACTCCAAAATTGTACGGCATACTCCAGGTGCGGCCGAACGAGGGAGTTTCCCGACAAAGTACTATCTCCTTGTTACGGTATCCAAACTGGCGCTCTATGTAGCCTAACATCCTTTGGGCTTTCTTCTCTGCCTCAATGCACTGTTTCGAGAATTTAAGGGCGCTAGGGATAGTTAAACCCAAGTCCTTCTCAGTTTCACAAGATTCAAGATTAGTGCCCTTAAGGATATACTGAGATTGCGGGTTTATGTGGCCTAATATGCATTATTTTGCATTCCCCCACGTTAAAAGGCATTTGACATGTGTCCGACCACTTCACAATCTTCCCAAGATCTTCCTGCAGGTGGGAAGTATTTCCATGCCTTGCAACGGATATACCAAGCTTGGTATCGTCGGCAAATTTGGAAATCTTGGAAACCATGTCACCTTCCATGTCGTTGACGTAGATGATGAATAGTAGTGGTCCCAGGACAGAACCTTAAGGCACCCCGCTAGTTACAGGCACCCACTCAGAAGCCTGTCCATTCACAACCACCCGTTGCCGGCTGCCACTTCGCCAGTTCTCGATCCAGCAGGCTACCTTTCCTTCTATGCCCAGCGCTCGCACTTTCCGGAGAAGGCGGCGGTGTGGTACCTTATCAAAGGCTTTCTGAAAGTGTATGTAGACCACATTTACCGCCTTGTCCCAATCGTGCTTACTGAACACGAAGTGGAAGAATTCCACAAGGTTCGTCAGGCATGACCGTTTCCTTCGGAAGCCGTGCTGGGAACTACTCAGTAGCAGGTTTGACTCTAAATACGACGTCAAATTGTTCCCTATCATGTTTCCCATGAGTTTACCGACTATCGAAGTCAGACGTATAGGTCGGTAGTTTGACGGATGGCTGAGGTCTCCTTTCTTGAAGATCGGAGTCACCTTTGCCTCACGCTAGTCTCTAGGAACGCATCCGGTGTGGATTGACATGTTAAACAAAGCACACAGATGCCATGATACTTCATCGCAAACTTCCTTTAACACCTTGGATAGAAACCTGTCTGGTCCAGGGGACTTATTCATCTTTAGGTCAGCGATCTTTTTCTTTATTTCTCCTTCCGTGAAGTCCATTGCCTCCAGCTTCTCCCCCGAGGAGGAATGTGTCACCTTGGGAATTGGATCACACTATTCAGTAAACACTGAAGAGAAGTAGTTGTGGAGGAGGTTAGCATTTTCTGCATCTGAATGCTTTAATGTCCCCTCCTCATTCATCAAAGGGCCAATCGTTCGACGAATTGGTTTACGGCTTTTTATATATCCACAAAACTCCTTGGGATTCTCTTTACAGAGTCTCGCCACTTGGAGTTCTTCAGACCACTTAGCCGCCCTTATGCTGGACTTCACTATCCTGGCTAGCCTCCGGTATTCGTCAAAGTCACCCGAGATCTTCCATTGCCGGTACACATTTCTCTTCTCCCTAAGCAGTTTCCCGATTTCTCGATTAAACCACTTTGGTTGAACAAAGGACCAACGGCGCAATTTCAGAGGGATGAACGCGACTGAAGACTCATGAATGTGGTTTTGAAACTGTCCTAAGAGTCTTCAACAGCCTCGCACTCTTCTAGCCTCGCGTCAGTCAGTCCCGTGCGTAGACCTGCAAAGTCTGCCCTTCTTAAATCGAGTTTCCTTGATTTACTAGTTGCTGGCTCGGCCTTGGGGACTTTGACTACAAATCTACTTAGTCGGTGGTCACTGCCACCGAGCTCTTCGCCAACAGAGAGGTCCTCAACGATGTCATCCTCAGAGGTGAAAACCAAGTCGAGAATATTTTCTCCTCTCGTTGGCTCTTTCTCCCATTGAGTCAGGTACTCGTTGTTCGTGAACTCTAGGATTAGTACGTTCTCGCCATAGGGTTCTCTGCTTTTTCAGTCAACTTGTGTGTTGAAATTCCCCATGACGATACACACTTTGTCTTCAACAAGTTCTCCTAGTAGCTGATACAGATCTCTGTCCTTTTCAACGAGTTGGGCAGGAGGTCTATAAAGCAACAGGGTCCTGTATTTGGCAGGACCTATCTCTAGGTCAACACCTAGTAGTTCATGGTCGGATACGATGTTGCAATCCGTCGAGTTGAGAGTATCCTTAACATACAACATCACACCGCCACCCACTCTGTCTGGCCTATGTTTCTGGAAAAGCTGGTAACCGGGAATCGTGAATTCACCTTCAAAATCTCGGCTTGAGGTTTTAATCCACGTCTCCTTATGGCCACCATCTCAGGTTCCTCTGTTGCTACGAGGCCACGGAGCTTAAGAAACTTATTCATGATTGACCTTGCGTTGAACAGAAGAACTTTTAGGGAGTCCACCAGTGTAGGACTCCCTAAGCTCTTTCGTTTCCCGGCTCCTTTTATGTGGCAGTACCCCTCTTTGCCACATCTAAGAGCGTCGTTCCAGAAGTGACACGGGCATACAGTCTTATGTCCGCCTTTACTCTGGGTCGGACGCTCCTCTGCGTCCGCTCTACGACATCCTGGATTAAGTTACAGAGTACAGCCTTTCCCTTGAATAAAAGGTGCACTCTGTCCCTTTGGTAAAGGTCGTTTTGACCGTAGAAGGTGCGATAAGGGTCCAGAAAGAAGACCCCTTCCACCGTACAGAGGTCGGACAGGCGCTGGTTCAGCGTCACGTTCCTTGAGTGAGCTGTCCGGCTAGGACCTCTTCTTGGGAGCATCCCTACAACGAACCGTTTACGAGTTTTCAATCCGCAGTCGTCCACGGCTCCCATGACCGTGTTGAAAATTTTCTCGCTGGGGCTTAATTGGCCTCCTCGGAGGTAGAGGTCATTCCCACTCACCATCAAGGCAACGACTGAATTCTTGGAGATCTGAGATTTCTCAGCCTCTAACCTGATGTGGTGGTTTCCCCGTCCTGGCTTGCATCATACCTTCACACTAGTGCGAAGGCGGGCCGCTAGCAGGGGCTGCAAACCTTGTGCTTGGGAATTGCCCACAAGGGTAACCCTTGGACATTTCCGTGCAGAGGTTTGAGGCTTTCCTTGCAGAAGCGTTCTCTCGGTTCCCTCTTTCTTCTCCATCTTATTTTTCTTCTTCTTTTTCTTATTCATCTTTTCCCCCCTATCTTCCTTTGTTACATAGTCTTCTGTTTTTATCTTTTCTTCCTCTGCTTTAACTTTCTCTTTTTCAGCTTTTACTTTCCCCCTTCTTTTCTTTTTTTTGAGGGTTTATCCGTAGCATGGGAACCTAGCTCTGGGGGTAATACTGCAGATGCACTGTTTACTACAGGGCTTGACGTTAGCTCTGCTATTCTGACCTCTAGCCTGCGAATCAGTCCGGCGTGTTATAGTTCAAAGGTGTGTATTTTCTCCTCTAACCTCCTGGATCTTTCCTCGGAAACCCTGCAAGTTTCTTTTTGCTTCTTGATTTAACCGTTTAAAATACAGTCGGTGCAAAAACTGGCGGGTGGCATTTCAAAAAACACCCCTCTGAAAAGTCCATGCACCACTTATCTATGTGGCATATTGCGCACGTGTATTTTAGAGCTCCTAGTCCTTTCTTGCCGGTCATTTTGAACACTCTCTCTCTTTCAATACTTTGCGACCAATCAATGATAAAAGGGGGGGGGGTGAGTTCTCCCCGCGTGAGTCGCTCCCGCCTATTGATCGGAGTCGTTTAAGGAGTCTTCCAGAAGGTACGCTCCATGTGCTGCTGTTCATCCGACTGAGTCGTCAAGCCTCGGCGTGCCGTGGCTCCCAATCAAGCAGCACAGACGGTCCCCGAAGGGGCCATCGATTTGTCACCAGGTGAACAACAACGAAGCACGCCCCTTACTAAACTCCTACTAGTTCCCTTCACAACGGCCAGGATCTCGGAGCAGCGTTCAATGGATATCCCACCCCACAAAGAGACTCGACCCAAGGCTTTTTATTAGCCAGGCAACCAACCTGGGAACAAAGGGCCGTCACCTCGGACCGATGCTAGCAGAGGCACTCGTCAACGGGCACTGGGAACGGTCAATAATTACGCGCCAGGGAAGGGGTTAACAGGGCACTACCTTCATCCCATTCATCTTGCCCCAAAGCCTAGGACCCCTCTAGTCCTAGTCTCTCGCAACCAGTGAGCGTCGATTGGCGTTGTTGATAGAGGCTCCAAAGCCTCTCTTCTGACGCGTGAGGTAGCTGCCAGGTCCTTATATGTAGATAGAGGGAAAAATAGAAAGAGAGACATGATAGGAGTACGCTTTTTTGGTTATTTTTTTGTATAAGTGGAAGAGATAGGATGAAAGTAAAAAAAGGAGAATGATAGAGTAGAAAAAGAAATGACTGACGCACTTAGTCTGGAATCTAGTTTTCGAACAAATCGACAAGAAGAGGCCTATAAGGGGTACCCAGAAGAGGTACCCACGCCGACATAGCTCGAAAAGTTAAAGGTACACACAAGCTTTCCTGTGTGTACCTACAGTATCTGCGGTAAGTGGAACACACTTACAGTGGAAGTTGTGAACAGTGAATCTGTTAACCAGTTTAAGTCAAGACTAGACAAGTTCTTGAAAAGTGGCCGTTTAGGGACGCAAAACAATTCAGCAGCCATGTGCCCGCTTGATTGCGAGTACAAAGGTACCCTCCTTGAAAGGACCGTAAGGTCTTCTAGGGTACCTTCTTTCCTTGTTGTTACTCCTTTATTTTGTTACCTCTCGTCGGAGAACCGACGAGAGGTGACAATATCCTCGACTTGGTCTTCACCTCTGAGGATGATATCGTTGAGGATCACTCTGTAGGCGAAGAACTCGGTGGCAATGATCACCAGATAATTAGATTTACCGTCAAGATCCCGAAGGTAAGGTCTGTTGCCAGTCAATCAAGGAAACTTGACTTGAGAAGAGCAGACTTTGCGAGCCTCCGTGCTGGGCTGACTGATTTAAAGCTAGCGGTATGCTTAGACGTTGAGGATTCGTGGAACAATTTTAAAATTAAGTTTATGAGTCTTCAATCAAGTTGCATCCCTCTGAAATGCCTCCGTCGGTCTTCTGTTCAACCAAAGTGGTTTAATTGAGAAGTCGGCCAACTGCTTAGGAAGAAGAGAAATGCGTACCGGCGATCAAAGATCTCAGGTGCCTTTGACGAGTACCGGAGGCTAGCCAGAAGAGTGAAGTCCAGCATAAGGGCGGCTAAGAGGTCTAAGAATTCCGAGTGGCGAGGCTCTGCTAGGAGAATCCCAAGGAGTTCTTTGGCTATGTAAATAGCCGTAAACCAATCCATCGTAGGATTGGGCCCTTGGTGGACAAGGAGGCTGCATTAACTCAGTCAGATACAGAAAATGTTAACCTGCTCAATGACTGCTTCTCTTCAGTGTTTACTCAAGAGTGTGGTCCCATCCCCCAGCCCACGGATTCCTATTCAGGGGAAAAAGCTGGAAGTAATGGACTTCACCGAAGGAGAAATAAAGAAAAAGATCGCTGACCTAAAGACGAATAAGTCCCCCGGACTGGACGGGTTTCTATCCAAGGTGTTGAAGGAAGTGTGCTATAAAGTATCACGACATCTGTGCGCTATCTTTAACATGTCAATCCGGACCGGATGCTTTCTTAGAGACTGGCATGAGGCAAAGGTGACTCCGATCTTCAAGAAAGGAGACCCAAGCCGTCCGTCAAACTACCGAACCATCAGTCTGACTTCGATAGTCGGTAAACTCATAGAAAGCATCATGGTGGACAAAGTGACGTCCTATTTAGAGTCAAACCTGCTACTGAAGAGTTCCCAGCACGGCTTCCGAAGGAAACGGTCATACCTGACGAACCTAGTGGAATTCTTCCACTTCGTTTTCAGTGAGCACGATCAGGACAAGGCGGTGGATGTGGTCTACCTACACTTTCAGAAAGCCTTTGATAAGGTACCACACCACCGCCTTCTTCGGAAAGTGCGAGCGCTGGGCATAGACGGTAAGTAGCCGGCTGGATCGAGAACTGGCTAAGTGGCAGACGGCAACGGGTGGTGATGAATGGAAAGTCTTCTGAGTGGGTGCCTGTTACTAGCGGGGTGCCTCGAGGTTCTGTCCTAGGACCACTACTATTCATTATCTACGTAAACGACATCGACGGTGACGTGGTTGCCAAGATTTTAAAATTTGCCGACGATACCAAGCTTGGTATGAACGTTGCAAAGTATGTAAATACTGCCCGCCTGCAGGAAGATCTTGGGAAGATTGGGAAGTGGTCCGACACGTAGCAAATGCCTTCTAACGTGGGGAAATGCGAAGTGAAGCATATCAGCCACAGAAACCCGCAATCTCAGTATATCCTTAAGGGCACTGCTATTGAATCCACCGACACTGAGAAGGACTTGGGTGTAGCAACTACTAGTGACCTCAAGTTCTCGAAACAGTGCATTGAGGCGGAGAAAAAGGCCCAAAGGCTGCTAGGCTATATTAAACGCCAGTTTGGTTATCGGAAACCAGGAGATTGTACTGTGCCTGTACAACTCACTTGTCCGACCGCACCTGGAGTATGCCGTCTAATTTTGCAGTCCTTCATTGCGAAAGGACATCGCGAGATTGGAACGCGTACAAGCCAGGGCAACCAAGCTGATTCCCTCTATCCGACATAAAATTAATGAGGATAGACTAAGGGAATTAAATCTGTTCTCGCTGGAAACCCGTAGACTGCGTGGTCAGCTCATCGAAGTGTTCAAAATACTTCGAGGGTTCCACAATGTTGACTACCGGGATATTTTCATACTCAGTGAGAACAGAACGTGCAATCACGGCTTCTAACTTGAACTGAAGCGTTACAACCGCAATCTGTGTCGAAATCTTTTCACTTACAGTATCTGCGGTATGTGGAACGCACTTCCAGTGGAAGTTGTCAACAGTGAATTTGTTGGCCAGTTCAAGTCAAGACTAGACAAAGTCTTGAAAAGTGGCCGTTCAGGGACGTAAAACAATTGAGCAGCCATGTGCCCGCTTGATTGCTAGTCCAAAGGTACTCTCCCTGAATGGACCGTAAGGTCTCCTAGGGTCTCTTCTTCTCGGTTTTTATCCGATATTTTTAGGGCTATCTCCTCTGATTTTTCAATTGTCACCCATTAATTGCAGTGAGCAAAGCATAATTCCTCGTATATCTTATCCTTTACTCGGTATTATCATTTGATGCTATAAAATCATATTTCTGGCATTTGGTCTTATCATGTTGAATTTCCTCTTATATATTTAAATATTTTTCTTAGTTAAAATTTAAAGAATATATTTCTGTTTTCTAAAAAATAAATGATAGAAAATAACCGCCAATAGTATTTTTTTACGTTGACCAATGTTAAATGGGGTATATATTGATATTGATTTTTTACATTGACTTTCACTAAAACTTAACTTTTAACAATGATCTAATATCTGTGAAGATTGTTTGACAACATGGATAGTAATTGACGTTAAGTTGAAAATGCAAAAAAAATATATTTACTCTAATTGTATTAGGCCAAAAAGGATTAGAAGGAAACAATTTATAACTTTCAATTTCTCAATTTTTTCTAGCGTAATTGTCAAATTCTCAGTAAGCTTTTATCTACACTATTTCATTCGCAGGTCTCTTGGATGAGGCAAGTTGGAGAGATGCTTCTGCTTCTTTCCTACGATAAAAACCTTTATGCTATCGACGAGAGGTAAGTCTACAAAGAAGAATACTATTTATTATTGAGAATGGCAAAGCCAAAATAATATTATATGGTCTAATACTTCTGATACCCAGATTTTTCTTTTTGATGGGTAATTGGGTTCTTAATCATTTTGTTACCCTTTTGCAACTAAGGGAAGGTCCAAAACAAGAAACTTCATTGTACCTAGAAAAGGATGAAAAGTGAGGTTATAAATTGCAAAAGGGGTCAAAAGAATCATTTTTCCATCTCGATTCTTTAACGTCATCATATACATGTACATGTGTTCCCCAAATAGTTATACAAACTCTTCAAACAGTTTTTGATGAGAAGTCTAGTCATGAATTTTAAAAGTATATCTGGTGAAAAGGGAGATATTTTTGCCAACCTCTGTAGGCTGATAAGATCATTTAATTTTGGCCTTTCCTCACTGACGCTTTTGGAAATCCTGAGTACTTGGAAGTTAAAACAGTCATAATATATAGTTGAACAAATGAAAAATACAAAACAAAAACATTCCCCATGAAATCGCACGTATATTGTAGCACTAGACTAAAAAGTGATTTATCATTAACTGAATATTTCATCACCTACTTTCTCAGTGCACATTTACCAACAAACGAGGGGTGGTTTAATAAGTTTTGCAATTCAGATATATGGAAACGAGATATGAGGAAAAGTGTTTTATTATTTTTCAATAATATTTTTCAATATAACTACCCTCTTCTTCAATGCACTTGCGCCACTTGTCCCTGAGGCTTCGAATTCCCGACACCCAGAAATCTCCCGACTGCTGTTCAATCACTCCTGGACGGCGAGCTGGACATCTTCATCGTCCCCAAACCGGCGTCCACGCAGTGTAGCCTTGAGCTGGCGGAATAAAAAGTAGTCGCTAGGGGCCAGATCGGGACTTTAAGGGGGATGGTTGAGCTCTTTGAATCCGCACTCGCGCAGGGCAACTTGTGCAACTGTGGCCTTGTGGACTTTGACAACGTTGAAGTCGACCATGGGGCATGAGGTTTCTAGGGACCCAACGGGCAGAGACCTTAGTCATGACCAAATCGTCGTGGATGATGTTGATAATACTTCCATGTGATATTCCAAGTTCTCGCTCGATTTCTTCGACCTTTACTCGTCGATTTTCAAGGATTATCCTCTCTACACGAACCACATTGTCCTTATTGGTCACGTCTGATGGGCGTCTTGGACGGGGATCATCTTCAAGGGACTCGTGACCATGGCGGAACTCCCTATTCCAGCGAGCAATGGTTGCATGGAAGGAGCGGTGTCGGTATACACTGCAACCATGCGTTCCTGGATCTCTTTTGTATTCTTGCCTTCCTTGGTCAAAGATTTGATCAGTGCGCGGTGCTCAACCTTCTCCATTGTTGAAAATTTTGTGACTAACGATTTGCGATCAGCTACTACTTCTTAAATATACCGGGCAGGAGCGTGAGGCTGCAGGTCCCGACTTGTCATAACTTGTCCTAACACCCCCACAAAGAGCCATCCCCCTTCCTCTGTTTTGCCCTATCGATTCGCAAAACTTATTGACCGCCTCTCGTACATGACATGAATACTTTATATCATGCTATTTTGTTATAGCAAACCATTACACATTAACTTTGTCTTTTAGGATAATAATTATCCATTATGGAGGATAATAATTGATTTATTTGTATTATTTACCATGGCACAAAAAAGTTTGATGCTTTAAAGAGAAAAATCATGTATGAAAATGAATTTAGAATTTAGCAAATCAAATTATTCATCTCAGTTTATTCCTCAATAAATAGCTGAAGTCTTATTGAACTTTTCGCTAATGTTATTTTTAAAGGCACACAAATATAAGTTAAAATATCGGGCCACTTTGTTTCCTTTTTCACAATAAAATTTGAAAGAATATGCAGTAATTATCGTTGAAATAATTCTCTTCAATCACTGGCAGTCATGAACATTCTTTTGGTTGCAGGTGGATAGGTAGACTTTTATTTTCAAAGATTTTAATTTGTCTAATTGGTAGAATACAATTATATTGACTCTCTATCTAGAGAAACTCAAAAATATATTGCAAAGGCACCTCAGCCTAGTTTCATAAATCTTTTGAATAATCATTTGTCCCAATAATTTCTAGAACTGAGAATATTTCACCAATATCGTTTTCTTTAGTGATCGGTTACCTGCGTCATCGTTATCTGCTTCAACCTACTTGTCCCCATCGATCTCTTGAGCATATTTCTCATAAAGTAACCGTACAGAAAAACATGCTACAATAATTATATTAGACAGAATTTAATAGCTTTCAATATCTTTGTCGCCTTTTTCTATTTGAGGAAGAATTTCTCCACTACATAGGAAGATGAAAGCAACTCATTATGTTGGATTTAGGTGAGTCTTGAGTACGGAAAACTTATACTATAATCATGGAGTGTCTATTTTCTATTCTTAATCTTATGGAAACATTTTTTGAACTTTAGAATTTATCATGATTTATTATTACAGTTCTGATTTCAATTGGATTACGAGTACATGCTGGAATTAAGAAAAATCTATCATCCTCCAAGTGATAATTATTTCTCAGTTCTTGGTAGCATTTTCTAAGAGTGGTTTCGATAAATACTCTATTGCTTCTATAATATTTTTTTGGACTTGTGGGATTCATTATTACTTCCATAATATATATATATTTTTTCCAAGAGCATTATTAATAAATTTAGTCTGGAATCTTGTGCTCTTAAAATCGTTTTCCTCAGGAGGGTGAGGTTTATGTCCAATACGTCTTCCAGTGTTGATTGAAATTTTCTTCAACCCTTTGCCACGCCTGCTTTGCTTGGTTTGTGTTAATTTATTTATTATTCGTAATTTTTCCTATTTTTTAGCTCACTTCGTCTTATTAGGTAATTTTTTGTTAGCCATAACATTGGAATATCCTTTTTTATCTCTTTCACATTGGACTAGTGAATTATTGCTCACAACCCGTATAACAGCACCGGATCAATCAAATTTGATCCAATGTAACTTGTATATAGTTGTGGAGTATTCATTAAGTTAAATTAACGTACCATAGCAGTTTGTGTCGCCCCTGTTTGGCTAAGTCATTCTTGTGGTAATTTTATATTTTTTCTTTTTACGATACTAATTATGGTGATAGACTACTCACGAGTTTTGTAGCAGTAGCTTAGCTGATGACCTAAATTAATATCTTCTACCATTCTGCATTTGTTTATTCGTGTTTCTCATACTGCCTTTTCTCCTGTCTGAACTTTAGTTTTATTTAATATACTCTGCGATATTTCATCGGCAAACTGCAGATACTTAAAGTCCTCTTTCAGGAGGGATGGTAGACCTAAGTTGAAGATCTCAAACGACTAAGGCTGCCTTGCTGTAGTCCAGCTTTTAAAATGATTTTCGGTGTCTGTGACCATGTATTGAGATTTAGGTGCTCCTTCCCATTCAAGCTTCCCTCCTGCTTTTTTTTATTTTCTCAGTTAGTGGCGCAATTGCAAGGTGTTTCCTCATCCAGCTTCGGAAACCTTGTTTTTCCAGATTGTGCACTTTGCTCTCCGTCAGATGGATCAGCCATCTTTTTAATCACCTTGTTATTGAACTGAAAGAGAGATATTGTCCTGGAGTGAGTAATTAGAAAGAAGTTTTAATTGCTTTTGAGATAAATATATGCAACCTTTGAACGGTTGATCGCATCTGGTTAATAGCCAGTGTTCAATGCTGCATTCATTACGTTTGTTCTTCCCTAGATTATTTTGAGGGGCCTGGCTCTCATATGTATTGAAATTGGATATTTGTAATATGTTAACTTTCTTTTGCTTAAAGGTATCTTTGTTTTTAACCAGAACCTCTGTGTTTTTTTTAGCGAGAATGTAGCGTAATGTTTGTTTCTTCGGAAAACTACGGACACGTGTCCCTATACTAAATAACGACATTCATGTCTGCTATAAGTTGCTTTTAAACACTGGGGCGTCATCTTTGTCCGTTCGCCAGTGTAGTGAAGAGAAGTTCTATTCAGATCTACCTAAATCTAGTTTCCAAGACCTACCCTCTTCTAAATACGAGTAATTTAATCATATCCTTTTTCTCTCTCTTGGTGTATCTCCCGTAGATTCTATCGTTTCTCCAAAGCTTTTCAGGGTTATGTTTATCTACCAGTTTGCCCCCATACGAGTCTTTTATTCTAGAACAATTTCCTTTAACACTTTCTTGATTAACACATGCTTCTAGTCACAATTTCGTGGGTTCCTGATCTCTTTAATTGATTATACAATGCCCTCCCTATCTTCCCGTGCTTTTTGCTTTATTTCTTCTGTGGACTTATGCCCACTTAGGCATAAGTCACCGTAAACAAACAGCCTAGTTCTGGTCTACTTTAAAAAAAATTGAACAGAAAACAACAATAAAAAGAAATAACAATTAGGAAGCAATAACAATAACCAAACAATAACAAAACAACAACTAAACCTAGTTAGATGAAAGGAAGAAGGCCGGCCTCATGTAAAATCTTATTATTTAGTCTAAAATTATATCAGAGGTGTGATTATCAAGGAAGATGTCAGTCACTAATTCTACCTTAAATTCAGAAGGATAGGAATAACTAGGGCCTATTTTTCAGAATACTCCGATAGTAAGCCTCAATACTCCCGATAAAATTAATTTACATTCAATGGGACTAATTCTTCTAATTTTACTAATGGATCAATTCTACAAATTCGATTGTGTAAGTACTTCATAAATAGCTTAGGATTATGCAGGATTTTTTTAATGGTGCCGTTTACTTTTCAGACACTAAGAGAAGGCTAATAAATATAGATTAACAATTTTTTATACTTATAACTGTATAGGAACTTAATTGAAGTTAGAATTAATTATACAATAATTTATTTTAGGATAATGATGATATTTTGAACAATGATATTAAGGGAGAAAAGTTACAAACTATGAGCAATCACTTTCAAATATTATTTTTTTATTATTAACTTAGATATTCAACTTGATTGAGTTAAGTAAGCACCTTAGATAAAGACATATTAACATATACATACTTGTACCTAACCTAATCTATAAAAGCTTAAAAGATAAGAATAATTTCCCAGAGGACGAATCGCTACCTTTGGTCAGCGTTTTCTTTGAATGTGTATCATTACGAGATATAATTATTAAAAGTTACTAGGTTCAGCCACAAAACTTAAACTTAGATATTTGTTTAAATACCACTTCATAATTATGAACTGATAAGGGATTAAACTGGATCAATGGAGGAACCGGAGCGTGTGCTGAGGAACGAAAATACCCATGCAGTGAAGGAATTAAATGAAAATGTTTTCAAACGTGTTTACCGTCAAAGCCGCCACGAATCTAACCACATTCTGACCAATAATTGTTATTGATGAGGAAAATACCTTCTCGATTATTTATTTGACCGAAAATGAAAAAGTCTTAATTATAAGAAAAGGAAAATAACCCAGTCACCAAATCTAAAGAAAAACTACACAATTATCATTAAATAATTAGAAAGCGAACAAGAGAAAATTGTTGAAATGAGTTTAAATAGGAAATGGGACCTCAATTTTCAAAAGCACTAAATCTTATCCGGAATTCGTTAACATTTGTTATTGACAAACTCTTAAAATCTAATTCAGAGACCGAATCGTGGAAAATGTGGAGTTCAGAAAACGATTTAATTATATTCAACATGGATTTCGGCTTCAGCTTCCGTCTTTGACATACCTTGTTAGAAAATGTTAAGAAAAAGATTTAAACTTTTCTTCGGCATAAAACAGCCGATATAGTTTAGTTAATTTTAAAAAGGCATCTGATGATGGTAGGAATACATTTTTTTTTTTAGGGGCTATCTAGCGACTGCTCACTTGGGCATGAGTTGCCGCAATCAAACAGCCTAGCTCTAGGCTACTTTAAAATAAAATTTTGGAAAACAAAACAACGATAAAAAGGGAAGATAACAAAAATTAGGAAGCAAGCTCCCGCGTCGGGAGAGGTCACCCTCCCCCCGGTGCAGGAGCGTGCGACCTACAAATAAAACAATAACAAAAAAAAACCAAAAGAAAAAACAACAAAACTTAGTTAAATATAAGGGAGATGGCCGGGCTCTCTCAAAAAGTCTATCAGTCCACAAGTCCCTTCGCCGTCCCAGGCAAGAGACAGGTGGTAGCGACCCCGCCCATCCCAGTACCGTGACAGAACATGTGCGCGAAGATCGCCCAAACTAGGATATTCAAGAAGAAACTGCCGAACAGTCTAAGGGACAACACAGTCTTCACAGTAGGGCTCTGGCGAGCGCTCCAACAAATGGCGGTGTGTCCCCCGAGTGTGCCCAATTCAGAGACGAGAGAAAGACCCCTGAAGCCTTCGCAGCATTGTGGGATAGGTCTATGGGAACAGTCACGGCGCAGTGGCACGCAACTTTAAGTTCCTTTCGACCGTCTCTATTTTCTTTGCCGAGCAGCTTGAAGAGCAGCCCGTATTTCTGCCATGTAGTTGGTGTGAGGAAGAGCGGAACGCTGATCCGCTTGCAGAGTCCTCGCAGACTCTTTTGCGCCCTAATGGGCGCGCTCATTCTCCACAATGCCTACATGTACAGGAACCCAGCAGAAGATAATCTCGACATCTGGCCGGCTCGTCTAAACCGTGGCGTGACGGATATCGCGAACCAAGGGATGCGTGACACGAGGTGTGGTCCAAAAAGGTCGAACGCAATACTCCCGGCTCTCTACAAGCTTTGGGAGCAGAGACGTGGCGATAAATAGCCAAATGTGGTACCCTCTAGGGTGGCCTCCTGGGCAGAATCAGGGAAGCCACCTGCCAAAGTGCTATACCTAGCTTTTGAAGGAGTTTCTTGGCATTAAACCAAAAGGGCTTAGGGTATGAGGGTGTTTCTCATCGGCATAAGCACCGTTGCGTCGAAATCAGCTGCGGATGCAATCAGAGCGTGTGTCGACTGAAGGAGGAGCCTGGCTCGTGCGGACAAATGTGTGATGCACTGCGCCCAAAGTTAAGGGAGTGGAATCTCCCCGGGATCAATTAGTAGGCTCTCAATGGGGGAAGGGCAGAAGGTACCGGTCGCAAGGCGAATACCCGTGTGGTAGATCGAGTCCACCTTCCGCAATAAACGCTCAGCTGAGGATGCAGAAAACTCTCCTCCCTAGTCGAGCTGCGAGCGAACAAAGGATCGTTAAAAAGAGTAAGGCAGTAACGCCATCAGTGCCCCAAGTGCTAAACATTAGGAGTGAACAATATCCATGGCGCGGGTACAAGAGACCCTAAGACTGCGAATATGAACCTCCCAGGTGAGGCGTCGGTCAAATACAAGATCAAGGAAACGGTGCAAGTCAACCACTTCCAGGCACACCCCATTAAAAAACAAATCTGGGTCGGTGTGAAGCCGTGGATGGCGGCAGAAGTGCACCACCTTAGTCTTAGCCAAAAAAAAACGAAACCTGTGCGCTTCGGCATAGAGAGAGACGTGGTTCAATGCCTGTTGGACTCGACGCTCCAGAGATGGTATCTAGGCTGCGCCAAAAGAGATCGAAAGGTCGTCCACGTAGAGCTTAGCGAGAACATCTTCAGCAGCATTGAGGTGATGCCGTTGATGCTCAAGGCAAAGAGTGCGACACGGCGGGCACTTCCTTGCAGGACACCCTCTTCCTGCTCCATTGTGTCGGAGAGGGCTCCCCCCAACCGTACGCGGAATTGACGATCTCGCAAAAATTCAGATCTAAACATTGGGAGGCGTCCCCTCGTCAGCATGATGTGGAGAGTCTCCATGATACCGTATCGCCATGTGGTATCATAGACCTTCTCCAGATCGACACCAACGTGGCATAGTGCTGTCTACGAAGGAAGGCTTCGCAAAGGGCATTTTCCAGCCGGATCAGAGCATCCGACGTGGAGTGGAACTTGCGGAAGCCGCACTGTGCAGAAGAGAGATGGCCTCTGCTGTTCAGAAAAAGAGCTAATCTAACATTTACAAATTTCTTCATCAACGTGCACAGGCAAGAGGTTAGAGAGATTAGGTGGAAAGGCGAGAACAGTAGCGATTCAGCACGAATCTGGGAACGAAACCTCGAAGATCCTGTTGAACAACTCAAACGAAAGGGCCATGCCTAGCTCACCCAAGTGTCAAAGCATGGCGTACGGCACATGGTTTGCATCAGGTGCGGTGTCCACGCACGAAGCAAGATCAAAACGCCTAAAACTCACAGTAAATCTGTCGTTGAAGGGATCTTCCCTCTGGAGGCAAATTCCAGTCGGCGGCCTTCTGCGACATCACGACGAGCATTAAATGCTGTCGGAGCAGCATCCCGGCTAGATAATTCGGAGAAAGCGGTCACGAAGGATTCCACCACGGATGCGGAGCTCGAAATTACGGTCCCATTCTCCTGGAGAACGGGAGAGGGGTCCTGTAAGAACCTTCCCCGAATCCTTTTGACTCGCCTCAGCACCTCTGCCTAGAGGGCTCTTCCCGTTAAGTGAAGACACGTATGCCCGCCAAAAAGAGCAAAGGTCGTGCTTCAAAATATATCGGAACTTAGCCCTTGCAAGACGAAATCCAGCGAGAGTAAAATCGGTCGGGTGGCGCTCATAGCGCATGTAGGCAAACCGCTTCTGTTTGAGGGCCGTCTCACACTCGGCCGACCACCATGGGAATGGGGGGCGTGAAAAACGGCAATGTTCTAGGAATATTAGTCAGGCAGGCAGCGAAGAGGTTGCCGGAGAATAACTCAACGGCCTCATCTACCGACCTAAACTCCTTAACTGAGATAGAGAATTAGGTCAATTCCTGAAATGCCGGCCACCGCGCCCGTGCCAAGCACCACCAAGGTTTGCTCTTAAGCGGCAGCTGCCCTGAAAATAAAATTTGAATGGGAAAGTGATCACTACCATGAAAGTCGTCAACCACCCACTAATTTTAATTAGGCTTTGCATCCGAAGAGCACAAAGATAGATCAAGGCAAGAAAATGAAGCGGTTTTCGGGCAGTGATGCGTAAACTCATCCACGTTTAGGACACCCATCTTAAGCTCTTCGATCAGCTCGACAAGGACTTGTTCCCTCGGATTTATTAAGTAATCCCCCAGAGAGGATGTCTCCCGTTCAGATTTTTAAGCAACAGAAAGGGCCCTTGGCAACCGTTCCACGACGCCGTGGAAGTCCCCCGCGTCGAAGTCAGCTGACGGTGGAATGTACGCAGAAATGATAGTATACCTCCTTTCCAGGTGAATCTGCACAGCCACTGCCTGAAAGGAGGTATCTAAAGTAAAAAGAAGAACGGAGACATCATTCCGAGTGTGAACCGAACAAACCCCAGCCAGGCTATCTCGTGTTAGTGGGGTCTAAAATCCATTATACGCAGGGAAGTTAGGCAATGGGCACGAGCCCAGTATGGTCTCCTGCAAAAAAATAGCTAACGGGGAATAAGACGAGACGAGCCTCTGCAGCTCCTCCCAGTTGGCCCGGAGTTTACGGCAATTCCATTGAGGGTATATGCCCTCCAGTTCTAGCTCGGAGGAGACGCGGGTCCCGCTTCGAACAGAACACCCCTACGGGAATGGCCGTATATTTCCCGGAGGCTTAACCACGGGCGTTGTTGGCCGGACAAAGTGCTAAAGGCGGTGTTGCCTTCGAGAACTTATTGGCGGAGGTTGGGCTCGCCATGCAAGTCTTTATCTCCCTTTGCTTCGAAACCTTCGGCGGACATTGCGGCTTCAGAGGCGGGGGGGCCTTATTGAGGTAACACCGTCTCCCTGCCACTGAGCCAACCACTAGGCGTGGGCAAAGGAGCCGAAGCTCCTTTTTTGCTATCCTCCTTTTTGGGGCCAGCTTTCGGAACCCCTGAAGTTGGCCCGGCATCCAGCTTCAGGGGTGTTGTCTCCTGTGATTCTAACGACTCGGTGGAGGCGTGGGGCCGTTTTGCCTTACGCGAAACAGTCAGGCTGGGCTAAGGGGGGTAGCCCTGGTTTTAGCCGGGGCTGGGTGTCAACCCTTTGTGTCGCCAGCTTTACCAGAGCAGCACTCGGGTTGAGTAGAACCCAACAGAAGGGCTCAGAATGTGCGTTGAAACAACCTTGCTCGTTGGCCTAAATGGGACTGAAGCAGAGAGTGTCTTTTTAACCATTGAGGCTAAGGACCAATTGCTTAGCTTCGCGGAATGACAGTCGATCCTGGGCCTTAATGGTCAGAATTTCCTTCTCAGGGAGATATACACCATATTGATTCGTAGAAGCAGGATTCGGCCCTCCGCAATTGACACACTTGGCCACATACAATTTGGACGGATCGTTTGCGGCCTTGGAGCAATTTACACATTCTTCGAGTGACCCCGACCTTTCATGTTTACATGAACGATTCGTATGCACCTCCGCTGCAGTGGCACGAATGCCTTCAGGCAGTAGCGGTACCAACTGCTATGCACTGAATCAGAGGGCTTGTCACAGTCGAACGTGATGAAGAGTGTAGGGGTGGGTCTCGAAGCCCTTCCCTGTTTTCTCATCACACATTTGACCTTGACCTCCTCATGGTCGGCCAGCTCTAAGGTGATGTCCTCTATGGAGTAGTCAACGAGTTCACTCGCATAAACTTCGCCTTTCACAAAGTTAATGGTAGAGTAGGGCGTTACACTCATTTGAGGGCCATGAAATGCCCGAAGAGTACTTATCTTGGCCGCCTCGGAGGGACTTGCCGCATTCGTCAGAAGGCTCTCGCCCGAGAAACGGGTCACCTTCGGGTCTCTACCAATTACACAAGCCTCTGGTCTCGTATGATTTATCCTGTTGCCCTTGGCCAACATGCTGCCATCAGTGGAGCAAATAAAGAGTAAGCGTTTGAAGCCAGCGGGCTCGAAAATGCCAGGTTAACTCTGAATGAGGGGCCCCGATGTTATCGAGGCTCCGCCCTGTGCACATTTGGTCTTATTTATAGTCAAAGGCTCCGCACTAGGTGGAGAAAAGGGGCCAGATGTGCCGATCTTGGCTTGATCGCTTACCAAAGTGGCAGCAGACCCATCGGTCCCCTCAGATGGAGAGGAGCCCTGGGTCTTCTTAGTCTTTTTCTGATTTTTTTTTATTTTTAGGAGAGGAGGGCGAAGAATGATCCCGCTTCTCCCCTCCGCTGGCAGCAGCCCTCAGGCCAGATGGACTGGCCTCAGCCAAGTCGTTCGCCAAAATGGAGAAGGTCCTGGAAGTCTTAGGGTCACCAGCTGGAGGAGATCCCTTCCCTTCTTTTACTTCCTCGAAAATCCAAGCCATTTGAGAAGGACCTTGCATAGGGGAAGATTTGGGTTCGGTGCTTGGCGCCGAGCCTGGATTTGCCCCCATGGAAGGCCCTACCGTCTAAGTCTGGGTTGTCTCAAGGACCTTGTCTATCTCAAGGGGACCTCCAGTTGGCCATCACCCCCAGGACATCGCAGATCCCGTTGACATCATTGTCAGTTGTCAGGTGTTGGGAGACCCAGGGCTTGACCCAGGCAAGGTTTAATATTCTTGACAGCATGTCTTTTGATGGAAGCGACCGAAGGGGCCTGGCTTCCCTCTCCTTTCTAAGGCGTTTTGCCCTACCGAGCCGCTTCATTGGTCAGCGGTCGGCTATGGGCTCTGCTGGGTTTCTTGGCAATCCCCTTCGAAAGAAAAGGAGGGATTGCCGCTGGAAACAAGTAGGTGCCCGAAAGCACCTCCAGAAAATTGGGTGATGAAGAGTCCCCTGCACCCATAGGCGTAGGAGAAGAGTAAGCCTGCTCTCCGGTTAGAGAAGTTTGGAGGGTCCCTTGCGCAAGCACAAGGGGCGACATCAATTTCTTCTTTGGAGCTGCCCGAGGGTGGCTCCGTCGATGTACAAGGTGAAATTGAGGAGACATGTTTAGTTTTCTCATCATTGGGCTTGGTGACCCTAAATTTATAACGGAATGCAATAGTACAACTTCCCTCGCAGTAGCCAGCCTTGCAAGGAGTGTGTACAGGCCTGGCAGAGCCAAAGCCGCCATTGAGGACCACCTCTCCCGCCTGGTGGCCTGGCAGTCCCTCGGCATGGCGGCTCCACCTTGGACACGTCGTAGGAACGGAAGTGTAAGAAAGGTTTGGGTGTGGATGAAGCCGGTTGTTAAAGACCAACAACCCCACACCAGAGCTCACGGGTTAGGGAACATTGTCTCTCCCTCCCTCAGCCCCGATCCGGGACTGTTGGCTGAGAAGAAGGTTAGCATCTACCCTGTGAAATCATAGGCTGACCAGAGAAAGTTGTAGGAGAGGTTGTAGGGGAAGTAAGGAAGTAGGGGAGAAATACAGTCTATCTGAACGAAGGAAAAGAGGCTAAGCTGGGGCCGGCCGGAGCGCTGGATCCCCTTAGCACGGCGGCCAGGATGACAAATTTCCGCGCTCTTTACGGGGTTGTCATCCCTCGAACCAGAGAGGACAAGATTCCCAAGTCTCTAAAGCATTGGAGCGCTGTGAAAGTCGCAAGAGATCACAATCCGAGCATGGAACAAAAGTTTATTACACCCTCCAATGATGCATAGCAACCAGCTGGAAGAGTTCCGCTGATTTGAAACAGATTCGACAGATCTTGTGTGACAAGACGTGTGCTTCAAATTGTTTGAAATCAGTATTCCTGTTCCTGCAGAAGCTTAAGAAACAAGGGTACGGCAACAAATAGTCAAGGTGAGTTCCATTCAGGTAGCGTCCTAGGTAGATTCTGAGGAACCACCGACATAAGAGCTACACCGAGCTATAATTACGGCATTGGTATTCCTAAGTTTGCAGCTATTACAAGCCATTGGAGATCGAAGGAAACGTTGAGGCTGCGCGTACAAGTTGATATTCTACTAGGGACAGCAAAAAACAAAGGCCTTATTTCAGTATCGACAATCTGGCTCATAATAGGGTACGTGCGGAAGGCCCCAGTTGCCAAGCGGAAACGGTTATTGTGTATCGCGTTAACTTACACGAATTCACGCTCAGCTACGGAAGCATGAAATCGCATCTGTTTTACATTTTTGTGCTAAAAAGGGAACGTTAAAACAACATTTCTCTATCCCTATTAGCACCCACAAGTACTGAACTTCACTGAACTTATACCCCATGGAGTGAGTATAAGTGACCCTAAGGCTAATAAAATGAGCCTCTCAGGTGAGGCCTCGTTAAGAAATAAGACAAATGAAACGGTGAGTCAATCACTTACACGCCTAGCCCCAAAATATTGTAACATCTATTTACTAAACCCAAAGAACTTCGAAACATGTGTGTTTCATTATAGCAAAAGACGCGTTTCAATGTCGGTTGGAGTCGTTGCTCCAGAGTCGGCATCTAGTCCGCACCAAACTAGATTTAAATTTTGTCTAACAAGAGCATAGCTAGAACATATTACTTTAACACAGATGTGATCTCTTATGTAGATCATCAGGGAAATGAGATACAATGATGACATTTCCTTTCTGCCCTATTTGGCCAAAGGGCTTCCCTGCACCCCTATGTCAAATCGATAATATCGTACAAATTCTTATATCAAACCTGGGAGAGGTCCTCTCGACAATATCATTTGTGGAGTTGCCATAATACAGTATTACACTGCCGTATTATAGACCTTCTGCTGATTTAAAACACCATGGCATAATGAGATATACGAATGAAGGCCTCGCAGATAGCATTTACCAGCAAAAGCAGAACGTCCGAAGAGGAAGAAAATTTGTATGTCGCACTTTGCGAAACGCTGGTGGTGGTCAACACCCTCCTCAAAAACGCTAACCTAAGCATATAACAATTTCTTCATCGAGTTGCACAAGCAAAAGCTTATAGAAATTGGAAAGAATTCGGCCTGGGTAGAGAAATCTATTCTCTATTTGTGAAAAGTGAACACAGTAGCCAATTTCCTAGAGGGTGGTAGGTTACCCTTTTTCCTTTTAGAAATGTAAAAGATTGAATGGCAAGAGGAAGCAGGTAGTGAAAGAGGTGCCTCTCTCTTTGTGAGTTATCCTGTATCCATCACACCTTAAGAGGACCTAGCACAAGTAAATGACTTGTGCTAAACGCTTAAGTTTACCGACAAGAAAAACCATACCATTTCTGGCGCTAGCACCTCCTAGTTCATCTAAAGCTCAGGAGAGGCTATGTGCCAAAAGTATCGGCTATCCTGTCCAGGGTATCATCTGGCCTATGTCTCGTCAACGACCTCACTAAAAATAGAGTGCTGAAATTTATTGGAATGAATGAAGGAGTAGGCTTGCATGATCATGTCGAACATGGAGTTTATGAGATTTCTTGGCAAGGTAAATCGGAACAATCCTCCGTAGATGGCAAGGGCACTCACGAAACACTTCGTCTGGCAATGGTCGGTAGATGATTTAGATATGGAGATATAGTCCGAAAGTTTTACATCATAAAAATATCCTAACAATCAAAAATACCCAAGCTTATGACAAATGGCATAAAATGGAAAGGTTTGGTGATATATCCCGTGCTCAGCCATCTTTGATATTTCGTATTTCAAGTCTCCACTATGGGTACGTTAAAGGGTCTTGTTCGCACCTCTGCGCAGACGCTGATCGAGCAGCCTTCTCCGAGTAGACACGTCAATTACAAAGGGCCGCAGCTCCATATTGATTAGTCAAAGAGGCAGGGCAACAGGGAGGATTTCCTTAATAGGTCGTACTAATCGTCGTCAGTACCGCCAAGTTCTAAAGATCTGTTGCGGCAGACCTAGATAGGGTACCCGAATCTTTTCGTTGCCTTTGCAGAAAACAATGAACTCTTTGTTTTTTGCAACAGGAACGAAAAGTATAGGACTATAAGCAATATAGTCATAATGCACCTAATATAGGCAGGGAAGGAGTTAATGGAGCAAAATCGATTTCCACATTAATCGCTGCCTAAAGCTCAGGACACCGCAAGTCCTGGTCTTTTGCGATCTGCGGCGTAAAAGGGCGTTGTTTTTAGAAATCACGAGCATCTCTTCATACACTGGATAATGTACCTAGTCAGGTTCTTAATACTAGGAAAAGGTTGAGGATATATTAGTAAAAAAGGAATGATGAGAGGGAGCTAGTAGGAAGCGCAACAAACTGCCCTCGTCCCGTCAAAAAGGTCAATTCAACCAGGTTATTGGCTTTCCTACTTTTCATTGTGGGTGGCAGATAAGAACTCTTTCCGGTACCAAGAGCAGGAAGACAAACGTTAAGGGGATAGTCATAGAGTACAAAAATTAAAAAGTAGGGTTGAGGGAGAGAAGAGTACGCGCGCCAACACTTGTCCATGCAAAATCTCAGAGTTCAAGTGAACCCAGTGACAGGACTTCCGTAATTTGCACTTAGGCTGGAAAGACGTCTAGCTACTCTAAATACTACCTGTAATAGGCTAGGCAGTGTAAGGATGACCCTTCTCGGAGTTCAGTTATTTAGCATGATATGTCTATAGATAGCTTGAAAACGGGTTAAATAACTGAAGCCACAAGAGAGAAACAGAAGGAATCAACTAAAGCCAAGCATTTGGCACTAGAAGTGTCATCCAAGGCTAATTTGTTATTTATGATCTATATAAACTAACTTGACCTCATTTTTATTTTAAAATTTGTTGCAGATTCTAAATTACAAACTAGAGAAAAGTACTCTAGTGCCTTTAGTAAATTTACAAACTTATAAAATGAAAAATGATTATAAATGTGGATACGTGTAACGAAATTCACATGCTCACAAATATATATTAGAAGTGTATAACTTTGACGGACACAATCTTAGTATAATCCTTTCGGCAAAAGAATGGTCGGTGTTAATTAAAACCCATCTAAACTGTCAAGACAACTTGATGTAGCGGCCAAAATTGCAGGCAGATTTCTTCTGGATTGCAGAGCGTGGAGTTTTGTATTTAAATCAAAACATAATGTTCTGCTTGTATACAAGGCCTTTTTCTCATTGGTCACTTTAAATATGCAGTACAATTTTGGTTTCAAAATCTTCGAAAAGATATCGCTGTAAATTCGACGTTTGCGCGTTCGCGCATTGAGGTCTTTAAAGTAATAAAAGTTTCAGCTACCATATATAATGAGTTGCTATTTTATTTACATAACCTAATGGTCACTAAAAACTTAGCTCTCAAGTTTAGTAATAGATCATTCGCACTGCATTAGCCTGCAACTCTTCTTAGTAAGTCATTGAAAGCACTTTGATGAATATGTTTAAATATAGAATATATAATTATTAATTTGACAAAACAATAGTTGAAGATTAGCATTGAGTATGACTGATATAGAATTTATATCAGCTTTTCTCTTATTCATTGTTTTTTCTTCCTTGAACTGACCTAGAGTGCAATGTATGGCTTTTACCTGCTTCTAAATGTTTAAATGTTCACTTTGCTGTCATTAGCAGGCAATCTTCATTTGTATCAGGCTTGCTTGTTGAAATAGCTGTTTATTCAGATATGGCAACTAATCACCGACTTCATATAGAAATGCGCCTTCAATAATTGCGCAACATCGTAAACATTGACCAATTGAAGGTTCCGGAACAATTTAAAAATCAAATGCTCTAATGATAGAAAATACGATCCTACCATACTTATGAAAACCAAACCTACTGTAGTCAACCTTTTAAATACACCCGTTGCCCTTTTCATTTCACGATTACAATATTTCTTACATCTAAAAGGAAACAAGATTTCTTTCCTTAATTATTAAACCATTTTGCCCATTTTTAGGTCTGTTTGTATTTAGTTTGCTTAGTTGATCTTCAGCAACGACTGCCCGACATGAGCACTATTAGAATATTATTTTAAATGATCTTGGTTTACTTTTGCTTCCTCAATGTTTCAATTTAAATATATTATAATTCTTTTAATTTTTATTACATTTTTCACAGCAGCATTAATCAGGAATAATATGAACGTTTTATACAAAACCAATGAAAAATAATAATCTTTTACAACAGAATGCAAAATACACTAACAAAGAAGTACGACTGAAAGCAGTCATGCCTGAGAATTTGGGCCAGAATCACATCCCTCTTGTTGCCGCACCCTCGTGGATAGCGTGCGTCAAGTATAAATGTTTCGCAAGTGTTATAAAAATTAGAGGAAGTAACTCCCATTTTTACTGTTTGAAGGGTGGATAATTATTATTAGTGAATTAATGTAATTTTTGGTTAATTCAAAGACGGGAATGATTTGAATTAGGGAAAACTTGCAGAAAATAGAATCATTTTCATTGAATATGTTATATGAAGTATTAGAAGTGGATTTTACTGCTAGATTTAACGCATTGAATTGATTTAAGGAGTGATAAATGAGGTAGATAGTGATGGCCTTAAGAGGTTATAAAATATCTTGTGATTGTGGTTGTAAAATCATTTGTGGAAGAAGAGTTTTAATTAGCTTGTAAGGGGAAGACGGTGAAAGTAGGCGTGTTCTCAAATACATCAGCGCACTTATTACAAAGAAGCTATCGGAAAGTTGTATTTACCATATATCATCAATACAAGTAGGAAAGTGGAATAGACATGAATAGGAGTGTCTAATAGAGGTTTGAAATGAGAAACTGTGAAGAATATAGTTTAAATTGAGTTTAGCATTGGGAGGGTTGATTAAGTCTATATTTAATTTGCTAAACTATATGGACATATGCAAACGATTGGTGTTAGAAATAATAATCGAGAAATGTCATTAAAGTGAGGTATAATAGACCTAAATGAAAGAAAGTACAATATAAGAGCAATCTTTTCATACTATCTTGCTTGCAGCTGGAGTCTATCGTTTCCTCTCATTCTCGAGTTTTTAAACACAAATTATAAGTCAGATTTTCAGAATAATTTCACTTCTTTTGTTGTCCAGCAGAACTAATAATGACGGATCATAGAAAAAGCCGAAATTATTGTAACCATAGTTGGACATTGTATGATTGTTTTAAGTAGAATGCATTTACTAATTAAATTTTCTAATAGAGTAATGGAGTTTTCATTATAATGATCTCCATACAGAGAGGTTTCCTAGCCACTATTTGCATGTCTAAACAACTATACGAGGGGCGGTCAATAAATTTTGCGAATCGGTAGGGCAAAACAGAGGAAGAAGGCTGGCTGTTTGTGAGGGTGTTAGGACAAGTTATGACAAGTCAAAAGTGCAGCCACACGCTCCTGCCTTATCTATTTAAGAAGCAGTAGCTGATCGCAGATGGTCAGTCACAATTTTTCAACAATGGAGAATGTTGAGCACCACGCAGTAATCAAATTTTGACCAAGGAAGGCAAAATGCAAAAGAGATCCATGAATGCATGGTTGCAGTGTACACCGACACCGCTCCTTCCTATGAAACCATTGCTCGCTGGAATAGGGAGTTCCGCCATGGTCGTGAGTCACTTGAAGATGATCCCCGTCCAGGACGCCCGTCAGACGTGACCAACGAGGACAATGTGGCCCGTGTGGAGAGGAGGATCCTCGAAAATCGACGGGTGAAGGTCAAAGAAATCGAGCGAGAACTTGGAATATCACAGGAAAGGGTTATCAACATCATCCAAGACAATTTGGCCATGACCAAGGTCTCTGCCCGTTGGATGACTAGAAACCTCACGCCCCATGATCGACGTCAAAGTCCACAAGGTCAAAGTTGCACAAGCTGCCCTGCATGAGTGCGGATTCAAGGAGCTCAACCATCTCCATGCAGTCCAGATCTGGCCCCTAGCGACTAATTTTTATTCCGCCAGCTCAAGGCTACACTGCGTGGACGCCGGTTTGGGGACGATGAAGATGTCCAACTCGCCGTCCAGGAGTGGATTGAACAGCAGTCGGGAGATTTCTGGTTGTCGGGAATTCAAGGCTTCAGTGAAAAGTGGCGCAAGTGCATTGAAGTCGAGTGTAGTTATATTGAAAAATAATAAAACAATTTTCCTCATATCTCGTTTCCTTATATCCGAATTGCAAAACTTATTGACCGCCCCTCGTATATTTTAAATAAAATAACTAATAATATTCTTTTATTTAATTGCTATGGAAAGGGAAGACTTCTGTATCATTTAGAAACAGGTACTGAGAGTTACCATTTTCGCTTTAAGGACATAAAAATTACTTAGCTTTCTCCCTTTCCAACACGAAGAATTTGTGGCCAAATTCCAATTAGTTACGTTTCTAATATCAATATTATGCCGGCATCTACTTTCCTACCTGCTGACAATTTGTAATTTACTCACTTACACAATCAAGGGTCATTAAATAGGACATAGCTTGAGCCTTCTCTTGAAGGCTCAACTTATTCAACTCTAGATGGCATCTTTTACCTCCATTTATTAGTGTCAGCTGTTATTTATAGAGGCAAAAAAATGTGTGGATATCGAAACAAAGATAAACTGGCAAAAAGAAAAAAACATAAAAATTGGCATAGAGATGCATAACTCCTGGAAGTTAAGCTAATCTCTTTCTTTTTCTCTGTTTGTGTGTGTATTTACACTTGTGTTTTTATTTCTTATAGGTTTTCCAACCTTTGACTATGTTGTATGTTATTCAATTCTGAAGCCTTTCTAATTCTTCTGCTTTGCTTTGATTATAATATGTATTATTTTTGTTTATGTGACTTTTCTATTTTCAATGTTTTTAAATTATTTGAGTTCTGATTTTGTTCTATTTAATAACTATGTATTCGGTTTGTATTGAGTTATCTTGTTTGTTCCTATAGTGTTATTTATATCTTAGCATTCTTGTGTGCACCTATAATCTATATCTTCGGTAATATGTCGTTTTTGTTGGTAAATGTCATTTTCGGTTATTCATATATCTAATTGGGGTTCATTCTAATTTGGGTTTTTGTAGTATTCGGTATCTTTCATTTTGTCATTGCGCGTTTTTCTGTTCTTCATTTTCTCTTTCAAGCATATTTTCAGAGCTTGAGTATCGCTATGGATTCGACCTTTTTTCTCGCTTTCTATGAGTTCTTTGCTTTTTGGCACTAGTAAAAGCAATATGTTGTCTTGCATTTTCTTTGTACGTTCTTGTAGCACTATGCTGGAGATCTTTTATTTCTCTTCTTTTTGCTGGTGTGTGTCCGAGTATTAATTCAATGCTTTAGTTTAGTATCCGTTGAAGCGCCACTTTTTGCTTTGTATAGTCAGTGGAGTGTGGAGGCTGGGTAGACCGATGTTGCTTTTACTAATGCCCCAAAAATTAGACTATATTTAAGAAGCAATCTCTCAATAGCAATTACAGCTAGGAACATGAAGTAAAGTGAAATTAAAGGTCAATCCGTTATCTATGAATAATTATTATGTGTAAAAATCGTGTTAAAGTGATTTAATTAGTGTATCAGTGTTTAAGATAAATAATTTAATAACATGTTTCTTTTGTTTTGATTGAGTTGCTAGAATGTGAAAAGAGAAAAAAATATTGAGAAGAAATTCAACAATAGTGTGTGGTTGAACATAAAGGAGGGCATATTATTGGGCCATTCATTTAAATTTAGTTTCAAGTTTGGAACTTTTTTAAAGGTTGTAATTTTGAAAATAAAAAAAAACATGTTTTTCCATTAGTTTTTTAAAGTCTAATTGCCTCATTAAAGGTATTTGAGACGATATTTACAAGGAATAAGTATTTATAGATAAAGATTCATCTTTGATTTGTTTTTATTCCATGTTTCTAGCTGCAATGATTATGGAGCAGCCTTTATAAAATTCTCATTTAGTTTCCTTCTCTTTTCGCTTCTTGCTTATTATGAGGATTGACGTCTGCGTCCTAGTTTTTTCCTGAAGACGTTTTGATGTTCGTTGAATAATGAGTTGTCCTCCAACTATTAAAAGAGCCTCTTAATAAGGATCTTTTCTCGAATAGCTTACCTCCAATTTCCAGAAGAGATTTTGGGTAGTAACATTCTTTTTTAGTCAGGGGTTTTCTCTCTTTAGCTAGGATTCTTAAAGGAAAAGGTCTCTGGTCATACATTTGTTTAAGCTTTTTAACACCCCATCTAGGATGAATTATGGTGCCTTGTTTAAGATTGATTTGTGCAGGAATGAGTTGCACGGTGATTTGTGATTGAACGTAAGAAGTGTGCTTTTATCTTATCTATGGTAATTCTATCTTCATTAACGTCTTAGCTTTCAACTGCTGGCATTTAGCTTGTCTATTATCTGATTTTCAAAGTCTATGTCAAAGTAAACATTCTCTTCCCAACTTACTTTAAAATTATTCTCCCAGTGTTCTTTCAATATTGCCTAAATTTCATATTCCTTTGTTTTTTCTCACACCTTCCGCATTTTGCATGCATTTCCATTTTGTTCCTTAGAGTTGATTGTTTGAATCTATTAATCCTGAACTACAATTCTCTGGTTGAAGATTGATTGCCTAGTTGTTATATTGGATCTACCAATCTCTGCAGCTGTGTTGGATAAAATACGAATTATCTCATGTTTTATTTATCTTAGGTGTTGACTCGTATATCGGTTTGCTTCTTTTGCAATGTATCTTTGATAAATTATTCCCATTTTACGGTGTAAATCTTTCCCAAGTGATGTCCATGTATAGGAGGATATTATCCTTTATGCGGTTTGGGGGATTGATTCTTTATATAGTGCAAATATTTGATTAGGCTGCTGTATATCATCTTCAATCTTTAAGATTGTTGCAGCGCCCAGGCCTGATAGCGGGTAATCTTGGAACTTCTGCTCGTATTTTCCACATTATGCCCTATTAATGATCTTGTTCAGCTGTGATGTTATCTGTATCGGGTTTCTATTGATATTTATTTAATCTCGATATTGCAGCTACAAGAAATTTGTACTAGTTTCATATAATTATTATACAAAACGAGGGAATTTGTCAAGCATACATCAGATTCTCGCTCTCCTTTTCCAGATGTAAGTGGGGAAGTTGAAACTAAGGCAGTCGACGATGTACTGTCCAGTTAGTGTGTTAAGGCACTAACCTACACCATTAATACTCCAATACCAGGATTATCTGTGCCTTGCATATTAGGTTGTCTAAAAGAAAGGTGGTTATCCTTTTGTCAAATACTGTCATAAATGGCTGGATAGGCAAATACTTTTGCCTCTAGAGTTTGTAACCTTTAGTGATCACCTTTTTCTGCAGTTCCAGTGCGACTATTATTGCTTAATCCGATTCTTCCCATACGCAAATTGTACGTATTTTATACTTTTTTATACCGCTATTGCTGCTCCTTCGTATTATTCATCTGGGCGATTCACTGTTAGAATATCGTAGTTCCCAATTATACTTCCTTCACCATTTGCGTTCACGTCGTGCTCGCAGATTAGTATAATGTCTGCATCAAGAGTACGGAACTTGTTCTCATATTTCACTCTTATACTAGGTAATTCATTCGTGTTAATGCTTAGTACGCCTAAATTGTTTGACTGCAGACCGAATTAAGGAATCTTACTTGAGAATAGCTTGTTTCATTTTGGATTTTTCCTTATCCTCTTCGTTATTCTCTGTTCAGTTGGATTTATGATCTTCGACTTAATCTTCGTTCATATTGTTTGTTTTCCTGCGTTAGCTGCTGCTTCCACGAATCCAAAAAATCCTCATTAAGTCCAGCTCTTCGTTTTCTTTTTCAAGATTTTTTTCTTCCCTTGATCATAGGTCCTGGGTGGTAATAAAGTCGTCTCTGATTATAGCCATGCCAAAGATTCAGGGTCTTTAGGAATCTTAATTTCGGAGAAATTGTTTTTTCTGAGTAAAGAGTTTAGTATAACTTCATATGCAACCTGTCAGGCGCATGTATTATTTATATAATACAGGCTATTACCCCAGTTTTGTTTAAGAACTGGTGGATGTTCTTTTGGCTTATTTTGTTGGTTGTTTTAACCAAGCTAGGGGAATTTTGTGAGTCATGCCATCAATCTACTCTCTACATATAACAATCTAATTTATGTTTGGTCAGTCCTGACGATCAATATGTCGTTCTTATGTCGAGGAACTTAAGATTTTTTTTTTTTTTTAATTAGGGGCTATCTGGCGACTGCCGACTTAGGCATTAGTCGCCGTAAACAAACAGCCTAGTTCTAGGCTACTTTAAAAATTAAACAGGAAACAATACCAAGAAATAACAATAAAAAAGCAAAAACAAAAAAAATAACATAAAACAACAACAATTAAACCGGTTTAAATGAAAGGGAGAAGGCCAGCCTCCCCCAAAAAGTCAATAAGTCCACTAGTCATGGTGCACGCACTCGTCCCGAGTACAAGGGACAGGCGGTAACGACCCCGCCCATCCCGGTACCGGGACAGGTATCGTGCGCGAAGATCACCCAGACTGGGACATTCGACAAGAATGTGCCGAACAGTCTGGGGGACGACGCAGTCGTTGCAATAGGGCGCAGGCGAGCGCTACATCAAGTAGCGATGCGTCACACGAGTGTGTCCGATTTGAAGACGACAGAAAGCAACCTGAAGCCGCTGCGGCATTGGGGGATAGGTCCATGGGAACAGTCGGGGCGCAATGGCACGCAACTTTAAGTTCCCTTCGACCGTCTCCCATCTTCTTTGCCAAGCAGTCCGAAGAGCTGCCCGTATTCCTGCCATGTAGTCAGTGTGAGGAAGAGCGAAAGGCTGGTCCAGTCGCAGAGTCCTCGCGGACTCTTTGGCGCCCTCATCGGCGCGCTCATTCCCCGCAATTCCTACATGTCCAGGAACCCAGCAGAAGATAATCTCGACATCTGCCCGGCTCGCCAAAACCGTAGCGTCACGGATTTCGCGAACCAGGGGATGCGGAGATTTCAATGCCCCGAGAGCACTCAGGGCGCTTTGTGAGTCGCTATAGATCACAATCCGGTCTCCGAACCGGGCACGTCGCGTAATCTCCCGTACCGAGTGGTGTAATGCCACCAGATCGGCCGTGAAGACAGAGGCAGCGCCTGGTAGAGCCCCGCTGACTTCAAACAGAGGGGATACGGCGTGGAAGCCGACCCCCTCTTGGGACTTGGAGCCATCCGTATACACTGGCACGGTACCAGCGTGACACGATGTGTGCTCCAAAAAGGTCGAACGCAATACTCCCGGCGCATTACAAGCTTTGGGAGCAGAGGCGTGGCGACAAATAGCCAAATGTGGTACCCTCCAGGGTGGAGTCCTGGGCAGAACCAGGGGCTCCACCGGCCAGAGAGCTATATCTACCTCTCGAAGGAGTTTCCTGGCCCTAAACCCAAAGGGCTTAGGGTATGACTGGCGTCTCTCGGTGGCATAGGCACCATCGAGATCAGCTGCCGATGCAGTGAGAGCTGTTGGCGACTGAGGGAGGCGCCGGGCTCGCGCGTACAGGCGAAGATGCACTGCACGCGGCAAAGAGCGAGTGGCATCTCCCCAGCATCGACCAATAGGCTCTCAATGGGGAAAGTGCGGAAGGCACCGGTCGCAAGGCGAAGGCCGGTGTGGTGGATCGAATCCACCTTCCGCAATAAACGCTCGGCTGCGGATGCATAAAACTCGCATCCGTAGTCGAGTTCGAGCGAACAAAGGATCGATAAAAAAGTAAGGCGGTAGCCCTATCAGCGCCCCAAGCGCTGAACGTCACGGAACGGAGAATGTCCATGGCGCGGGTACAAGAGACCCTAAGGCTGCGAATATGAGCCTCCCAGGTGAGGCGTCGGTCGAATACAAGACCAAGGAAACGGTGCGACTCAACGACATCCAGGCGCAACCCATTAAGAAACAAATCTGGGTCGGGGTGAAGCCGTGGATGGCGGCAGAAGTGCACCACCTTAGTCTTGGCCAAAGAAAACCAAAACCTGTGCGCTTCGGCATAGCGAGAGACGCGGTTCAATGCCTGTTGGAGTCGACGCTCCAGAGTTGGCATCTGGGCCGCGCCAAAAGAGATCGAAAGGTCGGACACGTAGAGCGTAGCGATAACATTTTCCGGCAGCACCGAGGTGATGCCGTTGATGCTGAGAGCAAATAGTGTGACACTGAAGACACTGCCCTGCGGGACACCCTCTTCCTGCTCCTTTGGGCCGGAGAGGGCTCCCCCCACCCGTACGCCGCATCGACGATCTCGCAAAAATTCAGATATAAACATTGGGAGGCGTCCCCTCGCCCCCATCGTGTGGAGAGTCTCCATGATACCGTATCGCCATGCGGTATCATAGGCCTTCTCCAGATCAAAAAATACCGTGGCGTAGTGCTGTCTACGAAGGAAAGCCTCGCAGACGGCATTTTCCAATCGGAGCAGAGCACCTGACGTGGAGTGGAACTTACGGAAGCCGCACTGTGCAGAAGACAGATGACCTCCGCTGTCCAGGAAATAGGCTAATCTAACATTTACCAATTTCTCCATCATCTTGCACACGCAAGAGGTCAGAGAGATTGGGCGGAAACCGGTCGGAGTAGAGTGATCTCTCCCCGGCTTGCGAAAGGCGAGCACAGTAGCGATTCGCCAGGAGTCTGGGAGAAGACCTTTCACCCAGATCCTGTTAAACAAATCTAACAGAAAGGCCATGCCTCGCTCACCCAGGTGTCGAAGCATGGCGTACGGAGACATCGTCTGGACCATGGGTGGTGTCCGCGCACGAAGCGAGAGCGGAACGCAACTCACTCACAGTAAACTTGTCATTAAATGGTTCTCCGCCTATAGAGGTAAAGTCCAGCCGGCGGCCTTCCGCGACATGACGACGTGCATTAAATGCTGGCGGAGCAGCATCACGGCTAAGGAATGAAGAAAAAGCGGTCGCTAAGGATTCCGCCACGGACGCGGGGTCCAAGATTGCGGTCCCATTCTCCTGGAGAACGGGAGGGGGTTCCTGCGAGAACATGCCCCGAATCCTTTTGACTCTCTTCCACACCTCAGCTAAAGGGGTCTTCCCGTTAAGTGAAGACACGTATGCCCGCCAAGAAGAGCGGCGGGCGTGCTTTGAAATATACCGGAACCTAGCCCTAGCCCGACGAAATTCAGCGACAGTGAAATCGTTCGGGTGGCGCTTATAGCGCATGTAGGCATAACGCTTCTGTTTGAGGGCCGTCTCACACTCGGCCGACCACCATGGGAGTTGTCGGCGTGCAAAACGGCCAGACGTCCTAGGAATAGTAGTCAGGCCCACGGCGATGAGGTTGCCGGAAAAGAACTCAACGGCCTCATCTACCGACCTAAACTCCTCGACTGAGATGGGGAATTCAGTCATTTCCTGAAATGCAGGCCACCGCGCCAAGCTCCACCGAGGTGGTCTCTCGGGCGGCAGTTGCCCTGAAAATGATATTTGAATTGGAAAGTGATCACTACCATGGAGGTCATCGACCACCCCCCAATCAAAATCAGGCTGTGCATCCGAAGAGCACAAAGATAGGTCAAGGCAAGAAAATGAAGCGGTTCTCGGACAGTGATGCGTAAACAAATCCACGTTTAGGACACCCATCTCAAGCTCTTCGATCAGATCGGCAAGGACTTGTCCCCTGGGATTTATGGAGTAATCTCCCCAGAGAGGATGCCTGCCGTTCAGATCTCCAAGCAAGAGATAGGGCCTCGGCAACCGTGCCACGACGCAGGGGAAGTCCCCCGCGTCGAAGTCAGCTGACGGTGAAATGTACGCAGAAATGATAGTATACCTCCTATCCAGGTGCAGCTGCACAGCCACTGCCTGAAAGGAGGTATCTAAAGAGAAAGGAAGAACGGAGACATCATGCCGGGTGTAAACCGCGCATCCGCCAGCCCGGCCATCCCGTGGTGGTGGGGTCGCAAGACCTTTATACCCCGGGAGGGAAGGCAGGGGGCACGCGCCTAGCATGGTCTCCTGCAAAAAAATAGCTAACGGGAAACGGGACGAGGCGAGCCTCCGCAGCTCCTCCTAGTTGGCTTGGAGTCAAAGGCAATTCCATTGAATGAATATGCCCTCCAGGCCTAGCTCGGAGGAGACGCGGGAGCCCTCCTCGAATTGAAGACCCTCACGGGAATGGCCGTACGCTTCCCGGGGGCAGAACCCCGGGGGCAGAAACCCGGGCGCTGTTGGGTGGACAAAGCGCTGGAGGCGCTGTCGCCTTCGAGGACTTATTGGGGGAGTTTGGGCTCGCCATGCGAGTCTTTTCCTCCCTCCGCCTCGAAACCTTAGGCGGGCGCTGTGGCTTCGGAGGTGGGGGGGCCTCTTTTCGAGGATTACCGTCTCCGAGCCACCCGCTCCACTAGGGGCGTGGGCGAAGGAGCCGAAGCTCCTTTGTTGCTGTCCTCCTTTCGGGGGACAGCTTTAGGAACCCATGAAGATGGCCTAGCGACCATCTTCAGGGGTGGGGCCTCCTGTGAGTCTAATTACTCGGTGGAGGCGCTTAGCCGTTTCGCCTTGCGGGAAACGGTCACGCTGGGGAAAGAGGGGGGATCCCTGGTTTTAGCCGGGGCTGGGTATGAACCCTTTTTGCCGCCAGCTTTACCAGGGGAGCGCCCGGGTTGGGTAGAGCCCGCAGAAGGGCTCCGAATGGGCGCGGAAACAAACGTGCTCGTTGGCCTGAATGGGCCAGGAGCAGAGGGTGCCTTTCGAACTACTGAGGCATATGACGTCCCAGGCAAAGCTGGGCGCACCAGGACCAAGTCCTTAGCCTCGCGGAATGAGAGTCTATCCTGGGCCTGAACGGCCAGGATTTCTCTCTCCAGGAGATATGCACCACACTGCTTCGAAGAAGCAGGGTGCGGCTCTCCTCAATTGGCACACTTGGCCACACACGATTTGGGGTTATCGTGTGCGACCTTGAAGCAATGGTCAGCCATGGTCGGCCAGCTCTAGGGTGATGTCCTCAATGGAGTAGTCAACGAGTTCCCTCGCATAAACTACTCCTTTCACAAAGTTCATGGTAGAGCGCGGCGTCACACTCACCGGGGTGCCATGAAGTGTCCGAAGAGCACTTATCTTGGCCGCCTCGGCGGGATTCGCCGCATTCGCCAGAAGGCTGCCGTCCGAGAAACGGGTCACCTTCGGCTCTCTACCAATTGCACTAGCTAATCCTCTCCTCTGATGGATCATGTTGCCCTTGGACAACATGGTGCCATCAGTGGAGCGAAGAACGAGGAAGTGTTTGAAGCCAGCGGGCTCGAAAACGCCAGGTAACCTCTGAATGAGGGGCCCCGATGTCATCGAGGCTCCGCCCTGTGCACTCTTGGTGTTAGTCTTGGTCAGCGGCTCCGCACACGAGGGGGTAGAGGGGCCTGATGTGCCGATCTTGGCTTGGTCGCCTCCCAAAGTGGTAGCAGACCCATCCGTCCCCGCAGCCCCCGCGGATGGAGAGGAGCCCCGGGTCTTTTTCGTCTTTTTGGTATTTTTTTTTTTGGAGAGGAGGGCGGGGAATGAACCCGCTTTTCACCTCCGCCGGCAGAAGCCCCCAGGCCAGATGGACCGGCCTCAGCCAGGTCCCTCTCCGAAATGGAGAAGGTCCTGGTTGTCTTCGGGGCAGCTTTCGGAGGAGATCCCTCCCCTCCTTTTACTGCCTCGGAGCCCTCAGCCATTTGAGGAGGACCTTGCATAGGGGGCGGATTCGGGTTCGGTGCTTGGCGCTGAGCCCGAATTCTTCCCCATGGAAGGCCCTACCGTCTGAGACTGGGTCTCCTCAAGGACCATGTTTATCACAGGAGGGGCCTCCAGTTGGCCATCCCCTCCCAGGACATCGCAGGTCCCCTTGGCAGTGTCGTCAGTCTTGTGTGGGGAGGCACAGGCTTTGACCCCAGCAAGGTTTAAAATTCTTGCCAGCAGGTCTTTTGAGGGAAGCGACCGAAGGGGCCTGGCTTCCCTCTCCCCCCTAAGGGGGTTTGCCCTACCGAGCCGCTTTGATAGGAAGCGGCTGGCTAAGGGCTGCCTGATGGCTTTCTTGGCAGTCCCCTTGGAAAGAAAAGAGGGGACTGCCGCTGGGAAAAGGGAGGTGCCCGAAAGCACCTCCAGAGAAGGGGGTAAGGGGGAGTCCCCTGCACCCGTAGGCGAAGGAGAGGAGTAAGCCTCCTCTCCGGTTAGAGAAATATGGAGGGTCCCCTGTGCAAGTACAGGGGGGAAGACCTCCATTTTTTCGGTGGAGCTGCCCCAGGGCGGCTCCGTCGATGAGCAAAGGGGAGTTAAAGGGGTTTGAGGTTTTATTAATTCATCCATGGGCATGGTGACCCTATTTTTGCCACGGGACGCAATAGCTCATCACCTCTTGCATTGCCCGCACTGCAAGAGGTGCTTACAGGCCTGGCAGAGCCAGGCGCCGCCATTTTAGACCACCCCTCCCGCCTGGTGGCCTGGCAGTCCATCGGCATGGCGGCTCCACCTTAGACACAGCGTAAAAAAATATAGGTTGTGAAGAGGAGAGGAAAAGGGATGTGTGGAAGGTATGGGTGGGGATGAAGCAGGTTGTTAAAAACCAGCCACCCCAGACCGGAGCTCAGGGGTTAGGGAACATTGTCCACCACCCCCTCAGCCCCGATGCGGGACGGTTGGCTGAAAGGAAGGTCAGCATCTACCCTGTGAAATTAGAGGCTGACCAGAGAAAGTTGTGGGAGAGGTTGTGTGAAAAGAGAGGAAACAAGTGTTTTGAAGGAAGGAAGAGAGGCTGAGCTGGGGCCGGACGGAGTGCTGAATCCCGTCAGCACGGCGGCCAGGATGGCAAATCGCCGCGCCCCTTACGGGGAAGGAACTTAAGATAATCATCCACGACCATCTTTAAATTAACGAGATTTTATGTTTTATTTTTGGCCTCAACTATGACTCCATTACTGCGGGACATTTTTTAATTAAGGAATTCATCTCTTAGTCATTGTTGACTAGGGCACCATTTTGCTGGTAGTTGCATTATTATTTTCTCTTGTAAAAGTTATTAATTTTAACTTGTAATATTTGTCACAAACTTTATTTACAAAAAGGGATATAATGAGGAAAAAAGGTGATCTGTCCTAGGTTGAGTTTCGCTCCTGAACGAAAATGTATTGCCCAAAATGAGGAGACTTAATTGTTAACTTAAATCTGACGGGCAACTACGACAATTACCTATTGATGCCAAATAGCCGTATATCCTTCCCTCAAACTAATAAACAAATACTTACAGATGTACCACAAACCCGAAAATGATATCTATATACATACATCACATTAATATTATTCACAAGGTGCAAGTTTGACTAATTATTTAAAGTATGAACTAGTTTACTCTAAATCAAATTAATTAAAAAACTGATTTAAATCTATCACAGATACACATTACAAATGTTTGATAATGAATCCACTTGAAAATGCTGATATATTCAAAGACTAGATTATCATAGGAAAGACCTTAAAATTAATTACAACTTTGATAGATCAAGCTAAGGAATAGAATTTTGTAATACGTAAATAGATTTAGAGTATGGAAGACACAAGAACAAATATGTGGACACAAAAATAATGCACGTATGATATTCCTATCTATACGAGACCATGGAGAAAGAAGGTTGAGCCACAAAGGGAAGCACTCATCGGTAACGTGACCACAATGCACCAAACGTGCAATGACCGACCATATACATAGATATGAAGGCTTATGCAAAAATAAGGGTCACTTACGACCACCAAAATCAGGCCTAGTATGGGTCACAAAAACAAGGACACCACATACGGTTGTCCTACCAAAAATGCACGAGAGGTAATCCCACACTAAAATAAAAAAAGGGTACATCTCTGCCTGTTGTCTTACACTAAGTCAATAAATCACAATAGCCTTAAATCACGATAGCCTTAAATCACGATAGCCTTATATCACAATAGCCTTCCGACACGCACGAAACCGGAAAATAAGTGCACGAAATCCACTCTGCTCCTGGACGCAACTTTTTTCTCTAAGCACGAAAAAATGGTGTCTTCTGTGAAGAACGAAGGCCACGACATCGAATTCCACGGATCAATAATAAATATGGATCGTTTAAAAGCCCAATGTTATATCAACATATAATGAAAAGTCTTAACTCTAAATATCAAATAAATTTCTTTCATAACAAAATCGCAATAATCCTTAATCCAATTTTAATATTCAATTAAATAACTAGGAGGGAACTGGCCAATGAAGGCGAACGCAAATTCTAGAATTTTTAGGATGATGCGTCAGCCTTAATTAATCGAACGAAGGTCTTATAATATTACGTCATAGCCCTCGTCAGAAAAAAATGCTTACTGTCAGATATTACGTGTGTGACACTATTCACTGCGTTTACTTTTTACCTCAGTTGTTCTAGATTAATTTCTTATCTGATACATAAGAAGTCTTTATTGATTAGTGATTTTGGATGATTAATATTATGTTAGCTCAAAAAGCAATTTATTACGACTGAGCCTTGAAAATTTATATCTACTCGTATTTTGATCTAAAAATTTTCTCCCATTTCATCGTAAAATAATCTCTTGTCATTTAAATAAAACAGTCAATACTAAGGATGTTGGCAAGAAAACCTACATCAGAACCTCTATCCCAGTATTCCCTTTGCTATTCGACCTAGTCCGCATTGTGAGCAAGTTCCAGTTTTTCCTAGTCTGAAGATGAATTCAGTGAAGCTAATAAATAGGGAGTTTCAAGAATTGGTCTCAGATACTGAAGGCTCCTCAGCCCCTCTGCGTTTTAATTTGGAGCAACTAACTGACTTTGCACGTATTTTGAACCTCTTCAAGAAAGAAGTGGAGCTATTAGCCCCCTGGTTTAATAAAAAAATACGTTCATAACATATTTAATAAAAGATACGTACTAAACATATATAGAAACAAAAGATAAGATTTTTGTCACGTTTTTTTTGAAGATAAGCAATTTATTTATTGTTACGATATCTGAATTCTTCTAGCGCATTTAGATGTTATCCTGTAAAACCCTGGTGATTTGGGGGGGATTATTCTATGTAAGAACAGCAACGAATATTTTCTCTCACATAATGAGAGTGTTTTAGTGTAATCCGTATTGGTCAGTCAGTACACTTGTGAGAAACTGCTGACGAGATAAAAAAATTGGTAAAATACAAAAAGATGATAATTGTGTGGCCTTAAATATATGCAGTCAACTACCTCATTAACAAAAAAGGTTTCGATTATTTCCTTGCTATCTCTGTATGTGGAGCAATCAAGCTCGAGCCAAAGACTTGATGCACAAATAAGGCCTCACCCACGAGAGTCTGGAAGCCGGCATGTTAAGTATTGTTAATGAGTCGATCGTCAGTAGAGAATAAATCAGTTCCCTCTCTTACACTTCATCCCTAGTTTGTATTTAGGTAGAAGTTTGTATATGCATTGAGAATCACAGGGAATGCTTTCAGCATATAGTTTCTGACTTGAAGGTTTTCTCCTTTGAGAAAATCAAAGCAGATATATTTGAAGGCCCTTGAATTCTGTTCTCCTGTGAATGATGTGGACTTATAACTGGCAGTGAGAGGGCAACCTAATTGTGACTCCTGGCTGTTATACAAAACATTCCTGTTAACAAATAGGCTGATAAATATTTAGCTTTGGTTGGTAGCTTGCTGTTGGCTTTTCTCGATCTTGAATGCAAATAAGAGTTAAGCTTCATTTCTTGAATAGCTGCTTTCATCATTTACACGAGAACCTTGAAGCTATTTGTGATGAAAAGGGCGTCGGATTGCAGCAAGACCTATTGGCAATGTAAAATCTCTATCAATTCCAATTTATGATGACCAACTATTGATGAAGTCTCAAATGAATAGCGACGAGAAATCCTTGAAACGCAAGAGGTAAGAGCGCAAATTTTGGGCATAATAGGAACAAGTTTATTTTTTTATTTATTCATATATATATTTCTGAATGGCAACGGTGTAACACTGATATTTGGATGTGATTGATACAGGCTTCAGAGTAAACTATTAGCATTACATATCTTTATATTGCATATTTTATTACTTTTGCCTTTATTTCATATTTTATTACGCATTGTGATTAATGTACAAGCTATTGAGAAAAATCGAGATCAGAAGTTTTAAGCCTAATATTAGCACAAATGACAATCTATTTCTTAGATAGAATATGAAATTCTGTCGTAATTTAGGCCAAGATGAAAAAGCTTAATTGGCAAAGAATTGTAGCATATAGACAAACTACTCTGACTTTAGATTTTATTTCTCCTCACCCAAATTAAGTAAGAACAAGTACCAGTATAACGGCCAAAGAAATTTTGTTTTCCATCCTAAACTTTGTAGATCGTGGTTTAGAGAACATTGCCAGAATGAGGCAAAATTGTCTGGCTATATTATTTATCAGACGAATCTTTGTTTCCCCTGTGGTAAAATCCCCCCCTCCCCTACAATTTGGCACAAGCAAATTCAACAATCAAAGCCAAGAAGTTGAAGCCTTAGTGCAGAACGTCTTTTCGCCTTTTTGAAATGTATATATTCAACTTTAAACAAACGTAGTTATAATTTTAAGTAATTATTCTCCTCTTCATTTATTGCTACAGAAAACTCAAGACCCAAATCACTCCATTTTCTCATTAATCTCCATCATTCCTGGAAAGAATTGAATTCTGAAGCGCTGGCCGCTAAAGGGCAGTTTTTGTTTTTCAAGATTTTAGAATTTCTCAGTGATAGAAATGAGGGAAGATCGAGCAGGTAATATTAAAAAGTAATTGTGCTCTTATTGAATTCACCTACCACCTAGAAGGCAATCATAATGGATAATTTTCATATTACCATTTTTTGAAAAAGTTATTTCAATATATATATTAGCCTACATGAAGAAACCTTCTTCTATTTGGAGAGAAAAATCAAATATGGATCGGTCATGTACAAAAAATACTAACCAATTGAGTAAATAAAAAAAATTACAAAATATTTAATAAAAATATATATTTAATTTCTTTAATAATGTGTAGCTTTCAAGGTCATAAAAAATAGAAAATAAGACACACCATCATCAACTTAAAATACAAAAAAGAACGTAATATTTATATATTTGTTAGTGAATAATATTATTCGCAGAATTGATTTTCATTTAAATCTTAATAAATGGAGACTGATAGGACACTATTTAATTACACTAAAGATAATGACATGATCTTACGATGGCAAAAATTTATTAAATTGTCATAGAATGTAATTAGATTTTGAAATGAAAAATTATCATAAAATCAATATATTAACCGTGATGGCAAAATGGATATTTATAATGGTATTTAACGGTTAAATAAAGTGGAGCTTACATACTAAGAAAATAATGAGAATTTTGGGGGAATTTGTCTAGCAAAATTTTTTAAAGTAATAGCAAAAAATCCAGTATTCAATGTTGCTAACGATATGTAATGAGTAAAAAGGGGAAAAACTCATTGTAGTAACGGGATTGAAAATGAAAGGAAAACGAAAAGGAGAGGAAATTAGGCAGGAAATAGGTGCGAAGAACGCCCACCCAAAACTTATTTTAAATCATTTTGGCCTTTGAGATTGATATAATACATGTGGAAAATGAATGAAGAAACAGAATGTGGCCTGATGAATAATATATATATATATATATATATATATATATATATATATATATATATATATATATATATATATATATATATATACTGTATATCTCTCATGAGCGCAAGAAAATGATGAAATAGTTCCAGCATATGCAAGAAACAGAAAACAGGATAATTTATTCGGGGTGAAAAGTTATTTCCTACTTCGAAAAGCTCCTTACTGGGTGGGAATCAAACCAAGCACACTGAGGCAGGGAACAACCGCCCCGATCTAAATTATAGTGAGCCTTTAACCAGACAACTACGAGGAAGAACAAATGTTTTCCCAATAGACAAGCTTTTAAGGCACGCTTCCTAAGTTGATCGAGATTATAAAGGAGATAGGAAAATAAAGGGAGAATTAAAAGGACAAAGGAGAAATATTTATATATATGTGGACGTTTCAACATTGACTATTTTATTCATCTGCCTATACTGGTTTTGCAAAAGTTGTGTTACGCTCAGATTTTTTTATCTTTCGTGAGGTTTAAGTTTGTGATCGAAAAAGTTCCGTAAAAAAACTTTAAAGTTCTTCTTTTTATGCAGGTGTCATTAAAGCGTTTTTCCTAAGTGTCCAATTGTGTCGAGATGGAAGTTAAAAGAATTGATATGTCCGCTCTCCGGCGCGTGCCCCCCAAAAAGCCCGACATCTCCGAACGGCTCAACGTCAGCAAGATGAACGTTCGCTGAGTGATGGGGAGGATCAAGAGCAGGGAGTCCCTCAAAATCGTCCTTTTTCAGTCATATCGCATAATGTCAGCCGCTTGGCGTTGAGAATGGCCTTCTAAAATTCTCTTCGTCTCAAAATGAAGGGGTAGGGGGAACATGGTGTGGCTGGAAAGGCCTCTCCTCATCGCCCTAAAGTAAAAACAACGTTTGGAGCGCTGCCGTCGACTTCTCAACGACTTGAAGAGTTATGGCCAATGAATTAACATTATTTCTAATAATAAAAGCTTCACAGTCAATCCCGTCATCACTCTTCAGAAGAAACGCGTGGTAAGCTTTAGGTAAGACGTCTATTCTCTCCATCCACTACGTGTTCCCGATCAAGCAGGTGGCGTCCAAGATGATGCGGTTTTTTAGATATATATATATATATATATATATATATATATATATATATATATATATATATATATACATTAATGTGCATAAATACTCGAACAAGTACATTTTTTGCAATATTTTGAGTGTAATCTATGATTTATTGATAAATTAAAGAGCAAAAGTAAGGTTATGTTTCACTAACTATAATTTAAGGAGATTTTTTTGATTTTTTGAATAATAATTTCATCTTAGTTTGGTTATGACTTATGTTTTTTTATCAAAGTTATTTCTAATAATTCTTTTATAATATAAAAAAAAACAAAATGGTGAAGTTCAGAAATAAATATAAGTATCGAAATTTTGTGAATTTTTTAAAATACAAATGGCGAAGTTCAGAAAATTTATTTTTACATATCTTCTATAACTCTATATTTTAGCAACGTGATATTTTGAAAAAGTGTAAATTTAGTTTAGAGTTCCTTTGTAGAATTATTATAATTCACGAGTTCAGAAAATTTATACCCCGTAAGGGGCGCGGCGATTTGCCATCCTGGCCGCCATGCTGACGGGATCCAGCGCTCCGTCCGGCCCTAGCTTAGCCACTCTTCCTTCCTAAAAACACTTGTTTCCTCTCTTTTCATACAACCTCTCGCACAACATTCTCTGGTCAGCCTCTAATTTCACAGGGTAGATGCTGACCTTCTTCTCAGCCAACCGTCCCCGATCGGGGCTGAGGGAGGAGGGGACAATATTCCCTAACCCCTGAGCTCCAGTCTGGGGTGGCTGGCTTTTGACAACCTGCTTCATCCCCACCCATACCTTCCTCACATCCCTTTTCCTCTCCTCTTCAAAATCTATTATTTTTACGCCGTGTCCAAGGTGGAGCCGCCATGCCGATGGACTGCCAGGCCACCAGGCGGGAGGGGTGGTCCCAAATGGCATCGCCTGGCTCTGCCAGGCCTGTAAGCACCACTTGCAGTGCTGGCAACTGCAAGAGGTGATGAGCTATTGCGTTCCGTATTAAAAAAAGGGTCACCATGCCCATGTATGAAAAAAAACAAAAACCCCAACTGCCAACTTCCCCCAAAACATCTACGGACCCGCATTCGGGCAGCTCCACCGAGAAAATGGATGTCTTCCCCCTTGTGATTGTGCAGGGGACCCTCCATACTTCTTTAACCGGAGAGGAGGCTTACTCGTCTCCTACGCCTACGGGTGTAGAGGACTCCCCCTCACCCCCTTCTCTGGAGGTGCTTTCGGGCACCTCCCTATCTTCAGCGGCAGTACCTCTTTTGCTTTCTAAGGGGACTGCCAAGAAAGCCAGCAGGCCCCTTCGGTCGCTTCCCTCAAAAGACCTGCTGGCAAGAATTTTAAACCTTGCCGGGGTCAAGGCCTGTGCCTCCCCACACAAGACTGACGACACTGCCAAGGGGACCTGCGATGTCCTGGGAGGGGATGGCAAACTGGAGGCCCCTCCTGTGATAGACATGGTCCTTGAGGAGACCTAGCCTCAGACGGTAGGGCCTTCGATGGGGGAAAATTCGGGCTCGGCGCCAAGCACCGAACCCGAATCCGCACCTATGCAAGGTCCTCCTCAAATGGCTGAGGGCTCCGAGGCAGTAAAAGGAGGGGAGGGATCTCCTCCGACAGGTGCCCCTACGACAACCAGGACCTTCTCCATTTCGGAGAGGGACCTGGCTGAGGCCGGTCCATCTGACCTGGGGGCTTCTGCCGGCGGAGGTGAGAAGCGGATTCATTCCCCGCCCTCCTCTCCAAAAAAGAAAAAGACTAAAAAGACGAAAAAGACTCGGGGCTCCTCTCCATCCGCGGAGGCTGCGGGAACGGATGGGTCTGCTTCCACTTTGGTAGGCAACCAAGCCAAGATCGGCACATCCGGCCCCTCTACCCCCTAGTGTGTGGAGCCCCTGACCAAGACTAACACCAAGAGTGCACAAGGCGGAGCCTCGATGACATCGAGGCCCCTCATTCAGAGGTTACCTGGCGTTTTCGAGGCCGCTGGCTTCAAACGCTTTCTCGTTATTCGCTCCACTGATGGAACCATGTTGTCCAAGGGCAACATAATCCATCAGAGGAGAGGATTAGCTAGTGCAATTGGTAGAGAGCCGAAGGTGAACCGTTTCTCGGACGGCAGCCTTCTGGCGAATGCAAAGAATCCCGCCGAGGCGGCCAAGATAAGTGCTCTTCGGACACTTCATGGCACCCCGGTGAGTGTGACGCCGCACTCTACCATGAACTTTGTGAAAGGAGTAGTTTATGCGAGGGAACTCGTTGAGTACTCCATTGAGGACATCACCCTAGAGCTGGCCGACCATGGGGCGGTCAAGGTCGAACGTGTGATGAGAAAACAGGAAGGGGATTCGAGACCCACCCCTACAATCTTCGTCACGTTCGAATATGACAAGCTCCCTGAGTCGGTGCGTGCCGGTTGGTACCGCTCCCGCCGAAAGGCATTCGGCCCACTGCCGCGGCGGTGCTATTACTGTCACCGCTTCGGCCATACGAATCGCTCATGTAGACGTGCAAAGTCGTGGTCACCCGAAGTCTGTGTAAATTGCTCCAAGGTCGCACACGATAAGTCCAAATCGTGTGTGGCCAAGTGTGTCAATTGCGGAGAGCCGCACCCTGCTTCTTCCAAGCAATGTGGTGCATATCTCCTGGAGAAAGAAATCCTGGCCGTTCAGGCCCAGGATAGACTCTCATTCCGCGAGGCTAAGGACTTGGTCCTGGCGCGCATAGCTCTGCCTGGGACGTCATATGCCTCAGTAGTTAGAAAGGCACCCTCTGCTCCTGGCCCATCCAGGCCAACGAGCACGGTTGTTTCCGCACCCATTCGGAGCCCTTCTGCGGGCTCTACCCAACCTGGGCGCTCCCCTGGTAAAGCTGTCGGCAAAAAGGGTTCACACCCAGCCCCGGCTAAAACCAGGGCTCCATCCTCTTCCCCCAGCGTGACTGTTTCCCGCAAGGCGAAACGGCCACGCGCCTCCACCGAGTCGTTATACTCACAGGAAGCAAAACCCCTGAAGATGGTCGCTAGGGCAAATTCTGGGGTTCCAAAAGCAGTCATCCGAAAGGAGGACAGCAACAAAGGAGCTTCGGCTCCTTCGCTCACGCCCCGAGGTGGAGCGAGTGGCTCGGAGACGGTGGTTCCTTGAAAAGAGGGCCCCCCGCCTCCGAAGCCACAGCGCCCGCCTAAGGTTTCGAGGCGGAGGAAGGAAAAGACTCGCATGGCGATCCCAACCTCCCCCAATAAGTCCTCGAAGGCAACAGCGCCTCCAGCGCTTTGTCCGGCCAACAGCGCCCGGGGTTTTGCCCCTGGGAAGCGTACGGCCATTCCCGTGAGGGTCTTCAGTTCAAGGAGGGCCTTCGCGTCTCCTCCGAGCTAGACCTGGGGGGCATATTCCTTCAATGGAATTGCCGTGGACTCCGGGCCAACTGGGAGGAGCTGCGGAGGCTCGTCTCGTCCCGTTCCCCGTTAGCTATTTTTTTGCAGGAGACCATGCTAGCCGCGTGCCCCCTGCCCGCCCTCCCGGGATACAAGGGTTTTGCAACCCCACCACCGCGGGGTGGCCAGGCTGTGGGATGCGCGGTTTACACCCGGCATGATGTCTCCGTTCTTCCTTTCTCTTTAGATACCTCCTTTCAGGCAGTGGCTGTGCAGCTGCACCTGGATAGGAGGTATACTATCATTTCTGCGTACATTTCACCGTTAGCCGACTTCGACGCGAGGGACTTCCGCCGCGTCGTGGCACGGTTGCCGAGGCCCTATCTCTTGCTTGGAGATCTGAACGGCAGGCATCCTCTCTGGGGAGATTACTTCACTAATCCCAGGCGACAAGTCCTTGCCAATCGGATCAAAGAGCTTGAGATGAGTGTCCTAAACGTGGATGAGTTTACGCATCACTGTCCGAGAACCGCCTTATTTTCTTGCCTTGACCTATCTTTGTGCTCTTCGGATGCACCGCCTGATTTTGATTGGGGGGTGATCGATGACCTCCATGGTAGTGATCACTTTCCCATTCAAATATCATTTTCAGGACAACTGCTTCCTGAGAGACCACCTCGGTGGTGCTTGGCGCGGGCGCGGTGGCCTGCATTTCAGGAAATGACTGAATTCTCTATCTCAGTCTAAGAGTTTAGGTCGGTAGATGAGGCCGTTGAGTTCTTCTCCGGCAACCTCATCGCCGTGGGCCTGACTATTATTCCTAGGACGTCTGGCCGTTTTGCACGCTGACCAATCCCCTGGTGGTCGGCCGAGTGTGAGACGGCCCTCAAACAGAAGCGTTATGCCTACATGCGCTATAAGCGCCGCCCGAACAATTTCACTGTCGCTGAATTTCGTCGGGCTAGGGCTAGGTTCCGGTATATTCCGAAGCACGCCCGCCGCTCTTCTTGGCGGGCATACGTGTCTTCACTTAACGGGAAGACCCCTTTAGCTGAGGTGTGGAAGCGAGTCAAAAGGATTCGGGGCAAGTTCTCGCAGGACCCCCCTCTTGTTCTCCAGGAGAATGGGACCGCAATCTCGGACCCCGCGTCCGTGGCGGAATCCTTCGTGACCGCTTTTTCTGCATTCTCTTGCAGTGATGCTGCTCCGCCAGCATTCAATGCACGTCATGATGTCGTGGACCGCCGCTGGCTGGACTTTACCTCCAGAGGCGGAGAACCCTTCAACGACAAGTTTACTGTAAGCGAGTTGCGTTCCGCTCTCGCTTCGTGCGCGGACACCGCCCATGCTCCGGACGATGTCCCGTACGCCATGCTTCGACACCTGGGTGAGCGAGGCATGGCCTTTCTGTTAGATTTGTTCAACAGGATCTAGGTGGAAGGTCTTTTCCCAGACTCCTGGCGAATCGCTACTGTGCTTGCCTTTCGCAAACCGGGGAGAGATCACTCTACTCCGACCGGTTTCTGCCCAATCTCTCTAACCTCTTGCGTGTGCAAGTTGAAGGAAAATTTGGTAAATGTTAGATTAGATTTTTTCCTGGACGGCGAAGGGGATCTTTCTTCCGCACAGTGCGGCTTCCGCAAGTTGCACTCCACGTCGGATGCTCTGCTCCGACTGGAAAATGCGGTCTGCGAGGCTTTCCTTCGTAAACAGCACTACGCCACGGTGTTTTTCGATCTGGAGAAGGGCTATGATACCGCATGGCGATACGGTATCATGGAGACTCTCCACACGATGGGGGCGAGGGGACGCCTCCCTAATGTTTTTATCTGAATTTTTGCGAGATCGTCGATTCCGCGTACGAGGGGGGGGAACCCTCTCCGGCCCAAAGTAGCAGGGAGAGGGTGTCCCGCAGGGAAGTGTCCTCAGTGTCACACTCTTTGCCCTTAGCATCAACGGCATCACCTCGGTGCTGCCGGAAGATGTTCTCGCTACGCTCTACGTGGATGACCTTTCGATCTTTTTTGGCGCGGCCTAGATGCCAACTCTGTAGCGTGGACTCCAACAGGCATTGAACCACGTCTCTCTCTATGCCTGAAGCGATCAGGTTTCGGTTTTCTTTGGCCAAGACTAGGGTGGTGCACTTCTGCCGCCATCCATGGCTTCATTACGACCCAGATTTGTTTCTTAAAGGGGTGCGCCTGGATGTGGTTGAGTCGCACCGTTTCCTTGGTCTTGTATTCGACCGACGCCTCACCTGGGAGGCTCATATTCGCAGCCTTAGGGTCTCTTGTACCCGCGCCATGGACATTCTCCGTTCTGTAACGTTCAGCGCTTGGGGCGCTGATAGGGCTACTGCCTTACTTTTTTATCGATCCTTTGTTCGTTCGAAGCTCGACTACGGATGCGAGTTTTATGCATCCGCAGCCGAGCGTTTATTGCGGAAGGTGGATTCGATCCACCACACTGGCCTTCGCCTTGCGCCTGGTGCTTTCCGCACTTCCCACATTGAGAGTCTGTTCGTCGATGCTGGGGAGATACCACTCACTCTGCGCCGCGTGCAGTGTATCACTCGACTGTACGCGCGAGCCCGGCGCCTCCCTCAGTCGCCAACATCTCTCACTGCATCCGCAGCTGATCTCGATGGTGCCTCTGCCATCGAGAGACGCCAGTCATACCCTAAGCCTTTTGGGTTTCGGGCCTGGAAACTCTTTCGAGAGGTAGATATCGCTCTCGGGCCGGTGGCGCCCCTGGTTTTGCCCAGGATGCCACCCTAGAGGGTACCACATTTGGCTATTTGTCGCCACGCCTCTGCTACCAAAGCTTGTACTGCACCGGGAGTAATGCGTTCGACATTTTTGGAGCACACATCGTGTCACGCTGGAACCGTGCCAGTGTATACGGATGGCTCCAAGTCCCAAGAGTGGGTCGGCTTCCCCGCCGTTTCCCCTCTGTTTGCAGTCAGCGGGGCTGTACCAGGCGCTGCGTCTGTCTTCACGGCCGAGCTGGTGGCAATACACCACTCGGTACGGGAGATTACGCGACGTGCCCGGTTCGGAGACCGGATTGTGATCTATAGCGACTCACAAAGCGCCCTGATGCTCTCGGGGCATTGGAATCTTCGCATCTCCTGGTTCGCGATATCCGTGATGCCACGGTTTCGGCGAGCCGGGCAGATGTCGAGATTATTTTCTGCTGGGTTCCTGGACATGTAGGAATTGCGGGGAATGAGCGTGCCGATGAGGGCGCCAAAGAGTCCGCGACGACTCTGCGACCGGACCAGCGTTTCGCTCTTTCTCACACCGACTATATGGCAGGAATACGGGCAGCTTTTCGGACTGCTTGGCAAAGAAGATGGGAGACGGTCGAAGGGAACTTAAAGTTGCGTGCCATTGCGCCCCGACTGTTCCCATGGACCTATCCCCCAATGCGGCGGCTTCAGGTTGCTTTCTGTCGTCTTCGAATCGGACACACTCGTGTGACGCATCGCTACTTGATGGAGCGCTCGCATGCGCCCTATTGCAACGACTGCGTCGTCCCCCAGACTGTTCGGCATATTCTTGTCGAATGTCCCAGTCTGGGTGATCTTCGCGCACGATACCTGTCTCGGTACCGGGATGGGCTGGGTTGCTACCACCTGTCCCTCTTACTCGGGACGAGTGCGTGCACCATGACTGGTGGACTTATTGACTTTTTGGGGGAGGCCGGCCTTCTCCCCTTTATTTATGGTTTTTTTTTTTGTTATTGTTTTGTTTGTAGGTTGCACTCTCCTGCACCGGGGTGAGGGGGACCTCCCCCCGCTGCCGGAGATTGCTTCGATTGTTAAGTTTTTCCAATTTATATCATTGTTAAGTTTTCATATTTTTACTTTAAAGTAGCCTAGTTCTAGGCTGTCGCGTCTTTCTGCGACTTATGCCCAAGTGGGTAGTTGCCAGATGGGCTCCATAAAATTAAAAAAAAAAAATAAATCAGAAAATTTATAAATATTTAACCATGGCCGTTTTTTTTAGATTTTAGATTTTAATATTAGTACCGAAGCGCATGCTTCACCCGTAGGGGGAGTGGCGAAGCCATTGCCTGGTGTTTATATAATTTAAGCAACCCAAATATTATTTTTGTTAACTAATCATGGAAAAATCGCGAGAAAAACAAATATAATTTAGGAGGAAACTTGCCTTAATAAAAGCTCTTCTTTTATTCGATGTCAAGCAGCTTCTATTTGGCCCAATACATTTCTTGGAATGTAAAATATGTGTCTATTTTAACGACCAATTTGGTGATTTTAAACGGTTTAATGGAAAGTCCAATGGCGAAATAATAGGAATAACTACTCTAAAAAGAATTAGAATTAAGGCATTAAGAGAAGCTGGTTGGATAAATCTAAAGATTAATACATACGAGTATATCAAATGTACAATATGAATATAATAAATAAACTCTTGTCAGATAAAACGAAACTGGGCATTTTCAAATAAAGAAGAGATGTCGCACAAAGATTCCATAGAAAACGATGTTCACTCTCTTTTATTAGACATCATTTAAAATAGAACAAAAAGCCCTTCATTTAATGCATGAGGTCAACAGAATACTTCTGAAAATGAAGATGTCACAAGATTCGATGTTTTGTGAATACTATGTGAAAAAGGCTTATATCAAAAGATCGCTTTCATGAAACCATTGGTACGTATGCCAAACATAAATAAGGCTTGAAATTGCAAACATAAATAAAAATATTGCACAGTCGAGCAGGGGCTAAATATTCTTTGAATGCTCGAGTCCAAATTTGAACTCTTGGACACAAAAAGAAGGCAGATTATCAGGCAAAGATCAAATAAAAGATAAAATTCAGATTGAAATTGTTGCAACTATGAAGCATAAGGTCGCGATATTCTTATTTTGGGATTCTTTACTTCTCAAGTAATTGATTATCTGCAAAAATTTAGGATAAAATGGAGCATGCTGTACCTACTATCACTCGAAAGTAGACGATTACGTGGGCAGTGAATCATGGTATTCAAAATCTTTAAAGGATTTACTAATATTAATTACCGAATATTGTTCGAGATAGACTAAAGGGCCCATAAACGCCAAAATAGTTCGGAATTAGTGAATAAGTTATTTAATTCTACTATAGCTCAAATTTATTTCACCTTTAAGACACGCAAACGTGGAATAGCCTTCCCCACCGTGTAATAGAAAGCATGTCGTTAAATATGTTTTAAAACCGACTTCATGAGTAATTAAAATCTGTAAATATAACATAGTCGGAGCATAGATAAAAACGTCATATATAATAAGGAGTTAAGAATTAAAATGAAATGATCAATAAAAAGATGCCAGCGAGGTCCACTTGCAAGGCATGGGAGAAGAGAGTACTGACCTATCAGCCCCCATCGCCACATTTGGAGGAGCATTTACGTGCATTTGAGCGATTCTGAAAGCTGCATGTCTAAAGGTACACATGTAGATATGTGTGTACCGTAGAATTGATAAAGTAAAAAAACCTAGTATGTCAAAAAAATGCAAAAAGGCATGATACACTAATAAGGGATAGTGGTAGTGTAAGAACACCGTCTGTGTAATCGAACTGACCTTGGGCGGACCTTAGGGTCTTTGCTGCCCATTGTTTCTGTAGTTTTGTACTTTTAAACACAAACTGAATCTCAACAAAAGCGATCTAGAATAAAGCTTAACATTTTTCTATTACCCCCACAAAGCCTAGATCTTAATCATATAGGACACCTGCAAGATCTTATAAATCACAAAAATTGCCTCACAAGAAGTGCTTTCGTAATATATATACATATATATATATATATATATATATATATATATATATATATATATATATATATATATATATATATATATATATATATATAGCAGGAATATGAAGACACATGCGATGGTTACGAACATTTAATTTTCCGGACGTTTCAGTCATTGACGATGACCAGCATCAGCGAATTCTAAATACAAAGAATTATTTTTATAAGAATAAGTAAACACAGCAATAAAAAACATGACAGGAGTCAAAAATGATGACCGAAAGCAAGAAGTTAAAATGAAATATATAATCCTAAACCGTTGAAAGCAAATGGTGAAAATCTATTAATAAGAAATTGATTAATATCGTAAAAAATAACTAAATTAAATAATAATCCCATGAGTTTAAAATATGCATAATAAACATAAATTCAACAATTCTTTACTCTCGACTCTTAATAAATACTTTCTCCAATGCATGTTTCTCCTAATTAATTCTAATCCTCTTGGTGTCTATACTTTCCTTCGACACAAAGAATCACTCCCATTATGCCTGCGTTCCTCCATCATTTATCAATTCACTTGTGCGACCTACCAAAGTTTCTATGTAGGCCAAACAAGTCTACAATTAAGATGTAGGATCGCTAAGCATATTGGAGTATCATATAGAACAAACATTACCATCTCCAAACCCGAACACTCCTCTACGCGAGAACTTTCATTAACACATAACCACCCGCTTGACCCTGATTCCTTTAGTATACTCTCTTCTGCCTCCTCTTCTTGGGATTTAAAAATTCTTGAATCACTTTGCATCAAACAAATAAACCTGCAATTCAATGATTATTCTTCATCCCTTAAATTATTCACTATATAGACAAACGTACAACCAACCGCATCCTCCTTAATAGTTTTCTTTCTGCCTAATTCTGTCCGTAATATCAGTTGTTACTCGCAGCTTCACCGTAATAAGGTTAGTACTCGTGCAGAGAAAAAAAATTAATTTCTATTTTGGTTTGTCCCATAAATATCGAAATGATCTGGTTTATGATTGTCCTTTCCTTAATTTATTGTTTTAGTCGTACTTTTTCACCCCTTCATTATTGATTATTTAATATTTAAACTTTCGTACCTTGGTCTACTCGTATTTATTTAATGTTCAATCACTTAAAATTTAACTTCTCATTAGCTCGGGGCACTTCGAGTTCCAAGCGTGGTGCCCCTTGGTGCATTTGGGGCACCGTGCGGTGGTGGTCTCGCTGGCCTTGAGGCGACCGATACACTCCTTCGTCGGGTGCGCTTGGCTGCACACGCCACACTTGATGGGGTTTTGGCACATGGCCTGGAGATGCCCGAAGCGCTGGCCCCAGCTGCCCAGGTCCAACTTGGGTGGTGGCGGCCCCTCGTACACTACAAGGATCTGCCTGGTTGGGACCTTGTCTCTGTGTGCGAGGAGCCGTGTTGCCGAGAGCACGTGAGGGTGTGCCTCGACAGCCTAGGGTGGGAGAGTGGTCGGATTGCGTTCAAGCACCACCTTGTGCCTCTTCACTCTGGGGTCGAGCAGGATCACTCGATCCCCCTCCTGGGCACGGCGGCGCAGCAAGGCCTCCGACCCATCGTCCTTCAGGGTGAGGACGTATTCGCTGTTGCGAGTGGAGCGGATGATTATCCGCAGGCCAACACTGTGCTCTCTCCAGCTCCGTCACAGCCTGGTAGGCACTAATAGTGTTCCCCGGGTGCACCAGTTTGAACTTGTGCCGTGGTCCTCGTCGGGAATGAGAGACTGTTACCCAGCCTGCCTCATTCTCCTGCTGGGCCTCCTCGGTCTGGGTGCTCTCTTTGATGACGAGGTGACCGCTTTCATCGCTGGAGGCCTCCTCTGCCTGTGAGAACTCCGGCTCCACTGTTTAGGCGGTCCTTTTCGACGTGGAAGTCTCGGTCGGTGAGGGTAGACTAAACCCATTCCGCGTCCGCTTCCCAGACATTGGCGGGGTGGATATGGACGCCGACCCTTGCATCGTGGCGTTACTTCTGTTCGCATATCAGTGCCACGGGTACAAAGGGGGGAACAGTCAATGCCCTCTTTACAAGCAGGACAGGAACAGGAGCTATTTTCAATCAACCCGTCTACGCTTGCTTCTGTCTCTTTTGAGAGCCACGGAAACAGGAGGAATCTCCAATCAGACCGTAGCTGCCTTTATGAGACAAACGAAGCAACAAAGGTAAACTTCTTGCTCTACTCTCAATTTTAAAAGTTACCAAATGGCAACATTCTTAGGCGATTAACTCTCATTGAAGGGGTGATGATTCGTCACCGGCGGCAGCAGCAGATGGAACCACGTGGCTCCCCCCCAACCCAGCAAAGAAGGAAGCGTCGGTTTATTGCCGCACCACACCCATTCGGGTTGGCGTTGTTTACCCATCAACCTGCGACTCTCGGCCTGCCCGGCACACGTCTGGGCGGTACACAGGAGGGAGAGCGGCAAAGGCAGGGGGCAAAGCGGCAGAGGCAGGGGGAACCACGGGGGCCCGGCTAGCAACAAGGCAACCGACGCCTTGTTCTAGCGCCACCACTAAAAAGGCCAGCGTGGGCTTCCCACTAACCCCCTACCCTTCAACAGTCTGGCACAAGTCAGGTCGAGACAGAAGAAGAGGACAGGAAAGGAGAAAGAGAGGGTACCAGTAGCTGCACAACCAGCAACTCCACTCACACCTCCACCCAGCCACCTACCTCCTCTGTCCCCAAGCCACAGAGGAGGGGGATGACAAAGGCGTCGGGCCCACCGCGCCCGCCAAGACCAAGAGCAGTTCACCAAGCTACCCAATGCCCAACCACCGACAGGGTCTTGACGGGGACCTCCAGGTTATGGCGAGGGAGTAACAAGGAAAGTAAGTCTCCTTGGAGACCTTACGGTCCATTCAAAAAGGGTACCTTTGCACTAGCAATCGAACAGGCACATGGCTGCTCAATTGTTTTACGTCCCTGAAAAGCCGCTTTTAAAGACTTTATCTAGTCTTGACTTGAACTGGTCTACAGATTCACTGTTGACAACTTCCACTGGAAGTGCGTTCCACTTACCGCAGATACTGTAGGTGAAATTTTTTTCACACAGATTGCGGTTGTAACGCTTCAGTTCAAGTTGAAGCCGTGATTGCGCATTCTGTTCTCACTCAGTGTGAAAATATCCCGGTAGTCAACATTGTCGAACCCTTGAAGTATTTTGAAGACTTCGATGAGCTGACCCCTCAGTCTACGAGTTTCCAGCGAGAACAGATCTAATTCTCTTAGTCTATCCTCATAACTTTTATGTCAGATAGAAGGAATCAGCTTGGTTGCCCTGGCTTGTACGCGTTCCAATCTTGTGATGTCCTTTCGCAATGAAGGACTCCAAAATTGTACGGCATACTCCAGGTGCGGTCGGACAAATGAGTTGTACAGGCACAGTACAATCTCCTGGTCTCGATAACCAAACTGGCGCTTAATATAACCTAGCATCCTTTGGGCCTTTTTCTCCGCTTCAATGCACTGTTTCGAGAACTTGAGGTCACTAGTGATTGTTACACCCAAATCCTTCTCAGTGTCGGTGGATTCAAGAGCAGTGCAATTAAGGATATACTGAGATTGGGGGTTTCTGTGGCCCATATGCATCACTTTGCATTTGTTCACGTTAAAAGGCATTTGCCACGTGTCCGACCACTCTCCAATCTTCCCAAGATCTTCCTGCAGGGAGGCAGTAATTCCATCCTTTGCCACGTTCATACCAAGCTTGGTATCGTCGGCAAATTTGAAAATCTTGGCAACCATGTCACCGTCCATGTCGTTGACGTAGATGATGAATAGTAGTGGCCTCAGTACAGAACCTTGAGGCACCCCGCTAGCAACGGGCACCCACTCAGAAGACTGTCCCTTCACCACCACCCGTTGCCGTCTGCCACTTAGCCAGTTCTCGATTCAGCCGGCTACCTTTCCGTCTATGCCAAGCGCTCGCACTTTCCGGAGAAGGCGGCGGTGTGGTACCTTATCAGAGGCTTTCTGAAAGTCTAGGTAGACCACTTCCACCGCCTTGTCCCGATCGTGCTCACTGAAAACGAAGTGGAAGAATGCCATAAGGTTCGTCAGGCATGACCGTTGCCTTCGGAAGCCGTGCTGGGAACTCCTCAGTAGCAGGTTTGACTCTAAATACGACGTCACTTTGTCCACCATGATGCTTTCCATGAGTTTACCGACTATCGAAGTCAGACTGATAGGGCGGTAGTTCGACGGTTGGTTACGGTCTCCTTTCTTGAAGATAGGAGTCACCTCCGCCTCACGCCAGTCTCTAGGAACGCATTTGGTCCGAATTGACATGTTAAAGATAGCGCACAGATGTCGTGATACTTCATCGCACACTTCCTTCACCACTTTAGGTAGAAACCCGTCCGGTCCAGGGGACTTATTCGTCTTTAGGTCAGCGATCTTTTTCTTCATTTTACCTTTGGTGAAGTCCATTGCCTCCAGCTTTTTCTTTGAGTAGGAATCCGTCGGCTAGAGAATTGGACCACACTCTTCAGTAAACACTGAAGAGAGGTAGTCGTTGAAGAGGTTAGCATTTTCTGCATCTGAATGCTCTAATGTCCCCTCCTCATTCCTCAAAGGGCCAATCGTTCGACGGATTGGTTTACGGCTGTTCACATATCCAAAAAACTCCTTGGGATTCTCTTTACAGAGTCTCGCCACTCAGAGTTCCTCAGACCGCTTAGCCGCCCTTATGCTGGACTTCACTCATCCTCGCGTGTTTCGTACAGCTGGTGAAGATGCTGCTTGCGGTGCATCTTCACCAGCTGTACCACAGGGCACCGCAGCCCCCACCGAGCAGGATCTGAGTGTTAACCGCCTTCACAGAGGGTGCCCTTCTTGCCCTACCATTATCTACCACGCCGAGAGGTCCCACCCAACACCCTCTGCACCCACCTCACGCCCACAACGAAGATAGAGGCGCGGATTGATAGCCCTGCCCACGCGCCGGCGCACACGCTGAGGGTGCTGCAGTGGAATGTGCAGGGCCTCCACCCTAAGGAACATCAGGTGCTGCAAGCCGTCTTCCAAGAAGACCTCGACCTGGTTGTCCTACAGGAGACGCTCACGCCCACCGGCTTTGAATGGCGAGTCGCAGGCTACACCCTCCACTCGCTTCCGGCTGGTGACGGAAATGGGCGTAGCTGTGCCGCCCTCATACGGAACACCATCCCGCACAAAAGGATCGCCGCAGCCGTGTACTGTGGTGATGGCGTGGAGGTCCTGGCACTGGAGCTACAGCTGAGGCCGCTCACTCTCACTGTATACAATATATAGAGAAGCCAGCGGTACCCGTTGGCTGCTGAGGAGCTGCTCTCCCTTGCATCCCACTCCAACCTCCTTGTAGCGGGCGACTTCAACGCCCACCAGCTCGTGCTGCACTCAATGTCACCTACTAACGTGACCGGGCGCCACCTGGCCGCCTTGCTCGAAGAAGCCACCGACGTCCGACAACTGAACACCGGGGAGGCCACGCAGGTCCATGGGGGCGGCTCGACCTCACGCTGGTGTCGGGTGACCTACAGCCACACGCCCCCTGGCAGTTCCACCCTACCTCACCAGCGACCATTACGGGACCCTTACCACCCTCACTGTGGCCCCACCAGCTTCTCCTCTCCCGCCGCCCCAGTGGAACGTCAGGAGGGCAGATTGGGCAAAGTTCCAAGCCGCCTTGGAGGAATGGTGGTCTACGTATGTGCCTTCGGCGAACCTGCACCTGCAGAAGAGGGACCTTATGGCGGCCATATAGAGTGCAGCATACGCGGCCATGCCCAGGACAGCCTCTAATCGACGCTTGCGCCCCGACTGGTGGTTTTATAACGAGGAAGTCCGGGGGCACAATCACCACGTCAACGTCCACAGGAGGCTGTACGAGAAGCGCCCGACCGCCATCAACCTGCAGCTCCTGCAGGACGTGGTAGCCCGCAAGCGACAGTTGTCCCTGAGCACCAGGGAGGCAAAGTGGCTCAGAGTGGTGCGCCTCTTTCAGCCAACACGCCTCCCTCGGCCATCTGGGGGGAGCTTCAGGAAGGCCTCAGGCGCCGCTTCGACCCGCCTAGCTGCCCACACACGCCCACAGCAAGAGGCAGATCGGCTGGCGAACTGCTTTGCAGAGAAGGGTTCCAGCAAACAGCTCCCTCCCCACACCCGCTATCTCCAGCAGCAGCTACGCGCACAGCACGACAATGAGGTCAGAGAGGCGCGAGGCCAGCCCACGCGACGGACCAGCCTTTCACGCTCAAAGAGCTGGACAGGGCGAAGCGTGGGCGTGACACAGCGGCGGGAGCCGACTGAGGGCGGTACTCCATGATGGCGCACGCTGGGCCCGCCGGGGACGCCGCGCTGCTAGCCCTTCTGAACGCGTCGTGGTTGGCAGGCCGTCTGCTGCCCTCCTGGAAGGATGCCGACATACAGCCCATCCTTAAGCCGAAGGATCACACCACCTTTCCGCCAATCTCCCTCCTGAGCTGCACCAGAAAAAAAAGCAGAAAGGATGGGGCTGAGTCGCCTACAGTGGAGCGTGGGAAGCCTTCACCACCACGTGTTCGGCTACACCAGGATCGGGAGCACGGTGGACTGCCCCATCACCCTCCTGGCTCATGCCAACAACCAGCCCACCATCGTAGTCTTCCTTAACCTCAAGAAGGCCTTCGAGCTAACTAGCCCCTGCGTCATACTAGCCGCCCTTGTGAGGAAGAGCATCCGAGGCAGACTGCTGGGCTGGCTCCAGGACTACTTTGACCAGCGCAAAGCCCGTGTGAAGTTCTAGGGTCACAAGTCTCCCTACCTCACCTTCGAGAACGGGACACCCCAGGGCGGCATCCTCAGCCCGTTCCTTTTTAACGTGCTGATGAAGCAGCTGGTCGCTCTCTCCTATCACAAGGAACCATCCTCCTCAGTTATGCCGACAAGCTCGCGCGGGCCCAAGAAGCGCTGCACCTCATCACTGCCAAGTGCGTTAAGCTGGGGCTCAAGATCTCGGCATTGAAGTCTCAGGCCATGGCCATCAAGAGTTGCACACCTGCTGGCCAGCAGCTTCGCGTCCAAGGAGACGGCCTGGCCTAGACCGACTCTTAACTGTACCTCAGAATGTGGGTGGACAGGAGGCTGTCCTTCACGTAGCACGACACGCACCTGAGGGAGCGGACGCAGGCCCGGCTGAATGTGATGAGCGCCATGAGGCGGCCGAGCACTGGTGCAACCTTCCCCGTCCTCCGCCTCTACTACCTCCAGGCAGTGCACTTCCTAGTGGACTACAGTGCACCGTTCTTGTAGCGCTACCCGGGCAGCAGCAACAGTGCTGGAGGGTATGCAAAACACCGCCATGAGGACGAGGTTGGGGGCATCCAGGTGGTGCAGTGCCTGTGTCATGCAAAGAGGCCAACCTGGTGCTCCTCACCACCAGGGTGGATTGCATTGTAGCCTGTCGGGTGGCCAGAGTGCTCCAGCGCAACGTGGAGGGTGTTGCGCAGACGAGACTCTGAATAGCCCTGGCGCCGGGCATTGAGTGCCTGAATAACAACAGGTGGCTCTTAAACGTCAGCTTAGAAACCAACTCCCTCAACCATCCAGGGAACTGGCTTTGGCGCGACCCCGACACTCCCAACCCCGCCTACGTTCCATCACCACCATGGGACCCCCCCGCCGCATACTTCACCGCCACAGAGCTGCCCGCCAGCAAAGCAAACTGCCTCACCAAGGAGCTGCGCCAGCACGCTCTTATGGCCATGTCTGAGGTCACGGAGCCAGGCAGCGCAGTGTACTTCACCGAGGGCTCCGTCGATCCCGACAGCGGGAGGCCCGGCGCTGCCTTCGTCACGAGCGGCTTGACGCAGGCGTGAAGGACATAAGACCACTACTCAACCCTCCAGACGGAGCTGGTAGCGATCCTGCACGCCCTCCAGCACGCTCTGCTCCGCCGGGAGGCCACTGTAGTGATACACACGGACTCTAGGTTATGACTGCAGGCGTTGCAGCACGCCCACTCCCGCAACCCATCTCGGGACAACATCCTCCTCACCACCACCATCCTCTGCACGCTGCAGGACCTGGCAGCTCAGGGCAGGCGTGCCCGGCTCCACTAGATTTTTAGCCACGTTGGCGTGCGCGGCAACGAGGCTGCCAAGAGAGCCGCCCACGGCCCCACCATCACCTGGACCGTGCGCACAAGCCTGCAGCAGCTCAAACTGCAGGCTAAACGCAGGGCTGCCTACAACGCCTACCAGCAGCAACAGGATTTGAAGGCAAAAGCGGCGTGGTATGCTGCAGCCACAGCCTATCGCCCACTGAACCCATCCTTCGAGCAGCCCAGAGCGAACAGCGTGCTGCCACAGCGTGTAAGGCTGGGCTTACCACGTGGAAAGAGCTGCACGCTGACTTTGTGGCAGGGAGGTGGGAACACTGCAGTGGCCGCACCTGGCGCCCACTGGTGCACTACCTCCTCTCCTGCCCAGCCAACGCCCGCCTCAGGCCAGAGCAAGCGCCAGCCACACCCCCTCTAAGAGGCGACCTACTCAGGGCGAGAGAGGCAAGAGCCGCCCAGGTGGTCCACCACACCCCAACAAACGAGCTGCTGGAAGTGCTGAGAACAGCACCCCCTCCGCGTTGATCGCCGCCCACGCCCAGCCGGGCGACGGGTGATGAAGACCGCTGCCACCCACTTGCAGCAGATAAGACACGCGTGGGACGCTCCACCACGTCTTACTGCACGCCAACACTGACGGGCTACCCGCTTTGTGTTATGTGTACACTTATACTACGTGTATTTATATTATTATATCATACTATTAGTGTATTTGTATTGGATTTTTTTATTTGTATTAAGATTATGTATAAATGTACGCTATTGCACAATAAACCTATACAATTGATCACAATTTAACTTCATCCTAGCAACCAACTCCCTTAACCAAGCAGGGAACTGGCTGTGGCGCGACCCGCGACACCCTCAACCCCGACTACGTTCCAACACCACCATGTGACCCCCCCGCCGCCCACTTCACCGCCACACAGCTGCCCGCCAGCAAAGCGAACTGCCTCACCGAGGAGCTGCGCCAGCACGCTCTTATGGCCAAGTCTGAGGTCACGGAGCCAGGCAGCGCAGTGTACTTCACAGAGGGCTCCGTCGATCCCGACAGCGGGAGGCCCGGCGCTGCCTTCGTCACGAGCGGCTTGACGCAGGCGTGAAGGACATAAGACCACTACTCAACCCTCCAGACGGAGCTGGTAGCGATCCTGCACGCCCTCCAGCACGCTCTGCTCCGCTGGGAGGCCACTGTAGTGATACACACGGACTCTAGGTTATGACTGCAGGCGTTGCATCACGCCCACTCCCGCAACCCATCTCGGGACAACCTCCGCCTCACCACCACCATCCTCTGCACCCTGCAGGAACTGGCAGCTCAGGGCAGGCGTGTCTGGCTCCACTGGATTCCCAGCCATGTTGGCGTGCGCGGCAACGAGGCTGCCAAGAGAGCCACCCACGGCCCCACCATCACCTGGACCGTGCGCACAAGCCTGCAGCAGCTCAAGGTGCAGGCTAAACGCAGAACTGCCGACAACGCCCACCAGCAGCAACAGGATTTGGAAGCAATCAAGAGGCAAGTGGCGTGGTATACTGCAGCCACAGCCTATCGCCCACTGAACCCATCCTTCGAGCAGCCCAGAGCGAACGGCGTGCTGCTACAGCGTGTGAGGCTGGGCTCCCCACGTGGGAAGAGCTGCACGCCGACTTTGTGGCAGGGAGGTGCGAACACTGCGGCTGTCGCTCCCGGCGCCCACTGGTGCACTACCTCCTCATCGGCCCAGCCACCGCCCACCTCAGGCCAGAGCGAGCGCCAGCCACACCCCCTGTAAGAGGTGACCTACTCAGGGGGCGTGAGACAAGAGTCCACCAGGTGGTCCGCCACACCCCAACAAACGAGCTGCTGGAGGTGCTGAGAACAGCACCCCCTCCGCGCTGATCGCCGCCCGTGCCCAGCCGGGTGACGGGTGGTGAAGACAGATAAGACACGCGTGGGACGCTCCACCACGTCTTACTGCACGCCAACACTGACGGGCTTCCCACTTTGTGTAATGTTTACACTTATACTACGTGTATTGATATTATTGTATCATACTATTACTGTATTTGTATTGGATTATTTTATTATTTGTATTAAGATTATGCAAAAATGTACGCTATTGCACAATAAACCTATAAAATCAATAAAATCAATCAAAATTGAATTACTTGCTTCGCTCCATCTATTAATATCCGCTTCGATTACATACCCCCTGATCTAACTTATTTTGGATTGTTCACCCTGCCCTTATAATTCTCTTGCTTTGGTTTATAGTAAATTTTTTGCATTCCGCTTAATGCTTTATTCATGTTTATTATTCATATTTGCCGCTCATGGGATTATTTAATTTTTACTTTTTTCTCTCTTTTCCCTTGCTTTCGACTCTATTGCTATAGTTCACAATTTTTTTATTTCAATAAGAATCTAATTCGTGTTTACTATACATATTTTAAACTCATGGGATTATTATTTAATTTAGTTATTTTTTACGATATTAATCAATTTCTTATTAATAGATTTTCACCCATTTGCTTTCAATGGTTTAGGATTATATATTTTATTTTAACTTCTTGCTTTCGGTTATCATTTTTGACTCCTGTCATGTTTTTTATTGCTGTGTTTAGTTATTCTTATATAAATAATTCTTTGTATTTAGAATTCGCTGATGCTGGTCATCGTCAATGACCGAGGCGTCCGAAAAATTAAATGTTCGTAGCCATTAAATATGTCTTCATATTCCTGTTACAAATAAGGTTCCCAAGGAACCACTCTATCACCAATATATATATATATATGTATATATATATATATATATATATATATATATATATATATATATATATATATATATATATATAGAGAGAGAGAGAGAGAGAGAGAGAGAGAGAGAGAGAGAGTGGGTGATATACGTGTTCGTACACCTTCAAAATTCTATATTATTAGACTTTCCACCCATCAAACTTCCTGAAATTTACACAAACGATGCGGCGATTTTCAATCCTGGCCGCCATGCTGACTGGACTCAGCACCCCGTCCGGCCCCAGCTTAGCCTCCCTTCCTTCCTTGAAAACACTTGTTTCCTCTCTTTTCACACAACCTCTCGCACAACTTTCTCTGGTCAGCCTCTAATTTCACATTGTAGATGCTGACCTTCTTCTCAAGCCAACCGTCCCGGATCGGGGCTGAGGGGAGAGGGGACAATGTTCCCTAACCCCTGAGCTTCGGTTCGGGATGGTTTTTTTTTAACAACCTGCTTCATCACCACCCATACCTTCCTCACATCCCTTTTCCTCTCCTCTTCACATTCTATCCATTTTTACGCCGTATCTAAGGTGGAGCCGCCATGCCAATGGACTGCCAGGCCACCAGGCGGGATATGTGGTCCGAAATGGTGGCGCCTGGCTCTGCCAGGCCTGTAAGCACTTCTTGCAGTGCGGGCAACTGCAAGAGGTGATGAGCTATTCCATGCCGTATAAATAAGAGGATCACCATGCCCATGTATGAAAAAACAACCAAAAAAACACAACCCCCCAACTTCCCTTGAAACAGCGATGGAGCCGCCCTCAGGCAGCTCCAGCAATAAAATAGAGGTCCACGGTTGCTGAGGCCCTATCTCTTGCTTAGAGATCTGAACGGCAGGCATCCTCTTTAGGGGGATTACTCCATAAATCCAATGGGACAATTCCTTGCCAATCTGATCGAAGAGCTTGAAATGGGTGTCCTAAACGTGGATGAGTTTACGCATCACTGCCCGAGAACCACTTTATTTTTTTTGCCTGGACCTATCTTTGTGCTCTTTGGATGCACAGCCTGATTTTGATTATGGGGTAGTCGATGACCTCCATGCTAGTGATGACTTTACCATTCAAATGTCATTTTCAGGGCAACTGCCGCCTGAGAGACCACCTCGGTTGTGCTTGGCGTTGGCGCGGTGGCCTGCATTTCAGGAAATGACTGAATTCTCTATCTCAGTCGAGGAGTTTAGGTCGGTAGATGAGGCCGTTGAGTTCTTCTCCGGCAAATTCATTGCCGTGGGCCTGACTACTATTCCTAGGACGTATGGCCGTTTTGGCACGCCGACCACTCCCATGGTGTTTGGCCGAGTTTGAGACGGCCCTCAAACAGAAGCGTTATGCCTATAGGCGCTATAATCGTCGCCCGAACGATTTCACTGTCGCTGAATTTCGTCGGGCTATGGCTAGTTTCGGGTATATTTCGAAGCACGCCCGCCGCTCTTCTCGGCGGTCATACGTGTCTTCACTTAACGGGAAGACTTCTTTAGCTGAGGTGTGGAAGCGAGTTAAAAGGATTCGGGGCAAGTTGTTGCAGGAGCCCCCTCCTTTTCTCTAGGACAATGGGACCGCAATCTCGGACCCCACGTCCGTGGCGGAATCCTTAGCGACCACTTTTTCCGCATTCTCGAGCCGGGATGCTGCTTCGCCAGCATTCAATGCACGTCGTGATGTCACGGAAGGCCACCGGCTGGACTTTACCTCCATAGGCGGAGAACCCTTCAACGACCAGTTTACTGTGACTGAGTTGCGTTCCACTCTCGCTTCGTGCACGGACACCGCCCAGGGTCCGGACGATGTCCCGTACGCCATGCTTCGCCCCCTTGGTGAGCGAGGCATGGCCTTCCTGTTAGATATGTTTAACAGGATCTGGGTGGAAGGTCTTCTCCCAGACTCCTGTCGAATCGCAACTGTGCTCGCCTTTCGCACACCGAGGAGAGATCACTCTACTCCAATCAGTTTCCGCCCAATCTCTCTAACCTCTTGCGTTGGCAAGTTGATGGAGAATTTGGTAAATGTTAGATTAAATTTTTTCCTGGACAGCGGAGGCCATCTGTCTTCCCCACAGTGCGGCTTCCGCAAGTTGCACTCCACGTCGGATGCTTTTCTCCGACTGGAAAATGCCGTCTGCGAGGCTTTTCTTTGTAAACAGCACTACGCCACGGTCTTTTTCGATCTGGAGAAGGCCTGTGATACCGCATGGCGATACGGTATCATTGAGACTCTCCACACGATAGGGGTGAGGGGACGCCTCCCAATGTCTATATCGAAATTTTTGCAAAGTCGTCGATTACGCGTACGGGTGGGGGAGAGCCCTCTTCGGCCCAAAGGTGCAGAAGGAGGGTGTCCCGCAGGGAAGTGTCCTCAGTGTCACACTCTTTCCCATGAGCATCAAGTGCATCAATTCGGTGCTGCCGGAAGATGTTCTTGCTACGCTCTACGTGGACGACCTATCGATCTCTTTTGGCGCGGCTTAGATGCCAACTCTGGAGCGTCGACTCCAACAGGCATTGAACCGCGTCTCTCGCTATGCTGAAGCGCACAGGTTTCGATTTTTTTGGTGAAGACTAAGTTGGTGCACTTCTGCCGCCATCCACGGCTTCAGCCCGACCCATATTGGTTTCTTAATGAGGTTGGCCTGGATGTGGTTGAGTCACACCGTTTTCTTGGTCTTGTATTCGACCGACGCCTCACCTGGGAGGCTCATATTCGCAGCCTTAGGGTCTCTTGTACCCGCGCCATGGACATTCTCCGTTCTTTGACGTTCAGCGCTTGGGGCGCTGATAGGGCTACCGCCTTACTTTTTTATCGATCCTTTGTTCGCTCGAAGCTCGACTACGGATGCGAGTTTTATGCATCCGCAGCCGAGCGTTTATTGCGGAAGGTGGATTCGATCCAGCACACCAGCCTTCACCTTGCGACCGGCGCCTTTCGCACTCTACCTATTGAGAGCCTTTTGGTCGATGCGGGCGAGATGCCACTCGCTCTGCACCGCGTGCAATGCATCACTTGCCTGTACGCGTGAGCCCGGCGCCTTCCTCAGGCGCTAACAGCTCTCACTGCATCCGCAGCTAATCTTGATGGTGCCTCTGCCACCGAGAGACGCCAGTCTTACCCTAAACCCTTTGGGTTTCGGGCCTGGAAACTCCTTTGATAGGAAGGTATAGCTCTCAGGCCGGTGGCGTTCCTGGTTTTGCCCAAGACGCCATCCTGTAGGGTACCACATTTGGCTATTTGTTGCAACGCCTCTGCTTCCAAATCTTATGCTGCGCCGGGAGTATTGCGTTTGAACTTTTCGGAGCACACATCGTGTCACGCTGGAACCGTGCCAGTGTATACGGATGGCTTCAAGTCCCAAGAGGGGGTCGGCTTCCACGCCGTTTCCCCTCTGTTTGCAGTCAGTGGGGCTCTACCAGGCACTGCATCTGTCTTTACGGCCGAGCTGGTGGCAATACACCACTCGGTACGGGAGATTACGTGACTTGCCTAGTTCGGAGACCGGATTGTGATATATAGCGACTCACAAAGCGCCCTGAGTGCTCTCGGGGCATTGGAATCTCCGCATTCCCTGGGTCAAGATATCCGTAACGCCACGGTTTTGGTGAGCTGGGCGGATGTCATATTATCTTCTGCTGGATTCCAGGACATGTAGGAATTGCGGGGAATGAGCGCGCCGATGAGGGCGCCAAAGAGTCCGCGAGGACTCTGCGACCAGACCAGCGTTTCGCTTTTTCTCACACCGACTACATGGCAGGAATACGGCAGCTCTTCGGACTGCTTGGCAAAGAAGATGGGAGACGGTCAAAGGGAACTTAAAGTTGCGTGCCATTGCGCCGAGACTGTTTCCATGGATCTATCCCCCAATGCCGCGATGGCTTCAGGTTGCTTTCTGTCGTCTCCAAATCGGAAACTCTCGTGTGACGCATCGCTATTTGATGGAGCGCTCGCCTGCGCCCTATTGCAACGACTGTTTGTCCCCCAGACTGTTCGGAACATACTTTTCGAATGTTCCAGTCTAGGTGATCTTCGCGCACGATACCTGTCCCGGTACCGGCATGGGAGGGGTTGCTACCGCCTGTCCCTTGTACTCGGGACAGATTTGTGCACATTGACTTGTGGACTTGTTTACTTTTTGGGAGAGGCCGGCTTTTCCCCTTTATTTAAGGTTCTTTTTCTTGTTATTGTTTTGTTTGTAGGTTGCACTCTCCTGCACCGGGGAGAGGGGGACCTCATCCCGCTGCCGGAGATTGCTTTCCTGAACTTTAAGTTTTTCCAATTTATATCGATTGTTAAGTTTTTCATATTTTTATTTTGAAGTAGCCTAGTTCTAGGGTGTCGTGTTTTTTGGCGACTTATGCCTAAGTGGGTAGTTGCCAGATGGGCTCTATAAAATTTAAAAAAGAAAAAAAATTACACAAACGATGTATATTAATGTAAAATTGTAATTAATGAAAACAAGGAGGAAAGAGTATTTTTACAAATCGATATTTGGTCATAAAGAGTTAGTTGCTTAACCTTTGTTGGCTTTCACCACGCTCAATCGCTTTCTGTAGATCTTTACAAGTCTAATGCAACATTCCTTTGCGTTTTTTGGCTAATTCTTATTTGCAAATTAGCTCCAATTCTTTGATTTTCTTGCGACCCTTCAAATTAATCTTGCTCTTCAATGTTTGCCACACGTTAGGTTCAAATCTTGCGATTTACTAAGCTACTCTAGAACGTTTATATTGTTTTTACGGAACTATTTGCGATTAGTTTTTGCAGTATGCTTCGGAGCATTATCTTGTTGAATGTTCTATCCTTCTCCAATCCAACCTTATGTACAGAAACGAACAGATGTTCTTCCTAAAATGTGTTTGTAGATTGCCAAATTCATGGTCCCATCTATGATCTGGATATTGTCGCTACCCTTTGATGATTAAGATCCCCACACCCTGATGCTACTTTCCCTAAACTTTACCGTAGGGATGGTGTTCTTAGGGTCGTGGGCACTGCGTTCTTTCTTCCTAGAGAGGACGGTTATCGTTACTGCCAAACAATTCTAATTTTGTCTCGTCTGACCACAGGACATTATCAAAGAACGCAGCTAGTTTCTCCAAATGTTCACGTGTAAACTTCAACATTGCAGCTCTGTCTTTTCACTAGCAGAGGTGTCTTCTTTAGCCAGCGAGATTTAAAATCATGCTAGTTCAGTTCATTATCGATGGTTTTCTCTTTGTGATCGACGTTATTGCCACCAGTAGGTCATCTTTAATTACCTTACTGGTAATCATAGTCACAGCTGTAACCTCCTTGATTATTTTAAGAGAAGCTTTGGGGTAAATCTTCTGAGGAGCACCTGAACGTTAAAGATGGTCGATGGATTCTACCTTCTTCCACTTCGGAATGACAGGATCAATGCTGTTGAAAGGTATTTTAAGTTGTTTGGATATCTTCCGTTAGCTCAGACCATCAGTATTTAGCTTCATAATCGCCTTTTTTTGATCATTAGAGATTATATATTCTTCACCATGATAATGTCTTAACTGTGGAAACGTCGACTGCTGAATGGCATTTCAATCTTTCCTGAGCTCTTGTTAACTACAGTAGCTTCTTACACCGTCATAATTAATAGAATGTCTCTTAAAAGTATGTCCTCTTAAAAAGGAATTTCGTTAGGTTCTATACAAATACTTTTTTACCTCTGTTTTCATTCATTTCAAATTTACTGAATATTAATTCTGTTTCATGCCATTTTGTATAGATATCTTATAATTTTACATTAATATATGTCTATTGTGTAAATTTTATGAAGTTTGATGGGTTGGAAGTATATTATAATTGAATTTTGAAGGTGTACGAATACTTATTTCATCCCACTGTATTAATCTAATTATATACTACAAGACCAAGAAAACAAGTAGTTGCATCATGAAGAACAGCTGTCTAGGTTCAACGAGCAAACTCCAGGAGACTAACAGCGTGTACAAATATTTGTGCAAACTCGGTGACTGCGAACACTGCAATTCAAAGTACATCGCGTTAACCTGCCCACCCTGTCAAGGCGACTGACTGCTCACCTTCAAGATGGCACGATTAAAAAACACACCCACTCTCATGGCACTACCCTAACCTATGAAAAACTGAATCAGGACACCCCATCAACCTGAGACTCGAAAACCGAAGAAAATTGCAGATGGCAGAAGCCGTAATTATTCAAATGAAGAAACTGGCAATTAACCTGCAATTTCAGCCCGAAACCTTACCCATAACATCTCGGTGTCTCCGAGTTGACCGCCGTTAAAGAAGCATGTTTTCAAACTTTATTTTCCTTTGCTTCCTTTGCCAGAGAACTAGATTGGCGCAACAAATAGTCAGATCAACGATCAACGATGAAAAAAGGTAGAAAATGTGTAAAAGTAGAGAGGAAAGGTAGAAAGAGGTGTATAATAGAGAGAGAGTAGTTGTGCCAGGTTGTCTGGCTAACTTAGTCGTTTATATCTTTATTAGCTGTAGTTATTATCATTAGTTTCTTATTGCAGCATTCAAGCCTTTGAATTATTGTAGGCCTCTTGATGGTTGGATGACTTTACTTATATTAATGTGTCCGCTTCGGATCTTTTGTTATATTTATTCGTTTATTGTTATTTTGTTATACTTACCTATGTATTGTCCACTTCGGATGTTTTATTTTATTTATTTAATTTTTTTTTAATTTTGTTGTCCACTTAGGACAGTTCATCATCAATTTGTTATCATTATTTACGTGAAATAAATCAGTTTGGTTTTCTTTATCCATCGTTTAATATTGAATTGTTAATGTGAATTGAAATAGGATTAATCTTCTGGTAGTTTCTCAATAAATCAGTTGGCTTACTTGTCGAGCTATTATTTGGCTGTTTTTAAAAGCTTGCCTGAACCTTAAGTTCTGTATGTCTAAATCAGGTAATCTAATCGGGTTTAGCACCTCTTCTGGCATATTATCATAGACTTTCTGCCAAATTTTTTGTGCTCGTCTATTTAGGGTAATGTTTAATGGCTCGATGTCTGTCGCTTCCTCTAATAATCTAGTAGGAATGTAGTAAAGCAGTGACACGTTGGTAATAAATCTTATTGCCTTATTTTGGATATTTTGAGCTTTCTTGATAACTGTTTTGCTCAGCGTATTAAGGGGTTTAGCCGGATACAAGAGAAGTAGTCTCACCAACAGCAGATAGCGTTCTCGCAGCAACGGCGATCTTTTGTAGATAATGGGCCCTGTACCCATTCGATGTTAATTCCAAGCCTAGAACTCGGCCTTCTCTTGAGTACTCATAGAGCTTATCCTGCACTAGCACGTCCGATGTTTTCCGACGGCCAACTGGTATCACTCTGAACTTTTGGACATTTATTTTTACCTTATTTCTCCTTTCGTAGTTGTTAACATTAACAATTTCCCTGCCTGTCCTGTTAGCGATCTCATTAGGATTTTTTTAAACGCTGGTAACGATTTGAGTGAAATCATCTGCTAGTTGTACATACTGGGTAAGGTCTTGAACAGGATGTGGTAAATCCGCAGTATACACTGAATACAGGGTGGGACTTAGACAGCCCCCTTGAGGTACCCCAGCCTCGAGACTAAAGGATATCCCTTCTGTGTCATTTATCTTCATCACTGCTTCTCTTTCCTACAGATAGTCACATAAAATCCTGCTTAAGTTTCCATCCATGGCTAGATCACTTAGTTTGCTTTTAAGACCCGGTACCCATACCTTGTCGAATGCCGATGCCACGTCGCGAAGTACGACATCGACATTAGCAATCGTCGCTTTTCCAATCGCTATTGTCTCCTTAATTAATGCCAGAGACGTTTCGGTACCTAATTTCCTCCCCAACCCATGTTGTTGAGAGTTGTATAAGTTATGGGTTTCCAGGAAGGTCCTTAGTCTGGTGTTAAGAAGTTTTTCGAGTAATTTTCCCATAGACTCCAACAAGGAGATGGGCCTATAGCAGCTGATTTCCTTCTTCGGTTTGCTAAGTTTCAAAATAAAGATCATACGGGCTTTTTTGAATTGGTCCGGGAAATACCCAACATTGAGGCAGGCATTAAATATCTCCAGTAGACCTTCGTTGATGTTATTGGAGGCATACAGCATGTGCATTTTAGTGATGCCTTTCATGCCTGGCGCTTTTTTCTTAAAGCTTTTGAGGGCCCACTCGTATTCTTCATGCGTGAACGGTCTACCTTCATCTTGTGCAACGCGGGATCTGTCCACGAAGTCATGTAGAGGGAGGTAGGCACCTAGATCCTGCAATCTAAGTAGAACATCTTCTTCATACCTCTCATCAAATAACTCATTGTCCTCATCGCTAATGCAACAGCAGTTTTGCCAATATTGTCTAAATTCTCTCTCAATATCACGGTCTTCAGTATATTCTATGCCGTTGACTATAATGCTAAGGTTGTTTCTAGGAGGAGTGCCTCTAAGTTTCTTTATTTGACACCAAAACTTTTTGGGATCTCCTTCTGCGTCGATTTTAGCAATGATTTCATCCCACTCACCTCTCGTCTTCTCAAGTATGAGTTTTCTGATCTCGTTTCTCAACTTGCGCAGCTCTTGGTACCGTTGTGCCGTGTTACCATGCATATCTATGAAGAAGACGACTACCTCCCGCTGATCCATTTTCTGCTGTATATTTTCGTCCCATCTTGGAGAAGGGAGAATTGTATGCTCCGTCCAGAAGATAGCCAGGCGGTCAGCTTCCAAGATTTTCGAGGTGACAAAATCGAGTTTCTCGTCGATCTCTTCTAAGGTTGCCCCCTTTGAGACGTTCGATATGCACTTGGCGCAGGTGTTCACGGTATAATTCCCAGTTAGCTCTTGCTAGGCATCTTCGTTTGGGAATCTGCACTTGTATTGGAGAAGTGGAGACGGGGTTAATCATACATATATGATCTGACGGTAGGAAAGGGCCCAGGAGAGTAACATGGTTAAGAGAAAAGTTACGATTTGTTAGCACAATGTCCGGTGTGGTCGACGATCTTGCTGTATGGAATGTGGAGAAATTTCGCCCTTCTCTTTGCACAACTCCTCTGTCTATTAGGAAGCTCAGTGAGTTACCAGCTCCATTAAAGGACCTCGTATAGCCGGCCTTCCTGCACCGGGCATTCAGATCTCTGACGAGTATCGTTGAGGCCTCTCTTCTAAACAGCTGCATAAAGTTGGGGATCGGTAAATACGGGCGCCTTGGCAGTTGATACCCGACTGCAACCACCAGGTCATCATATGTCATAGGGATCTTTACCGCTAAATACGATTCCTCTAGGTCCTGTATTTCTTTAAATCTGATGCCTTTTCTGAATGCAATTGCAGCCCCGTTGTAACTTTCCTGTGAGTGGCTAGCTATTAGAACTTCCTAGTTATAAATCTTTATACGTTCTATTCTATCATCTAATCCATGCTCAGAAATAAGAACGATATCGGGATCAGCGTTTCTGATGATTTCATTGTATACTCCGCTTTTGTTCTTTCATCCGTTAACGTTCAGCGAGAAAATCTTAAGGTTGCTGATGAGTTTGGTAGAGATAGCCATGGTTAATTGATACTAGAGTGCTTAACTTTTGTCCCTTTTTCTCTGGCTGGTGACCTTACTTTACCAGATCTTTTTTTCCTGTATTGTTCCTGGTTAAGGTTAAAGCAGGACTCGGGGCATATTTCTCCTTTACCTTTCTGAAGGCGTCCAGGAGCGATTCTTCAGTAACGTCGGCATCATAGTCCCATTTATATTTGCCTTTAGTGACTCCTTCTATGAGCTCATTGACTTTAGCTTTCTTTGGAATGGGAGCAGATGGGGAGCCGTAGATTTTCATGCACAGATCTTGAGGGGTCCGATAAATTGGTGCAACGGAGGCATATATCGAAGCCACAGGTACAACCTTATCGTTTTCTGGCAGGGTTTCTTTCCTTTTGGTCACTGATTTTCATCTGAGAGTCCTCTTTCACGGCACCTTCTTTCTTGCGCAAGCGCGGATCGCGATAAGCAGAGCGGGGTATTGTCTCTGGTTGCTTTAGATTCAATAATTTGGCTTGAAATAGTTCTCCTGATGGTGGCTTATCCGGGAACCACATTGGCTTTAGTCCATTCTGCACCAGCATCTTGTTCAATTCAGTTGCATAACTACCAGGGTTCGTTATGTTCACGAAATGCGCGTGTAATATGCACATAATAAGGTGTGGTCTCATGTTCTGGTCTATCTGTATTGTGGTTCTCTGCTTGGAAACTTTCGTCGCCTGTGCATATTAAGTAGTTCTTCTTTGGTTCCTTCCCTCGATCATGGTCTTGTTCTTGTCCGTTATCAAGGCCTTCTTTATTGGGCAAGCAATTGATAGTGTACGATGTGAATTGCCACAATTGATACATTCGTTATTTGAGCTAGTACAATCTCTCCACGTGTGGCCAGATTCTGAGCACTCAGAACAGATCTTGACTGTAGCCTGACAGTCCTAGGTGGCATGCTTTTCGAGATAATAGCAGGAGAAGCAGATATGCACCGGCGGGAAAACCTCTCGCTCAATGCAGCTGGCGCAGATTTTTGTATTAAAAAGGACCAGTCCATTTTCCGCCGCCTTCGTTGTCATCTCAGTGGTTGGAAAAATTAATTTGAACACATGGGAATGTTCCTCTCTTTCGAGGTTCTTGAATTTTATAGCGTCGTCGATCTTTGCCTAACTTTGTTTTGCCTCCACTTCTTGTTTTATCTCTTCAGCCGAGTGAGTACCAACGTAAGGGTCGATACGTCTCCAAACGATCAATCTCTTGGCTGATACATGTGGGACAACTCGTGATATGAGGCCGATCTCTTCTAATTTCTCCCTTGAATTTGCACTTAAAAGGTTGTCTAAGTCTTAATTCGTGTCGCAAAAGGCCAAGTAGCCATAATATTGGTCCTTGAGTCGGCAGAGACCAATCCCAAGCGATGAGAAGACGGTTTCAAAGACCTTCTCGCGCGAAGGCTTCTGGCAGCGCTCTTTGACATGGAGCAAGACTCTCTTTTCGCCGTTAGGGTCGTCCATGATGGCCCAAATAGCAGGAGCTACTTTAACCTACCAAGCCCTTATCGCGGGGGCGAGTACCTAAATAGACTTTGGTTCACCCTTACTGCACTACCTAACTAATATGTCTATCAGGGTCCTCCTATCTGTCCTGACCACTCCGCCCCACAATGGGGCCTTCTTCTTCGCGCCCCCTGCGGGGCTTCCTTTCGAGGTTCGGACACGTCAGAGGCAGACGGCTTCTACAGACCTTAGCGGTAGAAAAGTTATCAGAACCAAAGTTGTGCTGGTGTTAAGGGAACAGGCAAGATGCAGGCGAGAAACTCCAGTTCATCTAAAATCCCTCGCTTGTGCACGCGCGCGCGTGCGCGTATGTCCTTCGTAAAACCAGATGGTTTCCGTTGAAGCCAAGCAGGCGTTCTTCTACAAGCCGTAGAAATTTTTTCACCTACTGGAGCAGCTGAGAATTCCGAGAATTGTAGAAGTAGGACTTTGCTTGTAAGAGAATAAAGTCTTCTTGGAGCGTAGTCAATAGTCAGACAACCTGACCCTTCTAATTTTATGTTTCTTGTAGCGCTTACTTTCCCCTTAAAAATTTCGCGTGCCATGATTGGCCAATTTTTGTGATACTTATGTTCGCGTAGAAATACTATATATGTATAATGTAGCAATTTTTTAATAATTCTGTGGAGGTCCGTACAACAGTGAGACCCCTGGTCCTGGCAACGGGGTACCAACCCCCAAGGAGAGGGTATTTGCCCCTTCCCAACTTTTTGCAGTTATGTGGTCACGGCAGAACCGTTTTCTTTGCCGGTGACCTCAATGCAAGAAGCGCTGCCTCCGGTTATACGTCTACCAACCCAGCAGGCAGGAATCTCGAGACACTTATCGATAGACATATTATGACTAGAATTAGACCAGACTTCTCCACATTCATCACACACAGGTCAGCCACCAAACCAGATATTGTACTAACCAGCAATATGTTTCCATACAATTACTTCATTGAGCCGGGCTCCCCCCCCCCAATTCCAAGCAACCACCAGGCTGTCCTTATTAAAGTTTGAACCTCCCCCATTCAAATCACTATCCCAGAGTGAAAGAGCTACGCTTGAGCCGACTGGGATAAGTATAAACAACTCATCAAAATTTATAACCCAGAACCCTTAATTAATGCCTCCCTAGAAGAAATTGACGAGGAGTTGGATAAAATGAATGCAAAATTTATTAAAAGCCGACAAGGAAGCCCTCCCCCGAGTTAAATATAAAACTCTCCCTGCCCCCTCATGGACCCCTAGAATGAAATCCCTCGCGAGGGAGTAGAGGGAACGGATCAATGAAGTAACCCTCACTGGCCCCAACATCAACACACACCGACAAACACAACTCATTCGTGACGAACTAATGACTCTTATAAGGGATCAACAGAATGTACTCTGGAATAATTTAATTGACAGACTGAACGTAAAAACCGACTTACGTACATTCTGGCAGACGGTTAAACGACTAAAAGGCGGACAACCACCGAAGACTATTAAGCTTAGACGTGATGACACTGAAATTTCGAAAGTGAAAAGAATCGAAGAGGAATTCAGACTCTTTTGGGCATCTATATTTAAGATATCCCCAGGAGAGAATGATGACTTCGATTTGGACTTCACAGACGGAATCATTAACGACCTGAATGATCAAATAGACAGAACCCACCCTCACCATTGCGTATCACAGGATAGGGAAATGGAAGGAGTCTTTGGTAGAATTACTGCCGAGGAGCTCTCAATAACCTTAAAGTCCTTTCGACAGCGAGCACCGAGCAGCGAGCCTTTCCCAACATCTTATTGGGGCTTATGAATATCATGTTCGCGTGCCTGAATGTGGGTTACTTCCCTGACCACTGGAAGGTAGCGAAAATGATATTCATTTTAAAAGCCGGTAAGCCACTGGACAGTCCAGCTAACTTCAGGCCTATATCTCTCTTAGAATTTTCAAAGAAAGTCTTGGAGAAGATATTGGCCAATAGGGTAAATGCGTTCCTCGAGAATAACAATTCTCAAAACAACCAGCAGCATGGCTTCTAAGCAAACCGAGGAACAGACACGGCGCTAGCCGTAATTACCGAGAAGTTGGCAAAAGTAAAATCAGAAAAACGCCACGCAAACTTGGTGCTACGCGATGTCAAAAAGGCCTTTGACAAAGTATGGAGGAAAGGCCTACAATACAAGATCTCACAACTAAGCCTCAACCCCGTAAGATGCGCGGCGATTTGCCATGCTGGCCACAATGCTGACGGGATCCAGCGCTCCGTCCGGCCCTAGCTTAGCCTCTCTTCCTTCCTTCAAATAGCCCGATTTCTCCCCTACCTCGTCGCTTTTCATACAACCTATCCCACAACTTTCTCTGGTCAGCCTCTAATTTCACAGGGTAGATGCTGACCTTCTTCTCAAGCCAACCACCCCGGATCGGGGCTCAGGGGGTAGGGGACATTGTTCCCTAACCCCTGAGCTTCAGTTCGGGATGGGGTTTTTTTAAATACTTGCTTCATCCCTACCCATACCTTCCTCACAACCCTTTTCCTCTCCTCTTAACATTCTATCAATTTTACGCCGTGTCCAAGGTGAAGCCGCAATGCCGATGGAATGCCAGGCCACCAGGCGGGAGTGGTGGTCCCAAATGGCGGTGCCTGGCTCTGCCGGGCTTGTAAGCACCTCTCGCAGTGCGGGCAACTGCGAGAGGTGATAAGCTATTGCGTCCCGTAGCACAAATAGGGTCACCATGCCTAATGATGAGGAAATAAAAAATCTCCCCCTAATTCCCCCTTGCTCATCGACGGAGCCGCCCTCGTGCAGCTCCACGAAAAAATAAAGGTCCTCCCTCCTGTGCTTGCGCAGGGGCCCCTTATATTTCTCTAACCGAAGAGGAGGCTTACTCCTCTCCTTCGCTTACGCGTGCAGGGTACTCCCCCTTACCCCCTTCTCTGGAGGTGCTTTCGGGCACCTCCCTTTTGCCAGCGGCAGTCCCCTTTTTTCTTTCCAAAGAGACTGCCAAGAAAGCCAGCAGGCAGCCCTTAGCCAGCCGCTACCCTTTGAAGCGGCTCGGTGTGGCAAACCCCCTTAGGGGGGAGAGGGAAGCCAGGCTCCTTCGGTCGCTTCCCTCAAAAGACCTGCTGGCAAGAATTTTAAACCTTGCTGGGGTCAAGGCCTGTGCCTCCCCACACAAGACTGGCGACACTGCCAAGGGGACCTGCGATGTCCTGGGAGAGGATGGCCAACTGGAGGCCCCTCCTGTGATAAACATGGTCCTTGAGGAGACCCAGCCTCAAGCGGTAGGGCCTTCCATGAGGGGGAATCCAGGCTCGGCGCCAAGCACCGAACCGTAATCTGCCCCTATGCAAGGTCCCCCTCAAACGGCCGAGGGCTCCGAGGCAGTGAAAGGAGGGGAGGGATCTCCTCCGACAGGTGGCCCTACGACTACCAGGACCTTTTTCATTTCAGAAGGGGACCTGGCTGATGCCGGCCCATCTGGCATGGGCCGGCCATAGTAAGAAGCAGGTTCATTCCCCGCCCTCCTCTCCAAGAAAGAAAAAGACTAAAGAGACTAAAAAGACGAAAAAGACGTGGGGCTCCTCTCCATCCGCGGGTGCTGCGGGGACAGATGGGTCTGCTACCACCTTAGTAGGCGACAAAGCCAAGATCAGCACATCCGGCCCCTCTACCCCCTAGTGTGCGGAGCCCCTGACTAAGACTAACACCAAGAGTACACAGGGCGGACCCTCGATGACATCGGGGCCTCTCATTCAGAGGTTACCTGGCGTTTTCGAGCCCGCTGGCTTCAAACGCTTCCTAGTTATTCGCTCCAATAATGGCACCATGTTGTCAAAGGGCACCATGATCCATCAGAGGAGAGGATTAGCTAGTGCAATTGGTGAAGAGCCGAAGGTGATTCGTTTCTCGGACGGGAGCCTTCTGGCGAATGTGGCGAATCCCGCCGAGGCGGCAAAGATAAGTGCTCTTCGGAGACTTCATGGCACCCTGGTGAGTGTGACGCTGCACTCTACCATAAACTTTGTGAAAGGAGTAGTTTATGCGGGGGAACTCGTTGACTAATTTATTAAGGAGGACATCACCCTAGGGCTAGCACACCATGGGGCGGTCAAGGTCGAACGTGTAATGAGAAAACAGGGAGGGGCCTCGAGACCCACACCTACACTTTTCGTCACGTTCGACTGTAACAAGCTCCCTGAGTCACTACGTGCCGGTTGGTACCGCTACCGCGTAAAGGCATTCGTGCCTCTGCCGCGGCGGTTCTATTACTGTCACCACTTCAGCCATACGAATCGCTCATGTAGACGTGCAAAGTAAGGGGCACCCAAAGTCTGTGTAAACTGCTCCGAGGTCATACACGATAAGTCCAAATTTTGTGTGGCGAAGTGTGTCAATTGCTGAGAGCCACACGCTGCTTCTTTAAAGCAATGTGGTGCATATCTCCTTGAGAAAGAAATCCTAGGCTGTTCAGGCCCAGGATCGACTCTCCTTCCGAGAGTCTAAGGACTCGGTCCTGGCGCGCCCAGCTCTGCCTGGGACGTCATATGCCTTAATAGTTAGAAAAGCACCCTCTGCTTCTGGGCCCATCCAGACCAACGAGCGCGGTTGTTTCCGCGCCCATTCGGAGCCCTTCTGCGGGCTCTACCCAACCCGGGCGCTTCCCTGGTAAAGCTGGTGGCAAAAAGGGTTCCTACTCAGCCCCGGCTAAAACCAAGGCTTCCCCCTCTTCATCTAGCGTGACCGTTTTCCGTAGGGCAAAACAGCCACGCGCCTCCACCGAGTGGTTACACTCGAAGGAGGCAACACCCCTGAAGATGGTCGCTAGGCCATTATCCGGATTCCTAAAGCTGTCCCCCAAAAGGAGGACAGCAAAAAAGGAGCTTCGGCTCCTTCGCCACGCCCCGAGGTGAAGCGAGTGGCTTGGAGACGGTGGTCTCTCGAAAAGAGGGCCCCCTGCCTCCAAAGCCGCAACGCCCGCCTAATGTTTCGAGGCGGAGGGAGGAAAAGACTTGCATGGTGAGCCCAACCTCCCCCAATAAGTCCGCGAAGGCAACAGCGCCTTCAGCGCTTTGTCCGGCCAACAACGCCAAGGGTTCTGCTCCCGAGAAGGGTACGGCCATTCCCGTGAGGGTCTTCAGTTCGAGCAGGGCCCCCACTTCTCCTCTGAGCTAGGCCTGGAGGGCATATTTCTTCAATGGAATTGCCGTGGACTCCGGGCCAACTGGGAGGAGCTGCGGATGCTCGGCTTATCCCGCTCCCCGTTAGCTATCTTTTTGCCGGAGACCATGCTAAGCGCGTGCCCCCTGCCAGCCCTCCCGGGGTATAAGGGTCTTGCGACCCCACCACCGCAGGATAGCGGGGCTGAGGGATGCGCGGTTTACACCCGGCATAATGTCTTCGTTCTTCCTTTCTCTTTAGATAACTCCTTTCAGGCAGTGGATGTGCAGCTGCACCTGGATAGGAGGTATATTATCATTTCCGCGTACATTCCACCGTCAGCTGACTTCGACGTGGGGGACTTCCACCGCGTCGAATTTCCCCTTGCTTGAAGATCTTTTCCTTGGAGATCTAAACGGCTGGCATCCTCTCTGGAGAGATTACTCCATAAATCCCAGGGGACAAGTCTTTGCCGATCTGATCAAAAAGCTTGAGATGGGTGTCCTAAACGTGGATGAGTTTACACATCACTGTCCGAGAACCGCTTCATTTTCTTGCCTTGACCTATCTCTGTGCTCTTTAAATGCACAGCCTGATTTTGATTGGGGGGTAGTCGATGTCCTCCATGGTAGTGATCACTTTCCCATTTAAATATCATTTTCAGGACAACTGCCGCCTGAGAGACCACCTCGGTGGTGCTTGGCGCGGGCGCGGTGGCCTGCATTTCAGGAAATGACTGAATTCTCTATCTCAGTCTAAGAGTTTAGGTCGGTAGATGAGGCCGTTGAGTTCTTCTCCGGCAACCTCATCGCCGTGGGCCTGACTATTATTCCTAGGACGTCTGGCCGTTTTGCACGCTGACCAATCCCATGGTGGTCGGCCAAGTGTGAGACGGCCCTCAAACAGAAGCGTTATGCCTTCATGCGCTATAAACGACGCTCGAACGATTTCACTGTCGCTGAATTTCGTCGGGCTAGGGCTAGGTTCCGGTATATTTCGAAGCACGCCCGCCGCTCTTCTTGGCGGGCATACGTGTCTTCACTTAACGGGAAAACCCCTTTAGCTGAGGTGTAAAAGCGAGTCAAAAGGATTCGGGGCAAGTTCTCGCAGGACCCCCCTCCCGTTCTCCGGGAGAATGGAACCTCAATCTCGGACCCCGCGTCCGTGGCGAAATCCTTCGCGACCGCTTTTTTGGCATTCTATAGCAGTGATGCTGCTCCGCCAGCATTCAATGCACGTCGTGATGTCGCGGAAGTCCGCCGGATGGACTTTACCTCCAGAGGCGGAGGACCTGTTCAACGACAAGTTTAGTGTAAGCGAGTTGCGTTTCGCTCTCGCTTTGTGCGCGGACACCGCCCATGGTCCTGACGATGTCCCGTACGCTATGCTTCGACACCTAGATGAGCGAGGCATGGCCTTTCTGTTAGATTTATTCAAGAGGATCTGGGTGGAAGGTCTTCTTCCAGACTCCTGGCCAATCGCTACTGTGCTTGTCTTTCGCAAACCGGGGAAAGATCACTTTACTCCGACCGGTTTCCGCTCAATCTCTCAAACCTCTTGCGTGTGCAAGTTGATGGAGAAATTGGTAAATGTTATATTAGCCTTTTTCTAGGACAGCGGAGGCCATCTGTCTTCTGCACAGTGCAGCTTCCGCAAGTGGCACTCCACGTCGGATGCTCTGCTCCGACTGGAAAATGCCGTCTGCGAGGCTTTCCTTCGTAGACAGCACTACGCCACGGTGTTTTTCGATCTGGAGAAGGCCTATGATACCGCATGGCGATACGGTATCATGGATACGCTCCACACGATGGGGGCGAGGGGACGCCTTCTAATGTTTATATCTGAATTTTTGCGAGATCGTCGATTCAGCGTACGGGTGGAAGGAGCCCTCTTCGGCCCAACGTAGCAGCAGGAAGGTGTTCCGCAGGGGAATATCCTTATTGTCACACTCTTTTCCCTGAGCATCAACAGCATCAGATGGAAGATGTTCTCGCTACGCTCCACGTGGACGACCTATCGATCTCTTTTGGCGCGGCCCAGATGCCAACTCTGGAGCGTCGACTCCAACAGGCATTGAACCGCGTCTCTCGCTATGCCGAAGTGCACAAGTTTCGGTTTTCTTTTGCTAAGACTTGGGTGGTAAAATTATGCCGCAATCCACGGCTCCACCCCGACCTAGATTTGTTTCTTAATGGGGTGCGCCTGGATGTGGTTGAGTCGCTATGTTTCCTTGGTCTTGTATTCGACCAACGCCTTACCTGGGAGGCTTATATTTGCAGCCTTAGGGTCTCTTGTATCCGCGCCATGGACATTTTCCGTTACGTGACGTTCAGCGCTTGGGGCGCTGATAGGGCTACTGCCTTACTTTTTTATTGATTTTTTTGTTCGTTTGAAGCTCGACGTCAGATGCGAGTATTATGCATCCGCAGCCGAGCGTTATTGCGGAAGGTGGATTCGATCCATCATACCGGCCTTTGCCTTGCGACCGGTGCCTTTCGCAATTCCCTTATTGAGAGCCTGTTGGTCGATGCTGGGGAGATGCCACTCGCTCTGCGCCGCGTGCAGTGCATCACTCGCCTGTACGCGCAAGCCAGGTGCCTCCCTCAATCGCCAACAGCTCTCACTGCATCCGCAGCTGATCTTGATGGTGCCTATGCCGCCGCGAAACGCCAGTCATACCCTAAGCCCTTTTGGTTTTAGGGCCAGGAAACTCCTTCCAGATGTAGATATTGCTCTCGGGCCGGTGCCGCACCTCGTTCTGCCCAGGACGCCACCCTGGAGGGTACCACATTTAGCTATTTGTCGCCACGCCTCTGCTCCCAAAGCTTGTACTGCGCCAGGAGTATTGCGTTCGACCTTTTTGGAGCATACATCGTGTCACGCTGGAACCGTGCCAGTGTATACGGATGGCTCCAAGTCCCACGTGGGGGTCGGCTTCCACGCCGTATCCCCTCTGTTTGAAGTCAGCGGGGCTCTACCAGGCGCTGCTTCTGTCTTCACGGCCGAGCTGGCGGCAATACACCACTCGGTACGGGAGATTACGCGACGTGCCCGCTTCGGAGACCGGATTGTGACCTATAGTGACTCACAAAGCGCCCTGAGTGCTCTCTGGGCATTGGAATCTCTGCATCCCCTGGTTTGCGATATCCGTGACGCCACGGTTTTGGCGAGCCAGGCAGATGTCGAGATTATCTTCTCCTGGGTTCCTGGACATGTATGAATTGCGGGGAATGATCGCGCCGATAAGGGCGTCAAAGAGTCAGCGAGGACTCTGCGACCGGACCAGCGTTTCGCTCTTCCTTACACCGACCTCATGGCAGGAATACGGCTAGCTCTTCGGACTGCTCGGCAAAGAAGATAAGAGACGGTCAAAGGGAACTTAAAGTTGCGTGACATTGCGCCGCGACTGTTCCCATGGACCTATCCCCCAATGATGCGACGGTTTCAGGTCGCTTTCTGTCGTCTCCGAATCGGACATACTCGTGTAACGCATCGCTATCTGATGGAGCGCTCGCCAGCGCCCTATTGCGACGACTGCGTCATCCCCCAGACTGTTCGCCACATTCTTGTCGAATGTCTCAGTCTGGGTGATCTTCGCGCACGACACCTGTCCCGGTACTGGGATGGGCGGGGTCACTACCGCCTGTTCCTTGTACTCGGGATGAGTGCGTGCGCATCGACTGGTGGACATATTTATTTTGGGGGAAGGCCTATTTTTCTCCCTTTCATTTAACCAGGTTTAATTGTTGTTTTCAGTTATTGTTTTGTTATTGTTATTTCTTTTTATTGTTGTTTCCTGTCCAATTTTTAAAAGTAGCCTAGAACTAGGCTCTTTGTTTACGGCGACTTATGCCTAAGTCGGCAGTCGCCAGATGGCCCCTTATATTAAAAAAAAACAAAAAAAAACTGGGCCTCAATCCCAAACTTGAGAGGATCCTTTGGGACTACGTAATGGAGAGGAGGGCGTTTTAAGTATTAGAGGTTATAGTGGCCCTGAGTTCGAACTCGAGGCGGGGGTGCCACAAGTCGGGTGCATCAGTCTCTTGCTCTATAACATTTACACCATTGACCTTCCCTAACCTTTGACTGAAGGTTCCTTGTACGTCCAACTTGCGGACGACATAACAATAATATGTACGGGGCCTTATCGGCAGGCAAATTTCATGGCACAGAGTACGGCAGTGGAAATCGAAAACATCAACTCTTTCGAGGGAAGATGGAAGATATCCACCAATGCCCAAAAGTTCCGTGTAATTTTATTATTCCGAAGGACACTGGCAGACATCCGTGTGGGGGGTGCACGCATCCCATACCGCACGGAGGACATGGTTCTGGGACTGCATATTACGACTGGTGGGTATAGGAATCATGTAGCCAAAACTACACAGAATGCACAGAGGGAGTTGAGTGAATTTTTCAAATTCGTAAACCTGAGTACCTCCAACAAACTCAAAATCTACAATGCGTGCATTCGCTCAAAACTCCTTTCTCCCCGGTCCCTATAAACTTAGTTTCCAAGACCCAAGTCCTTAAACTGCAAAGGGTCCAGAATAGGGCAGTATATATCATTACGGGGACCCGAAGGAGAGAAGGGAGAAGGCAGAGTGAACTCCATAGTGAATTGGGGATGACCCCCATAAACGTGGAGCTTCACCTCAGACCAGCCAAAATCTGGGACAAGGTGCCCCGTTACCTCCCTCTCGAGTTTGTGCTCGGGCACATTGACTTTGACAACTTAAACAACATAAGACGCCCAATATCGTTTAAAAATAGCAGACTACCGATTGACATTGACGTCGACCCAAGGTTCACTTAAAGTAAAAAAAAACAATTCACAACACAAATCACGAACAAAGCCAAGCGAAATTAGCAATTTTTAATATAAGTTTTTATTAAATACTTCCATAAAATTTTTTATCGAAATATCGCAAAAAAACAACAACAAACAAACAAGCAAAAAAACCCAAAACTAAAACCAAAATCTGGGTGTATTTTATCCGGAAAAGAAGATGAAAATCTTCAACAAGCCACGTAGAGAGTAAAAAACACCTACTACTACAAAGGCTTGAATGCCCAGCGCATTACCCGATAATATATTTATATATTGTCACAAAAAAATATAACCAAAACGCAAAGAAAGCCAGAGATACCCTTTCACCAAGGATCTGTCTTACATACTTCTTTTCATTTTCACTTTCCTATTATTTTCCCCTATTTCCCCACTCTTTCTCCTACTAAAACCCTCTTCTACTATATTCCTCACTTTATATGTCCAATGTCCAATTGAATAATTCTATTTCTGTTCATTCCTTGAAGATGACCTAACATGGTCGAAAGACGTATAGGTATAAAGGCATATCATTCGCGGATGTTTTATCTCGCCTCGAAGACCCCGTTAAAAACTTGTAATAAATATTAAGAAAATTCAATTTAAAATTAATAACGTTGCCACAGCTGTGGACTTCAATAGAACCTGCATACAACATGGCCTTTTACCTAATTATATATATATATATATATATATATATATATATATATATATATATATATATGGAACCTTAACTAAAATTATGGGGCAGGTATTGAAAATAAATAATACGAATGAAACTGATTCACGTAAAATTGAAAATATTATAATAAAGAGTCGAGTATATCCCATCGATAATTGGTATTATTTGTTTTCCTTTTGCTTTTATAACCGTTTTAACACGTTTTCGCATAGGTGGTTGGGGCAACCTTTTGATATTGAATGTAGTTTTGATGTAGCTGCTTAGTTTCGGGCAGCAACAAATAAGGAGATTTTAAGAAGCACAGTGAAAAGAATGTTATTAGAAGCTGGGTGCAAAGGATCTAAAGCTATAAAGAACCCGTGGCTGTCCAAGGTGAACAAGAAGAAGCGATTGCCATGGGGAAAGAGCATGATTGGACTAAAGGTGTTTGGTCTAAGGAAAACAACTTTGAGGTAAACTCTCCACATTAGTTTCTATTAATTTATTACGCTTCTAACATTTTTATTAGATACTAACATTTTTATTGGATACGATAAATGACAACTAAAATTCGTATTCCTCTTCAGATTGTCGAAGAGTTGAGGAATCTTATAATCCGAGATGTGTTGTCTCACTAATCAAATTTGAAGGTAGCAGTGCAATGGTTTGGGGATGCATGTCGTTTGCATGTTCAGGATTTTTGTTCGCTTGTGAGGGTAGAATGAATTTCAATACTTACAACAGCATGATAGACCAAGTTTATCAACCATCTCTAGGTGAAATTTTTAATGATGACCTAACAGATAATGTAATCTTCCAACAAGACAATGTTGCATGACACAGATTTAGAGTATCAAAGGCTTGGTTTGAAAAGAAAGGGGTGGCGTTATGGAATAGCGCCCTCAACCCCATTGAACATTTGTGGTGACACTTTGGCACGACAGTAAGGGAGCAGAAATTCATGAAGAGTAGCAGAAAATTGAGCCAATAACCTGTGCCAACATAGTCTCAAGTATGAGAATATGCATAAAAGCGGTTATAAAAGCAAAAGGAGGACACCGAATATTTATTGTAGGTAGATTATACGCCAAAATCTTTATTATTATTATTATGTCAACTATGAAATAAATGAGTATAAATCATATTCCTTACTTTTTCATACCTGCCAAATAATTTGGGGACTTATATATATATATATAAATATATATATATATATATATATATGATTTGTTAAAATCAACAGTGATTGCTACTTTGTTTATCTTGCCTTGCAGTATTTTAAACTTTGCAAAGACTGAAGTTTAAGTCAAATCCACAAATCTGGGCTTCTTCCTTAGCGGATCGTCCGAATGTCCTGAGCGATACCAAACTCCGTACTTAAATCCCTCATCAACAGAGTCTTCTCTCATTCTTCAAACATGACAGCGGTTGATACAAAATAAAGAGAGTAACAAAGTGCACGTCCAAAAACGGCTAACAACAAAAGTCAATCGATAATGTCATCGAACAAAAGATGGACCAAGTACAATAGAGCTTCATTACAAAACATTCATTCAAACAGGATATAAGGAGGACAAAAAAGTCCCTAGAGCATCATACCCCGTGATGTTATCTTAACCGATCAAACAATCAAATTGCAGGAGTGTAATCTCTTGTACAAATATTAATGTAACGTCGGTGACTGTGAGCTTTGCACTTCCTTGGACATTAGGATGACTTCCAATGTACAATCTACAACGCTGTCTCTGCAACTAACAGTGCATCTCCAAGATGGAGCTATCGAACGCCACACTGCAAAGCATCGGACGACCCTCACCCGCGAAATGTAAAATAAAAATACAACCATCATTCTTCTGGAGAGTGATCGACGATGACTAGGCATGGCTGAAGCCGTCACTATATGGAAACGAAAACCAGAAATAAACATTCAGTTCCAGCCAAAAACCAGTTTGCCTACAAGGCGAGGACCTAATAACACCCGCATTACATCATAGTCCCCTGCCGTTTACCTTTGCTCCTTTGCCAATCATTTAATCTTTTGTATACGCTTTTATTTCGCCAATTTTTACATTGTTAAATTCCTATGAAATTTCTTGGAATTGGACTTAAGAAGTTTGTGACAGGAATAGACAGAGAGTTATATTGGTGGGAGAGTAAAGTGGTGAAATTCGGTGAATTTAAAGGATAGTAGTGGTGAGGGAGATAAAATAAAGTTAAATGGCGAAAGAGAAGCTCTGGTTTGCTGGTAGTTTTGGTTTGTTCGCTGTGTTTTTTTATCTAATAAACTATAAAATTTAAAGTTTATAATAAGAAAATTAATCTGGTTAATTGAATTATATAGGGGTTGGTGGCATTCAAGCCTTTATTTTTAGGCGAGTTTTATCCCGCCATTAGGTATTTGGAAAAGGTTTACTTGATTAGTGAATTACTTAATTTGAGTTTTCTAGATCGAGAATTTGGTTTCATTATAGGTAGGTTAGATTATTAAAGACACCTGAACACTACGTTGGTCGTCTTTGTCACTTGTATTTTTGAGACTGGTTCTCCGGGAGCTACATCTCCTTCATCTCGTTTTTAACGAGCATGTGGTTGACTTCCGTTGTGAAGTCGTTCCCGCATATTTTTCTGAGTTTGCTTTTGGATGTGTTGTTTTTTCACAAGGAATGCCATAGGCATTTTCGGTTGGTTCCCTTCGCAATTCAGGCGTTTTGTGGTGTTGCTTTTGCGTTCGCGGGAAAATTATCCCAGCTGGAGAGGATAGAGCATAAGGAACAGTTGGCCATGGTGTGTTTGTTCTACTTATAGCACCATAATAACGTTTGTAAGTCATAAAACTCTTCGCGTTCCATCTGATCCGAACAGAATCTTATGCTGAAGAGATGCTGCCCATATTCCTTTGCTATTTGGGCCATCGCTGTATCTTCGAAAGCCACCTTGAAAACCTTCTTGTATTTTTATAATTTTATTAATTCTGCTACTTTCGTCCATGGGTGATTCCTTTCGATCGGTATGTGCCTTTCTTCTGCCGAGTGGTACCCAACCCAGGAGTTGATCCGCCTGCAGATTATGCTACTGTGTGCTCTTTTTATAGTGATGGTGTTGGTTTCAGATTTATCGTCCTAAGATATTCAATGGCTTTGCTCGAGATCAAGGCTTCGCAGTCATCCTCCCTCTCGCAGATGGGCGAGTAACCATTGTTAATGTCTATAAGCCTCAACCAATTGATGTTCAATGTTCCATATACTTTTTCGGAAACCTTACCTCTGTCCGGTTTTTGGCCCTCCAAGAGGGACCTATGAGTAATGCAGAGGGTCTCTCTCATTTCGCCTGCATACTATCGTAAGATAGCTGCAAGAGAGAGGAGAGGAACTCCTTGTGGTGGAATGGTGAGTTTGTGTAATGAGTCCACCGAGAATTTATTTGAAAAGGAAAAATTAAAAGGACTGAGATGAGAGGTGGATGGACCAAAGACCGAAAATTTGGCTCTCACAATACCTTAGACTTACCTTGGGGCTTGCATATAAGGCTGGAAGGGCTCGGCTCCTAATACTACCAGCAGGAGTAAATGGATCCACTCTCTACTTTCCTCAAATTGAGAACCAGAGGTCCCCTTTTAAACGAAAAATCGGGCCTTTTAACAGTCGGCAATTTTTATCACACTAATCTAAGCAGGTCAAAATAAATTCACTTGCACTTGAAATCAATAGCTGGAAGGGGTTGACTTACTGCAGGGGTGTTGAGCAGTCTATAAAATTTCTCAAATTTTGATTGGTTTTAAAAAATATTGTTGATCTAAACTTTATTCTAGCTTTATAGATTTTATCACTTCTGATTGGTCGTAAGACATATTCTTATGTGAAGATAATAATGCTTAGATACAACCCAGTTTTGTAAATTATTTCATCATTTGCCCAAAAGATAACCTTTGAAAAGATCATTGGCTAATAAAGATTTGCCATTTGCTAGCATTCTTTCACAGTTTTCGCTTTCTTAAAAGAAAGTCTTTGACAAGTTTAAAAAGCTACAGCGCAAGCTAAGCCAACAACCATCGCTTTAAACCGCTCTTTTATACAAAATGGCTCCTATCACAATAATCTTTCTCTCTCTCTCTCTCTCTCTCTCTTTCTCTCTCTCTCTCTCTCTTTCTCTCTCTCTTTCTCTCTCTCTCTTTCTCTCTCTCTCTTTCTCTCTCTCTCTCTCTCTCTCTCTCTCTATATATATATATATATATATATATATATATATATATATATATATATATATAATGAAAATTAATGCAATATCACAAGAAAAGATGAAGAATTCAACACATTCTCCGAAGACAATTTAATTCAGAACAGTTTCGGTGTATCTCATACCCTTTTTCAACTGACACTGGATAGAAAATATAAGAAAAAAATGCATACAAGCATAACAGGTCGTGAAATATCACCTCTTTTAAGCCTTCCCGCACTAATGACTTCAACAGATGTATAACATTGCAATTTAATAATAAATTAAATAGTTTAAAGGACACATTTGGAAAAGCGGGTATTAATCTAGCCTTTAAATATAATAATTCCTTAAACCAATTGATGATTGCCAGGAAACCCAAAGAACATATTAACATAGGAGTTTATGCAATACCATGCAACGATTGCCATAAAATTTATATAGGAGAAACGGGAAGAAATCTAGACAAAAGATTGTATGAACACAAAAGAGATATTAGAGTGGGCAGCGAAAGCAGTGGAATATTTTGCCATGTTAGAGACAAGAATCATACGATCGATTATAATGGAAGTAAAATGGTATTTAAATCGGCTAACTATGTTAAGAGAAAAATCCTAGAATCAAGCTTGATATCGTCAGTTCCTAATTTAAATCTATCTGAGGGTCAATTTTCTTTTAATCCTGAAATTAGAAAGCAAATAAATAAAATAGTAAAATGTCAGCCCTTCAATATGTTTAGGCCTAACACCCCCCCAAAAAGCCACAAGTAGGGGATTGGAGGATAAAAGAGGGGATATTTCACGACCTGTTATGCTTGTATGCATTTTTTTCTTATATTTTCTATCCAGTGTTAGTACAAAAAGGGTGTAAGATACACAAAAACTGTTCTGAATTAAATTGTCTTAGAAAAAGGTGGTTTAATTTATCATATATATATATATATATATATATATATATATATATATATATATATATATATATATATATATGAATGCAATGTCCCGCAGGAAAAAAATAAATGGTGATTCCTAGTACTTTCGAACTTTATTAAGTTCCTTATCAAGTTCGAAAGTACTAGGAAACACCATTTAATTTTTTCCCGCGGGACATTGCATTTATTTGCTACCCTCGCGTGATACTTTGTGAGTTTTTTATATATATATAAATATGTATATATATATATATATATATATATATATATATATATATATATATATATATATATATATATATATATATATATATAATATGTATATATATATATATATATATATATATATATATATATATATATATATATATATATATATATTACATTTTACTTATTAAAAATGATATAGTCCTCGCCCTTGAGGAATACTGTAACTAAGAAGAAGAAGCTCATCCTTGAGCTAGTTCCTGGTGATCACACCGAACTTTAACTTAACTTCATTTAAGAATCAAGTTTAACTTACTTTTGTCAGAAAAAACTCCCTATCCTATGGGAGCCCAAAGCCTTGAGATAGTCATCGCCCTTGGTCAAGACCCCCGACTGAACTCCCCCTGGCACTTCCCTAGGTCAAAGGATTCCCGCCTTGGCTCATCGTTATCCAGAGCGAATTATTCCCCAGGTTAACCCAAAGAGAAGAAAGAAACATTCTTTCACTGCTAGTGGTGAGATCATTTCCTATCTAAGGCGTAAGTCTCTCCAGCTGTCACACAAGCCAAAGTACTCCGTGGCTTTAAAGCTATTTTGCCCACACAAGACATCTGGGCAATTGGCACGCATCATCCAGACAACAAGAATTCCTGAGGTGACGTAACGATTGAGTTTAAGTTCAGAATCAAACCCGATTCTAGTCGGAAGTATAAAGATATTTAAACCCCGGTATCCGTTTTTGTAAAGTCTGTTTGTATTTTCTCATATTAAAGTGAGAGTTCAGGGAACCATCCCTATAATTTCCAGTATGTCATTTTAGAAAGCCTCATTCAAATTTCTTCTAGTAATTGCTGTGCATTTAAAGTTTTAGTCTTTTTTAACAAACTTTTATTCTATCCTCGAAATGCTAAGCAAGGAACTATGTACCCCTAAAAGTTGAATTATTAATAATCAAGATAATAATGATGAAACAAATATAGCACTCTTAGAAATACAACGTATAACGGAGGTTGGTGAAGTACGTAAACAAACCCTACAAACTCCAGTCCCGCTATCACTCGGTCCTTCCTATAGCACGACATAAATACTTAGTGTCGGGGTTTATGAGTATTGAAAGAACTCACTAAAAGATGTGTCTTGTGTTCTCTTCATGAATAGTAAATGTGTGCTAAGTGTTCGAGGAAAGATTAAAACATAAAAAGGTCGGTGTATAAATTTGTGGGGGATTAACAGGTCAAGGTTATATATTAATTTGTTGGTATGGGGGTATTCGAATAAGCAAAGTATCATGATAGATGAAAGTTAGGCAGCGCGCTACCTGGTTAGTGGTTGCATAAATACCTAAGCATACATAGGTGAGAGTGTGATGAACATCCACAAAATGGATTCGGTCGAAAGATTCTTTCAACAAGCCCAAATGCTGGGACTAAATAACGAAGATATGGATTCCTACACCCTGTCAGAACTGAGAATAGAAATTGAAGATGAACTACAGAACTACAGAACTACAGAATCTAGGACCAGCAAAGAACCTAAGGTCCGCTCGAGGCTCCTCCGCTACACTACATCTGAAACTACGATACACACTAATCTACGAGTGTATCTCTAACATGCTATATTTTTTTTTATTTTTTTTTTATTATTATTATTTTTTTTTTTAAATATATAATCTACTGTACACACTTATCTACATGTGTACAATGTCATGCATATTAACTACTTCAACCTAGGGGGGGGTGATAGAAAGTTTTTCTTCTCAACTTCCGCAGCCCTCGACTGCTAGTGGTGAAAATCTATTTTTAGGATAGTAAGACTTTTTATAGGATAGGCGGAAAAGAAAATGGATATTTAAACTACACATGCAAGAGAAATCGCTGGCATCATTTTTAGTCATCATTTTTACTCTCGTTGTTCCTCCGCTCCAAACTCCTTTTGCAAAGACGTTATTCTTTACTGTGCTCAGACTACGTTATATTTATACTATTTAAGTGCGCGTCGAGACGGTTTTTAAACATTATTTACCGACCTACTATCCACTACGTGGGTGGGTAGCCTATTCCAAATTTGAGTAATTTTAAACGTAAAATAGTTTTGGGCTATACTAGTGTTAAATCGCTTGTTGACTAATTTTAATCCGTGTTGCCGAGTGTTTCCCCTATGATCCGAATCGAACAAATTCCTATAATCAACGTTTGAAAATCCTTTCAATATTTTAAATACTTCTATTAGCTGGCCACGTAATCTTCTGCCTTCGAGAGATGGCAAATCTAATGCCCTGAGTCTTTCCTCATAGGGCCTGTTTCTCAGCTCGGGAATTAATTTTGTAGCCCTACGCTGCACTCTTTCTAATTGTGCGATATCTTTGTTTAAGTATGGAGCCCAAAATTGAACCGCATATTCGAGCAGTGGACGCACAAGTGATTTATACAATGGTAAAATTATCTCTTTGGATTTGAACGTGAAATTACGCGCGATATAACCCAGCACACGATTTGCTTTTTTACATGCATCCGCGCATTGTTTCGTGACTTTGAAGTCATCCGAGACTAAAACTCCCAGGTCTTTTTCCAATTAAACTACGTCGAGGACCTGGCCTTTCATGGTATACTTTACCCTCAAATTATGGCAACCCAAATGCATCACCTTACATTTACTTAAATTAAACTGCATTTGCCACTTATCCGCCCATCTGACAATCAAGTTTAGGTCCTTTTGTAATTTTTCTACATCCGATCTTACATAGGCACGGTTGCCCAGCTTCGTGTCGTCAGCAAATTTAGAAATCGTACTAAATACGCCATTATCCAAATCGTTTATATATATTAGAAACAATAATGGGCCAAGAACGGAGCCTTGTGGCACTCCACTACTGATGTTGACCCAATCAGAACATTCACCATTTATAACTACTCGCTGCGAACGATCCTTCAGCCAATTTCTAATCCAATTTAATATCTTACCCTTCACACCGATTGCTTTAACTTTAATTAATAATCTCTCGTGCGGAATGGTGTCAAACGCCTTTTTAAAGTCTAGATAGATTACATCTACAGCTTTGCTTTCGTCGTAAACGCAAATCATTTTATGGAAGAATTCGAGCAAATTTGTCAAGCACGATCTCGCCCGCCTAAACCCATGTTGGGAATCTTTAATCAGATTATTTAGCTCGAGGTGGCACACTATTTTATCTCTAATTACCGATTCTAAAAGCTTTACAACTACCGAAGTTAGACTAATAGGACGAAAATTCGTTGCTTCGGATCTATTCCCATTCTTAAATATTGGTGTAACGTTCGCACGCTTGAAGTCTACAGGGACTACGCCATCTTCTAATGAGCGATTGAAAATTGCACGAAACGGCTTCGCAAGCTCATTCTTAAGTTCCTTTAAATGAGTGTGGTAAACGCCATCGGGCCCGGGTGATTTCGACTTTTTCATCCGGTTAATATATTTAAGAATTTCCACTTCATTAACCGTTATATCGGATATGCAAATATCACTATTATCTACTTCTTCAACTAACGATCATAATTGGGACGAATCTTCAACAGTAAAGACGCTTGTGAAATGTTCATTTAAATTTTTAGACATTTCCGCCGGAAATTCCGTCAAACGACCATCTTTGTCTTTAATCGGCCCTATTGAACCTTTTAAGGGTTTCCTACTGTTTACATAGCCGTAAAACCGTTTCGGTTCCTTCTTTGAATCCTTCGCCAGTTTTATTTCATATTTCCGCTTCGCATCTCTAACCGCCCGTTTAACTTCTCTTCGAGAATCTATGTAATTTTGCCGACTTATAAATGACTCATTGTTCTTATGTATTTGAAATTTTCTATTTCGGTCCTTAATTAAGCTTAATATTAGTGGGCTAACCCACGGCGCTCTCATCGACTTCCAGCTCTTACGGCGCACATACTTTACTAAGTCGAAATTTACACTAAGGAGTGTACGCCGAAGCTCAGTCTACATTTCTCCTACTGACCTATTCTCGAAGCGCATTTCCCAGTCTACATCCTTAATCCTTTCGCGAAAAGTTTTAAAATCACAGCTACCCAAACGTGGCATGAGCTGTGTACTAATTTTTACATCTACACACGTGTTTACTACCAATCTAATCGCATTATGGTCACTCGAGGCTAAATGCTCTCTTACACAAACATTTTCTACCAATGACTCGTCAGTCGCCATGATTAAATCGAGGATATTATTATCACGAGTTGGTTCCTCCACTTTTTGAACGAGAAAATTCTCCAGAATAAAGTTTAGTAGTCTCTCCCCAGCTTTATCTGACGTGAAATAATAGATTGGTAAAGAGAAATCGAAAAAAGAAGTAGAGAGTGGAAAATGAAAGACTGAGAGGCAAGAAAACAGTGGGAAACAGAAGCCCAAGAAAAAAGTATACAGAGGGAAAGTAAAACAAACGAAAGAATAATACAGTTAGAAAGAGAATCAGCAGAAATAAGAATGAAGAGGGGAAGAGAACTAGCGCAAGCGGAAAGATAAGCCGACAAAAGAAGAATACGATGGAAAGAAAACTAGCCCAAGCAGGAAGAGAAGAGATAGAAGAAAAAGAAAGAATGTTCTTACATTAATGGGCATCTAGCGAGAATCATATGGAATTCGAGGTGGTTTTATCGCGGATTTGACCTAGGAAGGTACCATCTATGAAAACCCAGCCAAATGGGGTGTCGATGAAAGAGGAAGTAAGTAGTGAAGCGGTAAAAGCATGTGTACCTAAGGAAGTACCTAGCATGAAAACCTAATAAAATTTAGTGAAGATGGAGGAAGAAGGAAGTAGGGAAGAGATACACGCAGGTGAACATAAAAAAGTACCTATTGGGAGAACCCAGCCAAATGGGATGACAATGGAGGATGATCGAAGTATATTTGCGTTACATCTAGGTAAACCGAGAGATATGTTAGACGCGGATAATGAGTATCCCCTACCCCCAGTAGTCTTCCTTCAGAACAAAGCATCCAAGGATTGTCCATTAAAACTCCAAGTCGTCGTGAGCGCCACGCTCATTAACGATCCCGTAAAGAATTTCTTTCGACCATAGGACATCGAACCCACCCACGATCTACCAGTGTACCTTGTTAGAGGAGGACTATGGGACTCACGCGCCCATTATTTATGCTACACTACAACAGCACTTTACAGTCAAGAGTTTCAGTTTAAAATTATTCAAGTACCATAAAAACGGTAAATCGAATAGGTTGGAATACCACTACCATTTTGTGAATTACTTTGGTAGACTCAATAAATCGAACGGCCGACTCAGGAGTGGTAAGGTAATGGTCATAGAGCACTACCTTAATAATAACTACCTCAAAGGGGCCGATAAGGTAAAGCCGCACTATAACCTGAGTCAAAACTCGATCGAGGGTGATTTCAGCACCTAGTAATCTTGAAACCATTTTTTCATTTTTTTGTTTTAGTAGTTAGCGTTTGGATTTAAGTTCTTAAAAGAGTAGAAATGTAAGAAAGTACCTGGTTAGATAACACTTTGGAGCCAGGTTCTTTTTATAATTGTGTAATCGATGAATTAGGTTTTGGTTTTGTATGTTAAATTGTGTAGTGAAACATACCCCCAGTCACTTTGCGAGGCCTTTTTCTATTCACTGCTTTTGTAAGCGCACGCGTGTGCACCCAAGTTCAGAGAAACTTAAGGTAAGAGTATGGTTATCCCCAGTTAGCCGGGATAATCAGTAGGAGGTTCAAAGACATTTAAGGTTGCCTGTATCAACTATGTTTAGGTATTTGTTTTTGTAGTTCCCTGAAGCCCTTCCCCCCATTAAGTTCTTCGAAGGGAGTTTGGTAAGGAAATCGATACCCTCCCTTCCCTCTCAGTTGAGCGTCTGTTCGTTAACCATAATATCCTTGCAGTGTAGACGATGGAGCCCTAACTCGTTACAACCTCTCGCTCGCCCCTTGTCTCGAAAAGTAGCTGAACGGTTAAAACAACATTATCTCCCCTAAGAGCGGGTATTCAATTTCACCTTAGGTGCGAAGTTGGGGGAGCGTCTCCCGCGAGCCGAAAGGTCCCTCAGGACCATAGGTACAAAGCCCTGAGAAAAGAATTTTGAGGAGTAGACTTCATACGGCTTGCCCATGCATCTCCCTCTCCCCCTCCATACCCTACCCCAGTAGGGTTACGCCGTATAAACGCGAAGATCTTTCGAAAAACGTGTTAGATTACGTTAGTTTTCAATACGATGAAGTTCCGAGCGGGAGACCCAGCCTAGAAACAGAATGGACTAAGAAGAATTTCATCCTCGAGCAAGTTCCTGGTGATCCCCCAGAATTTTAAGTTAACTTGATAAAGTTTAACTTACATTCGTCATAAAAACCTCCCTATCCTGGTGTAGCTTAAAGCACCGAGATATTCATCGCCTTTGATCAAGACCCCCGAGTGAACTCCCCTTTGCACTTCTCTCCTTCAAAGGATTCTTGCATTGGCTAATCGCTATCCAGAGCGAATTATTCCCCAGGTTAATCTGAAGAGAAGAAAGAAACATTCTTTCACTGCCCGTGGTTAGATAATTTTTTTACCAAAGGCGTGAGTCTCGCGCCAAAGTCCTCCGTGGCTTTAAAGCTATTTTGCCCATACGAGAAATCTGAACAATTGGCACGCATCATCCAGACAACAAGAATTCCTGAGGTGACGTAACGATTGAGTTTAAGTTCAGAATCAAACCCGATTCTAGTCGTAAGTATAATGGTTTTTAAACCCCGGTATCCGTTTCTGTAAATTCCGTCTGCATTTTTTTATATTGAAGTGATAGATCGGCCAACCATCACTATAATTTCCAGTATGTCATTTTTGAAAGCCTCATTTAAATTTATTCAAGTAATTTCTGTTCATTTAAGGTGTCAAATTTCGTTAGTTCATGTTTTGTTTTTGTTTTAATTAAAGTTTTAGTCTTTTTTAACAAACTTTTATTCAATCCTCCAAACACTAAGCAAGGCACTAGGAACTCTCAAAGTGTAATCAGTAATAATCAAGATAATAATAATCAAACAAATATAGCACTCTTGGAGGTAAAACGTATAACGGAGGTTGGTTACGTACGTAAACAAACCATACGAACTCCAGTCCCGCCATCGCTTGGTCCTTCCTATACCACGACACTCTTCTATTAAAGAGACAATTTACACGCGATAGTTTCTGATAGTGTCCTTCTATTTAAAACGGCTATTTTAGTACTTTTTACAACTGGCAAATATTTTTTTTTAAAACGAACAAAAAAATATTAAATTTTTTAATTTCGAGAAATTTTGCTATAGAGCAATCGATAGTAATATTTACTGATTTGAACTTTTCAAATATAGATTTAAATAATTTAAAAGATTATAGCGAGGGAAAGCAATTGGTAAATAATAATTCCTTTCCATTAAAATTAAAAGCTGCTTTTCAAATTATAAAAATCACAAAGTAATATTTTTAATTTCACGAAGGCAAATTTCGATTCTCTTTCTAGTAAGAAAAGGCAATTCGTCTAGATGATATTCTTAAATATAAACATTATCATTGCGATGTTTGACAATTGAAAGAAAATAAATACGATAACTAATATTTCTAACTAAGGAATACACCTTCAACGTTTTCCTTAGATCAATACCTGAATAAATTTGGTTTAAAATAAAGAATCCGAGAATATAACTTGCTAAAAGAAAACCCTAAAGATTTTGTCGCTAAAATTATGTTCATTATTATTTTCATTATCTCTCTCTATATAAAGAATAGAAAATGGATTCGAGATGCTATAGGGCCAATTAAAAATGATAATGGCAAGTTTGCACCAAACTTGCCATTTGCACCAAACCAAAATGAGAAATTTTCTGAGGAATTAAACGTGGAAGACAATAAGTCCCATTCTGTTTTATTCCGAGGCATTTGATTTTAATGAAAAAAATATCCCATCCTATCTTAAGTGCTCACAGATTAAACCCACAAATTATTTAGACAAACAAATAGAAGAGAAATAAATTTGTGTTTCAATATAATATTCATTAAAGACATATTAATAAGTTAACAAACGAGATCATAACGCTAATCACCCAAATCTTGGGATTATTAATTTCGAGCAAGTTCAAATTTTCGAGACACTGCGTCTAATATCTAAAGAACAAGTATAATAATAAATTTTATTGCGATTTTTGAAATGTGAGATTAAATATAGAGTAGTTTCATTATTCCAATCAATCTTGCATCTCCAGCTCAGAATATGCTGTTCAGTTCTGGTCTCCTTACAGGTAAAAATATAAAGCCACATTGGAGAAAGTACAGCGAAGGGTGGCAAAGCTCATTCCAGAGCTGCAGATGAAACACTTTCAGGCAGACTTAAAGAATTTTGATTGAATGGATATAACAAAATAAACTTTGACTCGCCTTTTATCACGCGTGCAAGATTACGCCAAGAGGATTATCTTGGGGAACTTTTTCAGATAAATAATTTTCTCAACATGGAACTTTTTAAAGCTAATCTGGTCTAAATCAAGTGTCAATCAACAGGTTTAAAAATAAATTAAGCAATGATCTATTTAATTCTGAAAGTACACGCAATAAATACAATAGTAAACACGAGCTACGTTTAAATTTTACTCTAAATATCATCCCACGACGACCTTACCTAATCTTCCAGACTTTCTCTAAACCTAAGCACTCTGTGTTTCTATGTAATGGCCCTGATTCTATAGATTCTATATTAGGATTGCGATTCTAATATTCGTGGAAGAGCATCTACTCCTTCCCTTCAAGATTCTATTTGATTTCTTTAATTGAAATGAATTTCCTAAATATTTCTGTTTGCAAAATAAAATAGTTTGAAAAAGAAGTAAAATTATAAATTTTGTATATTTTGTATAAGTCTTTCGAAATATAGACATCGGAAAAGACTATAAATATATTCTGATTTAGATACAGTGAGTTAGAAAATTTCCTTTATTTTTGTATCTAATTTAATTATAAGAAATAATAGTTTACATTCTCGGAAATAAATATAGAATAATTCTACTCGTAAAAACAACAAAGAAATCAACGCAAGTTCGAGCTTGCCAAAACGTAGGTATTAAAGAAGAGATGAAAGTAAAAGAGAAGCTGACGTGGATGTTGAAAAAATTTTACAAAATCGGGAATTTCAAGTAATAAGTAGCAGAAAGAGGTGACCATAAGTCTCATTAATCTTAGCAAATACTTTGCCCTTCAAGGCTTAAGGGCTTGAAGTTGGCAAAAACTCTTTATATTTTCCTTTCATTTTCTTTAGATAAATATATTCCGATATATGTTGTTATTTGTTTTTTATTTGTTAAGGTAAATTAAACGTTCAGAGAACATTACGTATTTTCTTTCATCTCTCATAACTTAAATATATTTTTGAGGTATCAAAAAAATTAGAAAACATTCTCTGTCAATTACTATTAAAAGGTCCATGCCCAAAATGGTAGGGTGATATGATCTTAAAATATGGGTCTTGAAAACACGTGTTTGCCTAATCCAGATTCTGATACATTGAATGAGTCAATTTATTTACGTGTATATGTAAGCAATGCTTACAATTATAATTTGCTGATGAGAGTCAGTATATATATGAACTCATTTTATAACTTAATAAAGGAAGCTTAAAAATATATTTCAGGATAAAATAGAACAGATGGAAAAATATTGAGATCGATTATAATAGATCTCATTATTTTTTATATTTTTTTTTATTATCTATCCTGAAAGAAATTTTTAGGCTTCCTTTATCAAGCAATAGTATCTTACTACATAATATTTAGCAAGAATACTTCCATTGAGCCATATTGTTGATCAGCTACTTCAACAGATCACAAACAGATGAGAAAGAAACCTTTTACAATTAAAACAGCAGACCATTGAGGGAATTACCAGAAGAGAGTTTGTAAGTAAAATCTCTACAAAAGGCGGCGAAATTAATGAAAAAAAAGGTTTCGACTATAGTTAGCCGCTGATTTTTCAGCGATCAATTCAGTAGGAAAGCCAGGAATTCTGGAAATGTCACCTGCAACATGCTGACTTATGCTGTACCAGGAGCGCCAACACTTCGTCTAGGCTTCAGGTGTAGACATGATGCTTTATACTTGATAGAATATCAAAATTGTTGTGTGTGAAAAATTTACAATACCATCCAAAAATCAAAGCCAAATTAAAAAAATCATTTTAAAATTTTACCTGCATATAACCTTTAATAAAATAAATAATTGATGCTGAATCTTGTTGGTAAATTCTCCTAAAATATTTATGAGAAACGTATTTATAATGGGTAATTTAGGAAGATAGCAAAGAGACAAAGTATTCTAAGAAAATTAAATGAACCTACGAAAAGTATTTTAGATAGAAAAGCATAAAATACGAAGGGAATGAAAAATAAAAGATTGATTGTTATAACACAAAATATATACGCAGCAATCTAAGGAAAAATCTAACAGAAAAAAACAATCATAGAAAAAGATGTAGCAAAGGCTAACAATTGGCTGACAAACAAATATGTTACTCAAAAATAAACGGGGATAAAATCCATAAAGATATGCTATCTACACCCATTCTTCCAGTAAATACTAATTATTGGTACCGAAGTAAATTTTATTCTCAACATTATAAGAAAATCATCATATCTTTTATCAACCTCTAATAAAAGCAACAAAAGTCTTAAATTAGGTCTAACATAAACACTCGAATCCATGCATCATCCAAAGGAGGCAGAGTTCAGGAATAACTATAAAAATACCATTTCTTTTTTAAAAGCCCTTCAGCAGCAATGATTAACAACAGCTAACTTAGCTTAGCTGCTTACAATATAAACATAAAATTAATCATTTGATCTTCCTTTTGATGGTACAACAAATAAAGTGGTATTCAGCAGGTCAGTTAAATAGGATATATATATATATATATATATATATATATATATATATATATATATATATATATATATATATATATATATATATTCTCTTATGAACGCGAAAGAATAATGAAATGAATGCAATACAGTTATTTTGGGGGGAAAATAGTTATTTTTTACTTCTGAATAATCTATGCTTGGGTTGGATTTGAACCAAGCCAATGAGGCAGGGAGCAATTGCATTTATCCCCCCAAAAGTGAGCCTTAAACAACTCCGCTACGCGGAAGAGCGAGTGATCTAAGGGGCGGTTTAATTGCGATGAAAGCGGTTGCCCGCTGCTTCATTGTGCTTGGTTCGGACTACACTCCAGCAAGTGTTTTTTCGAAGTAGGAAATATCTATTTCCGAAGAAAATATTATTTCATTTTCTCGTTCCTGCAGTGTGTTGAAATTTATATATATATATATATATATATATATATATATATATATGGTATTGGAAAGTCCTGTTTGCTTGTTAACAAAGTATCAAAAAAGCCAATGAAAGTTTTGATGCAGTTTAACAAGTTTGTATTGATTTAACATTTAAATTTCTGTTTAATTTGATATTATTAATTTATGTGGCCGCCTCCACCGGCTAGGATACGCTTAAGGCTAGACCTGAAGCTCGCGCTCACATTGCGGACGAAGTCCTTCAGCATGCTGGCCAATAAACCGTTGAGGGAGGACTTGAGCTCTTCGACATTGCTGTGGTGGACCATGTGCCCCCACGCTAAAGTCAACAGGATTGATGTTGTATGACTGCGGCGGTCAGAATTACTTAGACGAAAATTTCTTGTTCGAACCCAACCGCTTCTTCATGGTCTTGGTCATGTTCAACATGGCCGTGCAATAATAAAAGACGTAATTAACTTTCTTGGCTAATTTGGGATTGTACTAGATCGCGGTAAGCCTCTACCCGGCCATTAACCACCCTTTGGAATCTTTTCGACATTCGAAGCTACGATGCCTAGCTTTTTCACGGCGGCCAAGGGCTTAGTCGTGGAGACGTAGTGGACCTGGCACGCATTCTGTCCGAAACATACAACGCAATCGTTCTGCTTGTTGATGATCAGATCGACCGTGAAGGCATTTTTCATCTATAATTACAAATTAATTGGCATGACTCTTCAATTCGTTGAGAAGCGAGTACAGTAATCCAGACGCTGTTCTCGCATACGATCGGTGAACAAAAGCTTTTAAACGTACCTCAAAATATTGTTATGTTAATAAGTCAATTGACTTTCATGTAGGAGCTGTATGTGATTGTCCTTTTCCTAAGAATAGATAAACAGATTTATTTTAGCATTCATTCATGTAATTCTAAATATTACTCCTATATGTTTTCATGTATAATATATTCATATATATTATACCTAATATAATAAATACCAATATAATTAGTAGGTCTTTTGTAGTATATAATCTAGTAGTCATTTAACGAATCTTCCTTTAGACCAATTTGTATTCCACTACGCATCCTTTACACCCATTAAACCAAATGGCTTATTCGATATTGGATCAAGAGTGATGAATCCATTTTAGCAAATATATATCAATTTTGTATTAAAAAATATCAATAATATAAATGGTAAAGTCTCTCTTTCTCCTCAGGTATACATTGCACCATGAATCGGGTCGAGGATGGAAAAGGTGGAAATTGATCATCGTAGATGTGATAGCGGAAGATAAGGGTTTATACCGCTGTCTAGTTGGAACCAAACCATCTTTAGTACTCGACGTTATGCTAAATGTGACAGGTAAGGAACCTTAACACATTTTTGGAAGAGAGTTGATTAGGGTTGAATAAAAATATTAATTTACGCCGCAAAATTATATAGATCTCTAGCCATCTACAACATTGCAGAATCATATACAGGGTGGCCCCTCTCCACTAAATTGGACCGTATGCGAGAAGCAATATCTCAATAACGATTGCAGCTAGTGTCATGAAATACCAACAAATGGAAACTCAATCCTTTATCTATAAAAACTTATTCATGGTAAATATCGTCCTTAATTGCTCAATTAACCTTTAAAAGTAATGTAACAAACGTTTTTATTATATAAATTGCAATCTTTAACAAATTCTAAAATTTTAAACTAAATTCAAATTTTAAGGAATGGTTCAATTTGTCCTCCTTCAAGATCAGCCACAGCGTGTAATCTTGACCTGTTTATTAAGATTTTTATTTAGGTTAGAATTTTTATATGTCGATGCTGTTACCCTGTTGGTTCTTTTCGTCCTCAAAACATTTGAGCTCTCTTCGGAGGATCTCATTGCGGAAAAGCTCTCCCTGACGATATGGTGCATCACAGGAATAGTATTGTGTGACGGTCGATACATAAATGTATGCAACGCCTTGGCGAGGCTAACTTCTTGATTATACGGGACCCGAGCTCGTGAGGAGTCAGCTGCTACGAAGCAGACTTGAGCTACTTTTTGGTGTCAATGACACGTGGGATATCACACACAAATTTGTTAATATTATTACCTATAATTGAGCTGTTTGTCCCCATAGGGTGGTTCATTTAAATGAATGAACTCAATGAGTTCATATTTAGAAGAAAGGTAATAAAGGAAGTAATATACTGAAAGATGTACAAAAGGATTCTACTTGTGAATAACAGTTAAGTGTATTCAAGGAGGGAATAATAAAGAAATATCACATCTCACCTCATTCTCATTCATTAAGCCACTACGGGGTCAATACTATTATTTTAGTGTCTAGTCTCTCCTTATTCTCAGCTAGGTTCCTTAGTTTTGACCGGGACATGCCGATGATGAGCACGTTTTCTAAATGATTTCAACCGTCCCTTGAGCAAGTAACAGGTAGAAGAATAACGACTGGTCACTGATAACAATGGCCTGACCAATTAGTTGATTTTCTATAGCTCACTAGCAGTACTAGTGAGCAAACTTACCGTTTGAGTTAAATCTCCCTTTAAAATCGTATACAAGATGATCACTCAAAGAATGTCTGATTGAATAAAAGTTCTCCTGCACAACCCATTAGACACTAAGGGTTGTATATGGTTTATGCGGTAATAGTGCAGAAAGAATGGTAGTGTGGTGTTCAGATACCATAATGCGAGCAAGGAACCCTTCATGCCCCGAAGTGTGCCACACTTTTGGCATCATAAGCGTACGCATATTCTAAAAGGGTAACACTATTTTGACAAAATAGAGATGCAGAATATGTGCGAAGAGAAGAAGAGGAAGATAATGAAAAGTTGATGATATCTTGATGTGTCATATAGTGTATGGACAGATCTGCCGACGGCCACACGTCACACTCATTGCGCCCCTAACATGCTAATAACTCCCTATAATTTTACGTTATAAATCCAAGGCCTGATAAACCAGGAAACCAGGCTCTTCATCAATTTCTTTAAATTTACAAATTAACTTTTACGGTATTGCATGAAATCATCATTTGAACGAAACATTGCAGATATTGATTAATATTATTTTTACGCTTATCGATTAAAGCTGTACCTTTTGTTTTCATATTACATGTTCAATCTCACAAGACAAAGCAATGATTTAATATCTGACTTGTTATTAAAATTATCTGAACCAACTTTCATTTTATTGTAAAATTTTAAATTTTGCCTAGAATTCCTTGTTTTATAAGAGCAAGAAATTCATTATTAATTTCACAAATGTGCTATTTTATGTTATAAAAAAATCTAGTCAAAATAGAATAATATTTTATTCAGTGATCAAAGTTTTATAAGAATCTTTGCTTTCAAATCACAAACTGATTTTTCCAAAATATTGACATCAATTTTTTGTTTTTAAAATGGAAACAAAGCCACATTTCGTGTCACTTTTCTCTTCTGAGGCTGAATTTTCTATTAAACATAGTTCGGTAATAAATAAAACCTGATAGGTTATGATCAGTGAAAACATTGCGGGTGTAAGTACTGATCTCTTACCAAAGCCCTAAGGTACATGCCTTGTGGTAATACTGGCAGAGACTTATGATACATTCTCTTCAAAAGGGGAATGCCCCTAATAAAATAAAGAGGTAGATTATATTATTTAGTGCACTGATATAAGATACAATTTCCAATTTAAACAACGCGGTAATACAAGTAAAATTTAGTAAGAGGGAACTGTTTTAGTGGCCATGTACAGTGTTCTGTTCAGTCTACCTGACATATATGCCCTTCTCATTCAGCACATCATGGACATCATAAATAGTTGGCTGGGAGTGATTGGTCGTTTGCAATTTGCTTTTCTCCGTGCGGAATATTTTCTTTAATTTTGACTGTATTGGATGAGTAGGTCATTTAACGAACGAATTATTGGAGATATTAAGTTTTTTTTTACTGCGAGCAATTTTTATAAACTATCACTTGTGCAATAACTTACATGATTAAATCTTTTATTTAAAATGGATGATTCGAATTCAGACATTAAAAAAATAATTATCAGATCCAATACAAATTTTATTTTCCAATTTTGCTATAATCATTAAAATTAATTGAACGAATATTGCTTTTCATTTAATTTCAATACATTGAACGTTGTATATATTTTTTTAGCAAAGATTGATAATGGGAAGATTTTGTACTAATTTCTTATTATATAGAAGTTTTTTATGCAACTTTAGAAAGGCTGATACTAAAATCTATGTCGAACCGATCTGCGTTTACTTTGATTTAATTCCGAGACAAGCTAGAGCAATGTCTGCTCAGAATGAATTTAGAAGACGTTTAATGGATACAGTCATAGCCAAAAGTATTGAGATTACTATATTTTCTCTTATAAAAAAAACTAATAGAACTACTCAAAAGTTGCATTTTGTTTTAGTTCGTGACTCTCATAACTTGTAGGGAAATTGGTTAGAGCCCAGGTCCTTTTCATTAATAAACACAGTCAATTTGGTAATGTGCGCAAAAAGGTAAAGCAAGGATAATGGTTGCTCGTAAAAAAGGGGATGAACAATGGAGAAAATTTATGGGCTGAAAGTTTGGTGAACTAAGACCTCCGAGCTGAGGTTTCGTTTGAAAGGCATCTTAGCAGCTTCCCTGTCACTTTACTACACCGGTCGAGGGGGTTTTGCAGGTGTTTGATTGGCTGAAAGAGGAAGAGAAGCGTTAGGGCTTTTAGTATAAGTCTAGGCAAGAGAATAATTAATTGTAAAAAGTAGGTTGTTGCGGTGCATGTTGGTTAATTCACACAAATTGAATGTAGTCTAGGGAGGCTGGGGCTAACTAAATCCAACGATCGAACTTTGATCTGATGGCGAACAAAGAAAAAATATTTAGGCTAACGCTTTCACCATGGTTAGCTATTCTAGCACTTCATTGATATTAGTACAAGGGGGAATTAAAATATCACAGGAAGATGGATTACCAGTAAAAGGAAAGTCCAATCCTGAACTGAAGTTTGCCAGCCTAACTACGAGCGAGCTAAGCCAAGAGACGTGCAAGTTAGTTGATTCTCGCTTATATTAAGGAGAAAATATTGGGAAGATGAAAGCACTAACGTCATATCCCTGAAATTTTTCCTTAAAATAATATAATAGTTGGGGCGGAGTCGATGGATGGAACCATTTTATACGTCTACCGACTTTTAGTTTTATCCATTTCCATCTTTTTCCTAGGACTAGCGACTCATAAACTTGCCATGTGTTTTTGTCGCCTTTTAATGTGTGATATTAGGAACCGATGTACCTAAAAGTATAAAGCCTAACACATACAGAGATAATACCAGAGTTATTATTATCTATGTAGCTTAAAGTTTAATAGTCCCTCTCGAAAATGAACTTTTCTTAGTAAATATATGTTAACAGAATGTAACAGAATTAAAAAAAAGACAACAATCCCCAAGAGTGGCGAGTGGCCTGAAGTCGATATTTTGAATGAGACTTAATCGATATTGGTATAACCACCAAAACAATTACTTGCTCTAAAGTGTTTTTTATGCAACCCTTCGGAGACTTTCTTCATTACATTAAGGTTAGTCAGCCTATCATTCGTGTGACTAAAGGTGTTATCGAAGTAGAAACTAATATCAGGCAAATGTGGTAGCACTATTATTACCAACCTATTATTATACCTACTTCAAGCTGTGGACAAAGCGAAAGATAATGTACAAAGTTCATCTAATCCTCTAGATGTTGCAAAGCCTATATATTTTCTGCCTCATTCGTTGCGTGATGCCTGTAAAAAAGCTCAGTAGAAATCGATTTCCCCCAAAAAGCAAATTTTCCAATTTATCAGTAATGACTGGGAAAGGCTCAGGATTAAATGTGGTTATGAAATTAAGTTTTCTACATTTGAGGGAAGCAGATCAAAAAGTTCTGGTTACTTCATCTTTAAGACAAGAACTAATAATAAGAATAGGTGGTCATCATCCTTGCCTGCACTGCTAGATTGTGAGGTAAGCTGTGACGATCCTACCGAAACTGGAATGGCATCGATCCTTGGGCTGTGTTCTTCCTGTGAGTGGGTATTAATGTGTGCAGGTAATAGCCCAAAGCCTGTTCTAAATTCATTCTAGGGCCGTCTCATCAGTAAGAAGCACGTACATGGAAAAACAATGAAAAGAAAGTATGGAAGTGTGATTTACCTCTTTGCTTTCTTACTCATGAAATGAGTGCATCACTCATAAACGAAAGAAGGCCAGACCCTCCAATCTAATATAATAGTAAGAAGAAGAATAAAGTAGATAACGTATTGCCCTTCATTATTTGGTTTAATGTCTGTTTAGAGACTGCTGACATCATAGCATTTCATATAATCAGCGGAACTTATTTGGAAAAGTCTTCTCTTTTGATAATAGATCAATCAGAGTCAGATATTTTATTTTATCGTTTGTAGAGTATAACAGGTCTCATTGTTCTCAGACAAGAGTAGTTTAGTTAATGATTCTCATCCTGCCAAAGTGCAAACTTGATCAGTTCCAAGACCAGTGAATCCGTACACTATTTTGATCTATGGCTATGAATTGTTATTAGCTGCTCCAATACTCACTTTGAGAAATTACTGAAGAGATAGTGGACTACGGGGAGTGCAGGTTAACGAGGGATATGGAAAGCGGGCATTTTCTTGCCATACATTCATTTACCATACATCACATTTGACCTGGACTGACTTCATGAGTCGTTGCGTGCTGGATTTGATCAATACCGTGAGATACTTTTATACGCCTCGTTCTGAGCGAAGTTCCATTAGAGTTCTGCATCTTAGGCGATATACAGCCATACCAGTGACGGTTTTTTCATCAAAACCTACTAGATATTTTGATACAAAGCGATTGCCGAGCACTAAGAATTAAAGTAGCAAAAATTGCGGATGCTCTTTACCACCCAATACAGAATAGCTGACTCATTGTTCTAAGCATCATATTAGTTTTATGCAACCTGGTAACCTTTCCTTGATAAATGACTATAGCGAATCCAACCATGAAGTTTGCAAAAGCGATTGCGCTATTTTTATATCGGATTTAAATATCTACGTCATATGAATGTAAGGAATTTGATTAGGTTATCTCTTAAAACTTTTATAATTTTGAATTCTTGATTCAATGCTAGAAAATATTTTAAAAGAACATCTTTTCTAGAAAATTCTTAACATTCACATTCTAAATTAAAATAAAAATCGAATCAGGATTATGTAAATAAATTTAGAGCCCTGATGGAATAGAATAGACCAAATTGGGGACTGGTTTAATGATAATCACAAAGAAGAGCGCCTTATTTTAGAGCCTATAATTTCGCATTTAATTTTCTAGTATAATAATGTTGTTCGTGGTTTTGAAAGTAACTACATATATAAGCACTATAGATTACCTTTTGTTCCTGGGTATTAATTATTATTTACTAATTACTTAGGATTAATCTATTCAAAAGTTCTATTTTTATTTCAAAATTTTCTTTGTTGATTCCATAATCATATGCTGAGATTTACTTAAATATAATTAGGAACGAGAAATTTTAATAAAGGTGATAAAAAAAAATGTGAATCAAAATTAAAATTTGCTTGTACTAAAATGTAACAAAAGTGCAATTTTAACTTTAGATGTGAGTAGTTTTATAGATTTGCGAATGTAATCTAAATTACTTTCGCGTCTCAGCATCCAAATATAGTGTCTCGTCAATTTTTGTTATACGCTTCTTGGTAGCGGTGGTTAAAGTCCACTCTATCATGATCGAAGCGCTCTCCTTCTTCGTCTAATTATCCTCCCATTTACACCGTGAATTTAACAAGATGAGAGTCAATAATATGGACTTTTAGTAAAATTGACCTTGTGATTGTCCATAAAGCATCGAAACACAGCAAAAAAGCTGTCTCAAGCTGCTTTCTCCTTCCTAATGAGCTTCTTTTGCATTTTCATGACCTTTGATATCTTCCTGCTTTGTGTTCTCAAAAACAAACCGGATTTGAGAGTTTTCTATAGTTTTCTAAGATGGAATTCTTTTCTGTAGTGGTTAGAACAAAACTTGTTTTCCCAAGGGGAATCAACTTTGACGTTTTTCCCCACAGAGAGCTCGTTCCATTATAGTCCTATGATAGTAGATAAAGGATTCCTTCCTCTTCCTGAAGCAATTATAACATTGAGAAAGGCAAAACTGTCATTGACACATCATGGGTGCTACTATTATTTTAAGGAAATTATGAAGAAGCATATACCCCTAAATTCATTAAAAGCAAGTTTAAAAGGGAAGGGAAAGAGTAAAAGTCAGAGGTGATGTAATTTTAAAAGAGATGAAGTATATGAGCGAGAATAAATTATAAACACTTGTCTTATTAAGTTTTATTTTAAAATAATATTTATATATTTTATTCATAAGCATAATGGCTGTTTTGCTTTTAACCATATTCCAGATGGGTGTTATCTAGAAGTTTGCTAGCTGCTAAACGTGATTTATGGTAGGTATTATATTATTGAATTCAAATAGAGAAATATATATAGCCCATATAAGTGAACCCGTTAATTAAATTTAACAATTCGATAAGTTAGACGTGTAGATAACGATATTCGCTTTGCAGTAATTAAGGTCCTTCAGTCTGTCTCTACCCCATGCTCAAAGAAAATTTCAAATCAATCAAGATTCAAAGACCTAGATCTTTATCTCTGTTGACTATGTTTAAAACTTGAACACACATATTGTATACTCTTCTTAGATTATCTTACCACTTATGCATTACCTAACACTTAAATACGATTAATTACCTCTGCCTTCATTATACCCTTTACCTTTTGTTATGGTACTGAGTTTCGGATCCAAAGATTTTTTTTACTTTTCCATAGTAATTCGATTTTAAGATCGCATATATTTATTAAAGAAAGAGAGGTCGCAGTCAGATCCCTAAAGAAAGCCAATAGTAACAGAAGCTCACGTAAAACTATTTCCTTTCAACAAACCTTTGCCCTTTTTTTCGGCCCGATTTCAATCAATTTAATATGCTGCTCCCTATTTTGTTTGCTTTTAGCTTTAGCAAAGTGGGTTTATAATCCAGGATGACTCTTTATTCCCCATTTCAAAATTTATGTTACATTTGATTCTTTGAAATCAACAGGACCTATACATTCACAAATAGATTTTGGGGAAAAACTACTTTTTAATATTAATTTTCATATATTTTAATAGGAGGAGATGCTTTTAAAATTTTCATTTGATTAATATAAATACAAATTTGATTTTAATTTTATCGAAGATAGAATATATATCTTCTATATTAAAATTTATTACGTCCCTTATTGTAGGTCAATTTTTTGTAACTTCCAAGGAATAATATTTGGATAATTCTCATTTATGTCATTAAAACTTAGTTTGTATCGGTCTAGCATTCCTGCAGGGGCTCAAAATCTCAAGTCTCAAATATATTTTTGGTTTACAAAATGTTTTACAACCTATTACGTTTCCATATAGAATTTTTTATCTTACTAGTTTCCTACAAATATGAATTCATATATAATTATCTCTAAATTTATGTGCATATTTCAATATTTAGAGTAAAATTGAACACTTATATTTAATACACATTTCCAAGCGATTTTTGAAGTTAAAAATTTCATCCAATTTATAAGATTTATTCAGGCCAAAATAGACCAATATTGCCTACCTTAAAGTTAGGGATCGGTTGACAACTTTTGCGAACAATTATTGAAATATTTAGATTTAATAACACCCTGTTGTGATGGCTTTTCTTTAGTTATGACAAGTTTGTATTTTGACAATATATTAGCTTCATCTTTCTAAACTTAGTGTAGGATATATTCTCCTCCTGTCGGCTTCTCTGCCATTTGATTTAAGATGGCAATTTACTGAAAAAGTTAAATGTAGAAAATATAATTCAATCGTTATAACTGTTATTTTTTTCTAATAAGGATTGAAAATGTTTCCAAAAGGATAATATCCTTCTGTTTTGTTTAACGTTGTTGAGTATAGACATGGATAAAATTAATTTGATTCAGATTTATTATGAAATCGATAGCTGAATTCTTAGACATATTATCTCAATTATATCTTTGATTATTTTTACTATCTCGTTATAATGTTTAAATTGACACCGCCTTTAATCCCTAGACTTATCCCGATAAAATATTTGTACTCTGCTAATTTAATATCTCCAATATTCTCCCCTTTACTTGTTTCGATCTATTTTTCTGCAACTTCAAAACATTAAACGCTTCCGTCGCCCCTAATACCTTCAATTCATCAATTTTTGTATTAACCTGCGTGAGTTTGTCTAAGACATAACTATTTTCCTATTATATTTTTAGAATTGAGATGAAGTACTTTATTGTAATAAAATCTTTCTAATGATAAAGCTGAGTTGACTTATAATCATTTTTAGGTTTTAGGTTGGATTATTTCTTCAAGTGAGCCGAAAATTAATAGAAATAGCCCAAAGCTATTTGTGTAATCTTCAAGCAGTATAAAACTTACAAAAATCGTCTCACAAGGTCTGGAATGTATTTTATTCTACCTCGAGGTGGATCGAGTGAACCAGGGAAGATGAAATACTTTACCCCGTTATGGAGCAGTACGGCTTTCAGATCCCAGTTGAATCCGTAATAAAGATGCGTCACTCGTTTTGAGGTACAGACAATTTTAATTGCGTCAAACCTAGTGGTACCAATAATGCAGATGCAGACCATATCTTTACGAATGAAGGAACTAGAAAAGTTTAGCTGATGCTTGCTCTAATTTTCAAATACTTTATTCGTCTATGGGTTTCTCTCCTCAATTACACCTTTCAAGTTGTAATTTGGATAAAAAATGTGTTTCACTTCCTCGGAAATGGTGATGTCTTCTGGAGAAGTCAGATCTCTCAGCAACGGAATGATTATGGCAGCACAAAGATGTATAGCCCTTGAGAGATGGAAGATAGAGAATTCATTATTTGATAGAAGATACAATGTACCAGGCCGGATGAATGGAAGGGTCCAAAATGTATATATATATATATATATATATATATATATATATATATATATATAAGTGGCAAACGAATTGATGGACGCAAACTTCAGGCGAAGTATAAACAGGATGACCAGGACAGAGCCGTAGATGCCTCGTACCATTTATTTGAAACGTTTCAGGATTATAACTAATTCAATCATCAGTGCTAAAGAACGAATACAAAATGCAGACTTAAATATATACATAAAAAGTTAACACATGCAAGGAAATTGTAAAAGACAAATATTAAATTTGAATCTTAAATATATGTATAGTGAGATGTCAGAAATAAACGCACTCTTAAATTTGTTTTCCATATTTTTAGGTTTGTTAGATATTTCGTTCTTTCGTCCGGTTATAAAACTAACAGTAGACATATATTTATCAGAAGAAATAGGCACAAGACCAATTTTCTTAGTTAAAAAACTCTTGCTAATGAAAAATACCATGTGAAAAAATTATTCAACTGCTAGTAATTTCAGCATTTGAAATTTAGTAGTATACCCTTTGTTTGCAATAACATCACGAAGACATTTCTCATAGGTAGTTATTATTGGGGTCTGGCGATTAAATGTTATTTTTCTCTACTTAAATCATTCTGGAATTAATTTGTCCGTGTGATTTAGGTCTTTTTTAAGCTGAAATATCCAATGATGTCGGCCGACAATTTTATTGCACTTGGTACCATTCATTTCCCTATCAATGATGTAGAGGATTCCTGTTTTATGTTGAGAAAAGCAAAGCTAAACCATGAGACTACCTCCATGTTTCCCTGTCAGGCTGATGTGCTTAGAATCATATGCAAGTTCTTTTCCCGTCTAACGTGAGGAGTATCACTTAGGCCGGAAAGTTAGATTATTCAATTAAATTCCCGTCATCCTCTACCACGGAATTTAAGCAAAGTGAGAATGGGTTGCATCCCTTATCCAGTGAACATATGCCTAAACTCAAGGTTAGTTAGTCACGGGGACTTGTGTATCTCTCTCTCTCCAGAGAGTTGGGTGGCAAAAGGTCGGGAGTGTTATCGTAAAAAAATGTGTGAAGGCAATACTGACTGCGTCCACCTGTTTGTGTAGCATAGTGCAGGGTCCTGGGTAAATTGAGACGACGATGGCCCCGTCATTCCCTGGGAGCCAATAACCACATCGCTAATTGGAATCGTATCATATTATATTATATATTATTTTCATGGAATTTTTTCTAAAGTAAAATATAATATGGAAATTTCATATTAATCAATTATAAAGAAAATATGATGATTCAAATAGCATTCGATGATGAGGCTTTTATGACTGATGTCAAGGAACGTGGTAGGAAAACTAGAGCCCTAACGACATTTAGCAATCACCTTTTGAATTTGAATCTAATGCTCGGCTCTCGAATTAAGAATATTACTAGATATTTAAAAGAATGACGGTTGAGATATGGACGCGAAGCCCCCCTATTTCAAAATTACCTTAAAAATGGTAATTTGGACTTGAAACAGCTTAAAGTAGGCGACGCTATCGTTGCCTCAATTTATAGACTCCTACTCTTACAAGTATGACCTTGTAGCAGACCCTTCCTTGTAAGACAACGGGGGCATAACGTGGCCCTTGTTACTGAACACCTCCAAATCACAGTGTAGACCGAAAACAGGGTGTTCATAACTCTCGATTCATTTTATGGTACACAGAATTCCAATGCTTGTTTTATGACTATCCAAACTCTTCCTGGCAGAAATTTATCTCGTCTGAGAATCAGCAAAGCATGGTATGTTCTAGGCTGTGCTTCGGGTGCTCATACGCTTAGCAGCACGCGCCTTGCTCTTGTCCTTCCTGTTTTTTTAATAAAACAGACCCTTTCGTATTAGTTTGTGTAGTAGCGAATGTCGTCGTGAAATTACTACTAGATGTTAGACTGAGATTCCATTATCCTTAGCTATACGTCTCAGTGACTACATTTTTAAGGAGTTTTGATAAACTTATCCAAGGGTTAACTCACGACCGAACTTGGAATATAAAACAAATCCAGAATCTCTAAAATAAAATAATTAACACTTATTTCCCACTCGCCAACAATAAAATATGTTACGCTGAGAATCTACTGACCAAATAAATATATAAATATATATATTTTCGATAGTTCTTGAAAGTCCGTAGAATTTTTAGAAAGTTATATCAGCTACTTAAAGAATAAATTTGGATTGTTCAGAAAAATAAAGAGATTTTATGAACCTTAATCAGGTCACAAAAGTAAAGTGTATTGCAGCAATTCTCAATAAATCTATGTTTGAAAGTAATAGGCACTCAAAATGTTCATTGACAGATTCAATGCTTATGCAAATGATTTGTCTACCATAATGTTAAGAGGAAAATAAAACAAATGTGGACCAAGTTTAGAGGTTCTTATTTAACAGTATCACATTCTCTTCAATTTTAACTTACCTTATACCCTTTATTTTTGTATTTATTATATTTCCATTGTTTTTTTTGTCAATGTACTCTATTAGGATAATTTCCTTCCTAAATTTTATATCTTTGAACTATTTTATATGACAACTCTCGTACATGAAACATAACGTAATATCCACAAGTGTTTAGTATCACATCAACAAGTCCGGAAGACCTTCATTCTTTAGACTTCTTACTTAGTTTTTGGTTCCATATCCTGATACAACATCCGGTTTAAATCCTTATAAAAATACTCATTCATTTTCGTTTCTTCTCCCATATTTTTTTTGCATACTTTATCCATACACCTTATTAATATACTCTCTTAATGGCTTCGAACAAATATCTTTTTCACCTTTCTCATTCCTGTACAAAATATATATTTCTGCCCATCTGAATCATCTTTCATCTTCTATCATAATGATTTATTTGTTAGATTCTTATTTGAATCAAGCACTCATTTCATTTCTCATTATTCCTCATATGCATTCATACGCACCAGCTACATAAACCCAGTAATTAATTTTCAATTTCAATTAAATTTTAAATCGTTGTTTAAACTATTAGTATTTCTCTCTCTTATTCCCGTTTTAGGCACCAACAGTAAGACCTTGAAATTTCCAACAATTATTTTATCCCCAAATCCTCACTTCCTATCGCCACTATAAAGCAATCCTACCTCCTCTTATTATACAACAGCCTCTAATTATAGTTTTCGCATTATTTTGCCCTTTCTTGATCATTCTCTATTCCAGAAAATTTAAATTATCTGTTTTGATTAAAACTAAATTGAGTAATTAAATCATTAAAGTAAAAGTAATCTGGTATTATTTCCTTTTAAAATATAATGTGAAATATTTTTTTTCTTTATCTTACAAACTATGTACTCATGTAATTTTCTTCTTGTAATATCACTTTTGGTAGCAGTGTTACTTCTGAAACTGCTTTGAAAATAATGAATGATCACTTAGTCATTACGAAAATAACATTGATATGCATTGGAAAATTTTCTCGTGTAACATTTGTTCTAATTGATATTTTTATTATTAGACCAATCTGATCCTCAATTAGGTCATGGTTTTTCTGTACTTGACATTTATTATATGACAAATTTTATCCGAAAATGCATTGATTTTTTTCGCTTTAGAACTTTACATACGAATGAAAATGTGAAAAAAAATCAAACCCAAAGTGAGAAGGAAATAAGTTTATTAATAAGGGAATTTGTTTTGGGGCTTTTCTTATGTTTTTCTTTATTAATGCCTTGCTTTAAAATCTAGTATTTGTCTAGCAGTTTATTTATGCCCAGCTTTACTTGGTACCTCTATTCCAATATTTTAATATCTTGTTGAAATCGTTCACCTTTGTCTTTCAATTTTATCCACGTAATTTTTAGATAAATTTTTAAAGTGGAATTATAAAATGCGACCTTAAGGACTTGCTGGACACATGGACTCTGAATGGTGCCCTCAAATCTTCCTTAACGCCTTGTATTTTAGATTTTTACGGTGCAAAGCAAATCAATGGAAATGATTAGAATGCCTGTCAGCTATTCTTCACAGTTTGACCCTTTGCGGTTAGGAACTGGGCATCCTTCCTCCACATTCAGTCTTGAACTACCTTCAAATACCCCAACATGTTTTTCAGCATCAGTTAAATTTACTCTGAAGATATCGGAATGCAGAACGGTACTTTTTAATTGATTCGCTAAAATCTTTCATCAATCTCTGAATACTATAACGTGATGGAGGCCAAATCTTTGGTGGTGGCACAAGGAAGGAGCACTTACAGAAAATATGTTCCTTAAGTTAAAACTTCTCTCTGATGAATATTCACACTGTTTATAATAAATTTTATCGGCTTCGCTCTCCCATTTGCTGAGGAAAGACTGGTATCCAGGATATTCAGATTGCATTCCCAATACTAAATAAGCAATCTTAAAATATTAAAAAATTTAATTAAAGTTTATGATAATTTGTTATATCATATTAAACAATCTTTGTTTTATTTTGAAATGTACACTTCTGCTTTTTAAAATATGTAAGCTCTATAAAACATCAATTAATAATAATAATATTTAGTGATATAAAAAATAAATATATAACAGAAGATAAAGTAAAGTTTACTTATGATTTTCGTTTCCGTGGCTTCCTTTTGAGGAAAATAATGTGGTTGAAGGGATATCAATATCTTAAATCTCAACAGCTCCTCTATAATATTGATTTTATAAAAAGAACATTATGTAAAATATTTATGCTCTCTTAAGTCTAAGTTTTAAGGAATCTGTTAGATGAACTTATGAAAATTTACTCTCAATGATAAGAAAAACTGCTTTCAAGCTTCGTTAAACGATTTAAATATAGGTTTTATTCTGATTGATTCAATTCAAGACAAAAGGATTCGAGTAGAACCTCAACCTGGCAGAGTTACTCTAAAAATAGGCATTTCGGTTCATTTTCTTATGCCAGGAGGAAGATGTAGCTGGATCCAGCAAATTCTCTTTCAGATATCTTTAGCTCAAGTTATCTACAGCTACTTTGAAAATACCTAAATAAATTTATATGATAGTTAGGTTTGGCGGGATTAAGAGGACACGGTTCATTTGAATCCGTAATTTATGCTCTATATGAACTGGACTGGTTATTGACATTGGTGATTGATTCATAAGGAATCTTCGAAGTCTATGATTTGATCTTGCTTGTATAATTAAATTCCAGGACAAAGGCCCAAGGGTCTCATTGAATAAAATATTCCAGCGTTGTATAAAACACGTAGTTTAATCATCCTGTAAACTCCTGAAAATAGGAACATGGCTAAAAAACTTTAATATGAAATAGAAGAACTATTAAGTAAGTTGCAACTCGGAAAAAATAAGTGCCAATGAAGTGGAGATAATTGCGTTTTGAATTCATATTTTCTCTTTGGTGAAATATGGACTCTATCGACTTATTTTGTATCTTTAAGAAGGCAGCTTTCCTTTACGATCTGGTAAGAAATTCAAAAGAATTATATGACTCATAGTAAATACGGAAAGATATGAAGCTTTTATTATAATAACTGTTTGATAATTCTATAACATCATCTGAAATTTTTAATTGAGATGATATCGCGAATAACACGCAAGTTCCATTCCAGATTTTAAAATAGTTAGAAAAATATACTTGTAAGGCCAACTCTAATTTTGGTAAGGCAAAAATAGCAATCTGATACATGATCCATACTTCTCTGCGAATGATTTGAATTCAAAAGGCAAAGAAGATGTTCTTTATTTGCTCCTTCCCAAATTTTTGATACTAAGCTTGCAGCCTATATTAGGGGGAAATCTTTGCTGAGTTTTTAACTTAATTCTAGAATATGCTCTATATTTTACCTTCAATATTTTTTTAATTTGGAAAACGCAATTTGGCATGGTACCTATCATTCAGATATATCAAAAAATAGATTTGCCTCATTTGTACACCCTAATCCATTATGAAACAATTTATCTATAAACCGACAAGTAAAAAGATGATATTGTACTACAAGTGAAACAATGGAAAGAATTTTCAAATAAAGTTTAAGGATATCAGATTTTAGTAATAAATGTATTTTCTAGATCTTAACTATAAAATCTTAGAAATTGAGGAAACCTCAATGCAGATTCAAAATCACCAGGAAAACAATAAAATTATGCATATATTTCCATTGACAACAAAGGTAATGCCCACCTCTGCGATGTATATATAGAAATTTTATATTTCGCATATTGTTTTGTAAGATGATTAAATAACGCACTCAAAATGCAAACAAATTATTTTAATCTCCCTATATTTAAATAAATATAACCCTTTAAGTATTTAAAGAAACTTTGTTGGTTTTTAAACTCAATTTATAAATCTCTATTCCATTAGAGATTTTATTCTTTATTACATGTCAATAAGAATCTCCTTACTTCAAATTTAAAAGTGGATATCTTATGAAAATAATTTGATTTTAATTTCAATTATATATAAAAAATAATTTTAAGAAAGAAACGAATCAATGAAAAAAAGACCATTATTTTACGCCCTAAACTTTCATAATTTTGGGATATAACTTTCCTTTTCAAAGGTATTTGATTTTATCCAAATTTAAACATTTCAACTATCCATTAATAATCATGGAAAGCTACCATAGCAGATTTGCCACATGGCGTGTAATCAACCATGAATAAATCTCCTAATTATTTAAAAAAAGAACTCTTGCGTGGTGTACTTTCTTCTATAGGAAATTTAAGATTAAATGGTAGTTAGCAGTTATCATTCTTCTTGCGCTCCAGTATTTGTTTCGAGATAACTTTGCTTCTTTTGGTTTCTTGAGCTACAATTTAGATCCGAAATAAAGATGAAAAAGATATTTAATAATTTAGAATTGAAATGTGCATTTTGATGCATTTCATTAAATATGGCGAACTTCTTTCTGTAAATCCATTAAGCTCATAAATTTAAAAGTATCAATTTATCAATTTTCGAGATTGATATATATGAGGGTAAGGAATAATAGTCGGAAGAGAGAAATCTTTTTTTTAATATAAAAAATGAGGTAAGTTAGAGAAAGAACAACGTGGCAACCAAGTTTAAAAGTGCATAATACTCAGGCACATCTACAAATCCGCTAAAGTGCAATGGCCTTTGTTTGGTAGAGACGAGGTTGTGCAATAAAAAAATATATTTTAATTGAATTATTTGGGACGACAGGGTTGCATAAGTGGATAAAGACGCCAGTTCTCGTTGGTCACAGCAAAACGCGACAGCGGTTCAAGTCTCTTCACTATCTTAAATTTATATTTTCTTCATAATCTCTTTCTATGTAACTGAAGAAATTGGAGGATCATGTAAAATAGGGAATGTGGGGAAAAGTTAAATTCCAAGTAATGCTGAGTTTCTAACAAGAAAATCTACGTTTTGCTGAGATCAACGGGGTCTCATAGGCCATTTATCTTCCCCAAACTTGACCTCAAAACAGCCTGATTTGAATTTAAATATACATCAACGCGATCCATCATCATGTTGGAAAAAAAAGAAACCTTTGCCAGGAAGCGGCTATGGAATCCTCGTAGATATTTCTGAGTCTATGTTTTGCATGGAAAAGCCTTCTACACAGCGAGATTAGTGTTCTACCATCAGGAGCAATTAACAGTTATTTTGATAAAACCGAGTTAAGTCTACGATGTTGTCGTTGACTTTCAAAAATTTTTCGGAGGGAATAAATAAAAATGGACCCGAGTGACGAAGTGATTATCTACTCTTGAACGTTAGCATTTTTCGCGGTCTCCAGCCAATCTACGAAACTTCCTTTGGATCCCCGGTGTAAAGAACATCGATTTAAGCGCCTTTTGGGAAGATCTATTTTATAGATAAGAAAAACGGTAGGCTAGAGATATATATATTTCTATGGTTTACCTGTTGAGAATTTACTGTAGTTACTTAAAATTCTCAAGTCGATTATGAACATATTAAATTTTAGTGCACAAAGTGCAGAATTATGCCCATAAAGGTTGGGCAATCATTATTTTCAGCTGAAATTACCTGTTAATTTATGTCTCTTTAGGGTGACTGTATATATATATATATATATATATATATATATATATATATATATATATATATATATATATATATATATATATATATATATATATATATATATATATCCGTATATTTGAGCAGAAGATTTTCTCCGTGACATATTTTATTGAAGGCGACTGCGAATTCAGCATTAATAATTTTCTTTACGAGTCTCTCGATTTCTCTAATATTCCGCTTTTGGTCGTTGGTTAACCCGTGTATAAGCTCGCCAAAATTTAGTACAAAAGCATTGATAAACGAGAGCAGTAAAATAATTTACTGGATAAAACGAAACTTTTATTGGCCTAACGCGTTTCAATACACTCCTGTATCATTATCAAAAGAAAGTAGAAATAATATAAGGAAATAAAAACATGGCTATATATATATCGGGGTCTGAAAGTTAACAATCATACCAACATATTTATAGGGAATGGAAATTCTCAAAAACAAAGGATTGAGACGGCTTAAAGAGGCTAGTATAAATGGGCACAAGATTAAGATAGGCTGAGATTATTATTTGGCGCACGAGGACGCGAAAAAGTCACGGTGAACTGTATGTTTGTTTGTGTATCTAATTTTGATTGTTTATCTTTTATATATAGAGCTTCTGATATGAGTAATTGTTGTCGATTTGGAGCATATGCAAGAATTTCGGTGTTATCTTCGGGTGACTTCCGGTCCAATTGTCTTCCATGTTTTCAAATGTATGTGTTTTGGGTGCACCGTTGTTTAAATGGTAGCTCATTCTTCGTGTCAATTTTGTTTCTTTCATTCCGATATATGAATGAGGTAGGAGCTCAAGGTCTCCCATTTTGCAAGTGTATTCATAAATTAAATGACTTCTTTGTTTAGGTGTTAGGGTGGGTGTATGGTTATTTTGGGGTATAAGGTTGAATGTCCGTTTATTATTGTAATAGATTGTGAGTGATACGTTGTTTTCGTTTTGGGTTGGTTTCACTCATCTGTTTATGATTTCCGAGATTACTCTTTCTTACGTTTTGTCCGCTGTACTCATAATATTCTTGTAAAATAGTTTAATAGAATTTCCTTTTGCTTCCTGATTGGTGTTGACTGTAGGTGGGGTGTACCATATTTCCATCTCCTTCCGTATAGCTGTTTGTATGTCACTGTTTGTAAATCCATTATTTATGAGTACTTAGCTAGCCCTTTCAAGCTCTTTGTCTGTGTCTTTCCATGTGGAACAGTGGATGAAAGCGCGGTTAATATATACATTAATTGTACTTCTTATATAATGGGTGGGACATTCACTATAGCGTTCATACAAAGGCCTGGATTTGTCTTTTTTACGTAAACTTTTGAGGTATTTTGTCGTCGTGCTTAGTGGCTAAAGTGTCTAAGAATCCATGAATTATTAAGAGAATTCAAGAACTGCCCCTTACTTAAATATACCGTAGAAAATAGCCAAGATAATAAACTCTTGTTCTTAGACACCTTAACCACTAAGCACGATGACGAAATAACTACCAAAGTTTATGTAAAAAATACAAATCCAGGCTTTTGTATGAACGCTAAAAGCGAATGTTCCAAGATTTAGAAAAGAAGTGCATTTAATGCAAATATCAACCGCGCTTTCACCCACTGCTCCACGTGGAAAGACACAGACCAAGAGCTTAAGAGAGCTACCCAAGTAGTCATAAATAATGGATTTACAAACAGCGGCATAAAAACAGCTATACGGAAGAAGATAGAAATATGGTACACGGCACCTACAGTAAGCACCAATAAGGAAGGAAAAAGAAGTACTATTAAACTATTTTACAAGAATAGTATGAGTACAGCGTACTCATACTATGAAGTCATAATCAAGGAAGTCATAATTAGAGGAGTGAAACCAACCCCAAAAGAAAACAATCTATCACTCACAATCTATTACAATAATAAACGGACATCTAACCTTATACTAAAAAATAAGCATGCACCCACCCTAACACGAAAACAAAGAAGTCTTTTAATATATGAATACACTTGCAAAATGGGAGACCTTGAGCTTCTACCTCATTCATATATCGGGATGAAAGAAACAAAATTGACACGAAGAATGAGCTACCAATTAAACAACGGTGCACCCAAATCACATAAATTTGAAAACATGGAAGACAATTGGACCGGAAGTCACCCGAAGATAACACCGAAATTCTTGCATATGCTCCAAATCGACAACAATTACTCATATTAGAAGCTCTATATATAAAATAAAAACCGCCCAAATTAAATACGCAAACAAACCTACAGTTCACCCTGCCTTCTTCGCGTCCGTCCTCGTGCACCAAGTAATAATTCCCGCTTATCTTAATCTTGTGCTCATTTTAAACTAGCCTCCTTATGCCGTCTTAATCCTTTGTTTTTAAGAATTTCCATTCCATATAAATATGTTTGTTTTATTGTTAACCTTCAAACCCCGATATATATAGCCATGTTTTTATTTCCTTATATATTTCTACCTTCCTTTGATAATGATACAGGAGTGTATTGAAACGCGTTAGGCAAATAAATGTTTCGTTTTATCTAGTGAATTATTTTACTGCCCTCCTTCATTAGTGCTTTTGTAATGAATTTTGGCGAGCTTATACACGGGTTAACCAACGACCAAAAGTGGAATATTAGAGAAATCGAGAGACTCGAAAAAGAAAATTATTAATGCTGAATTCGCAGTGTATATATATATATATATATATATATATATATATATATATATATATATATATGTATATATATATATTAATTTTCAGGAATGCAGTTCAACAATATGTCAAAAATATCTTTCGGCTAGTATTGTATTCTCTGAATATCAAACGAAGGTCAAGTGACATATTGAGGATTTAATGCCGTTCACGCTCCAAACTCTCGCTGTTCCTGTAAACTTTATTAATATTGCGCCCTAATTCGAATAAAATAATGTTTTTTCCTGTTTTAAATATTATAAATTAATGATTCCTTCTCTGTTTCAACGAATTTTAACGATATTATTTTTTCTTGCCTCAAAGGTTTCTAGCATATGACTTAATTATCCATTTGTGTCCAATCATATTCCACACTACTCCATTTTATCGTTTTGAAATAATTCTTTTCGTCACAGTTCAAAATTATCTTCCAAATAGGATCCCTTATACGGTCGCACAGCCTCCGATGAACAGATTTCAATTCCTTTGGATCCCACTTTATCCTTTATTTATTAATCTTTATTGTATTACCTTGAGCTGACGTGATATAGTGGCTGCTGAATTGTTGTTTATGGATCTTCAATCACAACAGTCGATATTTCTTCATGGTTAAAAATAATACTCTTGTGTCTCATTCGAGGCATAATAATAGCGTGCATGTTTCCTGATAGGTATAAGCCTATTGAACCAAATAGCAATTTTTACTGTCGTGGTGTTCATCCAAAACTATTTTATATTTGCCAATTTAAATTCGAAATTGATAATTACTTGAATAAATACCATTTTCTTTGACGACACGTAAAAAGCGCAACAAAACATTCACCTGCACTATGTTTAAATTTAGTCGTAAAGAAAACAAAAATAAATATAAATTTTATTGAATAAAACCATGAGATAAAAAATAAATGAAGAAAGCAAAATATAGCGTGAGAATTTGAACAAAATAAAGAAAAGACATAGGAGTAGATGAATGTATTAATAACAAAGTCTGCTGACTAAATTCGCGTGCTCTTACTTATTTTGATTTATTACCTTAACGACCATCAAACTTTTTATAATTCCCGGGCTACGCTTGGAAAGACCTTGGCAATTATATTATCTGAAAGAGAATGTAAACTAATATAAGGGTTTTAAATTTCGTTAGAATTGGTTGAATAGTTATTGTGTTATTACTATATAATTCTCCAGCTAACCTTGAAGTGACGTCTAGCAATTATATCATTCAAATGAGAATGTAAAAGATCATAAGTCTTTCAAATTTCGGTAGAATCGGCCTAATAGTTTTTGTTATTGCCAAAACAAAATATTTTCTGGGCTAATCTTGGGAAGACTTTGGCAATTATATCATTTGAAAGAAAATGTAAAAGTAAAACCATGAGAGTTTCAAGTTTCGTTAGCATCGGCCGAATAGTTACACTGATATTAACAAAAAAATGCAAAAAGGAGACTACCGACCCACCGACATAGAGTCGGACGTGACTATGCGCAGGCGACTAAAAACTGAAAAGATTTATCAATCCGTGGTAAAAAGTAGTAAACTTTCCTTAAAGCGGATGAAAATAAAAGAAACAATCAAGAGGAGACGGCTGCTCTAGTAAAATTAGTGAAACCTGCTCTCTAAGTTGGGAAGAAGAGGTCCAATTCGTCAAAACAGAATTACGACAAAATCAAATTTGATTTAATAACGCATACGTAGAGACCTATAATCTGGCACCGAATACCTACTAAGCCTTTTAGTAATCCAGAGGAATAAGAGAGTAGAAAGAGACAAAATAAAGACTTAAGATAGAAGATGGTGTTTGTGATTATCCCAGCAGGTCCTGACCTTCTAATAATTATATAGAAATCTGTCATTACGTAATGGTTGATGCAAAATACATATTTTTATTAATCTGGGGTTATAACTATCTATTTCAAAGGGTACTAAATGTCATCGTTATTTGAAGTATACATTGACCCTTTAACAGCGTTTATTGTTTATGAACACATTTTAATACATTAGGTTTGTCTCTCATTTTTAGAATAATCTAAATTTACCGTTTAGGTCCTAGATTCCCGAACTGGGGGCCATGGCCCCCTGGGGGACCATGCAGCAAAATTTAGGGGGCTACAAGCTGAGGCTATCTACACATAAAAATTCCAAGCCCCACTACACTAGAACAGCCAGTCAGAAGCTGAGCTAGCAAGAGGAACAGTCGCGTCGTCTGTACTTGGTATACGTTTGAACAATGTCTTGCTGCCAGACGCATGAGTAATATGCCTCATTCTTTCTTTATTTAGTGTAATTCCATTTTTATATATGATTTTGTGTTCTTGATAAAATAATTCATTGGGATACATTTCGATATCAAACTATTTTCACTAAATAACTTATTTAATACTTCCTATGCTATGGTTTCTGTATGAAACCCTGGTCTTGAATCTTGATATCAACCCGTCCACAGTCCCACTTTAGAGACCACAGTTAAAAAAGCAAACACTTTGTTAGTGTATGTGGCTCCCTCAAATAATCTGCGCCAATTTTAGTGTCATTGGGACTTAAGCCACCATCAACACCAATTTAAGGGTAAGTAAGCTTTGCATCATGAAGTGTATTAAGAAGAAGGCAAAAAATATGTGTTGTATTTTTGCACAATACATGAAATGTTTTGTTTTTTTGTGAGAGTTTAGTAACCTGAAATTTTATTTCCTTCCAACTTTTCATTGTTATGAACTACTTGAAATGTTGTTTAAAGATGGCTTCTAACAAAAAATGCAAATACAATGACAGCTATCTGGATTTTGGATTTACAAACATTAATGATAAATGTGTAGTGAAGCCTCAGTGCGTGATTTGTCACAAAATACTCTCCGCTGAATCACTGAGGCCTAGCAAGATTAAATTACACCTGGTAACTGCACAATCTCAATATGTTGGCAAGGATCGTTCTTTCTTTAGCCAACAGGAATTGAATATGAAGAGACAATGACTTGGTGACAGCGGTTCCATTCACCAACAAAATGCTGCATTAGTGGAGGCATCATTTTTGGTATCCATTGAAAGAGCAAAAAAAATTAAATCTCAAACCATTCACCATTGGGGAGGAGTTAATTTTGCCATGTGCCAAAAACTATGGTCAAGCTTGTTTTGGGTGAGAAAAGTGCTGAAAAGCTGAGTGTTATTTCTCTCTCAAATAATACAGTGCAACGCCGAATATCTCTTATGTCAGATGATATCAAAGAACAGGTGATACAGAAAGTTAAAGAAGCTGGATTATTCAGTATTTAACTCGACGAGTCCACTGACCTCCAATCCTGTTCACAACTCATGGTTTTTGTTAGGTATGTTCATGGTGAGGATATGAAGGAGGAATTCTTGTTTTGTGAAACTTTCGAGCAATCTACAAAAGGTAAAGTTGTAATGCAGAAACTTTTAGAATTCTTTGAAGCAAATGGTCTCAACGGGGGCAATCTTTGCGGGATATGCACAGATGGGGCTCCAGCCATGTTAGGTTCTAAGTCAGGTTTTGTTTCAAGAGTTATACATGATCCTCAGGCTAGCTCTTGATGTATTCTCTTAGGAAAAAAAATCGGGTAAACTAAAAACTTTGTTCCATATATACCTCATAATATTAAAAGTTTTCTACTTTACTCTATTGCTTAAAAAATCCTACCCTTAGAATTACAGAAAACCCTGAATACCATTATTTAGACAGTTAACTTTGTAAAAGGTAGTGCTCTTAACACACGCCTTTTCAAGAAACTCTGCCGTGATATAAATACAGCTCATGAAATCCTCTTATTTCATACAACAGTTCGCTGGCCATCCAAAGGAAATGTAGTTTAGCGTGTATTTGAGCTCAAAGAAGAGATCAGACTCTTCCTTGAGGTACAGGCCAAGCAAGATTTGTTGTCAGCATGGTCTGTATATGGCTTCGAAATACAGCTTGTTGATATATTGAAACAGTTGAACACACTCAACCTTGAACTCCAAGGGAAAGGAACTTCGGTAATAGATTTTGTGGACAAAATTAAGCTTTCATTCGTAAGATGGAGAATTGGAGGCAGAAAGTTGGAATGGAAAAATTGGCAATGCTTCGAAACAGTGTCAAACATTGTAGAGAAGTGTGATACTGCTACAAAGAACATGATGGTTCAACATCTTGAAGCCTTAGTGGAGAGATTTAAAAGGTACTTCCAGATATAAACACTGCTCCAGTGACATGCATACCTGATGATAATGATGATAAATAGACTGAACTGCTGACACTTCAAGAAGGTACCGGAGCCAAAATGAAGTTTGAAACGGAATCTCTCATTAATTTTGGTCATCAATGGCAGCTTCATACCCTAACTTATGTAACCCTAGCTTTCCGCCAACTACTACCCTTTGCATCACCTTATTCCTGTGAGGCTTTATTCTCTCATTTTTTGTATAATAAATCAAAATATCGCAATAGGATTGATGTGAAGCATGACCTACGATGTGCAATGAGTGAAACGAAGCCAAGAATTAAGATGCTGGCTGATGGCTTTCAACATTGTCGTAGAATAGACTCTCGACAATATACCATATATAACTATTCGTTGAGGGAATTATTCAAATATTTCGAGTGCGTGGTAATCTGATTAACCGAGGTTATTTATCTTCAATATGCTTAAGAAGTGGAACTGAGCTCAAGGATAATAATATGGCTATAATTAATAAAATAGAGTTTTATTAATTAAACTATCAACAACACACAAACCAAAATGTTTACATAAACAGAGAATGGAAAGGGTCGTGGGAAAATCTGACTAATCCAAGGATTAAGATTAGGAGAGACTTAAAAAGGTAAACAAATAAAAATTAAAGGGATGGGATGGTTCGCTAAACCATTTAAGGCAGAGGGTAGGGTTGACGAAAGGTTAGATAATTAAAGGTAATGCTCAGGTTACGTAATTACAAAGTTGTTGTCCGGAGGAAGGCGATGCGAAGGAATCTTCGGTCCACTGGCGAGTTCCAGCAGAAGGGTTCTTCGGGGGATGTCCTTAGCGAAGGAGAAGGACTGTCTTCAAATAGTGAGAGCGAAGTGGCACTCGGAGATACGAGCGATCTTCGTGACAGCAAATCGGGGATGCGCTAGATGAACAATGGAGGTTATCGTTGAAACCAATCGTCCTCTTGAAGAACGTTAAAAAGGGGGAATTAAATTATCCTGACGTGATGTCTTGGGAATGAGAACCGTTTGTTGAGAAACAGGCTTGAAGAACAATGGCTGTTCTAACGTTGTTCTCTTCTAAACAACAGAGGGGTGAGAACCATCTCTTCTCAACGGGTTTAAAGAACAATGGCTGTTCTAACGTTGTTTTCTTTGTGAACAACAGGGGGGGAAGGTGAGAACCGTTTCTTGTCAACGGGCTCAAAGAATAATGGCTGTTCCAACGTTGTTCTCTTTCTGAACAACAGAGGGGGCCTTATTGACTTGGCGTCTCGAAGGCACGAACCTTGGCACTCAAGGGATATTGTCCTCTTCTGGACAATAAGGTGGTTCTCGAGGTAGAGAGCTCCCAGGGGTGCACAAGGTGAGACCGGATTGGCGTGATGTCTTGCAAATATAATTTTGATCTGATCTGATCTTATTGCGAAATGCTCTTGTATAAGTACCCGGAGCCATCTCCTTGGCGTAGGGGACAATTGAGTGGGAGGCTCGCGGGAATGCTCCAGTCGCGCCTGGAAAAATACCTTATCTGCCCGTAAGCCTTACTCAATCTGGCGAGATCGACGAATGGATGCGAAACGTTGGGGGGGGGGAGAATGACCTCCTTGGTTAAATATTGACTCAGGTGGCGATAACGCGCCTTGCTTGCTCTCAAAGATGCACGTGGGTAGAAATGTTTCTAACCATGTGATAGCGGCTGAATTTAGCGGCCTCAGACCGTTCTATCCCAAACATCACCCTTCACATTGAGTTTAATTGGGGTTTGAACAAACAAGCTTGCACATGAAGGTTCTTGCTGGGAGAAGAGAAGGGGATGTTTCTACTAAAGATCTTGGGTTTGTTATCTATGTACTCTTGTGATTCCCAATAATAGGATTTCGTTCAGAATTATTAAATTTGTCAGTAAAAAAAACGATAAGATTGATTTTGATTACACTTTTTTTATGCGGGGAAATTTATTTTTTTATACTTCTGTATAATGGAGAAAGGTTTTTGGAAATTATTAGTTTTTATTACAAGTACGTCTACTCTCAAATTATAAAAAAATATTTTACGTGCATCAAATTACTTCTTTAGTACCATTTTAATGTTTATTTGAGATTTGGCAAAAAGTAAATTGCAAGTTTCCATGACTCAATATTTAAGTTTTTTCATAATGGATCTAAATAAATGTAGGACTACAGACAGCCACTGTTGTCACGAGATATGGATTGGGGAAGGGGGCCATGGATAAAAGTCATATATGAAAAGTGGGTAAAGACCAGAAAAAGTTTTAGAACCACTGGTTTAGGTAATCCTTTTCGCCATCTTTTTCCGAGATTCAAAGCCCCACCTACAGCTTCCACTTTGATTATTTATCCGGTAAATATATTTGCACAAAGAGAAATTTCATTTTAAACAACTTACTCGAAATGAAAGAAATCATGGCGGAACATTAAACGAATTTTAAGCAACGTTTAGATTGTTTTGCACACGTGCATATACCAGATTATACATGATTGCATATTAAGCAAATACTGAATATTTCTTTTACTATAAACGACCGACGGCTATATTCTGACGAGAAATAAAGACTCAAAGATATTTACCATCGTCATAAAAGTATTTTTTTCCATATGAGTTTTGTCAGAGAGCTCATTTACTTATCTGCCTAGTCGAAATGAAGAAGGAAAAATGGAATGAAATAATCCCGTAATGAAATTTTCGGGCATGAAATGGGAAAAGTAATACTCAAAGTGGTCATAAAGTGTTTTGTAATTGCCGTTCTGAGTTTCGTTCTTTGAAAGAGCGAAATGTATATATAATTTAAAAAAAAATCTTAGTACTGTATATACGAGGGGTGGTCAGTAAGTTTTGCGAATCGGTAGGACAAAACAGAGGAAGGGGAATGGCCCTTCGTGGGGGTGTTAGGAAAAGTTATGACAAGTCAAGACCTGCAGCCGCACGCTTCTGCCTCGTCTATTTTGACCAAGGGAGGCGAGATTGCAAAAGAGATCCAAGAACGCATGGTTGCATTGTACACCGACACCGCTACTTCCTATGCAACCATTGCTCGCTGGAATAGGGAGTTCCGCTATGGTCTTGAGTCCCTTTAAGATGACCCCAGTCCAGGATGCCCGTCGGACGCGACCAACGAGGACAATGTGGCCTGTGTGGAGAGGATGATCCTCAAAAATTCGACAGGTGAACGGCGAAGAAATCGAGTGAGAACTTGGAATATCTCATGGAGCGTTACCAACATCATCCAAGACAATTTGTGTATGACCAAGTTCTCTGCCCGTTGGGTCCCTAGAAACCGAACGAAACCTCACGCCCCATGATCGACTTTAACGTCGTCAAAGTTCAAAGGAGCTGCTGCTCCTGTACAACCAAGACCCGGCGGGATTCGAGTCACGCATAGTGACAGGTGATGGAACGTGGCTCAATCACTGGGATCGCAAGACCAATCTCGAAAGCATGGCCTGGAAGCCGAGGGGCTCTCCGACCCCCATCAAGTTCCGGACCCAAACCTCAGCCGGGTAGATCATGGCTACCATCTTCTGGGATTCTGAGGGAGTGTTGATGGTGGACTATGCGCCTCGTGGAAGGACCATCACAAGCTAATATTACCGAGGAGCTGGATGGATTGAAGAAGTGGATCCGTCAGAAGTGGCGTGGCAAGTTGACACGCGGTGTCCTGCTCCTTCACGACAATGCCCCTGTCTACAATGCCAGAGTTGCATAAGCTGCCCTGCGAGAGTGCGGACTCGAGGAGCTCAACCATCCCCTCTACAGTCCAGACCTGGCCCCTAGCGACTACTTTTTATTCCGCCAGCTCAAGGCTGCACTGCGTGGACCCCACTTTGGGGACGATGAAGATGTCCAGCTCGCCGTCCAGGAGTGGATTGAACAGCAGTCGCGAGATTTCTGGTTGTCGGGACTTCGAAGCCTCAGAGGCAAGTAGCACGAGTGCATTGAAGTCGAGGGTATTTATTTTGAAAAATAAAAAAAACCTTTCCTCATATCTCGTTTCCTCATATCCGAATTGCAAAATTTATTGACCGCTCCTCGTAGGTTATCATTTAATGATATTCGTAAAGTGTTTTAAAGCCTGCGCAAAAATAATGTTCAAGCCGTGTTTGCGCATTAATTTCTAAAATATATATGAAAATACAGAATTTGTTTAGGGAAAGGAATATATATTGTTTTTATTTCCTTGCAACTTTGAACTGATATTTTTGAATGTCTAACTTAATAAATTGAAGTATTTATATGCTAGGCTACTTAATGCTGAGATATCGTGGAGATGGTGTAGTTGAACTTATTATGTTTTCTATACGAGCAATAAATACCCCCTGAAGTGTTTTGCTAAAAGTCCAACCAAGCCTAATATCAAAAAAAGAGACTTGATTGATTTATGTGGTTTATTTTTAATAAGATTATGTTTCTTCTCATCACTACGACTAGATTAATTTCCTCTTACTTTCAAATTTATTCCAATATATCTATTTCGTTAAATATGGATGTATTTAGTACTGGTATTATCTTTCAATCACGATCATTTCAACTAGTATTGTTGTTTCTATTATATACCTTTTTATATTTGATTGTGTTTTTATAAAAAACATATCGAATTGAGTGACAATATAATTGTATATCAGATATAATCTGAAAATTAAAAAATGATGGAGAGATAGCACAGTTACTCGTATTTCCTCCTAAATTAAATAGTTTAAACATCAAAATTCAGATTATAACAAATTTAGACAACCTAGATGATATTTTTAGAAAAAGGTACTCTGTTAATTACCATGAACAAACTAATACTAAACAATATGATGAAAATAAAATAAAATATAATATAACAACTCAGCTGAATTACTGTTAATTGAATCCAGTGTCAATTTGGAAAATATAAGATAAAAGATATAAATGAGTTTTTAACACTAGTGGCCCATTTGCTATGAAATATCTAAATTTTATATCAAATAATAAAAGCTTTCAAAACTAGACTACAAAATTTTGCTGCCATTAGTCGATGAAAATATTTTTACTTTTGAAAAATATAGTCGATTTTAATATTAAATTAACAAAGTTGAATAAAATCATTTTACCGGTATATAGGATGAAAAGAGGTACAATACGGAAGTGTGAACTTTCGTACGGGATGAAAAGAGGTAAATTACGAAAGTGTGAACTTTCGTACGGGATGAAAAGAGGTAAAATACGAAAGTGTGAACTTTCGTACGGGATAAAAATAAGTAAAATACGGAAGTGTGAACTTTCGTATGGGATGAAAAGAGGTAAATTCCGGAAGTGTGAACTTTCGTACGGGATGAAAAGAGGTAAAATACCGAAGTGTGAAATTTCGTACTGAATGAAAAGAGGTGAAATACGGAAGTGTGAACTTTCGTACGGGATGAAAAGAAGTAAAATACGGAAGTATGAACTTTCGTACGGGGTGAAAAGAGGTAAAATACGATAGTGTGAACTTTCGTACGGGATGAAAAGAGGTAAAATACGGAAGTGTGAACTTTCGTATGGGATGAAAAGAGGTAGATTCTGAAAGTGTGAACTTTCGTACAGGATGAAAAGAGGTAAAATACGGAAGTGTGAACTTTCGTACGGGATGAAAAGAAGTAAAATACGGAAGTGTGAACTTTCGTACGGGATGAAAAGAGGTAAAATACGATAGTGTGAACTTTCGTACGGGATGAAAAGAGGTAAAATACGGAAGTGTGAACTTTCGTATGGGATGAAAAGAGGTAAATTCTGAAAGTGTGAACTTTCGTACAGGATGAAAAGAGGTAAAATACGGAAGTGTGAACTTTCGTACGGGATGAAAAGAAGTAAAATACGGAAGTGTGAACTTTCGTACGGGATGAAAAGAGGTAAAATACGATAGTGTGAACTTTCGTACGGGATGAAAAGAGGTAAAATACGGAAGTGTGAACTTTCGTATGGGATGAAAAGAGGTAAATTCTGAAAGTGTGAACTTTCGTACAGGATGAAAAGAGGTAAAATACGGAAGTGTGAACTTTCGTACGGGATGAAAAGAAGTAAAATACAGAAGTGTGAACTTTCGTACAGGATGAGTAGATGAAAAGTGTTTTATAAACGAAAGTTCACACTTCCGTTTATAAAACTCAAAGTTTTTTATGGTTACCAATGTAGCGGTGGATATATAAACACGCTAACAATTAATATTATTTATTTAAAAGGTCGTTAGAATTATTCTTCGTTGCCTGAGTTAGAGGGGCTTGCAGCTCGCTTAGATGCAGAGCTTCCTGGAGCTTGATGTGAAGGCTGGCATTGACGGTGAGCGATGAGTCTTTTGTGAACGACAATAATAAGATGCCTTTTCCCGTAAGTGCCAGTTTAATAGGAGAGAAGGCGAGATGTTGTAGGTGTCACCATTATGATAGACATCAGCAAGAACTTACAACAAGAGTGATCTTAAAAGAAAAAGAGGACATCGGTTAATTGATAGTATGATAAAGAAAACAAAAACTATTTCAAAATATTAATTGGGCAGAGAGGTGTGGAAAGATGTTGGAATATTTGAATTATATGAGACCTCTGTGTTTCCATGGACACAGCGTCAACTGGGATGAGATGTTTGGCATGTGACAACTAGAGGTTTTTCATAATTATGTAATGAAAACCAGCTATCAAGCGACCAGAGGAGAATGAGAGGCTTTGGAGAGAGAAATGTCACGGCAAGAGCTTTGTATTCAGTAAAAGGGGGTTACATTGGAACCCTATATCCTGGGCAAAAATATTTTACTGTGAAGAAGGCCGCGAAAAGCTCTTCTAAATGCTGATATTTTGTCTGTATTGAGGGTAGCTACTTCAAATAGAGCCTACCACTCCCATGTTTCCTACTAATGTTGTTATTATTTATTCCGTAAGCTCGTCGCACTTGCATCAACCCAAAACTTAAAAGGGCTTCTGGTAATGGTTGCTTTAATTCTGTGCGCTGACGAAATAGAAATTTTGGCCTGCTGAATGGTACTGACAACAAGTGCGACCAATATAATGGTCCTTTGCTGCGTTTGTATGCACCTTTCAGAAGTTAATTAGCAAAGCTAAATATCATGATTTCTGTAAAAATTAAATAGATCTAGGAATTTCCTTAGAGATTTGTATGGGGCTGGGCCAAGGGAAATGTATGGTTACGAGTTGTCCCAGAAATTCGAGCCAATATACTTATAAATGGTATTTGTGTAGTGCCAACTTTGAAACAGTTGCCATTAGGGGGTCGAATACATGCATTAGGTGAATTAGTTGTGTTAGTGGTTTGCAATGTAGAACAATATGGGGTCTATAAAATCTAAAACCCAAGGAAAATCTGACAGGACTTTTTTTAAGAAAACGACCAAAACATTTGTGAAGATGACCTAAACCAAGTAGCATTTATACAAATATGTAACATGAAAACGGCTTTTTACGAGTAACAAGTGATTTGAGCCGAAAAATCTAAGATAAACTGAATTGTATGGATAGGAGTCTTACTGACTTTGTTTAAGGAAAGGCTTCACACTGGTATATATGATCCATCTCTTTAGAAACTAGATGTAATGGAAATGACAGGAAGTTCAAGATTTCGGAAATATCTTGCCATCTCTCTAGCCTAAAAAAATCCAATTTTGTGGCTCTGAGTTTGGTTCAGGCAAGCGGTGCGGGCGGGCGTAGACACGGTGGCCTGCTGGCTGGAGGTATATAGTGTTAGCTTCAGCATTTCACAAGATGTCTTCACAGCCAGGGTGATGTAAGGTCTGGAAGGGATGAATGCAATGCAGATTATTTTTCATGTATTTTTAAAAAGAGGGCTAAAATCCGGCCTGTGAAAATTGGCAACTCAACATCTGTGATAGGCCCAATAAGAATAGACCTCTAGGATTGGGAGGAAGGAGCGCCAAAATATGATATCATAGATTTTCCCCTTAATTTTAGGCCAAGCGAGATATATTACAGGAAGTCGGCCCCCAAGATGTCATCACGACGTTAACAACTAAGACCAGCAAAGGTAGAGACTCTCCGGGAATGATAGAGATAGAAAGAAATTCCCTTGAATGGACTGGAAAAGGCTAACCTATGATGGATTGCACCTCGGATAAAATCGGAGGTCGCAGACATTTTCTGGAAAAGTTCAAAGTATGAAAACTGTAGACATGCGTCAAAGTGGAAGTAGAGGCCCGTGTCTGGATCTCAGGTGAATAGGCAAAGGATCGATCCCTGGTTCTCTGTCACGATGACTGAGAAGGCAAAAGGATGGAGTTTACCAGAGGAATTTGTTCCTGGTTAGGCAAATTTGGCGAGGCCGCTCTACGTTCTATATTCCATAGTAAATTACAGTTGTCACTTAGCTGGGATTTGCCGTGATATAATGGTCAAATTGGGATGTGAAAATTTATGTAGTATCTGGATTAGGTAGAGTAGTCAAACCTTTAGCTGGAGAAGAGTTTCAAACTCCAGCGGGCTGCTCTTCGCTGCCTGCCGTCAGCCTACGAGGCATTGATTGACCTAGGGTTCTCATTGTAGGAAGCAAGAGAAGAGAGCCTTTGGTTTAATCCACACAGAAATCAAAGGATAACAAGCATCGATGTGCCTCACCTTTGAACTTCTTGTGATAGCAGAACCAAATAGATGACTCACTCTTTTGATCTCCCGTAGGAGAAGAGAGAACCCGACCCAAGAACAGAGTGCATTAGCGAAAACCAAGACTTTTCCCACGAAACTAGATTTTGCCTAGGAAGCACTTTAGCAAGATTCAGGACCGCCTTGATCAGTACTTCCATATTCCCTCTAACTACAACATTGCGGTTATTTTCTCTTAGTCTTCTCACCAAAGCACCTCATAAAGTCTCCTTTTTATACCTCACTTGTATTTAACTTTACTGAACATGCCTTCATGCATGTATGTAATACAAGTTGTATCCATAAAATAAATCACATCATGCTCTGATTGGCAATAATTTCTGACTCCCAAAATCTTAGCTAAATTTTTGGGGATAATATTTAGTTTTCTTTGCTCTGTTGTTTGGAAATTATAGCTCAAATACTTGAATGCAAATAGTATTTGTTTGGCGTTTTGGGAGTAATTACTCTTAATCTGTAAATGTAACTTAGAAGTATATGTATGCTAACAACGAAGCTAACGAATCGAAAAAACCTTATTCTAAGAGTGAACAGGAATTTTCTTGGGGAGACCTTAGCCTAAGATGGGGATGGAGCAAGATGTTGATGTGTACGATTCATGTATAAAAGCACGTCCATTCATAATTTACTCGCTCTATTTCTCACATTAAAAACTCTCGAATATAGTACAATTGCTAAATTTTGCTATTTCTTCGACATAAATATTTTGTAAATTACTTTGTAGTAGAGCCAGGCATTTGCTCAGAGTTTGCCGTTAAAATTTTCTAAATCAGAGTTTGGAGAACGTAACATCACCTTCTTCTGGTTCTCGTTTACACTCTTGAGTATTTAAGTTAAACAAGCCCCATCTCCTTCAAGTTCGCCCCGCTTTACTCTCGAGGCTCAAAGGAATTGAATCCCTCACCACTGCAAATCTCCCTTTATAATTATTTAATAATCCTGGTTATCCATTCAGTATTCGGAAACAAATTTCGTTTTATTCTTGTATATATATATATATATATATATATATATATATATTTATTTATTTATTGTGTAACCTTTATCTAATATATATTAAAATCTATTTTTGTCGTTGTGTTTGGAATATTCCTTGGTCATGCAGCGGCAGCTAACTATTCAAATCGCGCTCTTAGAAGAATAACCTTTGTTGCCGTGCTTAGCCAACATCAGGGACTGTGTGCGTATATTCTCGTACACTTGGCCATACTTCGACAAAAAACTTTAGCCTATTTAGTAAGGAATTCGCAAGAATTTTTCTTTTAGTATTTGACAGGCAAATGGAAGATAATCGAAGGTTTCTCTTTCCCTAGTAAAAGAACGAGTCATAAGAGGGTAGCAGAGTTGGGCTGCGAAGATTATGGTATAATTGAGCATTTAAAGGTAAGTGTGAAAAATCCAGGAACAGACACCTGAACAGATTTAAAGAGAGGTCTAAGGTCGAACAGTTACATAGATAAGGAAATTCTCATTCTGCAAAGGAGAGAGGAAGTTTGTGGTCGTTGTAATCTTTGACAGAGCGTGAGCATGGTTGAGAAGCTTTGCGTGTGATAAAAGTAAGTTTTGAGGGAAATCTTTTCTCAAAACGGGCTGTCGAAATATCAAAAGTGGAAGAAAAGAGTTGCGAGAAATAAATTGAAAATTAAGAGCCTTGTGTTTAGGCCAATCGGTTGCCTTGGACAATTGAATAGTGGAAAGAACTTTTTCTGCAGAAAAAACCGCAAATAGCTTTCTTTAAACCAAAGTTATTTTATCTAAGTTGGAGGCAATTTTTCGAAAAAAACTAACGGTGCCCATGTCTCCTTCTGGCGTTGTTTTCTGCTGAAATACAGTTGTCATTTCTTGTGGATTTGCCGACTAATGACTGATGAAGTTAGAGGGTGCTAATTTTTCTTTCTTATGCAGATGTAGCCTAGTGTTGAGACTGGTTGATCCTGCATAGTTTAAAACTTCAGCAAGATACGTTTGTTGTCTTTTGGCATCGAAGAGTGGAGAGCTAGACTAACCCGAGAACTGGAAGAGTAAGCGGAAACAAAGACTCTTACTTTGGCTGTAGGTTTTACCTCACAGCTCTTTCGCCATATTCTGAAATGCCTCAATAAGTTTATCTATAAGTACTCTGGCAATTGGCAGCCCTGGGAAGCGTGAAAGGTGCGAAAATCTCAGCATGTCGGACCATTGGAGGTGGTAGAAGCGACAACTCCTAGCTCCCTAATGCATTCTGAGCCAAGACTCATTCGTATGGCTCTAGGGAGCAGTAGAGAAGTCCAACTTACCCCAATGCCTCCATAATGCATATGAAATGATTTGGGAGACGACCGAGGAAGAGTTGTCTCAGCACTTAGGACAGTATGTCTGCGCCCGCGACATCTCAGAGCCTACTCGTCTGCCATCAGTGCAGAATAAAGGGCTCATGGTATCAAAAAACGATGGATTTAAGAGTTTCGTAGGTCATCTAGCCTGATGCCACAGCCAATAACGAGTCCAATACTTCTCTGATGTTTGCTGGTATATGCGGAAAGCCAGTCAGAATTTATTCCTTAAAGATGAGACATTTTGATTTTAAATATCAGCTCGCATAGACGGAGCCAGATCTTCGAAATAAAAGGCGAATTTTAAGGGTCTTGAATCCCCGAAAAAACGCGCACTCTGGGTAGAGATCTGCGAGTTGGTTCTTGTTAAAGAGCCATTACGTGTGCGTCAAGAATTCTGATTATCGATGATGTCACTTGATGCTGGCTTAAGAGAGTGTAGCTTGTTCAGGGGATGGAATTCGTTTCAGTTGACTCAAATCAGGAGAGCTTGCAGCTCCCATGGATAGAAAACTTCTTGGTTGATTATGTAAATGCTAGCACTTAGCTTAGTGCCATATGCTTTATTTTAAATTATGCCAACAAATGTATTATAATAACTATAATTTAAGGAATATATTATAAAAAACAGTTGAACAGTAGTAATTTCGGAAATTTAAAATTTGCTTTCGAACTTTAATAGCAAGAAAAAGATAACATTTGCATTAATCTAACCCCCAAAAAACAAAATATGGAAGTAGATTGCTAATGTTAAAATGGAGAAGAGGGTATTCTTTAAGTAAAGATAGGAGCAGAGGACTGACAACGAAAAGCAATAGAGAATCATTGGAAACTGTCCCATCCCTTACAATCTACCTTTACCTGCGACTATTTCTCAAATTGATATTTGTAATTAATGCATAATCACCAGATTCCTTATGGAATTTTTTATTAGAAACCTACTAACGGCAGTGTTCTCGTTTGATTTTTCTTATTATATTTAAGTACGTAATAGTAATAAGCCTGTTCACCTTGACAAATTCAGGGATGGGACAGTTTCCAATGATTTAGGACCGTGCATGTTTAAACCAGTGGAAAGTTTGTACCAACGATTACTTTAAACTACACATACAAAGTTCCTTCTCTCTTAAAATACGTTCTTAGTGCAGCATCAGATTAAACAAGTGAAAAATGCAAAGAACTAATAATGTTACAACATAGATTAAGAAACTTTTTCATTTATCAGGCCCCCAAAAAGTCGTTGTTGTTTCATATACTTGGAAATAGACAAAAACAGTCGAAAAATAAAAATTATTTTTAAAATAGTTTCCATCCCTATCAGAAATCTTTTTCAAGCTAAATAAAAGTTTATGATGTCTACTTAGTATAACTCGTTAGTATTTGAAGGTAAAAAAATTTGTTGAATCAGAGATGTCGCTTTAAAAAATCTTGCATTGCGATTCTGATATTCTAAAGAAAACTATATGGTAATCAAAGCAGATTTCGTGAGAATACAGCAGATGATGCAGTAGCCGTCAACTGATCGTTTTTAATTAATCTCGCACTAAGAGTGCGATGTTTAGTTATGCATTGTGTTTTGAAACCAAATACATGCAAATGAGGTTGTCCAGGAAGTTATGTTATCGAATAATCTCACCTTGAAATCATCACTGCTCGTGTAATTAGAAAATCAGATTAGCAATAAAACGTTCTTTGATAAGAACACAGTCAAAAAGAGAATTTATTAATTCAAAGACTTATTAATTTTTTTCAGCAACATTAATAAAAATTTAGTTTGTAAGGAACATATTTCTAAAACACACATAAACAGCTTGGCTGAATAAATGCCATGTTTAAACTATACTTCATTCATCGAAATAGGTTGAAAAACTCAAGAATTTCTTGGACATCACGAATTTCTGGGTTGATCCACGATAAAGAGCAATTTTTTGAGTCTATTTTGCGAAGTTGAGATTTACAGTAGTTCGACCCCTTCCTATTAAAAAGCAGGCCCAATATTGCGTAATATCCCTAAAATGGATTGATGTGCTTCAAGTCGAATAGTTTTTAAAACCAAAGTAGAAGGGATTTTAATAATTTTGTTAGTTTGGCCCCCAAACCTAAGGTTTGCTCCTGTAGGTACTCAATAAACTTAGTGTAGTTATAAATCATATTAAGAGACTCTAGACCCATCAACATCAACTTGTTTGGTGTCTCTCAGCAACCTTAAATCAAACACTCGGATTCATACCCATTTCAATTTATATAGATTCCAGACAGGAAGAATTTATATTTTCTCTATTGTTTACCCATGTGTGAAACTCTTTTAACGATATTTGTATTAATATTTTGTTTTAACTTTTTAAATTTAAAGCCAAAATGAGAATAATATTTTAATGTGTGAATTAAAAAAAGCACCAATGATATGAGATTAAATGTCCTATAAATAAGACACTTTCCTTCTTTTTCGTATAAATGTCCTATTTTCAGGAAGTGGCCGTTAATGTGTTATTAATCCAAAAGTTTCTGCAAAATTTGAGAGATCTGATCCATAATTTAAGTGACTTAATCTTTGATTCATCAGGATTAATTATTTATGTCATTTAAATTTCATGTTCCTAATTTAATATTAAAAAATGTTTGTTTCTATTGAAGAACCACGTACTCGCATCGTTGACGAACGAGGTTCAGACGTCAACGAGAAACATTACAACAGTGGCTCCATGATCGAACTCAAGTGTTTGGTGGACCGTATTCCTTCGTCAAATGATCCAGTTGTGTGGAAAAATAAAGATATGATGCTCTCGTTCAACACCTCTAGGGGGGGAATAAGGTAAGAAAACAATACTCATTTAATAAATATTAATAACCTAGGATTACATCTAAAAAGATATTTTCCATGTACCAATAAAGGGCTATTTTCCAGTACTGATTAGGCGAAAGTGATTGTAGGACTTAAGATTTGTAGGAGAGTTTAATTCGAATTCATGTAATTAAATATAGAATGAAGGGAATTGAATCTTAATAGAAATAGGGGACACGATAATCTTCTTAAGAATTCCTCCAAGAAATATTTTAATTACTATATTATACTATTAGAAGATGCCCAGATCTGTCATTGCCAGATTTGCTATCTTTACCCCTTTTCAATATTCATATTTGTTCTTTTCATAAGCGTTTTTCTCTTCTTTATTTCTCTTCTGATTTTACCCGCTTTGTGAAAATTTATGCAATGGTTATACCATCATCATTTATAATTAAAATTAATCCTTGCTCTGTAGTGTTGGTGGTTAGTTCTTATTGCAGATTGGTGAAATAATACGGAAATTTCCGAACAAAGCAAGGATAAATCGTTGAAAGCTTTTGAAGATCTTCAAAATTCATATAAATGCCAACTAATTAAATGCCACCAAACCTATATTTTTTGTGTGTACTTCATTTTCGATTAAAATATAATTATCAAAGCTAGATTAACCTTATAATGACAGAAATAATAGATTCCTATAAGTCTTAAGAGTAAGGAGACATATAACAGTCTACTTTAATGTAAACCACACTGTGCATTGCACACAAGTACCATGTTAGTTTAAGCATTGTATATCTTGAGTAAGAAAATAATTTCTATGTCAGTGAAGAAGAAACTTAGATAAATTTGAAATATTTATTGTAATATTTACTTCTCATATGTTGTCATTTAAGTATGTTATTTTTATTAATCCTTTGGTTTTCACTTCTTCGTTAGCTCGACCCTTTGATACACTATTAAATTTTATTCCTATTTGATGTGTTTATATTTGAACTAACTGCTTATAACACGATTCCATCATAAGGAGAGGGAGGCAATAAAGGCAACGGTCACAAATACCAAAACAATTATTCATATTACCAATATCTGTGGATAGATATTAGAGGGAGAAAGATAAAAAGGGATAATAGGTTAATCAAAGAGTATAGGTAAGATGCGTTGTAAAGGAGGCTGTTAATGAGAGTCTACAATTCATTGAATTATCACTAACAGGATAAAACCCTGATGTGATCAGTGAATATATTCTATATGTACTACTTGTCGACGAGAACCGAAGGATCAAACGCAATGAATAAGTATCAGTGTTTTTAATACCTTATAGTAAGGGTTCTGTAAATCTCCTGAACAAATGTATTTCAATCGCTAGATTACTCTTTTGTAAAATATAGAAAGAGTATTAATTTAGAAAATAAACTTTTAAAGATAATTCCAATATAAATCAATGGATAACGCAAAAATTATCCTAGTTTACTTGAAGGAAACTAATAAAGGTGTGCTTTATGATATAACAAATATGGTGATTATATAAATGTTCATATGTATGGTGGAATTTGCGATCACAATTTAATTATTATGACTATGTATGCTCTACTCTGTTACAAAACCTAGAAAAAAGAGCTTAGGAATAAATATTTGGAAAAGACCCCCAAATTAGATTGTAACCTGCAAAATTTCAGCTAAGAGATAGATAAAAGCGTAGTCAACATTACCGCTATTTAAATTGAAACAACAACGAAATACAGATGTTTTTTTTATAGAAGAAGAGGATTTGACTCTACGAGGAGCAATGTTAAATTTCTATTGACACGGCTCCAAATTATCATTGCTTCCGATGTCGTAGAATGACTCCCGACGATATACCATATATCACTATTCGTTGAGGGAACTTCCTTAATTATCTTTAGAGTGCGTTAATGTCTGGCGGCCAATATTATGTATCTTTGATATGCTTAAGAAGTGGAACTGAGCTCAAGGATAATAATATTGCTATCATTAAAAAATAGAGTTTTATTAATAATAACTATGAACAAACACAAGACGGAAAATATTGACATAAACAGAGAATGGAAAGGGTCGTAGGGGCTCGGGCTAATCCGAGGATTTAAAGGATTTAAAAAGGTAAAACAAATATAGATTTAAAGAGATGGGATGGTTCGATAAACCATTTAAAGCACAGGATAGAATTGACAAAAGGGTTAAGTACTCAAAGGTGACGTTTTGCTTACGTAACTTTTACACTAGGGGTGCAGTGGAAGGTGGTGCGAAGGAATTTTCGGTCCGCTGGCGAGTTCCAGCCGAAGTGGGGGAATAAAAGGATCCTGACGTGGCGTCTTGGGAATGAGAACCGTTTCTCGATGAACGGCTTGAAGAACAATGGCTGTTCCACGTTGTTCTCTTCTGAACAAACCAAGGGGGGGGGGTGAGAACCGTCTCTTGTCTACGTGCTCAAGAACAATGGCTGTTCTAATGTTGTTCTCCTCTGAACAACAAGGGGGAAGGGTGAGAACTGTTTCTTGGCGAAGGGCTCAAAAGAACAATGGCTGTTCTACGTTCTTCTCCTCTGAACAACAGGAGGGGGGGTGAGAACCGTTTCTTGGCGAAGGGCTCAAAAGAACAATGGCTGTTCTACGTTGTTCTATTTCTGAACAATGAGGGGGAAGGGCGAGAACCGTTTCTTGTCAACGGGGCTCGAACGAACAATGGCTGTTCTAATGCTGTTCTCCTCTGAACAACAAGGGGGAAGGGTGAGAACCGTTTCTTGGCGAAGAGCTCAAAAGAACAATGGCTGTTCTACGTTGTTCTCTTCTGAACACGAAGGGGGAAGCCTTGGAGACTTGGCGTCACGAAAGGCTCGAACCTTTCGCACTCAAGGGATATTGTCCTCCTTTTGGACAAGTGATGGTGAATCTTGAGGTCGAGGTCCCTTGGCGCACAAAGGGAGAGAGGGTCGTGGTGATGTTTCGCGACAAAAAATCTGGATCTCCAATCTGATCTTAGTGGTAAAGTTTCCATATAAATAGTCGAGACACTCCCTTGGCGTGGGGGACAATGGAGTGGGAGCTTCGAGGGAATGCACAGCCGAGCCTGGGAACAATGCCTTATCTGCCCATAAGCCTAACTCAATCTGGCGAGGTCGGCGTATGGGGGCGAACGGGGGGGACGATAACCTCCTTGTTTAAACATTGACATCCGGTGGCTGTTATAAGGCACTAAGCTTCGAATCGAAGATGCACGTGGGCAACATCGTGGTTTTAAATAATATGTGATAGAAGTTGAAATTAACGCAGCTTCATCTCGTTCTATCACATCCAAATATGGAGATTAATAACACTCTCGTAAAGAGCTAATACCTGCAAGAATTTGAGGAACTGCTTGCACCCCTTAGTAGGCAGCCAAAAGCATGCGTGCACCCATAAACTCCATAAACAATGAGTATTATATTCAAACCTCTCTAGAGGCTGGATGTAGGAAAATTAGTGAACATTATTACGTATTAGTAGTATTTCAACTTCTTGAATTAATATGAAGAGCTTATTTCGATGTTTGGGAAGGGTTGGGGGTATTTTGGGGGTAGCGTCAACTATCCACGGTTTTTCAATATTCGCGAGGGTTCGTGCTACCTATCCCCCGCGAATAGGGAGGGGGGGGGCGACTGTAGTGGAAAGATATTTAAATTTTTTAATTTAATTTTGTCTGTGTCCCTTGAGACCGAAGTTTTAATTTTCCATTTTGATGTGTCCGTTTTAGAGATGAGCAGGATTAAAAACATCGAGTGCCCTTTGATCGTATTGGGATTAATTTTATTTGCAGTTCAGAATAGAAACTCTATTGGGTAATTTTCCTTTACAAGTTTGGTTTCACTAGAGCCCCACAAGCATAACAGCGGGTTCTTTTCGCGTGCAGCGGTTAAAAGAGATTTTACGCTAAGAAAATGTCGTCATTTGAACGTTTGAAGAGTCAAGCAGAAGCATTAGGATTATCCGGCAAGGATTTAGATGCATACATTCAGGAAGAAGAAAGAAACAAGAAGGCAGTAAAAAAGAAAAGGAGAGCAGATATAAGAAAGGGAAAGAGTTAGGCAACACAAACGCGAACTTAGTCGCAATCAACTAGAAACCCTTTCAATACATTTAAGAACTGAAGCCCCACAGTTGCAAATCCCAAGTATCTATTAAGAGTTTTAAAGTATTAGGTTCTACTCAAGACGCTACGTCAGTCAGGATTTTAGAATCACTTTATATTAATTAATACTATTCTCCTCTCAATAGCGACTTATCCTCCTTCCCAATGTTAATTACGTAATCGCAAAACTACCAATAATTTGCCCAACACCATAAACCAATTAACTTTGTTTCTAAGTATCTTCAACTTTTCATTCTGAATGGTCAGTTTTGATTAGTGTTCATTTAATCAATTTTTTGTAAGTGATTTCTTTGGTTTTAATTCATAACTTCAAATTTAGTTTTAATTTTATTTTATATGCCCTATTTACAAATGCCTTTTTTGTTTTATAGTACCTGAAGATGGGCATGTATAGCCCGAAGCGTCGAAATATATAAATCCTCTTTAAATGGTATCTACTTTCATCAGGAATTTGATTCGCCTCTATAGAAGCAACCCTGCCTGATATAAATATATATATAAATATATATATATATATACATATATATATATATATATATATATATATATATATATATATATATATATATATATATATATATATGTATATATATATTCCATAATCCTAAACTTTTAGAACGTGATTGTTTAATATTTTTTTATATTTTAAACTGGACAATTAAACTGTTATAAATTTCAAATGCATTGTTTCCCACCCCTCCCTCTGCCCTCTCTCCATCCTCTTTCTCCCTTGCCCGTTCTATCCACTCCTCTATCCTCTATCTCCCCCTATCCCCCCTTCCTCCCAAACACTCTAAGTCTCCCTCCTACCTACCACTCATCCACCTGTCCCTATCCTCCAACTCTCTATCCCGCCACCCTGTTCTCCCTTTTCCCTCATCTCCCTCCCCCTTTATCTATTACCCCGCATCTCCGTAAGGGGCGCGGCAATTTGCCATCCTGGCCGCCGTGCTGAAGGGACCTAGCTTCCTGTCTGACCCCAGCTTAGCCTCTTCTCCTTCATTCAAAACACTTGTTTCCTCGCTTTTCATATAACCTCTCACACAACTTTCTCTGGTCAGCCTCTAATTTCACAGGGTAGATGCTGACCTTCTTCTCAAGCCTACCGTCTCGGATCGTAGCTAGAACGAAGGGGACAACGTTCCTTAACCCCTGAGCTCCGATTTGGGATGGTTTTTTTTAACAACTTGCTTCATCACCACCCATACCTTCATCACATCCCTTTTCCTCTCCTCTTCACAATCTATCCTTTTACGCCGTGTTCAAGGTGGAGCCGCCATGCCGATGGACTGCCAGGCCACCAGGCGGGAGGGGTGGTCCCAAATGGCAGCGCCTGGCTCTGCCAGGCCTGTAAGCACGACTTGCAGTGCGGGCTACTGTTAGAGGTGGTGAGCTATTGCGTCCCGCAGAAAATTTAAGGTCACCATGCCCAATGATGTTAAAAAAAAATCTTCCCCTAATTCCCCCGTGCTCATCGACGGAGCCGCCCTCAGGCAGTTCCACCCCAAAAATTGAGGTCCCCTTTCCTGTGCTTGCGCAAGGGACCCTCCATATTTCTTTAACCGGAGTGAAGACTTACTCCTCTCCTACGCCTACGGGTGAAGACGACTCCATTTCTCTGGAGGTGCTTTCGAAGAACTCCCTATTTCCAGCAGCAGTCCCTCCTTTTCTTTCTAAGGGGACTGCCAAGAAAGCTAGCAGGCAGCCCATTGCCAACCGCCCCTCGTGTACGCGGCCTGGTAGGGCAAACCCCCTTAGGGGAGAGAGGGAAGCCAGGCCCCTTCGGTCGCTTCCCTCAAAAGACATGCTGGCAAGAATATTAAAGCTTACAGGGGTCAAGACCTGTGCCTCGCCACCAAAGACCCTTGACGCTGCCAAGGCGTTTTGCGATGTCCTGAGATGGGCTGGCCAACTCGAGGCCCGTCCTGTGATAGACATGGTCCTTGAGGAAATCCAGCCTCAGACGGTAGGGCCTTCCATGACGGAGAATCCGGGCTCGGCGCCAAGCACAGAACCTGAATCCTCCCCTAAGCAAGGTCCTTCTCAAACGGCTGAGGGCTTCGAGGCAGTACAAGAAGGGGAGTGATCTCCTCCGAGAGGTGCCCCTACGACTACCAGGACCTTCTCCATTTCGGAGAGAAACCTGGCTGAGGCCGGTCCATCTGGCGTGGGGGCTTCGGCTGGTAGAGGTGAGAAGCGGGTTCATTCCCCGCCCTCCTCTCCTAAAAAGCAGAATAAAAAGACAAGAAAGACAAAGAGACTCTGGACTCCTCTCCATCCACGGGTACTGCGGGGATGGTCTGGTCTGCTGCCACTTTGGTAGGCGACCAAGCCAAGATCGGCACATCCGGCCCCACTAGCCCCCCGTGTACGGAGCCCCTGACTAAGACTAAGTCCAGGAGTGAACAGGGCGGAGCCTCGATGACATCGGGGTCCCTCATTCAGAGGATACCTAGCGTTTTCGAGCCCGCTGGCTTCAAACGCTTCCTCGTTATTCGCTCCACTGATGGCCAAGATAAGTGCTCTTCGGACAATCAATGGCACCCCGGTGAGTGTGACGCCGCACTCTATGTACCATGAACTTTGCGAAAGCAGCAGTTTATGCGAGGGAACTCGTTGACTTATCCATTGAAGACATCACCCTAGAGCTGGCCGACCATGGGGTGGTCAAGGTCGAACGTGTGATTAGAAAACAGGGAGGGGCCTAGAGACCCACCTTTACACTCTTCGTCATGTTCGACTGTTACAAGCTCCCTGAGTCGGTGTGTGCCGGTTGGTACCGCTACCGCGTGAAGGCATTCGTGCCACTGCCGCGGCGGTGCTATTACTGTCACAGCTTTGGCTATACAAATCGTGCTTGTAGACGTGCAAAGGCGGGGTCACCCGTAGTTTGTGTAAATTGCTCGAGGCCACCCATGATAAGTCCAAATCGTTTGTGGCCAAGTGTGTCACTTGCGAAGAGCCGAACCCTGCGTTTTGGAAGCAATGTAGTGCAAATCTCCTTGAGAAAGAAATCCTGGCAGTTCAGGCCCAGGATCGACTCTCATTCCGTGAGGCTAAGGACTTGGTCCTGGCGCACCCGGCTCTGCCTGGGACGTCTTATGCTTTAATAGTTAGAAAAGCACCCTCTGCTCCTGGCCCATCCAGGCCAACGACTTATATTGTTTTCCGCTCCCATTCGGAGCCCTTTTGCGGGTTCTATTAAACCGGGCGCTTCCCTGGTAAAGCTGGCGGCAAAAATGGTTTATATTTAGCCCCGTCTAAAACCAGGGTTTCCCCTCTTCCCCTAGCGTAATCGTTTCCCGCTAGGCAAAACGGCCACGCGCCTTCACCTATTCGTTAGAGTCAAATGAGGCAAAACCCCTGAAGATGGTCTCTAGGCCATCTTCCCGGGTTCCGAAAGCTGTTCCCTGAAAGGAAATCAGCAACCAAGGAGCTTCGGCTCCTTCGCCCACGCCTAGTGTTGGGGCGAGAGGCTCGAGCCGGTGGTTCCTCGAAAAGAGGGCGCCCCGCCTCCCTAGCCACAACGTCCTCCTAAGGTTTCGGGGCGGAGGGAGGAAAAGACTCGCATAGCGAGCCCAGTCTCCCCTAATAAGTACTCGAAGGCGACAGCGCCTTCAGCGCTTTGTCTGGCCAACAGCACCCGGATTCTCCCTCCGGGAAGCGTACGGCCATTCCAGTGAGGGTCTTCTGTTCAAGGAGGGCCCCCGCGTCTCCTCCAAACAAGGCCTGTAGGGTCTATTCCTTTAATGGAATTGCCGTGGACTCCGGGCCAACTAGGAGGAGCTGCAGAGGCTCGTCTAGTCCCGTTCCCCGTTAGCTATGTTTTGCAGGAGACCATGCTAGGCGCGTGCCCCATTTCTTTCCTCTCTGGGTATAAGGGTCTCGCGACCCCACCACTTCTGGATGGCCGAGCTGGGGGATGCGCGGTTTACACCCTGCATGATGTCTCCGTCTTTCTTTCTCTTTAGATACCTCCTTTCAGGCAGTGGCTGTGCAGCTGCACCTGGATAGGAGATATACTATCATTTCTGCGTACATTCCACCGTCAGCTGACTTCGACGCGGGGGATTTCCGCCGCGTCGTGGCATGGTTGCCGAGGCCCTATCTCTTGCTTGGAGATCTGAACGGCATGCACTTTCTCTGGGGAGATTACACAATAAATCCCCGGGGACCAGTCCTTGCCGCTCTGATCGAAAGGTTTGAAATGGGTGTCCTAAACTTGGATGAGTTTACGCATTACTGTCCGAGAACTGCTTTATTTTCTTGCCTTGACCTATCTATGTGCTCTTCGGATGCACAGCCTGATTTTGATTGGGGGTGGGTCGATGACCTCCATGGTAGTAAGCACTTACCCATTCAAAAATCATTTACAGGGCAACTGCCACCTGAGAGCCCACCTCGGTGTGCTTGTCGCTGGCACCGTGGCCTGCATTTCAGGAAATGACTGAATTTCCTATCTCAGTCGAGGAATTTAGGTGGGTAGATTAGGCCGTTGAGTTCTTCTCCGGCAACCTCATCGCCGCGGGCCTGACCACTATTCTTAGGAAGTCTGGACGTTTTGCACGCCGACCAATCCGTTGGTCGTGGGCCGAGTGTGAATCGGCCCTCAAACAGAAGCGTTATACTTACATGCGCTATAAGCGCCGCCCGAACGTTTTTACTGCTGCTAAATTTCGTCAGGCTAGGGCTAGGTTCTAGTATATTTCTAAGCACGCCCCCCGCTCTTTTTGATGGGTATACGTGTCTTTCCCTAACGGGAAGACCCCTTTACCTGAGGTGTAAAAGTGAGTCAAAAGGATTCAGGGCAAGTTCCCGCAAGACTGCCTTCCGTTCCTTAGGAGAAGGGGAACGCAATCTCGGACCCCGCATCCGTGGCAAAATCCTTCGCGACCACTTTTTGCGCATTCTCTAGCCGGGATGCAGCTTTGCGAGCATTCAATGCACGTCGTCCTGTCCCGGAAGGCCGCCGGCTGGACTTTATCTCCAGAGGCGGAGAACCCTTCAACGACAGGTTTAATGGGAGGAGTTTCGCTCCGCTCTTGCTTCATGCGCGGAGACCGCTTATGGTCCGGACGTTATCCCGTACGCCATGCCTTGACACCTAGGTGAGCAAGGCATAGCCTTTCTGTTAGATTTGTTCAACAGACTCTGGGTGGAGGGTCTTCTCCCAGATTCCTGGCGAATCGCTACTGTGCTCGCCTTTTGCAAGCCGGGGAGAGATCACTCTACTCCGACCGGTTTCCGCCCAATCTCTCTAACCTCTTGCGTGTGCAAGTTGATAGAGAAATTGGTAAATGTTAGATTAGCCTTTTTCCTAGACAGCAAAGGCCATCTGTCTTCTGCACAGTGCGGCTTCCGCAAGTTCCACTCCACGTCGAATGGTCTGCTCCGACTGGAAAATGCCCTCTGCGAGGCTTTCCTCCGCAGACAGCACTACGCCACCGTCTTTTTTGATCTGTAGAACTCGTATGATACCGCATGGCGATACGGTATCATGGAGACTCTGCACACGATAGGGGCGAGGGGACGCCTCCCAGTCTTTATATCTTAATTTTTGCGAGATCGTCGATTCCACGTACGGTTGGAGGAGCTCTCTTCGGCCCCAAAGAAGCAGAAAGAGGCTGTCCCGCAGGATAGTGTCCTCAGTGTCACACTCTTTGCCTTGCGCATCAACGGCATCACCTCGGGGTGCCGGAAGATCTTCTCGCTACGCTCTACGTGGACAACATTTCGATCTCTTTTGGCGTGACTCAGAAGCCAACTCTGGAGCGTTGACTCCAACAGGCATTGAACCGCGTCTCTCGCTATGCCAAAGCGCACAGGTTTCGATTTTCTTTGCCCAAGACTAAGGTGGTGCACTTCTGCCGCCATCCACGGCTCCACCCCAAACCAGATTTATTTCTTAATGGGGTTAGCCTAGATGTGGTTAAGTCGCACCCTTTTCCTTGGTCTTGTATTCGACCGACGCCCCACCAGGGAGGCTCATATTCGCAGCCCTAGGGTCTCTTGTACCCAAGCCATGGATATTCTTCGTTCCGTGACGTTCAGCGCTTGGGGCGCTGATAAGGCTACTGCCCGACTTTTTTATCAAACCTTTTGTTCGTTCGAAGCTCGACTACGGATGCGAGTTTTATGCATCCGCAGCCGAGCGTATATTGCGGAAGGTGAATTCGATCCACCACACTGGCCTCCGCCTTGCGACTGGTGCCTCACGCACTTCCCCCATTGAGAACCTTTTGGTCGATGCTGGGGAGATGCCACTCGCTCTGCGATGCGTGCAGTGCATCACTCGCCTGTACCCACGAGCACGCCGCCCCTCTCAGTCGCCAACAGCTCTCACTGCATCCGCAGCTGATCTCGACGGTGCCCATGCCGCCGAGAAACGCCAGTCATACCCTAAGCCCTTCGAGAGGTAGATATAGCTCTCGGGCCGGTGGCGTCCCTTGTTCTGCCCAGGACGCCACCCTGATGGGTACTAAATTTGGCTATTTGTCACCACGCCTGTGCTCCCAAAGCTTGTACGGCGCCGGGAGTATTGCGTTCGACCTTTTTGGAGCTCACCTCGTGTCACGCTGGAACCGTGCCAGTATATATGGATGGCTCTAAGTCCCAAGAGGGGGTTGGCTTCCACGCCGTATCCCCTCTGTTTGAAGTCAGCGGGGCTCTGCCACTTGCTGCGTCTGTCTTCACGGCTGAGCTGGTGGCAATCCACCACTCGGTACGGGAGATTACGCGATGTGCCCGGTTCGGAGACCGGATTGTGATCTATAGCGACTCACAAAGCGCTTTGAGTGCTCTCGGGGCATTGGAATCTCCGCATCCCCTGGTTCGCGATATCCGTGACGCCATGGTTTGGTGCGAGCTTGGCAGATGTCGAGTTTATCTTCTGCTGGGTTCCTGGACATGTAGGAATTGCGGGGAATGAGTGTGCCGATGATAACGCCAAAGAGTCCTTGAGGACTCTGCGACCGGACCAGCGTTTCGCTCTTCCTCACACCGACTACTTGGCATAAATACGGGTAGCTCTTCGGACTGCTTGGCAAAGAAGAAAGGAGACGGTCGAAGGGAACCTAAAGTTGCGTGCCATTGCGCCGCGACTGTTCCCATGGACCTATCCCCCAATGCCGCGACGGCTTCATATCGCTTTCTGTTGTCTCCAAATCGGAAACACTCGTGTGACGCATCGCTATTTGATGGAGCGCTCGCCTGCGCCCTATTTCGACGACCTCGTCGTCCCCCAGACTGTTCGACACATTCTTGTCGAATGTCCCAGTCTGGGTGATCTTCGCGCACGTTACCAGTCCCGGTACCGGGATGGGCGGGGTCGCTACCACCTGTCTCTTGTACTCGGGACGAGTGCGTGCACATTGACTGGTGGACTTGTTGACTTCTTGGGGGAGGCCGGCCTTCTCCCTATTTTTTAAGCAAGGTTTGTTGTTTGTTTTTTCCCTTGGTTGCACGCTCCTGCTCCGGGGGGACCTCCACCTGACTCACGAGCTTGCCTTCTTTCCTCTTTTTTGAGTTTTTTTTTGTCTTCTTAATTTTATTTTAAAGTAGCCTAGAACTAGGCCAGTTTTAATACGGCGACTGAAGCCCAAGTAGGCAGTCACCAGATGAGTTCTTAAAAAAAATAAAATAAAAAAATCTTACCCCGCATCCTCTCGTATCTCTTTCTCCCTCCACCCTTCTTTCTTCCTCCCTCTTTCTAACCCTCTCTCTCCCAACTCTCTTTTCCATCTCCTCTTCTGTTACCCTAATCTCTCCCACACTGCCCTGTCTCCCCCTCTACCCTCACACACTCCCGCTCCCCATCCTTCTACTCCATCTCCATCTCCCCACTATCCATCATCCCTCTCTTCCAGCTCCCTATGCTCCCACCTTGTTCCCCCCTCTTTATCACCCTCTCTTTTTTCGCTCCTCCCTCCTCTTTCTCTTTTCGTTTTCCTCTCTTCCATCTCCCTCTCCCTACCCTCTTTTTCCCCTCTTACTTCCGCCCTCTTTCCCCCCCTTTCTATCTCCCGCACTCCGCTAACTCCCCATAACTCTTCCACTCAACCTCCCGCTACTCCCCCTTCCCACTATCTCCCATCCCCCTCTCACCACTTTTTCCACATATATCTACTCTTCCATCTCTATCCAATTATGTCCTCTACCCCTCACCCTCTTATCTCCTATCAGTAGAGGTAGCGTGCTTGGGGGGCATGTAATAGGAGAGGGGGAGAGAGACAGCAAAGTGAATATTTTTAGGACGTGATTTTTAGGCTGAAGGCTAACAGTCTGAAAAGCTGGGAATTGGCGAAGCGAAGCCCAAGCTACAACCGTAGGGGGAGAGGGGCCAGCATATGGCTTATATATATATATATATATATATATATATATATATATATATATATGTATACATATAATCGCCAACTTTCTAATCAGCCCAGAAAAACTTTAGCAAAAACTATTTCTTTCTAAGATATTGATTTCGATTCCCATGACAGTACATTTTAGATTTAAAAACATTAACATTTAATTAGTAATATCTTACTTATCTTTTATGGCCATGTCGAATTCCTTCATCAGTTAGGAACAGAAAAAATAATTTCTCGTTTTTTTGCGAATTCAGCTTATGAACGCATTCTTTTTACTATAAATTTCCTCTTTTAACTTGTATACTTTACTGTGGTATTTAAAACCATCTATAATTTTATTTTTCCGTCAGCCTAACCCGGCTTGTCTCAACGAAACTTACCCCATACTTTTCCTTAGTACTTACTATTTCCTAAAACTCTATTAATAGAATTACGAGAACGATTTTTTTCCGAAAAGGTTTTTAAAGTCATATCATTAAATAGAAACTTTCACTGCCACATTCGTTATAACTGTATAACTTTTATCATAAGGGCAAAACTCTGATAAATTCTACAGAAATTGAGTGATTCAGGATTGTCAATTCCTAACTAGAAGTTTAGTGGTAAGCTAAAATTATAAGCTTGAAAATTGCCAATTCCTCACAATTATTTAAATTTGCGAAAAAAAGACATATTAAGTCTTTAATATGTATTACCGCATTTTTTATGGCTATGATAATTTTATGGGTAGCAATCAAACATGTCAGAAATTTTATATATTTAATTAGGCATTTTTGGTATTGATTAATTAAGTAATATAATTTAAATTCGTTTATACTACTATTCGTAATATTTCTACTAACATTTCGAGCCATGTTCCTAAAAAACGTTTACTTTGTTTAAAAGTTATTTTAAAGTCATTTCGACCTTAATGTTTTTGAAATCTTCTTTCTCTTTAGGTTTTTAGCTAAACCTCTAAATAGGTAGTAATCAGAAGGGGGTAAGTTTATTGACTATATTGGATGACTCTTTATTTTCAACTCGAAATTGTTAAAATTTTGTATAGTATTTCTTTTTTTATTGATTACTATCGGCCTTTCTTCGTCAAGTGCTACATGTGAACGACCCAACTCAACAAGTTAGACTGATTCTGGTTACGAAGTTTCAAGTGGATTGTGCCACTCATATCCCATCCAACACACAAGAAAATCTTCTCTGATTGATGCCCCTGTTTCGAATAGGTTATTTGTTTTCTCCCAAACTAATCCATTGTCTTTAGCGTTTAATCTTATTTTAAAATGACAAAGCTTTAGTCTCCTGTAGCATTGGTAGTTATAGATGGTTTAGTTTTTAGTTAATAGAGGAGAGATCAATAGGGTGGTTAAGAATCCATTGTCCCAATTGTGAAACATTTCATATCTTCTTCAATAACGAACCACTTTGGAATGTATACAAGCAGGTACGTAAATTAGAGTTTATTATGGCAAATGTTATAAAACAAATCTCCTTTCGATTATTTAAATCTATAAATTTATAATAAACATGAATATAAAACAGCGTTAATTTTGAGATCACTTATGAGAATTAAAGACCTATTATATTTAATATATTGGCAGAACACAAAAAATGCAGCATAAATTAATTTTTCAACAGAAAAAACAGTCTTATGTGCAGATCTAATTCTAAATTAAAATAATGTCTTTATATATCTGTATATTTGTACATATTTTTAAATATGTTTGAAAATTTGGTTCATAAGTTTTATTTTACTGAAGATTTTACTAAATGGCTGATAATTAATAAAATGGTAAGTTTTCTAACATCAGAATATAACAACAATCAGCTAAAATGTATAACTATTTTGTATTCTCTATTATTATATATAAGAAATACGACTAAAACTAAAGAACTTACAGAAGTACTGAGAGCAAAAATCCAAACTCCCTGAGGCCAAGGCTTATTTCAAGTATAAATTTAAAAAAAAATATATAATGTTCGCCATATGCTGTCCAAACCATTATGAAATGAAGTCAGGTGACCAAGTAAAATTGTAGAAAACGTTTTACAACAACTACAGTATACATACTAGGCTACACACCGTGTCGTAGAAAAAAATCTGAACTATCGAGGGAGATCAAAGAACCATCAAGCTAAAAAATGTCACCAGAAATAGTTCGAATGAGAATTAAAGGTCAACGGCTAAAAGGTTCTAAGGCGAAAAGAAGCCAACAGAAAATAGAATCCTTATTGGGCCAAAGATTACATATATTGAATATATTAACGATGATCTTAAGTGTTTTGGTCAGATGAAATTAATTATCAAATATTTTTAAAATATTTAATTGTTATTTTATATTTAATTTATGTAATTCCACTTTTAAATATATTTTAGAAAAAATTATTAAAAAAAATATATTTTATAACAATTTCACAGACGTTCCTAACTTCTTGTGTTACCTGCCTGAAACGAAGAGCCTTTCAAACTGCGTTGGTGGTGCCATTTGTGAAGTAAAGAGGTGGTTCATCAGGGCTAGGGGAGATATTTTTAGGCCAGGGAAGGATGACCTCGACTACTTATAGAGACATGTTGTTACAGGTTTTAGTGACATCTATCCAGAAATTGCATCTCACAACTCCCACAAATGAGATAGATTGCCGTAAAACAATGCCCCCTGCCAAAACGCATAGGCGATAAGGAAATCACACGAAATAAGATGTAATGATTTTAAGAGGTTTCTGCGACATTCTTTACTGTAATATCAACCTAGAAATTTTAACGTGAACTAAAAAAACTTGCTGAATGACATACGACTCCTAATAATTAAATCAGCTCTTAGTCTTATATAATTCTGTGCTATTTTTGCTTTCTTTCTTACTCGGTTCGAATTTTCCCGTGGGTATAACCAGTTTTCTCCTATCTTCCCATTACATTCCTTCAAGAATCGCAAATTTATTTATCGCCAAGTTTCAAATACGTTTATTGAACTTCTTTAATACAAATAGCAAAATAATTATGTCAATAATTTCGTTTTCATTAATTGCTTTTCCCGCTATAATAAGAAATATTTACAACCCATTTCATAAAATATTTTCCTTTCTTCTTCTTTTCTCACCAAAGATCTTGTCATAATACTTAACGTTCAATTCCGTTATCTCCCTGCGATGTCCTCTCCTTTCCAAATAAATTTACAAAACCGCAGAATCGATTAGAGTTCCGTTGTTTGCAGCCAACGCGAAGGGATTTATTATTTTCCAGCCAAAGGCCCAAAATTGGAGTTGAAAACGTATATGAGGAAGAGAGAAAAATAGTTTTCTAATGTTTTATTCTGGTCTAGGATATATAAATAAAAATTAGTTTATATATATATATATATATATATATATATATATATATATATATATATATATATATATATATATATATATATATATATATATATGGTTATACCACCTGGAAAAAAAGAAAATTGATTGGAGATAGTACTTTCGTTATCTTAACATTTTCAAACTCACAATGGTTTATAAAATAGAGACACCGTATTTATACAGAGCAATATTTTCTGCAAATATATTCATTTAGATGCATTATAGTATCTGTTTTTGACCAGTTAATCTGGTGACCCATCTTAAGCCTTTGGATGGCCAAAGATCGATTTGAATATCCCTTAGATACTGCATTCTGATGTTGCTTAATTCTTATTGGAGAAAGCAGTTTGATATTCTGACTGTTCCAACGTTCCTCGCTCACTGGACTGACCTCGTTCCTGACTTCGTGGTTTCGACGAGGCACATATCGGTAAGGAGCCTCCTTTCTCGACAAACCCATCACTTTCCTGTATGTATGGTTTGACTCTCATGCATACAAACTCTCAAAGTGGATAACTTCAAGTCTCGCTGAAGCCGTTGGATTTAACTCTGAACCACACATATTCCATTCCTCTGCTTTCCTTGAAAAATTTATAATAATTAACATTGAAGGAGGCCGCTTAGCTAGCTTTGATGTAGATAGCTTGTTCACTAATATCCCAGTTAAACAAACCACTAGGCAAACATAAAATTACAAATCTTTTAAAACTATGTGTTACTAACAATGTCTTCATTATTGAAATGTGTTTCTTTCGTCAAAAATATGGACTTAGAATGGGTAATCTATTAACGCCCATATTATGTAACCTTTTTATGGAACATCTTAAAGTTACATTACTACCTTCTTTTATTCTACATCCAACTTTTTATGGTTACGTATTTAAAGATAGCATAACGATTTGATCTATAAAAAGTTTAAATTCATTCGGCAATTTCCTTAAAAATCTTAACGACTTCCATCCTACCATCAACTATAAAGTGGAATGATTAAAGGAAAATTGTATAGCATTGCTTTATGTCAAAGTTTAGAGTCACTGACCAAATTAGTTTCACTGTGTATCGTAAATGAACATATTTTAACCTTTTATATCCACTTCTTTTTACATCATGGTGTTAGCATTAAAAAAGCCACTGCAACAAGTATGTTCTTGAGAGCACTTGGAATCTGTTACCCTTGTTTTTATAACACAAAATTCCATATACAACCTTCACATTCATTTAATTTAATTATCCTCCCTACGTCATTAGTTAGAGCATATTCAGAGCTAAATGATTTTACTACCGCCCAGAAGATATAAAAAAGAGAGTAGCACTAATTGTCTCTTACTTCCATTTTCCCCTCTCTTGATAGGTCTAAACAGTGTGTTATTTCACCAGGTTGATCCACGTTTAAATACTCTTTTTCCTCCTCAAATCTTTCCATTCAAATAAGCCCTTGGATCAGCCATTACGCAAGTGTATATGAAATCCCTCGTGCATCCACTAATTGTCCCTCGTTCTACTTATGAGAGACTGGGAGAACATTAAAAAAGCAATATATGAGCATAGAGGTGATGTCAGGCGATGCCGTACTACATCAAGCATCTTTAATCACATTAGTAATTACAACCACCAAATAGATTATTCGAAGTGCCAAATAAAATACAATTGCAACGATTTCCGTAAAAAAAAAATTTATAGAATCGATACTAATAGGAGAAATTCCCAATTTCAATTTCTCTGACGCTCAATTTAAATGTAGCTCCTATTCCCGTAACCTGATAATAAACTTTATGAACCACACCCTCAGATTAATGACCTTTTCTCCATTTTGTTTCCTTTTCTCAAGGTTTTGAGGTTGGGTACTGACTTTTGTATCCATTCCATTTTCAGTATATGACTCAAGAGGGTATAGTAAACTTCATACTGAAACTAGTCTCGTGAATAAATTCTATGCTCCTATAGAGTGGTTTCACTATCATATACCGTAAATCGCTATTGAGTTCTTTCACTTATATATATATATATATATATATATATATATATATATATATATATATATATATATATATATCATTAGCCATTGGCTAAAAGTATAAACCCACATTATATATTTATATAATATATAATCATCGCACTTTTTAAATTGTTAATATTATAGATCAAATACTTATGATAATAATGTGTAATTTGCTAATATTCTAGAATTAGTATTTAACTATTGAGTATGAAATTAATAAATTGGTGTTTTATAAAATCAGAAGGTAACCAATATTTCTCATAGTGCAAGTTAAATTTACCTCCAGTTTGCATTAATTATCGTTCTAAATAAGTAATTTGCTAAAACTGAAAAAACCTCGCTAACAAAGAAAGCACAAGAGGAGCTTTTCTGTAACCAAGGCTTATCACAAATTAAAATTGCATAATAAATAAATGTTCAAGATATGTTAGCCAAACAATTACAAAACTAATCAAAAGACAATGAGCTTTGTATTAAAGAAAACAAGTGGCATAAATTATCCTATAACACTTAAAGAGTACAGATATTTCATTCGATCTTCAATACAAAATACCTGATATATAATTTCTATATTACTATTGAGGTTAATGTGCGTTTATGTTAAACAAGGTCTGCTGAAGAAAAGGTGTCGTACTATCACTTATTCTGATTTATGATCTTACGACCTACAAAACTTTCAATAATTTCCTGACTAACATTGGGAGGTTCTTGGCAATTAGATTATTAGAAAGATAATGTAAAACAACATAAGGGTTGCAAATTTCGTAAAATCGGTCGAATAGTTATGAGGTTATTGCTAATTAATTCCCTGGCTAACCTTGGAGGATATTGGCAATTTAAATCATTCGAAAGAAAATGAAAAATAACATAAGGGTTTCAAATTGTGTTAGAATGGCCAAATTGTTAAAATTTGATTAACAAAAGAATCAGAAGCGAAACGAGTACCGACTGACCGACATATTGAGACATAGAGACAGCCGCGACTAAGCACACGCGACTAAAAAAAAAGGCACTAAATTGTTAGGAGACTTAAAAGTTATGTGGTAAAGCAATGAAAGTTGAGAAATAAGCCAGTAAAATCTGAGTTTAACGAAAAAATTATCTGTATACACATTAACAATGTTGTAAAGTTATGTGCTAAGATTAATGTAATTATGAGGTATGTACGAAGAACTTTTATTGTTCTTACATTTAATTTATCTAATTCCATTCAATTATGCCTTGGTGGAAAATTATTTAAAAATTTATCAGAGTAAGAGGCAGTATGTCTTCATCAGTCCAATGGGAGGTATTTTAATACCAGGGAAGAATAAATTCTCGAGAGTATACTACTAAGTTCTTACAAGTTTTAGAGCATCTATCCAGAAATTGATTCTCTCAACTCCAAAGAATTAAGTTAGATTTCACCAGGACAATGTGCCATGCCACGAATCCACCAAAACTATAAATTGTTGGCAGAAATTTGGATTACGCCTATTGAGTGGCCTATTGAAACTATTGAAAAAAAATAAATATATAATATATATACCTGTCAGAAAGAGACGGATAACATCACGTAGAATGCCGTGAGACTTACGTCTACATACAGCGCCTGGGAACTGGTGCACTTCCGGCGCAGATAACGAGAGCGTTCGAAGCCGGGCGAGCTTAAAACAGATAGAAATCTCTGCCCGACCGTGAGAATCCATCTCTGATAAGACACTCCCTTCGGGCCCCTTGGGCGATACATTTCTGCTGAGGCCATATAAATACTAAGACAAGGGCCACCAGAAATTAGTTTAGTTGCAGGTAGCAGTACCGTGGAGATCCCGTGCGTAGCTCTCGCCATCCCGTGACCGCCAGCCCCGTGACGTGACGAGGCGCCCTTGGCTCTGTCTCGCTCGCAGCCGAAGACAAGGGTTCTCGCCAGATAGACGCTAGTCAATAGACAAACCTTTATCAATCTTAGGTCAGCTCCGTTCTTGCCTGGCGTACTCACTCGTTCATCTTTAGCAAGGTTAAACAAAGTGTTTTCAATCAGACATTGCAAACCCCCGTCGTCACCAGACCCCAGCCAATGCGATTTACATGAATGTCTCTAGGAATTCAGGCTACCCGTTTTCCCTCAAGAGTTCCTTCATACGTCCAGTAAACGAGTCTTATCGAGTCATTTTATACCCCAAGTTTCCGTGATCTTGATTTTGTACTTCCATATTTCCCCTTAATTTCGTGTTGTTTATCCATTGTAGAATTACTTATTTTCTTTATTTTTGTATATAGCAAAGTATTTTTTTATAACCAGTTTCTTTATGACCAGAAAGACAAGAATTTGTATAACTTAGGACAACTCTCGCACTTAAGTTGTTAGTGTTTTCATAGGCGCTCAGGAACCCCGATTGTCAACAATATTTTAACTTCCCCCCCCTCCACCCTGTTCCGTCTGAGGAGAGTCAATACTAGGGCACTCAACGATCTTGAGTCTACGACAATACTAAATTTATTTGATACAAATGTCCAATTATACTATATGACTGATCAATTCGGGTACTTAATGCCTTTGTTCAAGTGTTTTATGTTCCATTCTCATCACCTTCAATAAGAATGTAAAAGTTTTATATTAAAATTCTTAATCATAATAAAATAGTAAGAGGAAAATTATACCTCCTTGATACAATTTTGAGCGAGAAAGCTGATTGTTTGGAAGTTAACTTTAGTTTCTCTTATTCAATAAAGAGAGAACCAAATATTCTTAGCTAATTGGGATTTGTGGTAACAGTGAGTATAGTGATTTGGTGACGGAAATATTGGACTTACATATTAACCCATGAGACATAAGAAGCGGTGCCTCTTCTTTACTTAGGACCATTCCCGTATTGGGCGATCGCCCCAGATCCTGCTATATACGACAACGAGGCATTATTGTAGTCGATCAGATAACCAGAGTCGAGAGGAGGTAAAAGGAAAGGAAAAAGGGGAGGTTAGATACAGTGAACAATTTGCCAAGTTCCCTCTTGGGCCATGCTAAGTTGAACAGAGGGAGAAATGTGTGATTGACTTGCCCCCACCAAAGGCTCCTCCAGCAAAGTCCAGACCTTAAAGCAGGATTTTGAAGGAGCAGGGAGGAGGAGGCCAGGAGACAGAGCGGAAGCGCAAGAGTAAAGAGTACAGATAGCAAAGCTAGAAATAACATCATATGACTCACCCCAGCTTAGCCTCTCTTCCTTCCTTCAAAAAACTTGTTTCCTCTCTTTTCAGACAACCTCTCCCACAACTTTCTCTGGTCAGCCTCTAATTTCACAGGGGAAATGCTGACCTTCTTCTCGGCCAATGTTCCCTAACCCGTGAGCTCCGGTCTGGGGTGGTTGCTTTTTAACAACCTGCTTTATCCCCACCCATACATTCCTCACATCCCTTTTTCACTCGTCTTCAAAATCTATCTTTTTTACGCCGTGTTTAAGGTGGAGCCGCCATGCCGATAGACTGCCAGGCCATCAGGTGGAAGGGGTGGTCTCAAATGGCGGCACCTGGCTCTGCTAGGCCTGTAAGCACCTCTTGGAGTGCGGGCAACTGCAAGAGGTGATGAGCTATTGCGTCCCGTAGCACAAATAAGGTCACCATGCCCATGGATGAAGATAAAAAAAAAAACAACCCCCAACTTCCCCTGAAACAGCGACAGAGCCGCACTCGGGCAGCTCCAGCAAAAAAATAGGGCCACCCCCTCCCACTGTGCTAGCGCAGCGGACCCTCCATATTTCCCGAACCGGAGAGAAGGCTTACTTCTCTCCTTTGCCTACGGGTGCACGGGACATCCCCTCACCCCCTTCTCTGGAGGTGCTTTCGGGCACCTCCCTTTTTCCAGCGGCAGTCCCCTCTTTTCTTTCCAAGGGGACTGCCAAAAAATCCAGCAGGCAGCCCTTAGCCAGCCGCTCCCCATCAAAGCGGCTCGGTAGGGAAAACCCCCTTAGGGGGGAGAGGGAAGCCAGGCCCCTTCGGTCGCTTCCCTCAAAAGACCTGCTGGCAAGAATATTAAACCTTGGCAGGGTCAAGGCTTAGGCCTTCCCACTAAAGACTCATGACGCTGTGAGGGGACCTTCGATGTCCTGGGAGGAGATAGCCAACTGGAGGCCCCTCCTGTGATAGACATGGTCCTTGAGGAAAACCAGCCTCAGACGGTAGGGCCTTCCATTGGGGGAAATCCGGGATCGGCGCCAAGCACCGAACCCGAATCCGCCCCTATGCAAGGTCCTCCTCACCCGCTCGGGATTCTGAGGCAGTACAAGGAGGGGAGGGATCTCCTCCGGATGATGCCCCTGCGACCACCAGGACCTTTTCCATTTCGGAGAAGGACCTGGCTGAGGCCGGTAATTCTGGCCTAGGGGCTTCTACCGGCGGGGGTGAGAAGCGGGTTCATTCCCCGCCCTCCTCTCCAAAAAAGAAAATGACCAAGATCAAAAGGAAAAAGAAGACTCAGGGCTCCTCTCCACCCACGGGAAGTGCGGGGACGGATGGGTCTGCTGCCACTCTGGCAAGCGACCAAGCCAAGATCGGAAGATCCGGCCCCTTTGCCCCCTTCCCCGGTTGTGGAGACCCTCATTCAGAGGTTCCCTGGCGTATTTGAGCCCGCTGGCTTCAAACGCTTCCTCGTTATTCGCTCCACTGATGGCACCATGATGTTCAAGAGCAACATGATCCATCAGAGGAGAGGATTAGCTAGTGCAATTGGTAGAAAGCCGAAGGTGACCTGTTTCTCGGACGTAAGCCTTATGGCGAATGCGGCGAATCCCGCCGAGGCGGCCAAGATAAGTGCTCTTCGGACACTTCATGGCACCCCGGGGAGTGTGACGCCCCACTCTACCATGAACTTTGTGAAAGGAGTAGTTTATGCGAGGGAACTCGTTAGCTTATCCATTGAGGACATCACCATAGAGCTGGCCGATCATGGGGCGGTAAGGGTCGAACGCGTGATGAGAAAACAGGGAGAGCCTCGAAACCCACCCCTACACTCTTCGTCACGTTCGACTGTGACAAGCTCCCTGAGTCGGTGCGTGCCGGTTGGTACCGCTACCGCGTGAAGGCATTCGTGCCACTGCCGCGGCGGTGCTATTACTGTCACCGCTTCGGCCATACGAATCGCTCATGCAGACGTGCAAATTTGGAGTCAGCCAAAGTCTGTGTAAATTGCTCTAAGGTCGCACACGATAAGTCCAAATCGTGTGTAGCCAAGTCTGTCAATTGCGGAGAGCCGCACCCTGCTTCTTCGAAGCAATCTAGTGCATATCTCCTTGAGAAAGAAATCCTGGCCGTTCAGGCCCAGGATTGACTCTCATTCCGCAAGGCAAAGGACTTGGTCCTGGAGCGCCTGGCTCTGCCTTGGACGTCTTATGCCTCAATAGTTAGAAAGGCACCCTCTGCTCCTAGCTTATCCAGGCTAAAAAGCAGGGTTGTTTCCGCACCCATTCGGAGCCCTTCTGCGGTTTTTACTCAACGCGGGCGCTTTCCTGGTAAAGCTGGTGGCAAAAAGGGTTCATACCCAGCCACGGCTAAGACCAGGGCTCCCCCCTCTTCCCCCAGCGTGACCGTTTCCCGTAAGGCGAAACTGCCACTCGCCTCCACCGAGTCGTTAGACTCACGGGAGGCAACACCCCTGAAGATGGTCGCTAGGCCATCTTCCGGGGTTCCTAAAGCTGTTCCCCGAAAGGAGGACAGCAACGAAGGAGCTTTAGCTCCTTTGCCCACGCCCTGAGGTGGAGAGAGTGGCTCAGAGACGGTGTTTCCTCGAAAAGAGGGCCCCCCGCCTCTGAAGCCACACCACCGTGGGTTTGCCGGGCTGGGGGATGCGCGGTTTACACTCAGCATGATGTCTCCGTTCTTCCTTTCTCTTTATATACCTCCTTTCAGGCAGTGGCTGTGCAGCTGCACCTTGATAGAAGGTATACTATCATTCCTGCCTACATTCCACCGTCCACTGACTTCGACGCGGGGGAATTTCACTGCGTCGTGGCACGGTTGCCGAGGCCCTATGTCTTACTTGGAGATCTGAACGGCAGGCATCCTCTGTGGGAAGATTACTCCATAAATCCCAGGAGCCAAGTCCTTGCCGATCTGATCGAAGAGCTTGAGATGGGTGTCCTAAACGTGGATGGGTTTACGCATCACTGTCCGAGAACCGCTTTATTTTCTTGCCTCGAACTATCTTTGTACTCTTCGGATGCACAGACTGATTTTGATTGGGAGGTGGTCGATGACCTCCATGGTAGTGATCACTTTCCTATTTAAATATCTTTTTCAGGGCAACTGCCGCCTGAGAGACCACCTCGGTGGTGCTTGGCATGGTTGCGGTGGCCTGCATTTCAGGAAATGACTGAATTCTCTATTTCAGTCGAGGAGTTTAGGTCGGTTGATGAGGCCGTTGAGTTCTTCTCCGGCAACCTCATCGCCATGCGCCTAACTACTATTCCTAGGACGTCTGGCCGTTTTGCACGCCGACGCACCCCGTGGTGGTCGGCTGACTGTGAGATGGCCCTTAAACAGGAGCGTTATGCCTACATGCGCTATAAGCGCCGCCCGAACGATTTCACTGTCACTAAATTTCGTCGGGCTAGGGCTAGGTTCCGGTATATTAAGAAGCACGCCCGCCACTCTTCTTGGCAGGCATACGTGTCTTCACTTAACGGAAAGACCCCTTTAGCTGAGGTGTGCAAGCGAGTCAAAAGGATTCGGGAAAGTTCTCGCAGGAACTCCCTCCCGTTTTCCAGGAGAATGGGACCGCAATCTCGGACCACGCGTCCGTGGCGGAATCCTTAGCCACCACTTTTTCCGCATCCTCTAGCCGTGATGCTGCTTCGCCAGCATTCAATGCACCTCGTAATGTCGCGGAAGGCAACTGGCTGTAATTTACCTTCACAGGCGGAGAACCCTTCAACGACAAGTTTACTGTGAGTCAGTTGCCTTCCGCTCTCGCTTCGTGCGCTTTGGGTTTTATTTGGCCAAGACTAAGGTTCTGCCGCCTCCTACGGCTTCACCGCGACCCAGATTTGTTTCTTAATGGGGTGCGCCTGGATGTGGTTGAGTCACACCTTTTCCTTGGTCTTGTATTCGACCGACGCCTCACCTGGGAGGCTCATATTCGCAGCCTTAGAGCCTCTTGTACCCGCGCTATGGACATTCCCTGTTACGTGACGTTCAGCGCTTATGGCGCTGATAGGCCTACTGCCTTACATTTTCATCGATCCTTTGTTCGCTGGAAGCTCGACTAAGGATGCGAGTTTTATGCATCCGCACCCAGCGTTAATTGTGGAAGGTGGATTCTATCAACCACACCGGCCTTCGCCTTGTGAACGGTGCCTTCCGCACTTCCCCCATTGAGAGCCTGTTGGTCGATGCTGCGGAGATGCCACTGGCTCTACGCCGCGTGCAGTGGATCACTCGCCTGTACGCGCGAGCCCGGCGCCCCCCCACAGTCGCCAACCCCTCTCATTGCATCCGCAGCTGATCTCTCGATGGTGCCTATGCCGCTGAGAGACGCCAGTCATACCCTAAGCCCTTTGGGTTTAGGGCTAGGAAACTCCTTCCAGATGTAGATATAGCTCTCGGGCCGGTGGCGCCCCTGGTTCTGCCCAGGACGCCACCCTGGAGGGTACTACATTTGGCTATTTGTCGCCACGCCTCTGCTCCCAAAGCTTGTAATGCGCCGGGAGTATTGGGTTTGATCTTTTTGGAGCACACATCGTGTCACGCTGGTAACGTGCCAGTGTATACGGGGGTCGGCTTCCACGCCGTAGCCCATCTGTTTGAAGTCAGCGGGGCTCTACCATGCGCTGCGTCTGTCTTTACGGCCGAGCTAATGGCAATACACCACTCTGTACGGGAGATTACGCGACGTGCCCGGTTCGGAGACCGGATTGTGATCTATAGAGACTCACAAAGCGCCCTGAGTGCTTTCGGGGAATTGGAATCTCCGCTTCCCCTGGTTCGCAAAATCCTTGACGCCACGCTTTTAGGAACCCGGGCAGATGTCTAGATTATCTTCTGCTAGGTTCCTGGACATGTAGGAATTGCGCGGAATGAGCGCGCCGATAAGGCCGCCAAAGAGTCCGCGAGGACTCTGCGACCGGACCAGCGTTTCGCTCTTCCCCACACTGACTACATGGCAGGAATACGGGCAGCTCTTTGGACTGCCCCGAAAAGAAGATGGGAGACGGTCGCAGGGAACTTAAAGTTGCGTGCCATTGCGCCGTGACTGTTCCCATGGACCTATCCCCCAATGCCGCGGCGGCTTCAGGTTGCTTTCTGTCGTCTCCGAATCGGGCACACTCGTGTGACGCATCGCTATTTGATGGAGCGCTCGCCTGCGCCCTATTGCAACGACTCCGTCGTCCTCCAGACTGTTCGGCACATTCTTGTCGAATGTTCCAGTCTGGGTGATCTTCGCGCACAAAAACCTGTCCCGGTACCGGGATGGGCGGGGTCGCTACCGCCTGTCCCTTGTACTCGGGACGAGTGCGTGTACTTTGACTGGTGGACTTATTGACTTTTATGGAGGGGCCAGCCTTTTTCCTTTCATTTAACGTGGTTTAATTGTTGTTGTTGTTTTTGTTATTGTTTTTGTTATTGCTTTGTTATTGTTATTGTTATTTTTTTTATTGTTGTTTCCTGTTTAATTTTCTTAAAGTAGCCTAGAACTAGGCTGTTTGTTTACGGCAACTTATGCCTAAGTCGGCAGTCGCCAAGTAGCCCCTTAATTATGAAAAAAAAAATCAAACAGAAGCGTTATGCCTACATGCGCTATAAGCGCCGCCCGAACGATTTCACTGTCGCTGAATTTTGTCGGGCTAGGGCTAGGTTCCGGTATATTGAAAAGCACGCCCGCCGCTCTTCTTTGCGGGCATACGTGTCTTCACTTAACGGAAAGACCCCTTTAGCTGAGGTGTGGAAGCGACTCCCCATCGATTCGGGGCAAGTCCTCGAAGGACCCCACTCCTTCTCTCCAGGTGAATGGGCCTGCAATCTTGGACCCCGCGTCCTTGACGGAATCCTTAGCGACCGCTTTTTCAGCATTCTTTAACCGTGATGCTGCTCCGCCAGCATTCAATGCACGTCGTGATGATGCGGAAGGCCGCCGACCCGACTTTACGTCCAGAGGTGGAGACCCCTTCAACGACAAGTTTACTGTGAGTGAGTTGCGTTTCGCTCTCGCTTCATGCGCGGACACCGCCCATGTTCCGGACGATGTCCCGTACGCCATGCTTCGACACTTGGCTGAGCGAAGCAGGATCTGGGTGGAAGGTCTTCTCCCAGACTCCTGGCGAATTGCTACCGTGCTTGACCTTCGCAAACCGGGGAGAGATCACTCTACTCCAACCTGTTTCCGCCTAATCTATCTAACTTCTTGCGTGTGCAAGTTAATGGAGAAATTAGTAAATGTTAGATTAGCCTATTTCCTAAACAGCGGAGGCCATCTGTCTTCCGCACAGGATGGCCCCCGCAAGTTCCAGTTCACGTCGGATGCTCTGTTTCGACTGGAAAATGCCGTCTGCGAGGCTTTCCTTCGTAGACAGCACTACGCCACGGTTTTTTTCAAACTGGAGAAGGCTTATGATACCGCATGGCGATACGGTATCATGGGGGCGAGGGTACGCCTCTCAATGTTTATATCTGAATTTTTGCGAGATCGTCGATTCCGCGTACGGGTGGAGGGAGCCCTCTCTGGCCTAAAGGAGCAGGAAGAGGCTGTCCCGCAGGATAGTATCGTCACTGTCACACTCTTTGCCTTGAGCATCAACAGCATCATCTCGGTGATGCCGGAAGATGTTCTCGCTACGCTCTACGTGGACGATATTTCGATCTCTTTTGACACGGCCCAGATTGCAACTCTGAAGCGTCGACTCCAACAGGCATTGAACCGCGTCTCTGGCTATGCCGAAGTGCACAGGTTTCGGTTTTCTTTGGCCAAGTCTAAGGTGGTGCACTTCTGCCGCCTCCTACGGCTTCACCGCGACCCAGATTTGTTTCTTAATGGAGTGCGCCTGGATGTGGTTGAGTCGCACGTTTTCCTTGGTCTTGTATTCGACCGACGCCTCACCTGGGAGGCTCATATTCACAGCCTTAGAGCCTCTTGTACCCACGCTATGGACATTCCCTGTTACGTGACGTTCAGCGCTTATGGCGCTGATAGGCCTACTGCCTTACTTTTTCATCGATCCTTTGTTCGCTGGAAGCTCGACTACGGATGCGAGTTTTATGCATCCGCACCCAGCGTTAATTGTGGAAGGTGGATTCTATCAACCACACCGGCCTTCGCCTTGTGAACGGTGCCTTCCACACTTCCCCCATTGAGAGCCTGTTGGTCGATGCTGCGGAGATGCCACTGGCTCTACGCCACGTGCAGTGGATCACTCGCCTGTACGCGCGAGCCCAGCGCCCCCCCACAGTCGCCAACCCCTCTCATTGCATCCACAGCTGATCTCTCGATGGTGCCTATGCCGCCGAGAGACGCCAGTCATACACTAAGTCCTTAGGGTTTAGGGCCAGGAAACTCCTTCGAGAGGTAGATATAGCTCTCGGGCTGGTGGCGTCTTTTGTTCTGCCCAGGCCGCTACCCTGGAGGATAACACCTTTGGCTATTTGTCGCCTTGCCTCTACTTCCAAAGCTTGTACTGCGCCGGGAGTATTGCGTTCGCCCTTTCTGGAGCACACCCCGTGTCACGCTGGAACCGTGCTAGTGTATATGGATGGCTCCAAGTCCGAATAGGGGGTCGGTTTTCACTCTGATTCCCCTCGGTTTGAAGTCAGCGGGGCTCTGCCAGGCGCTGCGTCTGTCTTCACGGCCGAGCTGGTGGCAATACACCATTCGGTACGGGAGATTACGCGACGTGCATGGTTCGGAGACCGGATTGTGATCTATAGTGACTCACAAAGCGCCCTGAGTGCTCTCAGGTCATTGGAATCTCTGCATCCCCTGGTTCGCGATATCCGTGACGCCACGGTTTTTTGCGAGCCGGGCAGATGTCGAGATTATCTTTTGCTGGGTTCCTTGACATGTAAGAATTGCGGGGAAGGAGCGCGCCGATGATGGCGCCAAAGAGTCCTTGAGCACTCTGCGACCGGAACAGCGTTTCACTCTTCCTCACTCCGACTACATGGCACGAATATGCACAGCTCTTTGGACTGCTTGGCAAAGAAGATGGGAGACGGTCGAAAGGAACTTTAAGTTGCGTGCCATTGCGCCGCGACTGTTCCCATGGACCTATCCCCCAATGCAATGCCGCGACGGCTGCAGCTCGCCTTCTGTCGTCTCCGAATCAGACCTACTCGTGTGACGCCTCGCTTTTTGATGGAGCACTCGCCTGCGCTAAAGTGCGATGACTGTTTGTCCCCCAGACTGTTCGGTACATTCTTGTCGAATGTCCACTTCTGGGTGATCTTCGCGCACGTTAGCTGTCCCGGTACAGGGTTGGGCGGGATTGCTACCGCCTGTCCTTTGTACTCGGGATGAGTGCGTGCACATTGACTGGTGGACTTGTTGACTTTTAACCAGGCTTAACCAGGCTTAATTGTTGTTTTTGTTATTGCTTTGTTATTGTTATTGTTTTTTCTTTTTATTGTTGTTTCCTGTTCAAATTTTTTAAAGTAGCCTATAACTAGGCTTTTTGTTTAATGCGACTTATGCCTAAGTCGGCAGTCGCCAGATAGCCCCTTAAAAAAAAAAAACACATCACTCATACAGAATGTATAAATAATACAAAAAGAATATTTGAATATTACTTGAACTTTATAATTTAAATAGGAGTTAAGTTAATAAAGTTTGGCGAATTTTTTAATTATTAATTTTGCCTTTAATTATTGTGAAAAAATTACTATTTCTTTTGGGAGATAATTTATTAATTCTTTTAATTTATTACCAATGTATGGAAGACTAGTTTGGGTCCCTTAATCAAATTTACAGGATAAACGTAAATATGTATGTCCAATATTTCCATCGACAACAACAAAATACCAGGAAGTTGCTTCGAATTCGAAGGAATTAAGAATTTTAAGACAAAAACCAAACTTATTTTTCAAACCAACAGCCTATTTCCTCCAAATTTTAATATCGAGTTATAGCTTCCCCCGCGCATATATTAATTCAGTCAACTTGCCCCCATCAAACTATTTTAATAATATTAAGCCTTTTAATGTAAAAAAATATATAGTCAGTCAATTGATAAACTTGTTTAACGAAACTTCCAAATAAGATTTCCATCTCGATAGCGAGTTAATCTTTACCTATATTTTGAAACTCTGCAGAGGAAGTAGTTAAAAAAATATATATATATATGCAGGGTGTTTGGCATGAATTTGTCAGTTTGCATAAAATAAACAAACCAGCAAAAACTTTTCCAAAAATAACTGTATTTGAAATTATTTTAAATACATCAGTCAGATTATAGCCGAGAGAAAACATTTTACTCAGGGGTGATACCCCCTGCTTTCACTATGGCGTCCAGGTGAATCAAGAATCTGGCAACTGCTTTTCTTGGTGTCCTTTGGTAGATCTTTAAACATCTCCTTTTATTTTGGCCTATCTTCCTGTTGTGGCAAGAAGAGCGATGGCAGAGTAATCCATGGGGTTACAATCGGTAGGATTAGGAAGGCAAGAAATTTGAGTTTGTGAAATCATAGAAATTCTCTGAGAATCACTTACATATAACTCTCTTCAGAGGTATGGCCTTCAATCAGCCAACCACTCTAACAATCCAGTTTTAGCCACAGTCATTATCAGTTTCAATATATTTCTGAATTGATCTAAGACCTTACTCAAAGATGTGTAAAGGCATGATATTAACCTCTCTGGAGACAGAACTACATACTTTCACTATTTGTTAACTTGGTTATATGATTTGTGGAACGTCCCAGGGCCTCGAGGCCACCTGTTGTTCTGGGTGTTATGTTATTCGATTTGGGAGTGGTCGTTTTGATCTTTCAAGAAACAGATAGACCCCAGTTCAACTGATGCTTCAGCTTTTTCATTGGCTAATTTGACTTTGTTATGCTGTTCCCCTTGAACTTGGCTGTTACCCTTTGTTTCCTCTGCTTCTTGTAACAGTAATAGCAAAGGTCTTCATACATAGCCAGAATCGCTCTTAACAAAGCCAGGATTCGTTGGCTGCTCTTACATCGCCATGGTCAAAATTATTGGATCAATCGCGGTGTGAGGACGTAGTCAGAACTCCTGCAGTTTACTTTTCTAATGGCAACGGCTAAGAGTCTCTATTTCATCCGCCCAAATACACGTTCACTTTACTAAGTCTTTACTCTGGGTAAGCCTAAGCCCGAACAGCCCGAGTGCCGGAGTCGCAACTGACTTAAATATTTATTTATTATGAAAATAATACTCACTAATTTAATGATGAGATAAGTGTACCAAAGGTTAGTAGTTAAAATAAATAATTGAATGAACGTAGATAGATCAAACTCTTAATGTCGGTGGAAGGAGATATAGTGATAATGTTTTATAATCCTATGTAGGCTGAGCTTAACCAATGTTGTCTATGTATGTATTTGGGAGAAGATGGCATCGTTATATTCTTTAGGTTAGGAAAAATTGTGAGGTATATTTTAATTGTAGAGCAGAAATAGTGAGAAAAATATTTAAGGATTCGGCTTTTAGGTCTCATTAGTATAATCGCTGAACTAGAATTTTCCTTAGCGAGAGGCAAGATGTAAGTAAGGGCAAACGATATAATTACAGGCTTACCGCATGTGGATTATGTGAAATGAAGTTAAGAGAGTATATAAAGACTTATACGCAATGAAAGTTAAAGCGATTATTAAAATCCATCTTAAAATAATTTAAAGATAAGAGTTATAAATTATATACAAATAATTGGTGATAATATACCATATTATACCTAAGTGTGATATAGATGGATGGAAATAGTCATAATATATATATCGTTGTGATATTCTTGAGAAGGAGTAAGAAACTAAAGATACTCTATTTGATAAAATCAACCAAAGAGAGCTTGAGCAAAAATAAATACCATCAAATAAATATAATAAAGAAAAAGAGACAAATTAAATTAAACATACAGAACATAAGAAATAATGATTAAATGCTGAATTTTGAAAATATAATTTTATTAATTAACAGACAATTAGTAAAATATTAATTAATAAAAATATATTAAAGAAATATTTAGACAAATTATGAAAATTAAATTATTAACATGTATATTAATGAATAATATATTTAAAAACTTAAATCAGTTAAAATTATATTGAATATGTTAAAAATATAAGCTAATAGTGGTGTTTTATACTTTTGGTCCAGAGCAAAACTCGAGCTGAAATGAGGTCTCCATATCAAATATTGGTATTTAGAATAAGAATAAGAATAAGAATAACAATTAGAATAAGAATAAGAACAAGAATAAGAATAAGTAAGAATAAGAATAATCAAGAATAAGAATAAGAATAAAAATAAGAAAAAGAATAAGTAAGAATAAGAATAAGCAAGAATAAGATAAGAATAAGAATAAGTAAGAATAAGTTGTATAGAACGGTCTGAGGCCGCTTAAATTCAGCCGCTATCACATGTTAGAAACAAACACATGCTACCCACGTGCATCTGCGAGAGGAAGCAGAGCGCGTTATCGCCCACCATAGCAAATATTTAATCAAGGAGATTCTCTCCCCCGTTTCGCCTCCATACGTCAATCTCGCCAGATTGAGTTAGGCTTATGGGCAGATAAGGTATTTTCCCAGGCGCGGTGAGGCATTCCCCCAAAGTGCCCTACTCAATTATCCCCTACGCTATGGAGACGGCTGGGGGTACTTATACAATAGCTTTTCCAAATTGAAGCAGATCCCGATTATCTTCGCGAGGCTTCACGCCGATCCGGTCTCCCTTGTGCACTTAGGAACTCTCTACCTCGAGAACCCCATTATTGTCCAGAAGAGGACAATATCCCTTGAGTGCCAAGGTTCATGCCTTCGAGACGCCAAGTCAACAAGGCCCCCATCTGTTGTTTAGAAAGAGAAGAACGTTAGAACAGCCATTGTTCTTCAAGCCCGTTCGTCAAGAAACGGCTCTCGTTTCCAAGACATCACGTCAGGATAATTTTATTCCCCCCCTTTTTTAACGTTCTTCAAGAGAACACTTGGTTTCAACAATAACCTCCATTGTTCATCTAGAACATCCCAGATTTGCTGTCACAAAGATCGCTCGTACTTCCCAGCCCCACTTTGCTCTCACTTTTCGAAGACAGTCATTCCCCTTCGTTAAGGATAACCCCCCGAAGAACCCCTCTGTTGGAAATCGCCAGTGGACCGAAGATTCCTTTGCATCGTCTTCCTCTGCACAACAACTTTGTAATTACGTAAGCTGAGCATTACCTTTAATCATCTAATCTTTTGTCAACGCTACCCTGTGCTTTAAATGGTTTAGCGAACCATTCCCCCCCTTTAATTTTTATTTGTTCAACTTTTTAAATCTCTCCAAATCTTAATCGTCGGATTAATCAGATATTCCCACGACCCTTTCAATTCTCCGTTTATGTAAACATTTTTTTCTGTGTGTTGTTGATACTTCAATTAATAAAACTCTATTTTATTAATGATGGGCATATTATTTATCCTTGTGCTCCGTTACACTTCTTAAGCATATTGAAGATAAATAAGCCTCTCCAGGCCCCGGTCACTTTTGGACTAACCTCGGTCAATCAGATTACCACGCACTCGAAATATTAGAATAATTCCCTCAACGAATAGTTATATATGGTATATCGTCGAGAGCCTATTCTACGACAATAAGAATAAGAATAGGAATAAGTAAGAATAAGAATAAGAATAAAAATAACTAAGAATAAGTAAGAATAAGAATAAGAATAATAATAAGTAAGAATAAGGATAAGAATAAGTAACAAAAAGAATAAGAATAAGAATAGGCAAGAATAAGGATAAGTAAGAATAAGAATAGTATAATAAAAAGAATAAGTAAGAATAAGAATAAGAATAAGAATAAGTAAGAATAAGATTAAGAATAAGAATAAGTAAGAATAAGAATAAGAATAAAAATAAGAATAAGAATAAGATTAAGATTAAGATTAAGAATATTTGTTTATATTTTGTATTTTTCAGATGTAAAAGCCAATGTCAACTTTTTATAATTGCCTGCATACAATTTACAGTTATAATTTTTCTGTTTCATAAATTTATGCTTGAAAATATATTGGAGTGAGCTTTCCAGAATTTAGTTTTATCTGGTATGAATCTTATTCTAGTCTGCTACTCTATATTTATGCAGCAGATTCTGTCATAATTTCATTATCAATACATTTTTTTTTGTAAATACTCTCTCTAAAACAAATATATATGAAATAAGATGGGTCAACACAATTATTTCATTTAATCCAGATCAATCAATAAATTTTATCATAAAAATGCACAGGGATGAAAATTGTGATTCACATCGAAAGGGGCTGGTCCGTAGAGCCTATTTAAATCGGTGTGTCAAATTTCCCTATTGTTAGAGCAAAGTTAAAAAAAACAAGCATAATCTTCAGATTTAGATTCAATTTGTGAATTTCTATAAGAACAAACCCATTTAAACGATAGAGAAGAGTAGTCCGTTTTAAATAATTAATAGAAGTAATGGAAGTTTATGATTCAATGACGAAATATTTGAACATAGATAAACTTAAAAATGCTTAAGGAGCAAGGTCCGCTTTTCACTAAAATTCAAAAGACTAAGATAGAAATATGGTACAAACATGCAAGTAAACCGTGTTTTATGACCTTTCATATCGCTTTAGAGCCATCTTTATAGGTTTATTACGAGTATTACGAGGGGCGGTCAATAGGTTTTGCGAATCGGTAGGGCAAAACAGAGGAAGGTGGATGGCTCTTTGTGGGGGTGTTAGGACAACTTATGACGAGACAGGACCTGCAGCCGCACGCTCCTGCCCCGTCTATTTAATAAGCAGTAGGAGATCTCAGATCGTCAGTCACAAATCTTTCAAAAATGGAGAAGGTTGAGCACCGCGCAGTAATCAAATCTTCGACCAAGAAAGGCAAGAATGCAAAAAAGATCCAGGAACGCGCGTCAGACGTGACCAACGAGCAAAATGGGGCCCGTGTGGAGAGGATGATCCTCGAAAATCGACGGGTGAAGGTCGGAAAATTTGAGCGAGAACTTGGAATATCACATGGAAGTATTATCAACATCATCCACGACAATTTGGCCATGACCAAGGTCTCTGCCCGTTGGGTCCCTAGAAACCTCACGCCCCATGATCGACTTCAACGTCGTCAAAATCCACAAGACCAGAGTTGCACAAGCTGCCCTGCGATAGTGCCGATTTGAGGAGCTCAGCCATCCCCTCTACAGTCCAGATATGGCCCCTAGCGACTACTTTTTATTCCGCCAGCTCAAGGCTGCACTGCGTGGACGCCGGTTTAGGGATGATGAAGATGTCCAGCCAGCCGTCCAGGAGTGGATTGAACAGGCTTCGGGATATTTTTGGTTATGGTGAATTTGAAGCCTCAGGGACAAGTGGCGCAAGTGCATTGAAGTCAAGAGTAGTTATATTGAAAAATAATAAAAACTTTTCCTGATATCTCGTTTCCTTATATCCGAATTGCAAAACTTATTAACCACCCCTCGTAGTTCCTATAATCCAAATTTGGGACAAGTACATTTTAATCCCTAAGTCTGACCCAGGTAATAATCCTACGAATGTCGCGATGGCACGAAATTATTCCCAAAGGATTGTAATCCTCTAATAAATCTAGATATTTCAAAATGCGTGGACGGGCGAAGTTACAAGCTGCCATCTTGTGACATCATAATTTTAGCCCAATAGAACTTTGCTCAGCCTCTACCCACTAAATTTAGCCCAGAAATTTATAATTTAAGGCATTTAGCTTTCTTTATTCCTCAGTCTCTTACAAGTCATTGAAGGCGCTGGTTGTGTGAAAATAGTTGTTTCGTATGAATTTATTACGCCTTTTGTATTGCACATAGGTGAAAATTTTGATTCGTAGAAAATGGGCAAGCAATGCAAAATGAAAAAAAAAAATTTTAAATCTTTTAAAACCTCGCCTAGAAAATAAGAATGGAGGGGGAAAAACTCAAGTAGAACAAATAGAAGAAAACGAACGCATTCCTGGTCCCAGTGGGGTCTCAAGCCCCCTCCAAGCAGTTCTGCTCGAGGCTTCAGGCTCTGCTGAAAAAGAAATCATATGCAGAAGTAGAAAAATATGTGAAAACATACACAGAAAATATTGTAGAAAATATTTTAAAAAATTCAAATAATGATACATTTTTTTCAAATAGGATGTCCCCTTTATTACAATTTATAAACAATGATCGCAATTGCACCGCCTGCAAATGCAGTGATAGTTCTTCAATCAAATTGGAAGCAGAAGGCATGATAATATTTTAGTAGAATGTAAATCATGCAATTATGTTAGAAAATTAGAAGAAAAGTATGTAGATAATAAAAATAATAACTGAACAACAACTAAGGACATCCTAGTATTGCATTACCAAAGCCCTTGGCTATACAGGCTACGAAGAGCTAACAGTGAGCCAAATAAAGAAACTAATGAATAAACGAAAATTGCTAAAGACTAAAAAAAAACGTAAAATTATTAGTGGATATAAAAGTAGATGAGTGTAAAGATATTATTAAAACTTCGATTTTTTTATTATTATAGTGAAAAGTAAGTATCTTGAATATCGATGTCTCCTATGATGGGTCGTGAATAACACGAGGACTCAATCCCAAATAGGAGTATGATGTGTCACAGAACTATATACGGGACTCTGCGTGGATTGTGAAATATTGTTTAGTTATTTAGAGTCTATAGTATGCGAAAAAAGAAGCTAGATTCTCAGAAGATTACCGTTGAAAAATCTGAAGCTTTACAAGCCACACATGCTAATATATGTGAAATTTTATTTTACTTATATGGTCCGATCAGAAAATAAGAGCTTTAGATATACAGATTTTATTGGAGGTGTAGATTCTAGCGCTCATAAAGCAGTTTGCAACTCGCTAGTTCTAAAAATAGAATCTATCAATCATGTTGTTAAAAGACTAGGAAAAACGTAGAAAATTAAAAGCAGATAATTGGATAATTACAGAAACCGCCACAAAGAAAAAAGAAAGGTTTCAGGTGGCCAATAAAATAACGGACGCTGTTATTGATAAATTAGTGCGTTATTATTCCTCTGCAAAGAAATGGAGCATTAATCTCACGAGTGAAAAAATGAGAAATAATATTTTAGCAAGTTTTCATCACATTTGTATCGGTACAAAAATAAATGCTTATAATGTAATTCGTGCTATACATTAGTGACAATAGAAATGTGAACAAATTTAAGTCTTGCAATAAATAGAAAACGACCAGTCCTGACGCAGTATTCTTAGGTACTCTTTTCACAAAAACAAGAAAAGAATTATTGCATACGCAAGCTTAAGACTCATATTTTTAATTTATCGCAAAACCTTAAAAGAAAGACGAGTGAAAGTTATAAGTAATCTGAATGTTCGGAAATATGACTTAGGCTTCAAACTTTATTTTAACCAAAACTCACTTTGAAAGTTCCTTCTTCTCAATTTTTTTTAATTATTCTCAATGAGCCTAAATTAGAGAAATATTTCTAATATCCATAAATTTTCAAACCTTTCATATTCTCCGACACTAAAAAGGCTAATGAAGCCCAACTCTAGAAGTCTTCAGCGATATTAATACACCCGTTTGTGGCTGATATGCAATCTTTCTTATTATTAAAACTAAACAGTTAACCCGCTCAACCTACCAGGACCATACATTAGCGCTAAAACGACCAACGTGCACTACATCTCTCATAAGCTGTCATTATTTGAGAGCATAACATAAATCAATGTCCATTCCCAGGCCAAAGACATTCTCTGAATAGCTGAAGTATAAATCCTGCAAATGAAACTAAATTCTGAAATTTTATGTTTTTTTGCGTTTCCTTCCGTGTGTCATTCATATTTGTTTTACCGATCAGATTCTAGTTTTTTTATGTTTTTGCTCGCATCAATAAGCCATTATTTGAATGATTTCATGTCCTTCACCGAAACTTGTTTTCATTATTAACGTTGTTTCTCACTTAGATAAATAATCATCGAAATAATATAATGTGATTGGTCAAAATTAAAATCTACGACAAATTAATATATCTTATATGTGCTCATAATTTTCATGGTTTCCATAAATTTTATGGTATGCATGGTAATTCATACCTAAATTTGTCTTTTTTGTAAATTATACCAACCAAAAGATTAGACAGAACCTCTATATTTTTTTCCGAATATCTTCCATCAATTTTGCAAGAGAAAATATAAGATTTTCAAAATTAACTGTACGATAACCTAGAAATATAAAGTATTTGAGGATTAAGGTATTCAAATGTGCATGAAGTCAAAAACAAATTTATCAGCAGATAATAAATTTCCTCGAAAAATTGAAGTTTCTAAAATTATTTAAACTCCTAAGTTTCTTTTAAGGAAACCTGCAATGTTTGCATAGGAAGAAAATAACTTCATTTTAATCTATTTCAGCTTAGGTCATTCACTTTTTGATGACGTCCAGTTAACGTGCCCAAGAAATTTGACACCTTCTCTATGAGCGAGCTAATCTTAAAGCGCCAACTCCTAAGTTGTTTGTTAAATGAAGCTATTAAAGAGACCTTCAAGTGTTACAAACGTCTAGGCTATAATAGTAGGTCAAGCTACGAGTAAACAGGTTATGTATCACTCGTAAATAAACATGTAGCCAAAGAGAAGACCTCAGAGAGAAAAGAATATACCATTACTCAAATTGTTAAAAGAACCGTTTCAAGACGGCTGAACCAGTTTATTGGGATGTTAGTGAAATTTTCACCATCCAAGTATCCAGGCAGAACGTGAAACATCGGATGGAGGAAGATAATTTTTACGCTCCCACCTTCGGGCTTAAAATATTCATCAGTCAAAGTAAAAGAAGCGTATTCTGTTATTCCCCACTCAAGACGGAAAGGATGAATTACCAATTGAAACAAGTCCAATTATATGACGAACCTAAGTTGAATTTGTTCGGATCCGATGGCAGAATATTTGTTCGTTACAGCGCAAACGAAATATTCGCCATCCATTGGGCCAAAATTAGTAGAATTTTTGTGGAGGTATTGTCAATGTTTCGTGCATGATTTCGGTACAAAGGAATCGACTACCTTAGAGCTTACGAGGCACAGTGTATGCACAGTCTGCAATTAATTGCTTCAAAAGCATGCTTTGCTCCATTTGCAAGCCTTTGTAACCCATCTGCAAAACTTTTCCTGGAGGATAAAAGTCCCATGTCCACTAATTAAAGACCTTCATGAAAGATGAGCAGATCACTGTTATGAACCAACTTGCAGAGTGCGGAAGTAAATCTCATTGAAATCTTTGGAAGACATACGGAATAGAGGAATTCCAAGGCATTTCTAGAACTCTGGAAAATTCCTCAAGATGAATAGAGCAATATTACATGTAAGTGTGTCAGATGTTAAAGTATAATCTAGAATATAGGCCTCCACGCTATATTCTACTTACCTATAATTTATAAAAATGATTTCTAATAATAATTTAATCGTTAGTTTTTTAATAATAAGTTTTTTCCCTTTCGTTCCGATCAATTTCTACTCTTAAATTATATAATAGATTGATTATGTTATGATAACTTTGGGTTTATTGACCCAAATTTGTGTAACTTACATAAATGCTCTGTGTATACATCTAAGTCATCATACACGAATTGTGAAAGAAATACAGGCGTTCTGATGCTTTTATATGGTATTGTACACTAACTTATTTACCAACGGCTTGAGTCGTAACTTCCTCTCTGATCTCACCATCAAATAGTTACTATTAAATCCCCTCCGACAATTTCTTATTTCTCATGAAATTGTAGATCAATCTCCCTCTATTTTAGTAAAATTTACTTGCTAGGGGGATGCGGGCTTAACGGAATTACTAGAAAAGCCTTCATCAGATCCCCATTTATTAGCAAATAAATTTGACTAAAATAGAGCGAGATTGATCTACAATTTCCTAAAAAAATAAGAAATGGTCGGAGGGGATTCAATAGTGACCATTTGATGGTGAGATCAGAGAGAAAGTTACGACTCAAGCCGTTAGTAAATAAGTTTGTGTACAATACCATATAAAAGCATCAGAACGCCTGTATTTCTTTTGCAATTCGTGTATGATAACTTAGAGGTATACACAGAGCATGCAATATAAGTTACACAAATTTGGATAATAAACCCGAAGTTATCATAACATAATCAATCTATTATAAATATAATATTTACTTTAAATGTCAAAGCACATTTGTCGATGGGCAATTCTTATCAAAAGTAGTTAGTGGCTTAAGTTGAAGGGGGGCATAAACCTTAAGTTGGAAGTTTGATCGATTATTTAGCCACGTTTAATAGGGATGTTTTGGCACGAGAAAAGTGTCTGATTGAAAATCTATAAGAAAAAACATTAAAAATAGTAATAATAATTTTTCTCAATACGAGCTTTTTTATATTACCATAAAAATTAATGCAAGATGAGTCGGAAGGGCACGTAACATTGAGATGTCAGAATGATCATGACTGCTGGGGCAACATCATAAATCATTGATAATATTTTTTCTAAACATGTTTATTCAACCATGATTTTGAATAATACAGTCAAAGTATATTAAATTAATATCATTTATTGATTTTGTTTCATATCTTCTCGATAATAAAACTATTAGCAGAAGCTTTGTTATATATCTAAGTTATCAATATGCCATTTCCAAATATTTTTCACGACAAATGACTTCTATTTTAAGCTTAATAGGAATGTACAAATCTGAGTTAGGTTCCCTCTCTTTCGTCTTGCTTTTCATGATTGCCTGTTTAACTCTACATGGATTTTTAATGTATATGAAATGTGCAATCAAATTGAATGTACGCTACATAACTGAATATTTTCTAGCATAACATCTATTATGCAGAACATAAATCCAATACATACACGAAATAAGAACAAACTTGTGAGGTATCGAGCGGCCAAATTATTTCAATCGCTAACTTTCTCATGATTGCCTGTTTAATTCTATTTGTGTTTTTAGTGTATCAGAGGTGTGGAATCAAGTTTGTGGTAAGATTTATAACCGAATATTTTTCAGCATAGCATCTATATTATGCAGACTAAAAGCAATCCCTCACGTAAAAGGACAATCTTGTGAGGTATCCGGGGACTTAATTATTTCCTTGTTTTTATGGCTAGGATTGTTATTATATTATATCGAGCAGTTTATTTATATAACCATAAAGCGGATGTTATGATTATATATTCGTTTTTAGATCCCGTTCAACAAATCTAGGTTTAATTATACCAGAGCTTTCTATGCTATTCTCCACACCAGCTAAAACTCATCTATAATAAGTTTGTAAGTATATTTGGCTTAATCAATTTGCACTTTTATATCTCTATTAATTATAACTTGCAATATACTACATACTTTTAAAAGACGCAAATATAAAGATTAGAAATTTAAAATCTTTTTTCGAAGCAATCGTAAATCAGAAATCTTACGCATAAAAAATTCCCTTCAGAAAACTAAACATTGCTCCATTTTCAAAATTATCGGGCTGTCGTAGAATTCTGCCCCTTTTTGTTCTTTTCTAAGGGTGCTAAGAGGGTCTAATATATATTGATATCTGAATATCTTAACGAACAGAGCCGTTCCGATACACGTAAGGATATAAGAGAAACGCCAAATACTCCTGTCGTAGAATTCTTTCTGATAAAAACCCTACTTACCTGACACCACTTTTATTTAGTGTCGTAGAATGCCCCTCCTTTTTGTTCTATCTCTAAGAGTGCTAAGAGCTGTCTAATATACTTTGATATCGGAATATCTTAAAGAATAGAGCAGTTACCAAACACGTAAGGATATAAAAGAAACGCCCACTAATTCACAAAATAAACTTATATTTTAACTTTAACCATTGAATACACAACCTTTATACTTTAACTACAGCAATACTTTAAATATTATTATAAACAAGAATTAATTAAATTAGTTTCCCCACAAAATTAAGTTCACGTTTTCTCTAGACAAAACAATAATATAAGAATTAGGCTTTCGGACTCATGTGGAGTTTAAAGGGCCTCAGAAATATTTACTCTTGACGCGTGTAGATGGGCGGAATTCCACGGTCGTCTTGGTGAGGGTAGCAGCTGGGGGGTCCACACGTTCTTCCGGGGGGGAAGGGTTCTTCAAGGACGAGAACCAATACGGTGCTCTATGCAACACCCAGGCAGTCGTGGTCTCCTGGCGAGAGTGAGTCGAACTTGGATCTTAATTCAAGTTAACTTGGAGTGCGGTGTGATCACCGAGTAACGAGCTCGAGGAGGAGCTTTTCTCCTTAGTTACTAATTTCCTTATGGACGAGGACTGAACTCGGGGAGGGTCTTCTTCACGGGCGAGGATAACGGAGGGGGGTTTCTCTGGCGAGAATAATTTACTTAAAGTTTGGTGTGGCCACCGAATAACGGGCTCGAGGGGGAGCCTTTTCCTTCTTCTTCTTAATTCCTCAAGGACGAGGAATACCCCTGGTGTTTAAGGTGCACCAGGATATGAGGAGTCTCTCTGGCGAGAGTAAGTCGAACTTACCAAAGTTCACTTATCGTTTGGTTTGATAACCAGGGACTTTAGCTCGAGGATGAGCTTCTTCTTAGCCCCTTAAGGTAGGTAGCCCTGCCTCTCTTGCAGGGTACTTCTTGGTCTGGCGACACAAGTAAACTACCTCTCCAGTCTCGGTAGCTCGGTTTTGAATCCGAGGACTTCGTCACCTAGAGACTGACGTATACTACCTCGATTTTCCTCAGAGTTCCTCATTTATACCTCGCCCTCCCACTGGGGGGAGTGGTAAGGGGGGGAGGGGCTTGAGGACGGCCCCAGGAGAGCTCTTTTTCCAAACGGTCTTTCCCACGAAGTCAAACATCGGCTCCTCGTTAGCCATCGAGATTGGGAGAAACCCGTCTCCAATTTCTTGTTCGACGTGAAACTGGATCTCACTCTCCTGGGGGAGATCTTACCTTTTTGACCTTTAGGGTCTTTCATGGCATTGGGTTGTGCCACACTGTGGTTAAACACTGACCCGCCGATGCCTGGGGCGGATGTCCTTGCGGTAACCACCGCCTTGGGACTGCATCACGAGTGAACGGGGGGGGAGGGAAGTGACCATTCCCTTACACACCTCCCACCGAAGAACTTAATGGGGAGAGGGGGATGCCCCCGGGAACTCAAAACAACTTACTCAACCTAGTCGAGCTAAGCAAAGTTGTATTTCTTTGAGCCCTCTCTTACATTAAGTTTCCTTACACATGAGCGCCCACGCGCGTGTTTACACCGGCAATGTGTCGAGCTAGACACTCGATTTACAATTTTACATGAACATAACAAAACCTTAATTCATCGAATACCCACAAAAAAACAAACAAAACAAGCTACTTCCTTACCTTTCTAAGTTTTTGAGAACTTAAATCCTACCGATAAATATTAACACGAACAACAAATGAAAACATGGTTTCACGCTTATTAGGTACTGAAATAACCTTCCATGGTTTTTCGTCTCCACCTATAGAGCAGCTGTACATTATCGGCTCCTTTGATGTAGCTGATCCTAAAATGGTGCTCTGTGACCATTATTCTACCGCGCCTGAGTCGGCCGTTCTGGTTATTGAGTCTACCCAAGTATGGTACTAAATGGTAGCGGTATTTCAACCTACTCGAATTACCCTTCTTATGGTACTTGACTACCTTTAAACTGAACATTATGGCTAGAGCGGCCTGTTGTAGCTGAGCATAATTGATGGGAGCGTAGGTCCCATAGCTCTCCTTTAACCAGGTACACGGGAAGATCGTGTTTGGGTTCGATCTTTGGGGATCGAGAAAACTTTTCCCTGCGAGGTCGTTACTGGGCTTGGCGCTCACTACGACTTGGCGATTTGGCGGTAACTCCGTGGACGTTCCGTTCGGGGAGGAGACTACTCGGAGTAGGGGATACTCATCCGCGTCTACCCTTTGACTAGTCTTACCTGGGTGCATAGCCATAGCACCTCTTTCCTCCTTCCTTGTCAACTCATTTGACTCGCTTCTCTTCGCCGGTAGTTCCTCAGGTACACCTGCTCGTACCTCTACCCTACCTTGAACTTCTTCCCTGATAACCCCATTTGGCTGGGTTCTCCTCGTAGGTTTTCCTTTAGGTACTCCTGCTGGTACCTCATTCCTACTTCCTACTTCTTCCATCGTTACCCCATTTGGCTGGCTTTCCCTCGATGGTCCTTTCTTAGTTCCAGGCCGAGCTCCAACTTCCTCGGCCTCTATGAGATTGTCGATAGGTGCTCTTTCGAGTGCGAGCAATCTTTCCTTTTCATCTCTCTCTTCTCTTTCAGCTTGAGCACATTCTTTTTCCCTCTTCATTCTCCTTTCATCTATTTCTTTTTTAATCTTTATTCTCCTCTCTTTCGACTCTTTTTCCATCTTCATTCTCCTTTCCTCGGCTTCTTGTTCTGCTTTCGCTATTTCGTTTTCCCGTAGAGTTCTTCTTTCTTCATCTTCCAGCTTTATCTTTAGTCTTCTTTCTTCATCTTCCATTTCTATCCTTATTCTGAATTCTCGTGCTTCTCCTTTCAACAGTATTATTCTTTCTCTTGTTTTACCTCCTCTCAGCATTCTTCTTTCCTCTGTTTGTATTTTCCGCTGTATTCGGGATTCTTCACTTTTCCGGTTCATCCATATTTCCATTAATTCACGTTCTCTTTTATCCTCTCTTATTATATCCTCTGTTTCTCTCTCAAACTTTATTAATTCTTGTTCTTTTTCTATATCCCACATTCTTTCTTCTTCTACACAATCTATTCTTAGTTCTGCCATGACGTAGTCATGCATTTCTGTGCCTTCAAGTCCCAGACTTTGGGCTTGTTGGTAAAATCTTTTGACTGGATCCATTTCGTGTTGGTCCATCGATTATTCCTTTCTGTATTTTCAGATAATTATGCCGCCACTCACCAGGTAGCGCTCAGCATAACTTACCCTTAATCCCACTACTATGCTGATTGAAATACCACTCCCGACAACAAATTTACCACTTGACCTACCACTTACCTTTAGATTGTTACCACCCCTAACTCTACCAATTTTCCTCTCGTCAATTATTCTCTTGTTCCTGATATTCCTTTACGTGTTGGCTCTTTCTTAATAAGACACTGCTGGGCTCTTTCTAATAACCTACAAAACCTGACACCACTTTAATTAGGTCGTAGAATTCTTTCTGATAAAAACCCTACTTACCTGACACCACTTTTATTTAGTGTCGTAGAATGCCCCTCCTTTTTGTTCTATCTCTAAGAGTGCTAAGAGCTGTCTAATATACTTTGATATCGGAATATCTTAAAGAATAGAGCCGTTACCAAACACGTAAGGATATAAAAGAAACGCCCACTAATTCACAAAATAAACTTATATTTTAACTTTAACCATTGAATACACAACCTTTATACTTTAACTACAGCAATACTCTAAATATTATTATAAACAAGAATTAATTAAATTAGTTTCCTCACAAAATTAAGTTCACGTTTTCTCTAGACAAAACAATAATATAAGAATTAGGCTTTCGGACTCATGTGGAGTTTAAAGGGCCTCAGAAATATTTACTCTTGACGCGTGTAGATGGGCGGAATTCCACGGTCGTCTTGGTGAGGGTAGCAGCTGGGGGGTCCACACGTTCTTCCGGGGGGGAAGGGTTCTTCAAGGACGAGAACCAATACGGTGCTCTATGCAACACCCAGGCAGTCGTGGTCTCCTGGCGAGAGTGAGTCGAACTTGGATCTTAATTCAAGTTAACTTGGAGTGCGGTGTGATCACCGAGTAACGAGCTCGAGGAGGAGCTTTTCTCCTTAGTTACTAATTTCCTTATGGACGAGGACTGAACTCGGGGAGGGTCTTCTTCACGGGCGAGGATAACGGAGGGGGGTTTCTCTGGCGAGAATAATTTACTTAAAGTTTGGTGTGGCCACCGAATAACGGGCTCGAGGGGGAGCCTTTTCCTTCTTCTTCTTAATTCCTCAAGGACGAGGAATACCCCTGGTGTTTAAGGTGCACCAGGATATGAGGAGTCTCTCTGGCGAGAGTAAGTCGAACTTACCAAAGTTCACTTATCGTTTGGTTTGATAACCAGGGACTTTAGCTCGAGGATGAGCTTCTTCTTAGCCCCTTAAGGTAGGTAGCCCTGCCTCTCTTGCAGGGTACTTCTTGGTCTGGCGACACAAGTAAACTATCTCTCCAGTCTCGGTAGCTCGGTTTTGAATCCGAGGACTTCGTCACCTAGAGACTAACGTATACTACCTCGATTTTCCTCAGAGTTCCTCATTTATACCTCGCACCCCCACTGGGGGGAGTGGTAAGGGGGGGAGGGGCTTGAGGACGGCCTCAGGAGAGCTCTTTTTCCAAACGGTCTTTTCCACGAAGTCAAACATCGGCTCCTCGTTAGCCATCGAGATTGGGAGAAACCCGTCTCCAATTTCTTGTTCGACGTGAAACTGGATCTCACTCTCCTGGGGGAGATCTTACCTTTTTGACCTTTAGGGTCTTTCATGGCATTGGGTTGTGCCACACTGTGGTTAAACACTGACCCGCCGATGCCTGGGGCATATGTCCTTGCGGTAACCACCGCCTTGGGACTGCATCACGAGTGAACGGGGGGGAGGGAAGTGACCATTCCCTTACAACTCCCAAAATAAACTTATATTTTAACTTTAACCATTGAATACACAACATCTAAACATTAACTACTGCAATACTATGAATTTTATCAGAAACAAGAATTAATTAAATTAGTTTACCTCTCAAAAATTGGTTAATTTCTTTAGACACCACACTAATATAAGATTTAGGCTTACGGACTCTACTGGAAGTTAAAGGGCCTCAGAAATGTCATTGACTCACGACGCGTGCCGTCTTGCCAGATTTAGCTGGGCGAAATCACACGGTTGTTTTGGCGAGGGTGGCAGCTGGGGGGCCCACACGTTCTTTCGGGGGTAAGGGGTTCTTTAAGGACGAGAACAAATACGGTGCTTTATGCAACACCTAGGCAGTCGTGGTCTCTCTGGCGAGAGTGAGTCGAACTTGGTTCTTAAATCAAGTTAACTTGGAGTGCGGTGTGACCACCGAGTAACGAGCTCGAGGGGGAGCTTTTCTCCTTCGTTACGTTTTTGTTTATGGACGAGGACTGACCTCGGGGAGGGTCTTCTTCAAGGGCGACGATCGATGAAAGGGGGCTTCTCTGACGGAATAAGTTACTTAAAGTTCAATTTGGTAACCGGGAACTAGCTCGAGGATGAACTTTTCCTTAGTTCCAGTCTTCCTCAAGGGCGAGTATAACGGAGGGAGATTTCTTTGACGAGAATAAGTTTAACTTGGTTCCTTACCAAGTTAAATTAGCAGTACCGTGCGGCCACCGAGTAACGGGCTCGAGGGGGAGCCTTTTCCAACTTTTTTTTTAATTCCTCAAGGACGAGGAATACCCCTGGTGTTTAAATGCATATTGAGGATACCCTCTGGCGAGAGTAAATGAACTACAGTTATCTCGTTTGGTTTTGATAACCGGGGACTAGCTCGAGGATGAACTTCTTCTTAGCCCCTTAAGGTAGGTAGCCCTGCCTCTCTTGCAGGGTACTTCTTGGTCTGGCGACCCAAGTACTCTACCTCTCCAGTCTCAGTAGTTCGGTTTGATCCGAAGACTTTGTCACCTAGAGACTGACGTATACTACCCCGATTTTCCTCAGAGTTCCTCATTTTTACTTCGTCACCCCACTACGGGAGTGGTAAGGGGGGGCAGGGCTTGAGGACGGCCCCAGGAGAGTTGTTTTTTCCAAACAGTTTTTCCCACGAGTCAAACATCAGATCTTCGTTAGCCTTCGAGATTGGGAGAAACACGTCTCCAATTCTTATTTGACGTGAAAACTGGATTTCACTCTCCTGGGGGAGATCTTAAATTTTGACCTTTAGGCCTTTCATGGCACCGAGTTGAGTGACACTGTGGTCACGCTCTTGGCCCACCGATGCCTGGGGCGGATGCCTTTGTGGTAACCGCCTTGTGACTGCACCAAGAGTGAACGGGGTGGGGAGGAGGAAAAGTGACGATTCCCCTATACACCTCCCATCGAATAACTTAATGGGCGGGGGGGGGGCTCCGGGAACTCAAAACAACTCCTTAACCTAGTCGAGATTAGCAAAGTTGTATTTCTATGATCCCTCTCTTACATTAAGTTTCCTCACACATGAGCGCCCTCGCGCGCGTTTACACAAGCATGTGTCGAACCTAGACCTACTCGCAATACAATTTTACATAAATTAAAAAACCTTAATTCGTCATTACCCAAAATAAATAAAACAAAACAAGCTACTTCCTTACATTTCTAATTTTTGAGAACTTAAATCTTACCGATAAATTTTAACGCGTACACAAATGAAAACATGGTTTCACGGTCATTAGGTACTGAAATACCCCACAATGCATTTCGTCTCAGCCTATAGAGCAGCTGTCCTTTATCGGCTCCTTTGATGTAGCTAATACTAAAATGGTGCCCTAATACCAAATACTTTACCGTGCCTGAGTCGGCCGGTTCGGGTAATGAGTCTACCCCAGTAAGTAACTAAATGGTAGCGGTATTTCAACCTACTCGGACTTACCCATATTATGGTACTTGACTACCTTTAAATTGAACATTAAGGCTAGAGCGGCCTGTTGCAGCGGGGCAAATTGATGGGAGCGTAGGTCCCATAGCCCTTCTTTAACCAGGTACACGGGAAGATCGTGTTTGGGTTCGATCTTTGAGTATCGGAAAAACTTTTCCCTGCGAGGTCGTTAATGGGCGTGGCGCTCACTACGACTTGGCGATTTAGCGGTAACTCCGTGAACATTCCGTTCGGGGAGGAGACTACTAGTGGTAGGGGATACTCATCCGCGTCTACCATTTGATTAGTCTTACCTGGGTTTATCGCAATAGCACCTCTTTCCTCCTTCCTTGTCAACTCATTTGACTCACTTCTCTTACTAGGTAGTTCCTCAGGTACACCTGCTCGTACCTCTACCCTACCTTCTACTTCTTCCCTGATAACCCCATTTGGCTGGGTTCTCCTCGTAGGTTCTTCCTTAGGTACACATGCTGGTACCTAATCCCTACTTTCTACTTCTTCCATCATTACCCCATTTGGCTGGGTTTCCCTCGATGGTCCTTTCTTAGGTCCAGGCCGGGCTACAACTTCCTCGGCCTCTATGAGATTCTCGATAGGTGCTCTTTCGAGTGCGAGCAATCTTTCCTTTTCTTCTCTCTCTTCTCTTTTAGCTTGAACACGTTCTTTTTCCCTCTTCATTCTCCTTTCCTCCGCCTCTTTTTCTGCTTTCGCTATTTAATTTTCCCGTCGGGTTCTTCTTTCTTCATCTTCCAAGTTTATCTTTATTTTTCTTTCATCATCTTCTCGTTTTATCTTTATTCTCCTTTCCTTATCTTTCATTTCTATCCTTATTCCGACTTATTGTGCTTCTCTTTTCAACTGTTTTATTCTTTCGTTTGTCTTACTTCCTCTTGAGAATCTTCTTTCCTCTATTTCTATTTTCCGCTGTGTTCGGGCTTGTTCCCTTTTTCGGTTCATCCATATTTCCATTGCTTCCCGTTTTCTTTTATCCTCTTTTTTTATATTTTCCCTCTTTCTATCAAACTCTATTATTTTTTCTTCTTCTTCTCTTTGTATTCTCAATTCTTCAAGGATGTAGGCATCCATATCCTCGCCTTCAAATCCCAGAATTTGGGCTTGTATGCTGAATCTTTCGACTGGATCCATTTTGTGTTGGTCCGTTGAATTTTCCTTCCTGTACTCTCAGGTAATTATGCCATTACTCACCAGGTAGTGCTAAGCATAACTTACCCTTAATCCCACTACTATGCTGATTGAAATACCCTTCCGACAACAAATTTACCACTTGGCCTACCAATTACCTTCAGATTGTCACCACCCCTAACTCTACCAATTTTCCTCTCGTCAATTATTCTCTTACTCCTGATATTCCTTTACGTGTTGGCTCTTCGTTAATTAGACACTGCTGTGTTCTTTCTAATAACAACTTACAAACCTGACAATACTTTTATTTGTGTCGTAGAATTCCCCCCCTTTTTGTTCTTTTCTAAGGGTGCTAAGAGGGTCTAATATATATTGATATCTGAATATCTTAACGAACAGAGCCGATCCGATACACGTAAGGATATAAGAGAAACGCCAAATACTCCCAAAATGAACTTATATTTTAACTTTAACCATTGAATACACAACATCTAAACATTAACTACTGCAATACTCTGAATTTTATCAGAAACAAGAATTAATTAAATTAGTTTACCCCTCAAAAATTGGTTAATTTCTTTAGACACAACAATAATATAAGATTTAGGCTTACGGACTCTACTGGAATTTAAAGGGCCTCAGAAATGTTATTGACTCACGACGCGTGCCGTCTTGCCAGATGTAGCTGGGAGAAATCACACGGTGGTTTTGGCGAGAGGGGCAGCTGGGGGGTCCACACGTTCTTTCGGGGGTAAGGGGTTCTTCAAGGACGAGAACAAATGCGGTGCTTTATGCAACACCTAGGCAGTCGTGGTCTCTCTGGCGAGAGTGAGTCAAACTTGGTTCTTAAATCAAGTTAACTTGGAGTGCGGTGTGACCACCGAGTAACGAGCTCGAGGGGGAGCTTTTCTCCTTCGTTACGTTTTTGTTTATGGACGAGGACTGAACTCGGGGAGGGTCTTCTTCAAGGGCGACGATCGATGAGGGCGGTTTCTCTGACGAGAATAAGTTACTTAAAGTTCGGTTTGGTAACCGGACACTAGCTCGAGGATGAACTTTTTCTTAGTTCCAGTCTTCCTCAAGGGCGAGTATAACGGAGGGGGATTTCTCTGACGAGAATAAGTTTAACCTGGTTCCTTACCAAGTTAACTTAGCAGTACCATGTAGCCACCGAGTAACGGGCTCGAGGGGGAGCCTTTTCCTTCTTCTTTTCTTAATTCCTCAAGGACGAGGAATACCTCTGGTGTTTAAATGCACCAGGATATGAGGAGACCCTCTGGCGAGAGTAAGTTGAACTTAACAAAGTTAACTTATCCTTTACCTTTGATAACCCGGGACTAGCTCGAGGATAAACTTCTTCTTAGCCCCTTAAGGTAGGTAACCCTGCCTCTCTTGCAGGGTACTTCTTGGTCTGGCGACCCAAGTACTCTACCTCTCCAGTCTCGGTAGTTCGGTTTGATCCGAAGACTTCGTCACCTAGAGACTGACGTATACTACCCTGATTTTCCTCAGAGTTCCTCATTTATACCTCGTTACCCCACTAGGGGAAGGGTAAGAGGGGAAGGGGCTTGAGGACGGTCCAAGGTGAGTTCTTTTTCCAAACAGTTTTTCCCACGAAGTCAAACATCGGCTCCTCGGCAGCCTTCGAGATTGGGAGAAACACGTCTTTAATTTCTTATTTGACGTGAAACTGGATCTTACTCTCCTGGAAGAGATCTTAAATTTTGACCTTTAGGTCTTTCATGGCACCGAGTTGAGCGACGCTGTGGTCACGCTCTTGGCCCACCGATGCCTGGGGGGATGCCTTTGCGGTAACCGCCTTGTGACTGCACCAAGAGTGCAGGGAAGGGAAAGTGACGATTCCCCTACACGGGGATACAAAGGAAGATGCTTCTTTTAAATTTCAGATGCCACTATATCAATTCCATTACAGAGTGAAATTTAAGAACAAAAGAAAGAAAGTCCCTACAATGAACTGCGGTGGTTTTTGATAAGGTGATAAATGGTTATTGCAGTGATGGGTTACTATGGCTCAAATCACGTACAAGTGCCTTTGAATGGCTAAATGAGGCTTCTGGCAATAGATGGTGCCACCCAGCGCCAAATCCAATGGCAGATTTGAAATCTTCATGGTGAATATCCATATCCTCCATGTTGATACGGGGCATTTCATGGCTCTAAATGGGTACAATTGAACTTTACTCCTTGTTTAATAAAATGCCACGCCTAGAGCTGGCGCTTCACCAAAAGTGAAGCGCCAGCTCTATTGGTCCTTCAAAGTATTCTCTTATTTACCATGAATATTGAAAATAATTTTCATGAAATTTGTCCTTGTAGTGTCTAAGTTTCAATTTATAGAACAACAAATAACAAAAAGATAAGCTCACCGATAAAGGATTAGTCACTTGTAACCATAGTAAGGACCTCTTGCACGCTATTTTGCTCTATATGTTCATGCCATGGAATTTCCTGTGTAATTTTCTTTCTGAACTGGGTGGTGAAGGGCCAGAATTGACGTTTTGTAGCAATTCCTGCCTGGAAGCAAATCGATTTGCAATTACAAGCTTGGAGATTCTAGGACAGTCTCTGTCTGTCAACACCTTCTTCCATCCGCAATTCTGGCGAGAGTTTTTTTCATTTTGGGAGTTCTGCCATTGCTTGTAAATCCGAATGACCGTACTTGTTGAAACACTGCCAAATTCTACCATTTCCTTCATATGATGACCTTTGTGCGGCCAAATGTATTCACACCTTCTTGAAATTCCATGACGTCACTTTTCTGGCCCATTTTAAGTATAACTGATTTGCTATCTAAAGATCTTCACGTCGTCCGCAACACTAATAAACCCAAACTATCGTTTCGATGTAAACTAAGCTAAGCGTATAGGCTGCCTATAATTTTTACATGCTTCAGATGTTAAATTAAGTTGTTTTTTCCTAGGTGACTAATATTTTGTCCAGTGACCTTATGAGGAAATTAGTACGTATTGGAAAAAATGATCTACCTAAATCTCTTGGAATAACCTTCCCATGTGAAATATACAATGCTACTGATGATTGTACTTTATGTACATACGATGTTTCCTTTTACAATTTTCCAGCCTGAAGGAATTTTTCTCGCCCCCTAAACATGTATGGAAAGGATATTTACATAAGTCTGAACTTGGAAGTTTTTTATATATTAAACTAAGCCTGTACGCCGCCTTCAAAAATTGATCTATTACCATTTCTGAAAAAAACTATTACTTTATTTTATCCTTTGTTATATTTGATATTTACTTTCTCTACCAAATATTGAATTTTAGATCGTGTATGTGTAATATTAATATTTCTTTCATTACAGTGAGAAGAGGAACAAAGCAACGGGAGTGATCACAAGTAGACTGTACTTAGTAAGAGCTTCGACAAGGGATTCAGGTATATACATTTGTTGGTATGGCAACCTCTCATCAGCTGTGGTCACCGTTCACGTAATTGTAGGTAGGTTGAAGTTGATTTCCTGGGGCATAGCAGGATACCCTTGAATATCATTACTACAGTGAGTGACCCATTGGGGGCTCGGGTATAGGCACTGCATAACTGCAGCACCCCCCTATTTCCACTTGATATTATCAATAACATTCAATATATAATGGTTCCTTTATTTCTTTATTTCTTTCTTTATACTTCTCCACTATATATTCTTTGAACTTAATGTCAGTAGCCATCCCCTAGTTTATAAAAAAAAATACAAAATCCTTGTATAAAACTGTGTGTTTCACAGTTCCAGCGACGCGATGGTGGATGTTGTGCGCATGCTCACATGTTTGAGATAGGAAGCTGCATGCTAGGAAGAGATCACTGTGGCTCGCGCAGTACCTAAGCTGGTGTGCTCGTGGAAGGTAGTGTTTCTTTTAACTGCGTGTGTTCTTCTTAAAAACGTGTTTATATTCTTGAATGTGATAAAGTGTAGAATTTTATTCCTATTTTTTTCGGTTCTTTAATCAATTAATTGAGCTTCTGAAATTTATCTTGGAAAATAATCTAGATGATATTCTTAGTAAAATTACGAAACCGATTAAATTCCTATTGACAATTTACATGACTACTTTAGAGGTACAGCACTGCTTTTCAACACTAAACAGAATAAAATCTTTTCTAATCAGCACTTCAATTCTGAAAGACTAAATGCATTTGCAGTGCTTTCAATGGAGAAAAAACTTCGCAGTAGTCATCCAGAGATCAAGAAGAAAATAATAAATCCTTTCGCGCTAATTAAAACAAGAAGAATGGATTTCGTTTTAAATGAATAGATCAAGCTTGAACTGTAACAATTAAGTAAAAAATGTTTGATTTTGTTCTGTTTAGGATTTTATCAAGTTTATCTATAATTTTTTTCTATATGTTTCTTTCTTTTGATACAATATTAAAACAATGTTTAAAAATTTTATAATGCAGCACCCCCACTAATTTTAGCTACGAACTACCAGTGCTGAGTAAACCTACATTTCATACAGTAACAGGAAAATAGGATATGAAATAAACTGTGGATAGAATTAGCATTGTGACGAAGATGAAATATATCAGATATTAAAGAGAATAATTTGAAAAACTAATTTGATAGATACCGTTTGGCTTGTGGCCAAAAAATAGGTGTCCTTTATCTATTCCTAAGCTTTTAAAGGTACCTAACCAAAGCAATATTAGCCACCGTCTCTAGTTTTATCTTGGGTTTTTTCTAAGGTGAATTCAAACCTTTTCTTAGGTTTCGGATATAATCGCTTATTTAACAAAATACTAATTGGTTTTATATACATTTAATCTTAGATTTAGGCTTTCTCTTCATTACCTTTAAATATTGAAAAGAAATTTAGAACTTTGAGTCATTAATAATTTAGATATGAGGTAGGTAAATTTAAAAAGTGAAAGTAAAATCAGTAAAGAAATCATATGAAAATGATCATATTTCTTGTACCTAGGAAATAAATCTCCACTCCCTATGACAAAGGTAACTCTATTTCAAGGACATTTAAGACATGTCCTTCAAATCTCCTAAGATAATAGCCTCATACCTCATTTTTTTTTTATTTCAAATAAATTTTTATTGAACTTAGCTGTGTGATTTTATGAGTTATGTTCCTGCAAGAAGACGCTAATAGTGTAAAAGTGTTTGCACCATGAGATGCACCTACCCAGTATAAATTGCTGCATATTCTTAGTAACTCATCCTAGTAGGAAATACTATCTCTGCACCAAGAGTATTCATTGATAATGCAGCTCAATTTATCACCAATCCAACTCCAGGCATCATAATCGGAAGTAAACTCAAAAGCCAGAGGGAAGTAATGTAAAAATGATGGATCCATAAATATCACATTCATCCACTGGTCCATGTCCAAGTTCTATACATCAAATTTTACGGACCTCTATTTTTATTTGCGACCTATTCGTAATGCCTGTTAAGATATTGTCAGAGATTACAGAGAGAAAGAGGGTGATACAAGAGACAACAGACACCTGTGCGACTCTTTTTGTTTGCCCTAATGGAGATGCAAAATGATAAGACGGCGTGAGACGCGGGAATGACCTGAAAGGCTGCCTTCACAGAAAGCTGCGAAAAGTCTGAGAGTCCAGAATGTCTCATCTGAAGTCGGACAAAGTTCGCCTCGTCGGCTTAAGAACCTTCTCGCGATTGCGCTAAAAGGCCGAGTCTATTCTCGTTTAGTGATGCGTCTGACCCTACAACCCTTCCCTTCGTCCGGAGGGGGAAACCCCTATTCGATCCCTATAAGTCCTCCGAGCCAGAGTTGTAAGGCAGTATCCACCATCCTCCCTGCCCCGTCAGGATCAGCCGTTCTCCCTTCCTCGTCAGTATCCTATGTCTGCTCTCGTTGGACTTAGCACAGTTCTCGCATAATCCCCTCAAACTCTCGGTATTCTCGTATATTTACTTAAGTCTACCTCGACTATCTTCCCCCGCTCCTCGAATCGTGTTATTCGAAATAAAGATTTATATTCCCCATCCCCCCGAAATAGTCACTATCCAGAGAGTATTGTTTGAACTTTGCGCCAAGGCAAGGATTAGTCTCTCTGACCAAATCATCGAGGTAACAGTAACGCGCAACTCTCCTGAGCATGTGATCTATCTGCCCCACCCCCAGTATATGCCTCATCGTCGGTTTCGTCTATGCTTAAGGTCATTCGAGCGTCTCTCGTTTCATATTGTCCGTTTGTTTGTACGGTGACTACCCTCCCTAAATCTCCTTCGCCCCTTTAGCCGCTGAGATCCATGTAAATCTAGTCTGTGTATAGCTCATATTAAAACTTCTTTTAACCTTGTAAAAAATATTGATTAACATATTAGTAAAGTTATTTTTGTACCTGTTTTTCTGTTATTTCGGAACTCCAAGATAGTAAACTATTGGTCAAACCACTCTCAATTAAATTGCACTCTGCTTATATTATAAACTTCCTACGCACTCATAAAGCAAAAAGGGTGAACTTGACCCTATTCTAAATCTATATTAAACTGGTATAAAGTGTGTTGGGTTAACCTAAGACATCTATATTAATCTGGTTTAAGATGTGCGGGTTTAACCTACGACAGATATCAGTCACCTTTCAATGATATGCCATTCATAATACATAGATTATCATGAAAATTCTTCACAATTTGAAAAATAATAAAACTATTTTCGACAAATACAAATATTTTTATATTTTTTAACACTTTTTCCTATTTTATTTCTCTATGAAAATAAGGAAAAATTCTTTGTATACAAAGAATTGCAATGCAAATTTCTTTTACTCAAATAACAACTCTTCCTTAGCAGTACCAAATGTGGAGTACTGCGGCCTAGTTAGCAGATCACTTTTCTGTTTAAAAAGATTTATTTATTTACGGCATAGGGTTAGCTAAATCTAGTTGATAGGCTAACAAGGATGGTCTAATCCTCATTTGGCTTTCATTAGATAGAAGTTCTTTTCTAATGAATATATTTTGTCCAATAATTTATATTTACTCAAAGAATTTTGAATTTTTTTAAACCAATAAAATTGGAAGGGGTACTGAATTTCCGGATGACATTATAATTACAAGGTTCGCTGCTGAGATTCTTCTTTGTCTTTCATTACCTTTAAGTATCTTGTTTTCTCTGATTCTTATAAGTAGTCATGATATTGAAATAGTTACATACTGTGGAAACAAAAATATTTGAGATGTTTTTCTTAACCACGATCTAGGCATTCATTAATGGTGACAAAATATGATTCCTTCTGTGAAATGTATTTCGAAGACTTATAAACTAGCATTAAATCAGAAAAAAATGTCACCAGTTTAAATTATAATTTAATATTTTTTTCATTAATCAGAAAATTTATCTAATATTGATGTCATTAATAAAACCAATAGGAATTCTTAGAGTGATTCCATTATTTGCAAAGCCCTCTACTCTCTTCTTTCCTAATGGTTTTCAAGTAAATGGTCTTTATCTAAAGCTTGACCGGAGAATATCTTGATAGAATGCCTCTTTATCAATCGCTGTCGCATGAAAGAGTAGCTTAGCTATATCTTCATAATGAGCTGGCATTTTTTACATTTATTTTAATAAAGATCGCAAATTAGGAGTAAATTTCAAATCTTTAATTACTCGATTCTTAATAAAATAAAGTTCGAATTAAATGATAATTACATCGAAAATTAGATAGTATTAGGGGATTTGGAAAGTAGGTACATTTACTTTATCATCTATGTTATTTGGTTGTTTGTCATTTTAATCTAAAGCAGCCATCTTTCCATGGAAAATAAAGGTTTCAAAATCAACATTATCATCATTGGCAATTATATGAGTATAAGGGATTAGTTGTTTTGAAGAGTCAATGAAAATGATTTGTTGACTGTAACTTCATGCAGTGAAGGCTAGCATATACCGGCTGACGTTTCCCCTCCCCGTTACACATTTCATTTAGAGAATTTTAACTTACCAATATGGCCTGGTTCTAGAAGCCATAAAATATTGGATGGTGATTTCATGAAAGCACCAGAGATTGTCACACAAACGTAATATCTCATGTTTAACTGTCCAAGAACTTTACTGCATACATAAGTTAATTAATATATATTTTTATCTAGTAAAAGAATAATTAGAGCGAAAGTGCATAGCTTTTGTAAAAGAAAACTCTTTAGCATAATCGCAGCAAAAAAAATGAGCAAATCATATGATTGTTCTGTTTTGTATTCTTTCAGATCCCGCATAATGCAACCGATTTAATCCTTAGGGAATATCACTTTTTATCAGAATATTTCATAAATGTTAGACTATTTAGGAAACATTTAAAAATGTCTCTCAAAGTGTTCATGACGCAAAAAGCTCGTTTTAAAATGGGAAAAAATCATTTGAAACATGTGATTACCTTGCTATCACATTAATATATTTGATTTAAAAAAACGCATTCTATTGAAATTATGTTATAGATTCCCTCAATGCATTTTCTAATATGTAATTATATGATATTTTATGTATAAAACTATAAATATTATTACTTAAATCTTTTAAAATAAAATGATCTGAAAAAAGAGCAAGTAGGATAATATATCCTAAATATAATTTTAACTCAGATTTTGGGGTCAGTACATAACAGAATAAATTTGAACTTCTTATCTCCTCTGCATTCTGAAATACTGGAAACTAAATGAAACAAAACTATAGGAATAAATTTATGATCGAAAAGGTAAGGAGAACCATAACATGTTCAGTAAACTTCTCTACTAGTTACGTTGATATCTATAATACACATGTGTAATGCGAAAAGTTGGTTATTTTCTTATTACTTGCCTTCTTCATTTATACAAAGATTGCAGGCCAATATAATCAAGTTTATTAGTTGTCCTCTTCAAAGTACATAACGTCCTACTAATATAAAGTTCTAGAATTTTGTCGAGATGTTAATTTAGTTAGCATCTCGCACGGCCAGCAATCGCTGGTGACCCATCTCTCTACATATTTACTTTAGCTGCAAGCCACCTGACTTGAGGCAACAGGGAAGAAATCGAACCTCATTAATCTAACTCTGCATTTTTTTAAATTTAAAGGATTAAATTTAATAGTAGGGAATGCCATTTTCTACTTGGAACCAAAATAAAAAATTAACTACAAAATTTTTGTCAGCTTAAATTGTGGTTAATCAAGTTTCATTACTTTCCATTATTTGAAATTATGAGGTGGTTTCAGCAAAAAAATGGAGGTCCCCCCACACCCTGTGCTTGCGCAGGGAACCCTCCATATCTCTTCAACCAGGGAGGAGGCTTACTCCTCTCCTACGCCTACGGGTGAAGGAAACTCCCCCTCACCCGCTTCTCTGAAGGTGCTTCCAGGCACCTCCCTTTTACCAGCGGTAGTCTTCTCTGTTCTTTCCAAGGGGACCGCCAAGAAAGACAGCAGGCAGCCCTTAGCCAGCCGCTCCACATCATAGCGGCTCAGTAGGGCAAACCCCCTTAAAGAAAAGAAAGATGCTAGGACCCTTCAGGCGCTTCCCTTAAAAGACCTGATGGCAAGAATATTGAACCTTGCCGGGATCAAGGCCCATGCCTCTCCACACAAGACTGGTGACGATACTGCCAACAGGACCTACGATGTCTTGGCAGGGGATGGCCAACTGGAGGCTTCCCTGAGATAGCCATGGTCCTTGAGGAAACCTAGCCTCAGAAGGTAGGGCCTATTATGGGGGGAATCCGGGCCCGGTGCCAAGCACCGAACCCGAATCCGCCCCTATGCAGGGTCCTTCTCAAACGGCTGTGGTTTCCGAAGCAGTACAAGGAGGGGAGGGATCTCCTCCGACCGGCGCCCCCACGACTACCAGGACCTTTTCCATTTCGCAGAATGACCTAGCTGAGGACACTCCATCTGGTCTGGGCTCTCCTTCCAGGTGAGAAGCGGGTTCATTCCCCGCCCTCTTCCCTAAAAAAAGAATAAGAAAAAGACTAAAAAGACAAAAAAGACTCGGGGCTCCTCTTCATCCGCGGGGACTACGGGGACGGATGGGTGACCTGCCACTTTGGCAAGCGACCAAGTAAAGATCGGAAGACCCAGCCCCTCTTCCCCCTCGGGTACGGAGCTCCTGACCATGACAAAGAACAAAAGTGCACAGGGCAGAGCCTCGATGACATCGGTACCCCTCATTCAGAGGTTATCTGGCGTTTTCGAGCCAGCTGGCTTCAAACGCTTCCTTGCTATTGATGGCACCATGTTGTCCAAGGGCAACATGATCCATCAGAGAAGAGGATTAGCTAGTGAAATTGGTTGAGAGCCGAAGGTGACCTGTTGCTCGGAAGGAAGAATTCTGGCGAATGCGTCGAATCCCGCCGAGGCGGCCAAGTTAAGTGCTTTTCGGACACTTCCTGGCACCCGCGTGAGTGTGACGCCGCACTCTACCATGAATTTTGTGAAAGGAGTACTTTATGCGTTGGAACTCGTTGACTACTCGATTGAGGACAACACGCTAGAGCTGGCCGACCATGGGGAGGTCAAGGTTGAACGTGTGATAAGAAAACAGGGAGTGGCCTCGAGACCCACCCCTACACTCTTCCTCACGTTTGACTGTGACAAGCTCTCTGAGTCGTGCGTGCCGGTTGGTACCGCCCCTGCGTGAAGGCATTCGTGCCACTGCCGCGGCGGTGCTATTACTGTCACCGCTTTGGCCATACGAATCGCTCATGTAGACGTGGTAAGTCGGGGTCACCCGAAGTCTGCGTAAATTGCTCCAAGGCCGCACACGATAAGAAACAAAATGTGTGTGGCCAAGTGTGTCAATTGCAGAGAGCCTTACCCTGCTCCTTAGAAGCAATGTGGTGCATATCTCCTTGAGAAAGAAATCATAGCCATTTAGGCCCAGGATCGACTCTCATTCCGCGAAGCTAAGGACTTGGTCCTGGCGCGTCCGGCTCTGCCTGGGACGTCATATGCCTCAATTTTAGAAAGGCAACCTCTGGCTCTAGGTCATCCAGGCCAACGAGCACGTCTGTTTCCAAGCCCATTTGGAGCCCTTCTGCGGGCTCTACCCAACCCGGGCGCTCCCCTGGTAAAGCTGTCGGCAAAAAGGGTTTATACCCAGCCACGGCTAAAATTAGGGCTCACCCCTCTTCCCCCAGCGTAATCGTTTCCCCTATGGCAAAACGGCCAGCGCGCCTCCACCGAGTCGTTAGACTTACAAGAGGCAACACCCCTGAAGATGGACGCTAGGCCATCTTTCGAGGTTCCTAAAGCTGCCCCCCCCAAAGGAGAACAGGCACAAAGGAGCTTCGGCTCCTCCGCCAAACGCCCTGAGGTGGAACGAGTGGCTTGGAGACGGTGTTTCTTTGAAAAGAGGGCCCCCTGCCTCCAAATCGGCAAAGCCAATCTAAAGTTTTGAGGCGGAGGTAGGAAAAGACTTGCTTGGCAAGCCCAACCTCCCTCATTAAGTCTTCGAAGGTGACAGCGCCTTCAGCGCTTTGTCTGGCCAACAGGTCCCGGAATTCTGCCCCCTGGAAGCGTACGGCCATACCCGTTGGGGGCTTCAGTTCAAGGAGCGCCCCCGCTTCTCCTCCGAGCTAGGCCTGGAAGGCATATTCCTCCAATGGAATTGCCGTGGACTCCGGGCCAACTGGGAGGAGCTGCGAAGACTCGTCTCGTCCCGTTCCCCGTTAGCTATCTTTTTGCAGGAGACCATGCTAGGCGCGTGCCCCATTTCTTTCCTCCCTGGGTATAAGGGTCTTGCGACCCCACCACCGAGAAAATGGCTGGGCTGGTGAATGCGTGGTTTACACCCGGCATGATGTCTCCGTTCTTCCTTTCTCTTTAGGTCCTCCCTTTACGTCAGTGGCTGTGCAGCTGCACCTGGATAAAAGGTATACTATCATTTCTGCGTACATTCTACCGTCAGCTGACTTCGACGCGGGGGACTTACGCCACGTCGTGGCACGGTTGCCAAGACCCTATCTCTTGCTTGGAGATCTGAACGGCAGGCATCCTCTCTGGGGAGATTACTCCATTAAATACAGGGGCCAAGTCCTTGCCGATCTGATCGAAGAGCTTGAGATGGGTGTCCTAAACGTGGATGAGTTTACACATCACTGTCCGAGAACCGCTTTATTTTCTTGCCTTGATCTATCTCTGTGCTCTTCGGACGCACATCCTGATTTTGATTGGGGGGTGGTCGATGACAAGCAAGGTAGTGATCACTTTCCCATTCAAATATCCTTTTTAGGGCAACTGGCGCCTGAGAGACCACATCGGTGGTGCTTCGCGCGGGTGCGGTGGCCTGCATTTCACGAAATGACTGAATTGTCTTTCTCACTCGAGGAGTTTAGGTCAGTAGATGAGGCCGTTGAGTTCTTCTCCGGCAACCTCATCGCCGTGGGCCTAACTAATATTCTTAGGACGTCTGGCGGTTTTGCACGCCGACCACTCCCATGTTCGTCAGCCGAGTGTGAGACGGCCCTCAAACAGAAGCGTTATGCCTACATGCGCTATAAGTGCCGCCCAAACGATTTCACTGTCGCTGAATTTCGTCGGGCTAGGGCTAGGTTCCGGTATATTTCGAAGCACGCCCGCTGCTCTTCTAGGCGGGCATACGTGACTTTACTTAACGGGAAGACCCCTTTAGCTGAGGGGTGGAAGCGAGTCAAAAGGATTCGGGGCAAGTTCTCGCAGGACCCCCCCTCCCGTTCTCCAGGAAAATGAAACAGCAATCACGGACCCCGCGTCCGTGGCGGAATCCTTAGCGACCGCTTTTTCCGCATTCTCTAGCCGTGATGCTGCTCAGCCAGCATTCAATGCACGTCGTGATTTTCCGGAAGGCCGCCGGCTGGACTTTACCTCCAAAGGCGGAAAACCCTTCAACGACAAGTTTACTGTGAGTGAGTTGCGTTCCGCGCGGACACCGCCCATGGTCCGGACAATTTCGCGTACACCATGCTTCGACACCTGAGAGCGAGGCATCGCCTTTCTGTTAGATTCGTTCAACAGGATCTGAGTGGAAGGTCTTCTCCTAGACTCCTGGCGAATCGCTACTGTGCTCGCCTTTCGCAAGCCGGGGAGAGATCACTCTACTCCGATCGGTTTCCGCCCAATCTCTCTAACCTCTTGCGTGTGCAATCTGATATAGAAATTGATAAATGTTAGATTAGTCTTTTTCATGGACAGTGGAGGCTATCTGTCTTCTGCACAGGGCAGCTTCTGCAAGTTTCACTTCACGTCGGATCCTCTGCTCCAACTGGAAAATGCGGTCTGCGAGACTGTCCTTCAAAGACAGCACTACCCCACGGCGTTTTCGATCTGGAGAAGGCCTATGATACCGCATAGCGATACGGTATCATGGAGTGTCTCCACACGATGGGGGCGAGCGGACGCCTCCCAATGTTTATATCTGAATTTTTGCGAGATGTTTGATTCCGCGTAGGGGTAGGGGGATCCCTCTCCAGACCAAAGAAGCAGGAAGAGGGTGTACCGCAGGGAAGTGTCCTCAGTGGCACACTCTTTGCCATGAGCATCAACGGCATCACCTCGGTGCTGCCGGAGGATGTTCTTGCTACGCTCTACGTGGACGACCTTTCGATCTCTTTTGGCGCGGCCCATATGACAACTCTGGAGCGTCAACTCCAACAGGCATTGAACCGCGTCTCTCGCTATGCCGATGCGCACAGGTTTCGGTTTTCTTTGGATAGGACTAAGGTGGTGCACTTCCGCCGCCATCCACGGCCCCACGCTGACACAGATTTGTTTCTTAATGGGGTGCGCCTGGATGTGGTAGAATCGCAACGTTTCCTTGGTCTTGTATTCGACCTGGGAGGCTCATATTCGCAGCCTTAGGGTCTCTTGTACCCGCGCCATGGATATTTACCGTTCCATGACGTTCAGCGCTTGGGGCGCTGATAGGGCTACTGCCTTACTTTTTTATCGTTCTTTTGTTCGTTCGAAGCTCGACTGCGGATGCGAGTTTTATGCATCCGCAGCCGAGCGTTTATTGCGGAAGGTGGATTCGATCCACCACACCGGCCTTCGCCTTGCGACCGATGCCTTCCGCTCTTTCCCCATTGATAGCCTGTTGGTCGTTGCTGTGGAGATGCCACTCGCTCTGCGCCGCGTGCAGTGCATTATTCGCCTGTACGCGCTAGACGGCGCATTTCTCAGTCGATAAAAGCTCTTACTGCATCGGCAGCTGATCTTGACCGTGTATATGCCGCGGAGCGACGCCAGTCATACCCTAAGCCCTTTAGGTTAAGGGCCAGGAAACTCCATCAAGAGCTAAGTATAGCTCACTGGCCGGTAACGGCCCTGGTTCTGCCCAGAACGCCACCCTGAAGGGTACCACATTTGGCTATTAGTCGCCACGCCTGTGCTCCCAAAGCTTGTACAGCGCCGGGAGTATTGCGTTCGACCTTTTTGGAGCACACCTCGTATCACGCTGGAACCATGCCAGTGTATAGGGATGGCTTCAAGTCCAAAGCGGGGGTCGGCTTCCCTGCCCTATCCTCTCTGTTTGAAGTCAAGGGGACTTTGCCAGGCACTGCGTCTGTCTTCACGGCCAAGCTGGTGGCAATACACCACTCGGTACGGGAGATTACTTGACGTGCTCGGTTCGGAGACCGGATTGTGATGATCTATAGCGACTCACAAAGCGCCCTGAGTGCTCTTAGGGCATTGGAATCTCCGCATCAGCTCGTTCGCGATATCCTTGGTGCCACGGTTTTGGCGAGCCGGGCGGATGTCGAGATTATCTTCTGCTGAGTTCCTGCACATGTAGGAATTGCGGGTAATGAGTGCGCTGATGAGAGCGCCAAAGAGTCCGTGAGGACTCTGCGACCGGACCAGCGTTTCGCTCTTCATACACTAAATACATGGCAGGTATACGGGCAGCTCTTCGGACTGCTTGGCAAAGAAGATGGGAGACGGTCGAAGGCAACTTTAAGTTGCGTGTCATTGGGTCGTGACTGTTCCCATGGACCTATCCCCCAGTTCCGTGACGGCTCCAGGTCACTTTCTGTCGTCTCTGAATTGGGCACACTCGTGTTACGCATCGCTATATGATGAAGCGCTCACCAGCGCGCTATTGCAACGACTGCGTCGTCCCCCAGACTGTTCAACACATTCTTGTCGAATGTCCCAGTCTGGGTGATTTTCGCACACGATGCCTGTCCCGGTACCGGGATGGGCGGAGTCGCTACCGCTTGTCTCTTTTACTCGGGACAAGGCCCTGCACATTGACTTGTGGACTTCTTCCCTTTATTTAAGAAGGTTTTTTTTTTTTGGCTTAGTTATTGTTTTATTTGTAGGATGCCCGCTGCTGCACCGGAGGGAGGGTGACCTCCCCCGATCCTGGAGTTTCTTCCTATTTGTTAAGTTTTTCACATTTTTATCATTCAAAAAATTTTCATATTTTTACTTTAAAGTAGCCTAGTTCTAGGCTGTCCTGTTTCTGACGACTTATGCCCTAGTGGGTAGTTGCCAGATGGGCTCTATAAAAAAAAATGAGACTGGCGTTAAATACCGCAGACGATGGGGTGAAATTACCTCAGGCCACGGCGGGAATTCTCCCAAGGTAAACACGAAGCTGGGAGATGGACGACTTCCAGCCAGGATTTTCGCAAAAACAGATGTCCTTTTTACTTTCGCATGTTTCCAGATGGTAGGTGGAAGGCACGATTTTCTCAAAGCTTGCGAGAATTTACCGTGAGTAAATACAGCTGCGTTCCGAAAGCCTCTTCGCTTGATTCTTAGGCCCGTTCTCTCCTCCTTTGATCTTGTGTTTGAGAGCCACGTGGGTTTCTGGGGTCTACGTGGGGTTCCTTTTTTTATAATTGAAAATATGACAAATTTAGAGAAGAATAGGCATCAATAAGTGTTATCATTGACATAAACAAATCTCTGAAAATTTATTGGAGCTAATCTATTTAGATGGGATGCATTGGAAAAATGTAAGATTTCTGATCCTTTTCTTAAATTGCAAATGCATAATTGTGTCAGAACCTCACACTTTTCTAAACCAGAATTGAGTCTTTTGTCATTGTATAAATAAACTTATCCTTCCCTAAGACAAGAAGAACCTGATGGAAATGATAGGAATTCCCTTAAAGATTCATATGTGGGGGATGCAGGGAAATTGATTATCACTGCAACTCGCACTTGCTGAAGTGAGATGCGCTCGTTGGCTGAGAGGTATCGCAGAAATTTGAGTCTTTTGCCTCCTAGGTGTAGTAGGTATGCTTCGTAGTCTATAGAGACCACTACTAATTTTGTCTTGTATAAAAGATAAAATAAATAGCTCTCCCAGGAATTCAAATGTGAAACGTACAAACGTTTGTGAATAGGACCTTAAACCAACTGACATGTACCGAAAAAAGTACCGTAGTTACACTCGGTTTCGTGGTATGACATTAAATTACATCAATACCATATTATATCTATGGAGGAGGAACCAATAACCTAAAAGCGAACCGACAAGGGACTGAACAACAAGAATTTTGACGCGCGGAACAGCGAGAAAGAGGGCGACGAGATCAGGCAAAATTTGAAAAATGGCAAAGCTTAAGGTTATTTAAAGAGGCATGTCTAAAAATATAATTTAATTTACCTAAAAATAAAGGAGAAATAGGCAAAATTAAATTAAGTAAATGAGGGGGAAATTGCAGAGTTATGCGTCAGACTCTGAAGTTAAAAATTAATGTATTGCAGAAGGAGACTATTCAAATGGGGAGGATTAACTCAATGGCATTGCTGAAGGGTGATAGGGGTTGGCTTACGCAGGATTCCGAGAGAGACGTTAGGGTGAGGCTTCACGGGTGTCTTCTGCAGGCAATAAACGTGAGGCGAGGGTGCTCGACGCTTCTGAGCGGGAAGTTAACGTGATGACAGTTCTCCCAAAGGGGAGCCTGGTAACGTTTGGTACAGGGGAGAGTATTTCGGCCTCCCGAAAACCAGGAGCGAATGAGGAGGGCTTCGACAGGAGTTAATGAGTGGAGTCAGAAAAATCGCTTGGTTGGCGATCGTCAAATAGAATTACCTCACTGGCTGGGGCTAATTCCAAGACACAAAAAGTTCAGCCGTCACTTTGTTTTGTTGTTAGCACTTGACTTGGAACTAGGGAAATCTTCTTGGGTCCGGGCAAGACTCATCAACTCTGTGTCTTTCACCTGGAAGACGAGCCATATATATCCGAGGCTCCCCAAGCTGAGGTGGGGGAGCCAGCGCTACTCACAAATGGCCTCGAATCCTGACGCCAAGGCGATTCCCACCCCGCGTAAAGGTGGTCCGTGGTGGACGCGGTTCGAGGCTACCGCTTGTGTATCGAGGGGGGGAGGCTCAACAATTTAAGCCTAACCAAATTCTAGACTTTTATTTAGCGCATGGATGTCACTTCTGTGCTAGAAAAGAAGTTTTATGTGGAATTCTTCCACACACGGTTTGTCCATACGTGACGCGTCAACGGGAATTTAATGCAAGGCTTTTAGCAGATAATATTTGTAAAATACGTGTGCCCCTGTAATTTTAATCTTAAGATAAGAAACGAAAATAATTTGATAAGTATAAGATTTAGTTACTGTTTTGGGCAAGGAAGTCAGAAACTGGCCTATGGGAGCCATGTTGACTGCCCGCGAAGATCACGATTTTCTAAATATTCCTGCCTTCTCTATTCTGGAAAACTCTTTTGCGGCTATAAGCCTGGCTGGAGAGAAGCGGCGCGTGCGCACATAGAAAGGGTAGCCTCTTAGGTGTATAATGATTTGGCTATATTGTTTCATCGGCTGTTCACACAACCGGGAAGAGGTTTGGTCTGAATTTCGTAGGATTAAAGTACCTTATTGAGCATGATTTGCTGGAAAAGACGCACTAAGTGTGAACAACGGTGCACGAGAGTCAGAAGTTTCATGAATAACTCTTTAAAAAAGTAGGCCCTTTTAAGTCTAAGACAATTGATAGTTGTTTCATGAACTCCGCCCCCTAAGATGAGGCAAGCAACGTTAGCAACTAAGAGATCGTCTGTTAAGGATTAAGAAGTTAAGAAATTTCTTTAAAATATACGAGGTAATTTGCCCTGAGATAGTTTGTAGTGCCCAGACCATCAAAAGGTCTACATCTGTCCTCAGGAAAAACCTGAAGTGTAGAGACTAAAGAACCACTGTCACCGAGAAAGTTGACTTGCTTTTCTGGATCCTTGTTTAACAAACAGGAGTTTGAGGGCTGCATTGCCCCCACGGTGAGTATGGAGGCACGCTGATATAGTTAGTTCCCTGTACGGATGTGTCCCTGAGGCGGAGCTGGTAGTGTGCCGGGAGGGCACCAAAGACCGAGTGTGCAGAGGGGAATGACAACTCTGACGAGGTGAGGTTACGTTCTGTATTATATTGTGAAATACGGTTATCATTCCTCGTAGATTTGGCCACTGCTGAAAAAATAATTTGAGTGTTCAAATTTTCGTGAACTTCCCAGAGTAGGCACTGAGATCGAAGGTCACTTTTCAGTTGTCAAGAGATTGAACTTACTTCCTCTTGCGGCCCAAGGATGTGTGTCACCTGAATGAAAAGGTCATTGAAGAAGAAGTGTTTTAGGGGTGCCACTAAGAAGGCGGCACTCGAGGCGTAACCGAGCTGCTGTAGGACAGATGTGGGTTTCTGCCGCACCAAGGTGATGTTCTAGTTAGGGTTCTGAGCAAGTTCTGGTCAGAGGGCCCTTGGCGCCCGAAAACAATATCCTTGCCTGCCTCTTAAGTCCTCTCTGCTGGAACCAACTAGAAAATTGAGTTTGTTTCTTAGAGAAAGTCTACTGCTAGAGGCAAAAAGGCTATCCGAAATGTGATCTTAGTAAAGGAGACATTTTCTGCCTCAAATGCCAACCAACTCACACAGATGAAGCCAGTGTTTTGAACTACCTGACAAATATATAGGCACTTGAATCGAAGAAACACAGGCTGTTTCCGTTTTAGACGAATGCTGGTTGTTTATTTGTTAAAGAGCCTCAAGTCAGGGGCTTGTAGATCACATGGAAGGAGAGCGTTTTAGATAAGAAAGCTGGCACTTGGCGTGCAGCGTTGGTCGCAGCAAGATAGTTGTGTGGGTGACATAAATCCATCTCACCGCAGTGCCATAATAGGTATGCCAAGAATAACGTGAGGTTGACAGGTGATGCCACCATGGGGTTGTATGCGGTCGCTGGCTGCACAAATAAGTTTCATATACGGGATATTGATATTAGGGGGAGTTAAAATTTTACTACGTTAAACGCGAATATTTTTTTCCATAGAAAGTCATTTTTCGCGCATGTAAATCCAGTTAAGTCATATGGAGAAAAAGAGATGTGTTAAAAAAAAAAATCTGTTGAATAATAGCGGATCTTCTGGTAACTATATGACTAAGGAAAGTCGTTTTTTTTTTAATATACCGCTCATTTACCATAGGTTTGTCCGATATATTAATTCATGAATATAGTCAGTCTATTCTTGAAAAATAAAAATTATATTTTGGTAAGATTAATAAACTTTATGGTTACCATTTTCTTGTCCTACTTTTTTTATTGCTTTTGTAAAAGAAAAAAAATCATTGAAAATTAAAAATAGCTATGCTAATATATTTTCAGTAACAACGCAACTTTCCCTAAAATGATGCTAAAATTTTATCAGATTTAAGTCAGCAAATTTTGATAGAAACCGACACGTTAGAATTTGGTAAACAGTCACGTGATAACTGAACTAGAATAACCTAGTTTTTATTTGTAGCATACTAGGGAGAGCTGATTTGGTAGGTCAAAATATATTTGCATTGCAAATTTATTTTAAAAGAATTTTGCTCCGTTTTCATTAAGCATTAAAAATAGTAAGGTTTGTAGAACTAAATAATAGATCTATTTAATTAAATTACCTTAATAATACCTTTTATTTTTATCAACTAAATATAAATAATTCTTAACGTTAGAAATTTAATATATGCATTGCACTCTTCCTAGACACATCTTCGAGGAATCTCAAATTCTCGCATAATATTTACGAAAATAATGTTATTGTTTCGGTCTTCATTAAAGTGTCAAAGAAAGGTTCAATATAAATTAAGTTCTAGTAAATAAAAATGAAGAAACATATTTAATAGCATTTAATAAGCTACTAAGTTCTAGTAAATAAAAATGAAGAAACATATTTAATAGCATTTAATAAGCTACTATTGTAATCTTCCCTTCAATACTATAGTCTTTCACAGACTGGCTATTTACCATACAAATTTATAAATCCCTTGATGAAATAAGTTGAACCTAAAATTCAGAAAATCTGATCTGATATTCAGCTCAGAGAAGTACTAGGCACAAGAAAATTAGGAAGTTCTCTGTGGCTTGTATAGATATATTTAGGGAGCAGGATAACTTAAATCCAAACTTCAATTAAGAAGAACCACAGAAATACAAAGGCTTATTTTGGGTTAACCCTCAAAGCAAGTCGTAAGATGCGTGACACATGCGAGAGAATGGAGAAGAAAGAGTATTCGAATAAATGGGTCAGAAATTCTCTGTCATTGAAATAGTCATGTAACATGTTTTGTCTTTGGAACTTTTCATAATTTCTCTACTTTTGCATCATTGTTTTCTTTCCTCAGTTTCATCTGTTTCCTTGATTTCAATTGTTGTGAACACATAAATGCTTAGGTAGATTACTCTATGATTTCTTTCTTTTCTACATTTCCTCCAAGCATAACAACATAAATAATATTGGTAAAACCTATTAAATAAATATATTTAATCTTGCGTAATCCCTCCTAATATATAATTAATTTTAAAATAACATAAAACTTATTTGTTTATCTCTGCAGGAGAGAACTCGGCAGCAATGCAGCACGATTCAGTTGCAAACGGCACATCTGGCTCCATATCTACATTTTCTGACATGATTTCCTTCGTTCTGGTGTCAATGATTGGAATCTTCTGGCTGAAAAAATGCTGCGATTCTAGTTTGGTGCCCTTCAAAGCTGAGCTACGGAACGTCTTTCTCTCGGTAGCAAATCTATTCTGTCAAGAGATGATTCCATTTTGAAGAATAAACAGGTCTTCTAGCCCTCTCTATGTCTATACAGTATGTAATATCTACTGTAAATACTAATTTGCCATATTCCTATTAAATATTTAATATTCCTTGTACTCTGGAATCATACATATTAGAACAGAACTTTCTCTAATGTTTATGTCCATCCAAATACTCTGAAACCTGATTAAATGGTAGAAATTGTGAGTAAGAAAATTTCAAGTTCGAGTTCCTAATAAATCGTTTATTTTGTTTGCTCTTAGTTGACATACGTCCACTCTTAGGCATATCTAGATTAATGTCAAATAGGACCCATAAAATTTTATTTATAAACTAGTAGGTGATTTTATAAAATTTCATTTTTATGCATATAAGTAACTTTATATGGGGTATGTTAATATACTTTATGTCTATTATTGATATCATTTTGGCGGTGGAAAACGGAAGAACATTTTCCTAAAATTAATGACTTGTGACATAGAGTGAAATCTTAATACAACCAACAACCAAAAGAAGGATTTTTTTCTCTAATCAAGAAGCAAAATATTACATGAAGAAATCTTTATTTGGTAGTCTCAATTGCCATTTCGTGATTAATACCAAGTTGATGAGGGTAGATTACAAAAGCTAAAGACAAGAAGCCTCCCCTAATTGCCCAATGTACCATTCCCTTACCGAACACCCTTTTCCCACATCTAATGCTCCCATTATATTATTTGTGAAAGCTCTATGGATTTTACCTGCCATTATTCAATTTTGAAAAATGTTGCGTCCAGAAATTACACATATTATCAACACTACATTCTACGGTAGAGTCTTTTACGGAATAAAATCTTTTCTAAGCATGTTATCTTTCAAGGGTAGGTAGAGAAAGATATCAATCTATTATCAGGATTATTTTCAACTTATTCCTTTATAAATCTCGCTTCGCTTCCATATATCTAACTCTTCCTAAGGTAAGGCGTCTGTTTCTTTCAATATTAAAATTTAAAACTCTATTTCATTAATTTTAACTTTATTTTTCCAACTTTCTTACAAAATTTCATTTGGAATTCATCCTATTTTCTCATTTTCTCTATATCATTTTCATTTCATTTAACAAATTATTTCTAACAAACAGTTTATTCACTCCAATTTCTCAAGGTTTCGAAGAGAATTAGGTGTTTTCTTTAGTGATTTTGTTATCTCAGAGAGAGATTGTTCTAAACAAATGAACTAATTCTTAGGTAAATAATCTCTTCACTAAATATAAAACCGAATATATCTTTACGTTCAGATTTTTTTACTTGTATAGTAGAAAAATATATTACATGGAAATCGTTTTTCTTGGTAACCACCTCTAGTTAAACTATTAATTATCTGCTTAACTGCGTATTATAAGGTAACTTGATTTTCAGGTCTTGTGTAAAGAAAGAACTTCCAAACTTAGATATTTGAAAAAAAGGTTATAAGGAAGTTTCTATTATTTCTTTGCTTTCCAGATAAATTGAACACATACATGAAAACATATACTAAAATATTCATAGGCATACTCAAGGAAGAAGAAAAATTCCAGATGTCACAAAACTTTTGCTCGTGGCTGTACCCCAAAATTCATTAAATTGTGATTTCTCATTTAATTTGATTCTCTTTAGTTAGGAGTGCCATTGTAAGTGGAATAATTAATAGACTCTCTTTATCAGAAAAGAATTAAAAATATGTGATATAATAATGAATGATTTGAAAATGTGTACTAAATATGATTAATGTTTTGTACGCCCGAAACCTGATGCATATCTTTACCATCCCTCGGAATGGGACCATTTAACAAGTATATTTAATAGATTATACCTTATCACTAGCCGGCTAAGGGATTAAATTCTCAGTCACCTCTCATAGAGACACGTAAACAAGGTAAGAGATTCATAGAATAAAGAAGATTTAAAAGAAAACTCAAATTATATTTTAGGAGAGTCATCTAAATCAAAATTTATACAAATTAATTTATGCACTTAGTATCCAAATGTTCCTATAATGATGATATATTAGTAAAATAAAGATTAAGGACTTTTTCCATGATTGATTTGTTAAACAATACTCATGCATGTGACATATATATAAATTTCATAGCTTTAGAAACACATTTCATGCGAAAAAGCAACAAATATTTAAATAAAGAAGAACAATGATTAGTGTAAGGGAATCGACCTTCTCTCTCCTCGCACACTTGAGACACGGGACGTTTACCATAAAACATCCTGGCCGTGTAGACGCCTAGGTTCAATCTTGTAACCACAGCCCCTCGCCCCTCGTCCCTATGAAAAGCAGAACGATTAAAACTGCAAGATCTCCCCTAAGAACAGGTATTCCATTTAACTTCAAGTGAGAAAGTGGAGACGCGTTTCCCTCAAGCTCAAGGCCCATCAGGACCAAGGGTGAGGCATCCTGAGAATAACCATTGGAGTACGAACCCTCATGCAGCTCGTCCACAAGCCACTCCCTCCTACCCCTACCCCAGTGTGGTGACGATGTATGTATAACAAAAACTTGGGAAAAATGAGGAAGAATGCGTGAGTCAACAAGGCTTCGAACTCCCCAACAAAAGAGGCCGGGCTACCAACAGAAGAGCCTAAGAAGCAGCTTATCCTCGAGCTAGTTCCTGGTTACCAAACGGAACTTTAAGTTAGCTTGTCCAAGTTCAACTTAGTCTCGTCAAAGAAACTCCCCCCCCCCTATCCTAGTGTAGGACAACGTACCGAGAGATTCCTCGCCTTGAGGAATAACAAAACGAAGAAGTAAAAGCTCCTTCTTGAGTCCGTTTTCCGGTGGGCACAACGAACGTCAAAGTAACTTGGTTTAATGACAAAGTTTAACTTACTCTCTTCCAAGAGACCCCTCCTATCCTGGTGCATCCTAAAACACAGGGATAGTCCTCGTCTTTGAAAAAGACCCCTCCAAGTCCACTCCCTCCAGCACTTCCCTGAGTCAAAGTATTCAAGCCTAAGCGCATCGCTAGACAGTGCGAAATACTCCCCAGAGTAATCCGAAGAGGAGAAAGGAACATTCTTTCACTATCCCGTGGTGATATCCATTCCTGACGAAGGCGTATGGCTTCCCAGCTACCACATTCGCCAGAGTCCTTTGTGGCTTTCAAATTTTTCGCCCGCAACCTCCATCTGGCTTGTTGGCACGCGTCTTCGAGGCAATAACATTCCCCAGGTAAAGTAGCTTATTAAGTTCAAGGTCAGACTCAAACCCGTTCCGAAGGGTATCCACAAAGGTATTTGCGGTTGGTAAAGGCCGTTAGCGTTTGGTTTTGAATTGAAGTAAGTAGTGAGTCAACCATCACTATAATGTCAAGTAGGTTACGTTAGAAAGCCTTAATTTGAAATTATTGAAGTCCTTACTGTGTATTTAGTTCGTAATATTTCTGTGGTTCATGTTTATTTGGTTTTCGTGTTTTAATTAAAGTTTTAGTTTGTTTTAACATTTTTTTTATTCTATCCTCGAATCGCTACGGATGGCACAAGGAACACTTAAGGTTTAAAGTCGTCAATAATCAATATAATAATAATCAAACATATATAGCACTCTTAGAGAGATTTTACGTTTATCACGGAGTAGTAGGTAAACAACCAATATGTACGAACATCTTCCCATCACTCGGTCCTACCTATACCACGACATAAATATTTGGTCTCATGTGTGTGGAGTCTTTCGATACTACGACATAAATGCTTGGTGTCAAGTTTTATGGGTATTGGAAAAGCTCACTATAAGTCGTGTCTTATATTGCCTTCAAAAATAATAAAGGTGTGCCAAGCATTCGAGGAAAGATTAAAACATAACAAGAAGTTAGATAAATTTCTGGTGATTAGCCTGTCCACGTTATTAATTAATTTGTTGTCGAAGTGGTATTCCAATCAGCCAAGTATTGGGATTAGGGGGAAGTTAGGCAGCGTGCTACCTGGTGAGTGGTTGCATAAGTACGTGAGCGTACAGCTGTGAAAAATTGACATACAAACACAAAATGGATTCGGTCGATAGATTATACCAACAGGCGCAAATTCTGGGACTTGAAGGCGACGATATGGATGCCTACGCCCTGTCAGAACTGAGGATAGAAACGGAAGAAGAAACAGAAGAAAGAAGAATACAGTAGGAATTAGAAAACGAAGAAAGAAGAAAACTGAGGGAAATTTAAACAAACGAAAGAATAATCCAGTTGAAAAGAGAAGCAGAATAATTAAGAATGAGGATAGAAAGGGAAGCTGAAGAAAGAAGAATTTCAGATAAAAAGAGAAGCCGAGCAAAGCAGAATAAAGAGGAAAAGAGAAGCAGAAAAAAGAAGAATGAAGCTAAAAATGCAAGTAGAGGAAAGAAGAATACAGATGGAAAGAAAAATAGCGAAAGCAGAAAGAGAAGAGAGAGAATAAAATCAAAGAATGCTTGCACTTGAAAGGGCATTTATCGAGAATCAGAGGGAAGGCGAGGCAGCTTTAGCCCGGCCTGGACCTAGGAAAGTACCATCAATGAAAACTCAGTTAAAAGGGGTAACGATAGAGGAAGTAGTAAATAGGGAAGAGGTACAAGCAGGTGTACCTAAGGAATTACCTACGAGGATGACGCAGCCAAAAGGGGTAACGATAGAAGAAGTAAGTGGAGGAGATATACAAGCAGATGTACGTGAGGAAGTACCTCCGAAGAGAATCCAGCCAAATAGGGGTGACGATGGAGGAAGATCGAAGTGTAAATGTAGTACAACCAGGTAAACCGAGTCACATGGTAGACGCGAATACTGAGCATCCCGTACACTTAGTAGTCTTTCTCCAGAACAAGGCATACATGGAGTTACCACTATAACTCCAAGTCTGATTGAGCGCCACGTCTATTAACGACCAAGGAATGTTTGGGGGGCCTCCTTGAGATCAAACCCAGACACGATTTTCCAGTGTACCTAGTTAAAGGAGGACTATGGGACTCACGCTCCTATCAATTATGCCCCACTGTAACAGGATGCTCTAGCCATAAGGGTCAGTTTAAAATTATCCATGTACCATGAAACGGGTAGTTCACGTAGGTTGAAGTACCACTACCATTTTGTGACTTACTTGGGTAGACTCAATAAATCGAACGGTTAACCCAGGCGCGGTAAGGTAATAATCATAGAGCACCATTTAAATATTATCTATATCAAAGTGGCCGATAAAGTAAAGCCGCTCTATAACTTGAGTTAAAACTACATTGAATGTTATTTCAGCACCTAGTAAGCGTAAAACCATGTTTTCATATGTTTACCATGTTAATAGTTATCGTTTGCATTAAGTTCTTAAAAATTTAGAAATGTAAGGAAGTAGCTTGTTCATTTTGTTTTTTGTTGTTGTGTGTAATCGATGAATTAGGTTTTAGTTTTGTTTGAAGGTTAAATTGTGCTGAGTAACATATCCCTAGTAGGCTTGTGAGGCCTATTTCGACCAAAGGTCTTTGTGCGCCCAAGTTTAAAGAAACGTAAGGTAAGAGTTGAGTTGACCCCAGTTAGTCGTGATAATAAAGCGAAGGTTCAAAGACATGCAACTTTGCTTTTGTCGACTAGATTGAGTTAGGTGTTTTGTAGTTCATTGGAGTTCTCACCCTTCTCATGCGGCTCGTCCACAAGCCCCCCTCCCTCCCACCTCTACTCCAAAGGGGGGTAACGATGTATATATACCAAAGAATTGGGAAAAAAGAGCGAGAATACGTGATTCAACAAGGCAAGAGAGGCCGAGCTACCAAAAGAAGGGACTAAGAAGCAGCTTATCCTTGAGCTAGTCCCTAGTTACCAAACTGAACTTTAAGTTAACATGTCCAAGTTCAACTTAGTCTTGTAAGAGAACCTCCCTCCCCCCCCTATCCTGGTGTAGCAGAACGCAGCGAGATAGTCCTCGCCCTTGAGAGATACCAAAACGAAGAAGAAAAAGCTCCTTCTCGAGCCCGTTTTCCGGTGGGCACAACGAACGTCAAGTTAACTTGGTATAAGAAATAAGTTCAACTTACTCTCGTCAGAGAGACCCCTCCTATCCTGGTGCATCCTAAAGCCCAGGGTAGTCCTCGCCATTAAAGAAGAACCCTCCCAGTCCACTCCCTCGAGCACTCCCCTGAGTCAAAGTATTCAAGCCTTAGCGCATCTCTAGACAGTGCGAATTACTCCCCTGAGTAATCCGAAGAGGAGAAAGGAACATTCTTTTACTATATTGTGGTGATTTTCATTCCTGGCGAAGGCGTACGGCTCCCCAGCTGCCACATTCGCCAAAGTACTTTGTGGCTTTCAAGTTATTCGCCCGCAACCTCCATCTGGCCGGTCGGCACGCGTCTTTGAGGCAATAACATTCCCCAGGTAAAGTAGCTTATTGAGTTCAAGGTCAGACTCAAACCCGTTCTAAGGGGTATTCACAAAGGTATTTGCGTTCGGTAAAGGCCGTTAGCATTCGTTTTTAAATTGAAGTAAGTGGTGAGTCAACCATCACTATAATGTCAAGTAGTTCGTGTATTTAGTTCGTAATATTTCTGTGGTTCATGTTTATTTTGTTTTTGTGCTTTAATTAAAGTTTTAGTTTGTTTTAACAATTTATTTTATTCTATCCTCGAATCGCCACGGATGGCACAAGGAACCCTTAAGGTTTAAAGAAGTCAATAATCAATATAATAATAATCAAATATATATAGCGCTCTTAGAGAGATATAACGTTAATCACGGAGTAGTACGTAAACAACCCATACGTAAGAACTTCTTTCCATCACTCGGTCCTTCCTATACCACGAAAATAAGCAATTTACTGATATTTTGCAAAATCAAGAAAAATAACTAGTGTTTATTAGCCTAATATTTTCACATTTACACACATTCTCAATCTTGAAATGGAAACCATTTTGTCTTCTTAGAGTTGATAAGTGGATAAATACATTAAAAAGAGATAAAATATGTATAAAATATTTTTTTATTAGTATTTCTTTTGCACAGAATGCATTGCTTTTATTTATGTAGGTTCAAAGGAGTGGGTTCTCCGCTAGCCAGTGCCTTGATCTTGGAAAGTTCAATGGATATTCAGAGGGAGATTATAGGTACTTAACGGAGGTCTCAAAGGGTCTTACTGTATTACTTAGTGTTCAGAAGCTATTACGGAAGAGAATAAGATGGTTTAATGTAACATGAGTTGATCTAATTATTTTACGTTGAGAGTAAAGGAAATCAAAAGAAAGAGAACTACAGCTTAGACACGACAACTTACGTTCAGTAACGGAAATTCATGAGAGCGATAGCATCCAAGGAATGGGGAGTAGCACTCTAAGGAATAGGATTAAAAGATATTACAAGAAAGGGATGCACTAAATTAATTTTCGTAACAACTATTATTAGAAAATTCTGTATAAAGTCGTAATGTTGCGATCCTGATCGTATTATTTGTCACAAATATGTGGCGTTAATGAGGTGAGATGGGTGAACTTAATTCGATGCTTGTTTGTGGTTTGAAAAATAGTTTTTTCCTGTTATTACAGTTAACTCTTGAAGGGAATAAACTATATGGTGTGACACTCAGAGGCCAAGGCATAATTAGAGTAGAAGAATTTTTCTAATTCCAAAGATCTCATATTTGTGGTTAACTCTTGCTTTAGGCTCCAATCGGGAGCTTGCCGCAAATATCACTGCACCCCGTTTGACGAGTGAGTGTAGGCGGATCCATCCTCACATTTGCATCCATTAAAAACTCCCAAACCTAGATATATCATAATCAAAATGGGTTTATTTACTATTTAATTCAAAGGAGATGATTTATTTGATAGAGAGAGTAAAACTTTACCAATTTAAATATAATCAACAATTTATTTTTAGACTATCAATTTCAAATATCGGTAATCAAGAATGTAATGGCGTATTTAAGATTCAAGAGTAAAATAAACAAGCAGCTATATAATAAATTTAGTTTTAATCAAAATAGGTTCCATGCAATTGAATTCAATCTCGCCAACAAATTTTAATGCCATTTATGACTTTATTGTAAAAGTTTACACACCTCAATTAAAAAAATAATGGCATATTTCTCTCAATGACATAAATATGTCAAACCAACCAAATAGACCATGTTATAGCAAGATTTATTTATCTGAGGTGTATAAATTAAACACTAACATCTTATTGCCCAACTCTCAAATCGGGTTATTTTTAATTTACTGGCCATTCAAACCTGGCATTTGGCCCAGGATCGATTCCTGTTCATTTATTCTGAGGTTGGTTTTAGAGGCTCCGAAGAGGAGATGAGAGTCTTAGAGATATTTAACGTCCAGGCAAGAATGGATCCTATGATGATGACACACTAATGGATGCAGTCGCGGCAGATCCTCGCGCATCAGTGGGTAAACTCTCTGGAAAAAGTGGAGCAAGCAAATCATGAATTTTTACTGCATGAACTGAAAAATGACCAATAACATTGCTGCTTCCAGATATGTTGAATCTTGGGTAACACTTCAGTTTTGAGGCGCACGGTAGGTGGCGCTGTTTATAGGCTACAATATATGCCTTATGACGTCGGACGGTAGCGTCAGATATGAAAAATTACGGCGTTATATTTTTTGGGTATATGAGTATATACTGGGGGCTGTGCACCCCAGGCCCCCCCCCAATTGATTAAAACTCAAGATCATCGCAGGGTAGTCCCCCCGTAGTGATATCTCCCCCCAGGCAGTCCCGTTGAATTTACTCTGTTTTTTCCCCCAACCGTTTTTTACTGGCAGAAACGAAAGCATATTCCAAAGCCTCCGTTCCATGTAACAAGTGCATAATTACAGTATAGAGGACTACATTTAAGATTATACACTATAACTTCCTGACCCAAAAGAAACAAACACAGCAGTGGATTACTGTAACGAATTAGAAGTGATGCATTTGTAAAGAATAAACAGTTTCACATACAATGCAGGTGCAGAAGAATCTCTTTAGACTTTTCTTTATTCAAGGCGTGAAATTTTCTATGGTTCAAAGCGTAATTGACATTTTAGTACGTTGGCAAATGTGCATTCAATCACATGGAATCTATTTTGATTAAAAATAAGTTTATTATTATCTCCTTGTTGTTTTAAACCTTGAACTTGTATTCAGGCATACGATAAATATGTTCTTCATTCTCTAGAACACATTTCCTGGGGCTTTTGTAAATTTAGTATGTGTGATTCCTTGTGACCGAACACTTTGTGCCGAAATGATTTTATTACGTTTTCTAGTTCTTTTGTGATAATGTTTGATCCATCACTGTCGATGGCATATCTATGGCATTTTACTCTTTTTATTTTTATATTTATTTTAATTTTTATTTTTGTCGTAAGAAATCCTCTCATTCATTTAAGCTTCTCCAGGATTCATATTGTGAGGCTTGGCTGTCTACTTCCATTATTGCCTAATCCTATTTTGTCGTTAGTTGTTCTATAATTTTGTTCGAATGTTCTTATTTACACGTTATAAATTCTGGCCATTTCTATTCTGGATGGCCCAATGGTCATTTTGAGGTCCTGGTAACCTATTTTCATCTTTTAATGAAGTGTATTGTTTCATCGATGGTGACAGGTGGTCAGTGTGGTTGAGTTGACTATCTCCCTTCCAGAACTTTCTAGAAGTGATCTTTTGAGCGATTTAGGGGAAAGCTTGGTGTGTGTAGGTTGTCCCACTGGGATTTGAATACGTCAAGGATGCTAGTGTTCTCAGTGAAGATGAAGTTGGGGTCTTCTGAGTTTATAGATTTGGTGGGATTCGGGCACAGCCACCTCTTCACGCACGACAACAGAAGGAAGGGTCAATGTAGAGAGCATCATCTGCTACGGTGGTCATCTCGCGCCACTGACGGTTTTGGTCTATCTTTACACATCGGAGAACACCGGCAGGTTGTAGTGAAATCGTGTGTTTGGCCTTAACCGTAATGGGTGTTGTATAAGGTGATGTATCTTTTGTTTGGGTAAGAATAATGTGTATTTTTGATGCAAGTGTGTTTTACGTTGTGTGTAAGGTTTCTATATGTATTTACTGTGAATTTGAGAGGCTTCTCTTGGTGTCTTATTGTGCCGTGTCGGTATTCTAGAGTCTGTAGAAGGGGTGGCCAATTGTGTTTTGGGGTTGGTATGTACTCGTAGTTGATTGAATGCTGGTTGGTGTGTCAATTAGTTCTGGTTGGCCCCATGTGCGCCAGAAGCAGTCTCTTCTGTTCTTATTAACATGGAAGGGGCTAAGGTAGGCGTAATTGGGGTGTAGAGGTGAAGATAGGTGAGGTAGTGGTGTTTTGGGGTAAGGAGATTTGCGGTCACCTCAGATTCAAAACTGGAGTTATGCGCTCTTCGATAATGTATGGGCATCATATAATAACTGCTATGTGACCCCGCCGCAGTGAATGTATCAGAGGGTGGTGCTGCTGGGGTTGGGGTGAGAGTGACATTTTATCACGCATTTATTTTCAACAACACTTCTTTCTTATTTATTTCTACATATGTCATAGTTTATCTATCTGCTCTTATGGTAAACGCATACTTAAATACATTCAGAAAACTCCTTCCTTCTTAATTATTCTTATGTACACTATTGGCCAATTACTTTGTAATTATGCTAGGCTCATAATTATAGAGGAGCTAATTTTTTGATGCTCATCACCAGTTGTACCTTTGGGAGCAAGGAGTGTGGAGGGCAAGAAATGGTTTTTCTCTTATTATATCTTATTAGGTTTTTCTTATCTTATCTTATATAATTTGCATTGAATACACTCATTCTCTGAAAATCCGAAGGAGTATTAAACTTGGCAAAGGACGAAAGCTAAAAGTTTAGACCATTAAAGAGCCTTTCTATCAAAATTTTCTACACTCTTTACCTTCACATGAATAAAAATATGGCTTTAGAGAGTAAAGTCAAAAAGAATACTAACCCTCTAAATTTCTCTAGTGTCCCTATGAACATTAGTGACTAAAAGAACACCATCTCCCTCCAACACGAAGCTTTGTCCGCCTGAAAGATGCTGATTTCCATTATATCGTTCTAATTATATGAATATCGATCACTATAAACAGACATAATTGGAGGCACGGGGAAATGCGGTATTGAGTAAAAGCCCACTTTAGAACCCAACGTCCGAGATCAGCGGTCCATGGAACAAAGCTAAGATCCTAGAAGAGAGCACCCTCTCCCGCACAAACACAATCTGACGGTTCGGTCTAGATCACAGAAGGACACAAAATCATCTATGTTTATGCTGAGAGTAGTTTTGATAACCAAATCCCCGAGCGGCTGGCTCCCCTCAGGTAATAATTGAATCAGCCACTTCTTAACCTCAGTCCGCCATGATCCATCCGTCAGGAGGGTCCACTCCGGTTTCATCCCATTATACAAGGGGCGGTCCATATGTTTTGCGAATCGGTAGGGCAAAACAGAGGAAGGGGGATGGATGTGTGTGGGGGTGTTAGGACAAGTTATAAAAAGTCAGGACCTGCAGCCGCACTCTCCTGCCTCGTCTATTTAAGAAGCAGTAGCTGATTGCAGATCGTCAGTCACAAATTTTTCAACAATGGAGAAGGTTGAGTACGCGCAGTGATTAAATTTTGACCAAGGAAGGCAAGAATGCAAAAGAGATCCATGAACGCATGGTTGCAGTGTACACTGACACCGCCACTTCCTATGCAACCATTGCTCTCTGGAATAGGGAGTTTCGCCATGGTCGTGAGTCCCTTAAAGATGACCCCCGTCCAGGACGCACGTCAGACGTGACCAACGAGGGCAACGTGGCCCGTGTGGAGAGGATGATCCTCGAAAATCGACGGGTTTAGGTCGAATAAATAAAGCCAGAACTTTGAATATCACATGGAAGTGTTATCAACATCATCCACGACAATTTGGCCATGACCAAGGTGTGTGCCCGTTGGGTCCCTAGAAACTTCACGAAACTTCACGCCCCAAGATCGACTTTAACGTCATCAAAGTTCGGAGGAGCTGCCGCTCCTGTACAGCCAGGACCCGGTGGGATTCGAGTCATATATAGTGACAGGTGATTAAACGTGAGCCCATCACTAGGATCCCGAGACCAAGCTCGAAAGCATGGGCTATAAGCACAGGGGCTCTCCGATCCCCATCAAGTTCCGGACCCAACCATCAGCCGGAAAGATCATGTCTAATATCTTCTGGGATTTTGAGGGAGTGTTGATGGTGGACTATGCGCCTCGTGGAAGGACCATCACAGGCCAATATTACGCCGAGGAACTGGCTGGGTTGAAGAAGTGCATCCATTAGAAGCGGCGTGGCAAGTTGACATGTGGTGTCCTGCTCCTCCACGGCAATGTCCCTGTCCACAATGCCTAGAGTTGCACAAACTGCCCTGCGCGAGTGCGCATTCGAGGAGCTCAACCATCCCCCCTACAGTCTAGATCTGGCCCCTAGCGACTACTATTTATTCCGCCAGTTCAAGGCTGCAGTGCGTGGACGCCGTTTCGGGGACGATTAAGATATCCAGCTTGCCGTCCAGAAGTGGATTGAACAGCAGTCGGGAGATTTATGGTTGTTGGGAATTCGAAGCCTCAGGGACAAGTGGCGCAAGTTCATTGAAGTAGAGGGTAGTTATATTGAAAATAAAAAAACACTTTTGCTCATATCTCGTTTCCGTATATCCGAATTTTAAAACTTATTGACCCCCCTCGTATATTAGTAATCAATCTATTGGACGAATGCGAGGTGAGGAGGGAGAATTCTTTCTTCAATATAAATACAACTCATCACAAACCACACAAAATAAATAAAGAACAACATCCTTTCCAGAATGGAGGACGAAAGCAGAAGAATATACCTACGCTCTGAAGTTGGTTAAACGAAATTAGACAGAAATTAAATGAAAGTGATATATGTTGAACGCATATAGGTTAACTCTATATGGACGCAATTTAATTGAATAAGAATAAAAATACTTTAGTGTCCCATTAGTCATTTTACATACGTTTAATATTAATTTTGTAAAAAAATGATTTTACACAAAATTTATTAAAAGCAACCATATTTGGTTGGTTAGTCAATTAAGTACACTTGTCCATATAGAGTTTATAGAGAGGAACAATGGATACGAGGGTATATGGTATCGTCAAGATCTGAAGTGGTTTTTCTCCAGCGAAGGCAGTGACTCGGAGTACATACTAAAGATGAGTGAGAGGAAAAGCTTGATCATAAAATCAGCCCCTAAAGATTTCAGTAGTGGTAAAATTTAGAAACCATACACAAGTGTTAAAAGTGATATGCATCAACAGTGACATGATCAAAAGAGCAGACCAAAAAGGCTTTCTCGGTTTTGGGATGAGAAATTCTTCCACTAACATTGAAAGGGTAGGGAGAGATTCCTCAAAATCTAGGCACGCTTCCAACCTTAATCCCTAAAGGATCATACTTCAAAACATTGCCCATGAAAAGAGCATAAAATAAGATCTGAGTGTGATAGCCCGGGAGACTTCTTGAGGGAGTGTATTACATCAGCAAAGAAATGAATTAACTGTAGTGGATCACATCACAGTATAGCGATCAAGTGCACAATAAGAAAAGACATTGTGCCAGGTAATAGCAAAAAGAAAAAATGAAAAAGGAAAGGAAAGCTACTGAGTCATACGCTAGTGTAGACAAGATAGCATGCAAAAGAGCAATGGAAGAAAAGATGATAATTAACGTAGATCATAGCATTAGATTGTACATTTTGACTTCCATCATGCATTTCCATATAAATAACATAGCGAAGCCTGGAGCATTCTAGAGAACTATGAACCTGATGTTAGAGAATAATGGCGTACAAAAGTGTGATTTCCGAAAAACCTCGATACGCAGATAGAGATACACGCAGGAAACTTCAAACCCGAACAATCTTTGAAACTTACACACCAGGAAGTGAGGAAACAGAACAGGTCGATGAAAAGAAGAAGGAATAATTAACAATACATCTACAGCAGAAAAAGTTAGAGCAGAGACACATTAATAATTAAAAATGTAAGCTAAAGTTTGCAAAAAAGTATTAAACAAAAACGTACATAAATAAGAAAAGCCAAAAAGAAGAAGACTAAAAAAAGTCGAAAAATAAAAAATACCAGTTTAGCAAACTAGAACCAAATCAAGCGTAATACGCACCTAATAACGGACATTCGATACAGACAAATTGGAATTTACGATATACATGGTGAAGCAGATATATTAATAAGAAATTGAAAATAGACGACATTATAAAAGAAATTAAAAGAACACGTGCAAATGAGTATTCAGGGAACAAGCCGATGAAGTATAGCTAGAGAAACTCCTGGGAGGAAACGTATACGGATTTACCTTAGAAACGGCAAAATCTTCAAATTAAGCTATAAAAAAATGAACAATGGAAGATGAACCACAACTGAGACTAACTAAAAGTAAGACGAAAATGAAAAAATGAACAGAAAACACCCAAAAGGAACGCAAACAGCCCCTTAAAATGCCAATTGATATATATATATATATATATATATATATATATATATATATATACGAATATTTTATTAACGAAAAACTTTGCTCTTTGGTACAAATTTCATGAGTTAGACCCGGAAATTATCACAGAAATCAACAGAATGAAATTATTCGCATTCAGCTTCATCACCAAAACCCATGCCAACGTATGGTACGATGGAGTTGAAATAGCGATTAAAAATAACTACAGTAGAAAGAAGAAAACAATTACATCACACATACCGCACAATAGCTGCAGGTGATAAAACCCCCCAAGAAGAGATTACCTACTAATATATAATAATTACCATTTTACAAGACACACCTCTTAATGTTCCTAGGCGACCTAAACTCTTACTGCCGAAAAAAAGGATATAATGTACTAGCAAAAACACAAGATGAACAAACTTATAACTTCTACATACTACAAAGAAACATACGAGGGGCGGTCAATAACTTTTGCAATTTGGATATAAAGAAACGAGATATGAGGAAAAATGTTTTATTATTTTTCAATATAACTACTATTGACTTCAATGCACTTGCACACCTTGTCCCTGAGGCTTCGAATTCCCGACAACCAGAAATCTCCCGACTGCTGTTTTATCCACTTCTGGACGGTGAGCTGGACATCTTCATCCTGCCCAAAACGGCCTCCACGCAGTGCAGCCTTGATCTGGCGGAATAAAAAGTAGTCGCTAGCGGCCAGATCTGGACTGTAGGGGGGAGGGTTGAGCTCCTCGAATCCGCACTCGCGCAGGGCAGCTTGTGCAACTCTGGCCTTGTGGACTCTGACGACGTTGAAGTCGATCATGGGGCGTGAGGTTTCTAGGGACCCAACGGGCACACACCTTGGTCATGGCCAAATTGTCGTGGATGATGTTAAAAACACTTTCATGTGATATTCAAAGTTCTGGCTTTATTTATTCGACCTAAACCCGTCGATTTTAGAGGATCATCCTCTCTATAGGGGCCACATTGTCCTCGTTGGTCACGTCTGACGGGCGTCCTGGACGGGAGTCATCTTCAAGGGACTCACGACCATGGCGGAACTCCCTATTCTTGCGAGAAATAGTTGCATAGGAAGCGGCGGTGTCGGTGTACACTGCAACCATACATTCATGGATCTCTTTTGCATTCTTGCCTTCCTTGGTAAAAAACTTGATCACTGCGCGGTGCTCAACCTTCTCCATTTTTGAAAATTTGTGACTGACGATCTGCGATTAGCTACTGCTTCTTAAATAGACGGGGCAGGAGCGTGCGGCTGCAGGTTCTGACTTGTCATAACTTTTCCTAACACCCCCACAAAGAGCCATCCCCCCTTCCTCTGTTTTGCCCAACCGATTCTCAAAACGTATTGACCGATCCTCGTAAGTATAAAGGCTGAATCATCTTCCTCATATACATAACAAACACATATGCAACGAACCCTAGCATATCTTTCACCGGGCAGAATATACCACCCAACGTATACATACAGCCAGGTATCGTGCCATACTTCGACCACATGCGTATTCTGCTAGAAATCAAACAGAACCAGCTTCAAATACCTATACCAAGAAAGAAAACTTATACAAAAATTTACTAGAAGAAGTACGCTGAAAAACATACCCCACACCTCTAAAGCACTAGAGCGCAGGAATCAAAATACAATATGTAGAGGACGACCTTTACAACATCATAAAGTAGATCAAATAGGCTGAAAGCCAAAACGTGTGACAAATAGCCTATCAGACCCCGCTCCACCCTAGATGGAAAGAAGAAATGAGAAGAAAGGTAGGAAAAATCAATCATGTCATTAAAAGAATTAGAAGGCGCAGTGCAGACCTGAATATCTGACCTAGCAAAGGCTCCAGAGATTATAGGAAGAGTAATATTCCTCATCTAAGAACAATAAAATGAGTAAGGGGAAACGCTAATTAAAAGCTAGAACTAGAGGGTTGCCAGCGATGGCCTGGAAAACTTTAGGGCATATAAAAGTAACGACACAGGACATAGAAGTAAACTAACCTTTGAAAAGGAAACGACAAGGTGTTGGAAGAAGATATTCTTAATTACACCTAAAAATAATGATGATTGTGACACAGACACGGAAGAAATTGTAGACAAGGAACTGAGGGAAAATCTGCCACAAATATTTGAGAAAGTGAGCTTTGACCAAGTACGGGAAGAATATGAAGGTAACGGTGAATCAAGAGGGACCAAATGGGTTAACGAAAATAAACTATTAGAAAGCTCCAATGAACATTATTCAAGGCATAAACATACTAGGCCATTATCCCCGAAAATTCAAAATAGTCAAAATGATCCTGGTCTCGAAATCCTGGAAACTACACTCACATGTATCAAGTTATAGACCAATCTCTCTCGTTAACTTCCTTAAAAACATATTGGAAAATTTCTAGAACAAAAGACCGGTTGAATATCTGGAATATAATAATGTCTATAAAAGATTGCACTTGGAATTTAGAAAGAGCAGGGACATCACTATACCCATAGCTATAATCACTGAAAATTTTTTAAGGCCACAGCCGAAGAAATGTTATATCGACCTCATACGCGTGACCTCGAGAAAGCATTTGAAAAGGCTTGAGTCAAGAGACTGACATACAAAATACTACAGTTATGACATCTGCAGCTAACTGAGAAAAAGAAAGTCTTATATCATCATATAGAGATATGAAGGTTCAAAATTTGGATTAATAGCGGGCATACAGCAAGGTAGCTGCCCAAATCCAAAGTTACATTTAGTCTTTTGTGTTGATCTAAAACAGCCATGAACACCTAGCTAGCTAAAAATTCGTTTAAGGATAATGTCACTTATTTACTGATTTCTTGCACAAAAATGCCAAAATGCAGGCTAAAACTAAAGGTATCGAAATTGGGAATTTATACAATTTCGAAAACAGTGAAAGATCAAAACCTATTTACAAATGTTCAAAATTATACCCTTCTCGAGAAACAAAGAAACAAAAATGGCCAATAAGGGAAATATTGTCATACTACGGTGGCATATATCCTAGGTCTGGAGATCAATATACAAGGCTACACAAGCAACATCATAAATGAGATATGGGTAAACAGGAATTGGAATAGTGTTACTCGGAAGACTGATAAATCTCTCAATGAGAAATCAAAAATACATCTTCTAAATAATAGTCAACGCCTCCTAACATACCCAGCAATTCCATCAAACACACTAACCAAATGTGGCAAAAGAGAAGTTCTACAGATACAGAATAAGCCTCTCTACTGGATCATAAATACGAGTAAATGGGAGATCAAAATTATAAAAGAGCATCATGAGACACCAAGCTTTGAGACCTTAAATAACTTTACATGGAAAAGTGCAACCAGAGTGGAAAAATCAGATAAATAATTCTAGAACTAGCCTTGGAAACCAATATAGATCCAAACAAATGATGTCTTGTTAGTTTCCATAATAGAAGGAGGTAGGTGGGCATAAAAAGACCGAAAATAGGCATAACTTAAAGCAACAAAATTAGATCCAAACAGATTTTTACAAAACAGAGAGTTAAACGACAAGAATACGCCTAAAATAGATCAGTATGCAAAAGCCAATTAAAAGAATTACAACAACTTCAGGAACTTAAGAAATAGATCAAGGCAGACCATGCAAACATTAAGAAACACACTTAACCTAACAATAAATAAATACGCAGTAACATAAAAATAAAATCAAGCAACAACATATATGTATAGCAAAACAAGAGTACACTAAACCAAAAGCAAAAATAATTATCAACATAAGTCACAATGGAGACCAGCCAGACATCTGGAAATCTATCTATTTTCTACACATTCCGTTTTTGACAAAATGATGATCCCCATCTTTTTAAAACTCTCTCTATCTAAATAAACTACCATCTTTATTCAACACTCGATTTTCATGCAGTTTGAATGACGTTAGGACTAATAAACCATGGAACTCTCTGAGCTTTAAGATTCCATTCTCCCTATCCTTGAAAGCCCTTTAGGAAATTTGAGAGAATAGAGCTAAATCAACATCTCAACTAATGCTGTTGACTTCAAAAAATTTTGCATACATTATGGCCCCATAACCATATATATATATATATATATATATATATATATATATATATATATAAATATATATATAAACATATAGCAGGAATATGAAGACATATGCGATGGTTACGAACATTTAATTTTCCGGACGTTTTGGCCATTAAGGATGACCATCATCGGCGAATTCTTACGCGGAATACAACAAGAAATTTACTATAAACCACGGCAAGAAAGAATTATAAGGGCAGGGTGAACAATCCAAAATAAGTTAAATCAGGGGTTATGTAATCAACGCGGATATTAATAGATGGAGCGAAGCAAGTAATTCAATAAAGTTAAATTTTAAGTAATTGAACATTAAATAAATACGAGTAGACTAAGGCACGAAAGTTTAAATATTAAATAATCAATAATGGAGAGGCAAAAGAGGACGACTAAAACATTAAATTAAGGAAAAGTCAATCATATACCAGATCATTTAGATATAAATGGGACAAACTAAAATAGAAATAAAAATTTCTCTGCGAATAAGGTTCTCAAGGAACCACTCCATCACGCAATATATATATATATATATATATATATATATATATATATATTGCAATCATATATTTCGCTGGACAGCACAGCATTATCATTTGAAATGTTATATGAAATAGCATAAAATTTTAATTGAAAACAGTTTGCTGATAACTAATAATTGGATAATACCTAATTATATTTGTACGCGGGAATAAACCAAAATGATGTTCAAAATTGATCCTATTACTCCTAACATCAACTTCTTTTGTACAACACACTGAATCCATCTCAATCTTTTCAGTAGAGAAAATTTGTATGGAACAAAAATGTTATTTCCCTTCAAAGAAATTTCTGAGAAAAACAAGTTCAAAGTAAAGGGTGGACACGTAAACCCTTCGTTGCCATGGAATAAAATTGTTTATTTTCGAGCGCAAAGTTTAGTGTGTCGTTAGTCCTTTTTTCCTAGTAAGTGGAATTTGTTAGGAAATTGTTGTTGGCTTGCGGATGTTGTCTCCTTTTTATTTTGTATTTCATATATACCTTAACTTTGGACTTAAGGTTGTTTAATTTTGCTTTATCGAACGTCACACTTTTATATACAAGAATCCTTTGAATATTTGTCTCAGAAAGTGTTCTTAAGGCTTTGTCTATTTTGGTTTAAATATTTGATCAACTTACGCATGCCCTTTCACTCTAAGTTGTCCATAACCTTACCTAATACATATTTTTACTATTTATAACGTTCAACTTTTAACACAGCTAGCTTTTTTCATAATTTCAAGTTTGGGACTCTCTTTTTTTGTTTTTATATAAAAAAATACAAATATCTAACTGGTTAAAAGTCTAAATTGGTCAAAGTATGTTAAGATCATAACCAAATAACGCGAGTCCCCCAGAATTTATATACATATATAGGATATATATATGTTTAAATTATTATTGTGGTAAACTCTGCAAAAATTAATGAAAAAATGTTTACTTGTGAACAACACCTGCCCCTTCAAATGGGGATAGCACACCTAGTGGGGATTTAAACATACATCTTATTAAGAGAATGCGAATCTTTTTAATTATAAAAACAAAGGGAAGAATACTTTACACAACTGCAAACGCTCGGAAGTCTTTTCAGGCTTGTAAAAGTAAAACCCGACCCGAAATTGGGGGAGCGGAATGACATTTTGGCGTTTTCGCAAAACAGCAGTAATTTTATACGGATTCATTCGTAGAGGGTGTAGTTTATTAAATAAAAAATAAATATGACTGGACGGAATAAAAAAAGGCCCTTTGTGACGAGTCTACATAAGGCGTGCAAGAATGTGAGTACGAGCGACTCAACAGAACATCCATAGCTACCAGAACTGAGGCAAATCTTTCCTCAGATTTGGAGTAGGAAGGAAAATATTCCCTATAATGATAGCGCTAGAATGGTTGCCAATGCTACATGACCACTTTGCTGAGCCTCAAAGCATACCTAAATTTTATAAGGTTTGAAAGAAATTAATTTTAATTATTCATATATATGATTTTATCGAAGTTCTTCATATAACTAACATTTATTTAAGAAAAATAAATACTGAGTGCAGAAAGATACAAAAATTAAAAGTCTTCATTTGAAATTCAAATTTGTCATCAAGATAACAAATGCCTTGTGCCATCTCCAAGAAATGCCCATTAGATCTAAACTTCCTGCCATTAACCGAAGATTTCATAGTATGAAAATGGCAAAGAAGAGATATTCTTGCCACATAGACATTGTACATAAATCACTCAATCTTTGGTAGACATAGACCGGATAAATAAAAGAATATCGGCCTTTAATGATTCCACAAAACCTAGCATTAAAATTACTAAAATACAAATTAATGGGCTAATTGTTTCTAACTTTCTTAAACCATATATCTATTAGCAAATAGGGAAGCAATTGACTCATTGAATATTTCATGTATTACTAGTGAAGTGGAATAAGCATATGAGAAAGATACGAGTATAAAGAATTCGAAAAGTAGATGCTCCTAGAATGCAGATGTCATGGAATCTGTAATTATAAAGAAAGTTAGTCAGGTTTATTTCCTCTCAGAGCTCACTTTTAAAAGTGATGTGCAATTTAATAATGCAAAATGATGTAAACTAACAGGAAATTAATTTTTTCAGATTCGAAATTCTACTCTTACGTAGCTAAAATATGAGTGAATTAAACACATTTCACTATTATATGTCTTTATAATAGTATTTCCCTTCAAAAGAATTTCTAAGAAAAAAAAGTTCAAAGTAAAGGGTAGACACGTAAACCCTTCGTTGCCATGGAATAAAATTGTTTATTTTCGAGCCAAAGCAAGATTACATTAATAATCCAATTACACTGACTTATTGAATAAATTATAAAAAAATCTGGATTATTATAAGGCAATCTTCCATTATATTATTAAGAATAACCTAAAAATCGTGGATATAATTAACGACATATCTTTAAAAGTGGATTAGTCGGAAGCTAATCAGTCGATGTGTTATATATAAGACTTCTCGTATAATAATGTTAATGTTAATTTTAAGTAAGCAGTAAGGAAAGAACGAAAATAAATTCACTCTTTCCTCAACCAATTTCGTTCATATATTATACTATTAAATTATTTCTAAAAAAATAAAAGCTTAATTTTATCAAAGCTTTAATATATTGTTTTATTAATTGATTTATCAGATATATGTATATATATATATATATATAGATATATATATATATATAAATAATATAAGGCATTATATTTGTATAATTTCTTTAAAATTAATTGAACTATTTAGTCCTTGTTGCTGCGATCAATTTATACAAGGTGACTTATGATGTAATCTAGAAATGGATACATTTTCGGTGTTTACTCAATGTTTGATGGGAATTAATTGAAGTATAAAAATATTAAAATGACCTATATTGTATATTATTATACAATATAAAATTTCTTTTTAGAAAAAATGTAGTTTTTATAAAACTGAGAAGGTTATATAGAAGCAATAGAGTTATTTAATTCCAATGTCTTCATGTTTACTGTGTTATTAATATATGTGTCCATCCCTCCCTTTTCGTCTTTTTAAAGAAAGAATTATATAAATAGAAAATTACTGACTGTTAAATAAAGATCCCATAGGATTCTTATTATTCAATTCATACCCCCAAAAATTTAGATGCTAAAGGATATTTAATATCTTCGAGTTAATCAATGAAACGTACCTTTATATTCTTAATTTCATATAAACTTTTTACTCGCAAATTTAAACTTCGTGAATTTAATAAAACATTTATTTTTAGGCAGAATTAATACTAGAAAGGTGATGCAGTGAAACTTATTTAGAAGAAACAACTAAATAAAATCACGAATAAAAAAAAAGGTAAATCGATTAAGGATAAACAAACACCAGATAAAAAGGAAAATGGTAGTTTTATTAAAGATATTATCACATTAACGACTCTGTCCTTTTTTATTTCCGGGCAAATAAAAACACTTGCGATGTTCATTAACAAGCACAAACTTATTTCTAAGAATAATCTGAAAGACTGCTAACGGAAGTGCCGGATAAATAAATACGCTAATTCTTGTATAAACATGATATAATCTGATGCTGTACGGATGTAAAAATGGGAACGCAACGAATGAATAATCTTCTAACGATCAGTAGAACCTTTTTTACATTTCAAAGAAAAAGATGTAAATCAGTTAGGACTGCCGTGGTATGACATTATATTATATCAATACCATATTATATCTATGGGGAAAGGACCAATAACTTAAAGGCAAACCGACAAAGGGACGGCACGCAACGAGTTTTGAAGGGCTGAATAGCGAGAAAGAGTGCGACGAGGTCAGGTAAAACATGGGCAATGGCAAAGCTCAAGGTTATTTAAAGAGCCATGTACAAAAATATAATTTTATTTCTATAAAAATGAGAGAATTGATGAGCAAAATAACATCAGAAAATTAATGGGCAAAATTACATCGGTAAACGAGGGGGAGAATTGTAGTTATGCATCAGACTATGAAGTTAAAATTTAATGTATTGTCGGGAAAAATCATTCGGTAGCGATCGTTAAATGGAATTACCTCACTGGTTGGGGCTAATTCCGACAAACGAATAGTTCAGCCGTCACTTTGCTTCGTTGTTAGCAACTGACATGAAACTAGGGAAATTTTCTGGGGTCCGGGCGAGACTTCTGAACTCTGTGTCTGCCAAATGGGAGACGAGCATTATATATGTCCGAGGCACTCCTCTGAGGGGATGAGGGAGTAGTGGGAAACAGCTCTACTTTCTAATAACTTCGAATCTTCTTGCCGAGGCGATTCTAATTAGTGTAAAATCTAACAAAACCTTCTTCAGCACATGGAACTTCCGTGCTGGAAAAGAAATTCCACGTGGGATTCCCTCAAAATCTCCCAACCGAAAGATGATGCATTACAGAGAAGTTGCGTAGGAAAGGATCATCCCACCCGTCAAACTAGAATTATCTAGGGTCTAGGCAAATTTTGACCTGCTACAACAGTTGTACACACAAAAAGACGTTAATCTGAGCTCAGCGGGGAATTTACAGACATAAGCCTTAAGCGGGCCAATTCTAGAGACAATTTAACTAGTACAATTTTAAACGAAAAAAAATCTCAGGAGAATATTAGCGACATTTCAGTGCAACCAAAAAAAAAGGATACAATTAAATGGAGGCATAAATATGGGACTAAAGACTAAACAATTTAGTGGACACCCCAAAAAATCATAATTAAGAACATTAATTAGGTAATATATACAATTCACGTGGAAAACCTTCGGTCCCGCCGGAGTATGGATGAGGTAATCCACGGGTCCTTTCGCCTCGTGGAAGGGGTAGGGTCCCTTTCACTGGCTAAGGAGTTGGTTTCTTTCCGTGGGAAGTAGCACCAGCACCTCCACGCAAGGCTTGAATTTTCATTCCCGTGACTTAAGGTCAAAGTAGGTCTTATACCTCTCGATAAGTCCTTCTTCACGAGATACACACTCGTTCGTTACCTCGGGTGGACTCACGCTCGAGGGCTTTAGTTTTCTCCCAAAGGGGGGAGAGAGTTGCGCACTTCTTCTGGGCGCAGGCAAACTTGTCGCTCCATAGGGCTTGGAACTCCGAGTCGTTAGGGGTTTCCAGGGGAGCGGGTGCATGGGATTCCAGGGCTGCCTGTGTACGGGTAATCACGAACTGGGCCACGGGATGGTCGTGGATTACGGGGTTCTGACCGAACAAAACATAGCAAAACTGGATTGGGGCCGCTACCACTTCGGCCTAACCGGACATATAGTCACACTCGATGTGACAACGAATTACTGGAAAACGACTGGCCCGGCCAAAGTAGTCGTGGACCACCGCAAACTTCTTGTGGTCGAGGCCAACAGGGGGCAGTAGGTCTTGAGACACTATGATGCAGGTGCACCCGGTGTCACGGACGAGGGTGGATACTCGGCGACCGTTCACAGTTCCGTTCTTGAATTTCAATCCACCAGGGTTGTTCTCATTAAAGAGGAAGTTTACCTGATGGACCGGACCTTTGGCGGGCGAGGGAGGATCGGGGGTCTCCTGAGGCGAAAGGAGTTTTGAGGACAGTTCGTGGGGTAATAGCCTGGAACTCCGCAGGTGTAGCAGACGATCGGCTTATTTTGGTACGGCACATTCGGGGAAGAAGAAACGAGGGGCTTAACGTCTTGGTGTTCAGATCGATGGAATTTTCTTGGCTTCGAGGGACAAGGAACTTTGGTAAATCTTGGAATCAATTTAGGGGGGGTCTTAGGATCATAAAATTTAGTTTGGGGGGGGGGGGATTGGGGACCCTTTTTAACATCCTTTGGGTATAAATGGTGACTAGCCGCTTAGACATCGGCCTCTTCTAAGCCCTCCTTGAAAGTGGCACAACGTTTATCCTTAATGAAGGCGCGAATTTCGGGAGCCACGGCAGCTAAAAGCTGATTCCTAAGGAAGAAGTTCAAAAGGGACTCGTAGACCTGAGAAATCTTACACGCATCTAGCCAACACTGAAGGTGTGTTTGAAGGATGAACCCGTGTTGTCGAAATGTTTGGCCAGGGCGGATCCTTTCCTGGCGGAATCGAGAGGGGTAGAATCCGAGATTCATATGAACAGCGGCTAATAATTCGGACTTTAACGTGGAATAGTCCAAAGTTGCTTCCGGGGGAAGGGATACGAAGATATCCCTTAACTGGGCATTTAGGAGGGGGATTAAGTAAGCAACGCCATCATTTTCGAGATCCCATCTGTTGATCTGAAAGATTTTCTCAAAATGGGCCAAAAATGACCCAAAGTCCTCTCCATCATTAAAAGCAGGAAGGTTGACTGAAGAAGTTTGGGTGATTTGAGTCTGGGAACCGATGGACTGAGAATCCATTTAACTTCGGCGCATTTCACGTTCATGCTGCCTAATTTGTTCACGTTCCTCCATCACCATTTTGTTGTTCTCCATGTCCATTTTGTTCTTCTCCAGCCCAATCTCCATCTTCAGTTTGTTCTCCATCTCCATTTTCAGTTTGTTCTCCTTCATCTCCATTTTGTTCTTCTCCATCTCCACTTCAGTTTGTTCTCCATCTCCGATTTTCTTAGTTCCTCCTCTCTTCGCTCTGCCCGTTCGTTCCTCTCTTCTTCCTGTACGTAATTTAACAGGTCTTTGCCTGAAAGACCTAACATTTCACCCTGACTCTTGAATTTTTCGGAGGATTACATTGTTACGCAGTTAACTGAGGGAACACTGACACGCGAACGAGCTAGGACACTACTCACTCGAAACGAATACTTGAATATTCATGAAGCCCTTGTTCACACAAAAAAAATTATGAGACAGCTGTTCTAATCGAAAAAAAAATTAAAATGGTCCTACCGGAATTATGACACCAAAGACCTTAACTCTTTTGGATTAATAACCAAGAAAGTCTCCAAAATTCGAACACAGCAAAAAAAATTAATTACCAAGGGGTCCAACACAAAATCTGAATAGATTACGTTCCACTGCTCTTCAATTAACTTGAACTTGCCTGCTGCCAGTTCAATACAAAAATTAAAGTAAAAGGGATAGATGTGAATAATAAGGGAACTTCTAATGTCGAAATTTAAATTACATGGGTTCGTGAAAACCCCAAACACACTTGAGACGAAAATTCTAAAATATGTATATTAATAAATATATATGTCGTGGTATGACATTATATTATATCAATACCATATTAAAGGCGAACCGACAAAGGGAGGGCACGCTACGAGTTCCGACGGGCTAAATAGGGAGAAAGAGTGCAACGAGGTCAGGTAAAATATGGGCAATGGCAAAGCTCAAGGTTATTTAAAGAGGCATGTACAAAAATATAATTTAATTTTTATAAAAATGAAAGAATTCATTGGCAAAATTACACTAGAGAGTTACTGGGCAAAATTACATCAGATAATTAATTGGCAAAATTTCATCCGTAAACGATGGGAGGAATTGTAATTATGCATCAGACTATGAAGTTAAAATTTAATGTATTACAGGAGGATACTATTCAAATGGAGGGGGGATTAATTCAAATGGGTTACTGAAGGGGAAGAGTGGTTGGCTTATGGAGGATTCAGGGCGAGACGTCAGGGTAACGCCTCATGGATGTCTTTTGCACTTGAGGCGAGGGCGCTCAGAGCTTCTGAGCGGGAACTTAAAATGATGAGAGTTCTCCAAAAAGGGGAGGGGCGGTAACCTCCGGTCCATGAAAGAGTATTTCGGCCACCTGAAAACGAGGGGCGAACGAAGAGGGCTTCAACAGAAGTTGCTGAGTAAAGTCGGAAAATCACTCGGTAGCGATCGTTAAATGGAATTACCTCACTGGCTGGGGCTAATTCCGACACACAAATAGTTCAGCCGTCCCTTTGCTTCGTTGTTATCACTTGACTTGGGACTAGCGGAATCTTCTTTGGTCCGCGCGAGACATATCAACTCTGGTTTGGCCTCATGGGAGACGAACATTATATATGTCCAAGGCTCTCCACGTGGGGGGGGGGGGGGGGGAAGGATTCAGCTCTACTCTCGAATAGCCTCGAATCAGTTTGCCGAGGTGATTCTAACCCGTGTTTAGGTGGACCGTGGTTTGAGGCTACCATTTGTGGAAGGGGTGGTTGGGGGTAAGCTTACTAATTTAAGCTTAACAGAACCTTCTCCAGCACATGGACCTTCTGTGCTGAAAAAGGAATTCCTCGTGGAATTCCCTCACAAGGACATAATGGCCATCTATGGTTATGTGAAGAGCTAAAGCTAATAATTTGAGAATTTGATGATATCTCTCTTGAAACTGATGTTTTTTTCGCTGATTTAACTATTGAATTCAGGATGAGTGGTGTTGAAAATTGCTTTCAAGCGAATTGAATCATCACTTATACCCGTTTTGTGAAGAACATCAAAGGGAAATAGTTAAATAAAGAGTTTTGGGTAGCATCATTTAGTGCTTTACAAACTTGATTGTAAAACAGAGAAATTTACTTTCCCATAACTGTCTATTTTTAATAGGTGCAAAGGATTTTACGCATTATAATTCTTACTTTCAATTAATCACTACAATTATATAATATGCTTTTTTAACGAGTCTACGTAATTTGAAACTATGTTTAATTAAATTTTGGCAAAATGATGATTTGTTTAGAAATGCAGAAAATCAAAAGGGAAATTATTTATTTGAGAGCTTAGAAGAGAGACCAAAAATAACTGTAACCTTTCTTTACCTATCCCGCTGGAGTTTATTTTAGGAACCGGCCAAAATAATAATTATTTTTATTCTATCTTGATTTGTTAATTTCAATATATTTATACACAATTTTAGTTGACTATCGCTACTAAATATGTATATTTCAATTATGGCAAAGATTTACTAAAAAATTTAGATGAAAGCAGCAGGAAGGCTGGTTCCATCTTCACAAGCGCCATCCTCATCTACGGTAGTCACACAAAAAAGCACTCCTCAATTCCAATAAAATATAACTATCACCTCCCACTCTTTCATTCCATATCACAAGGAAAGGTACTCAAACATGTCTTCCTTCTCATTTTTCATTTCCTAACGATGGACTCTGTAACCTATAGTTATGCATCCAGTCAGGGTTCGAGTATTTGCTGGGAGCCATGAGAACGCGCCCTTAGAAACCCCGTTCATGTTTATTTATCAAACACAATATCCTCCACTACTACCATGGTGAGGCATTTTCTCTAGGACAATCATTTAGATAATATGCGGTTATCTTTATAACATTATCACTTATTCTATCCCCCCCCCCTCCCGTTTAAATGCCTCTTAACACTCAAGAGACTCAAGAGGCATTTACGAAAATCCGTGCCCTTCTTACCAACGCTCCCATTCTGAAGTCTCCCGGTATGATCGGCCATTCATCATTCAGGTCGACGCTAGCGATGCTGGGGTGACTGCAGTGTTATTGCAACATAGCGTCATGCATTGCATCCAGTATGTTATTCTTCTTGTAAGTTTAAGCCCTATCAAAAGAATTACAGTACTATTGAAAAAGAATGTTATGCTTTATTATTTCCCATAGACAAATTCAATGTATATATAAATGGTTCAAGGCTTCCTATTAATGTCTATTCTGACCATAATCCCCTCAAATTCCTACATAAGATAAAAAATTCTAACCAACGTCTAATGAGATGGTCTTTAGCATTGCAACCATATAAGATAAATATTCATCACATAAAGGGGAAAAATAATATTCTTGCAGATATGGTATCCAGAAATTGAGTTCAGTTAATTCTTAAGTTTAAGTTAGATTTAGTTATTTGATTTATTGCATTTGACTGTTAATTCTCCAGTTTCAGTTTGATAATAGTTATTTGGTTTATTGCATTTCACTTATAAATCTCTCAATGGGGGAGGTGTTATGTATACTAATAGTTAAAAGGATTCATTATGTAAATTTATGCAATTGTAATGTATATATTTATGTAATTGTGTATATATTTGTAATTTTTAATATATTTATTTGTAATGTATATGTAATATAGAAACAACAATCTCCAACTCCTTTAGTGATTACCCATAATACAACCAACTAACCTCCTCCCACACAACCAACTAACTTGCTACCAATATTTATTTAAGTTTAAAAGTTCCCCACTTTTAGGCAGTTCATCTCCAACCACTTAGCGCGCTTTTACTGTAATTGACTTGCTTTAGATTTTGTGTAACTATAAAATTTAATGTGCTCTATTGTTTTGTGTGATTATTCGTTGCACTACTACCGCAACATAAGTCTCTTATAGTTGTCAAGTTTCGCGCCTATGTACCTTAGACCTCTCTCTCAACGTATGATAAGTACCATATTAAGATTTTTTTATTTGTACGTATTGTATAAACTGTAAATATGTTCATGTTTCTCCAAACCTCATATAGTCATTTATAAACTTGATATATTAATTTTCTATATTTTCTTTGTTTTGCCTTACCGATACTGGGCTATGCTATACATAATTTGAACTCTGATTTAAGCTATTAATGTAACTTATTATTGATACTTAACTGTCTGTACACATTTGGGTTTTTCAAAGGCTAGCATAGAGTCCAGCTTAGCCTATAATTGGCGATCTAGAACGTCGTGTCCATAATGAGGTTATTATTAATTTTTTTTAGTGTTGTGGGACTTAACCCTGCCCGTAACAGATGCTATATTCGTGATTTACGCAAAATGATACCCTTAGAAACGATTATTCTCATTTTCGTTTTTTTATAATTTTTTACCGTGTACTTGGTCTAGAAATGACAAAATGAGTTAAAAAAAATTCAGAGAAGTCGGATGTCTACTCTTGTTTTGCGCTTTGGCGCCCATAAACTCAGGAGCAACAAATTTTCCAAGTTTAAACAGCATCCACGGGTGTTGCAGATGATGAGGGTGGTTGAATGGTAGAATTTCACTTTGGTGGGTAATTCTTCAATCGTAAAAGTACAATTTTGAAAGAGATAAAAAAAAAGCTATTTGCATCAGTATTCTAACATTAGTTATAGGATTACCTGTTATAGTGTGACCCTCCATGACTCATAGGTACACTGGTAGATAAAGATATACCATAATTCTAAGATATTAAAAAACGGCTAATTTAAATAATACAAGAGGATAAAATTGTTTCAACTGTTTTAATAAAATTAGTCTTATGATTTCTTTACATATATTTCAACCTCTTGCCTCACAACCTGGAGCTGAGTGTATCCAATAGTATTTACTGGTCATAGTTTGTGATAAAATTGCCTGAGACTGCCACGGCTCGCTTCTCTCACATATTAGTACTCCTGCTACCCACGTGTATCCTGTAAGAAGAGAGTAGCATGGTGTTCTTATAGCCCTAACATTTCCCGAGTCTAATCTTCCCCCTGCTCCAAGTTTAATCAAGGAGGTTAAATCCCCCGGCGCGGCGATTTGCCATCCTGGCCGCCGTGCTGAGGGGATCCAACGCTCCGTCTGGCCCTAGCTTAGCCTCTCTTCCTTCCTTCAGATATCCTGTATTTCTCCCATACTCAGGCACTTTTCAAACAACCTCTCCCACAGCTTTCTCTGGCCAGCCTCTAATTTCACAGGGTAGATGCTGACCTTCTTCTCAGCCAACCATCCCGGATCGGGGCTGAGGGGGGAGGAGACAATGTTCCCTAACCCCTGAGCTCCGGTCTGGGGTGGCTGGTTTTTAACCACCTGCTTCACCCCCCCCAAACCTTCCTCACATCACTTTTCCTCTCCTTTTCACAATCTATCTTTTTAACGCCGTGTCCAAGGTGGAGCCGCGATACCGATAGCCTGCCAGGCCACCAGGTGGAAGGAAAGGTCCCAAATGGAGGCGCGTAGCTCTGCCGGGCCTGTAAGCACCTCTTACATTGCGGGATACTGCCAAAGAGGATGCGCGATTGCGTCCCGTGATAAAAATAGGGTCACCATGCCCAATGATAAAAAAAACACCCCTCAACTTCCCCTGTATCATCAATGGAGCAGCCCTCTGGCAGCTCCACCGAAAAGTTGAGGTAATCATCCCCTGTGCTTGAGCAGGGGACCCTGCATATCTCTCTAACCGGGGAGGAGGCTAACTCATCTCCTTCGCCTACGGGTGTAGGGGACTTCCCCTCACCCCCTTCTCTGAAGGTGCTTTCGGCACCTCCTTTTTTCCAGCGGCAGTCCCCTCTGTTCTTTCCAAGGGGACTGCCATCAACGCCAGCAGGCAGCCCATAGCCAGCCGCTTCGATGCGAAGCGGCTGGCCTGCTCGGTTTGCCTGCTCGGTGGGGCAAACCCCCTTAGGATGGGAGAGGCAGGCAAGGCCCCTTCGGACACTTCCCTCAAAAGACCTGCTGGCAAGAATACTCATCCTTGCCGGGGTCAAGGCCTGTGCCTCCCCACATAAGACTGGTGACACTGCCAAGGGGACCTGCGATGCCCTGGGAAAGGAGGGCCAACTGGAGGCCCCTCCTAAGACACACATGGTCCTTGAGGAAACCCAGCATCAGACGGTACGGCCTTTCATGGATGGCGAATCAGGGCTCGGCGATAGAGACCGAACCCGAATCCGCCACTATGCAAGAACCTCTTCAAACGGCTAGGGTTTCTGAGGCAGTACAAGGAGGGGAGGGATCTCCTCCGACCGTTGCCCCTACGACTACCAAAACCTTCTCCATTTCAAAGAAGTAAATCGCTGAGGCCTGTCAATCTGGCCTAGGGGCTCCTTCCGGCGGAGGTGAGAAACGGGTTCATTCCCAGCCCTGCTCTCCAAAAAAGAAAACGAAAAGACTAAAAAGACAAAAAAGACTCGGAGCTCCTGTCGATCCACGGAGGCTACGTAAACGGATGGGTTTGCTGCCACTTTGGCAAGTGACCAAGCCAAGATCGGCACATCCGGCCCCTCTGCCTTCCCTGTTGCAGAGCCCCCGAGTAAGACGAAAAGTGCACAGGGCGGAGCCTCGAAGACATCGGGGCCCCTGATTCAGAGGTTACCTGGCGTTTTCGAGATTGCTAGCTTCAAACGCTTCCTCGTTATTCGCTCCAATGATGGCACCATGTTCACCAAGGGAAACATAATCCATCAGAGGAGAGGATTAGCTAGTGCAATTGGTAGAGAGCCGAAGATGACCCGTTTTTCGGACGGGAGCCTTCTGGCGAATGCAGCGAATCCCGCCGAGGTGGCCAAGTTAAGTGTTTGTCGGACACTTCATGGCACATCGGTGATTGTGACGCCGCACTCTACCATGAACTTTGTGAAAGGAGTAGTTTATGCGAGGGAACTCGTTGACTACTCCATTGAGGACATCACCTAAGAGCTGGCCGACCATGGGGCGGTAAAGGTCGAACGTGTGATAAGAAAACAGGGAGGGGCCTCGAGACCCACCTCTACACTCATCACATTCAACTGTGACAAGCTCCCTGAGGCGGTGCGTGCTGGTTGGTACCTCTACCGCGTAAAGGCATTCGTGCCACTGCCACGGCGGTGCTATTACTGTCACCGTTTCGGCCATACGAATCGATCTTGTCACCCGAATTCTGTGTAAATTGCTCCAAGGCCACCCACGTAAAGTCTAAATCTTGTGTGGCCAGGTGTGTCAATTGCGGAAGCCGCACCCCGTTTGTTTGAAGCAATGTGATTCATATCTACTCGAGAAAGAAATCCTGGCCCTTCAGGCCTAGGATCGACCCTCATTCCGCGAGGCTAAGGACTTGGCCCTGGCGCGCTCGGCTTTGCTTGGGACGTCATATGGCTAAATAGTTAGAAAGGCACCCTCTGCTCCTGGCTCATCCAGCCCAACGAGAACGGTTGTTTCCGCGCCCATTTGGATTGCTTTCGCGGGTTCTACTTAACCCAGGCGCTGCGCTGGTAAAGTGCTCCCCCTTTCTTCCCCCAGCGTGACCGTTTTCCGTGCGGCAAAACGGCCACCTGCCTCCACCGACTCGTTAGACTTACGGGGGGCAACACCCCTGAAGTTGGTCGCCAGGCCATCTTTCGGGGTTCATAAAGCTATCCTGCGAAAGGAGGACAGCAACAAAGGAGCATCAGCTCCTTCACCCACTCCTAGTGGTGGAGCGAGTGGCTCGGAAATGGTGATTCCTTGAAAAGAGGGGCCCCTGCCTCCGAAGCCGCAACACCCGCCTAAGGTTTCAAGGCGAAGGGAGAAAAAGACTCGCATTGCGAGCCCAACCTCCCACAATAAGTCCTCAAAGGCGACAGCGCCCATGGTTCTGCCTCCGGGAAGCGTACGGCCATTCCCGTGACGGTCTTCTGTTCGAGGTGGCCACCCACGTCTCCTCTAAGCTAGACCTCGAGGGCATATTCCTTCAATGGAATTGCCGTGGACTCTGGGCCAACTGGGATGACCTGCGGAGGCTCGTCTCGTCCAGTTCCCCGTTAGCTATCTTTTTGCAGGAGACCATGCTAGGTGCGTGCCCCCTGCATGCCCTCCAGGGGTATAAGTTTCTTGCGACCACACCACCACGGGATGGCCGGGCTGGGGGATGCGCGGTTTACACCCAGCATGATGTCTCCGTTTTCCTTTCTCTTTAGATAACTCCTTTCAGGCAGTGGCTGTGCAGCTGCACCTGGATAGGAGGTATACTATCATTTCTGAGTACATTCCACCGTCAGCTGACTTCGACGCGGGGGACATCCGTTGCGTCGTGTAACGAGCTCCTTTCTCAAGCTTGGAGATCTGAACGGCAGGCATTGTCTCTAGGGATGATTACTCAATAAATCCCAAGGGAAAAGTTCTTGCCGATCTGATCAAAGAGCTTGAGATTGGTGTCTTAAACGTGAATAAGTTTACGCATCACTGTCCAAGAACCGCTTCATTTTCTTGCCTTAACCTATCTGTGTGCTCTTCGGATGCACAGCCTGATTTTGATTGGGGCGTGGTCGATGACCTCTATGGTAGTGATCACTTTCCCATTCAAATATCATTTTCAGGGCAACTGCCGCCAGAGAGCCCACCTCAGTGGTGCTTGGCGCAGGCGCGCTGGCCTGCATTTCAGGAAATGACTGAATTCTCTATCTCAGTCGAGGAGTTTAGGTCGGTATATAAGGCCGTTGAGTTCTTCTCCGGTAACCTCATCGCCGCGGGCCTGACTACTTTTCCTAGGATGTCTAGCAATTTTGCACGCCGACCAATCCCATGGTGGTAGGCTGAGTGTGAGACGGCCCTCAAACAGAAGCGTTATGCCTACATGCGCTATAAGCGCCGCCCTAACGATTTCACTGTGGGTTAATTTCGTCGGGCTAGGGCTAGGTTCCGGTACATTTCGAAGCATGCTCGCTGCTCTTCTTGGCAGGCATACGTGTCTTTACTTAACGGGAAGACCCCTTTAGCATAGGTGTGGGAGCGTGTCAAAAGGATTCGGGGCAAGTTCTCGCAAGTCTTCCCTTTCGTTCTCCAAGAGAATGGGACCGCAATCTCGGACCCTGTGTCCGTGGGGGAATCCTTAGCGACCACTTTTTCAGCATTCTCTATCCGAGATGCTGCTCCACCAGCATTCAATGCACGTCGTGATGTCACCGAAGGCCGCCGGCTGGACTTTACCTCCAGAGGCGGAGAACCCTTTAACCACAGGTTTACTGTGAGTAAGTTCCTCTCCGCTTTTGCTTCGTGTTCGGACACCGCCCATGGTCCGTTCGCTGTCCCGTACGCTATGCTTCGCCACCTGGGTGCTCGAGGCATAGCATTTGTTAGATTTGTTCAACAGGATCTGGGTAGAGGGTCTTCTCCCATATTTCTGGCAAATCGCTACTGTGCTCGCCTTTTGCAAACCGGGGAGAGATCACTCTACTCCGACCGGTTTCCGCCCAATCTCTCTTACCTCTTGCGTGTGCAAGTTGATGGAGAAATTGGTAAATCTTAGATTAGCCTTTTTTCTGGACAGCGCAGGACATCTGTCTTGTGCACAGTTCGGCTTCCGCAAGTTCCACTCCACGTCGGATGCTCTGGTCAGACTGGAAAATGCAGTCTGCGATGTCTTCCTTTGTAGAAAGCACTAGGCCACGGTCTTTTTCGATCTGGAGAAGGCCTATGATACCGCATGGCGATACGGTATCATGGAGACTCTCCACAAGATGGCTGTGAGAGGACGCCTTCCAATGTTTATATCTGAATTTTTGCCAGATCGTCGATTCCAAGTACGGGTAGGGGGAGCCCTTTCCGGCATAAAGGAGCAGGAAGAGGGTGTCCAACAGAGAAGTGTCCTTAGTGTCACGATCTTTGCCCTGAGCATCAACGGCATCACCCTGTGCTGCCGGAAGATTTTCTTGATACGCTCTACGTGGACGACCTTTCGATCTCTTTTGGTGCGGCCCAGATGCCAACTCTGGAGCGTCGACTCTAACAGGCATTGAACCACGTCTCTCGCTATGCCGAAGCGCTCAGGTTTCGGTTTTCTTTGGTCAAGACTAAGGGCGTGCACTTTTGCAGCCATTCACCGCTTCACCCAGACCCAGACTTGTTTCCATTTTTCGCTACGCCTGTGCTCCCAGAGCTTTAACAGTACCGGGAGTATTGCTGTGTCTGTCTTCACGGGCCGAGCTGCTGCAATACACCACTCGGTAAGGGAGATTACGCGACTCACAAAGCGCCCTGAGTGCTCTTGGGGCATTGAAATTTCCGCATTTCCTGGTTCGCGATATCCGTGACGCCACGGTTTTTGCAAGCCGGGCATATTTAGAGATTATCTTCTGCTGAGTTCCTGGACATGTAGGAATTGCGGGTAATGAGCGCGCCGATAAGGGCGCCAAAGAGTCCGCGAAGACTCTGCGACCACAACAACGTTTTGCTCTTCCTCACACTGACTACATGGCAGGAATACGAGCAGCTCTTCGGACTGCTCGGTAAAGAAGATGGGAGACGGTTAACGGTAACTTAAGGTTGCGTGCTCTTGCGCCTCGACTGTTTCCATGGACCTATTCCTCAATTCCGCGACGGTGTCAGGTCGATTTCTGTCGTCTCCGAATCGGACACACTCGTGTGACTCATCGCTATTTGACTGCATCGTCACGCAGACCGTTCGGCACATTCTTGTCGAATGTCCCAGTCTGTGCGATTTTCGCGCACGTTACCTGTCCCGGTACCCGGATGGGCGGGGTCGCTACGCCTGTCCCTTGTACTTTGGACGAGTGCGTGCACATTGACTGGACAACTTGTTGATTTTGGATGGAAGCCGGCTTTCTCCCTATTATTTAACCAGTTTTTGTTTTGTTTTTTTTTTTTTGTTTTTTTGTTTTTTTTCAATTATAGGTCGCACGCTCCTGCACCGGGGCGGACCTCCCCCCGACGCAGGAGCTTGCTTCCTGCTCGCTTCCGTTTCCCATTTATTTAGGGGGGGGGGTATATCTTTTTGAATTTGATTTTAAAGTAGCCTAGTTCTAGGCCGGTTTTTATTACGACGACTAATGCCCAAGTATGCAGTCGCCAAATGAGCTCTTAAAAAAAAAATAGATCACTATTGTTTACTCATCAAGGGTGAGGAGGCAAGTACTGTGAATAGTACTTTGCGGTTAGCATAGCAAAGCGGTACTACCTTCACACTGCATCGGACACGCCTAGGGTACCCTTCTCATCCACACCATGCTATACTAACCTCAAACCATCACTGCGTACATTGTAGCTTTCTTTACTATGAGTATTACTAACAATTTATTCCCCTCAAACCTTCTGGATTGCTTACAGACTGGATGAAACACCAGCTATAACAAGTAAGTGTGGACTGAAAAAGACTTCGTCATCTTCCAGTTGCTCACCGTCATTAGAAGAGACATATGAGAACCTTGCTTTTATTCTAGACCACATAAGTTACAAGAAGTATGAGTGTGTAATTTTGGCAGACTTGAAAGGAGTATCCATACTAAATTGGCTACAAACTTGATATACAAGTGTATGTGCATCCTTTGCACTTGGGGCATTAGGAGCAGATCAGCACATTTTGTTACGCTCAGAATCGGCACCTCAGGAAACTGTGACACATGGATGCCATAATGTAATTTATGAGGATGAGACTGAGCTAGCGTCCTTTGCATGCATTTAAAAGTGGATTCAAAAGATTTCTGGGTAAGCATAAGGGGTCCAGCAAGAGCGTATAGTGTACAGCCTAATCAAGTGCTACCAAGATCTCGGATGCAATATGTCACTGAAAATACACTTTCTTCATTCTCCTCTGTCCTCCTTTCCAGAGAATGCAGGATATTTGAGTAATGAAAATTGAGAGAAGTTCTATCAAAATATAGTATCAAAGAAAAACAGGAATATGGGAAATGGAGCCGTGCTTCTTGCTGACCTTTGCTGGATCCTGAAGTGTGACACACCTGAGACGTCTTACAAACGAAGAAGCAAATACTAAAACGAAATTTAATACATAGTAAGGGGTTTAAGGTGAATTACCAGTGGGTTGCTGCCCAATCCAAATGGATTCTATCTGGCAGCTAGGATGAAACGAGGCAAATCATCTATAAAAGGTGGAGGAGACCACTTTGTGACAAAAAAAATTAAAAAACGATGGGTTAAAAGATTCCCATGCCAATATGAATCGAAGACGGGTGTGGTGAGTAATAGTTAAAAGGGTCTGGAAACAGGACAACAGGAGAATGGCAAAATGGCTACAATCCAATAAAAGGTGGGTGACCGATTGGTCCCCACCGCAAAAACGACAGAAATAGCTGATATGAGTATCACCAGAAACAAGATGGCCGTGAGTATGTCTCGTATGGCAAATGCAAACTCGGCAAAGGGCCACCTCTTACGACCGCATTCTATGACGACTCGAAGGCCAAGAGTGAATAGAATTTTTAATTTTGTATAGTTTGAATGATGAACAGTCATCCCATTCATTCTGCCACAGTTAAAAAATATATTTTCTTATTAAAGGAAAGTAGTCCCTAAAAGGCAGAGAAGAGTTCTCAGGGGACACAGAATGTGCTGAGTGGGACAACCGATCAGCCTTTTCGTTGCACAGGACCCCCACATGCCCAGAGACCCAGCAAAAAAATAATTCTATATTGGGATGCATTTTGGATCAGCCAGTTTCAAATTTTTTTGATTAGGGGATTGGACGCATTAAAAGATCTAATTGACTCGGAAAAAATTACAAAATTAGTAAAAGGTAAAATTGGATAAGTCTAAAGGCTAAAAGGATTGCTGAAAGTTCAGCGGTAAAAATGGATGCTGCTGGCGGCAAAGAGAGTTGGAATTCTCCTCCTGGCTAGATCGAAAAATATGGCCAGGAATCGGCGCTTTAATGAGAAAGCTTTCCGGACCGATCCCTCGAAACTAACTAGTAGGTCAAGGGTAATATGACCTTTGCGGAAGCCACATTAAAATAGAGAGAAAGTGATTGGTTTCTAGGAACTAGTTTATGCGCTCCAATATAACTTTTTCCAGCAACTTAGTCAAACAGATGGTGAGAGCTATAGGGCGGTAGTGATCTGCATCCAACCCATCCCTGCTCGGTTTGACGAAGGGAAGAATGATCCCAATGCGCCATGATGACGGATAAAAACCCTTCACCCATATAATGTTGTATAAATTAAGTAAGAAGAGAGTAGAATGTGGATGTAGGTGCCGAATCATATCGAAATTGATCATCTCATCAAGGCCAGGGGAAGTAGACCTGCAAAGGGACAAAGCGCTATGCAGCTCATGGATGCTGAATAGAGCGTTATACGGAAGGTTAGATTATGTCGTGAAGTTGAGACAATGAGATTCTTCCTTTGATTTGTAGGATTGAAAAGCCTTATCATAACGGCTGACCCTGCTTAAGGCGCAGAAATGGTCAGCAAAAGCATTACTGACCGCCATGCCATCATTCTTTAAGGAACCGTCTAAGTTGAGTGTGGGTGTATGATGATTAGCATAACGGCCCCTGATCTATTTAATCCTCTTCCAGATCTTAGCAGTAGGTGTCATAGAGGCAATTGATGGTTTCGTGCGGTGCTTTGAATTTGGGCGAGCCGAACCAAGGGTTCTTTGGCAAAGCGCACGAGCTCGGTTTCGGTCGACCTTGTTGCATAAAGTTGGGATCTTTCAGAATCGGGCATGAACTAACTTGTAATTTTTGATACCTGTTGCACACGTCGAGGTCCACCATGGCACGGTTGAGAGGCCTGGGGCAGGTTGCCTCCGTAGGATGGCCTGTGTTGCTGCATTGTAGATATAGTCGATGTAAAGTATTCTACTGCCGCGTCCACTCCATTCAAGGTCCCCAAGGATACATTTGTGAAGGACGCCTCTTGGAAACCTTCATAATCTTCATGACCCAAGTCCCACTTAAGGGGAATGGTTGTATGAGGGCTGACTTGAAGGGTCTACAAGACAATAGGGAAGTGCTCACTCCCATGGAGATCGTCAAGTATTGACCATCGAAATTCCTTCAAGCAATCAGGGGAACAAACAGACAGGTTAACACAGCTAAGAGAGTCCGTCTGGACATGATATGAGATAAAATTGCCAGTATTTAAGACACAAAGAAAGTCAGATAATAAAAGAGACTAAAACACTGCCTTTGACATTTTGAGTGATGTCACTCCAGTATGGATGACGGGCTCTAAAATCTCCTAGTAATAAGAATGGGGAGGGCAACTGGTCTATAAGTTCTTAATGGTCGGGTCTTGACAATGATAAACAAGGGGGTAGGTAAATGGAGCAAACGGTAAAAAGCTTGGTAAGAAAAACCCTAACGGCAACAGCTTGGAGGGTAGTATGTAGGGAGATGGGAGAAACATGTTGGGATAAAGATGCCATGATTGACACCCCCCCATGAGAGGGGCTTCTAGCAGGATCAATAGAGTTAAAAGGGAGAAATCCGGGTACCGGCGGATAGGGCCGTATACCCATTTTATTCTCCTGAAGACAAATAAGAGCGGGGTGGATAGTCGTCAAAAGAATTGAGTTTTTCATACTTTGGAAGAACGCCTTGACAATTCCATTGTAAAATGGAAGATATTATGGGTGACGATTAGATATCACTGTGGATATCTTTTTCTCTTTTGAGGCCAATGTTGTATGAGGTTCGTCCCAAAGAGCTTCGGAGACGGGGAGCTGATTTTGAGGAGCCTGCTTTTGTGGGGAGAGAGATCCTAGATGGATCAGTAACTCGAGTTTATTTCGTGTGTTTTGGAGAACCGACAAAGACCCTTGATTGTAATTCGGGCTCACAACCTGGCGGAAAAGGAAGATCAAGAAGGGATTTTTGGCCGGTAGATCCGGATTCATGGGTCAAGAGTATTTTCGGTGTCTGACGAGTTGGCCCAACAGCCGCGATTGGTGATGTTGGAGTATCAACTGCTTCCATCGGATCTTGTTTTGAAGGGTGAGCGGAACGAACAGGTGATCTGAGCGAGGTGTGGTAGTCAGAGCTACAATTCACGCAAGAGAGAGGGTGCCGACAGGCACGGCGAATATGTCCAAATTAATTGCAATTGAAGCAGCGTCTGGGTAGTCTGATGTAGGGATTTACTGCTACACCAAGGTACATAGCTTTAATATACTGCAGCAGTTCTTGTTTGAATATTAAAATCAGTGTGGTGGTTGGGACTTTAGTGGAGCCTACTGTTTGTTAACCTGTGCACGTTTGACACGTTGGGTACTGAGCTTATTTTGAAAACGGGTGCGGTCGTAGTCCTTTAGTTCGTTTGAACGGACGACACCTTTGACAAAATTCAGACGCGGATGGGGCGAGACAGTTATTGGAATTTCAGCTATCGATGATAGATTTCGCACAAAGTTGTGTTGAGAGTGGGATGACACCTCGACTACGACATAACCACTTCCTCTTGACCACATGTGGCGAGGTTCACCACAGCGGGACTCAAAAGATTCATTGACGTCAAACACATCGATATTTGCAAGTGGGATGTCGGATAATGAATTCATGACAAGAAAGCGAGGATAATCTAGATCTGTGTCTACTTTGTTTGAGTAGGGGTCCAACGAGTGAGGGAAGGCTGAAAGGGGAGCTAAGGAACGTTTGGCACCAGAACCCTTACGAAAAGGGGAGGGTTTTGGTTTATGGCTAGCCATTGCAAAAAGAAAAAAACTTCGTATTCTCCCTCGGGGCTCCCCACCATGGATGCCTACAAGGGCCCAGCTCTACTGCAACTATACAATCAGTTACGTCCGGTATTTCCTCTTGGAGAATGGATACGGATCCACTACACTATCTTTATAACCCTAAGAGGATGCCCATGTTCTCCTGCGCAAAGAGAAAAGGGGCCAACGATTGGGCATGCGGTAAACGAAGGTGGTGGAGATGCCCAGCCTCTTTCATCTTCATGAAAGAACAATTCGGAATCATTCCATTAAACGAGCAGAGGTCGGGTATCGATAAGGACCACTAGATAGGTGAATAAAGAGGGAGAAATAAAGGGCAGTGGAAGAGCGTAATAGAGGAGGAAAGAAAGAGGGGCATGTTAAAAGTCTTGTTGGCAGCACCATGGGTCCCCTAAGGGGCCCTGGGCTGACCACCGTCGCCGCGATAAGGCCAGAGCCTCTCTGGGAACAACCCCTGAAGAAAGGATCCCAGAGAGGGAGGGAGGTAATACATAGTATAATACTAACAAACATGCTGATTCATTATATTTTCATAAATTAACTACAATGGACACATTTAATCTCTTTAGGATCGAAATACATTTATGGTACTTTGAAAATCAGTATCATTTGCATAATTATTAAATCGACTATTTACAAGAAAATGTTACATGGTGAAATATTTCTGTCATCTAATTCGAATTCAGCACACACAGCTTCATAATAAAATGCACACGAGATCTGTTTTATTTCTTAATACTGAAATCTGTTGTACAATGTTATTGAATGGAGTTTAAAATGGATATTCAAAGCGATTTGAGAAAGTGAACATACCAGGCCCTATTGGTAGCAAACTTACTAATGCACAACCGAGATGGAAGCTCCATCCAAGGAAAGTTTTGAAGTTTCGTATCATTCTCATGATAAAATCCGTTTATGTTGCTAACAAGTAAATAAACATGATTGTTAATTTAATAATTTTATTATTCGATAGAATGCACAAGATGTTTGAAATTGAACTACCAAAAATTAGAAATGTAATTGAAAAATATGCCTTTTCAATTTATTATATTTCATATTATATCTGACATAATATATGGCACTATTTTTGAAGAATATATTTGCTCATTAAGAAAGACAAAATGGAAGTGCTATTAAAATGAACGCGGAATGTTGCACGTCTTCGAAAAAAGTTTCCATATCTTTTTCTTAATAAAATAAAGCCATATTAATATTAAAGAGGTTTTTTATGCATCCATGGCCTAAAATTCCAGTAGTTGGATGAATACCTTTGATTTTATTTCTGATAATATTGGAATTTAGGATGGCATAAAAATAGTGCCGGCTTTGTGTGAGAACATTTCAGGCAGAGGTCTCTGATTTTAGTTAAATGAAAAGTAAAGTCGTTTCAAAAGAATGCATAATACAAAAGGATAGGAATTATTAACGGAAAGTCCCTCTTTAGTAGTGCAGAGCGAGTCTTAGAGGGGTTTAACTTAAGTATAGTGGATACGAAAATTTGAACATGATTCCAAGTCTTGGAAATTTTGTTGCTGCTAAATCCTTTCAAAATTGTGGGGGCAAATTTGGTTACGCGTGTCCTGAAATTAAAGATATTTCCCATTTCTGTGGCTTAACAGAGAGCAACCTAGGATTTTTCCTTTTTATTTTGGTGTAAATGCTATATTTCAGAAGTATTAACTTGGAGCTTTGTATATTATTCTAATAAATGGGTTTGGAAACCACTTTTACCCGAGACCTACGAATTTGATTCTACCTCGCATAATGGGGGTACTGATTTCTTTCTCTAACTACTTGAAGTTCTTAGAGTTTTAATTTAGTTAAAATCATGTTAAATTTGAGAAAGTAGGGTTATAGCCTTTATATGATTACTAAAATGGTTACATATTTTAAATAATGTAAGCAAAAAGTCCATAAATCGTAGATACTGCGATATTTTCCAAAAAAAGATTACTGGAAGAAAATCCACCCAAGAACAAATACAAAAATTTGCTAAATGCGAGTACAATCCACATGAGGTTGGTTCATATAAAGTACTCGGTACGCTTGATTTTTACCAGCAATTTGATGGATATTCCTCTAGATATCTATAAATCAGCATAAAATCAGATTTTTGTGTTACTACCATCTGTTAATTTTGAAAAATGAAAATAAATCAAGGTCCGATAGGTATACCTATTAATATCATTAGTTGTTTAGCTCTGCTAGTGAGGAACGTTTGCCCTTATCTCTCCCACAGCCAGTGATTATATGAAGTTCGGCTAGTTTCAAATGATTGATGGGATAAATAAATAAAAGTTTTAGCAATATATTTTACTTTGTGGAAGGCAAATAATACCGAATCACATACTAGTTTTTCTCTTGCCTCAAATATATTAATGAAATATTAAGCAAATGCATGAAGAAATGTAAAGCAGTCTGTTTTTTTGTAAAGTTCACTGGGACCATAGTTTCATATGTAATGTACAGTGATGGGCAAAAGTTTTCAGACTATGTTTAGTTTAATTTTTTAATTCCATTCAAAAATCTACAAGATTCGACTAATTATTATAATAAGATTATTGCAGTTTATTTAAGTCATCTTTTCAAAATTAATAACAAAACAATTTATTTCTTTGATAAATGCAAAATCCGGCTCCCTCCTCCTGTTCAGTTTTACTTCCTGAAGTTTTTCTATTCGATAAAAATGGTTAAATGATGACAGAAATGGGTAAATGAATAATCTTGGATAATTATAATCTATTAAGTAATATTTTAAGATTTTTCAATTACAGAAATAATTTTCCAAAGGATGCAGTGCCACCATAATTGTTCTTAAACAAAATTCTCTCAAATGCTAGGAGATAAGGGTATTGCATAAGGGACTACCATCTTTAGTAACATTAATCAATTTGAAAAGTTTGGGTGCACTCCTATATAGAATTCCTTCACAAACTTAAGTGTTTAAACGAAAGTTAAGATCGCCTCACGGTAAGGTCTTAGCTAATGGATGGGGTTTTAAAACCTGCCAAGCTTGCTCCCAATTTGAAAGAAACTGATATGAACGCTTATCTGCGCAAAGGGAGCCGGAGCTTTTTCGTCCAAGTGCTCAAGTCAGGCTCAACTGAGAAAAGCCTCGGCTCATCAAAATGAACTTTAGGGATAGGGTTCAATTTTGTACGGAAATTAAAGACCGACTGTTGAAGACTGCAGCAATGTGATATTCCTAAATGAAGTTCCGTTCTGCTTATTAGGATCTTCTAGAAGATCCTTCCTTAGAAAAAAAAAGTGGGCGCTTTCACGAGCCCTGTGTCGTCACCACGGGGAAGTATCCGGAACCTTTTTAAGTCTGGGCTACTTCTCATCTAAGGAAACTGGGGCACTAACAATTTGGCAGAAAAACACTACCATAAACTCCAAATGGTATCAAAAAGTGCTTCATCAGCACTTTAACCCAATAGATCAGGACCAATTTGCGAAGGATACTTTTATTTTCAAACAAGAAACCGCACCTTTAACAAACCAAACGCAATAAGTTCTTGGATGAAAATAACGTCGACACTTTGAGACTTTCGCTCAGAATTAATTGTAATAGATTAGTTTTATGTGATCAGTAAAATAGTGGTTGATAAACAGAAGCCACCGAATTGTAAGCCGAGCAGCTGCTTATGAAACAAAAATATAGCAATTTCTGCTAAGATCTTATCACAAATCTGGTCTCTAACATGTTAAAATGAACTGAAGAACAAGCCACATCAGTGTAAATATTGAATGCGCGAATCCATTGAGGGTATTTATTAATAAAATAGATTTAAGTTGTATTTTTTTGTATATTACATTTGATCACTTATATATATTTTATTATATGAAAAAAATATAGTAGTCTAAAAACTTTTAGCCATGACTGTAGACTATTTCATCCAAGATAATAAGTAATGTAAAGAAATGAGTTCTCAGCCGTTCATAGAGGCATTCTCTTATGGAGAATGCTTAAAGAGCAACGCATGATTTATATGGCAAATTTCTTCTCGTCTGAAAGCTTGAAAATTCCCATGAATTATATCTAAGCCCAAGAATGAGAGGGAGTAGATCAAATTACGCATGCGATCTTTTTAAAGAAGTTATGGCCCTCATGTTTTATCACCAAGAATTGGGGCGAGATTTTCGTAAAAGAAAAAGAGTCGACATATGCAAAATTTGCATCTCTGCAATATTCAGAAATTATCCTTAGATTTATTCGCGCAATGTAGCATTCAAGCAATGAATATATAAATTGACCATCAGTATTGTCTATTATCAAGTATATCATATGTCCTTTCTATCTCATCGTAATTAGGATCAAATTCTTGAACGTTTTCCACCCTGTGTTCTGGATAGTTCTTGCCATAATTCGGGGATAATATTCATTTAAAGACATGAGTTTTGACTTTTCAAAGACATAGAAGTATTTACTTCTACCTCCCGTAACTTAGTATTAACGAAGTTAAACAGCTTTCAAAAATGTTATTATTTTGCTAAATTTGAATCTTTTGTCACTATTCGCCCATTTCTTTCAACTTTTTACATGGCTAGTTAGCCAATAGCATGCTATTATATATCTGCTGACGATCTGCGCATGCGTCTTTTGACTGATTAGCCGATACCAGGCTTCGTTACATTTCGGACGACGGTTCACGCAGGGCTCTCTTCAGATGATATATTAGAATGGGGTGAGGTGGTCTTTGTGGCACAATGCCAAATAATACGTAAACTCTTTGAGGAAGATATTCAGGCCTTAAAAATATATGTAGAGTATGTATATATATTTTATTAAATTAAATTATTTACATGCCACAGGAATACCCCGTAAGGGGTGCGGCGATTTGCCATCCTGGCCAGTGCTAACGGGATCCAGCGCTCCGTCAAGGCCCCAGCTTAGCCTCTTTTTCTTCCTTCAGATAGCCCGTATTTCTCCCCTACTTCATCGCTTTTCAAACAACCTCTCCCACAGATTTCTCTGGCTAGCCTTTAATTTCACAGGGTAGATGCTGCCCTTTTTCTCAGCCAACCGTCCTGGATCAGGGCTGAGGGAGGATTGGACAATGTTCCCTAACCCCTGAGCTCCGGTCTGGGGTGGCTGGTTTTTAACGACCTACTTCATCCCCACCCATACCTTCCTCACATCCCTTTTCGTCCCCTCTTCACATTCTATCAATTTTACGCCGCGTTCAAAGTGGAGCCGCCATGCCAATGGCTCTGCCAGGCCTGTAAGCACCTCTTGTACTGCTGGCAACTGCGAGAGGTGATAAGCTAGTGCCTCCCGTGGCAAAATAGGGTCATCATGCCTAGAGATGAATCTTTAAAAAAGCAAACCCCTTTAACTTCCCCTGAAACAACGACAGAGCCGCCCTCGGCAACTACAGCGAAAAAATGAAAGGTCTTTCCCATCCTGTGCTTTCGCAGGGGACCCTCCATATTTCTCCTCTCCTTCGCCTACGGTTGCAGGGGACTCTTCCCTCAATCCCTCTATGGAGGTGCTTTCGGGCATCTCCCTTTTTCCAGCGGCAGTCCCCTTTTTTTCAAGGGGACTGCCAAAAAAGCCAGCAGGCAGCCCATAACCAGCCGCTCCCCATCGAAGCGGCTCGGTAGGACAAACCCCCTTAGGGGGGAGAGGGAAGCCAAGCCCCTTCGGTCGCTTTTGTCAAAAGACCTGCTGGCAAGAATACTCAACCTTGCCGGGGTCAAGGCCTGTGCCTCCCCACACAAGACTGGTGACACTGCCAAGGGGACCTGCGATGCCCTGGGAGAGGAGGGCCAACTGGAGGCCCCTCCTAAGACACACATGGTCCTTAAGGAAACCCAGCATCAGACGGTACGGCCTTTCATGGATAACGAATCCGGCCTCGGCGTCAGAGACCAAACCCGAATCCGCCCCTGTGCAAGAACCTCCTCAAACGGCTAGGGTTTCTGAGGCAGTACAAGGAGGGAAGGGATCTCCTCCGACCGGTCCCCCTACAACGAGCAGCACCTTCTTCATTTCAGAGAAGGACCTGGCTGAGGCCGGTCCATCTGGCCTGCGGGGCTTCTGCCGGCGGAGGTGAGAAGCGGTTTATTCCCCACCCTCCTCTCCAAAAAAGAAAAATACGAAAAAGACCAAAATGACAAGGAAAACTAGGGGCTCCTCTTCATCCGTGGGGGCTACGGGGACGGATGGGTCTGCTGCCACTTTGGCAAGCGACCAAGCCAAGATTGGCACATCCGGACCCTCTGCCCCCTCCGTTGCGGAGCCCATGACTAAGACAAAAAGTGCACAGGGCGTAGCATAGATGAAATCGGGGCGCCTGATTCAGAGGTTACTTTTCGGTTTTGAGCCTGGTGGCATGAAACGCTTGTTCGTTATTCGATCCACTGATGGCACCCTGTTGGCCAAGGGAAACATGATCCATAAGAAGAGAGGATTATCTAATGCAATTGGTAGAGAGCCAAAGGTGACCCGTTTCTCCGACGGAAGCCTTCTGGCAAAGGTGGAGAATCCCGCTGAGACAGCCAAGATAAGTGCTCTTCGGACACTTCATGGCACCCCCGATGAGTGTGCCCCGCACACTACCATGAAATTTGTGAAAGGAGTAGTTTATGCGAGGAAACTCGTTGACTAATTTATTGAGGAGGACATCACCCTAGGGCTAGCCAACCATGGGGTGGTCAAGGTCGAACGTGTGATGAGAAAACGGGGATGGGCCTTGAGACCCACCCCTACACTCTTCGTCACGTTCGACTGTGACAAGCTCCGTCAGTCGGTTCGTGCTGGTTGGTACAAATACCGCGTGAAGGCATTCGTGCCACTGCGGCGGCGGCGCTATTACTGTCACCGCTTCGGTCATACAAATCGTTCTACGAGACGTGCAAAGACCGGATCACCCGAAGTTTGTGTAAATTGCTCTAAGGCCACACACGATAATTCTGAATCCTTTGTGGCTAAGTCTTTCAATTGCAAAAAGCCGACCCCCGCTTCTTCGAAGCAATGTGGTGCATATCTCCGCAAGAAAGAAATCCTGGCCGTTCAGGCCCAGGATCGACTCTCATTCCGCGAAGCTAAGGAATTGGTCCTGGCGTGCCCGGCTCTGCCTGGGACGTCATATGGCTCAATAGTTAAAAAGGCACCCTCTGCTCCTGGCCCATCCTGGCCAACGAGCACGGTTGTTTCCGCGCCTATTCGGAGCCCTTCTGCGGGTTCTACTCAACCTGAGCGCTCCACTGGTAAAGCTGGTGGCAAAAAAGGTTCACACCCAGCCTTACCTAAGACCAAAGCTCCGCCCTCTTCCCCCAGCGTGACCGTTTCCAGTAAGGCGAAATGGCCACGCGCCTCAACCGAGTCGTTATACTCACAGGAGGCAACAACCTTAAAGAAGGGCGCTAGGCCATCTTCCGTGGTTCCTAAAGCTGTCACCCGAAAGGTGGGAGGAAACAAAGAAGCCTCGGCTCCTTCACTAACAACTAGTGGTTTAGCGAGTTTCTCAGAGAAGGTGTGTCCTCTTAAAGAGGGCCCCGATCCTCTGAAGCCGCAACGCCTGCCTAAGGTTTTGAGGCGGAGGGATGAGAAGACTCGCATAGCGAGCACAAGCTCCCACAATAAGTCCTCGAAAGCGACAGCGCCTTCAGCGCTTTGTCCGACCTAAAGCGCCCGGGATTTTGCCTCCGAGAAGCGTATGGCCATTCCCGTGAGGGTCTTCTGTTCGAGGAGGGCCCCCACGTCTCCTCCGAGCTAGGCCTGGATGGCATATTCTTCAATAAAATTGCCGTGGACTCAGGGCCAACTGGGAGGAGCTGTGAAGGCTCGTCTCGTCCCGTTCCTCGTTAGTTATCTTTTTGCAGTAGACCATGCTAGGCGCGTTTCCCCTGCCCACCCTTCAGGGGTATAAGGGTCTTGCGACCCCACTACCGCGGGGTAGCTGGGCAGGGAGATGCGCGGTTTACACCCGGCATGATGTCTCCGTTCTTCCTTTCTCAAGGGGCGCGGCGATTTGCCATCCTGGCCCAGTGCTGACGGGATCCAGCGCTCCTTCCGGCTTTAGCTTAGCCACTCATCCTTCCTTTAGATAGCCTGTATTTCTCCCCTACTTCGTCGCTTTTCATACAAACACTCCCACAACTTTCAATGGTCAGCCTCTAAATACACAGGGTAGATGCTGACCTTTTTCTCAAGCCAACCGTCCCGGATTGGGGCTGAGGGGGGAGGGGACAATGTTCCCTAACCCCTGAGCTGCGGATCGAGATAGGGGTTTTTTAACAACCTGCTTCTTCCCCACCCATACCTTTCTCACATCCCTTTTCCATCCCTCTTCGCATTTTAGCCATTTTTACGCTGCCTCTAAGGTGGAGCCACCATGCCGATGGACTGCCAGGCCAGCAAGCGGAAGATGTGGTCCCAAATGGCGGCGCCTAGCTCTGCCAGGCCTGTAAGCACCTCTTGCAGTGCGGGCAACTGCAAGAGGTGATGAGCGGTTGCATCATGTAATAAAAAGAGAGTCACCATGCCCAATAATGAGTCCAACGGAGCCGCTCTCGGGCAGTTCCACAGAAAAAAATGGAGGTTCCCCCCCCTGTGCTTGCGCAGGGAACCCTCCATATCTCTTTAACCGGAGAAGAGGCTTACTCCTCTCCTTCGCTGAAGGTGCTTTCGGGCACCTCTCTTTTTTCAGCGGCCGTCTTCTCTTTTCTTTCCAAGGGGACTGCCAAGAAAGCCAGCAGGCAGCCCTTAGCCAACCACTTCCCTTTAAAGCGGCTCGGTAGGGCAAACCCCCCTAGGGAGAGAGGGAAGCCAGGCCCCTTCGGTCGCTTCCCTCAAAAGACCTGCTGGCAAGAATACTTAAACTTGCTGGGGTCAAGTCCTGTGCCTCCCCACAAAAGACTAGGAACGCTGCCAAGGGGACCTGCGATGTCCTGGGAGGGGATGGCCAACTGGAGGAAACCCAGCCTCAGACGGTAGGGCTTTCCATGGGGGATCATCCAAGCTCGGCGCCAAGCACCGAACCCGTATCCGCCCCTATGCAAGGTCCTCCTCAAACGGCTGGGGATTCTGAGGCAGTACAGGGAGGGGAGAGATCTCCTCCGGATGATACCCCTGCGACCACCAAGACCTTCTGCATTACGGAGAAGGACCTGCCTGAGGCCGGTCCATCTGGCCTAGGGGCTTCTACTGGCGGAGGTTAGAAGCGGGATCATTCCTCGCCCTCCTCTCCAAAAAAGAAAAGGACTAAAAGGACGAAAAAGACTAACAAGACTCGGGGCTCCTCTCCATCCGCGGAGGCTGTGGGGACGAATGGGTCTGCTTTACTTCGGCAAGCGACCAAGCCAAGACCGGCACATCCGGCCCCTCTGCCCCCCTCGGTTGCGGAGCCCCTGACTAAGACCAAGAGTGCACAGGGCAAAGCCTCGTTGACATCGGGGCCCCTCATTCAGAGGTTACCTGGCGTTTTCGAGCCCGCTGGCTTCAAACGCTTCCTAGTTATTCGCTCTACTGATTGCAACATGTTGTCCAAGGGCAACATGATCCATCAGATGAGAGGATTAGCTAGTGCAATTGGTAGAGAGCCGAAGGTGACCTGTTTCTCGGACGGAAGCTTTCGGGGGAAGGCGGAGAATCCCACCAAGGTGACCAAGATAAGTGCTCTCCGGCACATCATGGCACCCCGGTGAGTGTGACACCGCACTCTAACATGAATTTTGTGAAAGTAGTAGTTTATGCGAGGGAACTTGTTGACTACTCCATTAAGGACATCACCCTAAAGCTGGCCGACCATGGGCAGGTCAAGGTCGAACGTGTGATGAGAAAACAGGGAGGAGCCTCGAGACCCACCCCTACACTCTTCGTCACTTTCGACTGTGACAAGCTCCCTGAGTCAGTGCGTGCCGGTTGGTACAGCTACCGCGTGAAGGCATTCATGACACTTCTGCGGCGGTGCTATTACTGTCACCGCTTCGGCCATACGAATCGCTCATGTAGACGTTTAAAGTCGGGGTCACCCGAAGTCTGTGTAAATTGCTCTAAGTCGCACACGATAAGTCCAAATCGTGTGTGGCCAAGTGTGTCAATTGCGGAGAGCCGCACTCCGCTTCTTGAAGCAATGTGGTGCATACTCCTTGAAAAAGAAATCCTGGCCGTTCAGGCCCAGGATCGACTTTCATTCCGCGAGGCTAAAGACTTGGTCCTGGCGCGCCCGGCTCTGCGTTGGGATGTCCTATGCCTTAATAGTTAGAAAGGCACCCTCTGCTCCTGGCCCTTCCAGGCCAACGAGCACGGTTGTGTCCGCGCACATTTGGAGCCCTTCTGCGGGCTCTACCCAACCTGGGCGCTCCCCTGGTAAAGTTAGCGGCAAAAAGGGTTCATACCAAGCCCCGGCTAAAACCAGGGCTCCCCCCTCTTCCCCCAGCGTGACCGTTTTCTGTAAGGCAAAACGGCCACGCGCCTCCACCGTGTCGTTAGACTCACAGGAGGCAACACCCTTGTGGATGGTCGCTAGGCCATCTTCGGTAGTTCTTAAAGCTGTTCTGAAAGGAGGATAGCAAAAGAGGAGCTTCGGCTCCTTTGCATACGACCCAAGGTGGATTGAGTGGCTCGGAGACGGTGTTTCCTCGAAAAGAGGGCCCCCGGCCTCCGAAACCTCAACGCCCGCCTAAGGTTTCGAGGCGGAGGAAGGAAAAGACTCGCATGGCGAGCCCAACCTCCCCCAATAAGTCCTCGAAGTAGACAGCGCTTTGTCCGGCAAACAGCGCCTGGGGTTCTGCCCCCGGAAAGCGTACGGCCATTTCCGTGAGGGTCTTCAGTTCGAGGAGGGCCCCCGCGTCTTCTCCGAGCTACGCCTGGAGGGCATATTCCTTGAATGGAATTGCCGTGGACTCCGCGCCAACTGGGAGGAGCTGCGGAGGCTCGTCTCGTCCTGTTTCCCGTTAGATATATTTTTGCAAGAGACTGTAGTAGGCGCGTTCCCCCTGCCTGCGCTGCCGGGGTATAAGGGTCTTGCGACCCTACCACCGCGGGATGGCCGGGCTAGGGGATGCGCGGTTTACACCTGGCATGATTTTTCCGTTCTTCCTTTCTCTTTAGTTACCTCCGGTCAGGCAGTTGCTGTGCAGCTGCACCTGGATAGGAGGTATACTATCATTTCTGCGTACATTCCACCGTCAGCTGACTTCGACGCAGGGGACTTCCCCCGCCTAGTGGCACGGTTGCCGAGGCCCTATCTCTTGCTTGGAGATCTGAACGGAGGGCATTCTCTCTGAGGAGATTACTCCATAAATCCCAGGGGACAATTCCTTGCTGATCTGATTGAAGAGCTTGAGATGGGTGTCCTAAACGTGGATGAGTTTACGAATCACTGTCCGAGAACCGATTTATTTTCTTGTCTTGACCTATCTTTGTGCTCTTCGGATGCACAGCCTGATTTTGATTCGGGGGTGGTCGATGACTTCCATGGTAGTGATCACTTTTCCATTCAAATATCATTTTAAGGGCAAGTGCCGCCTGAGAGACCAACTCGGTCTGTCGCTGAATTTCGTCTGTCTAGGGCTAGGTTCCGGTATATTTAAAAGCACTCCCGCCACTCTTCTTAGCGGCATACGTGTCTTCACTTAACGGGAAGACCCCTCTAGCTGAGATGTGAAGGCAAGTCAAACGGATTTGGGGCAAGTTCTCGCAGGACCCCCCCTCCCGTTCTCGACGAGAATGGAACCGCAATCTCGAACCCCGCGTCCGTGGCGGAATCCTTAGCGACCGCTTTTTCTGCATTTTCTAGCCGTGATGCTGCTCCGCCAGCAATCAAGGCACGTTGTGATGTCGCGGAAGGCCACCGGCTGGACTTTCCTTCCAGAATCGGAGAAACCTTCAACGACAGGTTTACTGTGAGTGAGTTGCGTTCTGCTCTCGCTTCGTGCGCGGACACTGCCCATGTTCCGGACGATATCCCGTACAGCCATGCTTTGACAACTGGGTGAGCGAGGCATGGCCTTTCTGTTAAATCTGTTCAACAGGATCTGGGTGAAAGGTCTTCTCCGAAACTCATAGGCGAATCGCTACTGTGCTTGCCTTTTGCAAACCGGGGAGAGATCACTCTACTCCGATCAGTTTCCGCCCAATCTCTCGAACCTCTTGCGTGTGTAAGTTGATAGAGAAATTAATAAATGTTAGATTAGCCTTTTGCCTGGAGAGCGGAGGCCATCTGTCTTCCACACAGTGCGGCTTCCGCAAGTTCCACTCCACGTTGGATATATTGCTCCGACTAGAAAATGCCGTCTGCGAGGCTTTCCTTTCGTAGACAGCACTACACCATAGTGTTTTTCGATCTGGAGAAGGCCTATGACACCGCATGGCGATACGGTATCATGGAGAATCTCCCCATGATTGGGGCAAGGCGACTCCTCACAATGTTTATATCTGAATTTTTGCAAGATCGTCGATTCTGCGTACGGGTGGGGGGAGCCCTCTCCGGCCCAAAGGAGAAGAAGAGCATGTCCCGCAGGAAAGTGTCCTCAGTATCGCACTCTTTGCCTTGAGCATCAACGGCATCACCTCGGTGCTGCCGGAAGATGTTCTCGCTACGCTCTACGTGGACGACCTTTCGATCTCTTTTGGCGTGGTAGATGCCAACTCTTGAGCGTCAACTCCAACAGGCATTGAACCGCGTCTCTCGCTATGCCGAAGCGCCCAGGTTTTGGTTTTCTTTGGCCAAGACTAAGGTGGTGCACTTTTGCCGCTATCCACGGCTTCACCATGACCCAGATTCATTTCATAATGGGGTGCACCTGGATGTGGTTGAGTCGCACCGTTTCCTTGGTCTTGTAATCGACCGAAGCCTCACCTGGGAGGCTCATATTCACAGCCTTAGTGTCTCTTGTACCCGCGCCATGGATATTCTCCGTTCCGTGACGTTCAGCGCTTGGGGCGCTGATAGGGCTACTGCCCTACTTTTTTATCGACCCTTTGTTTGTTTGAACTCGACTACGGATGCAAGTTTTATGCGTCCGCAGCCGAGCGTTTATTTCGGAAGGTGGATTCGATCAACCACACCTGCCTTCACCTTGCGACCGGTGCCTTCCGCACTTTTTCCATTGAGAGCCTGTTGGTCGATGCTAGGGAGATGCCACTCGCTCTGCGCCGCGTGCAGTGCATCACTCGCCTGTACGCGCAAGCCCGGCGCCTCCCTCAGTCGCCAACAGCTCTCACTGCATCCGCAGCTGATCTCGATGGTGCCTATGCCGCCGAGAGACGCTAGTCATACCCTAAGCCCTTTGCGTTCGACCAAGAAGGGATCGGGTTCCACGCCGTACCCCCTCTATTTGAAGTCAGCGGGTCTCTTCCAGGCACTGCGTCTGTCTTCACGGCCGAGCTGGTGGCAATACACCACTTGGTACGGGAGATTACGCGACGTGCCCGGTTCGGAAACCGGATTGTGATCTATAGCGACTCACAAAGAGCCCTGAGTGCTATCGGGGCATTTGAATCTCCGCATCCCCTGGTTCGCGATATCCATGACGCCATGGCTTTGGCGAGCCGGGTGAATTTCAAGATTATCTTCTGCTGGGTTCCTGGACATGTACGAATTGCGGGGAATAAGCGCCTTGTTGAGGGCGCCAAAGAGTCAATGAGGACTCTGCGACCGGACCAGCGTTTCGCTCTTCCTCTCACCGACTACATGGTAGGAATATGGGCAGCTCTTCGGATTGCTTTGTCAAGAAGATAGAAGATAGGCGAAGGGACCTTAAAGCTGCCTGCTATTGCAACGCGACTGTTCCCATGGGCCTATCCCCCAATGCCGCGACGGCTTCAGGTCGCTTTTTGTCGTCTCCTAATCGGACACCCTCTTGTGACGCATCGCTATCTGGTGGAGCGCTCGCTAGCGCCCCTTGCGACGACTGCATCGTCCCCCAGACTGTTTGACACATTCTTGTCGAATGTCCCAGTCTGGGTGATCTTCGCGCACGATACCTGTCCCGGTGCTGGGATGGGCGGGGTCGCTACTGCCTCTCCCTTGTACTCGGGACGAGTTCGTCCACATTGACTTCTGGACTTGTTGACTTTAAGGGGGAGGCCGGGCTTCTCCCCTTTATTTAAGGTTTTATTTTTTGTTTGTTATTGTTTTCTTTGTAGGTTGCACGTTCATGCACCGGGGTGAGGGTTACCTTCCCCCGCTGCCGGAGATTGCTTCGTAATTGTTATTTTTTTTACATTTTTATCCTTATTTTTTTCGTATATTTATTTTGAAGTAGCCTAGTTCTAGGATGTTGTGTTTCCGGCGACTTATGCCCAAGTTGGCAGTTGCCAGATGGGCTCTATAAAAACAAAAAATTCCTTTTACCTTTTTGTTGGGGGGGGAGAGATCGGTTTTTTAGCCTAGTCATAGGCCAGTTTTTATTACCGCGACTAATGTCCATTTAGGCAGTTGCCAGATGAGCTCTTTAAAAAAAAATTAAATAAATATTTAAGCATGGTTTTTGTTTGGTTTTTTTGCTTTAGTTTTTTTGGCCTTATAGGCCGCACGCTCCTGCGCCGGGGAGACCTCTCCCGTCGCAGGAGCTGGCTTACTGTTTACTTCCTTTTTCCTTTTTTGCGGGGGGAGGGTTGTTTTTTTTCTTTTTTTTATTTTAAAGTAGCCTAGTACTAGGCCAGTTTTTAATCCGCCGAATAATGCCCAAGTAAGCAGTCGCCAGATGAGCTCTTAAAGAAAAACAATTGACTTTTGGCTGGAGTCCGGCCTTCTCCCTTTTATTTAAATACGTTTTGTTGTTTTTTGTTACCGTTTTCTTTGTAGGTCACACGCTCCTGCGCCGGGGGGAAAGGTACTTCCCCCTAACCCTAGAACTTGCTTCCTAATTGTCATCTTCCCTTTTTGCCTTTTTTTTTATATTTTTATTTTAAAGTAGCCTAGAAGTAGGCCGTTTTTTTTAAGGCAACTCATGCCTAAGTAGGCATTCGCCAGATTGCCCCTTTAAAAAAATAAATAAAATCTGTTAGTTAATTTTTTAATTAAAAAATATAAGTGCTATACCTAAATTTATTCTAAATATTTTATCGGTTTTCAAATATTATGTAAGTCTCTAATGTTTGTTAACAATTCCAGCATAGATTTGAAGATTCAACAGAAACATTTCTCCCGAAGAAAATACCAGACACTTTAATTTCATTAATGTTTTTAATCCTTTAGTATTTTAAAAATTATCATATTATTTTTTATTATTTGAATCATATCTCACCAGATTTTAAGGTTGTACAAATCATGAACTTCAGATCTTTGTCTAGATTTCATATTTTCTTCTAAACAAATTTACTACATTTTCCAAGGTACAAGACTCGGGGCTTGTTAGACAATCAGACACATTTAGCCCTGAGACCCTCTTCACTATATTTATACATAGATTTTACAGCATAAAGTTATTTAAGCATCTTTTTTAAATTCATTATATAGGGAAAATTTAACTTCCCAAAAAAGGGGTCACAATTCAAATTTAATGGAAACGTTTCGCTCTTCAAAGAATTGTACAAAATGAAAATCAAATAAGACACTAACTAGAAGCTAATACCCGCCAATTAGTTAGATGATTATGATCACCTTATTAATTTTTATCCTCTTTAGACTTTTAGCTTAAACAAAATTTCAAAACATTAAGTGTTTTAATTTTAAATACTAAAGTCTGTTTTACCAACTAAGCTACCAAACAAAAAGTCACAAAGCATAAAATTGAACAACATATTAATTTATTAATTCTAACTCAAAGGCGCAATTGAAGTACCACACATTATACTCAACTCCGAGTAGCCAAGCAACGCTTTGTATACTTAATTCTTCTTTCCATTTTAGCCCTGAAAATTGCATTCTCACTCAACTCAAACTCCTCGCGTCTAAAAATGATAAGAGGGACAATAAAAAATAAATTTGATGGGATAAGATAAACACTAGGTCAACCTACTAACTAAGTCACCTATTTTGCTTACTTTACCTCTAGCTGTTCTTTTCTGAATATTTCTTTTTCCCTTCTGTCTTACTCTCACCCTACTAGACACTTCAACTCTGAGTGTTCCAAGACTGATGGAAGTGGATAAGGACCTACAAGGAAAGTGCCGCGGCCTCGATTCAATCACACGCCCTTGACACTCTAATGCGTGTTAAGGCTGGGGTTGGTGGGGGTCGTGCAACCTGTTTCTTTCTCCCACTTTGCTTTTATTTTCACCAGTTTACAATAAACAGAAAATAAAGTAAATAAAGTACTAACAGAAACTAAATTACGAAAAGCAATTATGACAAAACAAAATTACAGTAAAAAACTTGAACGCCACACAATAACAAATCCAACAAACAAAATAAAGAAGATACCAGTAATAAAGGGTGTTCCATTAAGACGGATTGAAGTTAGCAGTAAATAAAAGTGTTATTGGTGAAAATTTATTGATTTCACTATTGGATCATGTTATTTGAGTCATGGCAATTATGGATGAAAAATAATATCGCCTCAATGTCCGCCAAGTCTTCGGCGGCATACCTCCACTCGATGGTCCAAAATTTTGATGACACCTCTGCATAGTTGCTCCTTGATCTCACAAAATGCCTTATTATCTCATCCTTCAGCTGTTGAATTGTTGTTGGCTCGTTGTATGTGTGGCATGTAGCGCCGTCCTTTTGAAACCACAAATCTTCGACATCCATAGAATTCAATTCAGGCAAATAAAAGTTGGCTATCATGGCACGGTATCGCTCGCCTGTCACCGTAACAGAATTCCCTGCATCATTTCCGAAAAAATACGGCCCAATGATGACGCTAGCAAAATATTCTCACCAAACGGTGACCTTTTGTGGATGCAGTGGCTTTTCATCAATCTTCCTGGGATTTTTATCACCGCAAATGCGACAATTCTGCTTATTAACGAATCCACCAAGATGAAAATGCGCTTCATCACTAAAGATGTTTTTTTGCCTAAAATCATCATCGGCTTGTATTTGCTAGTGCACCCAATTGACGAAAGTACGGCCCATCAAATGGTCATCAGTCTTCATTTCTTGTGTCAATTGAGTTTTGTAAGCGTGTAGATATATCTTTTGTCAAAATTCGATGTAACGTTGTTGTGTAGAGATTCAATTCCTGCGCGCGATGACGAATAAAGGTGTCTGGATTTTCGGCCACATTCTCGCGCACTGCAGCAATGTTTTCAGTAGAACGGCGTAAACGAGCACGTAATGGCGTTTTTATATCTGCCACCAACCACTTTTGTTTTAATTTACGAACAATTTTCCCAATTGCACTCTCGGTTGGTTGATTATGTTGACCAAAATAATCGCGAAGTGCCCGAAATGTGTTTCTGTTTGAACGTCCATTTCGTAATAGGCTTCGATAACTTTAACACCTTGTTCGATTATTATTCTTTCTATGGTTGATATTGCCAAAGACTGAAGTCGTTAAATCTGAAAGAAAAAGTAAAAATCATTAGACGCTTAAACTTAACTCGCATTTAAAATCGGTCTTAGTTATTGGAACACCCTTTATATTCTTCACCAATAACTATTGCTCTATATCCTCTGACTACCTTGACTACTTTCACAGGAATGCAAAGATAATGTGTGTACGTAGCTAAACAAGGTTGATCTGATACTATCCTTAGCAAGTTGGTAAAATTAAAGATATTATAGATGGAAGAAATAGAATCCCTCCTCACTCCAACTAACAATAATAAACGAGGTATCGGAAAAAATTGAATCTTGGATCGGCGAACACTTTTTTATGAAATGAAACAGGAATTATAAGAAAATTAGACAAGGCTAATATATTTAAGATAGGATATAAGAGTACGCTAACGACACCCAAGATTTCTACAATTGACTCCTAGCATCTTTCATGAGCATTCCACCCGAAAATATGCTCCAAATATGCAAGCTTTTATTACCTCTAACAGCCTCAATTAAGACCTGCATATATGTTTGAAATATAGATTGAAGGCCATTCTTATAAAAACTGTTAAAGTTAGACGAATAACTATAGGAATAGCCCTAGCGAATCATATATATGCCCACAGGGAAAGCAAATTATAAAAAGAATTAATCGGAAAAAAGGAGATGACTAAAATTTGCACTTACCAATTCTACTCCAACAAATGTAAAATCACTTACTATTGTAAAACAAATGAATATAAAGTAATGGTTGACCCAACGCTCACTTTAATATTGGACGCTAATTGACACCCCAAAATAATGAAATTTCTTTACCTTTAAAACAATTATACTTGAATCCGTCTGCAGAAGGACCTTGGCTTTGAATTTTTCTGTAGACGAAAAATTGATTTGTGGTTAGGCATGTGGGCGGATTCACAGACACCCAGCTGTTTGAATGGCGCGGCGACAGGCTTGAAGCAACAGGTGATTTCGGTTAGGGCGACAGATGGCGTAAAGCACGTTGTCTTAGTCAGATGATATAAACAACGGGAGCGTAAAGGTATGCTTTTTCCAATGTTCAGGTTAATCTTGGAATGGTTCGCACTGACGAGCGATGAGCAAACAAGTGAAACATTTGACGAATGGGGTGGGGTTGAATGATTTTTCCCTTTGGGTATTCCGTAATCGTAAGGACCATCTGTTTTTTGTTGCAAACCGAGATTGGGGGTTTCTCTGACGAGAGATGTAAGAGTGATTCTCAATACAAAAAACTAATTTTTGGTGTGACCACCAGAAACTGGCTCAGCATGAGCTTCTTCTGTGTTCCTTTCTTTGGTTGCCAGGCACTGCCACCGGACTTCGTCGTCTCGATCTCTAACTCAATCTTCCTTCGATCTAGAATGGTTTATTTTCGGTGTGACCATCAGAAACTGGCTCTGATTGAGCTTCTTCTTAAGTTCTGATTGATTCCCTTGGTGCCGGGCCCTGCCACCGTACTTTGTTGTTTCAGTGATTAACTCGATCTTCCTTGTTCTTCTCTAATTATCCCCATATATAATTTACCAATCCCCTGGGGGTAGGGGAACTAAAGGGAAGGTGAGCTCTCCTTTAACGGCTCTCGAGCGTCTTTCATTTAGCACTAAAAGCATCGCCTGGCTTTTGGTCGCTGCTCCTCTAATTTCGTCTATGACACGAAATTAGATCCCAACTCTTAGGGAAAACAGTGCCGGTTTAACCAATGTTATGCTCGCCAGCCCATAAATCTGATTATTCGTACTTCTCGTGTTTGGAAGAGGCCTTTGGGGGTTCGCGAGTCGAGGAGAGAAAGGAGGGGGGGTTAATTAACGGGGTTACATTGGCCAAGCGCCAGGATGTTGTGGTGATCGAGCAGGGCCTCTGTTTTCAGGGTGGGATATCGATTTCCCTATCATATACAATAATAAAGAATAAACTTAGGTAGAGGAACAACGAAAGGGAAAAGAAAACGAAGAAACGTAAACTGAAAACTACACATAGGAAACAAAACATGAAACCACCATAATGACAAAATTAAATTTAAAATAGGAAAAAAGTGAAAACAACGAGGAAAATTCTCCGACGGAAACAACTGAAGACCACTATGCTTTTCTGAATAGAAAGTTCACAAAAACAAAAAAGTAAGATGGTAAAAAAAGGAAAATACGCTAACGAATACCACCATGAAGAAATTGGAATAAGTTTTGAAAAAAGAAAATTAAAACTAATTTAAAACAAAACAAAGGAATGGAAGGATAAACAGACGAACTACGGAATTATATTCAGAAGAACATACCCAGATGAAATGCATAATGCGGATGCTATTGGTTTTCAATTTTCAACTGCGAAATCGACGCATAACATTTTACCTTCATTGTCTGTTTTTCTTCTTAAAACAACAACATGTCTGCTCTATTTTTCCAGAATAATTAACTATGGAAAACTTTAAACCCTCTAATTTTTGGAAAAGGGATGGAGTCCTCTAGAGATTCTGTCTAGAAGGACAAGCAAGTCGATTTCATACTAGCCAACGTCAGCATAAAATAGTGAAAAATGTTGGAAGCGAGATAGAAGGATAACATCAACTTTACGCAAAAGTTTAGAACAAAATCGAAAAATGAACCAAAATATGATGCTAATAGTAACTAAGGACAACTTTAAAATTAACTGCATAAACAAAAAAAGACTGTTGAAATCAAACCAAAACAAAATAAGATGGAAATGAAATTAACTATAACTTCATTTAGGCTCAAAATGAGGTACAGAATAAAACAAAGAAATAATGCAGAGAAGATTTCAAAAGGTAAAATATATTATATCATAGCGAAATTAAAAGAAACTGAAATAAAAATTTCAGAAGTTACGAAAGAAAAGTAAGTACACAAGAGAGGATACCAAGTAGAGGTAAATTGCAAATACGAGTAATAAAACGGCTTTGTAAGCCAAAAATAATACACACTAAATTATAACCAAAATTACAAATAGCATAAAAGTAAAAAATATCTTTAATCTAAATTCAATATCATTAATTCTAAGTTAAATACAATAATCAAAGTGAGAGAGATTTGCCTGACACAAGTAGCCATCAATTTCAAACCAGCAACTTTCAATCGAACTAAGCTCAATATCAAGGGCCCTATGTATGAGACGGGGGAAAGGAAGAGAAAAGGATGGATAAAAAGAAAATAGATACCAGACAAAGCGTTGTTCGGAACCTTACGTACTTTACTTTTAGCTACTCTATCGTGAACTTTACTTCTTACCCTATTTCTCACTCCCAATTGTCCAAGGGTCTTTCACTCTGAGTCTGATAAGAAATTGATGAGTGTTGTTCAGAAAAATACTAGGGAGAGTCATTGCTTCGCACGTCTACTCCCTCCCTGGCACTAATCCAAGCGTACACCTCCATTTCAATTCAAAGAAGATGCTCTATCACGGTCGAAAGGCGGATTGGAATAAATTATGCCTCTCAGTCTGATTTTATCTTTGAATATTTTTCCCTTCTTTCACAGTCAAAAAACGCTCTCGTCAAGAAAACAAAAAACTAAAAATTAATATAAACCATCATGTTATCCCGTTAGTCTCTAATAAAGCATGTATTCAGTACTGTTTAAGCACAGCGCTAGTGTCATTCACTATCTCGCCCCACACAGAGTAATCCTTTGGATTACACACAGGGTCGCTAAGAGCAAGAAAGTGGGTCAAGAGAAGTTGGAGAAATTCTCAGACAACAAATTCTAAATCTCTTTGGAGATACGAGCTTCATACAACCATCATATACAGTCATGGTTTTACTACAATCTCCATCACCACCATATAGAGATCTAAATTGAGCCTAAGACCCAGGTCAAACATGTTGGGCAGCATATCATAACCCTCTTTTGAAGCATACCCATAGACCATTAAGTTTTTTGAAACTGGAGACATGGAACGGTGCATGGATTATATTCAAGCGACCTCTTTTATAGATGTTGCGCAAAACTGGTCCTGGCTGAATAAGAAATAGTGAGCAAGATGTGTCCTAAGGCAGAATGCGTTATCCTCTACTCCCAACTTACGAAAGAATATAGTGAAATGAACCTCATACAAAAGAATACAGTATTTATCTTTCCAATTCTATAATGAATAATAAGATAAAAAAGACTACGAAGATAAAGAGAGATTACAAAAAAAACGATGATCGATTAAAAAACCTGGACAATTCAGCAAAATCATTAGTTCTTAAAAATTAAAAAATGCAGGTCATAATCATAGATTTAAAAATTTGACAATTGCGATCATAAAATGATAATCAAATGATCGCAAAAATCCATATGTCGCTCGTGATCTCAAAGGGATCGAAATGAGGCAAGAAATAACGGTTTACCAGAGAGATACGAACTGTTGATACAAACTATGGCCTTCGAATAAAACTATGAACTTTAAAATAAAATTAAATAAACAATGAGCAAGATTTCATTCATTAATGGAATCTTAAACAAACTTTAACCAATTTTAGCTAATTATCTTAACGCTTGAGTTTGCTAATTTGTTCATTTAATTTTATTATTAATAAATGAAGGTGCGAAAAAAGAAATAAATTTTAAAATGAATAATGCCTCTCAAATCTAATGATAAATCTTAAACGAATTCCTTAATTAGTAACTCAATCCCTGATTTTAACTGAAAAGTATATATAAAAAACGAACTTTTTTGCCTAATTGCGTTCACTACGCGAGTTTGTATTTTAAACATCAAACAAAATCTTTATTAGAGGTTATTTGGTGTTTCGTAAAATAAGAAATAAGAAATTATGATATCCAAATAGGGTTAGTATTTTACTAATTAGAGTATAAAATCATATTAGGACTATATAATTAAATGGTATTTACTCATTTTTCGCATTAACTTGAATACAAAAAAATTTCCTTCAAAAGGTTTTAATATTTATCTTCAACGCTCGAATTTGCCATTATTTCCGTTCTTCTCTTCGATATCTCGTTTCTTATTTAGTTTAATATTCTTTTCGCTATCATAATAAATAAATTATTCACAAAATACAATTATAACTGATTAGAGATCATAAAGTGATCATGTTATGATATAAATAGAGATAGAACAGGGAGAAAATTAATTCTTATAAAGCACGCTATCACAATATATTGAACAGCAAAAGTATTTATTAACGTAACAATTTATAAAAGAAAATGAAAAACAAAATAAATAATTGCGCCATCTCGTATTTTGAGGACGGATAAATATGATTTTAACGCCTCAATATATTTGAAGCGTTATATGGATACTATATAGATTAAAAAGACGACAGACTTCCTTCAGTAAACTGAGAAGAGATGTATACGCACTTCGAAGTTACTACGGCGTTAATCTTAAAAAATACCTTTCACGAACTTTGACATAGTGAGTTTTTGGTGCAAATTTGCAATGGTTATGTTTTAGATATCGTATTCGACCTATATTTCATATTTATTGGTAGTTTTAATTTCATAATGACTCCATGTGCTCCAAAACATGCGTTGAATAGTTATCCATTATAATTAGTAGGCTTGAATAATTACCAATTATAACTAATTCAAGATAGTTAAAAATTATTCATATACAACGATATTACCGCATCCTAATTACTTGATATGCATCACTGGCACATCATGAACCTAATTTTTAATCCAATTAGACTTATTTTATTGAATTTGGATCCATATTCGCAAATAATATGCGCAGCGATTGCTCAGTTAATTTTAAGGATTGCTAGGAAAGAAAATATAATTTCCTATAGCTTATACAATATCATTACAATATGCAGAAGATGCCTCTTCCAGTAACTTTCTTGGTTGGCTTTCTCGAGCCCACCTGCCATGCCCCTCCCATTGAATGACGGATCGACGGCGACTTTAGAGCGATGGCCGACTAAAACTTTTCGGGAGCGCCAAGTTGGTGATAACTTGGCAGGAGAGCACCTGCAACTTTGTTTATCCCCTTCCTATGGGGAATTCGGTAGTGAATGGTAAGATATAATTCAGATGATAACTTTTGCACGTGGAATGGCGATCCTAAATGAACTTATCTAAATTACAATGCAATAGCTCATCAATCGTCACTACAAAGTTTAGAAATAGATAACCACCTGGCTCGGAAGCATATATATCCCAAGAACTTCTAAAAATTTTCCTACAGTTTTATGTTACGCTTTAAAGCGTCGATCTTAGGTTACGGGTGCAAGCGCTTACTGCATCTATCCAGGGGTAGAAAATTCGAAGAGGGTATCAGCTGTTTTTCTACCTGGTAAAAAGGGGTCTTGGACGGCCGCTTTCGAGTCTAGATCTGTTCCAAAAATGACTCTCAGAGCTGAGCGTTGGTGTTAGATTCACTCAAGACTTTATTAGAGAACCTCTTCTAAAGCAGCAGGTCAGTGCGTCTCCTGGTGATCAGCTACTCCAAAGCTGCCGTAAACGTTGTTGCCTGTAGATGGAGGGGCAACCCTAATAGAATGACGATATGTTTCTTAGTAACTTTAGTTACCAAGGGATTCCTTTCTGAGGAGGATCTTTAGATGGGAGGTAGTTTTAAGCAATTCATTTATTATAGCTAACTTCCCTTCCCCATGATTCTGTAATATATAATACTTGAGAGTGCGCCTAAAGACTGTGTAGGTACTTGTATAGTTGCTTTGACTATAATTTACACCATTTATTGGAATAATGAGGGAAGGAGAAAATTAATATCATTAAAGAGATAAACCGTGTTTTTCCCTTTCTCTGTAGTCATCGGCTGCTGTCGACTAATGCACCTGAAATGACAAGGAAATAGAATGGCGAGTTGGTGCCACTCTACTAAACGCGTGTGGGCAGACAAAACGTTTTTGACTTAGCGGAAGCCTTTTTGCCTCATCAGGCTGCGTGAGAGGGGAGTTCTTTTTACGAGCTCCCGGGCTTTTAAGGAATTTAAAATGTGTGCACATTGTTGGACAGATAAAATGTAAATGTTTACCAGACAATGAATTCGAGAAATTATTTGATTGTACGTGGTTAAGATAATTTTGTATTTGCTTTAATTTTATTGTTGGTGGGAGAGACGCCATCATTCATGAAATAATGACCAAGAAAGATCGTCTTGGTGACCACAAAGGTATATATGACAAGTTAATAGTAAGTTCAACCTCCTGTATGCCCTCGAAGGGAATTCATGGGTAGGAAATGCGCTTCTTAGCCCTCAAAGTTGCTACAAAAAGGAATATAAAGCTGACATCTCGTTATACCGACTAAAAAAATATTGAAAATTTGGCTTGAATTTTTATGCCTGCTAGTATTTCTAGTATTTCATAAAGAACACACGACATTATTACCAAAGTTTCGGGCTAGAATTCAGGTTATGTGTGCTTCGTAGGTATGCCATGAGCAATTAAACATTTGAGTAAATCGATTTCCCATTAGAGTTCTAAAAACACGGCAGTGTCTCAAACATAAGGATTTAGAAACTATTTTACGAGGGGCGGTCAATAAGTTTAGCAATTCGGATATAAGGAAACGAGATATGAGGAAAAGTGTTTTATTATTCTTCAATATAACTACCCTGAACTTCATTGCACTTGCGCCACTTGTCCCTGAGTCTTCGAATTCGCGACAACCAGAAATCTCCCGACTGCTGTTAAATCCACTCCTGGACGGCGAGCTGGACATCTTCATCGTCCCCAAACCGGCGTCCGTGCAGTGCAGCCTTGAGCTGGTGAAATAAAATGTAGGCGCTATGGGACAGATCTGGGCTGTAGGGGGGGATGGTTAAGCTCCTCGAGTCCGTACTCACGCAGGGCAGCTTGTGCAACTCTGGCCTTGTGGACAGAGGCATTGTCATGGAGGAGCAGGCCACCGCGTGTCAACTTGCCGCGCCGCTTCTGACGGATGCACTTCTTCAACCCAGCCAGTTCCTCGGCGTAATATTGGCCTGTGATGGTTCTTCCACAAGGTGCATAGTCAACTATCAACATTCCATCAGAATCCCAGAAGATGGTTGCCATGATCTTCCCGGCTGAGGGTTGGGCCCGGAATTTGATGGGGGTCAGAGAGCCCCTGTGCTTCCAAGCCAAGCTTTTGAGCTTGGTCTCGGGATCGTAGTGATGGACCCACCTCTCACTTTGCGTGACTCAAATCCCGCCGGGTCTTGGGCGTACAGGAGCAGCTACTTCTCCAAACTTTGACGACATTGAAGTCGATCATGGGGCGTGAGGTTTCGTGAGGTTTCTAGGGATCCAACAAGCAGAGACCTTGCTCCTGGCAAATTTTCGTGGATGATGTTGATAACACTTCCATGTGATATTTTAAGTTCTCGCTCAATTTTTTCGACCTTCACCCGTCGATTTTCGAGCATCATCCTCTCCACACGGGCCACATTGTGTTCGTTGGTCACATCTGATGGGCGTCCTGGACGGGGGTCATCTTCAAGGGACTCGCGACCATGGTGGAAATCCCTATTCCGGCGAGAAATAGTTGCATAGGAAGGAACGGTGTCGGTGTCGGTGTACACTGCAACCATGCGTTCATATATCTCTTTTGCATTTTTGCCTTCTTTGGTCAAAAGTTTGATCACTGCGCGGTGCTCAACCTTCTCTATTGTTGAAAAAATTGTGACTAACGATCTGCGATCAGCTACCACTTCTTAAAAAGACGATACAGGAGCGTGCGTCTGCAGGTCCTGACTTGTCATAACTTGTCTTAACACCCCCCACAAACAGCCATCCCCCTTCCTTTGTTTTGCCCTACCGATTCGCAAAACTTATTGACCGCTCCTCGTATGTGGCGATACCCACACTTTTAGAAAGTTGGATAATGAGGGCAAACATTCATTTTTGTTCCTGTTTCTAATTACACAGGGGTCTTTCTGGCAGAGAACTGGGCAGAATCACCTTGTGTCTCAATGTGAGGACTGAATGCATGATTATAATGCTAATTTCATTGAATTGGGTAGGTTAGCCTGGGAAACTAGTAAAAGCTGCAAGTACGAGTGTCCAACTGTCCGTCGAATACCATACGTTGTCTTAAGGTCAAACGGTAGACCAAATTCAGTTAGGAAATCGCCACCGATGTTCATGTGTGAAACATTTGTCACTCTAAAGATCTTTTTGAAAGGTGTGGGTGATGAATTCAATTTGTAAAACACGGTATACATTATATTCATTTGACACACATGCAATTAAGCGAGGGATAAGGGTATTTAGTTTCTTTAAAAAAAACAAGGAGAAACAAGTTTGCGAACTTTCTCTTGAAATCGATCGTTAAACAAGATTTTGTCTCAAACTCCATATGGAAAGAAATAGTTTTGAGAGTGAATTTGGGAGCTGCAGGAGGTGATTTACCTTTGACTGCGAAGAGAATGCCCCAACTCCAATCAAATGGACTTGAACTTTATCGAAGTAGTATCGAGTCACGTCTCTTAGCGTTGATTTCACTTTGGTGAGGAAATAATTATTTGGGGATATCCCTTGTAAGATATTTTTGCTGGTTTTAGGTCATTTTCTTTCACTAACTCATAAAAAGTCACCCATTTAATATTTAAAAGTAAATCTTGTCAAATAAAACGCTATATATTTTCATTTTATTTTTTGTGGTAGTGAGTGATAATATATCCTATAGCGTAATTAAATTTTCTAGATGGATACGAGTATATACTACCTATGGATCTCTAGAAGTATATACATAAATCATTGTCGTAGAATGACTCCCGACGATACCATATATTACACTATTCGTTGAGGGAACTTCCTTAATTATCTTTAGAGTGCGTTTTACTGTCTGGCGGCCGGTATTATGTATCTTCAAAATACTTAAGAAGTGGAACTGAGCTCAAGGATAATAATATTGCTATCATTAATAAAATAGAGTTTTATTAATAATAACTATAAACAATACACAAAAACGGAAAATATTGACAAACAGAATGGAAAGGGTCGTGGAGACTCGGGCTAATCCAAGGATTTAAGGGATCAAAAAGGGTAAAACAAATATGGAGTTAAAGAGATGGGATGGTTTGATGAACCATTTAAAGCACAGGATAGAATTGACAAATAAGGGATCAATACTCAAAAGGTGACGCTTGGCTTACGTAACTTCATTAGGGTGCAGTGGAAGGTACTTGAAGGAATATTCGGTCCGCTGGCGAGTTCCAGCCGAAGGGGGGGGATAAAAGGATCCTGACGAGGCGTCTTGGAAAGGAGAACCGTTACTCGACGAACGGCTCGACGAACAATGGCTGTTCTACTTTGTTCTCTTCTGAACAAAGGGGGGATGAGAACCGTCTCTTGTCTACGGGCTCAAGAACAATGGCTGTTCTAATGTTGTTCTCCTTTGAACAACAGGGGGGGGATGAGAACCGTTTCTTGGCGAAGGGCTCAAAACGAACAATGGCTGTTCTAATGTTGTTCTCCCTTGAACAACAGGGGGGGATGAGAACCGTTTCTTGGCGAAGGGCTCAAAACGAACAATGGCTGTTCTAATGTTGTTCTCCTTGAACAACAGGGGGGGGATGCCTTGGGGACTTGGCGTCACTAAAGGCTCGAACCTTTGGCACTCAAGGAATATTGTCCTCCTTTTGGACAAGTGATGGTGAATCTCGAGTTCGAGGTCCCTTGGCGCACAAAGGGAGAGAGGGTCGTGGTGATGTTTCGCGACGAAAATCTGGATCTCCAATCTGATCTTAGTGGTAAAGTTTCCATATAAATAGCCAGGACATCTCCTTGGCGTGGGGGAGAATGGGGTGGAAGCTTCGAGGGAACGCACAGCTGGGCCGGAGAAAAATGCCTTATCTGTCCATAAGCCTAACTCGATCTGGCGAGGTCGGCGTATGGGGGCGAACGGGGGGGACGATAACCTCCTTGTTTAAACATTGGCGTCCGGTAGCTGTTGATAAGACTCCAAGCCTCGAATCGAAGATGCACGTGGGTAGCCTCATGATTTTAGATAAAATGTGATAGAAGTTGAAATGAATGCAGCTCTGAACTCGTTCTATCACACCCCTCCATTCCAGGGGAAGTTGTCACTTCGAAAAAAAAAGAGAGAAGGGACAAGGATAGAGCTCCGTTGTAGAGAACTCGTTTTCTTGTACCAACCGTATCTTCCTGCACCTAACTATTATTACCTCAATACATGATTATTTTGATCTTTAGATTACAGGGGAAAATAACCTTTAATACAACTTAATAAAAAAAAAAAGGCATGGAACAATGAAACGATATAAACTTAGTACATACGGGACAAAATAATTTATACGTAAATTAATAAGAACAAATATATATACATACAAAAAATTAGACATTGAGCGTTACAAAATTCAGACATATACATTAATTAACTATATTACAAAAGAATCTTAAATTAAGTCGTACAAGACGGTATATACCTACATGGAGATACTAATCCTATGAGTACAATTGTTCTACGCTATTCGGTAACGCATTCCTACTGAGTGCGTCAGCGACCTGGTTATCGGAACCTTTGATATAATTTATTTTAAATTGATACTCTTGCAAGAGTAAACTCCAGCGCATGATGCGGCCGTTTGAGTGTCTCAAATTCCTAATATAGGCTAACGGACGGTGGTTGGTTCCTATTTGAAAATCTTTACATATCAAGTACAGCTTGAATTTGTCTATGACCCAGATAATTGATAGAGCTATCTTTTCTCTAGTGGCATATCTCTTTCCGCGTGGTAATAATTGACGACTAGCATATGCAACTGGATGACTCGTTCTGTCATCCACGTATTGAAGGAGTACACCTCCAATGCCCTCGTTGATCACGTTGGTCTTAACCCAAAAGGATTTTTCCGGGTTGGGCAACTTAAAAATGGGGGCAGAAATGAACTTACTTTTGAGCTGATTAAAATGGGAAACAGCGACATCATTCGAACGTAAACGATCGGGGAAATTCTTTTCCTGAAGGGGGCATAGGGGGGCCAAAATTGCAGCGAAATTCGGAACAAATCGCTGATAGGGAGAAGCTGATCCTAGGAACGATCTTAATGGCTTCTTTGTAATCGGGAGGGGCATGTCGGCGATTGCCTTAATCTTGTTCTCGTGGGGACCTAACTTGCTTTGTCCTATTTTGAAACCCAAATATTTGATGGTTTCGTGGGCAAACTGGCATTTGCTGGGGCCAATGGTGAGGCCATTTTCACGCAGTTGCTCGAAAAGAGCTAATAGGGCGGGTAAATGGTGATTCCATTTAATTAGTTCTTGGAGCTGACTCTTCTGGCGTGGTGTCAGCTGCGCGTCACTATCCAGGTCAGAGGGTTCCAAAGACTTGCCTGGTAGGGAAGGAGGAGGGTAATCGGCATCAGGTTGGATGCACACTGTCTGGATTACATTAAGGGACTCCGCGGGGCAATCCTCTTCAAGCGCCGATGCTTCGTCCAGTTCTACGAAGGTATCTCCATGGGCGCGTTGGGGGTTCTTTTTTTCTTGGGGTCCAGGGACAGTCTCCGTGTCCTTGTCTGGGGCCTTATCACCTAAGGGTTTTAGTGAATCACATTCCTCTTTTTCCGTCCTAAAGTCCTGGTTAGGGGTCTCCGAGAAATCGGACGGTATCGGGGTTCTGATGGGGACGGGCTCCTGGGCTTCTTTCTTATCTCGGCCTTGAGGAAGGGCGGCCTGAAACACAGGGTCGAAACTTACTTGGGGGCTCTTTCCTATAAGTACGGAACAGAATTTTATTGGTGCTACAATGACTTCAGCCCAGCCATTATAATATTGACACTGCAGGTAACATCTAGCGACGGGGAATCTGTTCGCCCGCCCAAGGTAGTCACGTACCACCGCAAATTTTTCGTGGTTAGAGGCCACTGGGAGGAGTTCGTCGGACACGATGAAGCATGTACATCCTGTGTCCCTGACGAGAGTCGATACTCGACAGCTGTCCACGCTGCCCTCCTCATATTTCAAAGTTCCCGCTGAACTTTTATCAAAAAAAAATTTACCTGGTGGCCTGACGGATGGGGAGAAGTTTCTGCTTGGGTCTGCACCACCGGGGGAGCCGGGGTTGCATTAATCTAGGGAACTTGGTGGGCTGGTCCGCTTTTAAGCCTAGAATTTTGGGGGCAATTCCAGCTCATGTGGTTTTCTACACCACAGGTGAAGCATATGGTTGGTCGCTTCGGGAAGAGAGATGGAGGAGAAGTCTTAACGGGAGGTTTGGAGTCCCGTTGTTGGTTTTGGGGAAAGAAGTTTTGGGGTTTTACGGGGCTCGGAAACTTTGTCAGCTTCCCTGGGAAGGAGCGCGAGTCCGTCCTTCTTTCTTCTCGTTGGATTTTTTTTTCTCGTTCTTCTCGTCGGATTACTCTTTCCCTTTCTATTACTTCCATTTTTCTTTGAAATTCTGCTTCAATCCGAGCTAATTCAATCTGATGGTGAAGCTCCCGTTGTCTTATCCGTTCCTCTCTTTCTCTTTCTTCCTTTTTTCTTTGCTCCTCTAGAATGTACTTAATTAGTTCTTTTCCGGAAAGTCCACAGGACTCTCCTTGCGCTTTAAAGATTTCGAACGGAGTCATCTTTGCACTTGGGGGCGCACTAGTCAACCAACTAAAATTCCTCGCAACAAGAATTATGCCTCTATAGAATTAGCCTACCTAAATATGGGCACTGACCTATTCGTACTTGGTTTCTCAATCTAAATATCCACTGACTAAAATCACGAAAAAACACAAACAAATTATTATAACCGTTCCTTGAGCTACTCCAGCTTCTTAAGTTTCAAAAAAAAAGGGGATAGCAATCGTTAAAACAAAAGGGAACTACTATATTCTATTATTATAACGAATAACACTATGCTTTACTCGACTGAGACCAGTGTTTGCAAAGATATAGCGTTAAACCTTACACACCTGATACCAAATTTAAATAGTATATATATATATATATGTCGTAGAATAACTCCCGACGATACCATATATTACACTATTCGTTGAGGGAACTTCCTTAATTATCTTTAGAGTGCGTTTTACTGTCTGGCGGCCGGTATTATGTATCTTCAAAATACTTAAGAAGTGGAACTGAGCTCAAGGATAATAATATTGCTATCATTAATAAAATAGAGTTTTATTAATAATAACTATAAACAATACACAAAAACAGAAAATATTGACAAACAGAATGGAAAGGGTCGTGGAGACTCGGGCTAATCCAAGGATTTAAGGGATCAAAAAGGGTAAAACAAATATGGAGTTAAAGAGATGGGATGGTTCGATAAACCATTTAAAGCACAGGATAGAATTGACAAATAAGGGATCAATACTCAAAAGGTGACGCTTGGCTTACGTAACTTCATTAGGGTGCAGTGGAAGGTACTTGAAGGAATATTCGGTCCGCTGGCGAGTTCCAGCCGAAGGGGGGGGATAAAAGGATCCTGACGAGGCGTCTTGGAAAGGAGAACCGTTACTCGACGAACGGCTCGACGAACAATGGCTGTTCTACTTTGTTCTCTTCTGAACAAAGGGGGGATGAGAACCGTCTCTTGTCTACGGGCTCAAGAACAATGGCTGTTCTAATGTTGTTCTCCTTTGAACAACAGGGGGGGGATGAGAACCGTTTCTTGGCGAAGGGCTCAAAACGAACAATGGCTGTTCTAATGTTGTTCTCCCTTGAACAACAGGGGGGGATGAGAACCGTTTCTTGGCGAAGGGCTCAAAACGAACAATGGCTGTTCTAATGTTGTTCTCCTTGAACAACAGGGGGGGGATGCCTTGGGGACTTGGCGTCACTAAAGGCTCGAACCTTTGGCACTCAAGGAATATTGTCCTCCTTCTGGACAAGTGATGGTGAATCTCGAGTTCGAGGTCCCTTGGCGCACAAAGGGAGAGAGGGTCGTGGTGATGTTTCGCGACGAAAATCTGGATCTCCAATCTGATCTTAGTGGTAAAGTTTCCATATAAATAGCCAGGACATCTCCTTGGCGTGGGGGAGAATGGGGTGGAAGCTTCGAGGGAACGCACAGCTGGGCCGGAGAAAAATGCCTTATCTGTCCATAAGCCTAACTCGATCTGGCGAGGTCGGCGTATGGGGGCGAACGGGGGGGACGATAACCTCCTTGTTTAAACATTGGCGTCCGGTAGCTGTTGATAAGACTCCAAGCCTCGAATCGAAGATGCACGTGGGTAGCCTCATGATTTTAGATAAAATGTGATAGAAGTTGAAATGAATGCAGCTCTGAACTCGTTCTATCACACCCCTCCATTCCAGGGGAAGTTGTCACTTCGAAAAAAAAAGAGAGAAGGGACAAGGATAGAGCTCCGTTGTAGGGAACTCGTTTTCTTGTACCAACCGTATCTTCCTGCACCTAACTATTATTACCTCAATACATGATTATTTTGATCTTTAGATTACAGGGGAAAATAACCTTTAATACAACTTAATAAAAAAAAAAGGCATGGAACAATGAAACGATATAAACTTAGTACATACGGGACAAAATAATTTATACGTAAATTAATAAGAACAAATATATATACATACAAAAAATTAGACATTGAGCGTTACAAAATTCAGACATATACATTAATTAACTATATTACAAAAGAATCTTAAATTAAGTCGTACAAGACGGTATATACCTACATGGAGATACTAATCCTATGAGTACAATTGTTCTACGCTATTCGGTAACGCATTCCTACTGAGTGCGTCAGCGACCTGGTTATCGGAACCTTTGATATAATTTATTTTAAATTGATACTCTTGCAAGAGTAAACTCCAGCGCATGATGCGGCCGTTTGAGTGTCTCAAATTCCTAATATAGGCTAACGGACGGTGGTTGGTTCCTATTTGAAAATCTTTACATATCAAGTACAGCTTGAATTTGTCTATGACCCAGATAATTGATAGAGCTATCTTTTCTCTAGTGGCATATCTCTTTCCGCGTGGTAATAATTGACGACTAGCATATGCAACTGGATGACTCGTTCTGTCATCCACGTATTGAAGGAGTACACCTCCAATGCCCTCGTTGATCACGTTGGTCTTAACCCAAAAGGATTTTTCCGGGTTGGGCAACTTAAAAATGGGGGCAGAAATGAACTTACTTTTGAGCTGATTAAAATGGGAAACAGCGACATCATTCGAACGTAAACGATCGGGGAAATTCTTTTCCTGAAGGGGGCATAGGGGGGCCAAAATTGCAGCGAAATTCGGAACAAATCGCTGATAGGGAGAAGCTGATCCTAGGAACGATCTTAATGGCTTCTTTGTAATCGGGAGGGGCATGTCGGCGATTGCCTTAATCTTGTTCTCGTGGGGACCTAACTTGCTTTGTCCTATTTTGAAACCCAAATATTTGATGGTTTCGTGGGCAAACTGGCATTTGCTGGGGCCAATGGTGAGGCCATTTTCACGCAGTTGCTCGAAAAGAGCTAATAGGGCGGGTAAATGGTGATTCCATTTAATTAGTTCTTGGAGCTGACTCTTCTGGCGTGGTGTCAGCTGCGCGTCACTATCCAGGTCAGAGGGTTCCAAAGACTTGCCTGGTAGGGAAGGAGGAGGGTAATCGGCATCAGGTTGGATGCACACTGTCTGGATTACATTAAGGGACTCCGCGGGGCAATCCTCTTCAAGCGCCGATGCTTCGTCCAGTTCTACGAAGGTATCTCCATGGGCGCGTTGGGGGTTCTTTTTTTCTTGGGGTCCAGGGACAGTCTCCGTGTCCTTGTCTGGGGCCTTATCACCTAAGGGTTTTAGTGAATCACATTCCTCTTTTTCCGTCCTAAAGTCCTGGTTAGGGGTCTCCGAGAAATCGGACGGTATCGGGGTTCTGATGGGGACGGGCTCCTGGGCTTCTTTCTTATCTCGGCCTTGAGGAAGGGCGGCCTGAAACACAGGGTCGAAACTTACTTGGGGGCTCTTTCCTATAAGTACGGAACAGAATTTTATTGGTGCTACAATGACTTCAGCCCAGCCATTATAATATTGACACTGCAGGTAACATCTAGCGACGGGGAATCTGTTCGCCCGCCCAAGGTAGTCACGTACCACCGCAAATTTTTCGTGGTTAGAGGCCACTGGGAGGAGTTCGTCGGACACGATGAAGCATGTACATCCTGTGTCCCTGACGAGAGTCGATACTCGACAGCTGTCCACGCTGCCCTCCTCATATTTCAAAGTTCCCGCTGAACTTTTATCAAAAAAAAATTTACCTGGTGGCCTGACGGATGGGGAGAAGTTTCTGCTTGGGTCTGCACCACCGGGGGAGCCGGGGTTGCATTAATCTAGGGAACTTGGTGGGCTGGTCCGCTTTTAAGCCTAGAATTTTGGGGGCAATTCCAGCTCATGTGGTTTTCTACACCACAGGTGAAGCATATGGTTGGTCGCTTCGGGAAGAGAGATGGAGGAGAAGTCTTAACGGGAGGTTTGGAGTCCCGTTGTTGGTTTTGGGGAAAGAAGTTTTGGGGTTTTACGGGGCTCGGAAACTTTGTCAGCTTCCCTGGGAAGGAGCGCGAGTCCGTCCTTCTTTCTTCTCGTTGGATTTTTTTTTCTCGTTCTTCTCGTCGGATTACTCTTTCCCTTTCTATTACTTCCATTTTTCTTTGAAATTCTGCTTCAATCCGAGCTAATTCAATCTGATGGTGAAGCTCCCGTTGTCTTATCCGTTCCTCTCTTTCTCTTTCTTCCTTTTTTCTTTGCTCCTCTAGAATGTACTTAATTAGTTCTTTTCCGGAAAGTCCACAGGACTCTCCTTGCGCTTTAAAGATTTCGAACGGAGTCATCTTTGCACTTGGGGGCGCACTAGTCAACCAACTAAAATTCCTCGCAACAAGAATTATGCCTCTATAGAATTAGCCTACCTAAATATGGGCACTGACCTATTCGTACTTGGTTTCTCAATCTAAATATCCACTGACTAAAATCACGAAAAAACACAAACAAATTATTATAACCGTTCCTTGAGCTACTCCAGCTTCTTAAGTTTCAAAAAAAAAGGGGATAGCAATCGTTAAAACAAAAGGGAACTACTATATTCTATTATTATAACGAATAACACTATGCTTTACTCGACTGAGACCAGTGTTTGCAAAGATATAGCGTTAAACCTTACACACCTGATACCAAATTTAAATAGTATATATATATATATATGTCGTAGAATAACTCCCGACGATACCATATATTACACTATTCGTTGAGGGAACTTCCTTAATTATCTTTAGAGTGCGTTTTACTGTCTGGCGGCCGGTATTATGTATCTTCAAAATACTTAAGAAGTGGAACTGAGCTCAAGGATAATAATATTGCTATCATTAATAAAATAGAGTTTTATTAATAATAACTATAAACAATACACAAAAACAGAAAATATTGACAAACAGAATGGAAAGGGTCGTGGAGACTCGGGCTAATCCAAGGATTTAAGGGATCAAAAAGGGTAAAACAAATATGGAGTTAAAGAGATGGGATGGTTCGATAAACCATTTAAAGCACAGGATAGAATTGACAAATAAGGGATCAATACTCAAAAGGTGACGCTTGGCTTACGTAACTTCATTAGGGTGCAGTGGAAGGTACTTGAAGGAATATTCGGTCCGCTGGCGAGTTCCAGCCGAAGGGGGGGGATAAAAGGATCCTGACGAGGCGTCTTGGAAAGGAGAACCGTTACTCGACGAACGGCTCGACGAACAATGGCTGTTCTACTTTGTTCTCTTCTGAACAAAGGGGGGATGAGAACCGTCTCTTGTCTACGGGCTCAAGAACAATGGCTGTTCTAATGTTGTTCTCCTTTGAACAACAGGGGGGGGATGAGAACCGTTTCTTGGCGAAGGGCTCAAAACGAACAATGGCTGTTCTAATGTTGTTCTCCCTTGAACAACAGGGGGGGATGAGAACCGTTTCTTGGCGAAGGGCTCAAAACGAACAATGGCTGTTCTAATGTTGTTCTCCTTGAACAACAGGGGGGGGATGCCTTGGGGACTTGGCGTCACTAAAGGCTCGAACCTTTGGCACTCAAGGAATATTGTCCTCCTTCTGGACAAGTGATGGTGAATCTCGAGTTCGAGGTCCCTTGGCGCACAAAGGGAGAGAGGGTCGTGGTGATGTTTCGCGACGAAAATCTGGATCTCCAATCTGATCTTAGTGGTAAAGTTTCCATATAAATAGCCAGGACATCTCCTTGGCGTGGGGGAGAATGGGGTGGAAGCTTCGAGGGAACGCACAGCTGGGCCGGAGAAAAATGCCTTATCTGTCCATAAGCCTAACTCGATCTGGCGAGGTCGGCGTATGGGGGCGAACGGGGGGGACGATAACCTCCTTGTTTAAACATTGGCGTCCGGTAGCTGTTGATAAGACTCCAAGCCTCGAATCGAAGATGCACGTGGGTAGCCTCATGGTTTTAGATAAAATGTGATAGAAGTTGAAATGAATGCAGCTCTGAACTCGTTCTATCACAATCATTATTACCTCGAAAGAGACTTCCTTCTGCACTGGACCGATTTTCCATCCGCCTGTAGGTACTAGCCGATGTTAGCGAGAAACTAGGTGTCCCAGTGTCCCATCGGCATCCATAGCATTCTTCTACCTCTGATATGTAATTTTAAAAACAGTTATCCACTGAAGTGTGCACACTTCCTTATACGAGATATGAAGAAGTTTAATTTTACTCACATGTTTGCACCTACCCAGCGGAACTCTTATTTAGGTAGTGGACCGTTTCCTGATAATCTGGAATCTGCTGTTCAACATCGAATTTCACAATGAACGAGTTCAAAACTATCCAAGAGGAGAGATCAGTGGCATCTAATCGTTCATTGAAGCAAGCGTCCCTAATGAGCTGCTTATCTGAGAATCATAATGTTGCCGCCTCTTGGTTTATCCATGGTTAAATTAAAACTTCAGTAATAGAGAAGTGAATCGTCCACACTATATGTTCATTGCATTCACGAACCTCTTTATAAGACCCAGGTTTGTATGCAGCGGCGAGAGCAGAATCTTGTGCGGTTCGACAAGTGGGTGGTAAAACATTAACATGAGAGTTGTAATCTGTGTCTAGAAGGCTATTCTCGTCAGCAATAGTGCTGGTTGTCTGCCCTTCCTTAGAACTAGACTAGTTACCTTGATATCTCTAAATATCAAAAAGTCAGTCTTTTTAAGTGGGAGTAGATAAAATACGTTACAAGTTTTTGTAGATTTTCTCAATTTCAACTAAATGTAAACAGGGATCGAAGCGAAATTAATGCTCTTGTTCAGAAGGTTTGTCCTAAGACTTCTACTCGTCAAGTCGATCTAAAGTCTTCATTATATTGCGTTAGACTTTAAGACTATCAAATCGGTCAGGTCAGTGATATAGTTGCATAAACTAGCAAACAAGTATCATCAATAAAGACAAATTTCTGAATATTCTTTGCTAATTCGAAAACAAAATAACGCTGTCTCCGCTCCCAGCAGAGAGTTCTGGCAAAAACACTAACCCAAAAGCTGAAAATACTATTATTCATGTTCCTGTCTCCTGTCAGGTCATTTAGCTGAGCTTAGCTGGCTCGATTAATCCAGATTTATAAGCACAGGTTGCATCTACTATCTCAGATTAAAAAATAATTCAATGTTGATACCATCCTCAGAAATTCGAACACCTGTGACATAAGCTCCTGGATTTATGGCTTATGCAACGTCAGGGAAATGAACCTTATTCTTTTTTTTTGCCATTAATGAATGTAAATTTTCCCTACATAAATTACTGTCTGTTATTTGATTTTTACCTTCCCTCTAAATCATCAGCTTAAGATATAGTATAATTCTTGTCGTATTGTAGCTGTAATCACGTCGACTTTAAATACATATTTTTCGATAGAAATAAGAGGCGAATGGCTGATCTTGGTCACCAAATTAAACTAGAAATTAACTGTGATATAAATTCTTCATAAAATCTCTAATCTTGCTTGATTATTTGAAAGATCCATCTTTCCACAGAGGTAATTTAAACAAAGAACTATCTTATATAATTTTGAAAGTTAGGAGTATCCTAATATATATATATATATATATATATATATATATATATATATATATATATATATATATATATATAATAAATATAGAAATAATTATTAGTTCGGCGCATTGGGATATTACCCTAGTATCGCATCCGGTATCTGCAAAGAGAGAAGCTTCAGCGGACTGCGAGAGAAATCCTCGAGGCAAGTGATTTAGCCAGACCAGATCTGAAACGGAGGGCATTCCCTGCATTGGCTGACGAGCCTTTGCCCTTCTTATTGGACGCTAACTACTTCCACCACCACCCCAGCCTTCAAGTCATATGCATATGCCTCTTCTTGTTCGGGTGTTATCGTTTTGATTTGTCGTGTGGACCTTATTGTATAGTGTGGACCTTGTTGTATAGTGTGGACCTTGTTGTATAGCCTGTCATATTTTATTAAGTTTTCGGTTAAGAAGATTAATTTGAAAAGACTATTTATTTTGTATGTACACCGGTGATTATTTACTTTTGTTTGTAAATATAAATTATAATTATATTATTGTGATTATCATTGTACATATTTTTGTAAGTAAAGGGAATGTATATACAATCCGTTTCATTCTCCTTCGATTTCTCACGTCCCGATTAGTGTAGGAAGCGGATTTTTTGCCCCCTACATTTGGCGCCCAAATAGGGACGTGAGTCTTCGAAACCGGGAGTGTAACGGGATTGGATAGCAGTCCATACCCAATTAGCGTGACAAGTAGTTTGATTGATTTTACCCCCCTCTTATCTTTTTCAATAACTTGGGAACAATGGCTGTAGCTAAAACTTTAAAAGAAGAAGTAGTGCGATTGAGACTGGAGTTAAGGAAGAAAGAAAAGGAGTGTGAAATGTTGCGGGGAATGATGGAGGGAATGAAGAATTAAATGAAAGGGATGAATGAAAAGACTGATAGGATGAAGAAGGAAATGGGAGACCGACAGGATCAGACTTACCAACGGATGCAGGACTTGTATGACATGATTAAGGGGTCAGGACCGGCCCCAGGACCGGCCCCAGGCCCCCCAACCTTGACTTCTTCTCAGTCTGAAGGGGATAAGACTAATACGATCAATGGGAGTGTGTGGGATTCTAGAGAGGATAGGGTGATTATGAGTGATATGAAGGACAGAGAATGGAAGAGAGTTAAACGCAAGAGAATAAGGAAGAGTGGTGCAAAGGGAAAGGATAGGAAGGTAAGAGGCAAGAGTGTGGACTCATTATTGTCGGATGAAGGAAAGAGTGATGGTATGATTGATATAAGTGAGAGTGAAGACATCTCAAGTAAGAGTGAAGTGAATGTGGGAAAGGGTATTTTGATAAGGGAACTGCCAAAGATAGATAGATTTGGGTTACATGGTTGGAAAGGTGTGGAAGAATTATTCGGGAAATTTGAGGCGATATTGTAAGCTCAAGTACCCGGAGAATAAGGGATACTGGATGAATGTTTTGGGATAATGTTTGGAGGGAAAAGTATCGGAGTTTTTCCGCGTGATTACAAGTGTGGGGGAACCGAGGTACGATGTGGTGAAGGAGAGATTGATTGGGCAGGCGAAACGAATGAAAAAGTGTGAAGTATAAAAGGGTGAATGAATTTGAGAAGGCTCGAATGGGAAAGAGTGAAAGGGTGAACATGTATGCACATAGGCTTGAGAGTATGGCGAGAAAGAGGTATGGTAATGATGATGTAAAGGAATTCTTAACCACTGATGAGGAAGTTTTTGGACACGATCCCGCGAAAGGTGAGTGAATGGCTAAATGGAAAGAGAAAGGTGAGAATAAGACTGACAGGTGAACGGTTGATGTGGGAGGATGTGTTGGAGCTGTTGGAAGATGGAGGATTTGATGATAAAAGCAATCTAGAAGAGGATAGATGGTACAGTGTGAATTTTGGGGGTCAGAAGCCCAGGGGCTTTCATACAGCCCAGCAGTTTGTCAGCTACAGGGATGCCCTGAAGGCGGTGCCAGCTGGAGTCATGTCGAACTTCCTGGGCCGGCAGAATGTATGGGTAAATGGAGGGTGGTCGAATGGAACGGGACAGATGAATTTCAAGCGTGGAAACGGATATATGAGAGAGAAACCGAGGTATGTCCCAACAAACGAGAGATCGAATGGTGGGAGAAAGATTGAGGAATGTCATCGGTGTGGAAGGAAAGGTCATATGTTGGTAGAATGTAGGTGGACGTCTGGTGCATGTTTTGGTTGTGGTAAGAAAGGGCATATGATGAAGGATGATTTTGGGTTATGATTTTATGAAAATGAATCGTATGGTTGTGCATCCTGCTAGTGATCAGATTGAGAGAAAGATTGGTAAAAATAGGGTGTATAAGTTGCATGTAGGGAAAGATGGTAGCGCTTTGGGGAGTGTGTTTACTGGTATTGAGGTGACTTTTATGGAAATGTTGGGCTTGTGAAGGGTGAAAGGATGTTTGTTAGAGTGAGTTGGAGTAAGGATGTTAGTTTGAATGTGGGTAAGAACAGTGTGATATTGGATGGAAAGGATGCGTGTTATAAGGTAAGGCGTGTTGCTTGTGCGTTTGATGGCTTGATGAGAATGAATAATCCGCTTGTATGTGTGCCGGCGGACCGCAGGGTGACAGGACAGGTGAGGGGTATCCAAGTCGGAGATGTACTAAGTCACCTCTCCACTGTCAATGAGGTGGGTATGGATGATAATACGGATGTCAGGGTGAATGTTGCAGGTGAAAAGACGTGTGAATGGAGGTATAATGAAGTGAAGAGCATGGTGGAATTTGATGCATGTTTAACTGAGTATGATAGGGAGGATGTGTATCGAACGATATTTGAACGAAAGGGAGCCCTCAGTAAGGGTGATCTGGATTTCAGGGTTGCAAAACTTCCAGAATTCAAGATTCTCCTGAAGGAGTACTCCCCAATCTATCAGCGGCCGAGGCATTTCCCACGTCCAGTTGCTAAGGAGATTGAGGGGCAGTGTGCCGAATTAGAACAATTGGGGGTGATAGAACTAGCTAGAGTGCATGGAATATCTTAATTGTGCCTGTACGTAAGTCGGATGGAAGATTGCGTCTGTATGTGGATTATCGAAGGTCAATGAAAGGACTGTGAAAGAAAAGTTTCCGATGTGTGTGGCATCTGAGTGTGTGTATAGTATGCATGGGATGGAGTGGCTTACGAAGCTGGATCTGGTACGGGGGTATTACCAGATGCCCATTGCTGAGGAGAGCAGGCGGGTACCTGCCTTCTCTTCCACAAAGAGGCATTACCAGTTCCGGCCCCTTAGCTTTGGGTTGGCTAATGCTCCCGGAGCCTTCCAGCGAGCAATGAATGTTGTGTTGAGTAAGTTTGCGAGTAAGAATGTGATTGCGTTTATAGATGATAGTTTGATTATGACAGAGACTTTTAAGCAGCATATGAGATTGGTGAATGATGTGTTGATAACGTTGGAGAGTGTTGGTATGAAGGTAAAAGTGGCGAAGTGTGAATGGTTGGAGAATGAAGTAGAATTCCTTGGGCATATGGTGAGTGAAAATGGGTTGCGAAAGTCGCCGAAGTATGTTGAGGAGGTGCGAATGTTTCCGAAACCGGTGACTGTGAAAAAACTGAAGTGGTTTTGGGGTTTAATTGAGTTCCAGCGAAAGTTTATACGTGATTTTTCTAGTGTGAGTAAGTCTCTGACTAAGTGGATGGGCAAGAAAGGTAGTACAGTTTTCAGGTGGAATGATAAGATGAATGAACCGTATGAGAAACTAAAAGAGGCAGCGGCTGAAGATTTTAAATTGGCGTATCTAGATTATAGTGTTAATGCTAAAATGCTGGAATTGTATACAGATGCGAGTGGATATTATATGGGAGGTTTTCTTATGCAAGAACAGCGTTTGAATGGAGAGAATGTCAGGCGAATAATTGGGTATGTATCCAAGGCTATGAATGTGGCAGAGCCAAAGTATTCGACTGTGGAACGAGAGTTGGCTGCGATAAGATATTATTTGAAAGTGTTGCGTCCGCTTGTGTATGGTGTAAGGTTTGTGATCGAAACAGATCATCAACCTCTTGTGTACCTGCAGCGTATGAAGTGGGCTGATTGTAGGATTGCAAGGACTTTGGAAGATTTGAGTGAATTTGATTATGTGATTGAGTATGTGCCTGGTAAACGGAATGGAGTGTCTGATTTGATGTCAAGCTATCCTGGTACGAATGATAAATGTGCGTGGAGTGAGTGATCCTGATTATTTGCTGAAAGGGATTATTCATGGAAAGGAGAGTAAGGGTGGTGGGGATTCCTTGTTTGAGAGTGTGTGGACTGGTTTGCAAGATTTGAAGAGTGATGGAGTAGACGTGAGAGTGTCCGATAGTGTGGATGACTTAAGGAAGGAGGTAATAAATGAAGTATGTAGGAAGCCTGAAAGCTTTGGTATGGCAAAGGTGCGGAACTTCATGAAAGAATTAAGAGCTATGTGTATGCCAGGGGTCCCGCCATTTCAGGAAGTGTTGATTGTAGTGAGTCGTTTGTATGAAGTGACTGTTTATGCGGACTTTGGTGGTGAGAGGCCGGTTGTGTACAAGGATAAGAAAATTAAGTTTGAAAACTAATGTGTGTGTGTCTGTAGGGCGATTCTCCCAACCCGCTTTACAAGGCCACCTCCAGGATGGGTGATCCAAAATGGCGGCGCCTGGCTCTGCCGGGCGTGTAAGCACCTTGCAGTGCGGGCTACTGCAAGAGGTGATTGCGTCCCGTGATAAAAATAAGGTCACCATGCCTAATGATGAATATAAAAAAAACTCAACCCACAATTTTACCTGTATCATCAACGAAGCCGCCCTCACGCAGCTCCAGCGAAAAAATGGAGGTCCCATCTGTGCTTGCGTAGGGCACCCTCCATATCTCTTTAACGAGAAAGAAGGATCACTCCTCTCCTTCGCCTACGGTTGTAGGGGACTCTCCCTAACCCCCTTCTCTAGAGGTGCTTTCGGGCACCTTCCTCTTTGAGGAGGCAGTCCCCTCTGTTCTTTCCAAGGTGACTGCAAAGAAAGCCAGCAGTAAGCCTTTAGCCAGCCGCTCCACATCGAAGCAGCTTGGTAGGGTAAACCCTCTTCGGGGGAAGAGAAAAGCTAGGCCCCTGTGGTGATCGCTTGCCTCAAAAGACCTACTGGAAAGAGTTTTAAACCTTGGTGACTCTGCCAAGGGAACCTGCGATGTCCTAGGAGGGGATGGCCAATTGGATAGACATAGACCTTAAGGAAACCCAGCCTCTGACGGTAGGGCCTCCCATAGGGGACAATCCGGGCTCGGCGCCAAGCACCGAACCCGAATCCGCCCCTATGTAAGGTCCTCCGCAAATTGCTGGGGCCTTCGAGGCAGTACAAGGAGGAAAGGGATCTCCTGAGACAGGTGCCCCTGCGACCAACAGGACCTTCTCCATTTCGGAGAAGGACCTGGCCGAGGGCTTCTCCTGGCGGAGGTGAGGAGCAATTCATTCCCCGCCCTCCTCTCCTAAAAAGAAAAAGAAAAAGACGAGAGACAGATATGTCTGCTACCACGTTGGTAGGCGACCAAGCCAAGATCGGCACATCCGGCCCCTCTTACCCCCACCCCCTGGGTGAGGAGCCCCTGGCTATGATAGAGACGAAAAGTGCACAGGGCGGAGCCGAAATGACATCGGGGCCCCTCATTTAGAGGTTACCTGGCGTTTTGGACCCCGCTGGCTTCAAACGCTGCCTCGTTATTCGATCCATTAATGGCACCATGTTAGCCAAGGGCAACATGATCCATCAGAGGAGAGGATTAGCTAGTGCAATTGGTAGAACGACGAAGGTGACTCGTTTCTCGGACGGAAACCTTCTGTCGAATGCAGCGAATCCTGCAGAGGTGGCCAAGATTAGTGCTCTTCGGACACTTCATATCACCCCGGTGAGTGTGACGCCGCACTCTACCATGAACTTTGTGAAAGAAGTAGTTTATGCGAAGGGAATCGTTGACTACTACATTGAACACATCACCTTAGAGCTGGCTGACCATGAGGCGATCAAGTTCAAACGTGTGATCAGAAAACAGGGAGGGGCCTCGAGACCCACCCCTACACTCTTCGTCACGTTCGACTGTGACAAGCTTCCTGAGTGGGTGGGTGCGTGCTGGTTGGTACCGCTACCGCGTGAAGGCATTTGTGCCACGGCCGCGGTGGTGCTATTACTGTCACCGCTTTGGCCATACGAATCGATCTTGTAGACGTGCAAAGTCAGGGTTCCGCGAAGTCTGTGTTAATTGCTCCAAGGCCGCACACGATAAATCTAAATCATGTGTGGCCAAGTTTGTCAATTGCAGAGAGCCGCACCCCACTTTTTCAAAGCAATGTAGCGCATATCTCCTCGAGAAAGAAATCCTGGCCGTTCAGGCCCAGGATAGAATCGCATTGCGCGAGGCTAAGGACTTGGTCCTGTCGCGCCCGGCTCTACCTGGGACGTCATATGCCTCAATAGTTTAAAAGGCACCCTCTGCTCGTAGCCCATCTAGACCAACAAGTAGGGTTGTTTCCGCCCTAATCGGAGCCCTTCTGCGGGCTCTACTCAACCCGGGTGCTCCCCTGGTAAAGCTGGCGGGAAAAAAGGTTCATACCAAGCCCCGGCTGAAACCAGGGCTTCCCCATCTTCACCAGCGTGACCGTTTCCCGTAAGGCGAATCAGCCACGAGCCTCCACCGAGTCGTTAGACACACAGGTGGCAACAGCCCTAAAGCTGTCCTCCGAAAGTAGGAAGAAAACAAAGGAGCTTCAGCTCCTTCGCCCACGCCTAGTGGTGAAGTAAGTGGCACGGAGACGCTGGCTTCTTGAAAAGAAGGCGCCTCGCCTCCGAAGCCGCAACGCCCGCCTCATCTTTCGAGGCGGAAGGGGGAAAGAAATCGCATGGCAAGCCCAAACTATCCCAATAAGTCATCGAATGAGACGGCGTCTTCAGCGCTTTGTCCTGCCAACAGCGCCCGGGGTTCTGCTTCCGGGAAGAGCTTAAGATAGGTGTCCTAAACGTGGATGAGTTTACGCATTACTGTCCGAGAACCACTTCAATTTCTTGCCTTGATCTATCTTTGTGCTCTTCGGATGCCCCACCTGATTTTGATTGGGGGGGGGGGGGGTGATGACCTCCATAACAGTGATCAACCTCCCATTCAAATATCCTTTTAAGGGCAACTGCCACCTAAGAGACCATCTCGGTGGTGCTTGGTGCGGGCGCGGTGGCCTGCATTTCTGGAAATGACTGAATTCTCTATCTCAGTCGAGGAGTTTAAGTCGGTAGATGAGGCCGTTGAGTTCTTCTCCGGCAACCTCATCGCCGTGGGCCTGACTACTATTTCTAGGACGTCTCCCAGTTTTGAACGCCGATCACTCCATGGTGGTCGGTCGAATGTGAGACGTCCCTTAAACAGAATCGTTATGCCTACATGCGCTATAAGCGCCGCCCGAACGATTTCACTGTCGCTGAATTTTGTCGGGCTAGGGCAAAGTTCCGGTATATTTCGAAGCACGCCCACCGCTCTTGTTGGCGGGCATACGTGTCTTCAATTAACGGGAAGAGCCCTTAAGCAGAGGTGTGAGGGCGAGTCAAATAGATTCGGGGCAAGTTTTTGCAGGACCCCCCTCCCGTTCTCCAGGAGAATGGGACGGCAAACTCGGACCCCGCTTACGTGGCGAAATCTTTCGCGACCACTTTTTCCTTATCCTCTAGCCGAGATGCTGCACGGCTAGCATTTAATGCACATCCTGATGTCGCGGAAGGCCGCCGGCTTGACCTAACCTCTAGATGCGGAGAACCCTTCAACGACAGGTTTACTGTGAGTGAGTTGCTCTTCGAACTCGCTTCGTGCGCGGAGACCACTCATGGTGCAGATGATGTCCCGTACGCCATGCTTCGACACCTGGGTGAGCGAGGCATGGCCTTTCTGCTTTGATTTGTTCAACATGATCAGGATGGAGGGTCTTCTCCCAGATTCCTTGCGAATTGCTAGTGTGCCCGCCTTTCGTATGCCCGGGAGAGATCACACTACTCCGACCGGTTTTTCTGCCCAATCTCTCTAACCTCTTTGGTCTGCACGTTGATGGAGAAGATGGTAAATGTTAGAATAGCCTTTTTTCTGGACAGCGGTGGTCATCTGTCTGCTGCACATTGCGGCTTCCGCAAGTTATAATCCACGTCGGATGCTCTGCTCAGACTGGAAAATGCCGTCTGCGAAGCTTTCCTTCATAGACAGCACTACACCACGGTCTTTTTTGATTTGGAGAAGGCCTATGATACCGCATGGCGATACGTTATCATGGAGACTCCCCACATGATGTAGGCGAGGAGACGCCTCCCAGTCTTTATATCTGAATGTTTGTGAGATCGTCGATTCCGCGTACGGGTGGGGTGAGCTCTCTCCGGCCCAAAGAAGCAGAAAGAGGGTGTCCCGCAGGGAAGTGTCCTCAGTGTCGCACTCTTTGCCCTGAGCATCAACGTCATCACCTCGGTGCTGCCAGAAGATGTTCTTGCTACGCTCTACGTGGATGACCTTTGGATCTCTTTTGGCGCAGCCCAGATGCCAACTCTGGAGCGTCCATTCCAAGAAACATTGAACCGCGTCTCTCGCTATGCCGAAGTGCAAAGGTTTCAGTTTTCTTTGGCCAAGACTTATGTAGTGCACTTCAGCCACCATCCACGGCTCCCCCCCGACCCAGATTTGTTTCTTAATTGGGTGCGCCTGGATGTGTTTGAGTCGCGCCGTCTCCTTGGTCTTGTATTCGACCGACGCCTCACCTGGGAGGTTCATATTCGCAGCATTAGGGTTTCTTGTACCCTCACCATGGATATTTTCCGTTCCGTGACGTTCAGCGCTTTAGCGCTGATTGGGCTACTGCCCTACTCCTATATCGATCCTTTCTTCGTTTGAAGCTCGACTACGGATGCGAGCTTTATGCATCCGCAGCCGAGCGTTTATTGCGGAAAGTGGATTCAATCCACCTCACCGGACCTCACATTGCGACCGATGCCTTTCGCACTTCCCCCATTGAGAGCCTGTTGGTCGATGCTGGGGAGATGCTACTCGCTTTGCACGGCGTGCAGTGCATTACTTGCCTGTACGCGCAAGCATGGCACCTCAATCCATTGCCAACAGCTTTCACTGCATCCGCAACTGATCTCGACGGTGCCTATGCTGCTGAGAGACGCCAGTCATACCCTATGCTCTTAGGGTTTAGGGCCAGGAAACTCCTTCGTGAGCTATATATAGCTCTCTGGCCGGTTGCTACCCTGGTTTTGCCTAGAACGCTACCGTAGAGGGTACCACATTTGGCATTTTTTCGCTACGCCTCTGCTTCCAAAGCTTGTTCGGCACCGAGAGTATTGCGTTCGACCTTTCTGGAGCTCACCTCGTGTCACGCTGGAACCGTGCCAGTGTATACGGATGGCTCCAAGTCCTAAGAGGGGGTTGGCTTTCACGCCGTATCCCCTCTGTTTGAAGTCAGCGGGGCTCTGCCAGGCTCAGCGTCTGTCTTCACGGCCGAGCTGGTGGCAATAAACCACTCGGAATGGGAGATTACGCGACGTGCCCGGTTCGGAGACCGGATTGTGATCTATAGAGACTCACAAAGCGCCCTGAGTGCTCTTGGGGCATTGGAATCTTCGCATCCCCTGGTTCGCGATATCCGTGACGCCAGGGTTTTGTCGAGCCGGGAAGATATAGAGATTATCTTCTGCTGGGTTACTGGACACGTAGGAATTGCGGGGAATGAGCGCGCCGATGAGGGCGCCAAAGAGTCCGCGAGGACTCTGCGACCGGACCAGCGTTTCGCACTTTCTCACACCGACTACATGGCAGGAATACGGGCAGCTCTCCGAAATGCTTGTCAAAGAAGATGGGAGACGGTCGAAGGGAACTTAAAGTTGCGTGCCATTGCGCTGCGACTGTTCCAATGGACCTATCTCCCAATGCCGCGAAAGCTTCAGCTCGCTTTCTGTCGTCTCCGAATCGGGCACAGTCGTCGGACGCATTGCTATCTGATAGAGTGCTTGCTAGCACCCTATTGCGACGACTGCGTCGTCCCCCAGACTGTTCGCCACATTCTTGTCGAATGTTCGGGTCTGGGTGATCTTCACGCACGATACCTGTGCTTGGGACTAGTTTGTGCAAATTGGCTTGCGGACTTGTTGACTTTTATGGGGAGGCCAAGCTTCTCCCCATTATTAAAGAAAGTTCTTTTTTTTTGCCTTGTTATTGTTTTCTTTGTAGGTTGCACGCTCCTGCACCGGGGTGAGAAGGACCTTCCCCCGCTGCCGGAGATTGCTTCCTAAATGTTAAGTTTTTGACATTTTTATCATTGTTATTTTTTATTACTTTTATTTTAGAGTAGCCTAGTTCTAGGCGGTCGTGTTTCCAGCGACTTATGCCCTCGTTGGCAGTTGCCAGATGGGCTCTACAAAAATAAATGTTTCGTCTCTAGATTGATAGTAGAGGGAAACCACAAAAGTCTCCATCGTAATGGATTATTTTAATAGTTTCTAAAAAAACACCCATTTATTGCAGCAAGTGAAAGCAACCTTTAATTCCATGCAAGACCAATGTTAGCAGTATGGTTTTCAAAGCCTTCTTGTGTGACAAAAAACGTGTCAGCTTCAGTACCGCAAATTTGTGCTTAGAAATAGACAATTGCTATTGATGAGGTCAGAACTTATTTGCCTCCTTTTTTTAGCTTTCGGGCTCGCATGATTTATAAAGAGGGTAAAGTACACTTTTTTAATCTAAATTGTTAAAGAGAAAGAGATTGCATTTTTTGATTCTTTAAAGAAAATAAATAATTTAGCTATATTATCTAAATATGCGAAATATAGTAAGGCATATAAAATGTAGCTCATTTTAGTGAGAATGGCAACTCAGTATTAAATCGTTTTTTAGTGGAAAAAATATGAACCTAACTTAAGTACTGTGAATCCACTGTTGTATTAATTAAATGAATAATTTCAACATTTACCTTATTTATGTAGAGAAACAAATTATAACAATAAATATACCATCAAAATGGGAAAGACAATGAACATAAGGAAAAATGGAATCAGGATGAAAATCTTTTTCAAAAAATTCCATAAATATTTGCCATAACAGCAGAGAGAAGAGCACATATAAAACCTCTCCTTTGCTTATAATAATTATTCCTACAACGTTAACCAAGACCTGATGTAGATTTGTCTGTCCTTCACCTCAATAAATACCAAATTAGTTTCAGGTTGTTACACTAGCTTTACTTTTACTCTTGCCGTAAATACTGTTACTCAATTTATAAGTTCCTTTGAATATTTTTACCACCAATGTTCCTCGTCAAACATGAACCTTTTCCCGCTTAATTCTTTTCTTATAAATGATAAACCAAAAAAATTAAACGAAGTCTACTCATTAAAGCGAATTCTCTTTGATTTCTTAATTAAATTAAAAAAATATGAATATCAGGAATGTAAAATCTTAAAAGGCTTCAAATCCTCTTAAGGCTTCTCAGGCCAAATTTAACATGGAACTTTCTGGTCTCCTCAACGGTTTTCCTAAAATAATTAAAGTTTAAAACCAATCTAGCCACCATCCAATACATAATGAGCTTGGATGGCTTGATTAATCCAGATTTATAAGCACAAATTGCATTTATGTACTATCTCAGATTCAACGAAAATCTAATGTTGATACCAACCTCAGGAATCTCAACACCTGGGACATAAGCTCCTGCTTTTATAGTTGATGCAACGTCAGGAAAATGAACATTTTTTTTTTTTGCTATCAATAAATGTAAATTTTCCCTACATAAATTTAACCTTTTGTTTATTGAATTAGATTTGACAGTTAATTATATGTTATTTGATGCGCTTAGCACGAATTTATACTCTGTTTTGCTCTACGAGGTCCTGATTTTATTCAACACATTTCTTCTTTCATCATATTCATAAAAAGGATATTTTCTTAATACTTACTAAGTCTATTGCTTTAACATATTATAATTATAATTATCTATTAGTACCTATTTAATCTAATGTTTTTATATTTCAGATTTTGAAAATTAGGAATTGAAATCCCTTTATAAGTTGACAAAGCAATCAAGTAATAGATCCTCAAGCACTAGAAAGTTCATATGCAAAAACTCTCCTGATTCATTTTGCTACATATGTGGAAATTTTACACTTTCACATGAACGAAGAAATATAACTAACTTCGTAAAAAGAACTTAATTAGTTATTTTGGCAAAAAACTGGGGGATCAAGATAAATCATGTGTTTCACAAAGACCACCGTATGCATTGAACGACAGCGAAATTGGCCGAAGGGTTCAGAGTTAAATATATTATGGAATTCTGATGGTAAGTTTATTTTTTCATAAAACTACGTGACTTAGTGTAAGAGCGACAAAGTTCGGCGCCCCCATATGAAGTCATTTTCTCGCCTCTGAGCCCTGCACCGTTGTTCGATGCCCCGCGCGCGCGCTCGCTCGCTCGCTCGCTTGATAGTCATCACAGAAAAGTGGTGCGCGCATGAGGCTATTGCGTCACGCTAGTCACGTCCACCCATATAAAAGGACGCTACCTTGCATTATCTCCTGCCAGTTTTGACGCTGATTTTCCAACCTGCTGTGCGTGTGCTGCTAACCTTAGACGTTTGACATTTCTCCATTGGGAAATCAGAAAACTGTGGGCTCGTTTGGCTCTTCTCCCTCCTCCCCTACCATTTTTGTCACGCCACCACCTTTCGCTGTTGGGGTTTCGTCACTCAAGCTTATCCCCGTGGGGTACGTCGGTTCATCTGCCGTACCACTTTTGGAATCCCTCGTCACCTGGCTCATCTTCAATTCCATTGGTTCCATCATCACCTCCGCGGTCGCCATCCGTGGATTCGTTCTCCGTTGGATTACCATTATCCGATAAGTCCCTCCACTGCTTCAGTATCAGGTACTTTGGAATATTTCTTTCCTCTTGCGCCCTTACTAGGCCTCCGAGTAAGTCTTGAGTCTCCCTCCGCATCGTAGGAAAGGGCGTAAAACGTTGAGGTTATTCCTTGTGTACCTCGTACCCGAGGAATGAAGCCTATTATTTCCCGCTTTCTTTATACGACGTAAATTCTTTGTAAGCGTCGTTTGTGGCCTATGTGACATTGATTTGTTATAAATCTTATTTTTGTTATTTAGTAGATATATTTCGTATTTTTAATCAAGAATTTCCTCTTTAAATTATAAGGTTAGAATTTTTCTTGTTTCGTTTTTCACTTCTCTGATACACTAGGACCAACCTGGTAACCAAAATTAACCTACTCAGTGTAGCTTAGTGGCGCGACCTTTTCGGCTGCCTCAAAGTGAACTTGGTTTCTTTCTGAATTAATATTCTGGCGACTTTGTTATTTTATGAAAGTATTATAGTGCCGGATGAACTGGATTCCGCGTTTGCCCTTGACTCTTAAATCATTTGTGTACTGTAAATTACCTAAGTGTAATTGTAACTTTGGTACATAAACAACTTTTCATAAAATTCTAGTTTGTTAACGTTTTACAATTTTTTTCCATTTCAGGTGTGGCGAAAGCCTACTAACCATAAGACTGATTGCTACTTCTGCTTTGTCAAGAATTTGGTCTTCACTAAGAAAATTAAACATTGTATCAAGTACCCAAATTTCGACACCGCAATACGACCTGTGCTACATTCAAAGAAAACTCCAATTCCAAAATTTAAGATTCTGCCATCTCAGGAATTAGTTGAAGATGTTTCTGAAAATATTGTTATGGACTCTAAAGAGTCCAACACTGAATTCAACCCCAGCGTAGTTGTAAGTGTAAGTGATCAGCAAAGGTTTAAACAGGCCGAGTTGAATGATATTGTAAGGGATCTAAATTTACCAAAAAAGGCTGCGGAAACTTTAGCTTCAAGACTTCAACAGAAAAACATGCTTAGTTCAAAAACATAGATTTCATTTTACAGAAAAAAAGAAAAAAAAACTTCTTAAATATTTTAGGACAGAGCATAGTTTAATATATTCTTCCGACATACCAGGTTTGTTAAAGGAGATGGGGGTTCAGTCTGACAATGCAACTAATTAGCGTTTGTTTTTAGATAGTTCCAAAATAAGTCTTAAGTGTGTGTTGCTACATAAGGAATATATATAGTCGATACCAATTGGGCACTCAACAACATTAAAAGAAAAGTATGAGCATATAGAAACTGTTTTAAAACTTATCAAATAGAGGGAGCAAGAGTGGATCATGTGTTGACTTAAAAATGGTCAATTCTCAGCTAGAACAACAAGCCAGATATACTAAATATCCCTGCTTCCTTTGCTTAAGGGACAGCAAATCTAATGAAGAACGTTATTCCAAGCAAATCTGGCCAGCACGAACATGCTTTAGTATCGGGGAAAAAAATTGTAAGTAATCCACCTTTTGTGAGCAGAGATAAAATCATATTTCCTCCTCTGCATAGCAAACTAGGTCTCATGAAAGAATATGTAAGAGCTCCAGTTACAAATAAAAAGTGTTTCCAACATATAATTTAAAAATTTCCAAGTTTAAGTTATGAAAAAATCAAAGCTGGAATTTTCGTGTGCCGACAAATAAGAACATTAATTAATGGCAGCAGTTTTACTAATGTCATGAATGAACACGAAAGAAATGCCTGGTTCTCATTATGCATGAAAAATTAGAAAGGTAACAATCGCAATAACAAGCACCATGTTACAAACCTTAATGTTTCTGTTGCTATGAAACCAGTCCCACATGGCTCCGATCTTTCTATTCCTGAGCCTGTTTTTACAATGGGTTATAGCTCTGATTCCGAAGCTAGTGTCACTACCGATACAGCCGAGTTTGAAGCATACAAGCCCAAACAGGGTGACCAACTGGTGCCATTAACGTAAGTCAAACTCAACGACCTGACACGAGACCTGAACCTATCCAAAGAATCCTCTCAGCTATTGGGGTGTAACGTCTTCGAGAGAAAACTATGCTAACACCAGGGAAAACATTCTATTGGTATCGGGACCATGAGAAAGAATTTATGAATCTTTTCATATTTGATTAAGCCTCTTTACTAATCTAATGTAACAACATTGCCTACCTGATCAACTTAATGGGCCCGAAGTATGATGGTATTGAATCGAGACTTTTCATTCACTCATCTAACAGAAATCTCAAGGCAGTTTTTCTTAATAACGGTAATAAGTTTCCATAGTTACCTGTTGGAGACTCAGCTGCTATGAAAGAAATCTGTAACAACATGAACTGTCTGCTCTCTGCTCTCAACTACCAGGAACATAAATGACTGATCTTTGGAGATCTTAAAGTTGTTGAACTCATCTCAAGCATCTATGCTTTATGTGCTTGTGGGACAGTCGGGCTGACAACCAGCATTTTCTCAGACAAGACTGGCCTTCAAGATAAGGATTAGAAGCCGGTTCGCACAACGTTCTGTACCACACTCATGTTAAACCGAGCAAGATATTGCTTTCAATCCTATACATCCAACTCATTTTGATGAAGAACTTTGTCAAGGCAATAGACACGGAAGAGAGAGGATTTGCTTTCCTTCCTCAAAGGTTTCGAAGAGTCAGCATGGAAAAACTGAAGGAAGGTATATTTGGTGGTCCATAAATAATTGAGTTCATCAAGGAAACCAGTTTTGATGAAGTACTGAATCCTGCTAAACTCTCTGCCTGGTTGCTCCTTAAGTCAGTCATTCCCAATTTCCTTGGTGGTTGAGGAGTTAATGGAGAATTTCCGCAAACTTAGTGCACGCATGTCAGTAAAAATTAACTTCTTTCGGTCCTACCTGGACGATTTGCCCGAGAATGTCGAAATTTCAGTGAAGAATAGGGTGAACGCCTTCACTAAAAAATCTGTGTGATGGAGGAATGATACCAAGGGCGTTGGGATGTCAAATTTCTGGCTGACTACTGCTGGTACCTGAAAAGGGATTTGGTGTTTGCTACGCACAATTGGAAGTCCGTAAAATGACCATTCATCCATAGGTTTCTTTTTTGTATGTTTTACTGTTCTTGGTATTAATTAGACAATCCTGTAAGCCTTCTTTGTACAAACCAATTCAAAATGTACTATTGTGTGAACATTTTGCTACAAATAGATCGAAATATAGGAATTTTTGGCATGTGTTTATAGCTCACAAACTTTATCTGATTAGATAAAATGAGTATGATTATCGGATTTAGCCCAAAAAACTGGCCTGAAGTCAGATATTATATATTAAAATTGAAGACAGCGCAAACGAGTGTAATACGAGGAGGAAGAGAGGGAAATGTCTCCAGCCATGCTAACTGATTTATACAGGAATTTAGAACGTGACGAACCAGATACATCACACAAAGGCACTTATTGAGTCCAAGTACAGAAACTCACTCTATAATAATTGTTAAATGCCGATTTCTTAATGAATAAGAAATATTAACTATGGAGACATTTTATTTTCCATAGATAATATCATTTTATTACTTTTTTAGTCTAAAGGTATAAATAATTAGTAAGCATATTACGAGTAAACCTGACGTGATAAGCATATTTGACTATCAAGTTCAGAATAAGCAAACTAGAATTGATAGTATACTATGAAAAGACCATGTATATTCTTGGCCATAAACTTTGTTATACAATGTAATTTATTAAATAACATTGTATAATGTAATTTAATAAAGGGTGTTCCAATAACTTGGACCGATTTTATGCAAGTTAAGTTCAATGATTTTTTTCTTTTTCTTTTAGATTTAACAATTCCAGTCTTTGGCAATTTCAGCCATGGAAAGATTAACAATCGAACAAGGTGTAAAAGTTATCCAAGCCTATTACGTAAATGGACGTTCAAACAGAAAAGCATTTCAGACACTTCGCGATTTTTTTAGTCAACATAATCGACCAACCGAGAGTGCAGTTGGGAAAATTGTTCATAAATTCAAACAAACGGTGTCGCTGGCCTATATGAAAACGCCATTACGTGCTCGTTTACGCAGTTCGGCTGAAAACATTGCTGCAGTGTGCGAGAATGTCACCAAAGATCTAGACATCTTTATTCGTCATCGCGCGAAAGAATTGAACCCCTCCACAACAACGTTACATCGAATTTTGACAAAAGATATGTCTCTACACGCTTACAAAATTCAATTAGCACAAGAACTGAAAACTGCTGACAATTTGAAGTGCCCTACATTCGTCAATTGGGTGCACGAGCAAAGACAAGCCGATGATGATTTTTTGCGAGAAATCATCTTTAGGGATGAAGCCCATTTTCATCTTGGTAGATTCGTTAATAAGCAGAATTGTCGCATTTGGGGTGATTAAAATCCCAGGAAGATTGTTGAAAAGCCACTGCATCCACAAAAGGTCACTCTTTGGGGCGCATTTTTTGCTAGCGTAATGATTGGGCCGTATTTCTTCGAAAATGATGCAGGGAATTCTGTTACGGTGACAGGCGAGAAAGACCGTGCCATGATAACCAACTTTTTATGGCCTGAATTGAATTATATGGATGTCGAAGATTTGTGGTTTTAACAGAACAGAGCTATATGCCACATATCCAATGCAAGAATGGCTTTATTGAATGAAAAGTTCCCAGGTGGCATTATCTCTTGAAACAGCGAGGTCAATTTGACACCACGATCGTGTGACTTGACGCCTTTAGTTTTCTTCCTTTGGGGTCATCTAAAAAGTAGGGTGTATGCCAACAACAATTAAACAGCTGAACTGTGAAATAATAAGGCATTTTAGTGAGATAAAAGAGCAACTATGCAGAGGCGTCATCAAAATTTTGGACCATCGAGTGGAGGTATGCCGCCGAAGACTTGGCGGACATTGAGGCGATATTATTTTTCATCCATAATTGCCATGACTCAGATAACATGATCCAATAGTGAAATCAATAAATTTTCACAAACAACACTTTTATTTTACTGCTCACTTCGATCCGTCTTAATGGAACACCCTTTATAATACTCAGGCATATTGAGGACTATTCAATCGAATAGTTTACACGACTTTGTTGTTTGTAAAGCACGGCATTGAAAGAATAAGGACTAAACTAGTATCTAGCATTTATATCATTATTATTATCAAATCAGGGCAAAAATTGTAATTATCTGAAATAAAAGATAAATAATATTCTCCTAAATAAGATTATAGTTCTAATATAAAAATTATCAGAGAGAACAAAAACGCATTTCAAGTGAAATCTGTTGAAGAGAAATATTTCATATTTCATGCATTTTGTCTCTGTAAACTTTTGGTCACTTTGTAAACTTGTAATGTTTTAAATAACGCAGAGAAGTTGGATCAGTCAATCAATATCTAAAAGCATTTTTTGTTCCTCTCCCCCAAAAGTTGGAATTTTACGATTCCGTTTCTCTGTGAAAGATGTAATATGACTTCGGTTTAGTCTATAAGAACCTCTACGGAGGCGCTAACAGTTTCGGCCGGAAAATCAAAGATAATCATGACCTTGTATCCTAATAATAAAAATAATGCTGATAATTACTAATATATATAATCGCAATCTATTCATCACTGCAACGTTTCTTAAAATACTAAAACATTTGTATCGAGCATTTTTTCCTTCCGAATATTTTTTATTTTATAAATAAAGAAGCTTGAGACTAGTCTCTATATCAGATGTACTTATGGTATCCATGCACCAAATTTGAAGACTATATAAACGTATAGGCATTATCTCTGTATATCATCTCATTGATTTGTAACCAATGTTATGATTTCCTACATATAACCCATTGCACAGTACTGTTGTCATATATTTTCCACATATAACATTATTTGATGTAGCTCCTACCTAGAACCCGGTAAGGAGCGCTGCGATTTGGCATCTTGGCGGGCGGGCGGGCGGATGGCAGGCAGCACCCAGTCCGATCCGAGCTTAGCCTCTACTCCTTCCGTCGAAACACTTGTTTTCCCCCTGTTTCTTCGCTTTACATACAACCTCTCCCACAACTTTCTCTGGTTAGCTTCTAATTTCACAGGGTAGATGCTGACCTTCTCAGCCAACTATCCCAGAGGGGACAATGTTCCCTAAACCCTGAGTTCTGGTTTGGGATGGTGGGTTTTTAAAAACCTGCTTCATCCTCACCTATACCTTCCTCACATCCCTTTTCCTTCTCTCTTCACACTCTATCAATTTTACGCCGCGTCCAAGATGGAGCCACTATGCTGAGGGACTGCCAGGCCACCAGGCGGAAGGGGTACTCCAAATTAGCGGCAACTGGCTCTGCCAGGCCTGTACTCACCCTTCGCAAAGCGGGCCACTGCGGGAGTAATGAGCGTTTGCATCTAGTGAAAAAAGGGTCACCATGCCCAAAGATGAAAACTTTCTAAAACCAAAATTGATCCCCATTTTCCCTTTAAAAACAATGGAGCCGCCCTCAGGCAGCTCCACAGAAAAAAATAGAGGTCCCCCTGTGATTTTCCCTATGACCCTCCATTACTCTTCAACCGGAGAGGAGTCTTACTCCTCTCTAGTGCTTACGGGTGCAGTGGGCTCCGCCTCACCTCCTAACCTCGAGTAACCACCTGACTCCAGCTCAAATCTGGCAGTCTAGCCTTTGCTTTCACAAAGGACTGCAAGGAAAGCCAGCAGGCAGCCCATAATCGGCCGCTTCACGTTGAAGTGACTTGGTAGGGCTAACCCATTTAGGGCGGAGAGAGAAGAAAGGCCCCATCGGCCGCTTCCCTCTAAAGACCTGCTGGACCAAATATTAAATCTAGCGGTAGTGAAGGCCTATGCCTCCCTAAAGAACATGAACGAAACAGATATGCCCTGTGATGCCCTGGGGGGGGGGAGATGGCCAAATGGAGGGACCCCTGAGATAGACATGCTACCTGAAGAAGCCCAGCCTCAGAGGGTGGGGCCTTCCATGGGGGAAGATTTGGGCTCGGTATCAAACACTGAGCCAGATTCGGCTCCTGTACGGGGCCCTCACCAGAAGGGTCTGGCTACTAAGACATCACAAGCAGTGGAGGTATCTCCTCCTCCGGTCGGTGCACCAAGAAATGATGGGAACTTCACCATCTCGGCGAAGGACCTTGCAGAGGCCGGACCATCTTGCCTGGCGGCACCTGCTGAGGAAGAGGAAAATCGGGTTTATTCACCGACATCCTCTCCTAAAAACAGGACAAATAAAAAAATAATAAAAAGACTCAGGGCTTTTCTCCCTCCATGGCGGCCACGGGGACGGACCAGGCCGCTAACATCCTTTAACATGACCAAGCCAAGATCGCCACGCCTGGCCCCGGTGTTCCCCCAAAAAGACCAAAAGTGCGCAGAGCGGAGCCGCAATTACGTCGGGGCACCTCATTTAGAGGTTACCTGGCCTTTTCGAGCCCGCTGGCATCAAACACTTGATAGTTATTTGCTCCACTCATGGCAGCATGTTGGCCAAGGGCAACATGATCCATCAGAGGGGACCATTACCCAGTGTCATTGAAAGAGTCGAAGGTAACCCGATTCTCTGAAGGGAGCATTCTGGCCAATGTGGTGGGTCCCTCCGAGGCGGCCATAAGTGCTCTTCGAACACTTTATGGCACACCGGTGAATGTGACGCCTCACTCTACCATGAATCTTGTGAAAGGAGTAATTTACGCGAGGAAACTCGTGGACTACTACATAGAAGAAATCACTAAAGAGCTGGCCGACCACGGCGCGGTAAAACTCCAGCGTGTGATAAGAAAAAGGGTAGGGACCACGAAACCCATCCTAAAACAACTCTTCATCACGTTCAACTGTGAAAAGCTCCGTGAGTCGGTGGGTGCCGGTTCGTACAGCTACCACGTGAAGGCATTCGTGCGACTACCGCGGCGGTGGTATTACTGTCACCGCTTCGGCCATACGAATCGCTCATGAAGACGTGCAAATTCAAGGTCACCAGAAGTCTGAGAAAATTGCTCCAAGGCCACACAGGCTAAGTCCAAATCGTGTGTGGCCAAGTGTGTCAATTGCAGAGAGTCGCATCCTTTTTTCCAAATCAATATGGAGCACACCTCCTTGAGAAAGAAATCCTAGTCGTTCAGGCCCAGGATTCACTCTCATTCCGCGAGGCCCCGTAAGGGGCGCGGCGATTTGCCATCCTGGCCGCCGTGCTGACGGGATCCAGCGCTCCGTCCGGCCCCAGCTTAGCCTCTCTTCCTTCTTTCAGATAGCCCGATTTCTCCCCTACCTCGTTGCTTTTCATACAACCTCTCCCACAACTTTCTCTGGTCAGCCTCTAATTTCACAGGGTAGAATGCTGACATTCTTCTCAAGCCAACCACCCAGGATGGGGGCTGAGGGGGGAGGGGACATTGTTCCCTAACCCCTCAACTCCGGTTCGGGATGGTTTTTTTTTAACAACCTGCCTCATCCCCACCCATACCTTCCTCACATCCCTTTTCCTCTCCTCTTCACATTCTATCTGTTTTACGCCGTGTCTAAGGTGGAGCCGCCATGCCGAAGGACTTCCAGGCCACCAGGCGGAAGGGGTGGTCCCAAATGGCGGCGCCTGGCTCTGCCGGGCCTGTAAGCACCTCTTGCAGTGCGGGCTACTGCAAGAGGTGGTGAGCGATTGCGTCCCGTAAAACAAAGAGGGTCACCATGCCCAATGATGAAAAAAAAAACCATCTCCCCTTAATTCCCCCTTGCTCATCGACGGAGCCGCCCTCGGGCAGCTCCAGCAAAAAAATGGAGGTCCGCCCCCCTGTGCTTGCACAGGGGACCCTCCATATTTCTCTAACCGGAGAGGAGGCTTACTCCTCTCCTTCGCCTACGGGTGCAGGGGACTCCCCCTCACCCCCTTCTCTGGAGGTGCTTTCGGGCACCTCCCTTTTCCCAGCGGCAGTCCCCTCTTTTCTTTCCAAGGGGACTGCCAAGAAAGCCAGCAGGCAGCCCTTAGCCAGCCGCTCCGCATCAAAGCGGCTCGGTAGGGCAAACCCCCTTAGGGGGGAGAGGGAAGCCAGACCCCTTCGGTCGCTTCCCTCAAAAGACCTGCTGGCAAAAATATTAAACCTTGCCGGGGTCAAGGCCTGTGCCTCCCCACTAAAGACTTATGACGCTGCTAAGGGGACCTGCGATGTCCTGGGAGGGGATGGCCAACTGGAGGCCCCTCCAGTGATAGTCATGGTCCTTGAGGAAAACCAGCCTCAGAAGGTAGGGCCTTCCATGGGGGGGAATCCGGGCTTGGCGCCAAGCACCGAACCCGAATCCGCCCCTATGCAAGGTCCTCATCAAACGGCTGTAGATTCTCAGGCAGTACAAGGAGGGGAGGGATCTCCTCCGGATGATGCCCCTGCGACCACCAGGACCTTCTCCATTTCGGAGAAGGACCTGGCTGAGGCCGGTCCATCTAGCCTGGGGGCTTCTACCAGCGGGGGTGAGAAGCGGGTTCATTCCCCGCCCTCCTCTCCAAAAAAGAAAAGGACCAAAAAGACGAAGAAGACTCGGGGCTCCTCTCAATCCGCAGGGGCTACGGGGACGGATGGGTCTGCTGCCACTTTGGCAAGCGACCAAGCCAAGATCGGCACATCCGGGCCCTCTGCTTCCCCGGGTACGGAGCTCCTGACGACGACAAAGACCAAAAGTGCACAGGGCGGAGCCTCGATGACATCGGGGCCCCTCATTCAGAGGTTACCTGGCGTTTTCGAGCCCGCTGGCTTCAAACGCTTCCTCGTTATTCGCTCCACTGATGGCACCATGTTGTCCAAAAGCAACATGATCCATCAGAGGAGAGGATTAGCTAGTGCAATTGGTAGAGAGCCGAAGGTAACCCGTTTCTCGGACGGGAGCCTTCTGGCGAATGCGGCGAATCCCGCCGAGGCGGCCAAGATAAGTGCTCTTCGGACACTTCATGGCACCCCGGTGAGTGTGACGCCGCACTCCACCATGAACTTTGTGAAAGGAGTAGTTTATGCGAGAGAACTCGTTAACTACTCCATTGAGGACATCACCCTAGAGCTGGCCGACCAGGGGGCGGTCAAATTCGAACGTGTGATGAGAAAACAGGGAGGGGCCTCGAGACCCACCCCTACACTCTTCGTCACGTTCGACTGTAACAAGCTCCCTGAGTCGGTGTGTGCCGGTTGGTACCGCTACCGCGTGAAGGCATTCGTGCCACTGCCGCGGCGGTGCTATTACTGTCACCGCTTCAGGCACACAAATCGATCATGTAGACGTGCAAAATCGGGGTCACCCGAAGTCTGTGTAAATTGCTCCAAGGTCGCACACGATAAGTCCAAATCGTGTGTGGCCAAGTGTGTCAATTGTGGAGAGCCGCACCCTGCTTCTTCGAAGCAATGTGGTGCATATCTCCTTGAGAAAGAAATCCTGGCCGTTCACGCCCAGGATCGACTCTCATTCCGCGAGGCTAAGGACTTGGTCCTGGCGCGCCCGGCTCTGCCTGGGACGTCATATGCCTCAATAGTTAGAAAAGCACCCTCTGCTCCTGGCCCATCCAGGCCAACGAGCACGGCTGTGTCCGCGCCCATTCGCAGCCCTTCTGGGGGCTCTACTACACCCGGGCACTCCCCTGGTAGAGCTGGCGGCAAAAAGGGTTCACACCCAGCCCCGGCTAAAACCAGGGCTCCCCCCTCTTCCCCCAGCGTGACCGTTTCCCGTAAGGCGAAACGGCCACGCGCCTCCACAGAGTCGTTAGACTCACAGGAGGCAACACCCCTGAAGATGGTCGCTAGGCCATCTTCCGGGGTTCCTAAAGCTGTTCCCCGAAAGGAGGACAGCAACAAAGGAGCTTCAGCCCCTTCGCCCACGCCCCGAGGTGGAGCGAGTGGCTCGGAGACGGTGGTTCCTCGAAAAGAGGGCCCCCCCGCCTCCCAAGCCGCAACGCCTGCCTAAGGTTTCGAGGCGGAGGGAGGAAAAGACTCGCATGGCAAGCCCAACCTCCCCCAATAAGTCCTCGAAGGCGACAGCGCCTTCAGCGCTTTGTCCGGCCAACAGCGCCCGAGGTTCTGCCCCTGGAAAGCGTACGGCTATTCCCGTGAGGGTCTTCAATTCGAGGAGGGCCCCCGCGTCTCCTCCGAGATAGGCCTGGAGGGCATATTTCTTCAATGGAATTGCCGTCGACTCCGGGCCAACTGGGAGGAGCTGCGGAGGCTCGTCTCGTTTCGTTCCCTGTTAGCTATTTTTTTGCAGGAGACCATGCTAGGCGCGTGCCCGCTGCCTGCCCTCCTGGGGTATAAGGGTCTTGCGCCCCCCTCACCGCGGGATGGCCGGGCTGGGGGATGCGCGGTTTACACCCGGCATGATGTCTCCGTTCTTCCTTTCTCTTTAGATACCTCCTTTCAGGCAGTGGCTGTGCAGCTGCACCTGGATAGAAGGTATACTCTGATTTCTGCGTACATTCACCGTCAGCTGACTTCGACGCGGGGGACTTCCGCCGCGTCGTGGCACGGTTGCCGAGGCCCTATCTCTTGCTTGGAGATCTGAACGGCAGGCATCCTCTCTGACGAGATTACTCCATAAATCCCAGGGGACAAGTCCTTGCCGATCTGATCGAAGAGCTTGAGATGGGTGTCCTAAACGTGGATGAGTTTACGCATCACTGTCCGAGAACCGCTCCATTTTCTTGCCTTGACCTATCTTTGTGCTCTCCAGATGCACAGCCTGAATTTGATTGGGGGGTGGTCGATGACCTCCATGGTAGTGATCACTTTCCCATTCAAATATCCTTTTCAGGGCAACTGCCGCCTGAGAGACCACCTCGGTGGTGCTTGGCGCGGGCGCGGTGGCCTGCATTTCAGGAAATGACTGAATTCTCTATCTCAGTCGAGGAGTTTAGGTCGGTAGATGAGGCCGTTGAGTTCTTCTCCAGGAACCTCATCGTCGTGGGCCTGACTACTATTCCTAGGACGTCTGGCCGTTTTGCACACCGACCACTCCCATGGTGGTCGGCCGAGTGTGAGACGGCCCTCAAACAGAAGCGTTATGCCTACATGCGCTATAGGCGCCACCCGAACGATTTCACTGTCGCTGAATTTCGTCGGGCTAGGGCTAGGTTCCGGTATGTTTCGAAGCACGCCCGCCGCTCTTCTTGGCGGGCATACGTGTCTTCACTTAACGGGAAGACCCCTTTAGCTGAGGTGTGGAAGCGAGTCAAAAGGATTCGGGGCAAGTTCTCGCAGGACCCCCCTCCTGTTCTCCAGGAGAATGGGACCGCAATCTCGGACCCCGCGTCCGTGGCGGAATCCTTAGCGACCGCTTTTTCCGCATTCTCTAGCCGTGATGCTGCTTCGCCAGCATTCAATGCACGTCGTGATGTCGCGGAAGGCCACCGGCTGGACTTTACCTCCAGAGGCGGAGAACCCTTCAACGACAAGTTTACTGTGAGTGAGTTGCGTTCCGCTCTCGCTTCGTGCGCGGACACCGCCCATGGTCCGGACGATGTCCCGTACGCCATGCTTCGACACCTGGGTGAGCAAGGCATGGCCTTTCTGCTTTGATTTGTTCAACAGGATCTGGGTGGATGGTCTTCTCCCAGACTCCTGGCGAATCGCTACTGTGCTCGCCTTTCGCAAGCCGGGGAGAGATCACTCTACCCCGACCGGTTTCCGTCCAATCTCTCTAACCTCTTGCGTATGCAAGTTGATGGAGAAATTGGTAAATGTTAGATTAGCCTATTTCCTGGACAGCGGAGGCCATCTGTCTTCTGCACAGTGCGGCTTCCGTAAGTTCCACTCCACGTCGGATGCTCTGCTCCGACTGGAAAATGCCGTCTGCGAGGCTTTCCTTCGTAGACAGCACTACGCCACGGTGTTTTTTGATCTGGAGAAGGCCTATGATACCGCATGGCGATACGGTATCATGGAGACTCTCCACACGATGGGGTTGAGGAAACGCTTCCCAATGTTTATATCTGAATTTTTGCGAGATAGTCGATTCCGCGTACGGGTGGGGGGAGCCCTCTCTGCCCCAAAGAAGCAGGAAGAGGGTGTCCCGCAGGGAAGTGTCTTCAGTGTCACACTCTTTGCCCTGAGCATCAACGGCATCACCTCGGTTGTGCCAGAAGATGTTCTCGCTACGCTCTACGTGGACGACCTTTCGATCTCTTTTGGCGCGGCCCAGATGCCAACTCTGGAGCGTCGACTCCAACAGGCATTGAACCACGTCTCTCGCTATGCCGAAGCGCACAGGTTTCGGTTTTCTTTGGCCAAGACTAAGGTGGTGCACTTCTGCCGCCATCCACGGCTTCACCCCGACCCAGATTTGTTTCTTAATGGGGTGCGCCTGGATGTGGTTGAGTTGCACCGTTTCCTTGGTCTTGTATTTGACCGACGCCTCACCTGGGAGGCTTATATTCGCAGCCTTAGGGACTCTTGTACCCGCGCCATGGACATTCTCCGTTCCGTGACGTTCAGCCCTTGGGGCGCTGATAGGGCTACCGCCTTACTTTTTTATCGATCCTTTGTTCGCTCGAAGCTCGACTACGGATGCGAGTTTTATGCATCCGCCGCCGAGCGTTTATTGCGGAAGGTGGATTCAATCCACCACACCGGCCTTCGCCTTGCGACCGGTGCCTTCCGCACTTCCCCCATTGAGAGCCTGTTGGTCGATGCTGGGGAGATGCCACTCGCTCTGCGCCGCGTGCAGTGCATCACTCGCCTGTACGCGCGAGCCCGGCGCCTCCCTTAGTCGCCAACAGCTCTCACTGCATCCGCAGCTGATCTCGATGGTGCCTATGCCACCAAGAGACGCCAGTCATACCCTAAGCCTTTTGGGTTTAGGGCCAGGAAACTCCTTCGAGAGGTAGATATAGCTCCTTGGCCGGTGGCGACCCTGGTTCTGCCCAGGACGCCACCCTGGAGGGTACCACATTTGGCTATTTGTCGCCACGCCTCTGCTCCCAAAGCTTGTACTGCGCCGGGAGTATTGTGTTCCACCTTTTTGGAGCACACATCGTGTCACGCTGGTACCGTGCCAGTGTATACGGATGGCTCCAATTCCCAAGAGGGGGTCGGCTTCCACGACGTATCCCCTCTGTTTGAAGTCTGCGGGGCTCTACCAGGTGCTGCGTCTGTCTTCACGGCCGAGCTGGTGGCAATACACCACTCGGTACGGGAGATTACGCAACGAGCCCGGTTCGGAGACCGGATTGTGATCTATAGTGACTCACAAAGCGCCCTGAGTGCTCTCGGGGCATTGGAATCTCCGCATCCCCTGGTTCGCGATATCCGTGACGCCACGGTTTTGGCGAGCCGGGCAGATGTCGAGATTATCTTCTGCTGGGTTCCTGGACATGTAGGACTTGCGGGGAATGAGCGCGCCGATGAGGGCGCCAAAGAGTCCGCGAGGACTCTGCGACCGGACCAGCGTTTCGCTCTTCCTCACACCGACTACATGGCAGGAATACGGGCAGCTCTTCGGACTGCTTGGCAAAGAAGATGGGAGACGGTCGAAGGGAACTTAAAGTTGCGTGCCATTGCGCCGCGACTGTTCCCATGGACCTATCCCCCAATGCCGCGGCGGCTTCAGGTTGCTCTCTGTCGTCTCCGAATCGGACACACTCGTGTGACGCATCGCTATCTGATGGAGCGCTCGCCTGCGCCCTATTGCAACGACTGCGTCGTCTCCCAGACTGTTCGGCACATTCTTGTCGAATGTCCCAGTCTGGGTGATCTTCGCGCACGCCACCTGTCCCGGTACCGGGATGGGCGGGGTCGCTACCGCCTGTCCCTTGTGCTCGGGACGAGTGCGTGTACTTTGACTGGTGGACTTATTGACTTTTTGGGGGAGGCCGGCCTTCTCCATTTTATTTAACCTGATTTAATTGTTGTTGTTGTTTTTGTAATTGTTTTTGTTATTGCTTTGTTATTGTTATTTCTTTTTATTGTTTTCTGTTTAATTTTTTAAAGTAGCCTAAAACTAGGCTGTTTGTTTACGGCAACTTATGCCTTAGTCGGCAGTCGCCAGATAGCCCCAGAATTAAAAAAAAAAAAAAAATCATTCCGCGAGGCTAAGGACTTGGTCCTGGCGCGCCCGGCTCTACCTGGGACGTCTTATGCCTCAATGCTTAGAAAGACACCCTCTCCTCTTGAACCATCAAGGCCAACAAGCACGGTCGTTTCCGCGCCCATTCGGAGCCATGCTGCAGGTTCTACTTAACCGGGCGCTCATCTGGTAAAGCTGGCGCCACAAAGGGTTCACACCCACCTTCGGTTAAAATCAGGGCTCAAATTCCTCCCCCCAACGTGACCGTTTCCCGTAAGGCAAAACTACCACGCGCCTCCACCGAGTCGTTAGACTCACGGGAGGAAACGCCCTTGAAGTTGGTCGCCAGGCCATCTTATGGGGTTCCTAAAACTGCCCCCCAAAAGGAGGGCAACCAGAAAGGAGCTTCGGCTCCTTCACCCACGCCTAGTGGTAGGCTGGGTGGCTCGGAGACGATGGTCTTCGAAAAGAGGTCCCCCTGATCCCGAATCCGCAACGCCCGCCAAAGGTTTCGAGGCGGAGGGACGAAAAGATTTGCATAGCGAGCTCAACCTCCCAAAATAAGTTTTCGAAGGCGCCAGCGCATTGTCCGTCCAACAGCGCAGGGGGTCCTGCGGCCGGGAAGCATCCGGCCATTCCCGTGAGGGTGTTCTGTTTGAAGACGGCCCCCGCGTCCCCTCACGGCTAGGACTGGAGAGCATATTCCTTCAATGAAATTGTCGTTGAATCCAAGCCAACTGGAAGGAGCAGCGGAGGCTATTCTCGTCCCGTTCTCCGTTAGCTATTTTTCTGCAAAAGACAATCCTGGGCGCCTGCCCCCTGCCCATTCTCCAGGGGTATAAGGGTTTTGCGACCCCACGACCAGGAGATCGGGGCCAGGCTGTGATATGCGCGGTTTACACCCAACATGATGTCTCCGTTCTTTTTAGGATACATCCCTTCAGGCAGTGGCTGTACAGCTGTACAGCACGGTTGCCGAAGAACTTTCTATTCTTAGAGATCTGAGTGGCAGATATCCTCTCTGGGAAGAATACCCAATAAATCACACGGGAAAAGTCCTTGACGCTCTGATCGAAGAGCTTGAGATAGGTGACCTAAATGTGGACGAGTTTACGCATCACGGCAAGAGAACCGCTTCATTTTCTTGCCTTGATCTATCTGTGTGCTCTTCGGATGCACAGCCTGATTTTGATTGTAGGTGGTCAATTACCTCGATGTAGTGATCACTTTCCCATTGAAATATCATTTACTGGGCCGCTGTCAACTAAGAGACCACCTCGCTAGTGCTTTGCGCGGGCGCGGTGGCCTGCATTTCAGGAAAAGACTGAACTCTCTATTTCAGTCGAGGAGTTTAGATCAGTACATGAGGCCGTTGAGTTCTTCTCGGGCAAACTTTTTGCCGTGGGCTTGACTAATATTCCCAGAACGTCTGGGCCGTTTTACACGCCGACCACTCCCGTAGTGGTTAGCCGAGTGTGAGGTGGCCCTCATACAGAAGCATTATGCCACATGCGCTATTAGCGACGCCCCAACGAATTCACTGTCGGTGAATTTTGTCGGGCTAGGGCTAGGTTCCGGTATATTTCGAAGCACGCCCGCCGCTCTTCTTGGCGGACATACTTTTCTTCACTTAACGGAAAGACTCCTTTAGCAGAGGTGTGGAAGCAAGTCAAAAGGATTCTGTGCAAGTTCACGTATGACCATCTTCCCGTTCTCTAGGAGAATGGGACCGGAATATATGACCCCGCGTCCGTGGCGGAATCCTTCGCGACCACTTACTCCGCATTCTTTTGCCAGCATGCTGCTTCGCCATCATTCATTGCACGACGTGATATCGCGGAAGGCCGCTGGCTTACTTTACCTCCAGAGGCGGAGAATCCTTCAACGACAGGCTTACTGTGAGTGAGTTGCGTTACGCTCTTGCTTCGTGCACAGACCACTCCCGTGGTGCTGACCTTCTTCTAAAGCCAACCATCCTAGATCGGGGCTGAGAGAGGAGTGAACAACGCTCCCTAACCCCTGAGCACCGGTTTGGGGTGGTTAATTTTTAACAACCTGCTTCATCCCTACCCATACCTTACTCACATCCCTTTTTCTCTCCTCTAACCCATCCATGCTTTTACGCCGTATTCAAGGTGGAGCCGCCATGCCGATGGACTGCCAGGCCATCAAGTGGGAGGGGTGGTCTTAAATGGCGGCGCATGGCTCTTCCAGGCCTGTAAGCACCTCTTGGATTGCGGGCGACAGCGACAGGTGATGAGCGGTTGCATCCCGTAATAAAAAGAGGGTCACCACGCCCAATGATGAGTCTAAGAAAAATAACCCCTCTTTCCAGCGGCAGTTCCCTCTTTTCTTTCCAAGGGGGCTACCAAAAAAGCCAGCAGGCAACCCATAGACAGCCGCTCCCCATCAAAGCGGCTCTGTAGGGCAAACGCCCTCAGGGAGGAGAGGTAAGCTAGGCCCCTTCGGTTGCTTCCTCAAAAGACCTGCTGGAAAGAAAATTAAACTTTATTATAATAAATCCTCCTTGGGACCCTTAAATATGTAAACACATCAATTATTATGTAATATTCATATTATTCAATCTTTTAACTTTGTCAATTTAATCATTCAATTATTTTACTTCCACTTTGCCATTTAGCTTTTCGCAAACTCCGTTTGCGGCTGGGTGATATAGGGCAGTAAACAGAGGGTCTACCATGAGGAGCTTGCCGTCATACTCCATAAGCTCAGAGGTATATTGTCTTCCTTGGTCCGACAATACCTCCTTATGAATTACAACCAGAGAAAAAATGGAAATGAGGGCTTTGGTGCACGAAACGCTATCAAAGAGTTTAAGTGGATCTGTCTCAGGAAAACGGATAGCGAAGCCTAGCAAAGTGAGGACGTAACTGTGTTCTTCACTAGACGGGGGATGAATAAGGCTAAAAAGATCAATTTTCATACGAGAAAAGGGTTCCAAGATGATCGGGCTTTTCTAAAGGGGACGCTGGCTCAACGCGCACTTTTGCAGATGTCCTTTGGCAGGCATCGCATGATTTGCAGTACCCTGCAATTTATTTTTCTGGCCACGTTTGGCCAATAAAAATACTTAAAAACCCTTCGAGAGGTTTGATTTGGACTAAAGTGAGCGGAGAATATACTATTGTGACAAATCTGCAGGACTTGGGGGACGTGAGAGCGGGTAACACACAATATGTGTTTCAGGTTCAGGTCCGTCGGAACATTTATAATATAACGGCTCATGCTTGACAAGGTAGCAGATGCTTTTTTCCACCACGAGAAGACTCTTGCTCCTGAGTCCTAGCTTTCTACCAAAGGGGGGAGGGATAGTTGCGCACCCCATCTGGGCGCGGGAAAAATCCTAGTTACGGAGGGTTTCGATCTCCGGATCGACGGGGTTTGCTGAAGGAACTTGTTCCAGGGAAGCCTTGGCGGCCTGGCAACGGGTTACAACGGGTTACAACGGGTTGTGCTACCTGGTTACTTGTAACCTGAGGACTCTGACTGATTAGTACAGAGCAAAACTTAATTGATGTGCGACTACTTTAACCAGTCAAATACTCACATTCGATGTGGCATTTTTTAATTGGGGAAACGATTCGTTCGGCCGAGGTAATCATGGACCATAGGGAACTTTTAGGGAAATAAATTCTAGGATACCACGATGCATGTGCACTCAGTGTCACGTACAAGGGTGAAAACATGGCATCCGTTCATGGCTCCATTTTCAAATTTTCATCCACCAGAGGAGCTCTTATTAAAGAGAAAATTTACTTGGTGACTGGAGTTGTTGGTCGACGAGAGAGACGTAGTAATATCTTGAAGAAACTGGAGAAGAGCAGGAGTGGCACTAACTTGGTGTATCTGATGGGAAGACACGCTTCTAAATTTGGAATTTTTAGGACAGTTTGTGCGTATGTGACCTATTCAGCAAGTAAAAGAGACTATCTGCCTTCGTTGGGATAAGACGCGGGGGAAGTGGTAATTATCGGCTTAATGTCTCTTTGGTCCGAAGGAGAGGAGAGGCGGGGTGGCTACTGCCTGTCCTTTGTACTTGGGACGAGTGCGTGCACATTGACTGGTGGACTTGTTGACTTTTAGGGGGAGGCCGGCCCTCTCCCTTTCATTTAACTAGGTTTAGTTGTTGTTTTTGTTAGTTTTGTTATTGTTATTGCTTCCTAATTGTTATTTCTTTTTATTGTTTTTTTCTTTTCAAATTTTTTAAAGTAGCCTAGAACTAAGATGTTTGTTTACGGTGACCTATGCTTAAGTTCGCAGTCCCCAGAGAGCCCCTTAAAAAAAAAATGGTCCGAAAGAGGCAAGTTCTTTGATTTTACAGGAATTTAGGGATATTTCTTAGAGGGGGCCTTGAATTATTAATCTTAAACTTGGAACGAGACGGAGGAGGCTCCTTATTAACTTTGGGGTACAAGTTATGGCTACTCACGTAAACATCAGCTTCTTCTAGGCATTCCTTGAACGTAGAGCAGCGCTTGTTCTTAACGAAAACACGGATTTGGGGGCCAGGGAAACTAAGAATTGATCTATTTGGAGGAAGTCTAGAAGGGACTCGTACTCTTGGGGGACTTTACACGCATCTAAAAATTGGAGGTGCTTCTGGAGAATGTACCCAAAATGGCGAAAGCTCTGACCGAGGCGGAACTTCCGTGGCGGAAACGGGCACGATAGAAGTGTGGGGTCATATTTACGGCAGCTAAGAGTTTAGACTTGAGGACAGAGTAGTCAACAGTGAACTCTGAGGGAAGCGAATTGAATTGTGGATTTCAAAAATCTTCTCGAAATGCGTGATATATGATCCAAAATATTCCTGTTCTTTAAAGATTGGTAATCTTATTGACGAGGACTGTGGAGTTTCGGTCCGGAAGTTAATTGATATTGAGTTTAATTGATTAGGGCTAAATTCCAGTTTATGTGCCTTATTCTCTCACGTTCTTCCATTTCTGCTCTTAAGCTTCTCTTAGTTATTTTGCTCTTCCCCCTTCAGCTTCGCTTAGTTCTTTTTTCCTGCGCTCTAAGTTCTTGTTCCTTCTCTGATAGTTCTTATTCCTTCGCTCTTAGTTATTGTCTCTGCGCTCTTCTCTTTCATTTCTCTCTTCTTCCTGAATATAAGTTAATAATTTTCGACCTGACAGGCCCAACGAGTCTCAATGACTCTTAAAACGGTCAAACGAAGAAGACATCTTGTCTTACTTGATGGTACGCAACCGGCGAACAGGGCTATTGACGTAACGAAATTACTCGGAACATTGGTGAAGCCTAACTTTTCGCCAAAATAAATATTCAAAAATTATCACACTAAAAGAAGACTAAAACTCTACCTACACGGTTAGGACGGGTTAGTCTTTCTAATCCGGCTGGGGATTAACTCAAATATTCCGGTAAATGGAATACAGAAACTGGAAGAACTGGTTCCTACTAATAATCTAAACTTCAAATAGATAATATACTAATGTTCCACTGATACAGAACTAACTTAAACGCACTTCAGCCAAAAAATAGAAAAATAAAGAAACTTCAAAAATGAGAGGAAACTACTAAAATTCAAAGGGGATGTAAATCAACTAAACTTCTTTACTATGTAATAGACCTCACTCACTTGACACAGTTTTTATAATATAGAAGTAATATATATATATATATATATATATATATATATATATATATATATATATATATCGTGGTACAACCACTCTATACTATACAATCCTCCTACATTATGTGAAGAGGGGACTTAATCACCTACTGCAACGTGAACCGTTGAAGGACTCTTCGTAGGGATTAACGACCGACTAGGAGGTCACACTTGAGGCTTTGGGTTTCAGATCCTTAATAATCAGACAGTGCATAAATAGTTGGTGAGATTTACTTGAATAGACGGAGAGTATTGTTCAAGGTTAGTTAAAGATGAAACAACAAAATATAATTTTATTTACAAATATCAAAATAAGAATAATAATAGGCAAAAGGAAATTATTTCAAGTGAAATAGTATCTTTCTAATTATTATGAGGAGGGATTCTCAAATAGAATTAATTGATTAATTCAAGTGGGGTACGATCAGAATGAAGCAGTTGGGTCACTATCTGAATGAGGCAGGTGGGGCGCGATCCGAACCAACCTTCCTATGAAGGTAGCCAAACATTAAAGATGACGTTCGACGGGGAATGTGGGAATTCTCGTAATTCCACTGAAAGAAGAATCTTCTTTTTCCTCAAAGATAATCGGTGAAGATTTTCTTTGGTTCGATGAAACGAAAGCGGACTGTTGTGCAAATTCAAAATCTTTCCGTTCACAGAAGCTACCAATTGACTTGGGTAGAATCACGGCTGAAGAAGTCTTCTGTCTGACGAATGCTCACGGGACGAGACGATAAGCACGCTCGTGAGATGCACATTCTACTCATTGCACTACAGAGTAACCCAACTATTTGTATGTCCGATTCTAAGGTGGAAGGGGGAGTTTGGAGAAAGGAGTCACGAGTTCCATACATCTTAAACCGGAGGCGGAGTTGATTCATCATTTGGCAGCAAGGGCGAGACAGAGCGGCTCTTTCACACCTCGTCACGGGAAGAGTTCGGGGGGGATGTGATTGGGACGAGTTCGCAGGATTGGCAAATCTTTTCCCAACCTGCTCAGGAGTCGGAAGTTCGAGAATGTTTGAACTGGAAGTGACGTGGTCCAAGGCGCGATACCATAGAGCGTGGTCTCCAATAAATTCTGTCAGAGATTGGTCTTTTACATTCCCTTATATTGGTGAATCACGCGCGACAGATCATCCTAGAGCGATGTAAAAAGTAGTTTTGAAATAGAAATTTAGTGAAAGAAGGAAAAAATATGAAAAAAATTAATAAATTTTGTAGTTATGTTTAAGGGATCACTTGCATACTTGATTGTTTCTCAACAAGTCATAAATTTTAGTACTACTACCAATTTGTATTTTTCATTTATGGATAATTTCTCTTTCTTTGTATATATATATATATAATATATATATATATATATATATATATATATAATATATATATATATATATATATATATATATATATATATATATATTATATATTATATATATATATATATATATATATATATATATATATATATATATATATATATATATATATATATATATATATATATATAGGGGGGCGAAGATGTATCAGAGAAAAATTCCTTCCAAATCGATAATATAAATAGCCCATTAAATTACCAACTATGCACAGACTAAGCCGTGACGTAATGGGTAAGAGCATTGGGGTTTAAATTTACCTTTTATGAAGAAATCTCAAGAAGAAAATGGAAATCAACGAAACGCTTCAAGGACTAACTCAACTAGAATCAAGAAGACTCAAGATAAATGGATCGCCTCAAGAAAGAAAAACGGAAGAAGACGACTTTAAGGACTAACTCATCTAGAAGCAAGAAGGAATCATCAACTCAAGATAATTGGAAGTAAATGAAGAAAAGGCATCAAGAAAGAAATCGAAGATCAAGAACTAACCCAGCCAACAAAAATATTAAGTCAAGATAAATGGAAGACAATTTTTGAAGGGCAAACTTAAAGATAAAGGAAATTCAGAAAATTAAATAGATTTGATAAAGATAAAATTCTAGATAAATTACATAAACGGAAAATAAGGAATCACCCCCTCCCATATATATATATATATATTTAACGTTCGATTCTTTGTATAAGTTCGATGCTGAACTTTTTTTAAATATAGTTTTGTTATTGTTGTTGTTTTTGTTTGGTTTATGTTTAGATTTCTACAATCTCTTCGTCGACACTGAATCAGCGCTCGTCAATTTTGTTCTTTTCATGAGTTAATTTTAAGTCTAGTAAAGTCTATGACTAGGTTTTGTTCGAGCCCTGAAAGAATTTCTTCTTCCACTTTGTCCCACTTCTTTCTTCATGTGTGATTGTATGATTATGTTTATGATTTGAAATTGTGTTATATAGTGTAACATACTTTGTTTGATTTGTTTCCGACATTTTTGTGATTTAAGATTAAGTAATCTTTATTTTGTACTCTATAAATTCCCTTTGAGTGCATTCGACCTGCCTCTGGGTGACCACCGTCTGGTATATAAATTTGGATTTAACGTAGTTTATTACTGCTCAGCTGGCGCAAGTGGAACATCTTAACAATCTCTTTATTCGCTGCATTATTCCGGTTCTTGTTATTTTGTTTCTTTCCTTTCCTGATTCCCAGATGCGGTGTTAGTAAACTTTGCTCTCTGTTATTTGGCTTTGCTCACTGTTGACTATGATCTTTTCGAAGATTTTGCCAAGGAACTCCAAGAGGGATATAGTCCTATAATTCAGGAGCTAGTCTAAAGGTTTCCTTCCTTTAGGAATGATTATAACCTTTACAAGTTTTAATGCATTAGGGGAGTATCTGGTGTTCAAGTCGGCGTTCATGACGTTTGCGATTCCACGTTGGACTCGCAGTGGCGTGTAGGTTATATTTTATTTAAATATTCCGACCAAACTGGAGCCTTATGTTGTTATAGGCCCACTTTTTCCGATCTCTCTCTTTCCTCAGAGAATTTCCCTCATGGATAGGTCTGCTCAGTTACTTAATCAGGCTCGTCGATAACCTATCCTAAAAATCTACATCGAAACTTTCCTTGTCTTCCAATATTATTTAGAAGACTTCGATCCAGTTTTTCATCCGAGACATCAACGTACGATTCAACCTCGTTTATTCGCATCTGTTCATATGTGTTTGTTCTTAAAAAAATTATTGTTGCCAAGGATTTATTTGACTTCTATCTTCATTGTCTATTAACTAGTGCCTTATATCTGTCTCTCTTTTGAATCCCTTGTGTTAATTCTGTTTTATGGTCCGCATCTTGGTGATTATTCCTTTGCTCGCTTCCTTTCGTATTAGTCGGCGCAGAACTCCCTAGCCTCTTTCACTATCTCTCTCATCTCGTTAGTCTATCTGGGCTGATGATTTAGTTGCTTATAGTTTCTAACTCAGCATCTAATTCTTTGATATTGGACTCACTCAGGTCTGCTGGCTGATAGTAATAATTTCAGTTCTCTGTAATTTTCCTAGTAGGCCTAGGCGAAGGACTTCCGTGGTGGTATTGATAACTGCATAGCGCAAGAGAGGTGCTCACGATTATAGAAATGTGGTTACTCGGGACTAGTAGCCCCGATGTGTCATGTTCGTTGATGGGGAAGTTCAGCTACTCAGCAATATGTCCATTCTCTTTGCACTGTGCTCTTTTCCGAGTTTGTTCCGGTTCAACAAGTGTTCTGAATTCCTTCCTATTTCATTTGTCTGGGTGTATCGTGATTCCCTCTTCTTAGTATCAGGTCAGCTTCAAAAAAATCCTTCAATTAGTGACCACATAGCACGTTAAAATTCTCTAGAAGCAATTACCTTCGTGTTGGTTGCTTGTAAACTCCTGCCATCACAAGCCCTTTTATAATGGGACCTTAATCACCACAAAAGATTCCTCAAGTTCAAGGAGAAGTTTGAACTTAAGGTCTCTCTTTTTTACGATCGCCGCCTCGTCGTAGCTTTCCTGAGTGCAGTTGTTCATCAGCTTCGTATAATTTATTAATCTACTTTTATTTGCCCGTGTTCTAGTCTATGTTCCTTTATTATATTTATGTCGAGTCTGTTCTTCTAAAATACTTACCGTACACAGACTCTTAGCTCTCTATTTTCTTACTTTATTCACTATCATCAGTTTGTTGATTATGTGTTCCATGTTGTGTTGTGTTGTGTTAGGTTTTTTTGTTTAGATCCTGTAATATGTTTCTGATATGGATTTTTCGTATCTCTTCCTTTAGTATTCTGAGTCGGTTAGTATTACGCAGATGTCTCATAGATATCAGAGTTTGCGAGGCACAAAACTTCTTCCACTCTTTTTTTCATCCTCATTGGCTTCGAACTGATACCTTAGTAGAAGTAGAAGTTTGATGTTTGTTTTGTTTTGTTTTGTGCATAGAGAAGATTGCATTCTCGCTGGTGTCAATCAAGTTAATTTTGTGCCCATCATATTTACGCAGAGGTCTTGCCTTTGTTGTTTTTTATTACTTGTGTGTGTGTTATCTGTATGTCTAAATGTGAGCAGTCCCTCTCCGTGGGATTTCTCGTCTTCCTTATCTTTTTGTTTCGTCTTCTTTACCTTGTGGGCGAATAGGCCTTGTTTCCGGACCTCGTCAACTGGGTTTGATCTTTTCGGAGCTTCTATGGAAGCGTACTTCATTTGTAGAACATCTCTAGAGGAAGAGTATGTGTGAAAGATAATTTCAGCGATCCTATTATCCGCTAACATGCAATTCATCACTATTTCCACCGTCCCTGATCTTATTAGATTTCTCGCTTGCACATACTTGATACACGTGTCTTATTGTTGGCATCTTCCTTTCTACGTTAAAGTATACCTTTATTGCGTTAGATTTAGTGAGTGTAGCATTTGCAACCTGGGTGTAGGTGGTGTTATTCCTATGAATCTGTGCTTGGCGTTTCTCCTTTAATCTATTTGAAGAGTTCTTTTTTAAGCTAGCAGATCATGGCCATAGCTTCAAGCCTTATTTTGCAAGTGGGGTATTTTTCATGAGCTATTTTGCAGCCGCCCTGCTCCCAATTGAGCAACAACTCACTGCACTTAAGCAGGCCTCCTTCTCCTGTGTGCACTCCCTGTTGGCGTGGTGCTCCATTTTAAAGCAACGGAAGCATATCTAAATCTTTTCGCTGCTTCCTCTCAAGTTGAGTCTCTGAGAATGACACTTTAAGCACGTAAGTGTAGTCAGTGTTGTCTCTCTTATTTTTTACTTTAACGATGTCTGACAACTTGCCCATTTGAGGCTATTCATCATCTCTTCTTTACTTTCCTCCGTAATATGCTGCCAAAACTGTATGTATAATCTTCGTCATATCACTCTCAAAATGATCACTGATCACTGAGCATTTGCAGCGAGATTGTTTATTGTAGGTTGATTTGTTTGCCTCACAATCAGTTTCATTTTCACAGATAGCCACGTATCCCGTGGCCACTTCAAATAGTCTCACAGTGGTGCTGGTCGAGCACTATAAACTACGTCCACTCCTTCCCACTTTCAATTATTTCCTTCCCAGTGAGAGTCATAAGTGTGAATCTAATTTTTGTGTGAGAGCTATGGATGTGACCATGGTCCCCCTACAATGGTGGTTTTGCGTTTTCCGAGATAGGTTATCCGTGTTGTGAGCGTGACTTGCTTTCAACGAAGGTATGAAGAAGGATGAGCCTGGAGTGGTAGGGCCTCTCTGGACTATATTTGTTATAAATTCTATCGTGCCAGAGAGCATCACGAATAGAATCACCTTCAAAGAACTACATGAAAATATGTGTCAAAACTGGGGAAATGAAAGAGCTCATAGGTAAGTACATGTACATAGGTAAGTACATCTTTTTATTAAAATATGTAAAATAGAAAGTATCATTTGTGAAAAACTAAACTACCATAGAACTAGGCAAAATAGATTTGTAGTGTTGTTTCTTCTATTGTTGGAAGCATCTCAATCTCTTTTATAGTAAAGACATTCTAAAGCGTTTGTAAGCAATATGAGAAAGTTTGATATACGCAAAAAAAAATTAATTTTAGTTATAGTTTGTGTACACAAATATCCCTATTGATTTTACATGTTTGAAAATAGAAGGATCGCTAAAGAGACATCTTAACTATGCTCGAATATAACCACCAAATATTTGCCTGTATTTCGAAAACAACATCTTCAATAATTAATGTCATAGCAAAACCAAGGTTTCCGGAATAAATGTGCCATAACTTACAGGAAAAAACTACGTATTATTAAAGGTTAGGGGAATTTCACCTACTCTGCAACGAGAAACCTCCTGTTCTTGGAATCATTTGTCATCTGCTCATGTACACTGCAGTGTAGCGAATGAAAGACGTGCTTTCTGACACGTCTTTTGTATAAATGCATTTTGTTAATCAATATAGCATACTCATTTGTTACTATAATTTGCAAAGGAGATGCTTAATATCTCCTTACCTCCATCATATATCACCAAATAAATTAAGGGCCGACTAATTATACTAAGTAACCATTAGCCTAATTTAATTTAGTATTAAAGGCTACAAATTTGTGCAATGTGTGAATTGTATATATTGGTAATCAATATAAGAATGTCATTTGTAATGCATATTAGCACAATGAGGAGCCGTCCAAATATTGCCTTACTTCAATCATAAATCACCAATTGAATTATAAATCGATTAATATTTTGTTAAATAATTAGGTTGCGTAATTCCAGCTTGGAGATCCATCACACTTAGATACTAGAGAGAGTCTGGTTGTCCTAGAAACCCCCGTAAGGGGCGCGGCGATTTGCCATCCTGGCCGCCGTGCTGACGGGATCCAGCGCTCCGTCCGGCCCCAGCTTAGCCTCTCTTCCTTCCTTCAGATAGCCCGATTTCTCCCCTACCTCGTCGCTTTTCATACAACCTCTCCCACAACTTTCTCTGGTCAGCCTCTAATTTCACAGGGTAGAATGCTGACCTTCTTCTCAAGCCAACCACCCCGGATCGGGGCTGAGGGGGGAGGGGACATTGTTCCCTAACCCCTCAGCTCCGGTTCGGGATGGGGTTTTTTTAACAACCTGCTTCATCCCCACCTACATCTTCCTCACATCCCTTTTCCTCTCCTCTTCACAACCTATATTTTTTACGCCGTGTCCAAGGTGGAGCCGCCATGCCGAAGGACTGCCAGGCCACCAGGCGGGAGGGGTGGTCCCGAATGGCGGCGCCTGGCTCTGCCGGGCTTGTAAGCACCTCTCGCAGTGCGGGCAACTGCGAGAGGTGATGAGCTATTGCGTCCCGTAATCAAAAGAGGGTCACCATGCCCATGTATGAAAAAAAACAAAAACCCCAACCCCCAACTTCCCCAAAAACATCTACGGAGCCGCCCTCGGGCAGCTCCACCGAGAAAATGGAGGTCCCCCCCCTTGTGCTTGCGCAAGGGACCCTCCATAATTCTTTAACCGGAGAGGAGGCTTACTCCTCTCCTACGCCTACGGGTGTAGGGGACTCCCCCTCACCCCCTTCTCTGGAGGTGCTTTCGGGCACCTCCCTATCTCCAGCGGCAGTCCCTCCTTTGCTTTCTAAGGGGACTGCCAAGAAAGCCAGCAGGCAGCCCATTGCCGACCGCCCCTCGTGCAAGCGGCTCGGTAGGGCAAACCCCCTTAGGGGGGAGAGGGAAGCCAGGCCCCTTCGGTCGCTTCCCTCAAAAGACCTGCTGGCAAGAATTTTGAACCTTGCTGGGGTCAAGGCCTGTGCCTCCCCACACCACCTGACTAGTGACAATACTGCCAAGGGGACCTGCGATGTCCTGGGAGGGGATGGCCAACTGGAGGCCCCTCCTGTGATAGACATGGTCCTTGAGGAGACCCAGCCCCAGACGGTAGGGCCTTCCATGGGGGGGAATTCGGGCTCGGCGCCAAGCACCGAACCCGAATCCGCCCCTATGCAAGGTCCTCCTCAAATGGCTGAGGGCTCCGAGGCAGTAGAAGGAGGGGAGGGATCTCCTCCGACAGGTGCCCCTACGACAACCAGGACCTTCTCCATTTCGGAGAGGGACCTGGCTGAGGCTGGTCCATCTGGCCTGGGGACTTCTGCCGGCGGAGGTGAAAAGCGGGTTCATTCCCCGCCCTCCTCTCCTAAAAAGAAAAAGACTAAAAAGACTCAAAAGACGAAGAAGACTCGGGGCTCCTCTCCATCCGCGGGGGCTGCGGGGACGGATGGGTCTGCTGCCACTTTGGTAGGCGACCAAACCAAGATCGGCACATCCGGCCCCTCTACCCCCTCGTGTGCGGAGCCCATGACTACGTCTAAGACCAAGAATGCACAGGGCGGAGCCTCGATGACATCGGCGCCCCTGATTCAGAGGTTACCTGGCGTTTTCGAGCCCGCTGGCTTCAAACGCTTCCTCGTTATTCGCTCCACTGATGGCACCATGTTGTCCAAGGGCAACATGATCCATCAGAGGAGAGGATTAGCTAGTGCAATTGGTAGAGAGCCGAAGGTAACCCGTTTCTCGGACAAGAGCCTTCTGGCGAATGCGGCGAATCCCGCCGAGGCGGCCAAGATAAGTGCTCTTCGGACACTTCATGGCACCCCGGTGAGTGTGACGCCGCACTCTACCATGAACTTTGTGAAAGGAGTAGTTTATGCGAGGGAACTCGTTGACTACTCCATTGAGGACATCACCCTAGAGCTGGCCGACCATGGGGCGGTCAAGGTCGAACGTGTGATGAGAAAACAGGGAGGGGCCTCGAGACCCACCCCTACACTCTTCGTCACGTTCGACTGTGACAAGCTCCCTGAGTCGGTGCGTGCCGGTTGGTACCGCTACCGCGTGAAGGCATTCGTGCCACTGCCGCGGCGGTGCTATTACTGCCACCGCTTCGGCCATACGAATCGATCATGTAGACGTGCAAAATCGGGGTCACCCGAAGTCTGTGTAAATTGCTCCAAGGTCGCACACGATAAGTCCAAATCGTGTGTGGCCAAGTGTGTCAATTGTGGAGAGCCGCACCCTGCTTCTTCGAAGCAATGTGGTGCATATCTCCTTGAGAAAGAAATCCTGGCCGTTCAGGCCCAGGATCGACTCTCATTCCGCGAGGCAAAGGACTTGGTCCTGGCGCGCCCGGCTCTGCCTGGGACGTCATATGCCTCAATAGTTAGAAAGGCACCCTCTGCTCCTGGCCCATCCAGGCCAACGAGCACGGTTGTTTCCGCGCCCATTCGGAGCCCTTCTGTGGGCTCTACCCAACCTGGGCGCTCCCCTGGTAAAGCTGGCGGCAAAAAGGGTTCATACCCTGCCCCGGCTAAAACCAGGGCTCCCCCCTCTTCCCCCAGCGTGACCGTTTCGCGTAAAGCGAAATGGCCACGCACCTCCACCGAGTCGTTAGACTCACAGGAGGCAACACCCCTGAAGATGGTCGCTAGGCCATCTTCCGGGGTTCCTAAAGCTGTTCCCCGAAAGGAGGACAGCAACAAAGGAGCTTCGGCCCCTTTGCCCACGCCCCGAGGTGGAGCGAGTGGCTCGGAGACGGTGGTTCCTCGAAAAGAGGGCCCCCCGCCTCCGAAGCCGCAACTCCCGCCTAAAGTTTCGAGGCGGAGGGAGGAAAAGACTTGCATGGCGAGCCCAACCTCCCCCAATAAGTCCTCGAAGGCGACAGCGCCTTCAGCGCTTTGTCCGGCCAACAGCGCCCGGGGTTCTGCCCCCGGGAAGCGTACGGCCATTCCCGTGAGGGTCTTCAATTCGAGGAGGGCCCCCGCGTCTCCTCCGAGCTAGGCCTGGAGGGCATATTCCTTCAATGGAATTGCCGTCGACTCCGGGCCAACTGGGAGGAGCTGCGGAGGCTCGCCTCATCCCGTTCCCCGTTAGCTATTTTTTTGCAGGAGACCATGCTAGGCGCGTGCCCCCTGCCTGCCCTCCCAGGGTATAAGGGTCTTGCGACCCAACCACCGCGGGACGGCCGGGCTGGGGGATGCGCGGTTTACACCCGGCATGATGTCTCCGTTCTTCCTTTCTCTTTAGATACCTCCTTTCAGGCAGTGGCTGTGCAGCTGCACCTGGATAGGAGGTATACTATCATTTCTGCGTACATTCCACCGTCAGCTGACTTCGACGCGGGGGACTTTCGCCGCGTCGTGGCACGGTTGCCGAGGCCCTATCTCTTGCTTGGAGATCTGAACGGCAGGCATCCTCTCTGGGGAGATTACACCATAAATCCCAGGGGACAAGTCCTTGCCGATCTGATCGAAGAGCTTGAGATGGGTGTCCTAAACGTGGATGAGTTTACGCATCACTGTCCGAGAACCGCTTCATTTTCTTGCCTTGACCTATCTTTGTGCTCTTCGGATGCACAGCCTGATTTTGATTGGGGGGTGGTCGATGACCTCCATGGTAGTGATCACTTTCCCATTCAAATATCATTTTCAGGGCAACTGCCGCCTGAGAGACCACCTCGGTGGTGCTTGGCGCGGGCGCGGTGGCCTGCATTTCAGGAAATGACTGAATTCTCTATCTCAGTCAAGGAGTTTAGGTCGGTAGATGAGGCCGTCGAGTTCTTCTCCGGCAACCTCATCGCCGTGGGCCTGACTACTATTCCTAGGACGTCTGGCCGTTTTGCACGCCGACCACTCCCATGGTGGTCGGCCGAGTGTGAGACGGCCCTCAAACAGAAGCGTTATGCCTACATGCGCTATAAGCGCCGCCCGAACGATTTCACCGTCGCTGAATTTCGTCGGGCTAGGGCTAGGTTCCGGTATATTTCGAAGCACGCCCGCCGCTCTTCTTGGCGGGCATACGTGTCTTCACTTAACGGGAAGACCCCTTTAGCTGAGGTGTGGAAGCGAGTCAAAAGGATTCGGGGCAAGTTCTCGCAGGACCCCCCTCCCGTTCTCCAGGAGAATGGGACCGCAATCTCGGACCCCGCGTCCGTGGCGGAATCCTTAGCGACCGCTTTTTCCGCATTCTCTAGCCGTGATGCTGCTCCGCCAGCATTCAATGCACGTCGTGATGTCGCGGAAGGCCGCCGGCTGGACTTTACCTCCAGAGGCGGAGAACCCTTCAACGACAAGTTTACTGTGAGTGAGTTGCGTTCCGCTCTCGCTTCGTGCGCGGACACCGCCCATGGTCCGGACGATGTCCCGTACGCCATGCTTCGACACCTGGGTGAGCGAGGCATGGCCTTTCTATTAGATTTGTTCAACAGGATCTGGGTGGAAGGTCTCCTCCCAGACTCCTGGCGAATCGCTACTGTGCTCGCCTTTCGCAAGCCGGGGAGAGATCACTCTACTCCGACCGGTTTCCGCCCAATCTCTCTAACCTCTTGCGTATGCAAGTTGATGGAGAAATTGGTAAATGTTAGATTAGCCTATTTCCTGGACAGCGGAGGCCATCTGTCTTCTGCACAGTGCGGCTTCCGTAAGTTCCACTCCACGTCGGATGCTCTGCTCCGACTGGAAAATGCCGTCTGCGAGGCTTTCCTTCGTAGACAGCACTACGCCACGGTGTTTTTTGATCTGGAGAAAGCCTATGATACCGCATGGCGATACGGTATCATGGAGACTCTCCACACGATGGGGGCGAGGGGACGCCTCCCAATGTTTATATCTGAATTTTTGCGAGATCGTCGATTCCGCGTACGGGTGGGGGGAGCCCTCTCCGGCCCAAAGGAGCAGGAAGAGGGTGTCCCGCAGGGAAGTGTCCTCAGTGTCACACTCTTTGCCCTGAGCATCAACGGCATCACCTCGGTGCTGCCGGAAGATGTTCTCGCTACGCTCTACGTGGACGACCTTTCGATCTCTTTTGGCGCGGCCCAGATGCCAACTCTGGAGCGCCGACTCCAACAGGCATTGAACCGCGTCTCTTGCTATGCCAAAGCGCACAGGTTTCGGTTTTCTTTGGCCAAGACTAAGGTGGTGCACTTCTGCCGCCATCCACGGCTTCACCCCGACCCAGATTTGTTTCTTAATGGGGTGCGCCTGGATGTGGTTGAGTCGCACCGTTTCCTTGGTCTTGTATTCGACCGACGCCTCACCTGGGAGGCTCACATTCGCAGCCTTAGGGTCTCTTGTACCCGCGCCATGGACATTCTCCGTTCCGTGACGTTCAGCGCTTGGGGCGCTGATAGGGCTACCGCCTTACTTTTTTATCGATCCTTTGTTCGCTCGAAGCTCGACTACGGATGCGAGTTTTATGCATCCGCAGCCGAGCGTTTATTGCGGAAGGTGGATTCGATCCACCACACCGGCCTTCGCCTTGCGACCGGTGCCTTCCGCACTTCCCCCATTGAGAGCCTGTTGGTCGATGCTGGGGAGATGCCACTCGCTCTGCGCCGCGTGCAGTGCATCACTCGCCTGTACGCGCGAGCCCGGCGCCTCCCTTAGTCGCCAACAGCTCTCACTGCATCCGCAGCTGATCTCGATGGTGCCTATGCCGCCGAGAGACGCCAGTCATACCCTAAGCCCTTTGGGTTTAGGGCCAGGAAACTCCTTCGAGAGGTAGATATAGCTCTCGGGCCGGTGGCGCCCCTGGTTCTGCCCAGGACACCACCCTGGAGGGTACCACATTTGGCTATTTGTCGCCACGCCTCTGCTCCCAAAGCTTGTACTGCGCCGGGAGTATTGCGTTCGATCTTTTTGGAGCACACATCGTGTCACGCTGGTACCGTGCCAGTGTATACGGATGGCTCCAAGTCCCAAGAGGGGGTCGGCTTCCACGCCGTATCCCCTCTGTTTGAAGTCAGCGGGGCTCTACCAGGCGCTGCGTCTGTCTTCACGGCCGAGCTGGTGGCAATACACCACTCGGTACGGGAGATTACGCGACGTGCCCGGTTCGGAGACCGGATTGTGATTTATAGCGACTCACAAAGCGCCCTGAGTGCTCTCGGGGCATTGGAATCTCCGCATCCCCTGGTTCGCGAAATCCGTGACGCCACGGTTTTGGCGAGCCGGGCAGATGTCGAGATTATCTTCTGCTGGGTTCCTGGACATGTAGGAATTGCGGGGAATGAGCGCGCCGATGAGGGCGCCAAAGAGTCCGCGAGGACTCTGCGACCGGACCAGCGTTTCGCTCTTCCTCACACCGACTACATGGCAGGAATACGGGCAGCTCTTCGGACTGCTTGGCAAAGAAGATGGGAGACGGTCGAGGGGAACTTAAAGTTGCGTGCCATTGCGCCGCGACTGTTCCCATGGACCTATCCCCCAATGCCGCGGCGGCTTCAGGTTGCTTTCTGTCGTCTTCGAATCGGACACACTCGTGTGACGCATCGTTACTTGGTGGAGCGCTCGCATGTGCCCTATTGCAACGACTGCGTCGTCCCCCAGACTGTTCGGCATATTCTTGTCGAATGTCCCAGTCTGGGTGATCTTCGCGCACGATACCTGTCTCGGTACCGGGATGGGCGGGGTCGCTACCGCCTGTCCCTTGTACTCGGGACGAGTGCGTGCACCATGACTGGTGGACTTATTGACTTTTTGGGGGAGGCTGGCCTTCTCCCCTTTATTTAAGGTTCCTTTTTTTGTTATTGTTTTGTTTTAGATTGCACTCTCCTGCACCGGGGTGAGGGGGACCTCCCCCCGCTGCCGGAGATTGCTTCGATTGTTAAGTTTTTCAAATTTATATTGATTGTTAAGTTTTCATATTTTAACTTTAAAGTAGCCTAATTCTAGGCTGTCGTGTTTTTCGGCGACTTATGCCCAAGTGGGTTGTTGCCAGATGGGCTCTATAAAAAAAAAAAAAAAAAAAAAATGTCCTAGAAACGGAGACGAATTCAAACAAGGCTTTTCCAAAATATTACTATTACTATCAATTTCAAAAGTCAACGTGCTTTGAGCAAAGGCTAAAAATAAATCTCTCACAATTTATATTGGATTGAAGAATATAATTTCGTCAAAAATGTTTATAACTCTTAGTAACAATAGAATTCAGAAATATTGAAAAATTGAATTGACCATTAATCATGAAGTTTTTACTAGTTTTCGTTTCAAGATGAGTAATTAGTAGTTGTTTTCATATTTAAGATTTGTGAAATTATTATTATTATTGCTGCTATTATCATCACGAAATATAATTATATAAGAGGATTTTTGAAGATGGGTGAAAGATTAATAACCATTTTTTTTCCTTAATGGAGAAATGACTTATGTTTTTTAATCAAAGATATTTCTAATAATTCTTTTATTTTACCAACCAGGCAATGTCTTCGCCACTCCCACCTACGGGCGCAGCTTGCTTTTTGCTACTAAGATTAAAATTTAAAATCTATAAAAAAGCAGCCCTCGTTAAATATTTAAAAATTTTCTGAACTTTGCCAATTATAATAATTTTAAAAAGGAATTCTAAACTAAATTTCTCCCCTTTCAAAATATCACATTGCTAAAATATAGTTATAGAAGAAGATATATAAAAATAAATTTTCTGAACTTCACCATTTGTAATTCTTTTGATTTAAAAAATTCACAGAATTTCGATACTTATATTTATTTCTGAACTTTACTATTATCTTTTTGATATTATAAAATAATTATTAGAAATAACTTTGATAAAAAACATAAGTCATAACCAAACTAAGATGAAATTATTATTTAAATAGTCCAAAAAATCCCCTTCTGAAATTATAGTTAGTGAAAAACAAAATGGTAAAGTTCAGAAAAAGGACCATCACTGATTAACATTTCCTAATGTTGGATCCCACTTGCTCTCTTTAAACTTGCGTTTGAAGCCATTAAAGTTCGCACGTTTAAAGTTTAACACTTAAATATTATTATTTTTCTTTTTACAATTTATATTAATATCCAAATGTATTGATTAGTGAACAATAGTAATATCCAAGATAAGTAACGATATTAGTTACAATTACGTCAAGTATATTTTCCCCTCAGTTTGGTTCATTGAATAATTGTAGTGAATACTTTTCTTCCATAAACTCCAATAGACTCTTTCCCTTCCCGTCCCTATTAAAAGTTTAATAGTTAATATTTCTAAAATTTAAATCCCCAGTTAATAAAGTGCAATTATTTTTAATGTTTCTTCCAGCGATGTTATATAATTTAGTGTCTATCCCATTCTGTTGTGATGAGAGTCTATTCACTACAAAGTCATTCGATTTTATTTCGGCGCATATTACCTTAACTTCTTTGGTATTTGTACACTAGTAGTTGCAATTTGCTGGTATAGTCCCTCCTAGATGTCTCCGTCCAAGATTCCGTCATTGCTATAATATGGAAGCTACGTAAGTGCGCTAAACTTTTAAATTCGTCGAAATTATTTCGAATACTACGCGCCTTACAGTAATAGACTTGTAAAGGTTTTTTCGAAAGAGGTCATTATTATTACAGCGTGGCGAGCCACTCTTCCCTATTTGTTTTCTACGCTTCGATGCTGTTCTCTCTACAAATTTACAAGCAAATTATAAATTATTCTTCCCAGCCTTGCCGCGCCTACCCTTTAGATGAAGGCTGTCTCGCCAGCAGAGCTCCATTTGTTAAAAAAAATCATCCAACTTAAGGAGAATTGTTAATATGGGATGCTCTTCCATAGAAAACATTCGCAAGACCTCTTTTGGCAAGTATTCCTGTAAAGGCCACGTTCCAACTTTTTCTTTCAGCTTCCAAATCATTCGACGGTACCTTACTAGAAGTTCCTCGGACAATGTAGATAAATATAATCTGTGTCTTGGTATCGCCGCTTGTAAAATCTTCCATTGAATCAGCAAGATAATCTACTCTTCCTTCAGGATAACAGTACCTGGGTTAGGTTGGTTTTATGCCGTAGAATTCCTTAAGATGGTCTCTAATAAAAGAGACCACTATAAGTCGAACTTTGGATTCATAGTCTTGCTCGGTACCCAAAACAAAAAAAAAAATTGTTAGTTACGATTATCGGCAGTCTCTTCCAAGGCCGAATTGTGAAGGGGTGGGGGAGGTTCCTACTCAAACTGTAATCAACCCAACATCCCTGGTTCCACCAGAAAGCCATCCAAGGAGGCTACCTAAAGGGGCTGGATTAGCCAAGGTCTAAGGTCGTTTTCATCTCTGTGCACCTTCCGTTACCAGAGTATCTGAAAAAAAACAAGGCTGAGGGTCGCTGACCATCCACCTGGTCATCTCCAGACGGAGCCTCCCCTCCATGAGTGTCGAGCTGCCTCGTCAAGGACTGGACATCAAATTAGAACACCTTCATTTCCTATTCGAGAGACAATTTTAACTTCTAGATCGCTTTTCATTTCGCAGCCTCAGCAGCTTCCTCTCTCTCTAACTAAGCGGGCAACCAGGAAAACGTTATTGCAGACAGAGAAATTCCGCTTTTTTGGCGAAATATTCTTGAGGCTAAGTACATCTAAGGGAGAGCAAGTGGAATGGCCGAATATATATGTGTGTTTTTGTATAATAAGGATACAGAGGAGGAATCGGATGTAAATTTCACTCTGGAATGCCGAGTAACAGGAAAAGATTGTAAAACTGTATAAAATTAGAATGGGAGCAAACTTAATTCAATTAAATATGGAACGAGGTAAAAGGAAAATAGGAAAAGTTAGAGAAGATAAACTTACCTTTGCAAATAAACTCAACTGTGTTCATCACTGTATGACAATGTAACCTTCCACTTTAAAACAAAGCCGTGTTCAGCGCTGTATGACGATTTAAACAACTTTTAAAAAATGAAGTAGATAATTTGACAAACTACCTTCAAACACTAATTAACCACTTTAAAACAAATGGGGGTTGAGCAGAAACTAATATTTAAAGAAAATATATATATACAAGGGGCGATTAATAAGTTTTGCAAGTCGGATATAAGGAAACGAGATATGAGGAAAAGTGTTTTATTATTTTTTAATATAACTACCCTCGCCTTTAATGCACTTGCGCCACTTGTCCCTGAGGCTTCGAATTCCCGACAACCAGAAATCTCCGGACTGCTAATCAATCCAATCTTGGACGGCGAGCTGCACATCTTCATCGTCCCCAAACCGGCATCCACGGATTGCAGGCTTAAGCTAGCGGAATAAAAAGTAGTTGCTAGGGGCCAGGTCTGGACTGTAGGTGGATGGTTAAGCTCCTCGGATCAGCACTCGCAAAGGGGAGGTTGTGCAACTTTGGCCTTGTGGTCCTTGACGACGTTGAACTCGATCATGTTGCGTGAGGTTTCTAGGGACCCAACGGGCAGTGACCTTGGTCATGGCCGAATTGTCGTGGATGATGTTGATAACACTTCCATGTGATATTCTAAGTTCTCGCTCTATTTTTCCGACCTTCACCTGTCGATTTTCGAGGATCATTCTCTACACACGGGCTACATTGTCCTCGTTGGTCACGTTTGACAGGCGTCCTGGACGGGTTCATCTTCAAGGAACTCACGACCATGGCTGAACTTCCTATTCCAGCGAGTAATGGTTGCATAGGAAGGGGCGGTGGGGGTGTACACTGCAACCATGCGTTCATGGATCCCTTTTGCATTCTCGCCTTTCTTGGTAAAAAATTTAATCACTGCGTGGTGCTTAACCTTCACCATTGTTGAACAATTTGTGACTGACGATCTGCGATCAGCTATCTCTTCTTAAATAGACGAGGCAAGAGCGCGCGGTTGCAGGTCCTGACTTGTCATAACTTGTCCTACACCCAAAATAGCCATTCCCCTTCCTCTGTTTTGACCTACCGATTCGCAAAACTTATTGAGCGCCCCTCGTATATATATATATATATATATATATATATATATATATATATATATATATATATATATATATATATATATATATATATATATATATATATATATATAAACCAAACTAAGCAGATAAAATTGTTGAACTCCTGACTTTTTTCTCATTATCCTTCAGTTTAAACTCAACTCTAATATATTTAGGAGCACTTATAAGAACAAGCAGGCAACTAAAAAAAACGAAATATTGAGCTCAAAAAAGGGGGTGTTCTAAATATTTCTCCCAAAAAACTTTATCCACATTTAAAATATGCGTAGTCAAGTGTACAAAACCTAAAATGTAAATGTTCATTTGCTGAAATCTTTTTATCGATGCTAGGGCCTAATTTCTAATTAAATAAAACTCTCATTTTGGGGCTTCTCATCTTGATGCAAACAGGATTTTATATAATCACTATGAACTATGTCTACTGAAACCTACAAAACCCCATGTTTTACGTCCTTTAACAGGTACTGCAAACCAGCCTATAAAAACAATTATCCTTACTACACTTATTAATGAATTTCCTGTGTGACATTACTCATCTTCTCTATTATAAACACACTAAAAATAGGAAAATATAAAGATTTTGGCATATTTTCTGGATATACACAAGCCATGCTCTTAAACAAACGACATTCAGAAACCAAGGTAAGTCCTATAATAAGATGCTTAAATATGATTACCACAAAGTTCTAATGCAATACACGCCCCACTCAAAACGTGAACTACAGCCTTAATAAAAAAAACGCTCGTTAATAGAGTACAATAAATTATATGTATTTTCACTAAATTTAAATAGTTTACACATCACTACTTCCTTATTAACCACAGCAAAAAGAATACGACTAGCATCTATTATCAAATAGAAGGTCCGCACTTATACATCATGCAATTAAATCTAATTCTACATTCAGCTCAACTAAACATAGCAAAGGAAGAACAAACCGTCTAGATAAAGAGGGCAGAAATAGTTTAATATGGATTATTGCAATTTATTGACGTCTGTCTCTGCCCGAGGTTCCTCAGCATTAATCTACACTCAAAGAAAAAAAAAGATTTATTCTATTTAGACTGATACCTAGCGACCAACTAAAGTGCAATAAGAAATTTATTTAATAAACCACGCAGACATCCATTGCTCAATCTCTGGTCACCTAAATATAAAAGCCTGAATTTCCAATATAAATGAATAAATATTTAACCCACAAACAGTGATTCAATATATCTTGAGTAAGAAATTTTGAGTATAGCCATCAGTAACAGAGGCATTCCTAGCAAGTTCTACCTGGCCATAATAAACAGTCAAGGTGGCAATGAGTATTAAATTATATCTTGAATAAATATTCTGGATGTTAAGATAAATTAGGAAAAACATCTGTCTTCATAACTTACCATATAGAAGAATTTCCGGCATGAGTCATTGGAAGTATTACAGTTGATAGATACGTAATTGATACATTAATAGCAAAATGTGCGCAGTACAATCAAAGGGGTCACTTGCTAAAATTAAAAATAGATAATTAACAAATCGAAAGAGATATAGAAAAATACATCTCCATTTCCACAGATATCATGTTAATTAATAAAAGCTAATAGTTTAAAAGCAGAAATTCTCACTGTTGGCAGGCATTTGAAAGGACTTGCCACAACTTTAAATGTCGAAGGAGGCCTATCCATCTGGAATAAAGTTATATTAGCCATTTGTTCTATCAGCTATGGAACCGAATCATTGAGCATGACAAAAATAGTTGCAATGAAACTTAGAACAATAAAGAGATTAATTGAACGAATATGATTGAAATAACAAAGTGTTAAAGAAAACGCCTAGGTGGATACATGACCTGCCCAATAGGGTGGAGCTAAAAAAAAAATTTCAGAAAAGGAAATATAATAGCGATATTTTGGTGTTCTGTTGGTAAATATTAGGCGAGATAAAAGCTTTGTACGGAAATCTAACTTTTTCAGGTGCCACCGAGCCATTAAAGTTTAAAAAACTCAATATTTCACCATTTATTCAATTTTAGTGGCCATATTTTCTTCATATCCTCAAATAAAAGATAGTAATAGTGATTTATAAATTAGTGCAAACGATCAACAATACGTGTGCGAAAATTCAACATCTTAGGATCACAGCCTCGGGTACCGCCACTGGCAAATTGTCAACACACTTGATGCGTGGTACCTCAGACGGCAGTAAGAGCTTAGCTGCGGTGAGGGTAGGATGTGTTACAGTGACTGCTAGTGATATCATGGTTGTTCTTATGCCTAGTTAACTTCTGTTGCATTATATTATATTATTTAATACTTTACCTTCATGTCACTTACCTTATAACCCATGATTATTACTTTTAACATAGAATCTATAGCTAAATCAAAATGACTACGGAAAGAAATGAACCTGATTGCTTAGTTTTTGGTAATGCTTGTGACTTGAGTGAAAGAGTGTTACCAACTTTGCGGACGTTATGAGATGTTATTTGTTCGAGAGACAGATTATTAAAACAAAGACCCCCTAGTGAGTGATATCTCAAAGTTGATTGTTAATAAAATAAGTTGGTGTATAAAAGCATCTATTCCCTGTGTGTCAGATAATCGAATTAGTAAAATGACTGTTGGTTACCAACAGAAATACAGAGTATTGTTGAAATCGATACAAGTGAAGAAAGATAATGCTAATTTCAAGAAAAAATTATGATTTTTAAAGCAAAGCAGCCACAACATTTTTTTGATGTTTCAACATATAAGTGCAAATTGTTTTCAGACTGAACTTGTGAACGACGAAGAAAAGTACCAGAACAAGAGAAAATAATCTTAACAGACCAAAGAACAGAAAGGAAGATGGCTATTGGCAGAACAAGAGAAAATAATCTTAACAGACCAAAGAACAGATAGGAAAATGGCTATTGGTCGGATTTTCAAAGAAAAAAAGCCGAATTGATAGAAAGAAAAAGAAAATTTCAAAGTTACAAGGAAAAACAAATTTCCCATGCGCATGAACGAACTTCTTGGGAATTTGCAAGTAAATGTATTGTTATCAGAGGCCTCTTCTGAACTCGAAAGCGATTGCACAGAAAACAAATTTTGAAGAACCATCATTGAGGAAAAAAATAAAAAGCGAGACAAGACAAACCAACGTCAGCAAAAAGACTAAATTTTCCAAATTAGCTTCGGCTTGTGACAGAGCTGCAGCTACTATTGCAAGTTCCATATTGTACGACAATGTTGGATGCTCTGAAACAGATCCAATATTTGTGGTTTATCAATCCCAAATAAGTAGAAGTCGTAAAAAACACAGATTTTATCCAAGAAACGCAAGCCACAATTGATGAAAGTATCGTTGGACTCTATTTTGATGGAAGGAAAGATGAGACTCTGAAACAAATCGAGGTTAATGGAAAATGCTTAAAGCAAACTACAAGAACAACATATATCAATTGTTGCAGAACATGGATCCAAATAATTTGGCCTTATATCAGTAAAAGAAGGTACTGCTTAAGCCATATTTACTGGCTTGTATGACTATGATCGAAAAGAGCGTCAATGAAGACTATATTGAAGCACTTGGATGCAATGGTACTGCAGTCAATACTGTAACAAAGGGAGGTGTCGTGAGATTAATGGAACTAAGAGTAAATAAACCGTTTTACTGGTTCATATGCCAACTACACGAACATAAATTATCTCTTCGCCATCTGCTTCAAACCCAGGATGCTGAAACTGTAGGTCCAAAAGGTTATACTGATAATATAGATAAAAACCTTAATGGATGTGAGAAATTAGGCATTGTTGACTTTGAGCCCATACCATCAAAGTTGCCTAAGATAGATAAAACAGATCTAAGCACCGTTTAAAAATATCTCACGATATTGTCATAAATATTTCAAATGGAAGTTTAAGTCAAGAACTACAGCAAAATAGCTGGGAAAGTTGGCACATTCCGGTTGGTTAACAGCTGCGAGCCACTCTGCCACTCTCAAAACAATCGCCGAGTATGAAGGGAAAATATACGATCCAATTCGGTTTTAAATTAAAGATTCTTCTTCTTCTTAAAATGGACCTCATCATCTAATTGGGACTATTGAGCTAACACGCACCCTAAGTCTAGAAGTGAGATATCGTGCCCTCCCGTCATTCAACGCAATGCTTTCTATGCTCATCCAGAAAATCTACTGCTCAACATGATCAACGATGAAAATAGCGTTGTTCGAAAACTCGCCTGGAGAAGAATCAAAAAGGATAGAGGGCAGGATATAGGAAAGACTGTTAGAATGTTTAAGATTCCTGAACTAAACTTCAATGCCATGAACAACACAGATATAATCTGTTGGCAACATGAAAATATTTTTGAACTTCCATTAACTCAAAGCATTACTTCTGAAGAAATCGATCTCTAATTGAATTGAACGAGAATAAAAAATTTCCGAATTTGCCGTGTCACACATAAGCTGTCGAACGATGCGTAAAGTTAGTCACTGAAGCTTCTGCTTTAGTTTCTAGCCAGAAATCGAGAGGTGGATTTATTCGTTTAAGAATAGAATCACGTCCGAAAATGACTAAGTTTTAAAACAAACGACAGTTTGCAGCGTGAAAACAATTTTGACGAGCTCAAATGAGCGAGAGCGGGCCCGAAGTACAGCTACCTCTTTGTGGTGCGTCATTAAAATTTATCTTTTTTTAAATAAAGGCATGAATATAACAAGTTTATCAATGCAATAATTTCGGCAACAAAATTATTGCTGAACATATTTATATGAGCTCAGATTTCAGGCAGGACATGCATTTTCTAGGCAAAGAGCACCAAAATTTCTCTATTACGTTATTGATTTCGACAAAAATGAAAAACACCACATTTTCGCTCTACCCTACTGTCCAATCTTAAATATATAGGTTGAAAGATAAAGAAAATTAAAATAAAGCCGGAAACAAATCTGGCAAAATTTAAAGACAAAAAATACACCACAAATGTTGCCAAAGTAGAAATTATTTTAAAATATGAATTCAAATAAAAAGAGAACAATTTCAAAATATGTAAATAACTTAAAATTCCAAAGGATTAGACTTGAAAGTTCTATACCAGTTGAAAGTATATTAATGCTAACTGTTGCGGGTGATGCATATGTACATCCTTCGTACTACAAAGACATTTTATTTGATTAAGAGATAACCTATATTTAGATTTTGCTCGTTTTTGTTTAAAAAAGTATAGTAATAACACATACTTTCTGATTACAAACACGCTATTTTGTGGGCGGGGCGTATTAGCATCAAGTCCGCCCTAAGCCTTTAGGGCCACCCCCCATACTACAACAACCATACTAGATGATTGATGACTTCATAAGATAAACTGACAGTATAACACATCCACTATCATCTGCATTATTCCTAGTTGGTTTACATCATACTCTCATTCATGTGTCATTCTGGCTATTGCCAGAATGACACATGAATGCTCACTGATGCACAGTGGTAGCAGTCAGCAGCAGGATTAATATATTATTGTTCCAACTACGCAATAATATAAAAATCTATTTTTCTGTAATATAATTTCATTTAGATTAATGTTCATGGTTATTCTTTTATTTATAAATGTTTTATAATGACGTCTTGACAGTTCAAGCGATCGTTGCGGCCTTAAGCGACCACTTAGTTCGCTTATGCCTCGGGCCGGCTCTGATTAGGATGATTTTTTTAAAAAATTTAAGAGCTTATCTAGCGACTGCCTACTTGGGGATTAGTGGACCTATGTAAAACGGACTAGCATTAGGCTAGTTTGAAATAAAAGTAAAAAAACAAACAAACAAAAGATCCAACACGAAAAATAAACAAACAGGAAAAAGGCAACAAGCAGGAAGCAAGCTACGGCGTCGAGGGGATGTCCGCCTCCCACCGTAGATGGCCTGGCTACCAACTTCAGGGGTGTTGCCTCATGTGATTATAACGACTCGTTGGAGGCGTGTGGCCGTTTCGCATTACAAGAAAAAGTCTCGCTGGAGGAAGGGGGGAGAGGGATGGTTTTAGCCGGGGTTGGGTGTGAGCGGACGGGTTGAGTATAACCTGCAGAAGGGCTCCGAATGGGCGCGGAAACAACTGTAAACGTTGGCCTAGATGGACCAGGAGTAGAGCGTGTCTTTCAAAGCATTGAGGCGTAATACGTCCCAGGCAGACCCGGGCGCGCCAGGACCAAGTCTATATCCTCGCGCAATGAAAGTCAATCCTGGGGCTGAACGGCCAGGTTTTCTTTCTCAAGGAGATATGCACCACATTGCTTCGAAGAAGCGAGATGCGACTCTCTGCAATTGACATACTTGGCCACGAACGATTTGGACTTAACGTGTGCGGCCTTGGAGCAATTTACCGACTTCGGGTGAGCCCGACTTTGCACGTCTACATGAGTGGTTCGAATGGCCGAAGCGATGACAATAAGAGCACCTCTGCGGCCGTGGCACGAATGCCTTCACGCGGTAGGGTACCACTCGGCACGCACCGACTTAAGGACCTTGTCACAGTCTAACGTGATGAAGAGTGTTGGGGTGGGTCTCGAGGCCCCTCCATGTTTTCTCATCACACGTTCGATCTTGACCGCCCCGTGGTCGGCCAGCTCTACAGTGATATCTTCTATGGAGTAGTCAACGAGTTCCGTCGCATAAACTACTCCTTTCCCAAGTTTCATGGTAGAGTGTGACGTCAAACTCACCAGGGTTCTTTCAAGTGTCCGAAGAGCACTTATTATGGCCGCTTCGGTGGGGATCGACGCATTCGACAAAAGGCTCTCATCCAAGAAACGGGTCATCTTCGGCTCTCTACCAATCACACCAGCTAAAGCTTTTATCTGATGGATTATGTTGCCCTTAGTGGAGCGAATAACGAGGAAGCGTTTGGAGCCATCGAATTCGAAAACGTGGGTAATCTCTGAATGAGGGGCCACGTTGTTATCGAGACTCCGCCCTGCGCAATTTTGGTCATAGTCAGGGGCTCTGCACCCGGGGTGGCAGAGGATCTTTGCTTGGTTGCCTATGGAAATGGCAGCAGACCCATCCGCCCCCGCAGCCCCCACTGATGGAGAGGAGTCCCGAGGCTTTTTAGTCTTTTTTTCTTTTTTGAGAGCATGATGGGGACTGATCCCTCTTCTTCCGTACGCTGGAAGGAGCCCCAAGGCCGGATGGACCGGCCTTATCAAGGTCCTTCTCCGGGATAGAGAAGGTCCTAGCAGTCGTGGGGGCACCGGTCGGAGGAGGAGATCCCTCCCCTTTTTTTACTGCCTCGGAAACACTATCCATTTGAGGAAAACCTTGCATAGGAGCGGGCTCTAGTTCGGTGCTTGGCGCCGAGCGTGGATGTGCTCCAATGAAAGGCCCTACCATCTGAGGCTGGGTTGCCTCAAGGACCATGTATCTCTTGGGTGGGGCCTCCATTTGGCCATTCCCCCCCCCAGGAAATCCCAGGTCCTATTGGCAGCAGTGTACTTAGTCGAGTCTGGGGAGGCACAGGCCTTGACCCCCGCTAGGTTTAATATTCTAGCCAGCAGGTCTTTTGAGGAATGCTACAGCAGGGGCATGGCTTCCCTCTCCTCCCTAAAGAGTTTTTCCCTTCCAAGCCGCTTCAATAGGGAGCGGTCAGCTCTGGGCTGCCTGCTGGTTTTTTGGCGTTCCCTTTGAAAGTAAATGGGGGGACTGCCGCTGGAAAGAGGGAGTCCCCTACATCCGTAGATGAAGGAGAAGAGTAAGCCTTCTCTCCGGTTAGAGAGAGTTGGAGGGTCCCCTGCGAGAGCACAGGGTTAGAGGACCTCCATTTTTTTCCTGCAGCTGCTCGAGGGTGGTCACCTCGATAAACAGTGGGAAATTGAAAGGTGATTATTAGGCATGGTGACCCTCTTTTTCTTACGCGAAGCAAAAGCTTTTCACCAATCGCAGTAGACCACTCTACAAGGGGTGCGCGTACCTGCTTAGCAGAGCCAGGTGCCGTCATTTAAGGCCAACCCTCCTGCGTGGTGACCTGGCGGTCCTTCAGCATGGCGACTCCACCTTGTACACGGCGTAAAATGTATAGTGTTTGAAAATAGAAAATAGAATGAAAGATGAGGTGAGAAAGATGTGGGTGAGGATATGGTAGGTTATTTAAAAATCCACCATCCCAAATCGGAGATCAGTGGTGACGGATCATTGTCCCCTTCCCCCTCAGCCCTGATCCGGGATAGTTGGCTGAAAAGAAGGTCGGCATCTACTCTGAGAATATAGAGGACGAACACATTGAGTTGTGGGTGAGGTTGTAGGGGAAGTGAGGAAGTAGGGAAGAAATACAGGCTGTCTGAAAGAAGAAGAGGCTAAGATGGGGCTGCCGGGGCGCTGAGTCCCGTCAACACGGCGGCCAGGAAGGCAAATCGCCGCACCCTGTGCGAAGGCAGGATAGTTAGCTGAGAAGGTCAGTGTCTACCCTGTGAAATTAGAGGCTAACCATAGAAAGTTGTGATGGAGGTTGTATGAAAAACGAGGAAACCGAGGGCAAACCCAAATTTCCTGAAGAAAGGAGAAGAGGCTAAGCTGGGATCTGACGGGGTGCTGACTCCCATCAGCAAGGCGGCCAGGATGGCAAATCCCCGTGACCCTTACGGGAAGGAATCGTGATAACTTTTGTTGGAATGTCCAACAGATTTCATTCTTTGAGCAGAAAGCCGGACTGCTAGCGGAGAGGTGGCCAGGGACGGGGGCGGGATGTGCTTAGGCAAATACAGCTGGGGCGTGTGATAACGGCGCCAGCCGCCTTCTTGCCCAGGTTCAGCCATGCATGCCCAGCTCCATGCAGTGATCTCTGGATAAACGTGGGTATAGAAGGGCACGTGGCCGCCATTTGACCTCATTTTCCTACATCCCTCCCATCAGAAAAGATCTCGTCTCTCTGAAGGGGGGCCAGTTTAACACGTCCTTTCTTCTTGGTATTCTGGCTGATGTCACAGAATTGGCAGTATTGCGAAAAGTCAACTGCAGCACCAGACCAGTAGAAATACCAGAAAATCCTCTGACCAATTTTATGGTGGTTGAACTGGCCAGAAAACAAGCTATCGTGGGCCATTTTTATGACCAGGATGACATGAGACTGTGGAGACAGAGGGCGTAAGTCTCGGGGTTGGCGCCAGCCGAACAAGCGCGATATAACAAGCCTAATTCGACGATATAAGAGACTGGCTTCTTACCGCGGATCCAATCCTGCTAGAGGATCCGAGATTTTTCCCACAAGGGAAGGAGATGTGGGCACTTCTGTCTTTCAGTGAATTATTCACTCAAAACGCCACTGAAATATTAATCTATGGGAGTTTCAAGGGCAACGGTCGTTTGAGATTCCTTCTCTACTTGTGCTGTCGTGATAACGGGATGAGCCACAGGGTTAGACGAGACTTGTGGGACTTTGTTCTACCAAAACGGAAAAGAATTGAATAGGGGCTACAGTGACTTCAGCCCATCTGGAAAAGTACCGACACTCTAGGTAACAGTTTACAATAAGAAAGTGGTTTGCGCGTTTCAATTAGTTACGGGCTACAGCACACTTTGTCTGATCGGGAGCCACCGGGGGAAGAAGCTCATTCGATACCATGAAAATACTTGCACCCAGGATCGCAGACGGGGGTGGAGACTCGGCATCTATTAACGCTACTGTTTTCAAATCTAAGACTTCCTGGAGAATTCTTGTCGAAGATGAAATTTACATGGTGCCCTGGGGCACTGGGAGACGAGATTGGATCTAAAGATTCTGGTCGCGATGGAGGGGAAGCGGAAATAGCATTCACCTGGTAACCTTGGTTAATGGGATTACCACGGAGTTGGAAATTTTGGAGTAAATTTGGGCACATGTGGCCTTCGATACCGCACGCGAAACAGATGATTGGCCTACAAGGAAAGGTTAACGCCGGGGAATTAGTTATGAGAATTAGAATGAGAGTCGATCCTGGGGCTGAACGGCCAGGTTTTCTTTCTTAAGGAGATATGCACCACATTGCTTCGAAAAAACGGGATACGACTCTCTGCAATTGAGATACTTGGCTACAAACGATTTGGACTTATCGTGTGTGGCTTTGGAGCAATTTACAGACTTCAGGTGATCTCGACTTTGCACGTCTACATGAGCGGTTTAAATGGCCGAAGCGGTGACAGTAATAGCACCGCCACGGCAGGGGTACAAATGCCTTTACGCGGTAGCGGTGCAAACCGGCACTCACCGACTCAGGGAGCTCGTCCCATTGGAACCTGACTATGAGTGTAGGGGTGGGTCTCGAGGTCCCTCCCTGTTTTTTCATCACACTTTCGACCTTGATCGCCCCATGGTCGGCCAGTTCTAAGGTGATGTCCTCTATGGAGTAGTCAACGAGTTTCCTCGCATACACTACTCCTTTCACAAAGTTCATGTTAGAGTGCGGCGTCACACTCACCGGGGTTCTTTCAAGTGTCCCAAGAGGACTTATTTGGGCCGCCTCGGCGGGATTCGCCGCATTCGCCAGAAGGCTCTCGTCCGATAAACAGGTCACTTTCGGCTCTCTACCAATCACACTAGCTAATGCTCTCCTCTGATGGATCATGTTGCCCGTGGCCAACATGTTGCCATCAGTCGAGCAAATAAGGAGAAAGCGTTTGAATTCAACGGCCTCGAAAACGCCAGGTAACCTTTGAATGAAGGGCCACGATGTTATCGAGGCTCCACCCTGCGCACCTTTAGTATTATTCCGCGGCTCCGTACACGGGAGGGAGGATAGAGGGGCTGGATATGCCGATCTTTGCTTGGTCGCTTACCAAAGCAGCCGACTCATCCGTCCCCGCTGCCACCACCGATGTAGAGGAGTTCCAAGTCTTCTTTGTCTTTTTAGTCTTAGTTTTTTTCTTTTTTGGAGAGGAGGGCGGGGAATGAACCCGCTTCTCACCTCCGCCGGCAGGAGCCCCTAGGCCAGATGGACCGGTCTCAACCAGGTCCTTCTCCGAAATGGAGAAGATCCTGGTGGTCGCAGGGGCATCGTCCAGAGGAGATCCCTCCCCTCCTTGTACTGCCTCAGAAGCCCTAGCGGTTTGAGAAGGACCTTGCATAGGGGCGGATTCGGGTTTGGTGCTTGACGCCGATCCCGGAGTCCCCCCAATGGAAGGCCCTACGGTCTGAGGCTGGGTTGCCTCAAGGACCATGTCTATCTCAGGGGGGGCCCTCCAGTTGCCCCCCTTCCCCGGACATTGCATGTCCCTTTGGCAGCATTGTCACTTGTCACGTGTGGGGAGGCACAGGCCTCAACCCCCAGCAAGGTTTAATATTTTGGTCAGCATTTCTTTTGAGGGCAGCAACCGAAGGGGCCTGGCTTCCTTCTCCCCCCTAAGGTGGCTAGCGCTACCGAGCCGCTTCAATGGGGAGCGGTCGGCTATGGGCTGCCTGCTGGCTTTCTTAGCAGTTCCCTTGGAAAGAAAAGGAGGGACTGCCACTGGAAACATGGAGTTTCCAGAAAGCACCTCCAGAGAAGCGGGTGAGGGGGTGTCCCCTACACCCGTAAGCGAAGTAGAGACGTAAGCCTCCTCCCTGATTAGAGAAATTTTGAGGTTCCCCTGCGCAAGCACAGGGGAGCCCTTCAGTTTTTCTGTCAATCTGCCCGGGAGCGGCTCCGTCGAGGGACAAGGAGAAATTGAGGGAACATTTTAAATTTTCTCATCATTGGGCATGGTGTCCCTAAATTTTCTACGAGATTAAATAGCTCATCACCCCTCGCAGTAGCTCGCCCTGCAAGGGGTGCGTATAGGCCTGGCACAGCCAGGTGCCGCCATTCAGGAACATTCCTTCAACCTGGTGGCCTGTCAGTCCCTCGGCTTTGTGGCTCCACCTTGGACACGGCGTAAAATAAATAGATTGTGAAATGATAAGGAAAGGGGATGTGAGGAAGGTATGGGTGGGACTGAAGCAGAATGTTAAATACCAACCACCCCAGACAGGAGCTCAGGGACTAGGGAACATTGTCCCCTCAGCCCTGATCTGGGACGGTTTGCTGAGAAGGTCAGCATCTACCCTGTGAAATTAGCGGCTGACCAGAGAAAGTTGTGGGAGACGTTTTAGCAGAAGTTAGAAAGTAGAGGAGAAATACAGGCTGTCTGAAAGAAGGAGAAGAGGCTGAGCTGGGATCGGACGGGGTGCTGAGTCCCTTCAGCACGGCAGCCAGGATGGCAAATCGCCCAGCCTCTTACAGGGAATTATCCTGAAGTTTGGTAGGGCTTTTATCTCTTAGAATAGAGGATCCAAACCCGCCGAGTCCTCAGTCTCTACGAAGCAATCTGCAGAGAAGCTTTCGTAATTGACAGGTTTAGTTTCCCTTGATGAAGCATATACTCTGTTCAAGCTGAGAATCTCTGCCCTAAACTACTCATATTTTATGGCAAATAAAGAACTTCCCGTTTGGTCTACGAACGACCATTCTGTTTGAACCTTAATTGTTCTGACATAACATAACCTTACCTCACCTGACGTTTAGAAGAATGAACCTATTGAAAAAGCTGAAATACATTGATAGTATTGTTCTAACGAATAATGACTTTACCTTTGTAACTAAGCAACAAACTATATAACGAATGAGTAGAGGGAAAGACAAAGATTACAGAAAAAGGGTAAAGATGACACAGAAAGGAAAAAAGAGAATAGGATGGGGAAAGAAATGACGAAGTATTAATATAAAATGGCTGAGCTGCCGGTCAAGCAACCTCAGCCCCCTTTGAAAACTACAATTAGCACTGATCTTGTGTATAAGAAACCTAAGATCACACTTCCAACTTTTGCAGACGACGATAATGTTTCGACATATCTGGTCCATTTCAAAAGAATTTCAAAGCAACTCATTGATTGAGTGACGCTTATCAAGAATATACTTGCCTTGAATATTTTTTCCACTCTACTTCCAACTAAGCAATGCCTTATGCCTTAATTTAAATGCACATCAGTTTTCTAAAGAAAGACATTTAGAACTTCTCGTGCCCCTAATGATGATACTTATGCCACTCACCTAGAAAAATTAAAACTTCTTCCTTGGCAGTGGTTATGAGCTGCTGACGTTGTAGGCGTCGTGTGGTCATCAGCTACAAACATTTCTCAAGGAAGAGCAGTGCAAAGGGCTGAAGCACATCATACTCTTTCTTTTGTTTACACAAGTGCTAAGAACACTATACCAGGGATGCTTACAAAGAAGAAAGAACCTGCTTCAACTTATTCTATCTTTCCAAATTACAGATGAAGATACTCTCAGAATTAAAGTTCTTTTTTAAAATTAAGGAGGAGTGTCAAGACTAGACTATCTACTCCTTGAATTAATTCACTTGCGGCGACCAAGAACACCTCCAAGCTAATTGCCATCGCAATCCTACTTTATTTCATAAGCCTGAAAATATTTCCGTGTAGAATATTGGCGGTTTTAAGCAATTCGTAGATTAATAAGTCATAGTCACTGACAGAAACCAATGAACTCAACCACTCCTGTTAAAGGTTAACATTTAGTACAGTGAATGTTAGCCCAGTATCTACTATTAGGTGTGAGACTAGTGCAGACTGCCTTTTTGTCCATATGAAACTCACTTGGTGTACTCCCGCCGAATGAATATAATTAGTTTCTTCCAATAAATTTGGAAGAGAAGATTTATTTCCAGATTTCAAATGCTACGAGTATATCGAGTATCCTTACCTTAGGAGATGGGCCGATGTAGATAATTTTAAAGTTCTTAGGGTTAAGCACTGGTTAACGCAACAATTCTTGGAGAGAGAGACGGTAGCTTGACTGTGCTTTCTAGAGGCGTGATTTAGTTACGGTCAAGGAGGGCATTCATCTAGTAGGAAAACTCCATTGACTTAGCAGGTTAACAAATGTGTTTGGATGAAACAGGAGTGTTTTTCTCTCAAGTTATTTTTATTAATATAGTTGAAATTCTTTGACAAATTTAACAGCTTTTGATAGTTTGATATCAAAGAAAATGGAGAACTCTGAGTTAAACTGATGTTTACAAAATTGCCCTAGGGATAAATATGCCCGAACCAAGAGTATGTGGAGTCAAAATAATTTTACAATTGTATTTTACTGCCTATGCCCTTGGGGTAGATTTTAAATGAACAATAAAATTAACACCCCCTAGGGTCTTAGAGAAGCATTTCCATTAAGATCTAAGCCACTTGCCCCTGTAAGAAAACAAATAAGATCAGACATGATCTTATTTAAACCTCGTTTCTAGGTTGACGGTTTAATTCACGACTGATTTGGACTGTGTTCTGCCTTAAATCTCGTTTCGGTCTGTTGATTTATTTTTCGGGTTATTCTATAATTCTTCACCACAGAATCAGCGAAAGCTAACTTTCTCTTTTTTTCTTATTACTAATTAAGTTCTTTCTTTGTTTGAATAAGTGATGAAGTTCAGGGATGAAAGTGAGCATGAGTTTTGGAATGTATGCATTGGTTGTAGTGTAGTTGGTGAGAGGTATACATGTGTTATATGGAGGCTGCTGCGTGAATGCATTGTAGATTTAGAGGGGATGAGAATGCAGGATTTAGACAGGATATGTAGGCTAGAGGGGTTAGTTGCTGAGCTCAGGAGGGAACTTAGTGTTACGCCTAGGGCTAGGAATAGGTTAGGTGGTGAGGTAGGCCAGTTAGATGTTTCAGGTGAAGGTAGAGGGCCAGTGTAAGAGGGAGGATATAATAGTTCTAGATGTAGTGAAGTTAGCCCCCTTAGATTAGTTAGAAATAGGACTAGTGAGGATGGGGGACAGTGGAGAGTGGTTAAGAAACGTGTAGCTAAAGAGACTTCTCCTGTTCTTTGTGAGAATAGGGTTGCCTCTGTTGAGGTGGTTAGCCAGGGGTAGAATAGGTGTGTGAGTCAGAGGGACACATAACCTATTAGCTTGACTAATAGATTCAGTGCCCTAAGAGAGGAAGTAACTGGAAGTGAAATGACTGATGGGGGTGGGGGTGGAGGTAGAGTGACTGGTAGTTAGAATGAGAATAGGAGTGGGGATGGAGTTAGGTCTGTGGGGGTTAGGAATAGGAGCCTGACTGAAGTGATGGGTGATTTGCGAGTTAGATATTTAGATAGGAATTTAAATGCAAGTAGATTGAATGGGTTGAGGGTGTGTTTGCTGGGTGCTTGAGTGAGAGATCTGTCTGATAGGTATGAGAAGCTGGTGACTGGCTGTGCAAGGGATGCGGTTGTGATTACACATGAAGGAGTGAATGATGTGAAGAAAGTTGGTGCTTGTGAGTTACCCGAGAGGTACAAGAGGTTGATTGAAAAGGTGGAAAGAAAGTAGAATGAAAGGTGTTGTGACAGGTGTACTTTCAAGAATGGATGTTGGGGTAGAATGGATGTCTCGTGTTATTGGGCTAAATGATTATGTGAGGAGGATGTGTGAGATGGAAGGTGTCAAGTTTGTGGATGTGTGGGATAGGTTTGTTGGAATGAAAGAAATGTATGCGATGGATAGAATGCATTTGAGTAGGAGGGGGTTAGATGTGTTGTGGGAGGAGTATGATCGTGTTATTTGGTCTTTGCGGGCGGGAAACTAGATACTAATAGTGGTCAGGGAATTATAAGAGGACATTATAGTACTGGAAGTAGAATGGACTTGGCAGATAACAAAAATAGGTCACAAGGCAATAGAGGTGAGGTCATTCAGGTTGGAAAAGGTGCTTCAGGGATAGGGGGTTAAATTGTTTCTATACAAATGCTCGTAGTCTTAGAAACAAGAAGGATGAGCTATTTAGTTATTTTAGCGATGAGGATATAGATATATTATGCGTTACTGCATCATGGATTAATTAAATAGAATTTAGTGACACAATAAGTGAATTTGATTTACAGAGCTATAATATGTACATTAGTCAAAGGACAGGTAGGATTGGTGGAGCAATAATTTTCTATATAAAAAACAACATTATTTCAAGTTTAAATACTTCAATAAAGCAGGAGGGAGTTGAGTCACTTTGGAAAGATATAAGGTTAAGTAAAAAATAGAGTGGTGCATTTAGGAGCTTTTTACAGACCACCTGGGAAGACTGATGATATAGATGAACTAATGATAAGGGAAATAAGTAAAGGATGTGAAACAGATGCAGTTATTATTGGGGACTTCAACTTAAACTCTGTGGACTAGGAAAATATGATAGGTAGGGATAGAACAAGTGGCAGGTTCATAGAATGCTTTGAGGATAATTTTTTTAATCAATTTGTTAATGAGCCAACGAGGGGGGACAATATATTAGATTTAGTACTTTCTAACAGTGATCATTTAGTTCATCAGATAGTTTGTTTTAACTTAGGAATTAAGAAGGGTAAAATAACCGAGAATGCTGTAAAAGTTCCAAATTTTCATAAGGGAGATTATGTAAAACTTCGAAGCTTGCTAAATTTGGTAGACTGGGATGTAGAATTCAGAGGTAAAAATGCTTATGGGATGTGGGATACTTTCAAGCATATAATAAATGTAGTCCAAGAGCAATGTATCCCAATGAAGGCTATTAGGAACAAAAGTAGGAAACCATTATGGTGGAATCAGAAGATAGCTAGAAATATTTCAGAGAAGAAAAGGGCATATAAAGAATTACAAGTAGAAAATAATATTTCCAAAATTTAAGTGATTATAGAATGGCTAGGAATGAGTTAAATAAGATTATAAAGAAGAACAAAAGGGTGTCAGAAATGAAATTAGCTCAGGATAGCAACAAAGATCCTAGAAAGTTCTTTAGTTATTATAAAATAAATAACAAGTCTGGCAAAGTTAAAATAGGACCTATCAAATATGAAGGGGTTGTGAGAGAAACTGATGAGGAAATAGTTAAGGTACTAAATAGTCATTTGGCATCAGTATTTACAAAGGAGAAACTAAATAGTCTTATGTATAGTACTCATGGGTCAGGGAAAGAGGTGTTTACTACCATTAGTGTGGATTGGAGGAAGATAAAAGGACTAATAGGTGAGTTAGATGCTACCAAGGCCTCCTGCCCTGATAATATTCATTCTAGGATACTTAAAGAAAGGGTAGAAAGTATCTCAATAGCTCTGTAGAAGTTGTATACTAGGTGACTGGAATATGGAGAAATACCCGATGATTGGAACAGAGCGAATGTAGTCCCCATTTTCAAAAAGGGTAGTAAAGAGGATCTAAATAACTTTAGACCGGTTAGCCTAACTCCTGTAGTCTATAAAATTCTTAAGAAAATAGTTAAAAAAAGGATTTGCCAACATTTAGGGAGGGAGGGGTTAATCAGCGATGCTCAGCATTGGTTTAGATCAGGTACATCATGTTTGACTAACTTACTAGACTTTCTGGAGTTTGTAACAAATCAAGTAGATAAGGGGAAGAATGCAGATATAATTTACTTGGATTTTAGTAAAGCATTTGATAAGGAACAACATACGAGACTAGTTTATAAATTAAAAATGATTGGGATATGTGTGGGTGTTTCAAATTGGATAGCTGAGTGGCTGAAAGATAGGAAGCAAAGGGTAGTGATAAATGGTGTGAAGTCAGAGTGAAGGGATGTTATCAGTGGGGTTCCTCAGAGATCAGTTCTCGGTCCATTATTATTTGTCATCTATATAAACGATCTTTGGGAGGCAGTTAATAATAAAGTGTCAAGTTTGCGGATGATACCAAATTAGCAGCTGTAGTTAAAGATATTGATGATAATTTTAAAGTGCAGGGTGATTTAAATAAATTTTTATCCTGGGCACATAAGTGGCAAATGACTTTCAACCTTGATAAGTGCAAAGTTATTAGCATGGGAAAAGATAATAGAGAATTTAACTATGAAATGGATGGGAATTGGCTGAGCTCAGTAGAGGATGAGAAAGATCTAGGAGTAGTCTTAGATAAGTCGTTAAGGTTTTCTAAGCAGTGTATTGAAGCAAGAAATATGGCAAATAGTGTGCTGGGTTTCATTAAGAGAAATGTCAGTTACAAAATAAGAAGGTTATTCTTAAACTCTATAACTCTTATGTTAGGCCACATCTAGAGTACTCGTATACAGGCATGGTCCCTACATTTTAGACACGATATTAATTTTCTTGAGTTACTGCAACGGAGGGCAGCAAAGATTATTTCTTTTCTGAGACTCCTTTAATATATAGATAGACTGAGGGTATTAAATATGTTCTCGTTCGAAAGGAGGTGTGTGAGAGGGGATATGATTGAGCTCTTTAAAATTTTATCTGGGATAGGGAAATTGGATGTTAGCAATTTTTTTTAGTTATATGATGGAAATCGGACTAGAGGTCACCACTTGAAAATTAAAAAGCAAGGGTGTAGCTTGGATTTAAGAAAATATTTTTTCACCAATAAGTGGTAGACTTCTGGAACAAATTGCCGCCGATGGTAGTAGGTAGTCCAAATTTAAATGTATTTAAGGTTAGGTTGGATGAGTTTATGGGGAGGGAAGGTTGTGATGGTTCCTAAGTTTTGTATATATTAATATTGTTTTTATATATCTATAGCTGCATGATTTAGTTCTTGACAAGCCTTGATTGGTGATACCCTTGTTTCTGGACGCAATCCTCTGGATGTAGTTTTCTTGGGAGTTTGGGTGGCTTAAAAAAGAGGCTGTTTGACTCGGATGACCTATGCTGTGCCCTTGTGGCTTTTGTCATCTGTTATATTATATTGTAGGAGACTTTGATTTTGTCTTTCCCTGGCGATGGTGTTTTTTGTGGGTGGGTTTTGACGGATGCGGATGACCTTTGATAGGCCCTTGTGGCTTTTGTCATCCGTGAAATTATTTATGTTATGATTCGATGGTATAGTTCTTAGAACTATACCAACGCAAGAGATCTTGAGTTGGAGGGGATATTTTGGCTAAATGGAGGAACCGGAGGAAATGGTTGATTTTGCCATCACAAGGGAGAGTTTTAATAGGAGCGGGCTTCCAATTTAAGTTGAATTCCTATTTATTAGGGTGAGTCGCACAAGCCTTCAATAAAAACGAAAAGACCAGTTGTTGCAAGAAAAGATCAACTCTTACTACTTGATCCTTAATAATGCTTCAGTCAAATTTAAATAATGGTTTGGGAAAATGAATCGTTCTCGATTTTAATTAAGAGTGAAGAACGTATGCATATACTCGTATAATTATACATACATATACATTCATACATATACATTTATACATTCATACATACATATACATTCATACATGTGTACATTTTACCATCATCTGAGTAGACCATTTAAGATATACTGATATTGTAGAAGAATAAGGTCGAAAAGCGACTACATGCCCTATTGTACCTACGTGGTCTCGAGATCACCACATGGAGCTTTGAAAGCGCAGCTGATCTATGGGGAGGCGGCAGTCCACATCGTTTTATTACACCCCAGCTGTATTTGCTTAGAGACACATTTTCGTAGTCTCACATGGCTTTCCAGCCAGCCTTCCTTTCCTCCCCAAAGGCGGAGTCGTTGCCTTTTCCCCAATATCACACGAGCTGTGCAAACTCCCACCAAGCCATTAAAGCCACCTCGCAGACCGTCTATATAACCCCTCGATTCTGTTTAGCACGAAACACTTCAAGACTTTGCGCCTAATACCGCGTACCAGCATTCCAGGTCATGCTCACTCTCGCCATCGGAGACAATGTCAATTTGAATTCGAGGACGAAGTCTAAGTCGACATCCGTGAACTCTGCGATAATCAATCAACGAGTAGCTGAAGAGAATTACCACCTCCGAAGGCCAAACCTACGTGTGCTCCCTCATTCACCCCGTTAGGTAACCAAACTTCCAAATGGCAGTCATAGTATCCCGACTGGCCATTACGTTTCAACGAACACGGAAGCAGTGCAACCGTTGACGCATACAGATTATTCTATAATCTTTCCTACGCAAATCGTCCCATCCTTGGTGTGCCAGCCACGGTTTAAAATCCCCTTTTAATCACCAACCTGAATCCGACTACTAATCTTATAATTATCCCTCATGTGACTCATGCCGGCATTTAATTTCGATTGCGCGATCATTCCCTTTAAACACTATCTGTGCATATTCAAATTCTATTTTTTTTGTTGTTAGTAAAGGTATGCATTCTTTATTGTCATTATTTTGCAAACTTAACGTATACCAGCTACCTGTTAATATTTGGTAAACTTGCACTCTGAATTATTTGTTTTAAAAGGAACCCGCAAATTTAAAAGTAAACCATCCCAACTGAATTCATAACTATTTGCAGTCACGAACCGGCCAAGTCGAACCTTAAGGCAACTTCGACCCAAAACCTCTAAAAGGACATACACACACACAGAGATACATATACATACATACGCATAAATCTACACGCATATATATATATATATATATATATATATATATATGTATATATATATAGACACACACACATACAGAGAGAGACAGACAGGCAGACAGACAGACAGACAGAGACAGACAGAGACAGAGACAGACATACAGAGACAGAGACAGACATACAGAGACAGACAGACAGACAGATACGAGGAGCTACAAGGAAAATAAATACACGAGAAGAGCTTACCGTCCATACAAGGAGGGTACTTAGGCGCAATCCTCGAAGGTGTTCGTTGGCAGCCTTGAAGATCACTCGCGAGGATCTTAACGGTGAATTCGCAAGACTATCTAGTGTTGACTTGAACTGGTCAACAGATTCACTGTTGGCACCTTCCGTCGGAAGTGCGTTCCAAATACCACAGATGCTGTATGTGAAAAATTTCACACACAGATCACGGTGGTATCGCTTCAGTTCAAGTTTGTAGCCGTGATTTCTTTTTCTCCCTTCGCTGAGCTGGAAAATATCCCTGTAGTCCACTATGTTGAAGCCTCGAAGTATTTTAAACACTTCGGTAAGCTGACCACGTAGTCTCCGGGAATCCAGCGAAAACATATCTAATTCCCTTAATCTATCTTCATAACTTTTATTTCTGATAGAGGGAATCAGTTTGGTTGCCCTGGCTTGCACACGTTCCAATCTCGCAATGTCCTTCCTAAATGAAGGATTCCAAAATTGTACGGCATACTCCAGGTACGGTGGTACGAGGGAGAATTACAGACACAATACTATCTCCTTGTTCCGATATCCAAACTGTCGCTTTATATAGCCTAACATCTTTTGGGCTTTCTTTCCACCTCAATACACTGTTTCGAGAACTTGAGGTCACTAGTCATAGTTGCACCCAAGTCCTTCTCAGTGTCGGTGGATTAAAAAGCAGTGACCTTAAGGAAATAGGGTGTTTGGGGATTTCGGTGGCCGATATGCATCACTTTGCATTTCCCCACGTTAAAAGGCATTTGCCACGTATCAGACCACTCCCCAATCTTACGAAGATCATCTTGCAGGCGGGCAGTATTTCCATCCTTCGCAACGTTTATACCAGGCTTGGTATCGTCAGCAAATTTGGAAATCTTGGCAACCATGTCACCGTCCATGTCGTTGACGTAGATGATGAATAGTAGTGGTCCCAGGACAGAACCTTGAGGCACCCTGTTAGTAATGAGCACCCACTCAGTAGCCTGTCCATTCATACCACCCGTTGCCGTCTGCAACTTAGCCAGTTCTCGATCCAGCCGGCTACTTTTCCGTTAATGCCCAGCGCTCGCACGTTTCGGGGAATGTGGCGGTGTGGTACCTTATCCAAGGCTTTCTGAAAGTTTAAGTAAACCACATCCACCGCCTTGTCCCGATCGTGCTCACTAAACACGAAGTGGAAGAATTCCACAAGGTTCGTCAGGCATGACAGTTGCCTTCGGAAGCCATGCTGGGAACTCCTCAGTAGCAGGTTTGATTCTAAATGTGAAGTCATTTTGTCCACCATCATGCTTTCCATGAGTTTACTGACTATCGAAGTCAGGCTGATAGGTCGGTAGTTGGAGGGTTGGCTACGGTCTCCTTTCTTGATGATAGGAGTCACTTCCGCCTTACGCCAGTCTCTAGGAATGCATTGGGTCCGGATTGACATGTTGAATATTGCGCTCAAGTGGCTTGACACTTGATGGCTCACTTGTTTCAACACTTTAGGTAGAAACCCATCCGGGCCAGGTTACATATTCGTTATTAGGTCAGTGATCTTCTTTTATATTTCTCCTTCAGTGAAGTCCATATCCTCCAGCTTTTGCCCCGAGTAGGAAACCGTCAGCTGGGGAATGGGACCACACTCTGCAGTAAACACTGAAAAAAAGTAGTCGTTGAGGAGGTTAGCATTTCCTGCATCTGAATGCTTTAACGTCCTCTCCTCATTCCACAAAGAGACAATCGTTCGACGGATTGGTTAACGGCTGTTTACATCTTCAAAGAACTCCTTCAGATTCTCTTTACAGAGTCTTGCCACTCGGACTTTCTCAGACCGCTTAGCCGCCCTTATGCTGGACCTTACTCTCCTGGCTAGCCTCCGGTAATCGTCAAAGTCACCCGAAAACTTCGATTGCCTGTACACAGTTCTCTTCTCCCTAAGCAGTTGGCCGATTTCTCGATGAGACCACTTTGGTTAAACAGAAGACCGACGGATGCATTTCATAGGGATGAACCGTGATTGAAGACTCATGAATGTGGTTTTGAAACTATAATACGATTCTTCAACAGCATCGCACACTTCTTGCTTGTCCTCAGTCAGTCCAGCACGAAGGCTTGCAAATTCTGCTCTGCTCAAGTCAAGTTTCCTTGATTGACTGGCAACAGACCTTTCCTTCGGCATCTTGACGGTAAATCTAACTAGCTGGTGATCACACCCGCCGAGCTCTTCGCCTACAGAGAGATCCTTAACGATATCATCCTCAAAGGTGAAGACCAAGTCAACGATATTTTCTCCTCTCGTCAGTTCTCTGAGCCATTGAGTGAGGAACTCGTTGTTGGCGAACTCCAGGAGTAGTGCGCTCTCGCCACAGGCTGCTCTGGTTTCCCAGTCAACTTGTCTGTTGAAGTCACCCATAAGGATGCACAGTCTGCTTTGAACAAGCTCACCCAGCAGCTGGTACAGTTTCCTGTCCTTCTCAACGGTTTGGTAAGGAGGTATGTAAAGCAGCAGGGTCCTGTATCTGACAGGACCGATCTCTAGGTCAACGCCTAGGAGCTCGTGGTCGGATATAACGTTGGAGTTCATAGATTTGATTGTATCCTTAACATACAACATTACACCGCCACCCTCTCGTTCTGGCATATCTTTCTGGAAGAGTTGGTAGCCAGGAACCGTGAATTCACTCTTAAATTCTGGGTTTGAAGTTTTCATCCACGATTCTGTTATGGCTACCATTTTGGATTCTTCCGTCGCTACTAGGCCACGGGGCTCAGGAAACTTGTTCCTGATTGACCTCGCATTGAACAGAAGAACTTTCAGGAAGTCCCCAACTGTAGGACTCCCTACGCTCTTCCGTTTCCCGGCTTATTTGTTGGTGAGGAGGCACCCCTCTTTGCGACCTCTGAGAAGGTCGTTCCAGGAGTAACACGGGCGTACTGGCGTACGTCCGCCCTCACTCTGGGCTGGATACTCTTTTGGGTCCTCTCTATGAGACAGACAGAGAGAGAGAGAGAGAGAGAGAGACAGACAGAGAGAGAAAGGCAGACACACACACACACATATAGACACAGAGAGAGAGAGACAGACACACACAGAGAGAGATAGAAAAACAGAGACAGACAGACAAACAGAGAGAGACAGCAACAGAGCCAGATTGAGGCAGAAACAGTGACAGAGAGAGAGAGACAAACCGAGAGAGAGACAGACAGACAAACAAAGACAGAGACAGAGAGACAAACACAGACAGAGAGAGACAGACAAACAGAGAGACAGGCAGCCAAACAGAGACAGAAAGAGGGTTGTTTTGGGGGGGGGGCGGTTAAGAGCTCATCTGGCGACTGCCTACTTGGGCATCAGTCGCAGTATAAAAAACTGGCCTAGTTCTAGGCTACTTTAAAATAAAATTAAAGAGTAAAAAAACATTCCAAAAAGGGGGAAAGGAAGCAAGTTCCTGCGTCGGGAAAAGATCCCCCTGGCGCAGGAGCGTTCAATCTAAGGGAAAAGAAACAACCAAAAAAACAAGAGTAAATTTTCAAAAAACAAAAACCAAACCAAAAAAAACAAACCCTGCTTAAATAATAAGAAGAAGACCGGCCTCCCCCTAAAAGTCAACAAGTCCACCAGTCAATGTGCATGCACTCGTCCCGAGTATAAGAGACAGGTGCTAGCGCACCCAGGATAGGTCACGTGCGCGAAGGTCACCCAGACTTGGACATTCGATAAGAATGTGCCGAACAGTCTGGGGGACGACGCAGTCGTCGCAATAGGGCACAGGCGAGCGCTCCATCAAATAGCGATGCGTCACATGAGTTTGTCCGATTCGGAGACGACAAAAAGCGACCTCAAGCGGTCGCGGCATTGGAAGATAGGTCCATGGGAACAGTCGCGTCTCAATGGCACGCAACTTTATGTTCCCTTCGACCGTCTCCCCTCTTCTCTGCCAAGCAGTCCGAAGAACTGCCGGTATTGCTGCCATGTAGTCAGTGTGAGGAAGTGCGAAACGCTGGTCCGGTCGCAGAGTCCTCGTGTACTCTTTGGCGCCCTCATCGGCGCGTTCATTCACCGAAATTCCTACATGCCCAGGAACCCAGCAAAAGATAATAACGACATCCGCCCGGCTCGCCAAAACCGTGGCGTCACGGATATCGTGAACCAGGGGATACGGAGATTCCAATGCCCCGAGAGCACTTAGGGCGCTTTGTGAGGTCAAAATAGATCACAATCTGGTCTCCGAACCGGGCACGTCAGGTAATCTCCCGTTCCGAGTGGTTTATTGCCACCAGCTCGGCCGTGAAGACAGACGCAGCACCTGGCAGAGCTCCGCTGATTTCAAACAGAGGGAATACGGCGTGGAAGCCGACCCCCTCTTTGGAGGTATACACTGGCACGGTTCCAGCGTGACATGAGGTGTGCTTCAAAAAGGTCTAACGCAAGACTGCCCGCGCTGTACAAGCCTTGGAGGTAGAGGCGTGGCGACAAATAGCCAAATGTGGTACCCTCCAGGGTGGCGTCCTGGGCAGAACCAGGGGCACCACCGGCCCGAGAGGTATACCTAGCTCTCGAAGGAGTTTCTTGGCCCTATGACAGGCGTCGCTGGGCGGCATAAACACCGTCGAGATCAGCTTCGGATGTAGTGATAGCTGTTGGCCACTGATGGAGGCGCCGGGCTCGCGCGTACAGGCGACTGATGCACGGCACGCGGCGTAGAGCGAGTGGCTCTCAATGAAGAAGTGCGGAAGGCACCGGTCGCAAGGCGAAGGCCGGTGTGGTGGATCGAATCCACATTCCGTAATAAAAGCTCAGCTGCAGATGCATAAAACTCGCATCCGTAGTTGAGCTTTAAATGAACAAAGGATCAATAAAAAGTAGGGCAGTAGCCCTATCAACGCCGAAAGCGCTGAACGTCACGGAACGAAGTATATCCGTGGCGCTGGTACAAGAGACCCTAAGGCTGCAAATATGAGCCTGCCAGGTGAGGAGTCAGTCAAATACAAGACCAAGGCAAAAGTGCGATTCAACCACTTCAAGGTCACCCCATTAAGAAACAAATCTGGGTCGGGGTGGAGCCGTGGATGGCGACAGAAGTGCACCACCTTAGTCTTGGCCAAATAAAACCGAAACCTGTGCTCTTCGGCATAGCGAGAGACTCGGTTCAATGCCTGTTGGAGTCGACACCAGAGTTGGCATCTGGGCTGCACCAAAAGAGATCGAAACCGCGTCTACGCATAGCGTAGCCAGAAGATACTCAGGGCAAAGAGGGTGACACTAAGGACACTTCCCTGCGGGACACACTCTTCCTGCTCCTTTGGGCTGGAGAAAGCTCCCCCCACCCGTACGTGGAATCGACGATCTCGCAAAGATTCAGATATACATATTGTGAGGCGTCCCCTCGCCTCCATCGTGTGGAGAGTCTCAATGATACCGTATCGCCATGAGGTATCATAGGCCTTCTCCAGATCGAAAAACACTGATAGTAGTGCTGTCTACCAAGGAAGGCTTCTCAGAAGGCATTTTCCCGTCGGAGCAGAGCATCTGACGTGGAGTGGAAATTGCCGAAACCGCACTGTGCAGAAGACAGATGGCCTCCGCTGTCCAGGAAAAAGCTAATCTAACATTTACCAATTTCTCCATCAACTTGCACACGCAAGAGGTTAAAGAGATTGGGCGGAAACCAGTCAGAGTAGAGTGATCTCTCCCAGGTTTGCGAAAGGTGAGCACAGCAGTGATTCGCCAAGAATCTGGGAGGAGACCCTCTACCCATATCCTGTAGAACAAATCTAACAGAAATGCCATGCCTCGCTCACCCAGGTGTCGAAGCATGGAGTAAGGGACATCGTCAGGACCATGGGCGATGTCCGCGCACGAAGCAAGAATGGAGCGCAACTCACCCAAGGTAAACCTCTTGTTGAAGGGTTCTTCGCCTCTAGAGGTTATGTCAAATGACGACGTGCATTGAATGTGTGAGGGTATAAAACGTACATACTCGCATGCCGCCAGACAATCGTGGGAACGAAAGAAATTTGTCGTTTGAGTTGACCTCCGTCTCCTCTCCCCCCCCCCCCTCGCGCTTCCCCCAACTGGTAACATGAAGTCTGATGAAAGAAGGCCTATCTCACAGAGAAGCCTAAATTCTATTTGCCTTCTTTATGATACCATGGAGATTGTCCGAAAGGTGCTGCGATAAGCGAATTGTCGTGAATAGAATCTCTCTCTCGATTTCCCACAATCCGCGATATAAATAACATCGCCGTTCATCCCTCTAGAGCAGTGTCCCAAACCTACTCGCGTATCGCGTAACTCTCAAGTTGAACGAAAGTCGTTGCCATAACGCATCGACTGCCAACGCGCCGTTGAGTCAACTTGGTCGCTGTCTCAAAATTGTTCCTTGAAGTAAATCCCGCCCCGCAGAGTCTGTGAATAGAAGAGTACGCTATGTTGCTTAACGTAACTTGAGAAAGAAAAGGAACATCCAAATAGTTACTGGCAGTTACTATTTGTTAGTGTCACATCCAGTTAGGAGTGAACTAACCGGAACTGCAGCCAGCAGCCCTGAACCCGTCGTCTTATCCCCCCTCTCCCTGAGAACTCGTGTTAACGCCACCTGAAACACCCCGTCTGGACCTAAGTAGTCGTCTCTTCAATCCATCACAATTAATGGTAATCTGTAAACCCAGTGTCCCTCTATTCTGTTTAATATTTAATCCTTAATTTTGCCCGTTTAACTATTGCTAATTATTATATTTGTGTAAAGTTCATTTTTTGTGCGTGTGTTTATTTGTGGCTCCTCCTTTTTGACTTAGCCTTGGCAAGACTTTAATTAAGAATCCCTTCGGCTAATTTATTCAACCTGTATTATGCACTCTTAGAATTCAACAATCCCAAACCTTCCCCCAGTAAAAAGTGGGACTTTTATAGTGAGAATCTTGGCTACGGCACAACCCGCCTCTAACCAGCTTTCGCACGTTCAGTAGGAATTAAAGCATACCTATATATGTATATCTATATGATCGTAGATTGAGTCATAGGGTCAATACCATCGACTTAAACAAAAGCGGTGTGTCCAGATCAAGGACTAGAATAATTATTGGACCAGACTATGAGCAATTCTACGACATATATAAAAGTGGTGTCAGCTTTAAGGGGTCAAATTTTTGAGCAAGTGAACTCATATAGCCTAAAACTTGCCAACGACCAAGGAAGCCCAAATAAAAACCGTAAATTTTAATAATTAGATTCTATTCCCCGAAGGAATATAAATAATAACCATTAATAATCCTTTCTAGATAGCAAAATCAAAGCTAGGAAAATATTCATTATTTTGGTGGTTAGTTATTTGATTGTATCGGTTAGGAACAATCGCAGCTTCTAATTCTCTTACCAGGTGCGTAAGTTCTTTTGTGCGTCACCAGTTACGTCAGCAAGAGCAGCAATGGCTTCACAATCGTTCGAAGTTTTCGTCAAGCAAGGACAAGCTCTCGGTCTCACAGGACAGGAACTAAAGGAATTCGTCCACAGCGAACAGCGAGAGGAAAGAGCACGTGAAATGGAAGTAAGAAAAGAAGAAATGGAAGAAAGGAGAAGAAAAGAAGAGTTAGAATTTGAAGAAAGAGAAAGGATTCGAAAACATGAAAGGGAATTAAGCAGAGACCAAGTTGAAGTCCGTTCTGTTGGATTCCGTGATCATGAACCTTAGGCCCCCGCTATGAAACATCCCCAATATAAAGACAAAGAAGATTTGTGCTCATACTTAACACATTTTGAAAAGATCTTCGAGGTTAACAGATGTGCCTTAGAATTCAAAGGATTCAGTAGATTGCTCCCATTGCTCAGTCCGCGCTTAAGAGAAATTTTCATCTCGTTACCACATGAAGCTACAATAGACTAAAGCACCTTGAAGGCCGAATTGCTATCCACCTTCAACTGGAACCCTTAGCTCTACCGCGCTAAGTTTAGATCGGCTAAAATCCAGCCCGGTCAAACTTACCGACATTTTGGATATATCCTGAAGCGAAACCTCCAGTTCTGGTTAGAATCATTCAAACTCGAATCGGAGTATGAGGCCCTGATTGACTTTAGGTTAGAAGACCAGCTAGTGTGCCCCCTCCCCCAGGAGATCCGAGCATTCGTGCAAGACCGCCGAGCGTCTACCTTTCAAGAATGCCTCAAGGAAGCTGATCCCCATGCTACAAATCGTCGTCTATACCCACAGGATACCCGGAAGAATAGTTTCCCGTCCCCGAAGAATAAATTTAGTCAATGGAAGTCCCAACAAAGGAAACCCCTTCCATTGATAAAGACCACAGCCTCGTTTAGGCCAAATAATAAGCCTTTTGTAGCCCTCGAAGACAGAAAACCCCCAGTCTTCATACCCCCTACAATAACCAGCACCAGAATAAGCAGGTTATATGCTACTCCTGTGGTTCACCGGGCCATTATAAGTCCCAATGTGTACAGAATTCCAGCCTACTTCCCACCCAGAGCCAACAAGTCCACCAAGTAACTGCTACCCTTCCCCCGGAACAGCCGGCCGCGCTTACGTCATCCCCCTCGTCTCCATCCCCACAGGAATTTCAAGTGAACTTCCGGTTCAACAAGAGTTCTCCCGGAGGACTAAAATTCGAAACTGGCTCGATCAATGGCTGTAAAGTGTCTACCCTCATCAGAGACACAGGGTGCACATGCATTGTGCTGTTGGACAAATTGCGCACCCCTTTCGACCCCCAACATAAGAAGTACGCAATTGTACACGACTTCTTGGGTCGAGAAAATAGATTCCCGGTAATCCGCTCCCATGTACAGTGTAAATATTTCACTGGTTGGGCCGACGTAGTAGCAGCCCCCATCAATTTTGCTCGGTACTCATTGGCCAGAGCGGACTACTCTTCCAGAGTGAAGTGACTCAAGCTGTCGTCACTCGAGCGCAAGCTAGCCACGAGGCTTCTCCCCCAACACGCCTTTTCACCCCAGAGGCTCGTTTAGAGGTCTCAACGAGTAATGCACAATTCCTCAGAGCTCAGCAGAGCTGCCCTTTACTTCAATCCCCTTGGGAAAAAGCCCGAAAGAACAAAGAGGTGATCGTTCGAGGGAACCGTCCCATAAGGTACATCATTAACGACTCCCTTCTGTTTCGCACCTCGCGAGATGAGTCTGACTCACCTTCCAAGGTCATGTGTATTCTGCGCACACATGTAGACCAAATCCTGCGAGTAGCACATGAAAGTCCCATGGCCGGTCATTTCGGTCATAACAAGACTTCTCAGCGAGTATTTAAATACTTTTTTTGACCTGATGCAGCCAAAGATATTGCAGAATTCTGCAAAACGTGCGATTTGTGCCAGAAAACCACTGCAAAAGGTCGAATAGCCCCAGCTTTCCTGCAAAGAACCCCAGTCATTTCGAAGCCCTTCTCGAGAGTCGCCATCGACCTCATCGGACCAATTCCATCCCCTTCCACCGAAGGTCATACACATGTACTAACATGGATAGACTGCGCTACCCGATTCCCAGACGCTGTCGCTCTAAAAAGGATCGATAGTATCTCTTGCTCTGAAGCACTTATTTCCATTCTTTCTAGAGTAGGATTGCCCAAAGAAATCTTGTCAGATAGAGGCCGCCAGTTTACCTCTGAGCTTATGGAACACGTGAACACCCTGCTCCAAATCAAACCTATTTTTACCACCCCCTTCCATCCGAGCGCAAACGGCATGTGCGAAAAGTTCAATGCGACCTTAAAAAGCGTCCTCAAGAAACTTTGCATGGAACAACCCCAAGAATGGCACCGATATTTGCCAGTTGCGTTATTCGCATGCCGCGAAATTCCCCATAGGACCATCGGATTTTCCCCGTTTGAGCTCTTGTACGGGAGAAACGTGCGGGCGCCCCTCAGTATTTTGAAGGAGTTATGGACAAAATTCCGTTTGTGTCCAGAATTAAGGAACACTTACTCCTTCATCCTCGAACTAAGGGAAAGATTAAAAAGGTGTTCTGACATAGCAGTCAGAAATTCCGAAATTAATATGAAAAGTAAATACCCGCCTCTGGAAATACAAAGGATAAAACGGATGATGCCAACGAAGTAAGCTAACAGAGATACACGTAATCACCAAGTATGCTATACTACTCGATAAGATGATCCAAGACCATTTTACGTTTGGCGGTTTTGGAAAATTCCCTTAATAATCTCTAATTATAGAGTTACATTAACATCACAAAAGTTATTTAATGAAAAATGAAATACTCTACTTAAATATGCATTTAATAATTTAATATAACAATAAAAAATCATTTTAGGGGAAATATAATGACTTTCTCGTCTCTTGGATTAAAGAATGAAAAGTTACTTTTACGAAGGTTTAGCGAATGAGGACTTGTATTTAATCTCTCGATGTTTACGCTAGTTAATATATACCTCCACAATTACAAGCCTCTAATATAGGATTCCTGGCTCAAAATTTACAGCTAACGGCAATAATTAAACAAATATCTATTTAAGTTGTAACTTATTGATTGAATACCATATGTACTTCAAAAGAGTAGGTTGAAGTTAATTTTCAGCTATGCTTAGAATATTCAAAATTTAAGGTTACAATAAAAGTTTAATTTTGAAACACGTTAATGTTATTAGTCAAAGAACACAATGTTCTTTATTGATGGATGGGGAGGGATGATTAGCCTATTAAATATTAGCTTGAAGGTTTTCCTGAATGTGCCGACGTAAGCATAAATTTTAACGAAAGACGAGCAATAAGAAAGAAGAACCTATCTAAATTTACCTCTCTAAATAGATGCATGGAATCTAGTAAATCTATCAAGTACCTAGAGTCTTGGTGGTAGTTTATTAATTTATAAACACCCAAATATTTGGTAAAAGTAGAAGGTGAGATTGCGATCAAAATATAAGATGCGCGAAAATCTCAAATCTTAATTACTAAGCGCAATTTTCGAACTCTCAATATGAAAATAATAACTTAATAAAGATACGCATAAAATATATATATATATATATTAGATATAATTATCCTAGGAGCGTTATGAAATTATCCTAGAGTTATGAATCTGAATGAAAATATAAGTAATAATTATAATCCACCTCTTACCTTACATAACTTCTATAAGCCAGCTCGGTAATTCTGAAGATTCGTCCCGCGAGCTACTCCGCTTGCATTCCCATAATATTTCTTCCATTCCTCAATATGTCTCACGTAACTGTCTCAATAACTGTCATTTTATCACTTGTTTCTGAGGGCGAGGGTAGCAAGTGGGGGGTATAGGGGGGAGAAGTCCTTCATATAGCAACCCATAGTACGGCTCCAAATCGGCTTCCAGTAACCAAACAATAAAACATTAGGTAAAATTGAAGTAGTATAACTAGGTGAAACATATTTGGAAATGGGCGAAATATTATGGGAACGTGAGGAGGTAAGCTCGCGGGGTGAGGATCTTCAGGTTTACCGCCAGCTCTTCATAACACATTAATAAGAATTTTAGAGGGGTACTTTAAATTAGTTAAAATTTATGTAGAGTTAGTTTTAAGGTAAAAGTTCAAATGAAAATGAAGATCTTGGGGTTAAAGCAATTGCTTTTCCATCTTTACCATAATGGTAAAGATGAAGTAATCGATTTCATTGGAACAGAAGCAATAATAAAATTAATTGTGTTGATAGCAGACCAGATTGAAGCCACAACGAGGGTATTAGGACAAGAATGACTGCCCACTAATTATAGCCGCACGTTGTTTCGAGATTTTATATATACAAGGAAATAATTTGAGCGGAAATGATTTTTTTATATAACTCGTTAACAAGAGGCCCGTTTTCTTTCGAAAGAGATGGAAACTTGAATAGTTTTTTAAAACTCCGTTCTGTCTGAACTTTTTTAGGAATTGAGAAAAGCTAGGTATTAAAAACTTAAAAGAGAGTAAATGAGTACCGCTGAAAGCTTTTCCCTTGCTATAGAAAGGTGGGTGAAATACAATAATGGCTTAATGGGTTTTTGTTTCATCTGCTAACAATACAATTTGAATTAGGGCGAATTTCCTGTTTAATTTTTAATTATGAACTTGGTCACTGAGAACAATTTGAACAAGAAACTGCGAGAAGAATAATTTAATTAAATTTTAAATGAAAAATAATCTGTAATATAAACTTAGTAAAAGAATAAAAATCTCCACTTACTTGCTCTAATATGCCTAAAAGGATCCTAATAGGTAGCTATTATTAATAAATGACAGCTAAATATATACTTAGCCTGTGAAATGGTGATTATTCTTGATCTTGAAGAGAGAATGGTTTATTTATCCATTACTATTTATGAGACTTAAATCAAAATAGCCAAGTTATTATCAGAGGGCTTTGCACGCCGTATGAGCCAAAACTTGACAACTTGCATAAATTTTATTAGATATTTACGTCTTGACACCGAAGCGTAGTAGAAGAAAGAAAAAAAAACTGCTTCTCGGTACACCAAGAGATGTGCTGGGTGGCAACTCGAAACAATACACTTCGCAAAACGCAACTAAGACCACTTATTAAAAGTTAATTAACCCAAATCATTATTACTACTACTCCCAACTTACTTTACTATAACAAGGAAACTAAATTAAAAGGAATGTCTTTTTACAATTCCCATTTTCGTTTCCGGGAGTAAAAAATTTATGACATGAATCGAATAACGTAGTCATGCTCAGGACAATTACTGAATATCTCATTGTCTTATGAGCAAAGTTTCCTCCGATTTTTAGCAGTTTCGTATAGAAATTCTGTACTCTAGTAATTAAAATTTTAAAATTTCGTCGGGAAGAATTTTTTTAGATATATAAAAACATTAAAATTATATTATTTGTTTAACCTGATACCTAGCCAATAAATTGTTATTTATTACTATAATTATGTTTACTCGTTGTGCTACTTCTACTGTGTCCAATTTTAATAATACATCCTATTTTATGAATGATATTATCATATATTAAAGTGAAACAACCTAACTTTACCTATTAATTGGTATTTAGTAGACAATTAACCAGCAACTAGTATTTAAATAAACTTTAAGAGAATAGTTTCCTCATCTTCTAAGTAAAAACAAGAAACGAATATAAGATTATCTTAAATTTAATGAAAATTAACTTCAAGAATCTACTATTTTTCTATTTTCGGCCAATAATGACCTCGAAAAAAGGATAATTTACATTTTCCGTATTGTAGATCATTATTTCAAAGCTTCCTCCTTAATCCACAGTATAATAGGAGATTTGTACAACTGGAAAAATGCATCGCCTCTATTTAGTTTTGGGCAGATCAACACGATTTGGGCATGTTTGCTTCCATCTGTTAACTACACCGAAATGAAGAGGCCTTAAATTTCTCAAAGGATAGTGAGTCATATTCTTCACGGGAGTAGGTTTAATATTTATTATTTACTAAAAATTTGAAAAGTTTAAGGAAATTTTAATTTAAATTTTGTTTTGCATTCATTCAAGAATCAATTGCATAATTGCAATTAGGAAGACCTCACAAAGTACATAGATATAAGGTTAGATGAAAAAATGACATAAGATATTAGAAAAAAATGAGATTAAGAAATGATATAAAGTGTAAATTAAGGATAAAGCCGATTGTTGCTCTCCGGCATTAAGTGATATTTGTTTAACACCTCCGTCCCAAATTTCGTGTCGTTGCAGCTTGATACAGGAATAGTAGTAGCTTTTACAAATTTATGTTTGAGTAGTCAATCACTTAGTTACTAAATCAATAGATAAGCACTCATGCTTTTTCGACGTTGCAAACTTATCTTATCCACGCAAACACATGTTGATCAAGTGATCTGTAAAATTTTAAAACTTTTTAAAAAATCTCCGTGTAAAGTAAACATTTAGCTAAATTCATCAATTCAAATTTCAATTCAAATTGCACTCTTTTTAGCAAAATAATTGTATCATTTTCATCGACACATTCGGCTTTATTGAAGCTTGCTGGCTGTGAAATATATATGAAGAGAATACTTTCTATGAGTATTGAGTTTAACTGCCCCCCGCATATGGTGGTTCAAAGTAAGAACGGATACATAAAATTTGGTATAAACATTTACACACCTTCGAGGTCCTCATCTCGGCGATGGATTGCAGTGATATGCTTTGTTTGATACTTTGGCAAAAAGAAGCTAAATAACATTATCACATTAATTAATACTGCAAAATTGATACAGGAGGAGGCAACCTCCATTGATCAGCCAGTTATCTTTGAGTCCAAGGAAATTCGACTCAACCAGATCCAATTGAACGAAACACACCAGCCTCTATTAAGGGCACTGCACCTTTGGCGGTGATGACATGGTGATCTTATCGGAGAAAGTTTGGCTCAGCACACGAGATTCCAAATTCATTAGCATAGGAATAGGCACTTCTAAGTTTGGGGGTGGGAACTGGCATCCCCTTGCGCCTTCTACAGTTTTAAATCCCTTATTGGTAGCATCCATCTGGGGTTATGCTTAATAATGCCAGAGGGTTCGCTCACTCCGCCTTCCTAAGCTTTACTTACTTCAAGAGAGCCATTCGATGGAGGAGGTACCCAGTTCATATTCCTCTAAGGAGTACAAATGGGAGAGAGTGAACCCCAGTACATGTTGTAAAATGACTTGCAACCTTCGTTCTGTCATCCTGACCGGAGAGGCACCTTAAGTAAATTAACCACGCAGATCGATTCCTTATGGGGATAGGATCTATCATGCCCCCCAGACAGGATGTGCCAGGAAAGAGGGGTGCAGTTGCAATTAGGAGGCATAGAAGGCGCTTGGTTACGTAAAGTAGGACGGAAATACACCTTGACAATTCTATATGAACTCGGTCCGCAGCTTGTACAGCCAAGACTGCTTTAAGAAGTAAATAACAATCTTATATCTTGAAAAACGCAGGGTGTGACCCTTCACAATTCACACATTTCTCCGTGTACGATAAACCTAGATTTTCTGCACCAAAGACCAATTTATAGAGATTTCTGGTGGCATTAATCATTTTCCTGCCAAGCATAGCTTTTGTCCAAGGATGAATATTTGGTTAGTGTATATATATATATATATATATATATATATATATATATATATATATATATATATATATATATATATATATATATATCAGGAATATGAAGACATATGCGATGGTTTTCAACATTTAATTTTCCGGAAGTTTTGGTCATTAATGATGACCATCATCAGCGAATTATGTTGAGAGAAATTGGATATCCAGTTTGGCTTTCTCAAGGTTTTTGAAGGTGGATTCCAAGCAGCGAAATTGACGGACAACGTCTTAATTGTATCTCTTCCTTAATGTATTAGTGATGGAGTCGTTCCTTGGGAACCTTATTCGTAGCAGGAATATGAAGACATATGCGATAGTTTTGAAACGTCCGGAAAATTAAATGTCCAAAACCATCGCATATGTCTTCATATTCCTGCTACGAATAAGGTGTGTGTGTGTGTGTATTTGTGATGCGATGCCCTCAAAGGACCACCGAGAGAGGAAGCTCCCTCAGAAATACCACTTTATTCTTTCAAGACCACGTGGCCAAGCATGAGAATTTTAGAAAGTTCGAGAAAGAATCAGTCCCTCGCTGGATCACTCGCTACAGCTGTGTTTGCTTTCGGACGCCACTCGTTCCCCCTTCCTTTCCTGATTTTTTTACCGTGTGCAGCCACATTAACCCTATCCCCATATCACAAGGCAAGTTTCATCATCTGGAACGACTCGTAATCATGAAATTTTCTTGCATAGACTGGGGCCAAGAATCCTCTAGGGACCACCAAGCCCTGAGGCATCTATCTAACCATCTACTAGGCTATATAACACGGGTGACCGTTATCAAAACAAATTAAAATAATATGCACCCTATTTAAAGTTTTCCAAGACGGTGCCTACCGCCGCAAATAAATAATTAAAAAGAATTTTCTCTTGATCTCCTCAAACCACCACTTTGAAAGCCTATCTTTTTCCTCACTAATGACCCTTAAATACCTGACACCAATGTAATATAATACCATATATATATATATATATATATATATATCTATATATATATCATAGAATTAGGCAGTTATCACCTAATTCTCGATTTCTTTCATTTGTTCGCGGAAGGAATACGACATCCCAAAATAATAATTAGAATTGAATTTCGTTGAGTGCGCGGGTTTTTTGTTATTTGAATAATTTAAATATGGTTAGCCAAGATTGTTCTATTTAATTAGGCATTGCTGGTTGGAGGACTTAAGTAAAAATTGCAAAAATAACTTTAATTACACAACAAAACATATAATACAAATAATTACACTCTCTAATTATTAATTAATTCAGCAATGGAAAAATTATCAATAACTATCAAGGAGTATCAAGGAGTATCAAGGAACGGAAGTACCCTAGGAGACCTTACGGTCCATTCAAAAAGGGTACCTTTGGACTAGCAATCGAGCGGGCACAAGGCTGCTCAATTGTTTTGCGTCCCTAAACGGCCACTTTTCAAGACTTTGTCTAGTCTTGACTTGAACTGGTCAACAGATTCACTGTTGACTACTTTCACTGGAAGTGCATTTCACTTACCACAGATACTGTAAGTGAAAAAATTTCCACACAGATTGCGGTTGTAACGCTTCAGTTCAAGGTTGAAGCCGTGAGTGCACGTTCTGTTCTCACTCAGTGTGAAAATATCCCGGTAGTCAACATTGTCGAACCCTCGAAGTATTTTGAAAACTTCGATGAGCTGACCACGCAGTCTACGGGTTTCCAGCGGGAACAGATATAATTCCCTTAGTCTATCCTCATAACTTTTATGTCGGATAGAGGAAATCAGCTTGGTTGTCATGGCTTGTACGCGTTCCAACCTTGCAATATCCTTTCGAAACGGAGGACTCCAAATTGTATGGCATACTCCAGGTGTGGCCGAACGAGGGAGTTGTACAGACAAAGTACTATCTCTTTGTTACGGTATCCAAACTGGCGCTTTATATAGCCTAACATCCTTTGGGCTTTCTTCTCCACCTCAATACACTGTTTTTAGAACTTGAGGTCACTCGAGATAGTTACAGGCAAGTCTTTCTCAGTTTTAGTGGATTTAAGAGCAGTGCCCTTAAGGATATATTGAGATTGGGGGTTTCTGTGACCGATATGAATCACTTTGCATTTGTTCACGGTAAAAGGCATTTGCCACGTGTTCAAACACTCACCAATCTTCCCAAGATTTTCATGCAGGCGGGCAGTATTTCCATCCTTTGCAACGTTCATACCAAGCTTGGTATCGTCAGCAAATTTGGAAATCTCGGCAACCATGTCACCGTCCATGTCGTTGACGTAGGTGATAAATAGTAGTGGTCCCAGGACAAAACCTTGAGGCATCCCGCTAGTAACGGGCACCCACTCAGAAGACTGTCCATTCACCACCACCCGCTGCCGTCTGCCACTTAGCCAGTTCTCGATCCAGCCGGCTATTTTTTCATCTATGCCCAGCGCTCGCACTTTGCGGAGAAGGCGGCGGTGTGGTACCTTATCAAAGGCTTTTGAAAGTCTAAGTAGACCACATCCACCACCTTGTCCCGATCGTGCTCACTGAATACGAAGTGGAAGAATTCCACAAGGTTCGTCACGCATGACCGTTGCCTTCGGAAGCCGTGCTTGGAACTCCTCACTAGCAGGTTTAACTGTAAATACGACTTCATTTTGTCCACCTTCATGCTTTCCATGAGTTTACCGACTATCGAAGTCAGACTGATAGGTCGGTAGTTTGACGTATAGCTTCCTTTCTTGAAGATTGGAGTCACCTCCACCTCACGCCAGTCTCTAGGAACGCACCCGGTCCGGATTGACATGTTAAAGATAGCGCACAGATGTCGTATAACTTCATCGCACACCTCCTTCAACACCTTAGATAGAAACCCTTTCGGTCCAGGGGACTTATTCATCTTTAGGTCATCGATCTTTTTCTTTTTTACTCCTTCGGTGGAGTCCATATCCTCCAGCTTTTCCCCCCGAGTAGGAATCCGTGGGCTGAGGATGGGACCACACTCTTTAGTAAACACTAAAGAGAAGTAGTCATTAAGCAGGTTAGCATTTTCTGCATCTGAGTGAGTTAATGCACCCTCCTCGTCCACTAAGGGCCCAATCCTACGATGGCTTGGATTACGGCTATTTACATAGCCGAAGAACTCCTTGGGATTCTCCTTGCAGACTCTCGCCAATCGGAGTTTCTCAATATGCTTAGCCGCCTTTATTCTGGGCTTCTCTCTTACGGTTAGCCTCCGGTACTCGTCAAAGGCACCCGAGATCGTCGATAGCAGGTGTGCATTTCTCTTCTCTCTAAGCAGTTGGCTGATTTCTCGATTAAACCACTTTGGTTGAACAGAAGACCGACGGAGGCATTTCAGAGGGATGCAACTCGATTTGAGACTCATGAGCTTTTTTTTGAAGTTGTTCCACGAATCCTCAACATCTTCGCATACCGCTAGCCTTACGTCAGTCAGCGTAGCACGAAGGCTTGCAAAGTCTGCTCTTCTCAAGTCAACTTTCCTTGATTGACTGGCAACAGATTTTACCTTCGGGATCTTGACGGTAAATCTACCTAGCTGGTGATCACTGCCACCGAGCTCTTCGCCTACAGAGACATCCTCAACCAAGTCGAGGATATTGTCTCCTCTTGTCGGTTCTCTGACCCATTGAGTGAAGAACTCGTTGTTGGCGAACTCCAGGAGTAGCGCGCTCTCGCCACAGGCTGCTCTGGTTTCCCAGTCAACTTGTCTGTTGAAGTTGCCCATAACGATGCACACTCTGCCTTGAACAAGCTCACCCAGCAGCTGGTACAGTTTCCTGTCCTTCTCAACGAGTTAAGAAGGGGGTCTGTAAAGCAGCAGGGTCCTGTATCTGACAGGATCTATCTCTAGTTTAACGACTAGGAGCTCGTCATCGGATATAATGTTGGAGTTCGTAGATTTGATTGTATCCTTGACATACAACATTATACCGCCACCCTCTCTGTCTGGCCTATCTCTGTGGAAGAGTTGGTAGCCAGGAACCGTGAATTCACCCTTAAAGTCTTGGTTTGAGGTTTTTATCTACGATTCTGTTATGGCTACCATTTCGGGTTCTTCCGTCGCTACGAGGCCACAGAGCTCAGGAAACTTGTTCCTGATGGACTTCTCATTGAACAGAAGAACTTTTAGGGAGTCCCCGTCTGTAGGACTCCCTACGCTTTTCCGTTTCCCGGATTGTTTGTTGTCGAGGCACCCCTCTTTGCGATCTCTGAGAAGGTCGTTCCTGGAGTGACACGGGCGTACTGGCGTACGCCCGCCCTCACTTTGGGCTGGATACTCCTTTTGGTCCTCTGTCCGACATCCTGGATGATGTTCGACAGAAAGGCCTTTACATTAAAGGAAAGATGTTCCCCATCCCTTTGGTAGATATCATTTCTACCATAAAAGGTGCGGTACGGGTTCACAAAAAAAACCTCTGCCGTACACAAATCTGCCAGGCGCTGGTTTAAAGAGACGTTCATCGAGTAAGCGGTCTCCTCAGAAGCATCCCAACTACGACACGCTTGCGGGTTTTCAGGTCACAGTCGTCCATAGCACCCATGACCGTGTTGAGGATTTTATCTGTTGGGCTCACCCTACCTCCTCTTAGGTAGAGGTCGTTTCCACTGACCATCAGAGCAACGACTGAGCTCTCAGAAATCTGTGATTGCTCAACTTCTACACTGATGTGGTGGTTACCACATCCTGGCAGGCATCTTACCTTTACACTAGTGCGAAGGCAGGCCACTAGCAGGGACTGCAGACCACGTGCTTGGAAATCACCAATAAAGGTGACTCCTGCACATTTGTCTGCAGACGCCTTAGTCTTTTCTTTCCGAAGTGACTTGCCGCTTTTCTCTTGTATCTCTACATTTTTATTTTTATTCTTCTTTTTCTTATTTTTCTTGTCTTCCTTTGTTTTCTCTTCTTCGGTTTCTTTTTTCTCTTCAATAATTACTCATGCAGCAAGGGCTTACTACTCCGAGTAATTACCTGATAGTGTTTAGGAAGAAACTACGAATGGAATCCTAGCCTTAGGGGCGCAATAATTCACTTTATTATCCGAGATGACTCGAGAGGATACTAGTTTACGAGTCTTAGTCGGAGGGCGTCGCACCACTTCGACAAGGAAAGGAAAGGTGTAAATATCTAAGTTTGTCCTGCACAAGTAGACGCTCCGGGAAGATTCTCCAAGTAGATGCTCAAAAGGGAAAGATTCTCTTGTAGACCCTCGAGGGAAAAAGCTCCTGTCGAGCTGAGACTGTGCGCTTCTCCTAAATAGTCCTTCGATCCTGACGCCGTCGTTTCTAGCTCTGCGACCGGGTTTTGATGGTCCAACTGACCCAAAGAAATTCTCCGCTAATGTTGCAGGAAATTTGCCGACGGGCGTAGGGCATTGCTCTTCCCAATAACTCTCGTTTCACACGACTCCTTTAAACAAAATCTTACTCGATCTCTCTTTCTTCGACATAATAGCATACTGAGATATTATTTATATATATATATATATATGAATGGTTAAACTTCACAGCCAAAGAAGCATTTCTCAGCTATTTAAGAAGTTTTTCGAATTTCAGGCAAGTGAATAGGTATATCATGAGGGGACATGGATCGTAAAACATTACTGTAGTTATTTATGAACGGCCCGAGGTACCTTCCGACCAGACTGGTAATCTTTTGAGGCTAGGCGGTTAAACATAATGAAAGTAAACTATATAAATGCAATATACGTTTAGACACTTCGCATATTAAGAGGAGCAGTATTCGAAATAAAAAATTGAAAATTAAATTTAGAATTTAAAATGAAAAATATAAAAATCTCTGACTATAAAACAGGAAGAGTGTAAACTCAAGGCCAATTGTAGAGCATTTAGATTTAGATTTGGCGTCTGCTGGTGGACGTGATAGAGGGATGCCTACGTTGCTACGGTTGCGAGATATATGGAAGTTGCGGAATGTTGATCACAAGTTTCTCTTTGCAAATTAATACCTCTTCAGCCATTCTCAGACGGGGAAGTTCGTGGTCGCGGTAGATTATTTCTATATTATCATTTAACGTGGCTCTGGTCAGAGTTCTTCTATTAAGTGAGGTTTCATTGCGCCACTATATAAATGTGCTGACAGTCTTTTGGAGCGGGTAGAGGAGGTCACACCTATATACCGAAAGTTGCCGTGCGGGCTTTCCCCGACAGGACATGAATATTGGCAAACGACGTTGTCCTCTTTTAGTTTATTTTTTGAGGGTTAGGCAGCTCTTTTTCATGATCAAGTAAGACGTGTTGCTTGTTTTTTAATATCTGATGAGGTTCATTTTGGTTATGGAATTCATGGTTAAGACATTGCTTCGGACAAATGTCTTGAGAATTTTCTCTTCTTCTCCATAACCTGTGCTCATCGTAGCTCTGTAGTATAAGTTTATATTCTAGAAATGTTCATTTTGTGCAAGCCATGTCTTGAAAAAAAATATTAAAAATTTCTTCTTACCCATCAAGCAAACTTGGGCCCTCACATGGAGAGGGGCCACGATACACAACCAAGTGGCGCAAGTGCATTGAAGTCGAGGGTAATTATTATGAAAAATAATAAAACACTTTTACTCATATCTCGTTTCCTTATATCCGAATTGCAAAACTTATTGACCACTTCTCGTATATAGGTGGATATTCTTCTATATGCGGTTTTATTGATTAATTATTGATCTACTTGCAATACTCTTTTATTTAGCCGCTGTATTTCCTAGGGAATCTCTTCAATCGTTGCAGGGCCCAAATCTGCTAGTGCCTAATCTTGAAGCATCCGCTCGTATTTTTCCCGGTTGGTCCTATTATAATTTTTTCTCAGCGGTGATGATATCTGTAATGAGTTTCTCTTGATAATCATCGATATCCCGTTATGGTCGCTTTGATTAACTTTTTCTTTGCTTTTCTAATTTTCTTATTATATTTCTTTTTTTTCTTGAGAAAGGTTATGAATAAGGATTCAAATATTCATAATATATCTATTATTGGCCAGAGCTACCTTTCGACCTTTTCTGTCATGATCTGGGGGTATACTGATAAATATAGGGGAAATTCAATAGTATAAATAGTGAATATGTGAGGACATTTATAATATGCAGAAAACTGACCGAACTCGCCTTCACATCATGGAAGCTATCTCAATCCAAGAACAGAAAGAACAGAGACCGAGACTTAATGGCCAACAGATGGCTACACATAGGACCTTAAAACCTTTTAAGGGATTAAATTGTTAATACTAATAAAATTCTCATTCTACAGATTTAACATAATAGTTTTCATTTTAAACTAAAAGAATTTCATATAAATTTAGAATTTATTTTAATTTTTATATATTAAACAATACATTAAATGTAGCTCCTCTAAAACTTGTAAAATGTCTATAAATATTTACTATGTATAGTATTGAATTTCTTTATATTGATCAGTCAGTCACTAACTGCGCTACACTTGAATAGAGCTGCTCTGCGCCTATCAATAGAATTCAAGAAGTCCTACTCATTTAAGCTCCGTCTATCAGAAACCTACAAGGGAAAAGGTTTTTGAACTTGACTTTTCAAAGCTAGCAATTGCGCTTTGTCGAGTCAAAGATCAAGCGTATGGTTACCTAACCATATGCGACACGCCAAGGATATTTACAGATTACTAAGTTCAAAGTCAAAAGATGAATTCGAGAAGATCGGCCTCGCTCTTAAGGTACCCCCTCAAGTTGCAGCTCAGCGATCGATCGTATGTCGACGCATAGACCCTTACGTCGGTTTGCACTCTATACAGGAAATGCATTATTAAATTAAGTCAAAGCAAGATTGGGCCAAAATTCAAGAAATTTATAAATTTAAAAACCACGAAGGAGAGGAATATAGTCATGTTTTTAAAGTGACATTCCAAACCAAGATGGCGGACAAAGCTTGCAAGAATGGACTAGTGATGTTCAACTCCAAAGTCTCTGCAGCCTGCATAGAGCGTGAGATGTTCGTTCCGGTCCAGGTGTGTTTTTCGTGTTATGCCCTAGAGAAACACCCTACAAAGTAGTGCTCCTTCGAGGATAAAGTATGTTCTGAATGCTTTAGTAAAGACCATACATCGAAAGAGTGTATGAGCCTCCAGAAAAGATGCATTAACTGTGGAAGCCAACATCGTACCCTATCCATGGCCTGTCTACTAAAAAAAGCCATAGTTACAGAAAAGAACAAGCAGGCGATAGAGGAGAGAATTAAGAAAGCTTCCACAACATACGCTCAAGCAACCAAAAGGGAAAAACAAAATAGTACACTCTTGAACATAGACCCGGAAATGAGGCCTGACATAATAATGTGCATCCTACTCGCACACTTTGCAAATGTGATCAAACCAGGTAGTTACCCTACCGAACTTAATAAAACGTTGATTCACAACGGGCTCAAGCCAATGTGGTTTTCAGACAATCCTCAGTCGAGGGAGTTGTTCCAGGCTCAAATCAAAACAATGAAAAGAGCTACCCCAAGATCTCGCCCCTCATCTAGAGACCCCCGCCTCATTAGACCTAAAACGTCGATTCCTAGTGCCATCCAGACGGAAATACGCTCCACTAACAAAGAAGGAACCGCCACTGTTTCAATGCAAATTGAGAATAAATACGAGACCGTCCCAATGGAAAACACTGTAGCACTAAAAAGCTAACAAACAACTGAAGAAATAGGCATGATGATATACGGAAAATATAAATATGAGTATGAAGCGGACATAAGCGAAGATAACTTAATAGCGGCTCTGAAACAAGGAATAATAATGATAACCGAAGAACCCTGCTTTAATCTCGCACACGTGATTTTCAAAAAGAAGAGAAACGGGAGGAAAAGATCGCCAGCAAGAGAAACCGGGAATAAACCCAAACAGCTACATAAGAACTAAAAATCATACTAATATAATACCAATATATAAATAAAATATAATAAAATAAAAGAAGATAAAACAAATTTAAACTGTAAAAAAATGGAAAACAAATAATAAAACAAACATAACTCAAGAAAAGATCCGAAGTGGACATATTTTTAATTAAAAAAAAAAGATCCGAGGTGGACAAAAAACAAACAAAATAACAAACAAACAAAGGAAATTTATATAAAAAATCCGTAGAGGACACAAATAAAATCTTTAATACATAACGAATAATTAAAAAGAATTAAATCTGTAAAATTGAAACATCTGCACAAAATAATATTAATAGTTCCGAAGTTGACACAATAAGTTACTTAAGTGAAAACAAATAGGAAGAATCAAGAAGAATAACTGCGTTGGCCTTTATCCAAGATCAATTAATGTATTGAAATACAAACAAAAACGAATGCTTGAACGCTAATAAAAAAAATTCAACGTAAGAATCAAAATAAATACTTAAAAATACTGAGTTTGCCAGCCAACATGGCACATATCTCTTAATTACACATACTTCTGTCTTTTTCTTTAACTATCACCACACCAATTTCTCTCTTTAAACATCATTGATCATTGATCATATTTATCAGTATCGACCCAGGAGATGACCGAAAAGGTCAAATACTGGAATCCTTATTCCTAACCTTTCTCAAGACAAAAATAAATGTAATAAGAAAATTAGAAAAGCAAAGAAAGAGTTAATTAGAGCTCAGCTGGACCTTCTCTTTAATAAAACATTCCTAAAAGAGAAAATCCTGCCTAAATGTACACATATATATATTTATATATATATATATATATATATATATATATATATATATATATATATATGTATACTGTTGAATTCTACAGCAATGGCAGCGCTATTAGCTTTAACTTGTATTCTCATTATTCTCCTACCAGGTTTTTGACTAAGTCTGTGAGGCGAGAAAGCACATTCACAGAAGACATTTTATTGCTAGACGTCCTTCAACCGTGGCAGTTCATCTTTAAGGAATGAGCAGAAATGGATTTATTTATTTATTTATTTATTCATGTAGAAAGCTGGGCAAAAAATAAGGCTCCTCCTCCACACATCCTTCGATTGGGTGACAAGAGAAGAAAGTAAAAGTGTTGAACTTTAAATACCATAGGAGTTAGAAAGTTTGCCTGGTACAGTCGGGAAATTTGGTTAGATTTTGTTTTATAACTATGATGTTACACTTAGCGATATTAGAGAAATCACTTTATAGTCCGGATCCGAATTGGGAGTAAGGTTATCTGTAGCTGGGCAGTCCGGCCACCGTTTTGGCCGAGGCATGTATGACTTGTATCGCTGCTGGTCCTGTAGCCTGAACATGTCATCTACAGTAGCAAGTGGGAAAGTAGACTACAGGGTGACCCAGATGGCGGTACTACATGAAAACGGAAAGCCATACACCGTCTCCAACCGGATTCTAAAATGAAGCTTCCTCGACGTGACGAAATCGTCCCATTCGGCGTTGAGTATAAAGCGTAAGGCCAAATTTTCTACCCGCTGCATTTGAACAATCCTGGTCCTTGAAGCTGTGTCAAGTGGAACTACTTGGTACAGCAGCTTTGTTCTCACTAGGGATGTATATAAATTTTTTGTTCTTTATACTAAGGTTGCGAAATCGGTGGATTTGGCTGAGTTCAAGTTTCGCAACTTGAACCTTCGATTTGTTATGGCTTCCAATGCAGCACTTAGATATCCTGAAGCCTTGGATACTTGCGCTTGGGGATTAGTTTATTGTTTAAGTTCTCCAGTAAGATGGGCTCAGTCTTCCGTCTGACCATTGTGACTGCAGTGAATTTGGTCTGGTTCGTCTGGATCTTGCATTTTTCTTTGTACCTGGAGATTTTCCGTTTCTCGGCCCAATTCGCTCTCGACATCACTCTTCCAGATCTGATATGGTGAGTCACAATCTAGGCCATGTTGTCCGCATACTGTACGTTTTGGGCTCGGGGGAGTAGCGGTTTCGGAATATCATGGGAATAGATCGTAAAGAGGGTGGGACTCAGAAAAACTCCTTAGGAGACTCCGGGTATTAGGTGAAATGGGGCTCCGATGTGGTACTCGAATGTTATCTCGGCTCTCCTGCTGGTGAGGCACATGAGAAATTTCCAATCAGCCCGCCTAGGCTTGCTACTGCTATTGTTAGGAGCAACCGAAACAGAAAGAATCTACAATCAGTCGGTTAATGCCGACTGTATGCAGCGGTGTGGTAGTCGCTTCACAGGGGCTCACGTGGGTGAAATCGTAACCGTATCCACTCAGGACGGCTCAGATTGCAGACCTTGTCAAACAATACATCGCTTTGAGAGAGGCCATCGAGCTAGATGGACCCTAAAGGGAAGATAGAGCTCAATTGCAGCAGATATCGAAGCTGCAATAGGTGACCACTGGAGAGGGGTCTTCGATATTTTTTCGGATGAAAACCAGGACTTCGGAAGGAATCATGAGTTAAGGATCATCAAGGAACTAGAAAAACATCACCTCGAGATCGTTCCCAACAATTGTACATGCTCAACGCTCCTAGAGAACTTAGTATAGAGCCGGTGACTCTCCAAGAGCTCGAAAGTACTCTCCTTAACACCATAGAGGGCGCCTGGAGAATTGAGTCCGTGCGACCGACTCCTTCCTCAAAAAAATAGTCCTGCTATTTAACGCCACTCTCATTACGTGCTATTTCTCTGACTCTATGAAGAGATTGAAAATCCTATTCCTAGCCAGCAAGCCTCCTAACAAACTAGGCAACCTTAGACAAATGAACATGCTGGAAACATTTGAGAAGTTTGCAGAAACGGCAATAACTAACAGGCTAATAAGATATCTAGAAGAGATATCCCTAAAACACAAAGAGTAAAACGGTTTTTGGAAGTGTAAAAGCACCGAAACAGCTCTAGCTGTCCTTATCAAAACAATCGCAAAAGTGAAACATGAGAAGAACTATCCTGAAGTTGTATCTTGGGACGTCCAAAAAGCTTTCGACAAAGTTTGGAGGATCGAGCTTAAGTACAAGATTAGGATGTTGGGTCTACCCCTAATTCTTACGAAATGCCTTTGCCATTGTATAACGGATCGGGCAGCATATCTCTCGGTGGGGGGATATGACGGACCGATCTTTGAAGTTCCGCAGTGGGACTGCATAGGTCCTACCCTCTACAACATCTTTACTATGGACTTACCGAAACTTGCCTACGTCTCCACGAGATGTAACCAATTAGCGGACGATACCACCATAATAGCAAATAGCATTTACAGACACGCCCAAACCATGGCGAGATTCAGGCAGCAGAACTCGAAAACATCAATAATTACGAACGCAAATAGAAGATCCTTCTAAACAGAGTCCATAAGTCGAACGCAGTAAATCTCCAGAGAATCCAGAACTCAGTAGTGTACATTATCCCCCACACCAGAAAAAGAGAGTACAGGAGGCTATGAGACCTAGACCAAGAGGTTAAGCTCCAAGCCACAAAGGTATCCCTTCACAACAGAACGTGTAAAGTGTGAGATAAGCTAAACAACGTGGTAAGTGAAGAAGACAGAAGAGCTATGCAAATCCTGCTAGATTATAGAGCCAATAACAGCGAAAACTTGAGGAGAGGGAAACCCAATGCGAAAGGTGAACCGACTCCTATTTATACATGCAATTGGGATTTATGCGTAATTGTACAAAACATCGAGTAACAAATTAATCTGCAACAGACAGACAAGAGAATATTAAGATAAAATTAAGAGCTAAAGAGGCGCGAGAGCCTCTAATTTACTAAGAAAGAAGATTGAAGGATAAGAATCAATAAGAAGAAGTAAGGAGGTGACTGCTCACCCAGCAACTAACAAAGACATATCCGCAATTGCGGATTTGCGTTTGCGGTATTACTTCCACAAACTTCCGCTAATACATAGAAGCCAGCCCGGTGACTCCCCTCACGCCATTGACTTCGCCTGGGGTGACATGCAGTGGCTGGTAATTTTCTGCCTGACGAGCGCTTTAGTCAGGAAGTTAGGGTTGCTAGTTACCATAGAGGCACTCACTGCGTGTACACTGCGTGTGTCTTACTTCGTTAATTACTGACCAAGCTGAAATACCTACAGAAATCTTGCCGTGATTCTAGTGTAGTTAGTGGGTCTACAGAACCTATAACTAGCCAAGCTGGTGATGCTCCATCCACCACTCAGGTCACCATGAAAGACAAGTGGTCGATGACGATGTGACAACGGAAGAATCGAAAGAAACGAGTTAATGAGAAGGGGAAAAAAGTGTTCAAGGGCACCATATTTTGAAAATTCTGCAAAGTAAAGGTCGCCTACACCACATACAGCACCTTCACTATGAAGATTCATTATGAACACGTAAGTATTATTAACCTTTCATTTACTATAATAATTTATGTTTCATGTCATTGTCATTTTCATTATTCTATATATTTCAATCATTAATTTAAATATAAAACATTCATTAATTTTTCTAGAGAATGATAATTTGCTTGGCGAAACTTTTATGTTAACCAGGTGATCGTTTTCACTAAATTTAATATTGCATGACTAATGACAAAGGCTTCGGCGCAGAAGAAAAAGCGTCTGCTCTCTCAGTTCTGACAAGAAGGTCAACTTCAACGTATTCATAACTAAAGGCGTTCTGGACGTCTTTTCAATAATTTCATTGTTACAAGAGAAAGTTAACGATAGCTTACCCAAAATACTAACAAGTGGAATAAGCTACTCCAGACGGCAACGATCTTCTCTGGAACGAAATATCATAAATCCCTGGAAACACTATTAGTCCTTTTCCCAAGGTAAGCCAATCATTTATCATTCTCTTTGCTCATGTTAAGTTTAACTCATTAAAAGTTCTTATATTACTATTATTTTTTTTACTTATTGTGATGGTGTAAAGAATAGTGATAGTTAATAATAGCAATAATGATACGATAAAAATGTTAGTTATTTAACAATGTGTGAACGTTGTTGTCATAACCAAGAATAGAAGATGCTTATCTGGTCGATAAAAAATACTGACTGGGTTTCAGCAATTTCAAAAACATAATTTCAAGGAGAGTTATAATAAGTTTTGCAATTCGGATATAAGGAAACGAGATATGAGGAAAAGTGTTTTATTATTTTTCATATAACTACCCTCGACTTCAATGCATTTGCGCCACTTGTCCCTGAGGCTTCGAATTCCCGACAACCAGAAATCTCATGACTGCTGTTCAATCCTCTCCTGGACGGCGAGCTGGAAATCTTCAACGTCCCCAACCTGGCGTCCATGCAGCCTTGAGCTGGCGGAATAAAAAGTAGTCGCTAACACCCAGATCGGGACTGTAGGGGGGATGGCTGAGCTCCTCGAATCCGTACTCGCGCAGGGCAGCTTGTGCAACTCTGGCCTTGTGGACTTTGACGACGTTGAAGTCGATCATGGAGCGTGAGGTTTCTAGGAACCCAACGGGCAGAGACCTTGGCCATGGCCAGATTGTCGTGGATGATGTTGATAACACTTCCATGTGATATTCCAAGTTCTCTCTTGATTTCTTCGACCTTCATCCGTCGATTTTCGATAATCATCCTCTTCCCACGAGCCCCATTGTCTTTGTTGGTCACGTCTGACGGGCGTCCTGGACGGGGGTCATCTTCCAGGGGCTCACGACCATGGCAAAATTCCCTATTCCAGCGACCAATGGTTGCATAGGAAGGGGTGGTGGGGGTGTACACTGCAACTTTGCGTTTATGGATCTCTTTTTCATTTTTGCCTTCCTTGCTCAAAAGTTTGATCACTGCGCGGTGCTCAACCTTCTCCATTGTTGAAAAATTTGTGACTGACGATCTGTGATCAGCTACTGCTTCTTAAATAGACTAGGCAGGAGCGTGCGGCTGCAGGTCCTGACTTGTCATAACTTCTCCTAACAACCCCACAAACAGCCATCCCCCTTCCTCTGTTTTGGCCTACCGATTCGCTGAACTTATTGACCGCCCCTCGTATGTCAATTTTAACATAAGACAAAAGTCATTTACTCTACGTTTTAGAGAAATGGTGTGATGTGTTGATCCTAGGGTAGCATATCACACCACATTGCCAGATACGTGTACTATACTTGTTCCGTGTACGTAATAGTAATTATTATCTGGTGATATACTATTAACTATAATAATAAGAAATAGAGAGAGAGTGAGAGAGCGGGGGAAAGGTTAGTGTGTGGGTATCGTGTCATCTGAGCTATGGGATTAGCGTTGATAGTTCACGTATTAAACTGTTTCCTAGATTCCGCCTACTTAACCTTAACAAGGTTGATGCAGTAAAAACAAAGCTAATGGAAGAAGTTAAGGAGCGTGCACTTGCCATCAAAACCAGGGCTACTGATAGCAGCAGTGCAGAGGAGAAGGATGAGGAGGATAACTTCTTCAAGGAGTTACAGATGGAAGTGGTTAGGTTGAGCAGCCATAACTACTTCTCCAACAAGCTGGTGAAGGAGTATAAGAGTTGGTGTTCGAATCCTGAAAGACTACTAGTCTAGACATGGGTATGTTCCCAAACCCCCATCGCTTCACTGGGGTGATGTATTTTCAAAATACAATACTGCAATTACTCGCTTTGCAGCCGTGAAAAGACTGTTTTCCCAGAGCTCTGATATTCTTAAACCTAAGAGGGCCAGCCTAACATCGGAAAACTTTGAACGGTTCATGTTTAGGAAGGGCGATATGGATTTGCTGAAGCCACTAAGTCCATTGTCAGAAGTCAAATAAATGACTTGTATGGGACATGGCTACTTAAATTTAAGTTATTAGATTAATATGATATAAAGTATGAACTCTGGTTACTTATTTTCTCAAGGACCATACGCTGACTTCTATTGAACTGTTCCTCTCCATATTTCTGAATAAAAAGTCTGTCGAAATTTATCGTATTTTTGAGAAAACAATTTTAAACGCTTCGAGCAACGGTTTCACATCCCTCTGACACTCAGCCATTAACATCAAGTCATCAATCAACAAGTTTAACCAGAATTTTTCCATAGATTTTTATTGATCATTCAAAGGACATAGCCACCTGCAGATTATATAATGCCTCTATTATGCTATTCTTTCTATCTTCGTTAGCTGTTGTCCATCGTAGGCCTTAATATGGATACTGATACCTATTCTACCAATAGTTCACTAATATTTCTTAGCATCTAGGCTACTATATCTATAGGGGGGCTCAGGTCACTACTTTATAGGGGGCTCAAGTTATCACTTTATAGGGGGCTCAACGTCCCCCCTAATGACAAGGAAGTAAAGTTAACCGTCACCCGTTCATGGGAGAGAAAGGACGTAATCAGTTTGAAGATTAAAATGACGCGGATATTTTGGAGAGGTCCCTCAAGTCCAACGGGTGAGGCGATAGGTAGCGTTAATCTCGTATCCGCGTGGGCTTACCGAAGGCTTGTGATCAAGAAAGAACTGAGAGGAATAACGTAAAAAAAATATTTTTAATCCCAACAAACAAAACAAGCAAAGCAAAAGGAAGGCTCGCATTTACATGATTACGGCCAGGGAAAATTTCACTAACGGTCAGGAAAGCGAATGTAAGGAAAACAAGAATGAAGCGGGTGCAACGGTTGCTTCGCTACGCTAAACGAACCATAATTAGTTATTTAATATCGATCGTCTATCTGACTTAACTGTCTACCAATGTGTGAATGAATCACAATCTTGCCGAATTCTTCATTTTTCTTCTATAAATAGTATATGAGGAGTAGCCTCTGAGATCACAATGTTTTTAGCTCCCCCCATTTAGCGGGATATTCCTAATCCCATAGTCTCCGAAGGTCATCGATTCATGGCGCCAACAAATTTACACTTTATCGTTATAATTTTTATCATTTTTTAGACACAGACAGCTGTATCGGCTTACTTCCATTTACAGACGAGAAATGTTTGTTTTTATTACACTGTCACCAAATTTTACTGCTATCTGAATTCTCGGCTTCCCGCTTACCTTCTTGACTGGCTTACAAATTTATATATCTATATATATTTGCGAGTACATTTGTTAAAAAATTTTCTATTCCGGCGAGGCACTTTGTTAGCGCAAATTTAGTGCCAGGGCCATGCCCTCCACATATCATCTACTCCTGCTTTCTTGCAATTTTAGACGCACATGAACATTTTCAACCTTTTACATGCCTATCGGTTGCATATCTTGTTACAGCCCCTCATTTGAAGCCTCTAAGTCAATCAATCATATTGAAATTCTATTTGTCTTTCAGTACCTATGTACATTACACAGATCATTAATGTTCTCTCATCACGCTAACCCCCATTTTTCTCCCACCAAAACTCACTATCATAGTGGATTTAATAATCCCAGAAAGAACAGAAACAAAAGTTTTCAGCCTGCGTAGGAAACTAGAAATATATGTCTGTGGCCTGAGATTGCCACATGGCCACAGTTCGCTGCAGGCTAGACGCGTAATAACATACAAAGAAAATCAGGCTACCGCTCTTTCTTCCTCCCTCCAATCCTTGTACAGACAACATATAAATCTTTTGCCCCAAAACTTTTTGAAGGCGTCTCCATGTCCATAGTAATGAAATGGACCTCGTGGACGTTCCCTAGGTCACGAAGGGCTCTCGGTTCGCTACTTGGTACAAAACACAGTAATATTCAATTGCCAGATACACCTTCTTTTGCTTACTGATGCGTACCTAAGTGAAATGTTCGCCTCCTATTTCATTTCCACTGCCTCTCACATGATTAATCAATGATTCAGAATTCTGCTCTCTCTTTTCAGTTTGAGCAGATCTGGAGCCAGTAGCAACCGCTTGGTCCAACATGGTGTGAGATCGCTCCCAACTAAAGTGGATATTATTTTTACATGATAAAAGACTGCATTTAACTTCAGATTGGAGACAACCAAATTAATCCCATCGGAGCATCCGAGTCTCCAAATTAGCTAACTGATTTCCCCTAAGAAAAATTATCTTTCTCCATGAAATCAGAATCTCATGATTAAATATAAAATTAAATATAAATATGTCACTATAAGGCACTTCTCTATAGGATATCTCACTTTTATACACTTCGACAAAGGAAACTTAATCTAGGATATTCACTACGAATCTATTCTATAAAATATTTGCGGCAGAGTATGTGTATCGGGTATTGCAAAAGTCCTGTTATAATCCTTACGACGCTCTCAACAAAGTTTATTTTCCTCCTAAAAAGTATTTTTTCGCAGTTCTCCCCTGAATTTAGATTTTAACACAATAATTTGGTGACCCTGGAATACTCCTTTTGTCATCCTTCAATTTCAGTTCACATACATCCTTTCGACTAGCCACATTAATCTCGTTAAATTTGCATAAATTCACTGCACCCACAACAACTCTTTCATTTCTCTTACTATTGAGAATTCTTACTTATTCTTTTATTTCTTGGAGATTTAACAGCCGATAATATATTATTGTTCTTATCTTGTTACCTCACTAACGTCATATCATTCTTAAATGACTAATTTAAATTTACAGAACACAATCATGCAGTTAGCGCCATAGGCAAACCTTTCTTCCAATATCCTTTTCTAACCAGGAGCCAATTAATTCTACTCCTAAATTCTCCGGAAGGGAATCTATCTATAAATTCTTCTCTATTTATCTGTAATTGTTTGTTCACTATGAAATGATATTGCAAAATTAAATTTATATTTATACTGTGAATGTTCAAAAGTGGAGAGATTGCTTACCATGACAACGCGCATATTTTTTGTGTTGACCGCTGCTGACCTGAGGATAGGTCATTTGAAGTCAAAGATATATGAATAAAAGCAAAATTATTAATGGTTTTAGCAGTGATCTGCACTCATATAATAAACGCCTTTTATTTCAGAGTGGAGAACCAGTGTACAAGGTAAGATCCGAACCACAGATATCGACAGTCATCAAGAAGAAGTCCCAAAATGGGCTTCCATTTTTCAACTTAACGGCTGAAATAAAAAAGCGGGGTTTCCAATTGGATATACCATAACCCTAAACTATATAATTTTTTTTACTGTACAAAGATAAAAAAATCTTACAATAACGGTAGCTAAATTGATATTCATTTCTCAGATTTTGTGATTTATCGGAATTTATTCACGGATGTTGTGGCTCTGTTGGTTTTCTGTACCATTTCCGACCATTTTGTAAATTTCAACAGTTTGTTATGCTGAGTCCAAGTTTGTCTTCTCTATATTGAGAAATTATTAGTTTTTAAGTAATTCTTAAAATCCAAATTCAGCATAAAAAATTGTTAAATCGGACTGTATTTTCTTATTTTCTACGTCAGCCTATTTCACAAAAGGAGGCGATCGACTATGCAAATTTATGGGATACAGCTTTGCTCAAGCAAAGTTTGAAATCAACTTGAATCATTATTCTAGAAGGAATTTCAGAACTTTGTGACTTGGTGCACGTCTTCCGATTTTATAGTTGAATAATATTTTGGGTAAAATACCAAAAATGTATATATATATATATATATATATATATATATATATATATATATATATATATATGTATATATATATATATATTTATCTAATCAGAGTATGTAACTTCAATAAGGGCACAAATTACAAAGAGATCCAAGAACCTACAAAAAATATAACCAAACCTAAACTAGCCTAAGCTAGCCTAACTAAAAAACTAATTAATACTCCCCCCTTCCTCCCAGGAGACGACATACATATTTAGAATCAGCGCAAGGAGGTGATTTATTAATGTTATTTACAAACAGATTGGGAAAAGGCCATTTTGAGTATAATATATATATATATATATATATATATATATATATATATATATATATATATATATATATATATATATATATATATATATATATATATATATATATATATATATATATATATATATATATATATATATATATATATATATATATATATATATGAGGAATTAAACGACATTCTCCGAAGACAATTTAATTCAGGACAGTTTCGATGTATCTCACTCCCTTTTTCAACTGACACTGGATAGAAAATATAAGAAAAGTGCATACAAACATAACACAAGGTCAGGTCGTGAAAGATCTCCTCTTTTCCTCCCTAATCCCCTAATTGTAGCTAATCTGTGGGGGGGGTAGGCCTAAACATATTGAAGGGCTGAAATTTTACCATTTTGTTTATTTGCTTTCTTATTACAGGATTAAAAGAAAATTGACCCTCAGATAGATTTAAATTAGGAACTGACGATATCAAGTTCGATTCTACGATTCTTCTCTTAACATAGTTAGCCGATTTAAATACCATTTTACTTCCATTGAAATTGATCGTATGATTAAAGTCTCTAACATGGCAAAATATTCCACTGCTTTCGCTGCCCACTCTAATATCTCTTTTGTGTTCATACAATCTCTTGTCTAGCTTTCTTCCGTTTCCCCTATATAAACTTTATGGCAATCGTTGCATGGTATTGTATATACTCCTATGTTATGATGTTCTTTGGGTTTCCTGGCAATCATCAATTGGTTTAAGGAATTATTATATTTAAAGGCTAGATTAATACCCGCTTTTAAAAATATGTCTTTTAAACTATTTAATTTATTATTAAATGGCAATGTTATACATTTTTTGAACCAGGTTTTAATTCCACATCAGTATTGAAGGAAACGCCGCGCATATTGTTGGAGATCGATCCGAACAGATGGAAATCCGATGGAGCCTAATAGCGCGAATATGCAGGATGCGGCAGGATTTCCCAATTAAGCGTTTGGATGGCATCTTTGTCATATTGGCAATGTGAGGACGTGCATTGGGGTGTTGTATAAGTCTCCATAACGTCGATAAGGTCGCTTTTAACGAATAGCTTCCGCGAATTGATACATTTGTTGAACGTAGAGTTGTGAATTGACAATCTCGTTTTTTGCAAGGAGCTCATAAAGAATGATGCTTTCACAATCCCACCACACACACCGCATCGTCTTTCGTGAATGAAGTCCTTGCTTTAATCACGGAAGTGTTTTTTTGTTGGGGCTGAGCCATTGTTTTCGATGGTTCATGTTCACATAACCACACCACTTTTCGACGCCAGTGATGATGGGGTAAAGAAATATGTCCTTATATCCACGAGTTTCCTTGTGACGAGCAAGCAAACCTGCTAGTATCTTGGAGCGTTGAAATTTGTTGTTTTTGCTCAAAGCATGCGGAACCCATTCGCCGAGTTTTTTAACTTTCCTCATCGAACGAAAGTGATTCACTGAAGTCTTCTGATCACACGCCAATTGTACACCCAATTCTTTAGTCGATTGACGAGGATTTTCATGAAGAAGGTCGTTCAATCGATCTTCATCCAACTTAATCGGCCGACCAGAACGTTCTTCATCATTAAGATTGAAATGACCGTTTTTAAAACGTGAAAACCACCATTGAGCTGTCCTTTCTGATAAAGCATTTTCTCCGTACACAGTACAAATATCGCGACGAGTTTTGGCTTCGTTTTCATTGTTTCCATCTCAAATGAAAATGAATTTACTTCTCGCGTCTCTACTAATCTCCCTCTTTAGACTATCACTTTTTTCGCTAATTGTTTTAACCCTTTTAGCTCTGTTCGTGGCTCTTTCTTGCCTCTCGGTTTGACCTCGCTACCTGTTATAGCTAAATCTTCATTGCTGATTTCTTGTCTTAGAGGCGATCCCTTATCTTTTACTAGCTTATATATACCCTTATTATTTTATTTTCTCCCGTAGTTATCCTTGAGAATGAGCTGAATAAAGTTCGAAAGTACTTAGGAAGCATCTTTTCATTTTTCCTGCCGGACATTGCATTCATTGGGAACCTCACGTGCTACTTTGTGAGTTATTCATTTCATATATATATTATATATATATATATATATATATATATATATATATATATATATATATATATATATATATATATATATATATATATATATATATATAGCCTTGGCTCAAATTATGGCGCAGGTAAGAAAAGGTGAAGAATTGGATTGAAACTCATTTATTTCATACTTGACATAATACAAATAAACCTTTTTGCGTATATTCAATCAATAATTAATCTTTGGTGTGTCTTACTTTTGCTTTTATTACCACTTCTATGCGTTTTTTGGTATATTCTGAATAAGTAATTGGGGAAAGTCTCTGCCATTCAATGTGTGATACTAACTTTTATTCCTATTTTTTTCAGTAATTATTTTATTGTTAACTTACAATTGGTAATTTTTAATTGTCTCCGAAGAAACAGATTCACGAAGATAATAGAGCTCAAATCATTGCATTGTGCAGAGAGGGCTTATCCTAAGTCAAAGTGCAAGAAAATTGAAATACTCGAGAAACTGTGTCAAAATAACTATTATAAGGTACAATGAGACCAATTCTTTCAAAACCGTTCTTGTCAAGTTCGAAAAAGGTGTCCACCACTGAGGGAAGAGAAGTTGCTGAAAATGACATATCTGGCCGATGTGAAAACAACCTATTCTGAAGTAACTGCTAAGTTTCGGGCAGCAACAAACAAAGATATGTCAAGACACACAGTGAGATGAAGGTTATTTGAAGCTGGACTCAAAGGCTGTAAGGCTGGAAAGAAACTGTGGTTGTCTCAGGTAAACAAGAACAAGCGATTGTCTTGGACAAAAAAGCTTGAATATTTTACTGATGAAGATTGGGCTAAAATTGTTTAGGCCGATGAAAGCAAAATGAGGTTGGTTCTCCACATTAGTTTTCACCAATATATTACGCTTGTACACATATTTATCGAATAGCAAAATTTTTATCGGATACCAAAAATGATCAGTTAAATGTGTATTTCTCCTCAGATCATTGGGACCACTGGAGCTGATTATGTTATTCGAACAGTTGGGAAAGCTTATAATCCGAGATATGTTGTCCCAACAGTCAAATTTAGAGGTGGTAGTGTAATGGTTTGGGGGTGCATCTTATCTTCAGGTCTAGGATTGTTGTTCACCTGTGAGGATAGAAGGAATTCTGTTACTTACACCAGCATATTAGACCAGTTTTATCAACTTTCCTTCAGTAAAATTTTCCATGATGCTCCAAGCAATACATCTAGTCTCAAAGGTTTGGTTTGGACAAAAAGAGGTGAAGTTGATGGAATGCCCCCTAAAATTCCAAGCCTGAACCCCATTTAACATTTGTGGTCACACCGACACAAGAGGGAGGTGCACAAATGTTCTTCAAAACTTAATTAACAGCCAAAATTCATGAAGAGTGGCCGAAAATTGAGCCAACCACCAGTACCCACTTAGTCCAATTATGTAAAAATGCATTAAAGCATGTTGATAATACCAACAGAATCAACCAACTATTACCTTTTTGCATTCCAAATTGCTCCATAAAACATTAAAAAACTCCATCTTTCTTAATGTGTTATACCCTCTTTATGTCAAAATCTTGCGTTTGTAATCTCGAAACATAACTCGTCCTTTCTTCAAAATTGCGCTAAGCTTTATGCTTCAGAAAAAATTGCTTTGCCAAAATTCCGTTGGCTTGTCGCTGATTTAGTTTATCTACTCATTATCTCTTATTATTAGTGTTAATATTGAAATAAGGCTTCCTACTTGATGCTCGCCCATAATTTTAAAGTTCAATTAAAATTGTTCTTCTAAGTGAGAAAATTTAAAAAATGATGTGTGCTCAATTGGACTTTCAAACGCATGAAGAAATCATCACTTCTGTTAACGGAGGTAAGGTGTATGCTATGATGTGTAGAAATTTGTCTTCGGGACAGTCCGCCCTCAGATTAACCAATAGTCATAATAAATTTTAAAGATCAGACAGAATAAAACATTTTATCACAAACTTGTGGTTGTCTATCAGATTCTTGTATTCTTAATAATATGGTATTATCTTTTTTATTTTATTGAAACCTTGGTGCATTTCATCATTAAATATTTTTAGTCATAACTTATAACTTTAAAATTTGCTAATTTTAAATATCAACATTAGAAAGAGCGTTTAACTTTTGTTTCAAATAAAATAGAATTTCGTTTATGCTACTTCGTTCTGGAAAGTGTTTTTTTATTCGGAAAAAATTCTTCTTGTAAATTCACTTTGGTTTTTATTTCCATCAAGAGTAGGATTTAACTTTGTAAAAGCTTTCCTATATAATTAAATACTCGCGACCTTTTAGTTGTAGGTATTAATTTTTCTTTTCCTTCAAGAAATAAATGGCATATTTTAAGCGAGTAGCAAACCAATTCGAGGGCTCCTCTGATTTTTCAGCAGTATCTACCTCTTCGATAGAAATGATTAAACTGGCGGTGTTCTTCTATTAATTTTACCGAAAGTATTTCGTAATTTCTACAAAACATTTCATCACATTATCATATTTGAGGTGGTTATTTATTACAGTAAATTGTCACGATTTCTAAACTCATCACATTCACTATCTGGGGCTTAAGGCGTATCCATCACGGGAAGTGTCAACTATCAATATTAACGTGCGTCGGTAAATTCCAGACAGCTGCTTGGCTTGTAAATGTGAGACGGCACCGCCTAATTTATATTCTCTAGATTCTGCGAATTGTAATTTGAGAGAGAATAAGGTGTAAAATTATGCCTGTGAATTATAAGATTATAAGTGCCGCTAAAGTGGAAAACTTACCGTGGATATATGTCAATTGAGTGCTAAATTTGTAATATTTATTGAAAAGGTAGAATAAATGTTGAGAGGGAGCAAATGTACCTGTTTAAGTAATGGTGTTGGAAAAGTTAGTTTTATTTTAATCACCATCACTGTTTATTTTATTTTACGAAATAAAGGTTCGTTTTTAAAATAGCTCTTTGAAATACACATCAATCTTTAGGTCGTAATAATCAGCCGCCTTAAACAGAACTTTTCCATAAAAAGAACTGACAATATTAATGCCCCAATAACTAGCCATTGTGACATTCACCTACCTGTATAGGAGACTGTACAAGGGGATTGAATGTGTCTCATAGCTTTTTGTGCCCATATATCTCGGGACCATTTTAGCTTATATTTGCCATATACGTAATTTCGCGTAAAGGAACGTTAAAAGCTGTATTATGTTTTGTCAGGTCTCATCAGCTAAATAAATTTTAAAAATAATTTTGAAAATGGAGATATTTGATTATTTTATTGCCCATGATTTCCTTTACATAATTGTATATGTTTGAAATGTTTTTAATTAGCCGAGTATTTCAAAACTATTTAAGGTATCAAGGTCGCTGGTTCATATATATGATGACCAATTACTGTAGATTTGAAAAAAAGGGAACAACCTGGAGTGATACCTCAAACGAAATTCGCTTAACTCCTCTTTTCTTTATAATTAATAGTCTAATGTAGGGTTTTTACATCCTAAAAGTTTCTTCTAAATTTTTCGTGGTCTTACCTAATTTCAGTATAGGTTTGTAGATTCAGGTCCATTTGTACCTCCTTGTATCTAGCTGTTAACATATAATGTAAGTAAAAATGCACCTGAACAAACAACATAAAAATAGTTATTAGCCATATTTTAACCATCGTGAATTAGACCGCTTCCTGTGTTAGGAATGATACTTGATAATTATGTATTAGCTTGGAGCGAAAATGTTTTTTTTCAGAAAAATGAAATATAATAGCGATATTTGGTCTTTTGTTGGTAAATATTAGGTGAGCTAAAAGCTTTTGCCGGAAATCTAACTTTTTCAGGTGCCACCAAGCCATTAAAGTTGTAAAATCAATATTTTGCCAATTATTCACTTTTAGAAGCCATATTTTCTTTATATCCTTAAATAAAATATAGTAATAGCGATTATAAATTAGTGCAAACCATCAGCAATACGCGTGCGAAAACTCAACATCTTAGGATCACACCCTCAGGTGCCGCCACTGGCAAATTGTCAACACACTTGACGCGTGGTCCCTTAGACGGCAGTAAGAGCTTAACTGCGGTGGGGGGAGGATATGTTATAGTGACTGCTAGTGATATCATGGTTGTCTTTATGCCTAGTTAACTTCTGTTGCATTATATTATATTATTTAATACTTTACCTTTATGCCATTTACCTTCTAACCAATGATTATTATTGTTAAACACAGAATATAATAGCTAAATCAAAATGACTTCGAAAAGAAATGAACCTGATTGCTTAGTTTTTGGTAATGCTTGTGACTTGAGTGAGAGAGTGTTTCCAACTTATGCGGACGTGATTAGATGTTATTTGTTCGAGAGACAGATTCTTAAAACAAAGACCCCCTAGTGAGTGATATCTCAAAGTTGATTGTTAATAAAATAACAAGTTTGTGTATAAAAACATCTATTCCCTGTGTGTCAGATAATCGAATTAGTAAAATGATTGTTGATTACCACCATAAATACAGAGTACTGTTGAAATCGATAAAAATGGAAGAAAGATAATGCTTATTTCAAGAAAAAAAAAAAATTTAACAAAGCATCCACAACATTTTTTGATGTTTCAACATGTAAGTGCAAATCGTTTTCAGACTGCACTTGTGAACGTCAAAGAAAAGTACCAGAACAAGAGAAAATAATCTTAACAGACCAAAGAACAGAAAGGAAAATGGCTATTGGCAGAATAGATTCAGGATTTTCAAAGAAAAAAAGCAGAATTGATAGAAAAAAAAGAAAATTTCAAAGTTACAAGGAAAAACAAATTTCTCATGCGCATGAACTTCTTGGGGATTCGCAAGTAAATGTATTGTCGTCAGAGCCCTCTTCTGAACTCAAAAGCGATTGCACAGAAAACAAATTTTGAAGAACCATCATCGCGAAAAAAAAATAAAAGCGAGACAAGACAAACCAACGTCAGCAAAAAGAGTTAATTATCCAGATTAGATTCGGCTTGTGACAAAGCTGCAGTTACTATTGCAAGTTCCATATTGCACGACAATGCTGGATGCTCTGAAACAGATCCAATATTTGTGGTTTATCAATCCCAAATAAGTAGAAGTCGTAAAAAACACAGATTTTATCCAAGAAACGCAAGCCACAATTGATAAAAGTATCGTTGGACTCTATTTTGATGGAAGGAAAGATGAGACTCTGAAACAAATCGAGGTTGATGGAAAATGCTTAAAGCAAACTACAAGAACAACATATATCAATTGTTGCAGAACATGGATCCAAATACTTTGGCCATATATCAGTAAAAGAAGGTACTGCTCAAGCCATATTTAATGGCTTGTATGACTATGACCGAAAAGGGCGTCAATGAAAACTATATTGAAGCACTTGGATGCGACGGTACTGTAGTCAATACTAGAACAAAGGGAGGTGTCGTGAGATTAATGGAACTAAGAGTAAATAAACCGGTTTACTGGTTAATATGCCAACTACACGAAAATAAATTATCTATTCGCCATCTGCTTCAAACCCTGGATGCTAAAACTGTAGATCCAAAAGGTTATACTGGTAGTATAGTTAAAAACCTTGATGGATGTGAGAAATTAGGCATTGTTGACTTTGAGCCCATACCATCAAAGTTGCCTAAGATAGATAAAACAGATCTAAGCACCGATCAAAGATATCTCACGATATTGTCATATCTATTTCAAATGGAAGTTTAAGTCAAGAACTATAGCAAAATAGCCGGGAAAGTTAGCACATTCCCGCTGCGAGCTGTATCTTACAATTATATGTCGCGACTAATGAACCATCTGCTACTCTAAGAACAATCACCGAGTATGTAGTGAAAATATACGATCCAATTTGGTTTTAAATTAAAGTTTCTTTTTCTTCTCAAAAGGGACCTCATCATCTATTCCGGACTATTGAGCTAACACGCACCCTAAGTCTAGAAGTAAGATATCGTGCCTCCCGTCATTCAACGCAATGCTTTCTCTGCTCATCCATATAATCTACTGCTCAGCATAATCAACGATAAAATAGCGTTGTTCGAAAACTCGCTTGGAGAAGAATCGAAAAGGCTAGAGGACAAGATAAAGGAAAGACTGATACAATGTTTAAGATTCCTAAACTAAACTTCAATGCAATGAACAACACAGATATAATCTGTTGGCAACATGAAAATATTTTTGAACTTCCATTAACTCGAAGCATTACTTCTGAAGAAATCGATCATCTAATTAAATCGAACGAGAATAAAAATTTTCCGAACTTTTCGTGTCACACACAAGCTGTCGAACGATGCGTAAAATTAGTCACTAAAGCTTCTGCTTTAGTTTGTGTCCAGAAATCGAGAAATGCATTTATTCCTTTAAGAATAGAATCACGTCAGAAAATGACTAAGTTTGAAACCAAACGACAGTTTGCAGCGTGAAAACACTGCAAGGAGGTACAGCTACCTCCTTGTGGTGGGTCCTGGATAGATTCCAAAATAATTTATTTTGTAGTTGAACTGAGAGCTGTATTGTTTCAACAAGCTCACGACTGATTTAGCAAAATCGGCTAAAATCTCACTTTTTATGTATATTAAAGCTCACGGTGGCACCTGAACATATTATTTATATGAGCTAAGATTTCAGGGCATGCATTTTCTAGGCGGCAGAGAGCACCAAAACTTCTCTATTACGTTATTAATTTTAAAAAAAATTGAAAAACACCCAATTTTCGCTCCACCCTATTGTGTATGTTGGCAAATGTTGGTTGTGTACAAGGTTTTGTCGCGTTGGAGTGGGGATAATTGAGTCCGGGGTTTAAAAAAAGAGTTGTGTGCTTTCCTTTTTGGTCAATATGGCTAAGTGTCCTTCTTCGATTTGTATGCTGACAATTACACATTGATAAATTTTAATGTTTGCTTCTGCCTTATAACATGTTTACCTGGTAGAAGTATTTAATGTTATAATTACTTATGACCCCGTTTTTAAGTGATTCAGAGGGGTGATGTGTATTTAACAACATATTTTTTAAGTATGAAAGTAATTTGCATTTAACTTAATTTGGTTTTTCACTGTGGGGTAGATAAAAGTTGTAAGTGTATATTGGATCAGGGGCTAAATTATTCAAAAAAGTATCATGGGGTATATTTCAGAGATGGAAATGGAGAATAAGAGTAGTGTACTACATATGTGAATTGTTTATTTATGTTATTATAGTTAAACTGAGATAGCATATTTAGATATGTTGAGCGAGAGACAAGTGACAGTCGTCTAGGATGGATGAGGGGTTGAGAGCACATTTAAGGATACAGTACATTCCACGTATGATTTTACGTGAAGAATTGTAGGTTCTTTTGAAAGAAGTATTCTTTGTGTTTAGAAAAGTTACCGAGGAAATAGTAAATGCTCTATTGCGATCATATTGCAATTATTCCCTTGCCAACATTGGATTCATTAAAAGAGCGAATAAAGATTTGAAGAGAACAGGAAATTATAGTGTAAGAGGATGGAGGCTATAATAGTTCTATATTACTGATTATGTAGAAAAAGAGAGGGTATGTGACTGTTTCATTTATAGTAAATAGAAAAGAAGAACAAAATACCATAGTACCTTACTCCCTAAGAAAATGATCGCTATACCTAAAAAAGTGTGTTTGTTTATTTATATTTTTGTTCGCTATAGGCAGATGTATTTGTAGACGGATTCTCCATAAATTTGGTAAAGGGATAATTATATTTGTATAACTTGTCAGAAGAAACGGTAAGTTCCTCGAACCCCCCTTCATTGATTCACCTATCCACAGAGTGAAGAAGTCATGGGCATGGAGGCCAAATTTTGCAGAGCAACATCTCTCTATGGAAAAGGGTAAAGGCTATGTTAGATTCTACCCTACTCTACACATTGGCCCACAGTGGGACAGGAGTTTAAATATATGCCATAACTCTTGCGTCCATAATCTCAAGAGTGATTGAACTGAAATTTTCCATAGATTAGGTTATGTTCGGCTGCATCTTTTCAGCTCAATCAAAAGATCAAATAAGTTAATAATAAGTTTGCAGCTGAATATATTTAATATTTGATTGCAATATTTTTCTTGCAATTATTTGTATAACTTCGAATTATTTTTATATAATTAATCAAGTATTTGAAGCCAACTGCTTTATATACTCAATGTATTTTCTAATTATGAATATAGGATGTATGAAACAATTGAAATCGAGAAATTTAAGGTAATTTTCGTGAGTTATTTTGTTTGCTTTCTAGCCATAACAATTTAAAATTCACTTAGTTATTCAAGTAGAGAAATGTTTCAGGAGTGGTGAACCTTAACATAACCTATAACATTGGGCAAATGTCTCCTTAAAGATAATTAGCTCAATCAGGACAGAAATGTGGTCGTTTCAAGATAGTAAATAAAAAAGTGCTCAGCGAAACAAACTTCCTCTATTATTTATATAGATATTAGGCTCCGCCAACGGCCATTACATTACCCATTGCCTTCATTGAGTGCATGTTATGGAAGAATTGCTGCTCTCTTATGTTTTAAGAAGGGAAATGATAATGTTGAAGGTACTTTTTATCTATGAATAATTGCCTAGCACCCTGCAAGCTATAATACTTTTTTAATATTTTCACATCCATCTTATCAATATTTGATGATTCTTGGAATTTAACGAAGAAAATCAATGCATTGTTATCAAAGTTTAGAGATGACCGAATATCTTATAACTTCTTCAGAGGTATGAAGTTAGATATAAATAGCACATGAATATCTAGCTCATTTGTCCAAAAATATATTTTTCTTGCTAGTTCAGGATATTTCCATTACAATGTTCATTCCCAAAATACTTTCATTTTACATGGTAGTAGTAAAAACATTACCTTCTGCTCAATATACAATCTACATACTTTGGGGTGTTACAATTTCAGTTAGAAAACTGTCAACCCACCTACATTTCCAATATTTCCTAGGAATTTGGATCATCACTTTGATTGCCGATAAATTTTCCGTATTTCAAAATTTCCAAAATGTCAGTCATTAAAATAGGATTTTAATGTAACTTTGTTTAATATTTATTTAATCTAAAATGATCAATCTCACCTGATGTTTGTTGCATAGTAACCTGTGTGCGACTGAGGGTATTAGAGCTTTCTATTGGGATCGCGGAAGAATTGGCCGGCTTTTTTATTGCATTTATTCCTTCAGGTATCTGATCATTTGGAGCTACTTCTGAATCTTGGTTAACGAAAGTTATAAATTCATCATCCAAAACTAAGACATTCTTTTTAACATTATCACTACATTTACTTTCCCTATTTCATTTTCTCACAAAACAAAATGGCTACTTTTTTTACCTGTGTCACCTATAATATTACGTGGATTATATCAGTAAAAAGGTAAACATTCATCTATTCAATCTTATATACAATATAATTATTATAGTTTATAAAGAATGTATTATTATTATCATTATAATATACTACCTCTGAAAGAAATAAATGCCATTTGTGCTATCCACAAATTATAATTACTTTTAAAGTTACTTAATATAATAAGAAGTGATTGTTCCTTAAAATAATATGCAATAAAATTTCTAATTAATGCCAATTATTAAATACAAATAATACGAACCTGATAAAATAGATAAATTATTCAATTTAATTAAAGTTAGGGTACACAGATGAATGAATCACCGTAACTTTTCAAGATTAACAAGGTAATTTACGAAACCAAACGTATATCGTAGTGTCTAAGGTCAATCGAAAATATGTGCCGTGTCATGGGATGGATTTTTGTTTTCCCCTTCCAATATTTCCTTTCAGCTAATCGTTCGGTGATTTCCTTAGACTCGATCAATGTATTGGCTTCTCCAGGACAGACAGTTACGGTGACTTGTAGAGGGATGGAGTTCCGAACATCCAAGATATGGGCTGCAGAATTTGCGTGATTGGAAGCAATAGTCTTCTTCTCCTTCTCTCTCGATACAGAGATACCTGTACATTTTTGCGTGTAACGTAAAAATATACAGGGGCTATGATGATATCATGCTCTATTGCATTGTAAGCAATGTTTATAATAGGAAAGTTCACTTTTTAAAACGTGTAAGTAAAATGAGGATAAAGTTTTAGAATTCATACGGCAAAATACAGGAAAATATAGCTATCAGGGATAGCACTTGACCAAAATATTTTATTGGTTATTGTAAGCTAAGTCATTAAAATGCTTATATTTACTTTTACTTATCTCATAATGATAAAATAAAAAACAAGATCAGCTGACCAATGTCTCGTGCTCTCACTCATTCTGATTTAGGACCTTACGACCTGCAAAACTTTCAAAAATTCCTGAACAATCCTTGGAAGGACCTTGATAATTAAATCATTCAAAATAGAATGTAAAACAACATATGAGTTTTAAATTCCATTAGGATCGGCCGAATAGTTATGATGTTATTGCTGAAACAAAAATATTCTAGGCCTACCATAGGATGACCTTGGCATTTATAACATTCGAAAGGAATTTTAAAATCTGTTAGAATTGGCCAAATAGTTACATTGTTATTACCAAAACCAAAAAAAGGGCAAAACGGCCAGAGACCAACCGGCCGACTAACATAGTGAGATGAAGAGTCGCATGCGACTAAAGGTCGTTTTTTTTTACCATGTTCCTCTGTGCATACATAATTGGCGATACTATGTTCATCGTAAAATTCCTTTTCTTCTCTTTCAAATCACATTTTTCTTAATGATTTTCAAGCTAATATCATTTTATCTGAACTAAACAAGGTCTGATGACCAAATGTCAGGTGCTCTGACTTATTCTGATATATGATCAAACGAACTTTAAAATTTTCCATAATTTCGTGACTAACCTTTGGAGAACCTTAACAATTATATCATTCAAGAGAGAATTTAAAAAACTAAGGATTTCAAATTTTGATAGACTCAGCCGAATAATTATAGAGTTATTGTTAAATAATTCCCAGGGTAAAACTGGGACGAGTTTAGCAATTATATTATTCGAAAGAGAATGTAAATCAACATAAACTTGAGAAAACCTTGGCAGTTATATCATTCAAAAGAGAAAGTAAAACAACATAAGAGTTTACAATTTTAGTTAAAATTGTCCAAATATTATGATGTTAATGTCAAATATGTAATTCCCCGCCTAACCATTAGAGGAATTTTCCTATTATATTATTCGAAAGAGAATGTAAAACAAAATAGGGGTTTCAAATTCTGTTAGAATCAGCCAAATAGTTATGATGTTTTTGCCTTGAAAATAATTCCTGAGCTAACCTTGTTCGAACAATAGCAATATGCCAATTGAATGATAATGTAAACCAACATATGGGTTTTAAATTTCGTAAAAATCTGCCGATTAGTTACAATGTTGTTACCAAAAAAATAAAAAGCGAAAAGGGGACCGACAGACCTACTCACCGACATAATGAGGTATAGAATCGCTGCGACTAAATCACACATTTCATCTCGTTTCTTGAAAAGTTTGTCCGAAATAAAAATCGATTAGTCGATTGTATTTTTAATACCTCCCGGGCTAACCTTGGCAGGACCTTGCCACTTGAATCATTTGAAAGAGAATGTAAAACAACATAAGCATTTAAAACTTTGTTAGACTCAGCCCAATAATTATAATGTTATTGCCAAATCAAAATATTTGCCAGGCTAATCTTGAGAGGACCTTGGTAATTATATCATTCGAAAGAGAATGCAAAACATCATAAGGGTTTCATATTTCGTTAGAATCAGCCGAATAGTGAAACGATCAATTGGACAATTCCCGAAAAAGTTCCCGTAGAAGTAAAATACTAATGTAAAAACCTCGTCAAAATTTAAAGATTTAGAAATATGCGAATATGAATAAATTCAAGGGTAGGTTTGAAATAAATACATATTTCTAGCAATTTGATATCAATTGATATGTATATATTCCAGAAACTACATAGTCCACGAAAATGAAGCTGAATAGGCTTGATGATAAGCACCATACGATGAATTCACCAATATTTAAATGAGAAATACAAACGTATTTTGATTCCATGAGCAATTTTAGATATTTTATATATGCTTACCGCCTGAGATACGGCACATGTAATTTCGATAGTATAGCTCCGGCGAAACACTCTGCAGCATGTCATTAATAAAAGGCTCTAGTGTCGCAAAAAAATTCCCTTCTTGCGTTCCTCTATATTTGCCAAAAGATAAGGGACAGAGATGACTTCCTTCACATAGTCCCAAAGAAAAAAAATATGAGGGTGGAATGTCAGGAGAGGTGTAAGCCATTTCAACATCTAGCCCGATCGATCTGCCTGGCAGATTCTCATTGTCATTTGCCTTTAGCGGCTGAAGGAGCTACAGCTTGTAGAGTTTAATTCGTAATCAAGAACACGATAGACTGTTATTTAAGGAGTCCATGTTTCCAAGCTTGCTCTTCTTTTAAAATTATTGGGGCTTCAAAAGTTTTTCGTGAATTGCTCGACTTTCTCCTATGATGATGCTGGTACACATCCAGATCCTTTTTGCCTGTACACAAACAGCTTTCCATTTGAAACTTTTTTTGCCATGTCCAAATCTGCATTGTCTTTGGTGCATTTTTAGAGAGATTTCTAACAAATTCACGCTGCACTCTCTTATTCGATTCTGTCGAGCCTACTCTTACAGAAAAAGACGCCTTTTCTCTTCCAGTAAATTACATTAATCTAACTTTCATAGAAAAAACATTTACCCAAAATATAGAGGAGTTTGCACATATGCTGTTAAATCTTTATGTTAAATGAACGATAAATGGCAAATTAACAGGTTACAAAATAATATAATACTTTTAGAAACACTGCAAATCGAAAGTTAAAAAATTTAGAGATTATTAAGAGTAGCTAGAAATTACTTAAAAATATGTTATAATAATTAATATATTTTCTTGATAAAGGACCTACGGTAGGACAACCGCAAACCTTTAGGAATATTGTTTAATTTCTAATGACACGTTTCTAAGAGCCTGGTGAAATGAATAAAATTAGGAACATGAATTTTAAATGATAATCTTTTCGCAAGACTTTAAGTGTAATATTTAAATTTGATTTTCCTCAAATACTGATCACAATTTTGTGGTAAAATATTTTACCTTTTGAGAAGACGAAAAGTGGGTGTTGCTTTGAAAAATAAAATTCATAAATTTCTTTTATGGAGCCTGATTTTGACACCCTCACTTAAAGGAAAATTAACGGATATGAGATCAGTCATAAGAGACTTTATTACTTCAGAATTTTTAGTAAAATTACAATGATTTCACAACGGCTCTTTTCATGTAATCTTGCATTTTTAAAGAGCCCTGATAAATTCCTCCCATTTTCCAAACAAAGGATTTTTCTAGAGGAATCTATACGATTGTTAATTGTTTTCATGTAGATTTACAAATTAACCTTATTTAAATAAACGTGGCCTGTTAGAAACTGACTATAAGTGATAGTTTCGTAGAATTTTTATGAATTTAATAATATAGATTTAATATTATTTTGGATAAAAAAATCTGTTAGACAAGAATGATTACTCTCACTTTTTGCAAAATGTGAGTTTCAAATTAGCCGAATTCTCGAGGTGGTTTCAAAGCAGATTGTACCTTTAAACTTATGCAAACGAAACCTAAAATATTAATTGTTTTTAGCTTCATTGTCTCTGTACTTACTTCTCTAATACTTCCATATGCGTAGAAACGTTAGTGCTCTTGCTAACCAGGCAGATACGGCGGTGGTATGCTAACGTTGTACTAGGTTCGATCCCCGCATAAGCAGCAACAAACGTAGAGATCTGGCTACCGTTTGGAGGAGGCGCTGTATTGGGGCGAGTAGAAATTACACTACTTCTCATCACACACATAACCAATTATAACATTGGCTTCTTTCCTATCCCATCTTCGCAGCACAACACACACACACACTCTCTCTATTCCAAGGGCTCCTGCCGATATGTATCTATATTCACATAGCTCTGACGCCTGAGAGGTCGCTCTCTCCCGGGGCGGCGAAGGTTCCACCTGAACGCTGTTGGGTGTCAAAACATAATACTTCCTGGCACCTCTTCAAAGGAGAACTTACCCCCCCCCCCCTTAGAACCCAACGTCTAGCTGTAGTACCTGAAAGATGCACCTGCACGTCCTGACAGCACCAAGGGAGCATTTAGACTTCTCGAGGTCGGCTGACCGAATTTGGGTTCTCTTTTATTCCCATCTCATCGTCTGACCGACGCCAGACCAACGGTGCCAAGGACCTTTGCGCAATGCTGTGAGCCGCCGCGTCTATCCTCTTCCACCTGGCGCACCAAGTTTAATGAGATATCCGTCCCCCTATTTGGTTACCCGGCGACCAGATTCCGCCAACCTAGTATAAATACTTCGAGAAAAGCTTTGAGAAATCAGTATCATACAGACCCGTCTAGGTTAGCAGCCACGTATAGTCTCGTACTCTCTACTTTGCCTGCCAACGTCTTCCAGCTTCCAACGCGACGCGGTATCTCTACCCAGCCTTGCTCGTTTCTGAGGCTAGAGTTCCCGCCGACAGAGGATCGACACGGACAGGCATCTATCTCTTGGTTATCGACTTCGTTTAACGAAAGGAGTACTCTCTCCCTCATTTCTGAGCAAGCTTAAAGAAAAAGGAATCTTGCAAGTTCAACTTTGCAACGCCCCGTTTACTCGCCGTATTAAAGCCTGCAGTCAATTCGGCTTTAAGTAATTCTCCCCGATAATTGCACTCTCCCATTTTCTGTGAAAGCAATCACCGTCCATCTTCTCTCTGACCCTCGTACCCGTCGAGTCATTTGTATCGTCCCCCCTCGTTTGGCACCCCGGGTTTCATTTTATTTATTGTCATTTATTTACTTGTGCTATTAATATTTTCTTTGTATATAGTTAAGTTATATATTTTTTTACCATTAGTTTCTCTAATCCCAGAACCTCTGAAAATTGATTATTTAGTCCAACCGCACTCGACTTTGTTTATTTAACCCTCGTACTTGTTTCTGTATCCTGATTTTCTCTGGCCTGCCCTCTTTACGATCACCCTACGAAATCTATATTATATCCTGGTGTCTGCTGTTTAGAGTTACCCTACGACACTCCTTTTCACCCTTACACCATTATATATATATATATATATATATATATATATATATATATATATATATATATATATATATATGTCGTTGTTTTACGGCCGAGTACAGATGTACGTTTGATTCGTACATGAATTAGTCCGTTCCACTTTTCTCTCAGAGTGCTCTAATTTAATTCTTTAACCACGGAGGGTCCTATTATAATATATCTATTGCCATTTTAATCGGATAGAAGAAAGAAATATTAAATCTTTAAATACACTAATTCTATAGTAAGAGGGTCTGATAAATATTAACACTACAAATAAGTAATACGAGATGGTTGACGCAAAAATCACTTCATATACACGAGATTTAAGCTTAGTTAATGCGAGTTCTTAAGCCATTTGAAATTGAAATAATCTGGTTACGACTACCGGATTGAAATGATGCTGTTACAAATACACTTTCGCACGGAATGGAAAATAACAAAAATGGATATTTTTTTTATTCGTTTTACCTTTAACTCAGAGTGTGTCGACAGTTGGGTGACCTTGAAAGTGAGACACCTCGATGAGTTGGTTTGGGCGAGTTTGACTGGGAACGTCCTCGCTGAGGTGAGGCGAGCGTGGTGGGATGAGTCGGGAAAACAGATGATGCTCCTCCTAAGGTGGTGGAGGCGATTGAGAATGCTTCTCTCAAATTAAAGATGCAAGTATGGGGATCTTGGATGAATGAAAGTTATCCCGATCCCTGTGTTACCAATTTTGGCTTCTCGACGATGACACTTACCAGGATGTGAGTCTCTTCTTAAATGGAAATTCACTTTGGTCTTCCTCAATGGTGAGGAAACTAAGATACGTGGTTTTCTCTGGACTAGAATGGTACAAAAGTTGGTCTCAATACCACTGGTCTGATCGAATAAACGACCAAAGGAACAGCATCGGGAGGGTAGATTCTGCTTGATTCCAACTATCTCCTTTATTCTCTGTTTGACTCATGGACTCGTTTTTTTCTCTCGATGGATAAGCAAAATCTCCCCTAAATTTATCCACATCGAAATATATACGTTAATTATCCACTGGGGGAGGGAAGACGAGGGAGTTTAGGAGGGGGTGAACTCTCAATAGACAACAATTATGCCTCTCTCCTAGGGCATATATTTTAAAATATGTGACACTCCGCCCCTTCATGTTTACGCACGAGGAATGTATGATTTCGTCTATTTGGCGAAGAATATACATAAACAATCGGCGGGGGACAGTGAGCCTGTTCATAGCTTTTCTGCCGACTAAGCCTCAGTCTGCAAGATTTTCATTATAAAGGCTCTAACACCCTCCTATGTATATATTAACGGAAGAAGGGAGCATATCTTGGTAACTTGACTCCGGGATGAACGTTTACACTACCAGTCTCGTAAATTTCGAAATCTGCTAAGCAAAATCCTTCTTTGCGTGTGACTTTTACGGGTCTTGGGGCAGCGATGAAGGGGTAGGGGAGTCTTGGCCCATGCAGAGCGTAACGGTTGACGCTGTATAAAAAACTAGCGTCTGCTTATCCTCGTTATATTCATTCCTCCACAATATATATATATATATAGATATATATATATATATATATATGTGAAGAGTTTTTCAACAAGGACTCTCGAGCTTTGTCAGTCGATAGTAGCCATGTTGTTAAAGCGACATCTGTCAACCTCACTGTTAACTGTTCAGTAGTACTTGCCAAGTCACATGGAAGGTTATAGCGTTAAACAGCGTGTGCAAATCATCAAATGTTATCAAAATCAGTGCTCCGTTCGACAAATGTACCGTGCATTATGTAATTTCTATCCTCGCCACAATCGTCCTGCCGAGCCCACTGCTCGAGGCTTGGTGGCCAAATTCCAGGCAAAAGGGTCGATCAACAATCAGCCAACACCCGTATGTCGCCGGAACGCAAGGTCTGCTAAAAACATCGCTGCCGTAAATGAAAGTGTACGGTAAAATCCGAGGCAGTCAACTTCTCATCGTTCACAAGAACTTGGCCTTCCTGCGACTTCAGTTTGGCGAATTATGCGTAGGGACTTGGGTCTGCACTCGTATAAAATCTACCTTACCCAGTAACATAAGGTAAACGACCATAGACAACGCCGTGTGTTTGCTTATTGGGCTCTAGAGCAGTTATAAGTTGCCCCAAATTTCCCCAAAATAATCATCTTCAGCGACGAGGCCCATTTTTGGATGAATGGATTTGTGAATAAGCAAAATTGCCAAATTTGCGACAAAAACAATCCACATGAGATACACCAGCACCAGTTGAATCCACACAAAGTCACTGTTTGGTGCGGATTTTCGTCTAACGGAATCATCGGTCCGTATTTTTTTGAGAACGAAAATGAGATTGCCATAACAATCAACGGCAAAACCTACAGCTCGATCATAAGCAACTTATTGTGGCCTCAACTGGATTATATGCCTGATATAGATACTGACGACATGTGGTTCCAACAGAACGGCGCTACGTGCCACACTGCGCACGCCACTATAGACATTTTGCACCAGCGATTTCAGGGCAGGGTCATCTCACGCGGCTGCGACGTCAACTGGCCACGAAGATCATGCGATTTAACGCCATTAGACTACTTTCTTTGGGGTTACCTTGAATCGCAGGTCTATGCGAATAATTCGCAAATAGTTGATGTCCTCAAAGTCAACATAAAGAGCACCATCCAGCAAATTTAGCCAAATTTATGCGACAAAGTCATCGAAAAATTGGACCTCCCGAATACGTTCCACCAAGCGAAGCCGCGGCGGACATTTGATTGACCTCATATTCCACACTTAATGGCATAAAATGTACTTTCAAATTTAAAATTTATTGAGTGCATATATCACACACAACCTATTTTATTTACATTTAAAAATCGAGTGACCTTATTGAAAGGCCCTATATATATATATATATATATATATATATATATATATATATATATATATATATATATATATATATATATATATATATATATATATATATATAAACTGTTAATGCTTGAAATGTTATTCAGTTAAACAATGGTAAAGTAGTTATTATATTAAGAGAAATGGGCATTAAGATATGACTACTCCTAATGAAAATGATTCCTTACGCCATACCTCCTCCCTGAATACTAACCCCATTTCCTTTATTAGTTTCAATGATGCACATACAGGGGCATATTTATAATACTAATATTTATATTATATTTATTCATGCCTTCTTATGGATAGCTTCATTTGATAATAAAGTTAATAAAAAATAATAATTTTCATCTCCAACTGTGAGCGACACACTTCTACACACATAAAATAAACATAAAATAAATGCAAACTTATAGTCATACACAACCTGTGGCAGGAATGGTAATATAAGTTTCACACAATTCTACAATGTTTGCAGATCCTGAATTTCATTAATTTCCTTAGTGAGTTTGAAAGAGGCCATGAGACAAGGATATTGACACATACTCCCTAATCTAACTTATTTACTCAAAATTAACAACAGGAAAATCGAAAGGAATAGAAATATATATTTTAATTGTTGAATATTAAACAAATACATGAATAATCCATCCAATAAATAATGGTAATCAAGAGTTAACAGCACTTAAATTTACCTTAAGTATTGATTTGAAATTTTTAATTAATAAATCTCATTACAAATAATTATATTTTTTTAGCCCACAATAATCCTCTTTTCATAGCTATCACACTTGTTCAGTTATATATAAGTACCAACCTCGAATATCGCAAATTAGGCGCTGACTAACAAACAAAAATGGGAGAGAGAGGTAAAGTCTAATTCTCTGTGGGATATACAGAAAGGAAAAAGAGTGGCCTTGGAGCGCTCATTGATGGCTCCTAAACCTTATTGGCAACTGCTCTTGTCACCTTATAATAGACAATAGGATGGCGTCCTTCCAAATTATTGTCCCGGTGGATGTGTCCAGAAAGAAAACTTTTAGGGGTTCTTGGTTCCAGAACTGTAGATTTGGATATCAATAAATTCTAAGTCTCTATTGTTTATATCAGTCGTGTATGATTATTTCGTATTTAAATTAATATTTATAACTCTATGGCCAGTATTAACTACGATCTGCAACAATTAATATTTTTGTAACAAAAGTGATGCTACTATCTTTTTGATCAGTATTATAACTAATCAAATTATAAGGTATTTAATACTTATGGATCTGGTTTTTATCATGTATCAATGCCTATATGGCCGTTTCAAAACAAAAGGAAGGAATAAGTAAATATAGATGTATATACACCACGCCTTCTCCTATCTGCATGTGTCACTGAATCTTTTTGACATGGGGGGAAAGTATTGTAAAAGGAAAGACAACGATAAATTAGTGTAAATCCAGAAGGGAAAATGGGGCTAAAGTTCCCACATTCCTTAAATAATATTGCTATCTATAATACATAAATTTTATTCATGCTCATTAATTAAATACTTTGATAATAATACAAACTATATTTATTCTAGTTCACGCCAGCTCATCGAGAGATACATTTCTCAGAAATGATAATAATAAAACGTTTCATAAAAGTGTGGGCGAGACTCAACCTTCTACAGAGACCAACACAGATATAAAAACATAGATGTACACAAACTCCACCCTGTACAAATGATTGTGAAGTCCTTACGATTCCCGGGTGTCTGAACGCTAATTACATATGACCCATATATAACCATTGGGTTTCAAGCTTCATCTTCCGGGGGTGACAAGAAATCGATGCCTTTATGTTTACATCGTGGATAATAATCCTTAGATCCAAAGAACAAAGGTATGTTTGTCTTAGTTCCCTCACCTCGCAAGTTTCAACTAAGGTTTGCGAAATATATTTTCAACTCGAATTTCGTTAACCACACCGTAAATTTCATGACGTAGAACTAACTATGGTTAACTCACGCATTAGTCACTCTAAAGGTCACTATCTTTTCATACTGTTCAATCCGAAAAGCAATGATGTTAAAATTCATTATGTGGTTTTCTGTTCATTCCTCTCCTATGTATTCCCACTCTTTTTCCGTTGAAGGAGTAAACAAAAACTAATTTAAAAGAGTTTATGTAGATATTATCCCAACTGATGATTACTAAATTACTTTCCCTTAATAAAAGAGTTGGCGTTTACTCTATGCCTGACATATAAAAGAGACGGGATGGCGTACACAGAATGAGAATCAGAGATTAATCAAATGTCAAGCTCCAAAACACTTTAACTTAGAATATCATTCCAAAAGAAACTAAAAATTCCTGCGATTTATAAGCAAAGGCATGATATTGGGTTGAGGAAAAAGTTCTGGCGGTTTTATCAAATTTATTCATTATCATTAACAATTTTATAAAAACTCCATTTTTAATTGATAACAATATGCAATTTTATCAATAATGTATTCCCGTTGTTATTTACGACTTCTTCCCAAAGTGCAACTAGTTTTTCGATGCCTTTGCAATAACATCTCTGGCTTATGACTAGAAGAATTCGTCTAACCAGGTTTTTAATTCCACATCAGTATTGAACGAAACGCCGCGCAAATTGTTGAAGAGCGATCCGAACAGATGGAAATCCGATTGAGCCAAGTCTGGCGAATATGGAAGATGCGGCAGGATTTCCCAATTAAGCGTTTAGATGGCGTCTTTTGTCAAATTAGCAATGTGAAAACGAGCATTGTCGTGTTGCAGAAGGACTCCATAACGTCGATGAGGTCGCTTTTCACGAATAGCTTCGGCGAGTCGATACATTTGTTGAACGTAGAGTTCTGCATTGACAATCTCGTTGTTGGCAAGGAGCTCATAAAGAATGATGCCTTCACAATCCCACCACACACACCGCATCGTTTTTCATGAATGAAGGCCTTGCTTTAATCGCGGAGGTGGTTTTTTATTGGGGCTAAGCCATTGTTTTCGATGGTTCATGTTGACATAAACACACCACTTTTTGTCGCCAGTGATAATGCGGTGAAGAAATCTGTCCTTATATCCACGAGTAAGTAGCCTTTGACGAGCAAGCAAACCTGCAGCAATCGTAAAGCGTTAAAGTTTGTTGCTTTCGCTCAAAGCGTGCGGAACCTATCAACCGAGTTTTTGAACTTTCTTCATCGAATGAAGGTGATTCACAACAGTTTTCTGATCACACGCCAATTGCACAGCCAATTTTCTAGTCGATTGACGAGGATTTTAATTAAGAAGGTCGTTCAATCGATCTTCATCCAACTTAATGGGGCGACCAGACTGTTCTTCGTCATTAAAATTGAAATGGACGTTTTTGAAACGTGAAAATCACCATTGAGCTGTCCTTTCTGATAAAGCATTTTCTCCGTACACGGCACAAATATCACGACGAGTTTTTCTGCGTTTGCATTGTTCCCGTCTCGATTGCGCGTTTCTTTTAACTTGACATTCCATTTTGAGGGTAAACAACAAAAATTAAATTAACACAACTTTATAATAAACCACAATGACTTATTATTCAACTTCAAGACGTAGCTTAAGCAAAAGCCTAATAGTCTACGCTGTTAAGAGACGTAGCCTAACCTTTGCAAATTTTGCTCTCATTATTTATTATTGTTTTTAATATGTGAACAAATCACGTCAACAAAACTTAAATTAACACAACATTAAAAAAAACGCAAGAACTTATTCCTCAACCTAATACAATTTTCCCCATGTATATAAATTTGTTTTTGCAGGAAATAATCAAGTCGTCTAGATTTGCTCGTCGATTAGAGATTAAAAAGGTAAACAAAGGTATGTAGAAAAAGAATTCAAAAATACACTCGCATAATACCTGGAAAGCGATTAAGAAAGAAGATTTGTACTGCTATGTACATTATATTTTTTAATTGATAATTTCTCCTTTAATAGTATCAATCCTAATTATGATTATTTTGAGTCCTAACTTATTATCTAATAGCCAATATTTAGGAATCTTTTCTGGAATTTTCAAAGTTAGTGAGAAAAATTAGCACAGATTCCGTATATCAAGCACTGGAATCTCTCGAAAAATGTAAAGGTAATCAAACTTATGGGAGAAAACATTGATTTTTACCTGTCAAAGAAGCAACTCAAATGGTATTACTGGAATTCTGAATGGATACAAAAGGTGTTGCGTTGGTGTAACAGATCTTTGAAGCAACAGGCCCCTAGTGAAAGCTCATTATGCTTCAAGGTTGGAGGTCGATTTTTGTTCAGGTAGGGTTCAATGTATGTTCGCGAAAAGGGATCAATGGGTTTAATAGACCAATATATGATTAAGGAGAGCTTAATCGGCTTAAAATGAAAAGTTCATCACTCGCTCTGAGATTACATTGTTTTCAGGAGAGGTCGGAATCGCAGCTAGGAATTTGGCCTATGGAGATATATAAAGAATCCTCGTGAAGATAGGGGAAACAAAATTATATGGAAGATATATAGAAATTTGAATCAATCTAGCCACAAAAGTTTAAGTCAGGATGACATGGAAGCCTCCAGATGTTAGCCACAACATGGCTCCCCATTATAGGCCGGACGCCTTTTGCGAAATACCTCTGTAAATTATAAAACTAATATAAAGAGTCTTTATTTTAAATCTTCCTGAATTTTAGTTGTAAGTCTTTTTTATTCATTGGAAAACGGAAAAGACTTAAATAAAACCAGACTCAGAATGTATCATTTCACTACACTGCAATTTTTCCGAAACTCTTGAAAATTTCATGGATAGAAGAAAAACGTAAGTTATTTGACTTTCACACAAATAAGATGGAGTTGAACTAGATCATCTAATATAACATTCTCAATCATCCTCACGCATCACTACCCAGTTGATTTCAAGGAACACCCACCCTCCTCACGCACATTCATTGCAGAAAGCCAGATTATGAGAGGAATTAAACACTTTCTTGCATTAATTAATAAGCACCAACCTCATTCACACTAAATAACACTGAATATTTCAAACAAACTTCATCTTCGGCCGACGAGGACAAGATATAGAGGAAACATAAATCACGCATCCTACCCCTTCATAAAAGAGTCCTCCAGGACACCTTCCTCTTGGGTTTACTCTCTAACATATTCACTCAAGACATTAGGCATCTATGATATATTCCCCAATTGTACTGTAAAAACTTACCCACATCACCCCTACTTATATAAACACAATAATACAATGGCTTAATCCAAATTGAATTAGAGGCTCAGCCTTCATACGATAAGTTATTATTTCAATAATAATGAATGAAGACTTTTGTTGTCGATTATGGCTACTAATTTTATTAATTTCCCAGCTCATTAAATGACCCAAATGTTAGTCTTATTAAACGTAATCAGGCTAATCTATTCCCTATAATTTTCAGTAAAAATGCTAAGTATAATTACTAAATAGGACGACTATGTTGATTGACATGAAAAAAAGAGTTATTGATACAGCAGACTCCCACACTAATAAATACAACTGATCATGATTTAAATCAGAGTCCTATCATGGCTTGACCCAAAGTACATTACATGATCGAATTTATACCCAGTTAGGTGGTTCGTTTGGTAACGCGATCATTCTCTGATCAAGATGCACCCCGGATGGGATAATTGAAGTAACATAAAATCAGTATCTCAATTGGTGGTGAGAACTAGGCTAACAAGGTCTGGTCATCACTCGTTTGAGGCAATTGGCCAATAAACCTTCTCAACATCCTCGATGATTCAACTCATCTTATACAACAACACTAACATTTCGATGTTTGTATTTGGTTCGTTTAGAAATGGTTATGTTACCTAATTGGCTGCTCTTAAAAAACATAATCAGGGAAAAACACTAAAATAACTTCCTTTAATATGCCTCATAACATAGTCTGCTGATTCACGAATTGGAATACGATGTGTACTGATTTCTCAATTCCGATTCTCCTTTAACTCTTAGTGATTTTCCTCAGAATTAACAACTGGATAATTACTGCATTTAAAGTGTCATTGTATCTGATATATTTACATTAATGGGGCATGCAGGCTCCTTTAAATGAAACCAACACTTACCACAAAACACATCTGAAGTCACCCGAGTGATATGACTAACATCAAGACACAAACAATAGCGAGATCGACCGAAGCCTAAATTGAAGATATAAACAATTATTATTATTGGTAGAAAATTAGAACTAACGGAACAAAATGTAAGATTATGCCGGTAGAAAGAATAATTACTGAAGAAATTATAAATAGAAGAGAAGAGAAATAGATACAATAGAGAAGATTACATAATAGTTCTGACCCAAACTAAAAGCAGCTACAAAAAAATATATTAAAAGATTTAAAAAGCCAGATTTTTTCTATTTTAATATAAAATATATAGTAAACACAATAAGTATTAACTTTTGCTGATATAACCTACAATTGTGTGAAGCACAAAGAGCTAAAATTACTTAATACGAGTGTAAAGAATGAAATTGAAAATGAAAAGTTACGTTAAAGTTAATTAAATTAATAGATAAAAATTGGATAAATAAAGCAAGTTAAATCTTACAATAAAATAGATAGGGTATTTTAAAGAAAAAAAGAGATTATAAATTCACATATTAGAGGAGTAAGAATTTATAGAAAAGGTGACTTCCGTAACTTATAATTAATAGATGTAAAAAAACGATCACATAGATTATCAAATTCGATAAAAAAAGAAATATCAATCCGCAACGAGAGAAAATAATTGAGATTAATTTATAATAAGAGCAAATAAGAGAGGCTCGACAGGCAATATACTTTTTTACATTTTAAACAAATTAACAAAAGTAAATTTCAAAAAACTTTCAGCAAATGACGGGTCGTCAGCAAATTTATTATTACTATTAAATTTTCCCTTTGATATCTGACATAAAATTCTTCACATTATCCTGACTACTTCTGCCATTATTTACAACTTAATTAAAACGATGAGATGTGAACAGCAGGCGCTTTGGGTTTTGCGAAATGACGTCGACATATACATACGACTACTTCCGAAAAGAGGCAAATCAAACGGAGAGTTCCAAAGAAAATCTAACTCAACTGCTGTCAAGAGTCCTCTCTGAAGTTGACTTAAGAAGAAAAGAAGCTCTCTCTAAAGTTTCTTATCATTTCAAAGATGAGTAATTAATGCATTTAGACTTACATTATCTCACTTATATCTATACTGTGTGACTAATAATTGAAAGCTAAGTTTAATAACGATTTTGTCCGGAAAAGAAATGAATTTACTATTAAAAGAGTAAACTCGAGAACGTCCATTTTCTCAAGGAAATTGAATATACAATTTAGTCAGAAGTTTTATCACATACTCTAATGTCTTGTTTTCAGCTACATAGCGATAACAATCTTGATAGTTATTAGCATTTTGATGCACTCTCTCTAATTTGAGCTTATAAACCTAGGAATAATATCAATTGTTCTATGCTGTACTCACGCGCAAGGTTTAAGATCTCTAGCCACATATACATTCTGAGAATTCACTTTCTAGGCCAAATTGGCTGAAATATTGATAATATATAAATTGAGAAAATGAAATACATGTGTATATTTTCGAAACGACAATCATCAGCCTACCAATAGGTTGTTAGACACGGAGATAGTTGTTGAAGAAATTGTAATATATTTTGAAGTCGTCAAAAATCGAGATGCAATATTGTACCTGCCTAAAACGCAAAGTAAAGGTTCTTCCATAAATAGCGCGAAATGGAAAGGTGAATAATTAAAATGAATTTCTATAAGCATGTTTATATTTTCCATATTTCTAATGAGTTATGTCTTCCGTCTAGGAATGGAAAAAAATGTCGGCCAGATGGACCCCTACAGTGAGTCTGCATATATTTATGCGCTCCTTGAATTTTGCGAAATCTCACTCACAGATGTGTGGCTCGATGTCACCAATCACACGCCTGCTTTCACCCTTGAGTTCAGGAATTGTGCGGTTTTTTTTGTGTATACCTGTTATTTCACATACCCATAAAAAGGAATCACAATGGCTGAGATCGTAGGAACTTGGTTTCCATTCATGGTCACCATGCAAGGATATCACTTGTTGCGGATACTTTTTGTATAATAATGCCAGCGTTTGGCGCAAAGTTTGTCAGGTCACTCCATCCTGATGAAACCAGAGGTTGTCAATCTCCGCATCTTCCAAGTTCGGCCATTATTGAGTGGATATCATATCTAGGTAACGTTTTCCGTTAATGGTAACTATATTCCCCTCATCATCTACAAAGAAGACAGGTTGTCAAAGCCCTCCACCTGCCCACAAAACAACAACACACAGTCGCTTTATTGGATGCATTTCACGCTTATGCATTATTCTCCAAATCTGGCAGTTTTGTTTATTGACAAATCCACTCAAGTTTAAGTGGGCCTCGTAACTGAAGAGGATTTACTGGGCAAAACTTTCCTCTGCCGCAAGTCTCTCCACAACCATGTCAGCAAATTGCGTCCACCTCCAGTGGTCAGATGGCTGAATATACTGCGTAAGTCGAATTTTGTACGCATGCATATGAAGATCTTTATGCAGAATTCAATATAGTGAAGCGGTCGGTATGTCTAATTGCTCCGATCGTTACAACTCGATTTTCCCGGACTCAGAGTGACACCTCCTAGCACAAGGGCATTTGTTATTTTGTCCGACAAGAATGATTCCGCTCAAGCAATTTAGCCGTTGCAACTGAACCAGTTGTTCAAAACTGCGTCATTAGTCTGTAATCCGTAGACTCATTGGGGGTTTCAATACTCCCTAAAGTGTTAAGGAGTGTTTAAACTGTTTGCGTGACACTTTATCCGTTTCGGTAAAATGTCTTCACGATGTGAACGTACTACTTAGTTGTAAACTGTTTCATGACGCACCGTACACAAGTGTTCTGAAAACAAATAAAGAACTATTAATCGGAGTGAAGGAAGATTGTAAAGAGGATTAAAGCATGCCATCACACTTCTAAACACAAAAGTGTCGCTGAATTCAAATTCGGTGCTGTTTCTAGAACACTCTTTCATAAAGGGAAGAAATTTGCAATTTGCTTTTAACACTTATATTATAGCTCATTAATATTTTAATATGGTTTAATCATTATAAAAGATAACTTTGAAAGAGTGTTGTATGATGGATATTTAACTTCATGCTTTCCATACTAAGTGCACTTCGATGCTAGGACAATCTTACGGCGGAGCATTTGGACACCACCTCTTTTTATCAAGTATCCTGGAGATCTTTATGGGTTTTTTCTTTTTTATGTAACTTCATCTCTTTACAGGCAAATTTGCTGAACTAGTTCTACTGGAAGTAAACGAGAAAAAGATTCAAATCAGTTGCTTAAGGGTATTTATGCTTTTTCTGATTATAAGGAATGATTTACTTGTGCAGATGAATAAAACCTTTTAAAATTTGCTCAATAGATCTTCCATCGATATATATGATTCCGGATTATACATATATTTGATTTCAAATATAAAAAAGAAATAACAATGGATTTTAATTGCTTCTAAGGAGCCAAATATATTTCATTTGTATGTGTTGAATTAACAAAGAGATGCTTCTTTTCTTATCTTCAAAATGCTTTGAACGATTGATACTCTATATTTTTTAACCATTACTGAGATTATGATGAAAAACAAGTCATTTGGATATCGAAAATTGATCGCTCTTTTGCGTTATTTATTTATAGACGTCAACTTTTTAATCGTTAATCCAAGAACTTTGTTAGTTTTTGAAAAAGAAACGACGCTCATTTTTGCTTTCAGTAGCAGATATAGATGGACCCTATTCGGAGTGAAATAATGAATTCTCTTCAAAGAGTACTTATATTGGGTTTCTCTTCTCTAAATTATTATAGAAATCAAAGCCATAAGTATAGAAGTATAGCAAAATAGTGGCAATAAACACTCTTAGTGAATCCTTAGATATTTTATTAATGATAACAATGAGTTAAGAGAACTTGTAATTAAGTATACATTTTAAAATAGCTCTGCTATTGGAAGGTTGTTTTATTATCACAACTAAGAATGAACGATAAAAGAAACTTTATTGGTATGTACTTGATTGAGAACTCAGAACCTATTCAGAGACAGAGTAATTGATATTCTAGCGCAGGGGTCGCCAAACTTTTTTTACAGTGGGCCAGATAACAGAGAATGACGAACGCGGGCCGCATAGCCATTTTATTCAATACAATATAGTGAATAGACAAAAAATAAACACAATCAACATATTTATTTATCCATACACAAAATACAAAAACAAAAACTAAAGACAACGAACATATCTATTTACCAAAAATTTATCAAACAAGACGTCTTTAGCAATAAGCTAGCACTATCACACCCAGTGCATACATATCCGGGTTGCACAAACTAAGCAGCAAAAATAGTTTGTAAGATTTGTGAAACTGGCGTTTAGCTTTTTCAGATATCATCAATATTTTCTTTGTAATTGCTGCATACAATCAAAAGAATTGCTTTCAAATATTTATCAGTCAACCTTGTTCGATATGCTGACTTAACATACTTCTTTTTAAAAAGTTTGCTCACAGACATAAGTTCTTCCAAATAGTGATACTATGCTAAAAGCAAATTTCTTCAACTTTGAAAACTCATCATCGGGTAAGCAGCAATAAAATTCAACAAGTTTTTCTTCTCTGAGTTCCTCTTTCGACAAGTCATTTGCTTGCAAATCAATGAGCTCCAACTGTATTTCGACTGGGACGTCATCAAAGTTGCAATCAAACGGATTCTGGAAAGGAAAAATGTCACTCTTAATTCTGTTAAGATGTGAAAATCTCTCCAAAAAATGCTTATTTAAATCATGAATAATTTTCCTAGGACATCGTCTACGATTCCAACGACGCGAAACTCTTTGAAACACTGAAAATGCGAGAAACTTCCTGCTTCCAGTTGTGCTTCAAACAATGATAGCTTTCTCCAAATCCTTTGATGATTCTGTAGTGATCACAGATAAGCATATCCTTTTCCTGAAGTTTCAAGTTTAATTCATTCTTGTGAGATGTGATGTCCAGAAAAAAATGTCAACTGTGACAGCGAGCTACGATCTGACAGAAGTGGACAAGCTCTATCCTTTTCGGTGAGAAAAATATCTATTTTCATTCGGAGCTTATAAAAACGAAACATGTTATTACCGCAGCTGAGCCACCTCACTGCTGTGTGATAAGGCAAGAAACAGAATTCAGAATAATACCTATAAGTGTTTAGAATTTTACACATTGAATATTCTACCCAAATAGTTTTAGAAAAATAATAATTTTATGCAAAGTTGCAATGTACAAGTTATATGCACATAATTATATTTCAGCTCATTTGTGGCACAGTGTACCGGCGAGCTGGATCAACTGACCTCGCTGGCCATGGTACACTTATATTGAAGTTATTTAACGTAATCAATATTTCCAAACATATACACAAATCAATAAATTCAATTAGATGCTTTTCGAAATTTATGCACGTCATAAAATACATTCACTTCCATGTGTGATTTTTGTTATGATATCTCCGTGCACTGTTGTCTTGGGCATATCAAGTCTCTGACTGGCGACTCTCACCAAAGTTCTTGGTTCATTTTCAAACAATTGTCGAATTTTTTTAGTTTTGTTTAGGTTATTCCTTTTCCGTCCTCTTCCTTTCTCATTTTGTAGGGATCCGGTTCTTTTAAATTTGTTCAAAAGTGAACAGATAGAGTTGTCTGAAAGTCCACCAAGTTTTCTAATTTTCTTTGGAACTATTTACCTACTTCACTAAATTTCGTTCTTCTGATACGAACAATCACAACAAAAATAGGCTCTTCTTTATTCATTAATAAACGCTTCTGAAAAGGATTAGAAAAACAAATTAAAATTTTGGGACAACCTGCACATGAAACGCTACAATTTTGTGCAGAGCACAGTTTCACATAAAAAATCATAATTCAACAAGAATCTTTCATAAAAGTTTTAAATTTCATCAAAATATGACTCAAATTAGAGACACATGGTATAAAGCCTGAAAGTTTCTGAACAAAAGGAAAAATTCTATTAGTTTCCGTGTATACTTATATGAAGACAATCATCATACACGTGTTATATTAATGAATTTTGAAAGTATATTTTAAATTTAAATGATATTTATATGTTTTAGAATATACAAACAATAAATACTTCTTCTTGTTCCAAATTTCCTGCAATCACTTTGAAAACAACTGCAGTGGTGCTTAGTTATAGTTTTAGCTACACTACTGCCTAGGATTATTTTATACTAGAAATGCATACCCATTTAATTATTTTGAAATTCCTAGGCCTTTAAAAGTAGAATTTTTCAAAACTTTTCAGTAGTTTTGGTGGATTCTAAAACACAAATGTAATATCTTGCCTAAGATTACATTATTGTATGGAAATACGTTGAATGTTCGAAAATGTGAACCACAGACTAAAAGATTTGCATGATAAGAACAAAGGTTCTTTCTCCTTCTAAGGTACTTAAAGGGTTTCAATTGATTTGTAGTCATGAAATACTGATAACATTTATGTGTGATCATAAGAATTTCCTGAAAATTTTGTTTGGAGCCACAGGCAAAATTTCAAGCACAACGGTTCCATTGTTACCAATAGCATTAATTTTATTGGGCCGGAATACGAGGGGCTGTCAATAAGTTTTGCAATAAGGATAAAAAGAAACGAGATATGAGGAGAAGTGTTCTATTATTTTTCAATATAACTACCCTCGACTTCAATGCACTTGCGTTACTTGTCCCTGAGGCTTCGAATTCGCTACAACCGGAAATCTCCCGACTGCTGTTCAATCCACTCCTGGACGGCGAGCTGGACATCTTCATCGTCCCCAAACCTGCATCCACGCAGTGCAGCCTTGAGCTGACGGAATAAAAAGTAGTCGCTAGGGCCAGATCTGGACTGTAGGGGGGATGGTTGAGCTCCTCGAATCCGCACTCGCGCAGGGCAGCTTGTGCAACTCTATCCTTGTGGACAGGGGCATTGTCATGGAGAAGCAAGACACCGCGTCTCAACTTGCGGCGCCGCTTCTGATGGATGCACGCGGCATAATATTAGCCTGTGATGGTTCTTCCACGAGGCGCATAGTGCACCATCAACACTCCCTTAGAATCCCAGAAAATGGTGGCCATGATCTTCCCTGCGAAGGGTTGGGTCCGGAACTCGATGGGGGTCGGAGAGCCCCTGTGCTTCTAGGCCATGCTTTCGAGTTTGGTCTCGGGATCCCAGTGACGGACCCACGTTTCATCACCTGTCACTATGCGTGCCCCCCATCCCGCCGGGTCTTGGCTGTACAAGAGCAGCATCAACTCCGAACTTTGACGACGTCGAAGTCGATCATGGGGCGTGAGGTTTCGTGAGGTTTCTAGGGATCCAACGGGCAGATACCTTGCTCATGGCCAAATTGTCGTGGATGATGTTGATAACACTTCCATGTGATATTTCAAGTTCTCGCTCGATTTCTTCGACCTTCATCCGTCGATTTTCGACGATCATCGTCTCCACACGGGCCACATTGTCTTCGTTGGTCACGTATGACGGGCGTCCTTGACGGGAGTCACCTTCAAAGGACTCACGAACATGGCGGAACTCCCTATTCCAGCAAGCAATGGTTGCATAGGAAGGGGCGGTGTCGATGGGGGTCGGAGAGCCCCTGTGCTTCTAGGCCATGCTTTCGAGTTTGGTCTCGGGATCCCAGTGACGGACCCACGTTTCATCACCTGTCACTATGCGTGCCCCCCATCCCGCCGGGTCTTGGCTGTACAAGAGCAGCATCAACTCCGAACTTTGACGACGTCGAAGTCGATCATGGGGCGTGAGGTTTCGTGAGGTTTCTAGGGATCCAACGGGCAGATACCTTGCTCATGGCCAAATTGTCGTGGATGATGTTGATAACACTTCCATGTGATTTTTCAAGTTCTCGCTCGATTTCTTTGACCTTCATCCGTCGATTTTCGACGATCATCGTCTCCACACGGGCCACATTGTCTTCGTTGGTCACGTATGACGGGCGTCCTTGACGGGAGTCACCTTCAAAGGACTCACGAACATGGCGGAACTCCCTATTCCAGCAAGCAATGGTTGCATAGGAAGGGGCGGTGTCGGTGTACACTTCAACCATGCGTTCATGGATCTCTTTTGCATTATTGCCTTCCTTGGTCAAAAATTTCATCACTGCGCGGTGCTCAAACTTCTCCATTGTTGAAAAATTTGTGACTGACGATCTGCGATCAGCTACTGCTTCTTAAATAGACGAGGCAGGGGTGTACCGCTGCAGGTCCTGACTTGTCATAACTTGTCCTAACACCCCCACAAACAACCTTCCCTCTTCCCACCGATTCGCAAAACTTATTGACGGCCCCTGTGAGTTATGTTGCAACCAAATATTTACTGGAGATGATGATAATAACAAAATTAGATGTATTAGGCGTTCAGGTCTTTATTTTAGTTCATATTTTCTTTCATCTGGTCGCATATTTCGCTATTTTTGTCTAATAATCTTTAGGGAACCTCTGCCCCGAGTTGATGTATCTTGGTGTTTAGTTAGTTCTGTTAGTCTCCGTTTGCCTTAGTCATTCGTATAATTTCCTATATTTATTCATTAGGTTTCTCATCTCGTCATTCCATCTGGTCTTAGTAAGCGTTATTTAGGATAATGTTGGAATTTCATCCCTGTCTGCGTTTATTTTCAAAATGGTTATGGTTTCTAACTCAGCGTATATCTCTTCGAGATTTGCTTCACTTAAATTTTTGGCTGATTGTTAGTCAGCAGTTCTCGGGAACTTTCTGAGTTGGCCTGGAGAAACGACTTCACTGATGGAATCGGTACCTGAACAGGTGCAAAGGAGATGGTTGTGAGTATAAGGATGGGATCACTTAAGACTAGCGGACCCTGTGGGCTAAAGTGATTAAACGGACTGTTGCAGCCAGTGATGATTATGATTGGCCCCGTAGCAAAGTTTTGTTTCACGTATATGGGCAATTCCCGTGCAACACTTTTTAGCATGTTTCCGCTCAATGGGAGTTCTAGTCTACTTACTCTTTCGTTTTTACTGGTGAAACCTGCTTCTCTCTGGTTTGCATTCAAGTCACTTTCAGGAAAATCTTTACTTGGTAACCAAAGGGAGAGAAAGTTGAAGTTGTGTAGGGGTAGCTATCTTCTTCGTGTGGCTGGTGTGCAGCCGCCACAACAAGATTCCCTACAAGGGTTGAGATTCCGATCTCCTAAAAGAAATCGTAAAGTTCAGGTACAAGTTTAAACTAAAGGTCTCTCTTTATCGCGATCGCAACCCCGTGCTAATTTTCAGAAATCCATTTCTTTGACAAAGTCGCAGTTTGGAATTTTTCTTTTTCGTGTCAATGTGATTAATCGATGTTGCTTTATTAGAATAATTGTCTGGGTCTAGTTTTCTAAAATGGTTTACGTACATAGTCTCTTTATCACTCGATCCGTTCACATTTACCCTCAATATAATTAGTTTGTTGTTTGTGCGTTCGTTGTGTTGTTTATCCCATTCTTTGTTTGGGGTTTGCCGTTCCCTTTCATCTTAAATTTCTGGGGTGTCTAAAACGCACCGGTGTTTTATCTAGGTCAATCTCAGCGAGGAGGAGAGCATCTTCAACCATCTTTTCCTTAATGTTGGCATTAAATTCCAATTTGGATCTGTCGGACCTGATAATTTCGTATAGCTCCGTTGTTGTGGTCTTCTTGTAGAATGGTGTGTTTTGGTATGCGTAGTTTTTAGGGCTATTTGCGTCTGGATTTAATTTGGTCTTTTTTTTGTCTGTGTATGTGTTTATGTGTTGCTTTCTGAGTTGCCCGCTTGTACTTAATTCTTTCTTAGTATCCTTCTTGGTCTTTCTTCTTTAAGTGAGTTCAATTGTTTAGTAAAATTAATGCTGGAGTAGGGTCAGTTTGCTGGTCGCTTTTTCCTAGCATCTTCCACTAATATTCGGGGGGGTATCTTTGTCTGTTTGTCTAGTCTGGATTATTTTAGAATTGTACTTCTTCTGAAGTACATCCTCGGAAGAGGAGTTATATTCAAAGTCCATTTACCCGAACCCATTTAATTCTTCTAATTTCGTCCTCAGTTTATCAGGTTACTTGCTTGCGCGTACAAAATGTGCGTGAAGATCTTTGTTACCAATCTTTTTTCTATAATAAAGTAGCCTCTCTTCCTGTCTATTCCAAAGTGCTGACTTAGCGACCTGGACGTAGCAGGTATTTTTTCTCGTCACCTCTGCCTCTCTTTTCTCCTTTGATTTTTATCAGGATCTCTTTCTTGGACAGAGAGACGATGGTCATTGCCCGCTGTCCCATCTTGCATTTGGCTAATTTTCATGTGTTCTCGTGGAGGCCCTCCAATTGTCCCCCAAATCTCGGCATCTTGTTCACATCTCTTGTAACTGGGTGCATTCTTTGGTGGTGTGGTACTCCAATTTGAAAAACAGAAGCATATTTGAATGATAAAGAATTCTTCTCTTTTAATTTGCTCGCTGCTAACACTTAAGTTAAAGAGTTAGAGCTCTCTTTTCGAGACGTTTTGTGCCAGTGCAGTGTCTATGAAGACAAATTTGAATACGTTTGTGTATTCGGAGTTATCTATTTTTTTTTAAACTTAATCAATCGGAAAACCTTTAGCTAAGTGTATTTTCTAGCTATATCTTCTTGAATATCCTCCCTGCTATCATGCCATATCCATGGGCTCAGTCTCCTTAATATCACCATCCGGGGGATAAGTAGTTGAGGCGAGATGGGTTGGTTCAGGTTGATGTTTTTCAGGGCGGTGAGGGAGGCTTGTTTATTTATGGCCTTGACATCACTTTCTTTTTCGCATATTGCATTGTAGCCCATCACTCCCTCAAGAAATATTACTAATACAATTCACTGGGGAACAAGTATTTGATTGAATGGTATCTCACAATTTATTGTAAGTAATTTTTGTGGGCCGAAAACTAATTTCACCTCGGTTTGGCTCTATCAGATCCCGATTCTTGTAAACAGCTCACGCGCTATCTTTTCAATTTTCATGAATACATGCAGTTTAAACTATTGGAAAATAACAGTATAACGATAGAAATTACTTAAAATAAAACAAACCCAAAAGATATGAAGCTTTCACTCTGGTAGAAAATTTAAAAAAAGGACGTTCTAGAGTATTTGGTTGTTGAGGGCAGGTCTCTTTTCAAGCACCAGCAATAATTTTATATCAGGTAACAATCCCAGCCTCCTTGATAACGTTCCTCCATAATTTTAATATCTTAGGGAATCTCTCCCGTTGTTCGTCACTTACAGCACCTAAATTACTTGGAAATCGGTCAATGTGAGTATTCCAAAAATGCATTTTATGCTCATATTGTAACCTAGCTTTTTGTAGTCCTTAAAAGTTTTCTTACGGTTTCTTCGTAGTTATCTGCCCTATAATTTCCTGAAAAGCTTTTTATCATATCCACAAATGAGAACCAGGCATTTATTTCGCGTTCATTCATGACATTAAGAAAACTGCTGTCATTAATTAATGTTCTTATTTGTGGACCGTCGAAAATTTCAGCTTTGATTTAAACTTGGAAATTTTGAAATTATGTGTCGGAAACAATCGCCGTTTGTATCTAAAACTGTTACATATTGTTTCATCAAACCTATTTTGATATGCAGAAGAGGAAATATTATTTTATCTCTGCACACAAAAGGTGGATTAATATATTTTTTTTCCTCCGACAGAAAGTGATGTTCGTGCTGGCCAGATATGTTTAGAATAATGTTTATCCTTAGCTCTGCTGTCCCATAAGCAAATTAGCAGATATATTAAGTATACCCTGCTGGTTACCCTAAGAGAAAATTGACCATTTCTAACTCAACATATATGATCCACTCGTGGTCCTTATACTTGATAAGATTTAAAAGTTTCTATATACTAAAACTTTCTTTCAATGTTGTTGAGTGCCCAATTGGTATCGAGCTGTATAAATTTCGATTATTCAGCAACACACACTTAACAATTCTTTTGGAACTGGCTAAAAACAAAAGCCAGTCACTTGGATTGTAAGACTGAACCCCCATCTCCTTTAACAAACCTAGTATGTTGCAGCAATATACTAAACTATTTTCTTTCCTAAAATATGTAAGAATTCCCTTTCTCTGTTTCTGTAAAATGAAATGTGTGTGTTTGAACGAAGCATTTTTTTCTGTTTAATCGTGGAAGCTAAACTTTCCGCAGCCTATTTTGGTAAATTTAGATCCCTTCCAAGATCATTCAACTCGGCCTAGTTAATCTTTTGCTGATCACTTTCCCTCGCAACTACGTTGGGGTCAAATTCGGTGTCTGACTCCTCAAAGTGCATAACAATATTTTCAGAAATATCTTCAACTAATTCCTGAGATGGCAGACACTTTAATTTTGGAATGGGAATTTCATTTCAATGTAGCACAGGTCGTATTCGGGTGTCGAAATTTGGGTACTCAATACAATGTTTATTTTTCTTAGTGAAGCCCGAAGTCTTGACAAAGTAGTAGTATCAATCCATATCATGTTTAGTAGGCTCTCGACATACATGAAATAGAAAAAAATTTGTGAGCGTTAACAAAAGCGAATTGTATCAAAAGTTGTTTATGTACCTAAGTTACAATTACACCTAGTTTTATGAAATCATAAACTTACCATTGGAACTCTAAAAGATATTTTCGACTCGGAACCCTTTGGTCAATGGCGAAGCCTTTCAATGCATATTGTCGTGGTATAGGAAGGACCGAGTGATGGCTGGAGTTCGTACGTATGGGTTGGTTACGTACTTCACCAACCTCCGTTATTACGTTTTATCTCTAAGAGTGCTATATATTATTTATTATGATTATAATTTATTATTATCTCGATTATTACTTATTTAAATTTGAGGGTTCCTAGTGCTTTGTTTAGCGTTTCGAGGATTAAATAAAAGTTTGTTAAAAAAAACCTAAAAATTAATTAAAACAAAACATGAACTAACGAAATTTGACACCTTAAATGAATAGAAATGACTTCAATAAATTTAAATGAGGCTTTCTAACATGACATACTTGAAATGATGATGATTGTTAACCCACAGCTTATTCAATGGTAACGTCACCACGCGAAGGTTGTTGCTTAGATGACGCGTACCGCTTATCCAGATGTTTCGTCCTGGAGAAATAGCTTTAAAACCGTAGAGGACTTCGGCGCGTGTGGCAGATGGGGGAGCCGCACGCCTTTGGCAGGAAATGATATCACCACGGACAGTGAAAGAATGTTTCTTGCTTCTCTTCCGATTAATCTGGGGAATAATTCGCACTGGCTAGCGATGAGCCGATGCAGGAATCCTTTGAGTCAGGAGGGGGCCTGGAGGGAGTTCACTCTGGGTCTTCCTCAAGGGTGAGGACTATCGTGGTGCTTTGGGATACAACAGGATAGGAAGGTTTCTCTGACGAGAGTAAGTTGAACTTGAAGCTTAAATCAAGTTAATTTAAAGTTCGGTATGACCACTAGGAACGAGCTCGATGATGAGGTTCTTCTTCTTAGTTCCGGTATTTCTCAAGGGTGAGAACTATGTTGGTGCTTTGGGCTACACCAGTATAAGGGGCAGGAAGGAGGGGGGGGGGGGTTCTGACGAGAGTCAGATGAACTTGATCAAGTTAACTTAAAGTTCGGTGTGATCACTAGGAACTAGCTCGAGGATGAGCTTCTTCTTAGTTCCTTCTGTTCGTAGCTCGGGCCTGTTGCCGACAACTTCGTCGCCTTGATGACTAACGTAATCTACCTCGTTTTTCCAAAGATATTTGCTTTTATACCTCGCCAGCCCACTGGGCTAGGGGTAGGAGGTGGGGGGATTTGTAGGCAGGCCGTATGAAGGTTCCTCCTTCAACGGTTTTCTCAAGGCGTCGTACCTCTGGTTCTAAGGGACTTTCTGGCTTGAGGAAGACGCTCCTCCAAGTTTGCAGCTGAGGTGAAATTGAATACTGCTCTTAGGGGAAATCTTGCTGTTCTTAACCGATATTCGGGTCTCGGAACCGACCTGAACTGATTAGCGCATTCAGTTGTCTCGGCGGCCGTTAAGCTTTTTTCATCGGAACGAGGGTCGAGAAGGAAGGTGGTTAAGAGGGCGAGCTACGGCGTCTCCACAGCCTGGATGTGGGCGTTAACGACAAGAAGCTTTTGTGTGAGGGAGGGGGTTATGAGCATATATTCCCTCACACATACAGTGCAGGCCTTATGGGAAACCCATGATTTATTTTGACGACCCTATTTTAGCACAAAATAAGCTAAGTAAGGTCTTTTTACGAAGTCCGCTATATTTCATCGGTAATGTGGAAGTGTAAACTTTCCAAATATGTACAATGGGCAGTCATTAAGTTTTGCAATTCGGATATAAAGAAACAAAACATGAGGTAAAGTGTTTAATTATTTTTTAATATAACTACCCTCACTTCAAAGCAATTGCGCCACTTGTCCCTGAGGCTTCGCCTTTCCGACAACCAGAAATTTCCAGACTGCTGTTCAATCCACTCCTGGATGGCGAGTTAGACATTTTCATCGTCCCCAAACCGGTGTCCACACAGTGCAGCCTTGAGCTGGCGGAATAAAAAGTAGTCGCTAGGGGCCAGATCTGGACTGTAGGGGGGATGGTTGTGCTCCTCGAATCCGCATTCGCACAGGTAAGCTTGTGCAACTCTGGCCTCTGAACTTTGACCACGTTGAAGTCTATCATGGGGCGTGAGGTTTCTAGGGACCCAAAAGGCAAAGCCCTGATTCATGGCAAAATTGTTGAGAATGATGTTTATAACACTTCTATGTGATATTTCAAGTTCTCGCTCTATTTCTTCGACCTTCATTCGTCGATTTTCGAGGATCATCCTCTCCACACGGGCCACATTGTCCTCGTTGTTCACGTCTGACGGGCGTCCTGGACGGGGGTCATCTTCAAGGAACTCACGACCATGGTGAAACTTCCTATTCCAGCGAGCAATGGTTGCATAGGAAGGGGCGGTGTCGGTGTACACTGCAACCATGCGTTATGGATCTCTTTTACATTCTTGCCTTCCTTGGTCAAAAATTTAAAACTGCGCGGTGCTCAACCTTCTCCATTGTTAAAAAAATTGTGACTGACGATCTGCGATCAGCTACTGCTTCTTAAATAGACGAGGCAGGAGTGTGCGGCTGCAGGTCCTGACTTGTCATAACTTGTCTTAACAGCCCCACAAACATCCATTCCCTTACCTCCGTTTTGTCCTACCGAATCGCAAAACTTATTGACCACCCCTTGTAGCAAAATGAATCCAGAGCGTCTTTGCATAGGAACTTCCTAATGCTTGAGGACATATTACTTGATTGTTTTGTCAATTTTTAAAGGTATTTGAATTCGTTATTTTCAAAATCTGAAATGTATAAACCAACATTAGTTTAAATAGGTACTCATAGATAATGATAATGTTCAACTGCAAATAGATATAGCAATTATTGAGAAAATATCCTTTTTATTAATATGATGAAAGAGGAAGTGTGTTGAACATAATCAGGACCTGATAGAGCAAAACGGAGTGAAGATTAGAGTTCAGCGCACCCAAACTACGTATAATTAACTGTCAATTTGAAGTCAATAAACAAAAATTTGAAATTTGTTCCCGGAAGCAATGTTTAAAGACCCGTATATTCCTCGAACACCTTTTCTTTTCGGGTTTTTCTTTCCCACGGAGTAACTTAAGTAGTATTCCAGTGGTTTATGTGACCTCTATGCTTGTAAGCCTGGGCTACGTGAAGTTAATTGTTGTCTTTGTTTGGGTGGAGTGATCTTAACTTTGATCTTAACTCATGATCACGCCTTCGTGATCATGAGTTTTCTTAGGATGGATGATGTGAATAGGATGAAGCTGGGCTCCTCTTCTTGTATGCGATGTGACGGACTCTTTGTTGATTAGCCCGGAATCAAACATCGCTAAGCGAGTGTCTGTCCCTAGAGGGTTTGAGGATTAGAACTGCTTCCGGTGTGCACAGAGAGGGGTGTTACTTCCCTCTTTAATGATAACCTGGCACCTACGATTGGACTCAAGCCCATCCAGCTGGAAGTGTATTTCTGCCTCCTGTTGTGAAGGATCTGTTGCCTTAATCTAAGGTGGGATAATCTTCATTCTTACTTTTGGTGGCGCCCCAAATTATGCATTCCATATTAAATTGCATACTTTCGACGAGGCGATCTGAAAGGCAACCACCGCTCACTAGTGTGACGTCACGGCAGAGAGTGGGTTGTGATGGCTTTAAGCATATATAAAGTCGCTTATATCCTCAGAAAAATCGTCTTTTTCTTAATTCCTCGTAGGCGTTTTCGGTAGAATACGAAGGCACTTGCCGACCTTACTGATGATAAAGTTCTTCGTTTAGCGTGTACATTTACATTAGAATGAGCAGTCCACTCGAAATCAAAATTGGGTTCTCCCTTAGAATATTAATTTCAGAAAAACTGGCTTGATGAAAATGAAAAATCCCATTCAAATGGTAAACGTAATTTCAAATACCAAAAGCCTATTATTACTGTAGGGGAATCGTCACTCCTCCATTCTCTCGCAGTGGAGTCACGAGGCGATTACCGCAAAGACATCCGGCCCCAGGCATCGTCGAGGCACACGCGTTACCGCAGCGCCACAGCACTCGTCGCTATGAAAGACCTAAAGGGGAAAATTCAAGATCTCCCCCAGGAGAGTGAGATTCAATTTAACGCCAAGTAAGAAATTAGAGAAGTGTTTCTCCCAAGCTCGAAGGCTAACGAGGAGCCGATGTAAGACTTGGTGAGAAAAACCATTTGGAAAAAGAACCCTCCTGGGCCCGTCATCAAGCCTCCATTCCCCCTCTTAGCACTCCCCCAGTGGGGTGAGAATGTATAAATAAGGAACACTGTGGAAAATCGAGGTAGTATACGTCAGGTGACGAAGTCACCGAATTAAGATCAGGCTACCGAGACTGGACAGGTAGATTACTTGGCTCACCAGGCCAAGTAGTACCCTGCAAGAAAGGCAGGGCTACCTACCTTAAAGGGCTAAGAAGCAGCTCATCCTCGAGCTAGTCCCTGGTTATCAAACCAAACGTTAAGTTAACTTTGTTAAGTTTAACTTACTCTCGTCAGAGAGACTCCTCATATCCTGGTGCATCTTAAACACCAGGAGTATTCCTCGTCCTTGAGTAATTAAGGAAAGAAGAAGAAAAAGGCTCCCCCTCGAGCCCGTTACTCGGTGGCTACACCGAACTTATAAGTTAACTTGGTTAAGGAACCAAGTTCAACTTTATCTCATCAGAGAAAAATCCTCTATCCTCGCCATTGAAGAAGACTGGAACTAAGAAGAAGCTCATCCTCGAGCTAGTTCCTGGTTACCAAACAGAACTTTAAGTAACTTATTCTCGTCAGAAAAACCTCCCTCAGTTATCCTCGCCCTTGAAGAAGACCCTCCCCGAGTTCAGTCCTCGCCCATGAAAAATTAAGTAACGAAGGAGAAAAGCTCCCCCTCGAGCTCGTTAATCGGTGGTCACACCACACTCCAAGTTAACTTGTTTTAAGAACCAAGTTCGACTCACTCTCGCCAGAGAGACCATGACCACCTTGGTGCCGCATAAAGCAGCGTAATTGTTCTCGCCTTTAAATAACATTCCTGAGGTATTTAAACTCCAGTAGAGTCCGTAAGCCTAAATCTAATATATTGATGTGTGTAGCGGAATTAACCAATTTTAGAGGGTCAAACTAATTTAATTAATTCTTGTTTATTATAATAGTCGGAGTATTGCTGTGTTTAATATATAAATTTTGTGTATTCAATTGTTAAAGTTAAAATATAAGTTTATTTTGGGAATTATTGTACGTTTCTCTATATCCTTACGTGTTTCCAACGGCTCTCTCCATTAAAATATCCATATTAGCACTCTTAGCACTCTTAGAACAAAAAGGGGGGCATTCTACAACACTTACAAATGAAGGGGATGTGGAATGAGTTAGTCATTATGATTTTCTCAAAAATAAGCAAACATTAATTGAGATCTATGTATAAGCTCAACAAATGAAAGGTTCAACTAAACATCTTGTGCAAATCTCTCTTCAATGAACTACAGAATGGATGTTCTCTTCCTTCTTCGTTAAAACATACGACCACGGTTGGCACTTTCGAACCCAAGAAAAAATGAATGCTCTCGATTTTGAGTTTCTTGTTCATCCTTGATATTAATTGGACCTTGCTCATTCTAATTACCATTTATTTTGGTCATTTTAACACGAGTAACATATACAAGTTTACTCTGAAAAATAAACCTTATATTTGATTAAAACTGAATGAATTTGTAAAAAATTACATTCTGCTTTGATAAACGATAGCAGAGTATCTTCAAAAATGATGGAAGCTACCTTCATTAATCAATGATTTGGGGGGCATTTAAATATTAATTTACTTTCCTTCAAACAATGACATTCCTTTTTAAGCAAACTAACATTTGGCCCCAATTTTTAATCAATTATTTTTTGTGATATCCCTACAAACCTTTTTTCAGTGTTTGGCCCTAACTACATTATTCATAAACTTAACTCTCGTTCAATTATTCGTAATTTTTAATAAACTCAGTTAAATTTTGAGAAATTATTTTATAGTTTCTAAAATACTTTTGTTTTGTCTGAAAATTATGGCTAAAATTTGAATAAGTTACACAGATATAATTTATTAATCTTTGAAAATCATGTTTAACGTATAAAACTTGAAAACAATATTTAAATATTTAATTTAGTGGAACCTTCTTGCCAATGCTGCTCTAACAATTTTAAAGTTTATCAAGGCATCAAAAGACACTTTAGGAGGAAAAGGTAAACTGCAGGATATTACAATAGGAAAGAAGCCAAGAATAATGGTTTTAGTGAGGTCTGGTCGAAAGACTTAAATAAGGTATAAGAGTGAAGAAACTGCAAAAATTGTGGTGGACAGAGTATTCATTTTCACTCTCATGAAAATAAATAATAAGAAACAATGAATTAACGCGTAGGATAAATATAAAAATTGAATAATAAAATAATTTGATAATGAAAAATATTTACTCATATAGTAAAATTTTCCAATAATATGGCCCGTTGATGCGAAGGCTTATAGGATTGCTAAAAACATTAGGAATGAGTTCAATCATAAAGAAATTAATGTTTGTTGAGGATTATTATTTCAAAAATAAAATACTTGAATTCACATATAATCATTTTGTAACATGAGATCGCAATGATTTTTATTGTAGAAATATTCAATCTCTGTGAGTGCAAAGTCTGTGAATAATTTTAATATTAAGCGCTCTTGAAGTTGAGTAGGACGGAGAGACTTCAGCTTCTTTAGCAGACATTTGACTTTATATAAAAGGTAATGGCAATCATGTTTTGGGGATTTTTAAGTCTGATGGATCTTGGAAGTAAGACTAAAAGTGTATTACTTCGTGCGCTAAACTCTTTAATGGTATCATTTTATATTAATTTAGCAGTAGATTATTCAATCTTGTTGAGATTGGATGCCAAAACCATCATACATTTTTTGCCTACATATATTAAAACTCTTGGCAAAGAAATGACCAATAATATAATTTTAGCAATGTCTATTCTATAAAATTGAAATTTACCAAAGATTTTTGAATCGATTTGCATGTATTTTACTGTAGATCGGGAAACTAGATATCATTGCCTTAATTAAATTTTAATTTTATGTAAATCACTTAAAAATACCGCTCGAATTTTGACGGTCGCTCTTATCAGCTTGCTGTCATTCCTAAATAAATGAAAACAGATATCACTCAGTTGTTTTCCTCTATGGGAAAATATTTTTATTTATATTTCGCATTCTCACAAGCTTTAATATACCACAAACATCTTCAAAGATCTTCAAAGTGATTAGTCTTTTGGTTTCATCCTCTGATCCAAATGTCAATGATAGAAGGATGAAATCAAACGACCTGCATGAAAATCCCTTCTATTTGTGTTATCAATTCAAAAGGCTTCTTCACCCAAATATCTCGACTTGATTGCTGACTCAATTATGATAACGGAATCAGAATTCCTCTATTTATTTTGGCTAAACCGCTTTCAAGTAAACCTCTCCTATTATTTGTTTAATTTAGACCTGGCCCAAAGTTGGCGTCATACAAACACAAAATTTATTTAGTAAGCTGAGGTAACAAATATTTATTACTGGAATTAATTTCTATTAGTGAAAAACATTGTCTCGAATGCATTAATGATACGTGCTACCTCCCGTTCACAGTTGAATAGAGTAATCAAAAGTTTGAGGAAAATTTAATACAATTGTGTGCGGAAAAAGAAGAAATTGCTGTGATTGTGTTTTGGATGTCTTTGACAACAAGTGGGGAAGGAGAATAAGAGTAACCGAATGTGGTACAAGTTTTTTATTATTGATATTTGCTCCCATAGAGCTTGCTCAGATTAATAAAAAACTAAATTTAGTTTTAGTTTCTTGTTACTCTGAGGAAGTTTCAGGGGAGTGAAATGTCAATAATAGACAATCTGGTACCGCTTGTGGTTTACTTATTCTCCCTCTCCAGTTATAATTTATAGAAAAATTCCTGTATAGATGTTATAAATTGTTAATCTTAATAATAAAGACATATTATGTGTAGATATCGTTGATAATATGTTAAGAATCCTAAGCATAAACCAAAATAATAAATTCTCCTGAAAATGATGAGTGTTGATTAATACAAATTAACACGATTTTCCATCATAAAAAACAAACGCTGTTTGTTTCATTATAATGATTACTTACATTGGTACCATATTTAATGTAGAAATTTATGTGACTACATAAAAATAGACAAGAGGGAAATAACTAAGTTAATAAATCTAAGGGTTAAGATTTTAAATGGACAATTTCGTTATAAATAAGCCCTTAAAAACATGTTTAATTTAAAAAGACCAGGGGATATATTAAAATTAGGCGAGGAATTAATGAATGAGCATTCAACAATAATCACTTTATCCAAAGAAATATTGTCGAATGCTGATAGATTAATTCCCGCTTAATTTTAATATAGCCCGTGGTCTTTTTAAACTATACCCTGTTATTAAAAGACTCATTTATAACGATTTGTCCATTTAAAATCTTAGCCCTTTAATTATTAACCTAGTTATATCCCTCTTGTCTATTTTTATTTATTCACAATCCCGTATGTATATACTTAGTTTAGTCACATAAATGTCTACATTATTTGCGCAAAGGATGGAATTTTCCGGAAGTAGACCTTATCAAATTTGGTTTTATACTTCACATCCATCTTTGATATTATTTTTCTATTTTGGGTCCTTTCGTCTTACATGGGCGTGGCATTGCCCTTCTGTTTCATATATATATATATATATATATATACAGTGGCGGCAACAAAAAAAGTGACATTGAATATTGGCAACAGAAATCGATACACAAAATCGCTTTCACGATTTTACTTGCCAACAAGCCAATGAAAAGGGGCAAGGCTTATGCCGCGAGTGGATGACTCTCCTGAGCTAAGACAACAGAACTGCGCTTTATTGGAACTCACTGTCTCGTTTGAGCTCGTACAGTGAGGTTTTAGTGTACAACGCTCCAGCGTGCTGATTTCCTGCATTCGTGCCTACATTTGACGTGCTATAACTTCTGTGCAAGTGGATACAATGGGGCAGTAAAAGCTTTATATGACAGAGAAAAGCTGCGCCTTGACCCTATTAGAGCAAGGAAAGTCTTTTATTGATGTATCAGCAGATTTAGGAACCTCAAGAAATACGATTTATCGCCTAAACGGGCAGCTGAGTTATTGCCACCAGGTAACATACAAAAGAGGAAGGAGGGCATTGGTGCAGCTAGGAAGACATCTCCAAGGACTGATAATATCCTAAGGCGTGAAGTGATGTCAGACCCTTCTGTAACCTCCGCTCCAATCAAGAAAAAACACCCAGACCTCCTCCAGAATGTCGCCCTCAGGACCCTCCATCATCGCTTAAAGAAGGATCTAGGCCTACCGGCTCGCCGCGCTGCCAAGAAGCCACTTCTTACCAAGGCTATGAAGATGAAACGGCCCAATTTTTGCAAGACCTATAAACATTGGACAGCTGCTCATTGGAGAAAGGTCATGTTCAGAGATGAGAGCACCTTTAGGCTGGTCAGAGGAGAGTCAAAGATCGTGCTTGTCCCAGCAATGTGTCTCGGTATGACCCAAAATATACTGTGAAAACTGTGAAGCACCCTGATAGTGTGATGGTGTGGGGTTCCTTTAGTGGAAACAAGGGCAGAGGAGGTCTGTACTTCCTTCCCAAGAATGTAACCATGAGGGGGACTAACTATCTTGAAGTTTTGAGGCAGCACATGATGCCATGTTGGGAAATTCATCAGTGTAAATTTTTAAGGCATGATGGTGCCCCTGCTCACAGGTCCCAGTTAGTAAAAAGGTTCTTCAATGATAATAATATTAGTAATTTGGAGTGGCCTAGTCATTCCCAGGACCTAAATCATATTGAGAATGCTTGGAATCTCATGAAAACCAAAGTTCAAGAGACAACACCCGGCATCATCAAGGACCTGATAGAATCACTGAAGAAGATCTGGGTTACGATCGACCCCACCTACTTGGCAAACCTCGCTGAATCAATGCCCAATCGACTCAGAATGGTCATCAAGTGCAAAGGCAACATGACCAAGTATTAACTTTCATGAAATATTCATAATAAAATATGTAAGTTACATTTTTCTGTTTCATTTTCCCCGAATTGTCACATGTCACTTTTTTAGTTGCCGCGACTGTATATATTTATATAGCACCTCGGTAGAAATTTTTCGTTATTCCTTGATAATTAACTAAACAAGTTTGAAAGTACTTCTAATCCGCGTTTCATTTTCCTGTGGGATTTTTGGCATTTATCGCTTTACTCACGCGCTACATTATGAGTTTCTCATAAATATATCATATGTATATATTATTGAGTCAGAATCAAGGGGTTGAATTCGTTTATTATCTCAGCATTTTTTGTTTCTTCGAGGTGTAATTTGGGTGTATTTTCTTTTCTGTGCTTTTGGCTTTTTTTTCATTCTTAAAATGTGTATAATTTTTATTTTGATCTTTGTTTTTGTAACTTTCTTAGTTAAATATTCGTGTTCATGTGTGTTTTTTGCATTCCATACTTACGTATTCGACTTGTTTGTGATTCTTCTTTGTCATCGTCAGGTAATTTGATGTATTCATTGGTTTTTTGGTTAAATTCAAGTTCGTTGGTCATCATCGGGGTTTTTTTTTGCGATTTTTTTTAAGCCAAAAGGAGACAACTGCCCTTCGAAGCTACATGGCGCTTCTTAAAAATCTTTTGTGACATGGAACTCGTTGGTTTTCTTTGATGAGAGCTCTAATTTCCTCGGTACTATTTATTGTGATCTTTTCCTTTATATTTGACGCTTTTTCCTATAGATTTATGTTAAGCAGAGTGATATTCGTCGCTCTGTGCAGATCCTCTTGTTTCTGTCCATTCCTTCTGCGTGTACTGGTGATGATGTACATGCATTTGTTTTGTTTGCGCGCTCTCTGAAACGCTAAAAAGAGTTGCCGAGGGATAGATGAGGGTTGATCTGACTAGCGCCAGATATAGTTTTCTTTTTTTTTTTTTTAAGTTTCTGAATGTAAAGACGGTTCTGACTGCTGATTTTAATCTTTGGATACGTTTAGTGACGTGATTCCTGTACCTAATAGAGGTGACCTGCATCCTGAGTACATTGCATTTCGATGTCCACTAACGATTAGTTGGCTAATATTATCGGCGAACTTGATATTCAGGCTATTGGAATTGATTGTTTTGGGACGTCAGCTGTAAAGATTGAGTACAATAATGGACTAACACTCCTGCCTCCAGTCACACCCTTCCGTAGTGCAAAGGTGGGTCCATCCGTTTGCCCTATATTGATATAAGCTGACCTCTCCTTGACATATTCACAGAGGATTTTTTCAAGCTTTGCGCTTAAACCTAGAGGATCTTGTATTATATTCCCCTTAGCTATACTTTATCAAACCCTTTTGATACGTCCCTGCATACTAGGTCGACATAGCTCTAATTTTTTTGTTTGAGTAATTTTCTCCTTGATGACATTTATTGCCATCTCGGTGTTATCTATTTTCTGAAGCCGTATTGCTGGTCGCTACAAAAGCGAATTGTCCTCCACGTACTTGACGAGTCTTCTGTGCAATATCTTCTCGAAGAGTTTCCCCCTAAATTCTAAAAGGAATACTGGACGGTAACTCTCCTTTCTCGTCGGGGACTTCCCAGGTTTAGCCATGAATATCATTTTAGCCGTTTTGTAGGCGTCAGAAAAGTAGCTAACGTTCAGGCAGTAATTACATATATTAAATATAACTTCTCGTAGGCATGATGACCGGCCTGGTGTTTTTTGTTTAAAAGAATAGAGCGCGCTATCTAGTTCTTCTAACATCACGCTTTCTTCTTTTATTTCTCCCTTGTTTCCCTAGTTCTGATGCGCCCTTTCGATGATTTCGTTAAGTTCGGTATTTTTTTGATTTTCAAAATCCATTTTCTTCTTCATTGATTCTGAAAATCTGTTCGCAGCGTTCCCTGAGGATTTTCTTAGATTTTATTTCACCGTAGGCGGCTTTAAACACCATCCTTTTATTCTTAGGCATTCCTTTCCTCCTCTTGATCTTTGCCCAGAATCCATTCGGTGTTGCTTCGTTATCAAGTTCTTCGATAGATTCATTCTATTTCTCTACTTGTTGTTCGTAAATTAGAATTTTAAGTTCTTTTATTTCTCTTAGACGGTACATTACTTTACTGAATATTCCCGTAGTGATGCTCATTTTATATAATTCCTTCAGACCACTGTGTAAACCCTTCATACGATCGGACCTTATATATGCAAAAATTGTTCTGTATGCGGTTGGGGGAATAGACTCTATATCAGCCTCGATCATCAAGGCATCCAGCTGCTCCATTTCCTCGTCTACTCCCTTGAGCGTTCCTTCATCAAGTTCACTGGGATGTAATTTCTTAGTGCTGCTCGTAATTATCCCAATTCTTCCTATTTTAATTCTTCCATCTTTGTAATGCTACCAATATAGACTTAACAATAATATTAAGGTTAATCACTATATGGTCATTACAAAGTATCACTTTAGTGGTCATGACATAATTGTAAGGTACGAGGAAGTTGGCCAAGCAGATGTCTGCCTTGCTGATATTTCTTTCCATGATGAAGATCTGAAAGTCGGGACCCTTTTCTCAGGACAATGTTTCTGTCCAGGAAAGTATTCAAGCATCAACATATACCATTCTTCGAGTTTATCCGGCCTCGGCACATCGTGCGTTCAGCTTCCCCATTAATATTGTAGGGATCCTTCGCCCAAATATACTCGTATCCTGTGGCAACTTAATCCGGAGAATATACGCATAGGACTTAACATTACTCTGCAAATCGCTAAGCCCCTCGCTTATTCATCAGTTTCTTGATGAGTCAAGACCAGTGTATGAGGCAGTCCATACCCACAAAGTAATATCCCTTCATCTCTTCACTATAAACGATGCAAAGAAATGGTCAAGAGAAATTGCTCGGCTACTTTCAGACTTATGTTGCCAGACTCAGGAGCTGTTATTCAAGCATTATGGCGTGGCTATGCACACTGCTTTCAGTGACTTCCTTTAACTGTAGGATACAGATACGACTGCTCTTGCTTCCCTGCATTTGATTCGGTGGTCAGCATCTAGCAAGTGTTCGGTGAGGGCGGTGCTTAACCATCCTACCCGTATATCTTGCCTATCCTCCATTACTCTGGTGTTCACACTCCTTTGTATCTCACCAGCGAAAGCCAGAGGTCTGTCGCAAAATGGCGACGGATTTCTAATTGATCTCTGTCGGTATTTTGGAGCGTCAGATGACTCTGACTTTGAAACCAGCTTTATGGGCGACTCTGGTGGATTGCACCAACCTTCCTTTTACTCCGATGTTACGAGGAAAAGTAGAGGCTAAGATAAAATTTGCGTTTTAGTCTCATTTCTCCTCTTGCTGCAGCACGCTGGATGATGTTAATGGATTTGCTCCTTGCCTTCCTGATGAAATACATAAGGTACCCCATGATCTATGATGAGTCTTGGATGTGCTTCTCCTGTGCCATGATCTACTGCTACAAATACTCCGTGCAGGAGTTACGAACTAGATGACGATGTCCATTTTGGTCCGAGAGTCGTAGGACGACAAATAGTAGACAAAGGCATCTTTGGTGGTTGGCTTCCTATAAAGGGAGAATTTCAAGCCATCGTCAGCCCTATTTAATGTTAGGTCTAGGAATGGAAGCGTGGCATCCTCTCCCTTTTCTCAAGCTATAAATTTTAGGGTTGGGTGAAGCTTCTCTGATTCTGCAAGGCAGCCTCTCATTATTGATGCGTCGTAAGACGATTACGATTGTGTTGTCTACGTACCTGAGTCATTTTAAGTGTAGCCCAAATGCTTCCCATATCGAGCAGCCACTATTCTCTCCATAATTGGGGAGGCTAAGAGAGCGGACAGAGGCGTTACCTTAGCCCTTCCGTGCACTTGTTGTTACTCGTCCTCACGAAAAGCAAAAGTTTTAAAACTTACGCAGATCTCAGCCAGATTCAGAAAGTCACGCGGTGGAATGGGTAGAGAATCGAGACTGCCCTTGGTTACGTTCTGTAAGGCTACGATCGCCTTTTCCTCCATTTGTTGTCTAGACACAAATCCATACTTGTCAGCTTAGAGAATATAAGGTTTATACTACAATAGATGAGAGTATGAAAGAAGACCGCCGTTTACGTAACGACTGACGTACGTGCTCAAATGTAAAGAATTGGTAGTTGAATTTAATTCGACGCCAAGTTCAACACATAAGAACTAGCAACCATTCGCCACCAGTGTGGCTGTTTACCGAGAAAAGTCAGCACAAGCCTTTTGGGAGGAACCAAACTTTCGCGAGCGACCGAAGAAAAAAATACATCAAACGCAGATTCTGGACGAGTTGACGAGAGATGCAACGCTCCCAGAAACACTGCTCAACAGGAAAATGATGAATCTCTGCCATCGAAGTCACTGATTAAAGACACCCATCAATAATTTTAATCCCATGGCAAAGTGGTTCTTTTGCATAATAGCAATATTTTTGTTCACTAGGTGTATTTAGAGAAACTTATGACGACTTAGAAATGCTCATTGACTTGCACATATTTAAAAAACAAATTCGACCATTTTTATGCAACTAAAATGGTAAACTTCATCCTTGTTTAACAGAAAGACTTACTAATTTTCCATGTTATCTATGCACCTGTTTCAGTCAAGATCGAGACAAATACTGTTTCTAGAACTAGTGTCCTATCTGTGAAACTCTGGAAGTAGGAATGCCAAACAATGTGAATAAGCCGATCGTCAGTCGAGATGAAATCATTTTCCTTCCAATCCATCTTCTGTTCTGCTTTTTGGAATATAGTTGATTTAATTATACTCTATGAGCTTTGCCTGAGAGTGCACAAATATATGCGAATACATGGGAGAGAACCATATTTTATTATTATCAAGTTGATCTTTATTTAAAATAAATAATTACTTCAATTTGTCAAGGAAAAGAATAATACATTTTGTAGACATTATCTATATAATTTCAATCCCTTTCTGAAGCAGAACCTGTTGCTTTTCTTTCTAAGAGGATTCCGTGGGAAATTCTTTACTTACTTCGCCCTCTTAAATCTATATTTTTTTATTATGTTTAAGATGGGGTGATTATGGGGCCTAATCTAGGTGATCTACATAACTACTGTGCTTTTCCTGCGAATTTTTAACTTCTCGGCTCCGTAAATTGGTGTATAAACTTTTTGTAAGTTGGTGTTAACATTAGGTTAATTTGATAAACAGAATTAAACAAAAACTGCATTAAAATTTCTCTAACATTTGTTGCTTGTTCAGTACCAAGAGAATTTTACGATATAGCCGCCGAAACCATCATAGAACCTCCAATCTGATTTACGGTTGGAGTAAGTCAATCGGGATCCAAGGCTTCTTTGGGCGTCCTCCAGACATAAATTTGTCGTAAACCAAATTGTTCCAAAAAACTCTCAGAGAGAAATTCGCCCGCTGCCCCTTGCACTTTTACCCATTCGAAAATTACATTAATCATAAATTCTACCAGGAATTAGATAATAAATATAACTAATGAATTTATTTTATTCGTTGTGCCACGCACAAAAAAAAACAATTTATTAATATTAAATATATGTAAAGTATGAGGTAATTATCAAACAATAATAATAATAGAGATTAATAATAATAGAGGGCGCCCTTAAAGACTAGGAAACTCTTGCAGTGCACTGTGCTTCGACTAGGAAAAATCTTAAGAGAATAAGAGGCTTTTAGAGGCCGGTTCAAAGCCCTGGGCGAAGAAGAGGTTGTATGCCAGTAGGTAGAGCATTGCACCGTCTAGGGCCAGGTACAGAGAAGCCGCAATCGTCCATGAAGTAGAGACCTATACGAGAAACCAAAGGCAGGAGAACATTTCCATAGCGAAGAGATCTTTTTTGTTTGGACAAATACAGAGAGGAATACAGGTGGTTGGGGTGTTTATGTTTTTAAATAGCAGGAGGAGTACCATAAATGTAATTCGAAATTTGCGCCGCAGTCATTGCAGTTCACAGAATATGGGTGCTGTATGACAGAACCGCCATCGACCGAGCAGAACTCGTTCCGACAAGTTTTGGGCATGTTGGAAGGGGTGAATTGTAATGTTGCTGGTTCCATTGAGAATATAGTGAAAGTAAGCAATGCGTGAAGTAACAGAGATATGGATAGCTATCTCTAAACTGTTTTGATTAATGTCGGACCGGAACATTCACGTATATTAGCAGCATGATATTCGAAATCATGTTAACTATGAAAGTAAACACCTAGGTTTCTAACGTTTCAGAGAACCGGATTTGGGAGGCACCGGGATTGAGATAGGGGCTACATTTTAACAGCGAGGAGCATCTGTTAACTTAGCATCAAAAGAAACTCAATTTTGCCATGGTTTATTATATAGCTATCCGATAGCCGCTCGTAATCGTAGCATATGAGATCAAATTCCGTTGACAGTAATGGAGAACGCTTGTAGGAAGGAGGATAAAAAAATATTTACGTGCCATCAGCATAGAAATGGAAGGTTAGACCTAGGCCACGCAAAAGAAAGCTAAAAACAAATATATAGATACGAAAAAGGAGCTAGTTTTCGACAGAGCCCTGAAAAACACAATAAGACAGCTATAAGAGATTTCTCATCCGCGATGTAGAAAGAATGAGTAGGGGATGGTGAAAGCGGTCCAAAGCCGTTCTAGAGACATCATAAAAGTCTAGTGAGCGGGGAGAAGAAGGGAGTGGCCAAGGGTGTCAAAACGCTGCCGAGAGATAGAGAAGAACCCAAATTCAAAGCATCCCCCCGTCGGCTTCGCGGCAAATTCGGTCAGGCACATGTAGGAGAGCCGAGTCAGAGCTGTGACCTGCCTTGAAGCAGAACTTTGAGAGGTTTCTTATATAAATTTACTGCTATCACACTTTTCGCAAAGAACATCACAACTGGTCAACTTAATCTTAGTTGGGTTTCCTTTCTGTTTACCATAAAATGAGTAAGAATAAGTATCTTGACATCAAAAACTACATTCACTCTACTAATAATTATAGGATCTAATATACTAAGCATGTTTTTACTATTATATGACAATAAATTAAAATCTTGTTCAATTCCGGCTCTTCAACAAATTACTGAGCCTGGAAGAATTAATGTCACAACACTCCGAAAGTCATCCTGTTAAGATATTCATCCAAATAAAGCCTATACACTTTTGCTATAAGATTCAGGGCATTTGTATTAATGACAGATGCAACATATCATAAGCGTATATAACAGGGAAAAGAAGAAAATCCTCAAAACCCACGTCATATGAAGCTAGTAATCCACCAAATGTGTGATGTTATATTTTCTAATTCAAATGTTAGGTGTTAACAGTTTTACTTTGACAACTTTTTCATAAGCTTTAAACTAATTTTCGAATTAGCTGAATAAAGTGTTGCGCAAAAGAAAGAGTCAAAAATAAAAACTACCTGCGCAGCAAAGAAACTTATAGGCAGCAATTGGGTCACTGAAAAGAAAGAGGGTCTTACGATTAATACTCAGATAAAAAAGTATATGTAGTAAATTGCGTGAAAATATCTTTGTTACAATTTCCATCAATTGGGAAACTCTCCAAACTGTTGATGAGGTAAAACAACATGAAAAGGAAGTGAAAAGTTTTAAACAGCACGTATCATTAACTCATATAATACAGGAATGGGAGATCTTAACCTAATGGGGGGACAAATATAATCATATCGCCCAAATATTTGTGGCAAAAAGTGGCATTTGCCAATGTCATTAACCTTTCAAAAATCCCAAATTTTGCAGCATTGAGAATAAACTGCAAATTAGACCCGAAAAAATTATCTCTTTTACGTATTCGGGACAGAATAAAGTTAACTTATATAAAGACTACGAGCTGTTTGAGAGAACGGCTTGTTTCTCTGGAGTTTTGCAAGGCTATGAATGATATGATGGAATGAACCATATATGTAATTGTATCGATAACACAATATCGCTTAAAATTTGGAAGATTGTCGATCCTTTCATTCCCAAAATATTTATATTATACTTAAAAGATTTATGTTTTACTTTTATTTTGGTGCGACTATAGTTACCTTTTTGGCATATATATCTCATTTTTCACTCTTTTTTGTTTTGGCAAGAATCAGGCCATCCTGGAGCCAGGCTGCCTTGATTGCTGCCATTTAGTCGGGTTGAGCAAGAAAGAAAAGCTGGTCTGGTCGTCGAGTCCTCGCGGTCGTTTTAGTGCTCTGATCAGCGCCCTCATTCCTACCAATATTAAGGAAACCATTATAAGACAATCTTGATTTCCACACCGTTTTCGGCAACCTTCCCGTCACCAAAACAGCAAAGCAACCGGTGTGTAGATTTCAATGGGATACGGCACTTTCGTCTAAAACCCTTTCGTCTAAAGAACTTTTGTCTGAAGAACTTTGGTTTAAAGCGACTTTCGTCAAAAAGTACCTCCCTTGAGCTATAAATTTCTGCATATATTTATTCGGCATAATGAATATAAATATATATAAATACTTGAATGAATTTAATTTGAGTGCGATTTTTTATCTCATTTTTTTAAGCATTATTTACCATTTTGTGATGAAATAATTACATTAGCTTTAAACAAGATTTATATAAGTTTAATAAAAAAGAGTTTTCATATAGGTACGAAAACCATTTTTAAACCCTCATTTTAAAAAAAATGGGGGATGAGGTACTTTTGGCCACTATTTCAGAAATTTCAACCTTGTGTTATGGATAGTATCATATTTACTATACAATCCGTAGAAAATGTAAAAAATACACAAAAATCCATTAGGCAGCCAAAATATTTATATATTTTTATAAATTATTATTAACGCAATCAAGTATTATGCACACATGCTTTACTTACATATATTGTGAAATACATGTTAGTATAGTATGCGTGCAATGCGCGTGCACACGCGTAAATAAAAGTAGATGTTTTATCAATGTAATTTCAGTTTGAAGGCCATAAAAACCCATCCCCTTTCTCACTACCTCTTTATTGGCTTCTGCCATGGGGAGGTCTGAGAGGGGTTTGTGGATTATTTTAATTTGAAGATCTTTATAAATTGTAACAGAGCTTATCTTTGCTTCTTTCTATAGGGATGGGGGGCGTGGACTCTTGAGAAAGCAGTCTTTCCAAATAAGCTTTTAATCCAACTTCCTTCCGGAAAAATTTTCAAGTATTGCAATTTAAAAGACATGAGATGACAATCAAAAAATAAGTGAAAGATTAATAGCCCCTATTGGTCCGTTTCCAGATCAGAGTTCAAATATGAAAAGATTACCACTTAGTGGGTAATTAGTAGTGCAAATATTCATGTTTTAAAAGCAATGAACACTATTCAACAAAACGTTAAAACAACGTCCGAACCTCCGGCTGTAATCATTTCTGAAGTAATAAGCAAAGTGCCTAAGTGTTCCCAAAGTGTTCTTCCTTCAAGTACAAGTATAACCAGAAATATAAGGAAATTAAGAAACAAAATGCTCCCTAAACTCCAGACAACATTGAATGAAGTGGACCTACAGGCTAGATTTAGCCCAACTATTTAAGGTGAAAACTGGCTAATTCATGATAGTGAAAAAGATGATGAGGAACGATTTCTAATTTTTGCAGCACCTTCCGCTAAACCATGGGTGGGGAACATTTGGCACGCGTGCCAAACGTGGCACGCCAACGACTTCTACCGGCACGCGAAGCCAAATGCTTACCTTAAGGAAACTAAATAAATGTATCTCCAATTTATTTTATATAGCAACTGCATTGTGTACAGCCTGTTATAAATTATGTTATCAGTGAGGCAGCAGCAGAAGGTCCACAATTTTTCTTTCTCTAGTTTGGATTTGTTGTTTTTTTCTTGAAATGATAAAGATTCATTTCTGTTTAATATAATATGTATATTTTTAGGTAGAATTACTATCTTTTCCCTGTAATTTTTATGCATCATAAATGGTTGGGAATGAATAAAACAACATCTTTAATTTTATATCCTTTCATTGTGTTTTAGTCAAGTATTGGCATGTGAGAAAATTTTTTAGCAAAGATTTGGCCAATTGTGGCACACACACTTAAAAAGGTTGCCCACCCCTGCGCTAAAGACTAGTATGCTGATGGAACGTTTGAACCATGTCCTAGAATTTGTTATCAAATCTATACTCTTCTTGCTGAATTCCATATGGAAATTCACCCTCTTATTTTTATTTTTTTACCAAACAAGACAGAAAAAACTTACCTTAGAATGTTGTCAGCCCTTTTTGATTGTGTTAAACGTTGTGGATTGCAATTTGAAGTATCAGATGCAAGTGCTGATTTTAAAATGGTGAAATCACCATACATTTCTGTTTTGTTCATTTTGCCAAACTAGTTAGAGAAAACTTTAACAGTTGGGTCTATCTAGCCGTTATAATAATGCTAAAGAATTTTCCATATTTTGCATTTCTGCCTGTTGCTGACGTACCAAAAAGACTTGAACGTTTTCAACAAAGTGTACCTGAAGAAGCTCTTCCTTTTATTAAATATATTAAAGAAACTTATATTTTAGGCAAGCTTAGAACAAATATAAGGCGCACTAAACCTTTTTCCCCCCCAATTAAATGGAATGTTTATGAACTGACTCTACAGGGTTCCCCTCGTACAACTAACTCTGCTGAAACTTGGTATAGATGATTTGGTATTTTAATGCGAGCCAAACTAAATATATATTATGTTATTCATGCTTTGAGTAAAGTATAAAATGCAATTAGATCAAGAATTTCGCAGCTTGATATAGGAGTAAGCCTGATGAAGAAAAACTCCAATGCTAGAAGAAAAGAAAGAAGAATCATGAAGGGACAGAATACAGTAATCGTTCTATGGAGAATTATCTTTGGACTATTGCATATAACCTGGATAAATGAAGAATCTTTGTTAATTTTATTAAAAAGAATAACTTTGGATAATACTATTTTTTATAAAATACCTAGATGGAAGACCTTTTAGACGAAAGTTCCTTTAGACCAAAGATCCTTTAGACTAAGGTTCCTTTAGCCTAAAGTTCTTTAAACTAAAATTCCTATAGATCAAAGTTCCGTTAGACGAAAGTACCTTTAGACCAAAGTGCCTTTAGGCCAAGGTTCTTTAGACCAAAGATCTTTAGACGAAAGTTCCTTAACCCATTTCAATGCCTCAATAAAACTAAAGGCGCTTTGTGAGTTACTAAAGATCACAATCTATTCTTCGAACAGTGCACGATGCGTTATCCCCTGTGCCGAGTGGTGTATTTGAACTATCTCGCCCGTGAAGACAGAAAGACCGCCGGTAGAGCCTCGCTCTCTTTAAACAGATGGGATACAGAGTGAAAACCGGCCCCCTCCTAGGACTTGATCCATCCAAATACACTGGCACGGCACTAGTCTAGATTGGCGCGAATGGTGCTGCAAAATGGACGAACACAAAACTCATATTGCTGTAGAATCTTTGTGAGCGGAGGCAGAAACAGAGGCAACACCAGCATGAGAGCTACAACGAACTCTCGAAGGAGTTTCATAGCCCTAATACCAAAGAACCTAGGGTTTTAATTGCGTCTCCTGGTGGCATACGCACCTTCGAGAACAGCTGTGGACACAGTGAGAGAGGATGGCGACTGAGGGAAAATCCGAGTTGCGAGTACAGGCACATAATGCACTGTACACGGCACAGAGCGAGTGGAAACTTCCAGCATCGGTATGTAGGTTGTCAATAAGGGACATGAGGAAGGCACTGGTCAATAGTCAGAGATAAGTGTTTTGATCGAGTTCGCTTTCTACAAGACACGCTTGGCTTGCATATGCATAAAACTCACATTCGGAACCAAGCTTCAAACGAACAAAGGGTCGCTAGAAAAGCAAGGCAGTAGCCCTATCAGGACTCCAAGTGCTAAACCCCACAGAACGAAGAATGTACATGGCTCGGGTACAAAAGACCGTAAGGCAGCGAATATGACAAGGAAGGAAACGGTGAGGATCTACCATTTCGTGAAATCCAAGTTTAGGAAAAAAACGGGGAGGGATGCAGCCGTGGATGGCGGCAGAAGGGCACTACTTAGTCTTGGTCAAGGAAAACCGAAACCAGTGCGCTTCATTATAGCGAGATGCTGTTCAACGACTGTTGTAGTTGACCCTCTGGAGTTAGTATTTGTTCCGAACCAAAAGAAATCGATAATGGTACATGTAATACGTAGCGAAAAATCTTCTGGCAAAAGCGAGTTAATACTCTTGATGCCCCGAGTAAATCGTATGATATTGAGGACACTTCCCTTTAGGACACACACTTACGTCTCAATTGGGCAAGAGAAGGCACCCGCCAACCTTACGCGGAATCGACGATCTCGCAAAAACTCAGAAATAAAGATTAGGAGGCCTCCATTCACCTCCTTTGTATGGACAGTCTCCGCTTCTAGACATAAAGTCCAGTCAGCTGCCTTGAGCGACATCACAAATTCTATTGAATACTTAGAGGAGAAGTATAGAATACGCAACCGCAGGTGCGGGGGCCGAAATTGTGGGCACATTCTCCTGTGGAGGACGGGAAAGTGGCCCTTCGAGAACTTGCCCCAAATCATTTTGATTCGTTTTCACACATCTGCTAGTGGGGTCTTCCCGTTAATTTGAAGACATTTATGACAACCAAAATGAGCCAGTGTGCATGCTTCCAAACATAATGGAACCTAGCCCTAGCTCGACGAAATTCACCTTGGATAAAATCGTTCAGGCGGCGCTTATAGCGCATGTAGGCATAACACTTCTAATTGAGGGACACCTTACACTAGGCTCACCACCACTGAGAGGTCAGCGTGCAAACCGACAACACATTCTAGGAATAGACGTTACCGGAGACAACTCAACGGCCTCATCCACCGACCAAAACTCCTCGACTGGGGCAGTGAAATCAGTCATTTCCTCAAATGCGGACCACCACGCCCGTTTCAAGACAAACGTTGGGTAGCTCTTAGGTGGCAGTCCTCCAGAAAATGATATTTGAATAAGAAAGTGATCACTACCATGGAAGCCATCGAACACCTTCTACCCAAAATCAGGCTATGAATCGGGTAAGCACAGGAATATAGAAAGATAGGAAATTAAGGCGGTTTTCGGGTGGTCGTGCGTAAACTTATTCACGTTTATGGCACCTATATCTAGCTAGTCGATATATTTGGCACGGTCCTGCGCCTCTGATTGAACAAGTTATTTCCACAGAGGAGATGTCTGTTTAAATCCCAGAGCAGTAGAAATGGACTCGATAACCGTTCGAAGATGCGTCGGAAGTCCCCGACGTCATAGTTGTCTGACGGTGAAATATACGCAGAAATAAGAGTTTACCTAATATGCAGATGCAGCTACACTGCTGAAAGGAAATATTTCAAGGAAAGAGAAGAATGAAGACATCATGCCGATTGTAAATCGTGCATCACTTGCCTAGCCACCACCCTGTAGTGTTGTGGTCACAAACATCTTATATCCTGATAGGGTGGGCAGGCAACCCCCGCCTAGCATGGCTTCCTCCAAAAGGATAAGTAAAGGTGAACGAGAGGAGATGAACATCCCAGTTAACTGGGAGTCTGCGAGAATTCCATTAAAGGAATATGCACTCACGACTTACATCAGAAGAGATGCGGGAGCCGACTTTAAAGTGAAGCCACTCTTTGGAATGGCCGTACGCTTCCCGGAGACAGGACTCTGAGCCCTGTTGGCCGAGCAAAGCACTGAAGGCGCTTTCATATTGAAGGTCTTATCGGCAGAAGTTGGGCTTACTATTAAACTTATTACTTTTCTTCCCCGGAAATCTTCAGGTGAAGAGTTTGCTACGGAAGCAGAGGTCCTCCTTTGGGGGCCTCACCTTCTCTGAGGAATCAAGTCTAGCCTTGGGTTGGAGCGTAAGAGCCAAAGATCATTTCGTCCTGTCCACCTTTCGGGAGCAGCATTAGAAACTTCGGAAGACGGCCTCACGACTAACTTTAGGGATTTGTCTCCTGTGAGTCTAACGAGTTGGTGAAGGCGCTCGGCCGTTTTACCTTACCGAAAACCGTCACCTTGGGGTAATGAGAGGGTGTCCTGGTTTTTGCCTAGGCTGGGTGTGAACACTTTGTCCCGCTATCTCAACAAGGGAAGCGCACGGGGTGAGTAGAACCCGCATAAGGATTCTGAATGGTCGCGGAAACAACCTTGATGGATCAGCAGCAGAGACTACCTTTTATTTAGTATTGAGGCATAAGACGTCTCGGGCAGCGCCGAGCTGGCCAGGACCAATTGATTATCCTTGCGAAATGAGAGATATCAATAATCTGAGAGGCCAGGATTTCATTCTCTAAGAGATACGCAACACATTACTGCGAAGAAGCAGGGTGCGGCTCTCTGCAAATGACACATATGGCTATTCACGATACGGACTTATCGTGTATCATGACCATAAAGCGGATGAATTGAGCGAGCTCAAATACGCTACTTAGTCCCTTTATGATGAGCCCCTGTGGTAATCGAGTCTCTGCTGATTGCAATTGCACATTTGGTCTTAATCTGGGCACCCCTACCCGAAGAAGTCTCGGGGCCGGACGTGCCGATCTTGGCCTGTTTGCTTGGCGAAACGACAACGGATCATCCCCTTCCCGGCCGGAGCCCCCACGGAGAGAAAGAGCAATCCTTAGTACTCTTCGTTTTCTTCTTCCTGTTTATTATCTCTTTTAGAGAGGTCAGTGGGGAGTGAGCCCGCTTCTCTCCACTGCCGGAAGTATCTCCTAGACCGGATGGATCTGCCTCATAATGATTCTTTTTTGAGAAGAAAAATGTCTTAGCTGTCAAATAGGTGTTAGCCAAGGAAGGAGGTCCCTACTCTCCTTGTGAGTCCTTGGGACCAGAGCACTGAGGAGAAACTTGCAGAGGGGCTTAGTCTGGTTTGTTGTCTGACATCGAGGCCGGGGTCGACTCTATGAAATATCTTGACGTTTGGTGATGAGTCACCTCCGATGCCATGTCTATCTCATGGTAGGCTCCATGTGGTGATTCTCCCTCAAAGCATCGCGGATCTATTCGATGTACTTTTTGTCGTGTCGTCTGGGCAGCCGAAACGACCTCTTTCGTGGAAGAGAGGTGGTTAGGCACGCGGACCCCTAAAAATTGTAAATGTAGGAGTGCAGGACCGTATGGAGCATGGATAGGCGGGCCCTGCTATCCCTTGCTTCCCTAAGGATGTTGGCCCTCTCCGTGATTTCCGCTGGTATGAAGATTAAGTTTCCCGAAGCGCCTGCAGAGAAAGGAGTCAGGGGGGACCACCGCACCTGTAGGCCAAAAGGATGATAGACTCCTCTCCGTGAGAAGAAGGTTGAAGGGCATCTGAGGTTGCTTGAGAGCGGTTCCAAAGATGGCACACGGGACAAAGGCAAGAGGAGTCAATGGCCCAACCCTCCACGTGTCAAATATTTGCCATAGCCAGCGAGCTTTTGGCCTTGCCACTAGTTAGGGACCTTACGGTACACACTGGCACTCGAGTAAATCTCATAAATGGATGAAAGTGAGTCAGGCAACCAGAAACTCTCTGGATAGAAGAGCAAGTGTGGAAGAGGGTAGGCGGGTGTGTAATAAAGAGAAGAAGCGATAGGATGGGTGATCACCCTGGTGCTAGCTTATCCCAGGATGCCATGCAGTACACCAAGGCACCATAGCAACGGACCGAACACTGTCCAACTGAGAACAATCCTCCTGGTACAAAATGTGGGTAGAGATGTTTGAGGGGATAGCCGTAATAGTAATAAAGAATACGATTAAATAGTAAAAATAATATAATAATAATTAATAATAATACAGAATAAATATAATACACAGGAATAGTAATACACACTATTATAATGAATAATAATAATAAACAAAAATAAATGCTAATAATAAATAAAAATGCCTAAAAAATTACTAAATATTAATAATACAAATAATATATGATAATACTAAAGAATAAAAATAAATATGAATAATAAGAATTATAAAACCAAAAATAATTTTTGAGGATATTAAATATTAAGTAAGGTAGTGGTAATAGGGAGCGAGAGGAAAGCGCACTGAGGGCTTTCCCAGGCTTCCCTAATTTGCCCTAAGCTTGAGAGGATGTGCAGCTTTTCTTTGAGTGCCATCCCCTGCGGGGATGGCACTCAAAGAGAAGCGATATGCCTATATGCGCTATACGGGCCACCCCAGTCATTTCACGTCGTTAAATTCCTGTAGGACATAAACGTATTCACTAAGTGGGAGGACACCTCTTGCAGAGGTGCAGAAGCATCTCTTAAGGACTCTAGTTAATTATGATAGTAAAGAAGAAACGCTATCTCGGACACTTCATCCTCTCCACATCTATTTCAATCAACCTAATAAATAGTAACTTATTGCTAATAAATATACAAAAATGGTGACTTTAATATTGTAAAGTTAGAGTCAACTTTCCTCCTGAATCATTTTATATTATAAAATTCAATAAATTCATTTATGTACCATTCCATTTCTAATTTCAAATAACGCCAAACTTTGTGCATATAAAATATTCAAATATATTTTTAGACGAAAGCTTCAGTTTTAAATAATATTTGTATTACTACTTTATTCATTTGCCTTCGACTCTTTTTTGAATAAATTATCACGACATTAATTTTATAGCTAAAAAGAAAATCAAATCGAAAGCAATGATTAACAATTTTTAAAAAATGGCTGCCACTGAGATAAGTGATATTTATTATGTATTTGGCCTTTTTAATTTGCAATATGAGAAAATAAATTGCTGATAATCATATGTTTCTAATACATAAACTTGAAGATTTCTCTGCTTTGTCTATTTAAGCGAAATGCACTCAATTATAATTAATAATATACAAAAATATACATAGATAGAATTATGCGAGATAAGATAAATGATAATCCCCTTTTCCTCTCAGGGCAAGCCGCATCTTTTATGTAATGTAAATTTCCATCGAACACCATCGAGGGCATCTCTTGGTGAAACTTTGTAAAGGAAGATCGGTAAATTTGGAGAGATATGTGGAAGATATACATATAGCAGCAGCTCCAGTGCCTTAAGAATGAACGTGTAGAAACTCCTCCAGCTGGCAGATGGGTCATGTTGATCTATGCTGAATGTGTTACCACCTTGTAGGGGCCACACTAGGGTTGGAGGTGCGTCTAATTCTCTCACATCCAAAGAACCCACAACTCTTAATCTAGTGGCTCGTAAGAGGATAATAAGCCCAGATAGTGGCCGCTAGAATAGGAAAGAAACGCATCTGACAGTCCTACTCCTGCTTACAAAAGGGGTAATGGGTCATTCCTCTTATTCAAATTAAACTTTCCTATATCTATCCGTTTCTATGATTGGAACACGCATTGTTTATCGACATAGGTCTATATTGTTACAGGCTACTTTACATATGAGAGATCTGGAAGCTTTATGGGGGGGGGGGGCATTCCTTATTTTCTGTTTATGTATTTATCTAGAATTTTATCGAATCTATTTACTTTCTGAATTCCTTTTATTTTTAAGATGGCCCTCCAAGTATTGTCTTCCATTTATCTTGACTCCAGTATTCTTGTTGGCTGGGTTAGTTGTTGATCTTCGATTTCTTTCTTGATACATCTTCATTTTTATTGCATTTATCTTGTGTTGATGATTCTTTCTTGATGATTTGATGAGTTAATCCTGGAAGTCGTTTTCTTCCGTTTTCTTTCTTGAGGCGATCCATTTTATCTTGAGTCTTCTTGAGTTGGTCCTTCAGCGTTTGCTGGACTTCCGTTTTCTTCTGGAAATTTCTTCGTAAAAGGTTTTTTGGACTATTGAGTTTCGAACTCAGTACCGATAGATTTAAACGCCGATGCTCTTAGCCATTACGCCACGGCTTAGCCCATTCTGAGTTGGTAATTTAATGGGCTATTTATATTATCGATTTGAAAGGAATTTTTCTCTGATACATCTTCGCACCCCTACAGCTTCTTTCTCCCATCGTCACTTGCAAAGTAAAAATTTTCCTCACCTCTCGCACCCTAAATTTAAGACAGTCACTAATAAAATCAAGTTCTTCCCTTCATGTAGCCTCCATTCCTCACTAGCGTTAGTTCTTCCTATGATGGTAATGTACTAAATGTAACTAATTCTTAAATTTGGAAAGCCATTGATATCCCTTAAAACTAGGGAACCAGCTTGCTCTCTCGACACAAGTCTTTACACAGAAGGGTTTTATCAAACGTACTCCAGAGCAGTGAATTCCATTAGCAGTACCTTTCTCCTCAACTCTATTTGAGGAAAACGCATTTTTTACTAAATCTGGTATCTATTGTTTTCCCTCCTGAACATGAGACTTGAGATATTTTTTCATTTCTACTAGGAGAAAAAATAAATGCATAAAACACACTCCTAATTTTAAAAAGAACAGTACCCATTTCGCGGTCTAAAGGAAAAATAAAATCTTTTATGATTTATTTTCTTGTGAAATTGAAAGTAAGACGAATCCAATAAAACGATAAAATAAACATAATGTAAGATACAAAAAAATGGGTATTTTAAATTTAAGATAATGACAGTAATAGGAGTTTTTGTCATATGAGATAATCAAACAAAGTAACCCTTTTCTTGTTCATGAGCTTCTCTGGTGTTAGTTTTTCTTTAAAATGCTCACAATTATCAATTTTTCTTTAGATTATGTTTTTGAGCTAAAATTTTAATGGTGAATATTAATCGGAACTAATTTTTAAATTTTATAAAATTGATTTTGTTTTGATATGGTATTAATAAAATTATCACTTACACTATTTATTTAGTTTGGAATTTTGTTTACAAATGCCTCTATCAACTTATGCAATCAAAGAACAAGTTATTAGACTACCTAGATCAGATAAGAAAGGTAACAGTGCTGTCCTTTTTGGAATTTCACAAAAATATCTCCTAAAGAGGAAGATACTGGTCTCCATAGAAATTAAAAGAGTACTTCATCCATTTTTCAAAATATGAGGACCATATGCTTCAATTGTAAAACTTAGAGTTCTTTCTAACCTAAAATGAATCACTAGAAGGAATGAGGAACCCAAAGTTCAACCGAGTACACCTCTATTTCTAAGTAGAGAATGAGTCTCAGGGCTGTTAATCCGTATTAGAGAAATAAAAGGCCACTGAGTTTAGTACTGGAAACGACTAAAAAACTTAGACCAAAACACATTGTCGCGAAGGAAAACTACCGCAGAGGGCGCTTATCAATTAATAATAAACTTTAAGTTGAAAAAGAAGAAATCATTGTTTAATTACATTTATCCATTTTTGGTCTCGACATTGCAATACAATTTTCATTTTACGCCGAAATATAAATCTAATATAAAATTTCTCAGGAATTTACAAAATAAGGTCTCACCCATCTTACATTAAGTCAACTTCTACGGTCTATTCCCCATTCCAATTTTACGTCCATGTTCCTTCATCTTTCATTTTTCTATTCCTATGTAGGCCCAACATAACTGTATGATTGCCAAATTAGGCTCCTGAATTCACATGAAGGCCTAGAATTTTTCGAGCCGGAAGATGTACCTGAATATGGAAATTTTATTATTGGAAAGCCACCTGAGATTCAACACAGAATTCATCAGCCCAAAATTTGGAATTATAAAGTTAAATCTCATATCCATAATGCTAATACCATTTCCAAACCACAAACGCACAATTCATCCATACATTAAGAAACAGCAGAGTATCTTAGGGGTGAATGCCTCCTGAGCTACTCTCTCAAAGCAAATTTGCGTTTTTTAAGGCAAACTAGTAATACCGCATTTGACTAGTAAAAATAATAGCAACAGTCGTGAGAACATTAAAATAAAATTAAAAGAGGAGAGCTATTTCCAGAATAATGCTATATACATAATATTATTCAATCGTGCATAAAGAATTATCACAAATTTTAGGTTCATTTAAATATATAGTAGAGTAATTTTAAAGAGAAATGAATGTACACTGAGATGATTAATGATAGTTCTTTACATCACTGAGAAAAAGGGTAAAAAAGACAGATGCACCAAAATGGGAGAAATTGAAAGTTCAAAGTAATAAAACCTATTAATGATAAAAAAATACAAAAGAAATCCTTCAATTCTCTAGATACAGCATTTAGCAGATCGAGTTAATTTTCTTCGTTAACAGTTTTAGTAAACAACTATGAATTTAACCTCAAAGCTTGAATTAGTAAATTAATAAAGACAGAAATATAGTCCGTTTCGTCTAAATCTGCGAGGTGGTTAAAACATTAAATACAAATTAATTTCTTTACTTTGGGGAAAATCTTGATGAACAATAAGTATTGTGGTTTTCTACTATCTCGGGGTGATAATATTTAATCAAAAACTGAAGTAAATTGTGATAAAGAAATATGCCTAAGTAAATTATTTGACATATATCCATGCTTTGGCGAGATACCAGCTACTCTTTTCCATGAAAGAGCCTTACTCATTGAGACATGTGCAAACCCTTATTACCTTACATCTTTGCAGCATGTTTGTCTAAGGAAACAGATAACCATAACTAGAAGATAAACATATGATGGTGAAGGATTGTTTTCTGGAACCATTTTGCATTTTTCTTATCTGATTCGAATTTGTTTTTTTCCCTTCAATTCTTGAGTGTAAATAATGTAGGAAATAGCAATAACTCATATTCTCTACCAATTAAGAAAGTATAAATACAGGTTGAGTCGAAGGTATTTTCACCTTGGTTTTGAAACAAGGCAGAATGAGCCAAGTTCACAATCAAACCCAAGTGAATATCTCACAGGACACTTATCTCTATATTCAAAGGCACCTAACCCATTTCTTCCTTCCTTGTTGGCCACCTTTACTCTAGTTAAAATAGAGACAAAGCTAACCTTCTTCCATGCACTGACGTGAGAATCAAGTCAAGTTCAAAAAAAGTTTAATAATTTTTCAAATCAGTATTCTTTTTTCTCTTATCTACCAACGTCACTCAAACAAACGCAAATCAAACCCACTGGTTCTTCCGTTACAAGAGAGCAACTTACTTATTTTATTATATACGTTGTAGTATGTGTTTTCTCTTTTTGGAATATTCGTGGACATAAAGTTACGATATACCTCGGAGATGTACTTACATGTTTCCTGCCACAATCAAGGCCATTACCTCCTCTGATGATTAGTTCTCTATGATACTCTCGATCTCAACATATCATCGATGAATGTAGCGATACTCTTTAACCGAAATGTCAAAGCTGAGCATTTTGAAACTCCTCTCCCAAAGTTTATCTATTCGGTCTCACGAGTTTCCATAGGACAATTCTTTTGGTCTTGCAAATATTCCCTTGATGCTTTCATCTCATTACTTTTATGGTTAGATTTTGTTCGTCTAATGGTCGTGTCGTATGTTAGCAGAGATTATATATATATATATATATATATATATATATATATATATATATATATATATATATATATATATATATATATATATTTATTTGTTTTATTTATTTTTAATAAACCAAATAAACTTTGACATGAGGCGTAGGTTCGTGCCTCGGTGATCTCTTGAGGATCGTCCTCTAAGAGTGCTAATCTTTATTTTTATTCTAGTGAATGAATAAAAGGGGTTTCTTTCTTGACTATATCAATTATTGCCACTTTAACTTGTTCGAGGATAATTAAAACAGTGCTTTTACTAAAGAAATAGACTTTACTGAACATAAACTATCTCACTAAATAACATAAAACAAATACAGATCTGATACACTTAAAAAAAGAAATTGGGATTACGGGGTTAGCTCTCGAAGCTCGATTCGCGATAGAATTCTACGGGGGAAACAATTTTTAAGTTAATATCTTTGTCCCTGGCCAGACATTCAATAAACTAATTATTATCAGGGGGAAATAAGCAAACAGGATTATTCCTTACTCACATAAGGTAATGGAGATTAAATACTCGCGACCTGTTAGACTATCTTCGGATATTTTGATCCGGCAAGGCGTTGCTCGAGTTGTTTGTTGTTTGCTCCCTCGATGGTGTTCGTCGACCTGCCTGTCAATTTGACGCGGGGCGTCACAAGGAATCTTGGGTGAAGGCGACTCAAGCGAAAGCTTAATCCTTTTACTTTTCTTTGGGACAAAATGAAATCGTTGTCTTCTTTTTTTCTATCTAGTTGGAGTTTGTCCAACTCAGATAGAGTAAGATTTGGAGTCCTCAAACTGGCTAGCTTGATACTCAATATATTGGGGGCTTGAACGGCGCCGAGATTCCTTGGTACAATCTGTTTTTTTACAAGGACTGCAAGTTCTCCTTAACTTGCAGAAAACTTTCTACCGGTGATTTTTCTGTTTCTTTCTCGAACTCGAAAAATATCTCAACCGGTGACTTACTTGTCTCTTCCGTTAGAACGAACAAAATCCACCTTTCCCTCGGGTCAACCTGTTATATACACAAATTACTACCGCGGTGTAATTAGGAGGTGGAGGGGGGACTCACCAGGTGAGGCCTCAGATTGGTCTCCCACGCTTGGGGTCTTGTCTCTCGGAAAGAAGGTAATACAAGATCGGAAGTTTGCACTTTTGAATGGATTGTTTATAAGTACACTCTCGAAGGGCCTGCCTTTTGAGCTGAGGTCAGGAATCTGTCTCGTAACATTTACCCTTTTGCCCGTTCTTTTATGTTACCGAAGAACATCAGAGAGGCAAAGCTAAACCCAGATGACTTTTGTTATTATTTCCTTGGCCTCAATACATATATATACATATATATATATATATATATATATATATATATATATATATACTTAACTCTTATTATACCTCTACAGGTCACCTCTCTTTCCTTTGATCGTTTCGTCTTATGAGGTTACATCCCGGGTCTGAAAATGAGATTATATTCACGCTTCAGGTTTATTTTTCTGCAAGGGCATCTTAAATTGGATTTATTATAACCTTCGTTATTCGGGAATATTTTTATTAGTTCTCTTCCAAAACGATTACTTTCTCTTAAGGGGATTATATACTTCCACTTTATATTGCTTTCATCATCTATTTTTTTATTATGTAGTAAATAACTCAAATTCCATAGGAATAGTGATCAAAAAGCAGGTCCTCAATTGGCAGTAGCTCATTTCTATTTATTATGTATGGCATTGGAGCTAAAGAAACCTCAAGAAAATTTCCTATTTTGATACGTTTTATTAAAGTACTTTTGAAAATTTGCTTCTGAAACTATTAATATAAAGATATAATTTTTAGCTTTTTAGAATGATAGCTGAATATGAAGTGATAATATACCAATGAAGAGTAAAAAATAGATGAATATATTATAAAGGGAGAAGAAAGGTGACAAAAGATTGTGATCTAACACGATTTTCTTCATTGTGAATGAAGTATCATTATCTTGAAACAAAATAATTCCAGACCTTATAAAATAAGTACTTTGCAATGGTAAGCTAAATTGGTTGTTAATTAACGCCACAATGGGTTGTACTGAGTCAAACAAGAAATTATGATATATCATCCACAAGCTAGGACATTAAAGATCTTACTCGAATGTTTATTGTAGAGAAATAAATCAGTGATTTTCACATGCCTTAGAAAATCGATTAGAATTCTAATCACATATGATGCCTCAGTCCTTCTATTCCTAAAATAGAAAGATTTAATTCTCACTTAAGTTATACACAATTATTTTTGCAAAGATAATACTTTTAGCCTGTTCTTACGTGATATCAGAATTTACAGCAATATCAACCTTTTCAAAGTAGGATGAAACAATGTTGTAGCTATTATCAAGCTATAAGTGTCCTACAGTGTCGATCCTTCGGTCTTTGAATGTCATCAACGCGTCACAAATTTTTCTAAGATAAGTGAACGGGTACGTTGCACCTACAAACTTACTTCAAACATGTATATATATTACTATATGTCGTGGTATAGCTCTATATACCATATATATATATATATATCTATTATATATGATTTTAGAGTGCGCGGTGGTTTCCATTTAATAACTTTAGGGTGGCCAAGGTCCGTTTTTGAAGTCAGTTTCTCGTAAGGGAGGGCTAGTCCAATAGAGCTCCTTCAAATCTTTGTATTGGCTGAGAGTTCCAACTCTTACTTGGTTACAGGGGGTTACACGGCTATGATGAGCTTAAGGGTCCGAAAGTAAAGGAGTCGACAAAAAATAGACAAAAAATATTGTCTGGTCTCTCTCCATTTATGTTAATTCAATATGATGGCCGCATATTCGGCCAAGAAAAAAGAATCTGACTGAATACATTCGTCTTATCTAATCATTTCGATGGACAAGTGATCGAATACAAAAATGTGTTGTATCGTCTTTCTTCGTAATACTATTTTTTAAAATGCTCAGAATTCCATCCATATCTCTATAATAATCTTCGACTCAGTGCGACGGCCCTTAAATACATACAATGGCAACATAGACTCAAATATCATATCTAAGAATCCCGAGAAAATTTCAGCTTATATCCTGATTGTACGCTATTATTCGTGCTGCCATCGAATTCAATTACTATAACTCAAAAAGACTGTCTGCTATATTTAGCCTTTTTGATTTCTAAAAGTTATTTATTTTATTTATTCTTTGTGCAAAGGTTTGTACATCTTTTATCTTTTTACCTGATTTCTTTCTCGTGTTTCATTCTTCTTGAATTTCTGAGCAAAATGACTCGTATAATAGCAAGTTTAAAGAGAATAAAATGCTTGAATTCAAGAATGGTAGATTTAATACACATTTGTTTGTATATACTAAGTTTAAGTGGATTGTAACTTGTCAATATACTCATTCCTTAAGGAGATCTTTGTAATAAAACTACAAAGAGATCGAATTGTGTCATCTTTGTCTTCAGTGTGGGCATTTCAGTGCTCATAATTTCAACGCCCTTTGTTAGAATCAGTTAATATTTATTAAATATCAGCGAACATTAAACTTCATGCATAGAATTGGATTGCTTTAGTACATGACTTTCTCATTACTTTTGCCGAATTACCTTTTTATTTTAAATTAAACCTCTACTGTGTGCTATTAGCATACGTCACACAAACTCAAAAATGAAATCTTCTTTTCGATTTAAAATATCATTTAATTTCCGAAGATCGTGGTTGTTATTTGAGTTTAGCGAAGGGGAAAGTTTATGCCTATGATGCTCTGCAACCTTGGACATAAACAAAAATGCTTACAAAATAAGTACAAATATGAAGAGAATCGAAACCTAAACGGACCTAACCACAATCCCTACTTAAGTTTTAGATAGTGCACATAAAAAGCCTTGAGACACTCATTCTGGTTTTCTCACTGAGAGATCAAAATCAGAAAAAATGGTCTTTTTGAATAACTCTTTTGTGCAAATGCTGGAAAATAATTAAACATAGACATAATAATCCATTTTTTTGTAGTATTTTTAGGCTATATAGAGGTAATTCTATTTATGAATTCGTTGAAAGTTTGCTAAATATCGTGCAATTATACGGAAAAAAATGGAAAAGATTGCGCTCCTAGAGAGGGAATATGCCATAAGAAGTTAGGAATATTTGTTTCTTAATTGCTATACCTCACACTACTTAGCAAATATCTCGGTTTCCAGAAACTGTTCTTTGTAAATTTCTCAGTTGTAGTGACACAGTGAAGTCAAGCTTTTCTTTACCACAGTACTTTGGAAATATCCCAGTTGCAGTGAAATAGTAAAGTCAAGCGCTTGTTTAACACATTACTTTGGAAATATCCTAGTTGTAGTGAAACAATAAAGTCAAGCGTTTCTTTAATACAGTACTTTGAAAATCTACCAATTGAAGTGACACAGTGAAGTCAAGCGTTTCTTTGCCAGACACTGTACTTAGGAAATCTGCCAGTTATACTGATACAACTGAAATCTCCCAGTTGTAGTGACACTGAAGACAAACGTTTCTTTGACAGAGAGTGTACTTCAGAAATCTCCCGGTTATAGTGTCAAACTGAAATCAAGCGTTTCCTTAACACAGTATTCTGGAAATCTTCCAGTTATAGTTACACAGTGAAGTCAACGGTTTCGGCTAGTTTTCCTGTGCCTACCATTGTTAATATTTTATAAAAACACAAGTTTTTCTTAAAAGTTCCAATTTACTCTTTCGGAAGAATATGAGAAATCTCAAGTCAGTTTAATTGTATTTTCTTTCTTTTTCAGCATTTTAAGCTTAGGTTTACCTCTTATGATGCTAGGTTCAGCAATTTGAGAGGTTCATAAAGGAAGTGACAATATGTAAAAGGGATATGGGAGCAGATCTTTTGCAGCTATAGGGGCTTGGGAAACAAACTGAGCTCTTGGGGGCTGGCAGGGATAATAGCTTCCAGAGGTCACCTGACATCTCCTTGTGGGTGCCTAAATCGATAGAAAGGGAAAATAAATAAGAGGGTGGGGAGAAAAGGGATGAAGGAGTGGGAAGAACTTGGTTTTCACCCTCTCATCCTGAGGCATGAGGCAGGGGGGTGAACTCTACCATACATTCCATTCCCGATAACGTTGAATGGACGAAAGCTGGCTGAAGACTAGCCTGAAATTTCAGCCGCTAACTAGGTAATAGTTGAAAAGTAGCTTGCAAAGAAATTGCCAAAATTATATAATCCAAATGACCAGAAAGAATAAAGCCTATGTAGTTTCAGTCCCACAGTCTATACAGGCCGCACTCTTGCAGGATCTTCATCTAAAAAAATGTGTATGGTGAACATTACGATGAAAAAATTGTAACGGAGTCCTCTGTGTGACAGAATCCATTTCCTCAGTATGATAATAATAATATAGTGCCATTCGAACCCATAATCTTTCAGCTTGGCAGAAAAGGTAGTTATTGGAGCCGCGCTTGAAGGTAGTAAATGAGATGAATGAGGGTAAAATACCCGGCACTCCATTCCAAACTCTAGAGGCAAATATACAGGAAACACTATCATCCATCCAGTGCAAACGATATCATGGTTGGGATAGGATAAGTGAATAAGAGCGTTAGAAGAGAGCTGTCGTATTTATGCTCTTATATGTAAGATGGATCAGTTTAAAAGTTCTTATCATTTTGTAGCTGTGGAAGCAGTTTACCAAATTGGCAAGTTACTGATGACAAACTTTCACGGAATGCAAACCATTCAATCAGTTTCTAGGGGTCGAAGTCTAGAAGCCCTCGTTCCAGCGAGGAGTGTGTTGCAGTAGTAAAACCGGTAGAAACTTGAGCTTTGAAAGATAACTGGTTTTTAAAGGTGACAACCTAAGTTCCAAGATAAGAAAACTGGGCATATAAGGCTCCAAAGTAACAAAGGAACAATAGTTTTGCAGCAAGCAGCTTCCAAAGGATTGAAAATGAGCAATACCTGTTTTATGATTGGTAAATCCATTAATCTGTCGAAAAAGGCAGTATCTCTTCTTTCGATAAAAGTTAAGGTAAAAGAGTTGTTATAAGGATTAGCCGTCCTTTATTATATTATAGAATAGAGATAAGATGGTTTTATTTTAATTAATTTTTACAAGCATTGGTCATTGAAAACTCCTGAAGTTCAAATTATGGAAATCGTTTGGCAATTTCTGGAATTGCATTTCGAATTATTTTCTCGAGTTTCTTCCCCCAAAATATCCCTTAAAGGATGAAAGCTCTTTACGAGTCAGATTTTATACATTTGAAATAAATGTAATTTCATAAATATTTGTACATTCCCATATTGATTAACAGTTTGCTCTTAAAATTAATGTAATTTTTAAATGGAAATCCTCTTGTACTCTAATGTATAAATACAGGGTGCGACAATATGACGTCCCTAATTGAAAGGGCAATAAAAAGTAAATCATGGAACTCTTCTTGCGTACTTGTATATGAATATACCTGTTTTATGCAATCAGTAATTTTGTTTCATGAATCGAATATAAGTTCTAATGAACAACTCGATGACTTAACATAAAAAAAGAGAATGTAGCTTAATAAATAATTTTTGAAAAGCATTAATCGTATTACTCTCACTTATCAAAACATGAGCCAAATTCAAGGAGATTACCTGTTTATTTTATCTATTACACTTTTATTAACGGTAATTGCAGAAAAGAGGTTGCAAAATTGAGTTTTGAAGTGAATTAATTTCAGATCGGACAAATAGAGGATTTTGGCATAAACAAAGATTTAATTACACCTTAAAGGTCATCCATTACCATAGAGAGGACAAATACCACCGAAACTATATTAGTAGTCCATAATCTTGGGCTTAAAGAAAATTATCTGAAGTTCACTTTTTGTTTATTTACTTTGTCATTAAAATAATATAATTGATATTTAAATATAATATAAAATTAGGCTTTTTCTTACCCTACTGAGATGTTTGGTGTTCAGGGCGGAAAAAAGAGTAAGGCCTTTCTATGGAATCATATAAAGGAGAAAGGCTGCAAATACGATGTTAGTGGTTCTCGGCAAACTCACTCTAACTGTTCTGAAACGAAGAAAACCCCCTAAATTGTCGGATAGATCAATGCTACTAAGTACAATGATCCCTGCAAGTCAATGAGATCAATCGCCATCGACAATGGAATGTCAGATTCTCTCACCAGTCAGTTAGTGCACAAGAGATCCTCTAATACTTAAAAAAGAAGAAAAAGAGTAAGCTTATGTGATAGAAGACGAACGACTAGCGTAAGTAACAAGCCAAAAAGCTTGCCAACAAACTAAGGCATCATCTTAAGCTTACTATGCATTTGTTGTACTCACACGAGAAGAATTTATGCCAGAAACATGTGGCGAACTCGTTAAAACAACCAATAACATTCTGTATTCTTAAAAGATTTACAGAGAGTCTTGAAAATCATACTTCCTTTTCGGTCCTCCGCGACATGTTTTCTTCCAAAAGGGCCTCAAATTCAATAATGAGGCCTACATCAAGTTTCTTGTTTGTTTGATGTTGCCCAACATCCAGGAAGTGGCCGTTGAAAGGCTGAACCTTTGGTGGTAGGACTTTTCAACATGTAAAACAAGAAGGAAGACCCAGTTTATGACTCAGAGAATATTTTTGACCACACCACTCCAAACCACCGGTTTCGTAACACCCCAGACAACAATTCTCTGGAATATTCTTGAGGGAGGGGTTGTTGAGAGAGAGAGAGAGCAACCAGAAGCTAAAGCCCTGGTTCCCTACAGTTTCTACACAGTCAAACAGTGGACCGTTTAGAAAGCCTGCAGGAAGTTTAAAAGATCTCTGTGTGCTGTGGTTGAGGCCGACGAGGATTTCATTGAATAAAACCAGTAGTAAAATCCTTTAAGACTGTAACATGTAACTTTGGTAAATATATCTTGTATAAATAAATTCTATTATTTTATTTTTTATTGAAGTGACGCGAAAAATTACACATTGCTCCCTGTTTATATTTATATACTCTAAAAACATTTCAAATTTAACTGGCGGTATATAAACATTATCACTCCATTTAGTGAACCAATCCAAATTTAAGGACAACTTTTTTACTGACTTTATCCTCTTTTATTCTATAAGTACAAGGTAAAAATGTAATTTAGTAACTTTTCGATAAAGTTTTGGATGATATAAGATAATTTTTGTCATTTAAACTTTTAGGATTCATCGGTAATTCACTTTTATTTTTACACAATAAAGAGGGTCTAGTTTCCCAAAGGACTTCTTGCCATTTTACTTCTATAAAATGTATATTTTTACCTTTATGCATTTAATTCTATGATAATTGTGAGAGAAATTATCGTTTATATTGGTATTTCGATTGCAACGGATAATCTGTGTAATATAACATTTTAGGTATGATTAAACCGATTTTACTCTTAAATGTTTGTAGAAATTGATTATACACTCTGTGAGATTTACAATGAATTTTTCATCATTTTCCTTACATTTACTTCCACATTTAGGGTATAAACAAGTTTGAAAACCCTAATTTTTATCTTGGTGTAAATATTTATATATAACAGTGGATGCTCATTCTGATCTTTGCTGCAAAACGGCTGCTACGCAGACTTCTGATATGTCCGTTGTGGGAAAATGCTCGGTTCAGGAGTCCACAGGGCTTTTTACGCGTGCCGGCAACTTAAAACGTTTATGATCTCAGGGCCCCACATATTTAAGTGTTTTTTTGTTTTTACATGAGCGGAGAATTCTTCTTCTAAATTTTCTCTTTGAGGAGGGAATTTCAGTAGTTCGAATCCAGCATATTTTGCGATGAAAATGCGCTTAAAAATGATCATGTGATGGCATACACGTAATTGAGATATTAATCTTCATTGATTAGGAAGGTTTATCAGAGAGCTGCTCTCTGCGTTTAAATACCTCTTTTAGCAGTGCCATTGCAGCAAACAGTGGATAGGAGGGATACACTAATTTCACTCTATATTCCGCCTTCAGCTAGTCTTCATATGGCGGATTTAGGCCGTGGTATAGCAAGTTGCCAAGATTTTCTCTACTCTTTTGGGATTTAAATAGAAGACAAATCCTGTGCCAGAATACTAAATGATCATTTCTAGGAACCACGTTTTAGGATTCTTTAACGAAGAGCAAGTGAACGATGTCTTCCATATGTAACAATTCATTTTATATTTTCCAGAACTACTGCAATTTCTTGTCTCGTTCTAGCCCTGTGGTTTCCGGAAGCAAAGCCGGAGTTTTTGTTGGGAGAGGGTTGATGATCTTTATGCTAGTTATTAATTTGCGATCCAAATAACATTAACCTATTTGATGCTGCTTTAAGTGTTACGGTACCTCAGATTTAATTAAATTACTGATTTCTTAAACTCGTTCGATGATTATATAGGCGATTTATCAGGTTAGTAGGTTATTACCTGCACACTTCTGGTCCTAAAACCATTGTGGAGTCCTTTACCTTTTACAAAGCATTCTTTTGCAATGATACTGCTCAGCAAACATTTGAATCTGATCTTCTGTTCACTGATGGGCGCTGATTGGGATCTTTTAATAATGTTTACTGAAATCCAATTAGCGGAAAACCGCCTTTTCCGGACGATATTCCGTACTCATAGCTTCGACACAGGATGAGTGATGCATTTCCTAGTTGTTAGCTATTCCTGACAAAAGTCTCGAATCTTGCAAATTCGAGCTCTGATCTGGCGGTTAAATGCTATATGCGAAGCATTTCTTTGTTAAATGTATGGTAATAAGGTATCATAGCGAACCTCTACAACCTGTGGAAGAAGGAATGCCTTACAATCTACGTGTCTGTGTTTAAGAGACATTCAATTCTGCCTACCCTGGTGAGATGAGGACTATCTCGGACGAATAAGAGAGAAAAGTAAAATGTCCACATTGTGGCAAACTTAACTTTGAGCATCAATGGTATCATTTGATTCTTGTTGGTAGATTTTATTGTTACGTTCTAAGTAGATGATCTTCCATCTTTATAATGTATCCCAGCCCAGATAACTACTATCCTGGAGCTTTAGGTCTAACAGGTTCTGAACTTCCTTTCTTACGCTGCCAAGTGGATGCACTTCTGTCACCATTCATGAAGTTATTCTTACGGCGATTTGTTCCTATCTAAATGTATGTGGCCTTGGATGTAGTAGAATCGCACCGTTTACTTGGTCTTGTTTTTGACCGACGTCTCACATGGCATCTCCCGATTTGCAACATTAAATTATATTGTTCTTTCCTCATAAACATTCTTTGTTCCATAATATAATCGACACTCTTCTGGTTAATAGGGATATTCTTTACTTTCCACAGCCCTTTTGTAGCTTGTCTGCTAAATTATGGATATAAGATTTAGGCGGCAGCAACCAAGAGTGAATTGTAGAAAGTAGGCTCGAACCACAACGCTGGTCTATGTTTTATGTTTGACAACTGGTTGAAAACATTAATGCCTTTTACAATTATTTATGTTCTTATACGCGTGAACACAGCCTATCTTTTAATCTCCAGAGGCTTTCCTTTTAATAAAACCATAACGCCACCTTATCTATGCAGCTCTGAGACCTCAAATATACACTGGGGCTCTTGGGGTTAGATCAAAGCAATATTTTTGACTATTTGATGTACAGAGTCTCTCGGGTTAGTGCCGCCTCTGGTTGGGGCCATGATGGTACTCTGAAGGCTATCCCCTCTGAATTTTGGTGGCATGATGCTGTTCACAAATGTTTATCTTGTGGGGAGTATTGTGTTCAAATTTCTTGGGGCACTTCTTCTTCGTCGTCGTCAGTTGCAGTGTATAGAGCTGAATCTAAATCTAAATAGATAGATCATATTTTTTGTTTGCCTGCGCCCTCTTGTTTAAATACTACTGGTCTCTTTCTGGTTCTGCCTCTCTCTTAATGGCAGAAAGGTTTGTAATACACCGCTCGATTAGGGAGAATACTAGTCATAATACCCTGTTCAGAGAAAAGATTGTGGTTATAGCCATGCATATAGCGCCCATGGGATTGGTTCGCAATTGCCTGATACCATGGCTGTCGCGAGCAGCGACGATATCGAAATTGATTTTTTTTTTGATTCTTGAACATTTCGAAATAGTTGGAAATAAGCGACGCTGATAATGGCGTAACATTCTGTAATGACTTGGCGCCCCTAAAGGTTTCACTTTTTGCTACTTTGTCTACATGGCAGGAATCAGGTTAGCCATTGCATAACAAAAGATTGGGGATGCCCGACAAAAATCTAAAGTTGAATTCTCTTGAGCGCGTACATTTCTGTTAGACATAAACTCAAATTACTCAGCCGCTTCAGGTAACCGGCTAATACCAGAGAATCGCCTCAATTGGGTGAGGCAGCTTCAGTTGATGGAGAATACTATTGAATATCAGTGTGACGACTTCTCTGTACATCAAAATGATCCAGAAATTTGTCGGAAATCCCAGTTTCTTTGATCTTCGCGAACGCCAACTCTTCTGGTACACAGATGAGCAGTATTGGTACCGCTTGGACTATATTGTCGACTGCGGTATTTAGAGTTATTGAAGGATACGTGACTTCTCCATTGGTTTTAGTAGTTTGAGTGTTGGCTGCACTTTCGGTCGTTTACGGGAGGCATGCATAAGTATTAAGCCTAAGCAGGCCTTTGTAGTTTAGTTTTTACTTTTATGTTTGCCTTTTTTAGTGTTCTTTTGGTGCGCTTTTCTTTACGTCGTTGTTCCTTTTGTTTTACAAATGAATTCAGCCCTAAAATTAGGCTGATTTATAATTTTTGGCATTTCTGGTGCGTAAATGCATATAGCAAGGGTAAGCCTTGAACTCTGTCCCTAAAGCACCATTCATAAAAGAAATAAGAAGAATAATTAGTATAACAGTATGTGCGCTCATCTACAAAATCTCACGCCGTTATTATAGAAGGGTAAAATACAAAAGGATTCCAGTATGGATGTATTATACATTTAAAATTAGATTTAATTTTGTTTCATATTAAGAAATATGTTATTGTTTTATATTTCTAAAGCTTGTGGTTGTATTAAAGATAAACATGTGGTATACATAATTAGGGAAAAGTGTATGTGCAAAAAGGAAATTTATGCAGGAACAACATTTTTTAATCAAAACTTGATTACTCAAATTCCTCCTCGTAGTGAAAGTGGGAAATGGAGGATAGTTTGATTTTTTAATTGTGTTTCGATCCAAAATTTCGTTTTTATATTAAGTTTGGCATTCTAAAAAAAAATGTCACATTAGTTTTTCTAAAGTAACAATGATATAGATATATTATTATTTTTGTAGGCCAACAAGGAAATGCATAAAATATTGAAAACACTATATTTATTATAATACCAACTTCATTATAGCAGAATACAGTAATAAAATTATATTATATAACTACCAAGCAAAGGTATTGCAAATGAATTTTAATTACATATTATGGGGAGCAATGAATTAAAAACATCAGTAAGCTCATAAGTCGTATCATTTGGTCTTTACTGCCTTCACGCTCCAAATTTCATAAGTAGTCATCAATCATCGACTTATACCGACTTTTCTGATATCTCTTCTACATCAACTAGATGTTCTAATCGAATAGTTCACCTGGTTTTTCTGACAGTCTACCAAGATTCAGTCAGAAGAATTGAAAATAGTAGTACATACACTCTTGCTTAACTGGCAAGTTGTCTCCCACACTGCTGCACTGTTCAAGCAGTTCTCCAATAAGGGGCTTATACATTTCTAATTTGTGTTGCATAAAAACGCATTGACACTTTTCTTGACGAATCCTAAGCTCTTGTCTCTATCACTTTAATTTTTATCTACAGAGTTTCGGATGAAACCTAATATGTAGTCCAACGTAAACTCCAGCAATAATTTTGGCGACAATCAATTTCGGAAGAACTGCTCGTTCGTATTTTTTAAAAGGTTTTACTTGCGTTACTGTGTAACGGATGTTGTAGTAATATTTTCTTGCTATCCTAGCTTGACATAATGGTATTATCCTTTATCTCGGTTATCTTACAAAAAAAAATCAAAGGTGTGTAGTCTATCCATTCTCAATCTAAGTACATATCCTAAAGGAATTTTTGAGACTAACATATATTTTTCTTTTTTCATTTGTTTCTAAGCTTTATGTGATAGTAATAATCATTCTAATATTTAGTGAACGTGAGGATTTCAAAAGTAATTAAAAACACGTGCATTCCTACGCTGAATCCAAAAACAGGCTCTGGTCTTGTATCGGTAGGAGACGTTTTAATCCCTGTAGCCTTGTTATTCGATCAAGTTTAAAATCATGACAGATGTAGGTTAATGAATGATGTTATGAGTATGTAATTATAATCTATTTTGTGAGATTTTTGTTAAAAATTTATGTTTGAATCTTTTTCATTTCCAAAAATGTTTTTTTCCAAATAAATGTTTGAAATCCTAGTTACTCTGAATCAAAGTAGACTGAAATATAGAGATTGTTTTTTTCAAATGAACGCTAAAATTGCGTCCTGGTAAGGTCAAAGCTACAATACCCTTTGCCTTCACTACTAATCTTGCTTAGGATTGAAAAGACGCATGTGTGAAATCTTCATGCGCAAAATGAGGACGAGAATTTTTGCTTAATTGTCCCAAAACGAGTAGGGCCGAGAAGAGGTCACATCTAACCAAGGAAACATTAAAGATAGACTCTACGTTTTTGAGAAATATGAGGAATTGACAGTGAAATAATGGCAGAATGTGTTATTCTCTCATGAAGCTCCCTCCATCTTGCTTATAGTTTCTAGGCCAATTACTTGTTTGGCAGGGAAAATTGAAGCGCAGTCAAGATTCTTGCGCTGCTCTCAGGGTGTTGCATCCCGAACCTTTTCGTCTCTGGGGCTGTTTCTCATCTTAGGAAAGTTCAACGCTTACAATGTATCCCAAGACCATTGCCATGAACTCAAAATTGTGGCAAAGTGTGCCTAATCAGCACTTTTCCAAACAATTAAGGACCATTTTCGTGATGATAGCTGTATTTTCCAGCTTATCACAAAGCTCAAACTAAAAATTCTTAATTAAAGTAAACTAAAATTAAACTTTTGGAACCTTTGCCAAAATTCTTCCCTTTTGAATCAAATAGAGAATTTGTGGGTTAAACCAAGCTGGTGGTTGATTAACCATTGATGTCAAATTGTAAATATTTCTGGCTGCTTATTAAACAAAAAAAAGAGCAATGTCAGTCAAGATCTTAAGATAAATTTGATGTCCAGCATTTTAACCAATCAAAGCATTCCTGAAGAACATGATACAGCCTTGTAAATATTTACTGCACGCATCCATTAACTATATGTATTAAAAAAATTATTTATCTCCAAGAAAATATATTACGCTTTCAAAATCTAATACAAACATACGAAAAAAAAAGGCATTTATGATTAGTTATAATAATTTTCCTATATGAAAAAATCTATTAGTCTCAAAAATTTTGGCCATGCCTGCACGACATCATATTTGATTTTTTTGAGTAAAATATTTAGATTTCCTAAATATTCTTTCAAGTGTAAAGATTAAATAAACACTAGATATAATTGGATGCTGGTTGCTGATGTGCAGCATTGCTGCCTTCAAACTTCTTAACAGCTGATATTTTGCAGAGTAAGAAAGCCATTACTCTCTTATCGATACAATAAAACACAAAAATTAATGTACTCTACTGGAGGAATAATATAAGATGACTGTAGAGATATATGAGTTAACTGAGGAGTTTAAGAAGTTGCGAGTATATATATATATATATATATATATATACAAAGAAAGCAACTACAGGATCTGCGGGTGATAATACAACCACCACAGGGCTATGCCATTTTTATTTTCTGCCTTTCAAATAAAATTTGAAGACAGAAAGAAAGATGCACAAACCTGGTTTAGCTGACTATAAATACATATAGTACAAGAAAATAATAATTGGACGCGAATGAGCAAATGAGACAAGAAACCGGAGGTTTTTAAAGGCAAGAGAGAGGGACATAGAAGAATCCAGAATCAAAGGGAGCAGAGGGCGGCACAGTGAAGGCGATCCTTTACCGAGAAGACAGAAATAACGCCAGGGGAAAAGTCTCGGCCAGGAATTCAAAACTTTTTCCCCTGGCGTTATTTCTGTCTTCTCGGTAAAGGATCGCCTTCACTGTGCCGCTCTCTGCTCCCTTTGATTCTGGATTCTTTTAATGTCCCTCTTTCTTTCCTTTAAAAACCTCCGGTTTCTTGTCTCATTTGCTCATTCGCATCCAATTCTTATTTTCTTGTACTATATATATATATATATATATATATATATATATATATATATATATATATATATATATATATATCGAAGTCTTTCTCATGGCGAAGAAAAACAATGAAAGAAAAACAAAACCTACCTGGGTTTCCTCTAAGCTACTCTACCCAGTCTCCGGTAGCATAAAAGTACGATAAAAATAGTAAATTTAGGAGACAGTTATTCCTGACCTTTGCTCAAAGGGCCTACCCACCCACTGTGTATTTATAAAAAAAAACAAGTCAAAAACTCAATTCTGTCAATTCAACATGAGATCCAGTTTCCCTAAGTTCAAAATGTCTAGGAAGAGAAATAACAGACGCTCAAAAAGCAGAGCACCCTCGGGTCTCTTCTAGCTATCCTTTTCATACTTCTATTACTTCGCGGGAGAAATTCAAGTATAAAACTGTTTGTGAGGAGAAAAAGAAGACTTTTTCGTTTCGTCACGACATCGATAAAAACTGGCCGGGATAGAATTCCCCCAGCAAGATAAGAAGGACTTTCATTTTCTTGGACAATACCAGATTGCAGCAAGCATAATCGGCACAGTTCGATTACCAAAGATCGTCAAGTGATCTTACCCTATCTGAGTTTGACACCTCAAACTAGATAGATTTCTTACCCAAAAGAAAAGCTTTACAAGTGAAACCAAAACGCTAGAAAAGCATACAGCCATCTTCAAGCCTCGTCTGGGAAAACATTTTTAAGGTCATAAACGCCCGACGCATCGCCTCTTCAATCGGCGTTTTGTTTTGGTTACTTCTCCTCCGTCACTTCGATATTCTGCATAACGTCACTCGTCCACCCTTCGTTTGAAGTAGCGGGCTCTATTGAGAAGCAAATAAACTACCCTCACGACGCATCTCCGGACAAGATTTGAATAAAGGTCTTTCGTTTGGATTCTCTGGGTAAACCACACTACCTTATGTGAGTAATCAACTCTATTTTCATGTCCCCGTGCTTTTAACGTAGATTATTTGTATATCTTAAAGACGAATTTTTTTTAAGTAAATTATTTTCCCTTGAAGCAACCAAAAACCGAATGTCAGTAACAGGACTTAAGAACCATTTTTAATTGTATTTTGTACGTGTATATATTAATTTTGTTTGAGTTGATTAATGTACAGTAAAGGTCTATTTTGGCTGAAGTGTTTAAATTATTCTTGAACGAGTTGCTTTGGTAGTATTTAGTATATTAAAGCGAGAACTCCCCTTTAAATTCATTCAATAGAATAAAAATGAGAAAAGCGCTCTTAGAGATCGATCCTGAAGTGATCACTGGAAGTAAGAACGTACGACCCGCTTTATTAATCATAAAATTTGAAAAAATAACCTCGGCTAACCCACGACGATGACAAACTTATGATAAAAAATATTCTTACTATATTTTGTACCATTATATTCAGTATGCTGAAATTATTAATATATTGAAAAAATCAAGGGAAATAATTTTTTGTTGCGTAGTGTAAATAGAAAAAATACAAATTTTGTGTTACAAATTGAGCTGACTGTAGACCTTTAGAGCTGTCGTAGGAAAGAGTGATATCATTTTTTAAAGGCACTAGGAAGAGGCGCAAAAGTTGCAGTCAAGGTCCTAAAATCATTATAAATAGAAGGTATAAGATAATTTCCGATGCTGAAATTCCAAGATATTGAGAAAGAGCTACCACATATGTGTTAAATACATTTGTATGGCATATGTTGCCCTTCTTAAGTAGAAATAGAGAGTTGTTTGCTGATCTTTTGCATTTCTGGTATAAGCATGTTTAAAATATACTTTGCTCTGATATTTTATGAATATTCTCGGGTGATCAAATTTCAAATTATGAATATGTTCTCTTTTATTAGACGACATTCGCCATATTGCAGTGGAATATTTATTTGTTGTGCTACCTTTATAATTATTAGGTTTATTAAATAGGGTGGTGTTTCTTAAATGAACGTGATAATTTATGTACGATTGTTATAGATAGAATTAGAAGTAAATTGTCCAAGAAAATGGACTGCACGATATTAAAAGTATATTCTTGCTTAACATAGATAAACCATGTTTTCTTCACATGAAGAACGCTAAACGTTTTGAGCAGTAAATAAAACAAATGTTGCGCATATCATTTATGTAGTAAATCCATTTGATGCTATTTTTTAACTTGAGTATATATTTTTTAGCAGATTTATTTTCTTTTGGCCATGCCCAAAACTTACTACACGGCAAGAAAAAATTGTGCAAACGGCTGGAAAAATATTCTAGTGGAGCAAGAAATTGTATCGGTGGTTTCAATTGGCTTAAAATATATGTCCTTGACTAAACCTAACTGTCTTTCGTGGTGGGTGAAAGAGAAAACTTTTATACGTTGAAAGAAATAAAGTCTATAGGGCATCATTCTCCTTTGGGGTCGTAGATCGTGAGAAACCTACATAAATATAGATCTCGTTTAGACAGGACCATCCAAAGGAGTTTTACTAAGAGCAGTCATTTATTGGTTAAATCTTTAGGTGCAACCAACAAAAACGATTGATTGCTTAGTACCCACATATTGCCATAAAGATAGTTGTAGGAAATTCAATAAATCCCGTATATTTTTTGCAGACTACCCTATTCCTAATCAACTATCCCTGCCATAACTTTTGTTAACTTAGCTCTGAAGATTAAAAAGATTCAGAAAATAAAATATTTTCACGCAAGATCATAAATGAATATAAGATTAAGTATATAACTTACAGATACGTCCAGCACATATTTTAGTGACTAGAAAGCATTAAATTTGGTAGAAATACTGAATGAAATTACTTCACAAGCTGGCCATGCTTGGCACTATAACATTGGTTTATATAAGAGGAGCAAAGAATCTGAGATTTCCTTGAATATAAATTTAGTTCAGGAAAGTTGAGCATAACTCTAATGAATATAATTAACCAACAACAAAATAATTAATTAAAGACTCCAAAAAAAGAAATATTAGTAATTAATATAAATACATCACGTGCATAAGAAGTAAATGCACAGTAATGGTTGATTGCTAAACAACTCTAACAAAAAGAGCTTGGTAAAATTAGCTGAGATTACAATATGAAATATTATATGAAATAAGATGAGAAATTAGTCTCCTAAAATAGAGCGAGACCACATAAGCAGCCTTTAATAAAGCAAGGACAAACAAAGATCCATAATTAAAGCAAAGGAAAACAAGCGCTCTAAAATCAAACAAGGAGAAAACACGCATCATAATTAAAGCAGGCAGTCAAACGTCCTTAATTAAAGGACGGATAAACAAATGCTTCAAATGTCTTAAACAATTCGCCTAAAATGCAATTTTTCTAGATCGATTTAATAAAATATTTGTCTAAGAGACAATTTGACTAAGAAATGAAAATAACTAGAAATGCATTTTTCTGCGTGATAAATTATGGTTATTGGAGGAAAGATATAAATTGGGTTGCTTTTGTTTCAAATATACGCTAATAAAATCTTTAATAAAAAGAGTTCATTAAAATTAAATTTTCAAAGTGGTTTCGCCGTTGTCTTTTCCTGCTGCTACCTCTTGTTAAGCGTATGGAAATTGATGTATGCCTAGTTCCTGTTTAGGGCACTGTTTTAAACTTGGATTTAACTTTGATAGTCAGCTTTCATTTAAAACCCTCGATAACCTTGGTTAAATTTTTTCTTTCAGTTTTCTCGAAACTTTTACCATATTTACAAAAACATTCATCCACTGTTTTTATACCACTATCTACGTTTTCATTACCAATTCTTGTATGATCCTCCCCACCTCCATCTCCAACCCGTTCAATATAGTTAAAATATTGCACCGTTACGCAAAGAATTGCATTGGATCTTTATACCATAACAAATCGTGTTGAAGTTTCAGTTTTTACGAGCAGGTTTTACGAAAAACTGATTCCTTTAACCTATCTTCATTACTGAACTTTGGCACTGAACATGAGCCTTATATTCTAATTTTGTGCAATTCGTACATACATTTATATCGTAATCTATGCTACATAGGTGACCATGACTATCCAATCTACCGCCTAAGACCCCTTCTCTTTATAATTTTCTTTAACAGGTAGGTTTTGTAATGAATTGCAAAGAAAATTCACTTGTTGACAATAATAATTTTGGACAAATAATAAAGGATAAGAAAGAATCAAACTGTTTACAATATTGCCTGAATATGCTTGAAGCTTAATGCTGCCAAATGCACAGTTTTACATTTTGGCCAATATAATTGTCGTGGAATCACCTTTTGTCGAGTAATAACTTCTTTGTTGAAGTATGCTTTGCTCTAAGAGTACGAATTTTGTTGTTTTTAAGGAAGAGCCGCTTCAACACGTAAGGACATAGAGAAACGCCCAGGAATTATCCTAAAATAAATATATATTTTAAATTTAACAATTAACAATGCAAAAAAAAACAGTAAACACATTTATACTCTCTTTCTACACTAACCGAGACCAACCCGGTGGCCAATTGAGCCAATTACAATATCTTCAATGAAAAAACAAAACAAATAGGCTACACGTAAACACAACAAGTGCCAATTAGTATTTATATTGCAAACCTGTTAGATTAGCGTTAAACATTAAATAAAAGTACTCTTTTCTAGTAGCAAATATGACAGGAGTTCACTCACAATCGTTTCTACTTCCTTTAAATCGTGAAACGTACTAAACTCATACTATCGCAATATGAATATATTGGGTTGAGGAATATATGATGGCAGTTTTATCAAATTAAATCATTCCCATTAACAATTTTATAAAAATTCAATTTTAAAGGATAACAATATGAATTTAATCAATAATTTATTCTCCGTTGTTATTTACGACTTCTTCCCAACGTTCAACTAGTATTTGATTCATCTGCAATAAAAATCTCTGGATTTTGACTTGAATAATTTGTCTAAGCAGGTTCTTAATTCTACATCAGTGCTGAACGAAACGCCGCGCAAATTGTTGGAGAGCGATCCGAACAGATGGAAATCCGATGGACCCAAGTAGGGCGAATATGGAGGATGCCTCAAGATTTCCCAATTAAGCGTTTGGATGGCGTCTTTTGTCATATTGGCAATGTGAAGACAAGCATTGTCGTGTTGCAGAAGGACTCCATAACGTCGATGAGGTCGCCTTTTATGAATAGCTTCGGCGAGTCGATACATTTGTTGAATGTTGAGTTCTGCATTAGCAATCTCGTTGTTCGAAAGGAGCTCACAAAGAATGATGCCCTTACAATTCCAACACACACACAGTATCGTCTTTCGTATGTGAAGTCCTTGCTTTAATCGCGGAAGTGTTTTTTTATTGGGGCTAAGCCATTGTTTTCGATAGTTCATGTTGACATAAACACACCAATTTCGTCTCCAGTGATTATGCGGTGTAGAAATCTGTCATTAAATCTACGAGTAGCCTTGTGACGAGCAAGCAAACCTGCGGCAATCGTGAAGCGTTAAAGTTTGTTGCTTTAGCTCAAAACGTGCGGAACCCATGCACCGAGTTTTTGAACTTTCTTCATCGAATGAAGGTGATTCACTAGTTTTCTGATCACACGCCAATTGTACAGCTAATTCTCTAGTAAATTGACGAGGATTTTCATGAAGAAGGTTGTTCAATCGAATTTCATTCAACTTAATGGGGAGACCAGAACGTTCTTCGTCATTAAGATTGAAATGACCGTTTTTGAAACGTAAAAACCACCATTGAGCTGTCCTTTCTGTTAAAGCATTTACTCCGTACGCAGCACAAATATCGTGACGAGCTTTGGCTGCGTTTGCATTGTTCCCGTCTCGATAGAAAATTAATAACAACAATTGTCGAAAATGCGCCTTTCTTTCAACTTGACATTCCATTTTGAGGGTACAGAACAAAAAATAAATTAACACAACTTTTAAATAAACGGCAATGACTTGTTACTCGATTTCAAGACGTAGCCTAAGCAAAAGCCTAATTGACTACCTGTTAAGAGACGTAGTCTAACCTTTGAAAATTTTGCTCTTTTATTTATTTTTGTTTCTTAATATGTGCACAAATCACATCAACAAAGCTTAAATCAACACAAAATTAAAAAAAACGCAAGAACTTATTTCTCAACCTAATAAATGTCCTTTCGAACTTACATGACAAACGGGATCAGGAATTGCCGGATGTCGTTGGAGGGCTTATCTTGCGCTTCAAAGATTTAGAGTGGCTGCTTTTAGAATGTCGTCGAGATAAGATGGAGGAAGCGAGGTTGGGCGATGTCAACTTCTTATGGCAAATTTGCCTCCGGTTACGTTAAGAAGACGGAGAGGGTTACGGTGCTCTTCGCTCTGAGAGTCAACTTCTGAATAATCTTAAAGCCTCTTGGTGTCTTATTGTTTAACGCCGGGTGTCCAACTAGTTTTGGGGTATACGGGGAGGGATTTTTACCGTAATTAACGAATGGAACCTTGTTTGGGCTTGGTTCTTCTCCTCTCACTCTTACGGAGCTTGAGCTGTGAGAGTCACTCGAGTGTGAGCGGGTTTTCTTTTCTTCAGTCAGACTTCTTCTAAGTCTGTAAAGGAATCTTCGGTATGGCACCGATACAAAACTCGATGATTTATGTTAATTCGGCCCTGAGGGGGAGGATTTATCTTTGCAATCTGATCCTTTATCGTCTCTCCTCGAATAATCTTGACTGGCTGAAGGATCGATCTTCGCGAACTGATCCTAATTCGTTCTCACCGAATAATAATCCTTTCTCTTTCCTTCAAGGGCTTATTTATAGGCGGACCACTGCCCCATCTAAGGGGAAAGAAGCGAGACCGCAGAGGGGAGTGCGAAGGGTGAGTTCGCATCTGAGAGAGCGAGAAGTGCAGAGGTTGGCACTGAGGTGCCCAAGTCAGCTTGTTAATTAGCGAGTCCCTCAACCGCCACACTCCTTGGCGTGCCTTTTGCTTGGCACCGCTTTTTGGTGATATAACCACGGGCCTACGGATCTCGTAGGTAATTGGATATTTAGAGCGTCGTTTAAGGGTCTTTGATGGTTGCCTTAACATAGAACGTCGCCTTAACTACCTATGCGACTGGAAGATCAAACAGGGTAGGCAGTTACAGTTATTCGCCGGCTACCGTTCCCCTGAGTCTCCTCATGGGGCTCGCTTTTCCGGCTTTCTCCAAATGGGGGGGGGGGGGACTTTAAGGTATATGTCCGCCTGGCCTTGCGAGAGGCTTTATGTTGCTATTCCTCTACAATAATCATAAATATAAATACTATCTCAGTGATACCGAGATTATAGAAGTGAAAAGAGCAGGGCAATCTAGGAGTTAAAGTAGATAATAAATTAAATTTAATCAGTCAATGCCTTAAAATTCTAACTCAAGGAACATGCGTGAATGCGTCCCAACGGGTCATTCAGAGACGATGTTAAAAATATACGTGTCATTTGTCAAACCTATATTATATTATGCTGCTTCATCTTGGCCTCCAAAATTAAGTACATATATAGATAAAAATAGTGAAAGCAAAGCGTCGCTTTATAAAAATGATAAGGCCGATCAAACTCCCTAGCTACAATAAAGGGCCTAAAAAATTCTTTTTTGTCAAACATAAAAGGAAAAGGGAAGAACAAATAGAAACATATCAATTATTGATGAATTTTTCCCATACTGGAGAAAACCCCTCTACTTTGACAATCCTGACAGCGACCCGAGGATATGAAAAAACGATGAAGCAGTGGAAATTTAAAACATCAACGAGAAAATTTGCCCTCAACATTCCTATCATTCAATTCTTGGACATCTACATAGTCAGGTCTTCAAATATTTACATTATGGAGACTAAATTCCATAAATAATTAAAAGAATATAAAGTTAAAATAGCTTGCAAATTTTAAAGGGAGTTCCACCCAAATTAGCCTTATTCTAAGTAGGGCTTTACATGTTTGAGCTTTAATGACTTTCTGTAGGTGCAATAAATTGTTTTTATATGTGATTGATTTAATTACTGAAAACGAAAATGTGTAAGTAAAACTGAAGTTCACGAAACGTGTTAACATTTTTATTTAAATCAAGTTCCCAAATTTGATATATTTAAATCCTATGTGAAGGTTTTATTTTGGGAGTATTTTTTCGTCCAACGCTTTATGGGGTTTCACGCCTCATTTAAAAAAAGGAAGCTGCATATAGATTTTTAACAACTCATATGTAGCAGTCTTTCCCATCCTCGAGGAATTCTATAGTCACGTCACCGAAGCTAGAAAAGTCGAAAATATATCTCTCCTTATTTCCCCGGTTACGGAAATAGAATACATTTTCATGGTTGAACCTGTAATTTTCTTCTTTTTTGACTAGCGATGATTTCAGACGGATTTGTGAATCGATTAATTCTGCCTTATTTTGCCTCGAGTCATTTACTCTTACTTTTAGAACAACATTTCGCTGAGTCACTAACACTTCGATCTGAACCTGTTGCCTATCTTCACTACTTTGCTTTTCCCAACCGTGCACTTTGTGTGTTTTCATTTTTAACTTAGTCTTGTTATAATTCGATTTCAGGAAGTAGCAGCGGCTTTACCAAATACTTTAGCAACTTCTTTTTACCCTCATTTTCGTGACTTTTTAAGTCTTAAAGATTTTAAAATTCATGTAGACCATTCTTAGACCAAAATTATACCTGGGGTTGATTTGATTCTGTTCTTCGTCGTGTAATTTAGTCCATTGGAAAATTTACCAAATTGCTAATTTTTTTCTAAATATAATAAATACATGTGATATTTTCTATCAACATGGAGAGAATAATCTTACATTTCTTCGCTGGTGGTCTAATGAAAATGTGATTTACATCAGTATTATATTAATAACCTCAAAATAATCACCTTCCTTAAATCACCTTCTCCTATACCAGGGACGTCCAACACGCGGGCCGCTTAACATTTTCATGTGGCCCACTGCTCACTTAAATTCTAATTATACTAATTGAAATTGCACCTTTTATTTAGTTTCATATCATTAAAGGGTGACAGTTGGTGTCTCTTTACACTGCAGAGGGTTGGTTGTGATAAGCTTAAAACATGCACAAGAGCCACGCCGGTGTTCATATGATGTTCGTTAAAAGGGATGCTCGATTACGCTACAAGTGCTTAGCATTTGGGCTGATTAAAAAAACTGTGGGCTATTCTTTTGTCATTTGGGTTACTTTTATTTTAAATAAATAATAAAAATTGCCGTGTTGGGCGACTTTAACATATAATCGGCTCCTTTTCTTAAATTTTCCGCTACTTTTTTCAAACTCATATATGGCAACCCTACGATGGGCCTTGCCCCATTATTTTGATTGTTTCAGTTTCAAGGATTTATATTGATTGTGTTATTTCCAAATATTTCTTACAAGGTCAAGTGATAGTGAATTCAATGGTAGTGAAGATAGTAACTTCGAACCCATGCAGAGTGATTTGGAATAAGATTACAGTAGTATATGTAATGCTCTTAATCATAATGATGAAAAAGAGGAACCTGTGTATTTATCAGGCGGATGGAAAATGGAGTCAGACATTTTCAATGATTCTAGGCTAAGCTAAGTCTATTTCTAATTTTAGGAGTATTAATTTAGGCATGGGCCTATATATATTCGTTTTATTACGTAATAATTTTAAGTATCAACACATTAGACTTATATTCGTAATTATTTAATAAAATTTAAATTTATATTTTTAATAACGCATCATTTGGTCACGGCATCTAATACTAAGAAGAGAAAAATAACAGAAGAAAAGAGAAAATTCAATATCCTATGGACAAAAAATATTTCGTGATTGATACATGCAATAATATTATCTCTCTCATATGTAATGATAAAATTGCCGTATGCAAAGAATATAATATTAAGGGTCACTAGGAAGCTAAACATGAATCACAATAGAATGAATTAAACGAAAAAAGAAGAAAGATAAAAATAGGTGAATTGAAGATGTTTAGTCCACAACAAAACATTCTCAAAAACTTGTTGTGAAAACTGATACATGTAAATAGTTAGTTATTTAATAGCTGAAAATTTGGCTCAGAAAGGTAAACCACTGAGAGATGGGGAATTAATAAAAGAATGTATTGTAATTGCTTTTAATGAATTGTGCCCCGAGAAAGTAAACTTATTCAATGAAACGAGTCTATCACCGCAGACATTGGTAGAAGAATGATGACTTAGCTAACAGTATCGTGGGTACATTATAGACCCAATTATCTAAATGTGTTCATTAAGTTTAGCATTAGACGAAAGTACTGATCAAAGAGATACTGCGCAATTTGTTATTTTCATCAGAAGAATTCATGTAAATTTTGATATCTTTGAAGAAATGTTGGACATATTTCATATAAAGGGTACAATAACTGGCAGGGACATAATTGAGAATGTTAATTTAGCATTAGAGAAGTTCAATGTTTATAGAAATAAAATTAATTCAATTACAACTGATGGTGCCCCTGCATTAACTGCTAAAAATAATAGGTTTATTACTTTATTCAAAGAAACGGTTGATCATAATATACTCAAATATCATTGTTTGATTCATGAACAGTAATTATGTGCTCAGAAATTCAATATGAAACAGTTGATGACAGATATTGTGAAAATTGTTAATTTTATCCAAGTTTGAAAACATACTTGGAAGAAATTGGTAGTGAGTATTAAGACGTTATTTATTTCCTCAAAAGTAAGATGGTTCAGTAAAGCAGCAACTTGGAAAGAATTTCAATTAATGTTGCCTGAAATATAACAGTTCATGCAAAGCAAAATGTAGATTTTTTAGAAAATGAAAAAGAGTTGAATGCTTTATCCTTCTTAGTAGATATCACTGAAATGTTAGCTGAACTTAATTTCCAAGGAAAAGACCAGTTATGTTGCTTAATGTTTGAGCGATTAACAAGTTTTAGTAAGAAGTTAGAACTATTCATAACAAAAGTGAAAGCTGGTAAAATTGTACATTTTAAGAATTTATCTAAAGGACAAGAAGATTTTATAACCAAATTTTCTGACTTTATAAAAATAGAAACTAAATTAAAATTGTTTAATGATCGATTTTCATTAAATTATATGGAAGCACCAGTCAAATACTAGTTAGAACTCATCGAGCTTAAAAGTAGAGAATCTTTGAAAACTTATCATAGAGAACTTAGCCTTCTTGAACTTTACAAATAAGTGCCTTTTTTAATGAATTTAATCAAATTGCCAATTTATCTAGAAAACTATTATGCATGTGGGGTAGTACATACGAGTACTGCTGCGAACAATTCTTTTCGTCTATGAAAAATATAAAAACTAGGAAAAGAAATAGGCTAATTGATTGCCATTGAACTAACATTCTTAGAATAAAGACTAGTACCATAAAGGCAAATATTCAGAATATCATAAAAGGAAGGTAATGTCAAAAGTCAAATTAATTTTATTTTATGTAAGTATAATTTCATGTTTTAATGTCAATGGTACATTATTTAGTTTGTATTTATATATGTTATTAAAAAAATTATTGACTATATTTTTAACTTTTTAAAAGTTTATATTTAAGTACCTCTGTGGCCCAGTGAATATACTTAAATTTATTAGTTGGCCCATTAGGAAAAAGGTTGGACGTCCTGAGCAAACAAAATTTTTAGAGCGATTTTTCTTTATTAAAATAGTTTCAAATATATGATAAATAGGTAAAGGAAATTTGCACTGTTCAAAAAGGCATGCATTTAATATATCTTATAAGATTTCATATGATGCAATCGTATATTCAAGAAGTTATATCAAATAAACTAATAAAATAAGATATCAACAAGTGCAAAATAAGACAACGATCATTCACAGAATTGTATAGCAAGAAAATACCATAAAAACAAAACAAGATTTGAGAACGATGAAACTTAAAACACTTAATATGATGATTTCAATCCGTTTTTTTCTATTACTTCTTAGTAACGATGATCACACCCCCTTACCAGTCTCTTAAAAAATTCTATTGGTATTTGTTCCATTCTTGCTCAATTTTTGTCCATAAATCCGTCAGAGTTGAAGGCTGCTGGTCAAGAACTTTGTCTACAATAATCTCTCAGTGATTTTAATTAAATTCAGGTCTAAAATCTGAGCAAGCCACTTAATTACTTCAATATCTTCTAGTTCGAAAAAGTATTTTACTCGCTATGGAGTATGGAATGGCACGTTGTCTCGCATAAAACTTCTGGCTGGTTCATAGATGCTCGGAATGAAGGTATGTAATGTTGAAGTCCGAGGTCTGATACACATTTGCATTTACCGTTTTAACTATTTGAACAACTGAACAAGCTCCTGCTGACTGAAACATCCCCATACCATGAATTTGACTCATCTATGCTCGCTAGAATTTTTTAATAAATTATCTTCAATTCTCTTACCTGCAGCGCATCGTTAAAAGCGACTACAATCAGATCCAATTAAATTAATTTTACATTCGTGGCTGACCTGAATTCTCTCCCAATCATCATCCCTCGAAACAACACTACCTTCCTAATATTTTAAGCATGCTTTTGGTTTTTTTTACTGATGATTGGTTTGGTACCTGGAGAACGAGTTTGTGAACAAAATGTATTGAGGAGATGGGACCCTGTGAAACGCTCAAATTTTGCCACAATTGTTGTTAATTTTTTTAGACATTGATGCTGCAGTCTCGAAGGAATCTTTCATAGATAAGCGCATAATAGCTCTGTTTCTCTGACGGTGGTTTTTAAGGGTCGTCCTACTTTTCCAGGAGATATATAGGTTTTACTTTGATTGTAAGAGTTCAGAACGTGTGAAATCACTCTCATATACAGTATTCCCTTGCTTGAAATTGCAACAAAGTGCTCCTTAAATCCTCTAAGCAAACAATTGTCTGACGGAGCTAAAGAGTCAGTTTAACGCCCTTTGTCATCCTTGGAGAGTACGTACAAAATGGTGACGTTTCTAGAGTACTTTCTTACTAATATAAATGTTTCCAGATGATTTTAAAAAATTTAAGAATGTACATAAAATAATTGTTCTCTTATTTTGCACGTGTCAATATTTTAGTTTGTTAGTACATTTAGTATACTTCCTTGAACATACGATTTTATCAAATGAAATATTTAAAAATTATATTAAATGTATGCGTTTATACAGCATGAAGATGTCATTTACTTGCTCATCTTATTTTAATTATAGAAAAATCGTTCTTTTATTTTGAGGCCACTTTTGTCTCCTAAGATTTTAAGAGCTTCTTTTTCGGCAAATATATATAATTTTTCAGTAAACAGATCACGTTCAAATCTTTAGAACCAAATTTTAAGGAGTCTTATATTTATACTCTTCAGTATACGCATTTGCCTGGTCTCACTTTATAATGGGCAAATATTTAGAAGAAGAATTTCACGATAAGGGAATAGAAATGAGAAGATTTAAATGAAAACACACGAATTTTGAGTTTTGGAATAAATATGGCTAAGCATCCGATGTAATAAATATGAAAGAATTTGGGTTTTCTTCTTCTATTTTTGATAGAGAAGAAAAATTAGTCCAAAAGCAGTTGAGGAATTTGTACTTTCATATCATTTATATTAGAAGGTCGAAAGGAATAAAAGGTATTCGGATAAAGTTAAACGTTGTGAAAATATTTCCAAGTAAATATCTTAGAAAGTAATTGAAACTTTAAATAAATTATTAAAAATTCAATAAATATATACACACATTATATCATAAAATTGAAAATAACATAAGATACCGAGAGTTAAAGATGATTTTAAATTGACAACTATGATTTACAAATGTTTTTAATTAGTAGAACTTTTGATTATATGATGCTTCATTAAAATACTCCCCGGATAATTAATAGTAAGCTTCTTTTCTCATTCAGCTGCAATCAAACTCAGCAATAGATGCTGAAATGCCAAAGAAATAATCCTACTTCAAATAAATGTTTCTGGTTTAAAAATATGTTACCATGCAAAGAAACCCTTAAATTTAGATAAATAAAAAATAAAGTCGAATGTCAAAAGTTGTAAATATTAGTAATAGATTTATTCCTCATACGGTTGAGCTGTATCACTTCGTTTACATATATATTGCTATTCGTTTATTGCAAGCTAAATGGCAGACATAAGCAAATAAAATGCAAGCAGGAAAGGATAGATTATTCTAAATGACTAGATTTTTCCAAGATTTCTACAAAAAGAGGATTAACTTATGACACTATCTTGAAAGCGATATAATAGCGATTAAGGTTTTCTTGAGAGAAGAGGAGAATCAAATTCGAAAAAGAGAAGAGTAACGACTCAGGCTCTGGCGCTAACCAATTCGAAGCTTCAAGGCAGTGGCCATGTCTAAGGGTAAGATTAAACGGGCTCTTCCCGATGACTAGATATAAATATATATAGGTAAAACTGATAAAACATGGTAGATGCTTGCCATAAAACATGCCTTTTATAATATCAAGTGTTTAAGATATCGAGACACTTCATTCCCTGTAGTCCAAGTCATACACTTGCGAGGCAGAGCCATGGTATCAAGCACTCGTGAACACTGTTGTAAGATTTTCTTGTACTTCAGACTCTGCGCTACTTTTAAGTTGAGTGAGCTAACGTGGTATACCTTGGATCTTGCAACGTGGTCAGGCAATCTACCTGTTTGCCCCGCTAACTTCTATCATTTGTGGGCTCCAAGTTAAGGTTTGATTCGGTGTCTAAATGAGGGGGGCTTCAGTACTTCTTAAGGCTTAAATCGTTGAACATACGCTCGGAAAACTGATGTAAGGGCTCCTTACTGAGCACCCAGCATGTGTCTTAGTTTTATTAATTTGTTTCTTTTATTAATTTTTGTTTTTATTTAGTGATTTAGAATGTTAGGAAATTTTATATTAACCAGTTGAACAGATATTCTGGTGTTTTGAGCCCGTGCCCTCGTAAGTGGCAGACACTTGCTTTCGAAAAAATTCTATCATCTAAATTAATAACTCATGTACCTCTAGTTATTTCCTGATTCCTCTAATAACTTTAATTCATTCACTAAAGTTTTCATATTGTTTAATATTATTGAAAGCATAACTTAATAAAAGCTTTATTTCTCAATTATGTAGATTATTTACAAAATTTTAAGAGATATCTTCCTTCTTTGACTCTTTTCAAAAAACAATGCGCTATTGCAAAGTGTTTGGAGCAAAATTAAAAAGATTTAAAAGCTAAATGATAATGTTATTAATATTCAATTCAGTTTCAGTTGATATTTCTTACAAGGATTTTCAGCTGGCGCTTCACAACTTCTACACATCGAAGAGATTTGGTCCTCTGCAATTAGTGTCCGCACACGATTAATGGTTTCTTCGCTTACTAATGTTGTTCACTATTTGTCACTAAGAATGTCGAATTTAACTTCATTTTCTCCATCCAATAAGCGATTATCCATTCATTAAAGGAATGCTTTCGAAGGCTAATGCCTCCATAAACTCTTATTAATGCATCAATTAACTCATTGTTCCGCAAGCAAAAGCTTGACCAGAAATTTGATATTTGTCTTGGCTGCAAATTTGATTGAAACCATGGTATCAGTACGGGCTTTAAATTCAAAGTGATAGTGTCCCTTTCGCAATAAATCAAAGTCATTTGGCGTACGTTAATAATAGGACATTGAGAGAATGTTCATAGAATTTTCACTGGGCATCCCATTTTATTAAATTATTGTTTTTTTACGAATTTTTTGAAGACCTCCAACTATATTGTCATACATATATGCATTATATATATATATATAATATATATATATATATATATATATATATATATATATATATATATATATATATATATACAGTTACGATAGCAATCTCCCACCTTTTGAATCTGCATCGGGCACAAAGGCGGACGCTACTCATCCGCACCAAATTTGAGGCGGTATACAATAGGCCAAACTAGCATCCTTCCACAAAGCAGAGAGAGAATATATTCTGTGGCTCCGGCCTTATATATGACAGAATAGTGGAAGATATTTGGCCCTAAAGTGAGAGGGTAGGAGATGCGAATAACATTTCTGGCCCCAGAAAAGCAGAATTTAGCTCAATGACTATGCTTTGAAATAAGATAGAATTCCTAAATGAGAAATAATAGAGAATTGTAAAGTCATTAATATGTAAATATACTAAATAGCTATTCTTTGGGTAAAAAATATATGTGGGTATTGTGGATATTTCAATATATCTTTAAATGGGATCGTTGACCTAGTGCCACCCCTTTAAAGATTTTTTACTCACTATCTTAATTGTCTGGCGATGACTTTTACCTCATTCCATTTCGTCTCGTGACCATCTCTCGTGCAATCTCATGCGATAGAGGAGAGAAGATCTTTTCCAACTCACAGCTCACTGCTGTTCTTGGATCTTTGTTTTCATTTGTTTGCCAGTCTTCTCTACGTAGTTGACATTACAAAAGCCACATGATAATGCAGCACTTAAAGAATTGTCACAACGGGCACAAGGAAACAAATAAAAAAATAATTTCGAACATTAATTCAAGTTTATCATTTAGAAAATAGAGTTCAATAGTATTTTGAATTTTCCTTCTTTTCCAAATACTTTTTAACATATATGTATATTGGGTGTCTTATGATAAATCGAATTAACACTTAAATGATTAGATTTAAAAAAATATTAATTTCTGTATAAATATGAAAAGTTTCAATTAGTTTATAATATTTACGGTGATTATGAATGGATGTTAGTGACAGTTAACAAATTTATGTTTGTGGAAGGAAAACGAAATAACAATAATCAATCAAGAACAATAAATTAATCATAAAAATATATGAATACATAACTAACAAATAAATTTATGATAAGCTACCTTACACATTAATTTGAGTTAAAGTTACTAATAACTCATCGCATTTTTATTTAAAGTGTAGAAATATTCAAATGAAAAGGGAAAAAAATTGGGCTTAATTTGGGAAGAAACGGCTGGCGATGTTAATTATTATGGCGTTGAATTTCTCGGCCACAATCTCGAAGAGTTCGGATATGAAATTATAGTGACATGAAATGAGTTGTATATCATATACATACTTTTTCGACAAGGGAGAAGAAAATTATTTTTTCTTCGTAACTTAGGCATTTTAGTTAGTTTGTGAGGTGTCACTGTTTTGTAGATAGTTCCACTGCTTGTTTGATCATGTTTACAAGCTCGCTTTTATGCCGTGGTAGATTAATCAATGCTTGTTGAAATGGTACAGGAATTCATTGAGACATATACTTTTAGATATTTGGAATCGGCTCAATTCTAAAATTCGGATATATAATAAGTTTGAGATAGATGAGTTATAATTAAAGGCAGGAGGTGATATATTATCGATATTGATGTCGTTGAAGCCAGTAGACTTTAATAGGGAATAGGGAGAGATGATACTATGTCAATTATGTCAGGGAATTAGTTGCCGTGAATGAAGCTGCACTTGCATAGGGTTTGAATTCAGAGGCAGAGACTTGATTGAGATGATTTAATGAAAAGACTCTTGTGTTTTTCAGCTGTCGGCTTCCGACAAATATAAGAATAAGTGTATACGACACGTCTTCAAATAGTTCGTAGAAAAATTAAATAAATTCAAACAAAAAGAGGTATGAATTTATTTTTTTCAACCTAAGCTCAATTGAGGTTTAAAAATATTTCAAAGCGGTGATACGATATTGTCGTGGTATATTAAGAACCGAGTAATTCGGAACGTATGTATAGGTTTGGTACGTACTTCAAAAGTCCTTGATTAAGTTTTCCCTCGAAAAGTGGTATATTTTATTATTATTATTATAAATAAGTTATTTTTAATCTCTGAAGGTTTCTAGTGCCATGCTCAGGGTTTCAAGGATTTAATTAAATACTTCTAAGAAACTAGATCTTTAATTATAACCAGAACCAACAATTGAAATCTAACAAACACACTACACAGTTTTGAATTAAACAAGTTTAAGTGAGGCTTACTCAGTTACACAATTGAATTTACAGTAATGGTTGAACCAAAGCTCACTTTAAATATTGAACGCTAATTGACCCTCAAAGAAACAGATAATGGGATTTAATTACCTTTAAAGCCTCACACGAGAATCGGGTTTGAGACTGACCTTGGCCTCAATTTTTATGTAACCTCAAAAATGTTGTTTTCGAGGAGGCAGGAAGATTTTCATTCCAGATGTTATCTGAAGGGGGATAGCTTTAAAGCTACATAGGAATTCGGTACGTGCGACGGCTGGTGTTAAGCACGTTGTCTTGGTAAGATGATTTAACCAAAGGGACGGGAAAAGTATGCTTCTTCCACTCTTCTGCTTAATCTAGGAATAATTTGCACTGACGAGCGATGAGCAAGCGAGTGAATCATTTGATGGAGGGGAGCATTTGAGGCAGTTTACTTTGGGGTATTCCTCAATGGCGAGGACTATCTCTGTGTTTTGGGGTACACCAAGATAGAAGGTTTCTCTGACAAGATATAGTTAAGCTTGTTTCTCAAAGAAAGTTAACTTAAAGTCCGGTGTGACCACCAGGAACTGGCTCAAGGATGATCTTCTTCTGTGTCCTTTTTGTTTGTTTCCTGGCCTCTGGCCGGCCTTATTTGTCTCGATAAATAACATGATCTACCTGAGACAAGATGCTTAATTTTACTTGTGACCATCAGAAACTGGCTCAGGATGAGCTTCTTCTGTGTCTCTTTCATTGGTTGCCGGCCTCTAGCCGGACTTCGTTATATTGATGACTAACTCGAACTTCTTCGTTATTCTGCAGTTATTGGATTATATACTTCACCACCCAACAGGGGGTAGGGGAAGGAGTGGGGGGATGAGGACGGTGGCTTTAAGTCTCCTTCTCTAACGGTTTATGAGGTGTAATTAAATATCAGCTTTTAGGGGAAATATTGCATTTTTAATTAATGTTAGGCTCACCGGGGTCCGACATGTGATGATTAGCGTATTAAATGGTTTTGGGCGCCCTTTCTGGTTATCCTTCAGGCGAGGGCAGAGAAAGGGGTAGATAATTAATAAGATTACGCCGCAAAAATGCCAGGACGTTGTGTTTAAGGAACAGGGCCTTAGTTGTGAGGGTATGATATCGATTTCCCTACAGATATATTTACAATTTCTTAAATTAGAGGAATTTTTTTATTTCTATAGGTTAGAAAAATCTTGTTAGTCACGTTTTTTCATCTGCAAATGATTTTAAAAGAGATCTTTTAACTTGATTTAATTTTCAGACCAGCCAGGTTTATAGAAAAGGTTTAAATAGATGCTATCCTAACTTTCAAACGATTTTGACCTCAAAGAAACTTCGGTTGAAAATAGTAGTATTATCAGATTTGTCGCTTATGCATTGAGTTAGGATGGGGTGGGGAGCACCCTATATATATATATATATATATATATATATATATATATATATATATATATATATATATATATATATATATATATATATATATATACAAGAGGAGCGAGGCCACAAAAAGAGAAAACTCATTAACTACAAAATCCTTGTTTTGAGCAGTTAATGCAACTTACCAGTTGAAATCTCGGTATGATGACAAGAAAGACGTAAACCGCCACATTAGACATGCTCATCTCATTCTACCGTTTCTATCAATATCAAATTTTCAAAATCTCATTTTTGGAGTTAATGCGTTCCGCCTCCTGGGGCAGAGCGGCTTCGTAGAAATATTTTCGGTTTGTGGTCTAACGCCTATCTCGCTCTAGTAAACCCTCAAACAATCCTTACCTATTTTTTATAGAAATTTTCTTTTATATACAAAAAATACCCCCACAAAAAGTGCCATGCCTTAATTTTAATTCATTTTCTGAACTTTACGATTTATATATTTTTATTCTTTGATTTAGTGAGTATTGGTATATGGGGAAAAAATGGTAACATAGGAATACTTGGATAAAAGCTTCAAATATACGAAACTAGGTCTAATGACCAAAAAGTCCCGTCTAACAAAATTATCCTGCAGCATAGTAAAGAAATAATAACTTTTTTTAGTAATTAATTGTGAAAGGTCTCAACTCTATTTTGAAAGTAAAAATATATTTTAATAGTAGATTTCATGTTTTATTTAAATTTGACCTTATTTTTATAGTAAATTCATAGAATTTAAAAAAGTGGAATACTAATTTTACCAGAATTCTGTTAATGTGGCGGAAAAAATGGTTAAATTTGAAGCAAAACATATCAAATGTACCATTAAAATGCATTTTTTACTTTTATTTTGCTTTCCTATCCTTCTTAACCCTACCTAACTGAATAAAATTTAATTCTTACCTTAATTTACTAGATGATATATTTGGCTATAGCTTTTAAAAACTATGCATCCTTTCATCAGGTACAACATTATGAATGAATAAATATCTGGTAAAGTATTTATTATAATATTCCTTCCTATTGCCTGAACACAGTACCCAAGATTTGACACTTTCTAAATATTTTGAGGGTCAAGAAATTTAACGAATGATTTACTGTTAAATGAGTGAACCTAATAATAATGAATTAAAAACCTTTCACTTATTGTATAAAAGGTATTAATTTATCTGCTAAATATCCAGTACAGGCCCCACAAAATCTTTTGATACTCATTCAATACGCTTAAATTCCCAAACACTGTAACCTCCCTATCTCTATTATATTTGGATTTTCCAAGCTTGATTTCTTCTATCTTGACAATATTCCTATTTCCACTATTTTCGGTTTAGTTTTTAAGCCAAACTTTACAATCTGAACACATTAACTTGCAGTCAACAACTGCTATTATTCCATAGATCGAAAATGGTCGCTTTATTTAAGGTCTGGGGTGATTCCTATTAAAAGTCTGAGTGAGAGAAGGGAGTTAGGATAAACTGAGAGGATTTAAATTATATGTATTTACATTTTTAAGGCGAGTGACATTTATGCCTCTCTGAACAAAGTACAACCTCTGACTGCCGCCAAACGGAATCAAGTAGATTTATTTATCTTGTTATTTTATTCAAGTAAAAAAATCATTAAAATATAGGGGTTATTAAAAAATTCCCTTAAAAACAAATTTTAAAACCCATTAGTTTAAGAAATTTTGTACTGAAATAAACTATTAATTTTTTCGTCGTATAAATGGGCTTGGTTTATCAAAGGAGGTTTTGGCACATTGTTGTCTCTTTATTGATAGTAAGGGTTATTAACATACCCTAAATAACTTATTCGGGTGAGGTTACTAGTTTGTCAGTTTGCCACCCATTTATGGTAAGTCAGCACTGCTAGGGGTTCCGGTTGATGTTCCTATTTATTTTGTAGAGAAGGTAAGGCAGTTGGGTCTGACTCCCAAGTCTTCTTTTGGGTAATCATCTTGTAGGCTGTGTTCAAATAGTAACTTGGTTGTTGCTTGTCAGAAGGGAGGACTCTGAAGGATAGAATGGCGCTTTTTGAGGCCTTTAATCTTGGATTAGGGCTAAATTGGTTCAAGCAGGTGAAATTGTTTAGGTTTCATTAGTTGGTTTGTGTGCTCACGTCATTGGCTGACTATCCGTGTTAATTTTCACTGTTTCTTGTAAGGAACCTTCTGCATCAGATTGTAGGGACTATTGACGAAAAGATTGAGGAAAGACTACTGACTGGTGATACTGTTGAATGTTTCTGCCAGATTATTTATACCAACACCAATTAAGTGTGCGTGGCTTCACTTCGCTCGCCTGAACGCGGTGCGAAGCTTATCAGATCAAGGGATATGTGCGTGAGTTCTCTAGTAAGAATGCCGGGCGGAGCTTTTTTGGTAAAAGGCTATATGGGCATCAAGATACGAGGGACGGTCAATAAGTTTTGCGAATCGGTAGGGCAAAACAGAAGAAGAGGGATGGCTGTTTGTGGGGGTGTTAGGACAAGTTATAACAAGTCAAGACCTGCAGCTGCACGCTTCTGCCTCGTCTATTCAAGAAACAGTGGCTTATCGCAGATTGTCAGTCACAAATTTTTCAACAATGGAGAAGGTTGAACACCGTGCAGTGATCAGAATTTTGACCAAGGAAGGCAAGAATGTAAAAGAGATCCATGGTTTCAGTGTACACCAACACCTCCTCTTTCCTATGCAACCATTGCCCACTGGAATAGGGAGTTCCGCCATGGTCGTGAGTCCCTTGAAGATGACTCCCGTCCAGGACGCCCAACAGACGTAACCAACGAGGACAATGTGGCTCGTGCAGAGAGGATGATCCTCGAAAATCGAGGGGTGAAGGTCGAAGAAATCGAGCGAGAACTTGGAATGTCACATGGGAGTGTTATCAACATCATCCACAACAATTTGGCCATGACCAAGGTATCTGCCCGTTGGGTCCCTAGAAACCTCACGAAACCTAACGCATCATAAACGACTTCAACGTCGTTAAAGTCCACAAGGCCAGAGTTGCACAAGCTGCCCCGCGCGAGTACGGATTCGAGGAGCTCAACCATCCTCCCTACAGTCCAGATCTGGCCCCTAGCGACTACTTTTTATTCGGCCAGCCCAAGGCTGCACTGCGTGGACGCCGGTTTGGGGACGATGAAGATGTGCTGCTCGCCGTCCAGGAGTGGATTGAACAGCAGTCGGGAGATTTCTGGTAGTCGGGAATTCGAAGCCTCAGGGACAAGTGGCGCAAGTGCATTGAAGTTGAGGGTAGTTATATTGAAAAATAATAAAATACTTTTCCTCATATATCGTTTCCTTGTATCCGAATTGAAAAACTTATTGACAACCCCTCGTAGTAGCTGAGTTTGGGAACCTAATCGTGCTTTAGGTGGCGGGTGAGATCAGATTCCGTTCTATGTGTGCACTGCTGTTTTTAACGTATCTGTTTATATCTACGGTCAGACCGTTGGCTGCACCTGTTTCCTAATGTATGTGTTTGTAAGTTCGCGTGGGAGCAAAGCCAAACGATTTCACTTGCTAAAATTACAAAATATTCTGGTTTACATTGATACATAGATAATTAAATTGTAATTTTATAGGGCCAATGAAAATTTTATTTACCTACTCATCTTATTTTTGAAAATATTTTAATAATGCAAAATCGTCACCCTATTTTCATTGGGAGCGTACTTTTTGTATAAACTTTTTAAAGCAAATTAGATATTAACTGAATACGAGTGTTAAGTTAATTAAAGTCATAATTATTTTATATGTATAGGTAAACTTTTGGGGATTATGAATTTGCTAAGTGTAAACTATTCATCATCTCTAAACAAAAGCTTTAAAATAAGTAAAAGGTTTCAGTTGCCAAATTTTGAACATCAGAAGGAGAAAATGTTAAAAATAGATATTTGGGGACAGCCTCATTAGTACAGGAGTAAATAAGAGAGTATGAAAATAACATACTCCTTAAAATATTTAATGTAGTTTTTACAGAAATTTACAGGCCTAAAAACAAAAGGAAAATTGCTTTATTTTTTACACAACATGTATGCTTTTTTATATACATACAGTATTTTACCTTACAAATCACAGCGACGCATTCCAGAATGTTACAATATCTTCCTTGCGACTGATTTTTTCGATTCCATATGTTTATACAAGGATTGCATTACCACGGTAATGCAAATTTAAAGATAAATTCAAAGATATGAATTGTTGACATAAAAATACATACAGAAAGCAACTTGCAGTTTAGCTTACAGTAATTATTGACAAATGTAAAGTATATCTGGTGTATGAAGAGTCTCCAAGGTGGTTTTGCTTCAATTTTATGAGATATTTTTATAATTTTTCCTTCGGCCAATTCGAGGATGGCTTAGGAAGTGTTATGAACCGACTCATTGGATGTTATTTGAGCTGGGTTAAATGGGTGATTATGGATAGACCAATGTATTTTTATAGAGAGCTCAAACGTTGTACAGGAAGCACTCAACAATTTTTCAGGGAAGGTAGAGCGAACTTTCATTGTTTCTATCAGAGCCAAGCTCAGTTTAATCTCGTGTACGTTAGGCTATTCTCTTGCTAACTGTCGTTCAACAAAACTATCACAAATATCTTTCTCTGCAAGTTGATCTTAAAGCTTCGCCACCAAGATACTCTTTCAATTTGAGCGCTTGCAGACTGTTAAGCGTCCCCGGAGTATATTCTATAATATTCTCCCAACCTCTGACAAAACCAGTTATTTAGGATGGAAAATTAACAGTGGGGAAAAGGAAAACATCAGAAAGGCAAACCAAGACCTTCAGCAAAGGTATGAAGAATGACCATTTCATGGCGACTGCAGCAATTATTTGTGAGGCTTTTGCCATCAATATAAAGATTTAGACTGTGTCTCTTCGATTGGAGGAAGATAATGTTCATGCTGGCATTGCGCATTCCGTAGAACAAGAAGACCAGTCTTGTAATAAACACTGAGCTCGTTAAATGGACTGATTCAAAATGGAGCTCAGTCCACTTCATTGATTAATCTAAGTTCAATTCTTTCAAAACCAATTGCAGGATGTTCAATAGTAACACAGCAGGCGGAAATTTATGTGTCAATTGAATAAAAAAGAATGTAATGGTAGACGGATAAAGTTTCGTTTTAAGCATGATTTCGGTAAACGGCACAGGTCCACTTGTGCGTTGAAAATGGAATTGCGGCGATGCAAAGGGATGACCAATCTGTAAACCTCCAAAGCTCAATCAGTAATTTCTTTGCAGAATAACGCCCCGTGTTTCACTGCTGATTCAGTTAAGACCTTCCGGCCCAATTCTGCATTGAATCTGTTTGGAAAAATATCGGAGAGAGGTCTAAAGCCAGGAATAAAAAAAGAGTTCAAGAACTCTAGGAAATTCTTCAAGATGAATGAAGCAATATTATTGTGAAAGTGTCCTCGGTTTGTTCATTATCAAAGGGAATAAAGATTTCCACACTAAATAATAATTAAGTATAACTTGTAAAAATATTTTTTACGGATAATTTAATCCTTATTTTCGTTAGGATATTATATTTCGCTCTCATGAGTATCGTTTTTGATACTGTGAGGGAATCAAAAGCCCACCCTCACAATTGAGCCACTGGTCTGTAACCACAACGTCCTGGAAGTGGATGCCGGACAGCCCGACCACTAAACCTCCTCCCCTCTCGCTCCTCGTCTTGAAGAGAAACTGAGTGGCCGCCCCAGACCACATAATACAATAATCAGCTCAGGTCGGACCCGTGACCCTAACATGGGTTAAAACAGCAAGATTTCCTCTAGAAGTTGGTATTCAATTTCACTGCATATGAGAAATTAGAGGAGCGTCGTCCTGAAGCCAGAAGGTCCCTTAGGGCTATTTAACTGACGCTCTAAGAAAAGCCGTTAGAGAAGGAGACTTAAGGCAGCCTGTCCCCCCTCCATCCTCTCCCTTACCCCAGTGGGGTAACGAATTATAAAATAAAATAACTTTGAAAAAACGAGAGACATTACGTTACTCATCAAGGCGACAGATAACGGCAAAAGGCCCGGCTACCAACAAAAGGGACTTAAAAGAAGCTCATCCGGAGCCAGTTCCTGGTTGTCACACCGCATATCAGAAGCCTGTCAGCGGTAGATTGTTAGAGAGATTTAGACATCGAAGATCGGCATAAGTGCCTGACAAACCAACGAGAGGAACTTAGAAGAAGCTCACCCTCGAACTAGTTCCTGGTGGTCACACCGAACTTTAAGTTAATTTGATTTAAGTAGCAAGTTCAACTAACTCTCTTCAGAGAAAACCCCTATCCTGGTGTATCCCAAAACACAGTGATAGTCCTCTCCCTTGAGGAATACCCCAAAGTAAACTCCCACAAGCATTCTCCTGATTCAAAGGATTCACGCATTGGCTCATCACTTGCCAGTGCAAATTATCCCCAGAGTAACCAGAAATACAGGTGTTTTGATAGTTTTGGTAGCACTGACTCTAGTTTTCCATAGCAAGCTTCCTCGTCATAAAATTTCTTAGAAAGATGGTTAAAGAAAATAGTGAAGATAAGGGATTTAAGAATGTCTGGAAGTTTTACATCCGCGGATCAATTAAGCATCGGAGGTTGTGGTTAGGAGTGAAGGCAATCTTCAAGATGTAAGCTGCATACTTGTTGCTCATGCTATCTTGATATCCACATGCGAAATATAATTGTAAATTTCAAAATAATATAAAATACATGCTTGTAATTTTACATATATTTCTGTAGAAACTGTTTCACATGCGCCTACTGTTAAATCATCCAATACTTTTTTGAATTAAAGGAAATACTCAAATTACCAGTCTAATATCAAATCAACTCAAACCTATACATGAAAACAATAAAAAACAAGACAAACTCCCAGCAAACATGTGGAAACCCTTAAGAAAATTTATCAGACTCATCTTCCACCACAACGACCGAGTCACACAGTACTCACTTCAAAAATATAGCCTCACCAAAAGAACACTGAAACATGTGTATAAAATATTAATTAACCACTATCTCCCAACACCAAATTATAAACATAAGAGGATACGAATAACCAAACACCCCTCATCCCCATTGAAAACGTTCAGTGTCCATCAAATCTATTAAAAATACCAAATCTTTGAGGTCAGTGGCGGATGCAGGATAAAGATTTAGGGTGGGGTTGATCTTACTTGTATTTCACCCTCTGAGTTGTCTAAGAAATAGTCATTAAATTGTAATAATGGTTATTTTACACAGCTCTCATAATGAATAACAGTAACTCATATACGAGTGAACACTAACTCCCTCTGATCCCCCAAAATTCCCACATCAGAAAATCATGAATTGTAGTTTTTGGGCGTCAGCTAAGGTTTTATACTAAATTTAATCATAATTATTTTTGAGATTTATCTCTATTTTAGATATCTATCATATAAGTTACATTCGATCGCAACGCTGTAAAAACTGTTTTTAGATCTATTCTATAATATTACATAACGCTTTCTGAATAGCAGGACATAAATATGGCTTAAAAATGAAAAATAAACATAAGTTCTGAAATTTGAGGGGGGGAGGGAATTCAGCATATCCCTTATGGTTCAACGCCTGCTTGAGGTCTTGACAATATACAAAACCTTCAAATTGGAATAACTTCCCGATCAAGTCAAAGCTCATTTAAACGCATACACATTAAAACCCACGAAAGAAATCGGAGAAATCAATACAGAAGATTCAAGAATAAGAATTTAACTTGAACTAGGTCTGACAAGATGTAGTTATCTTACTTCAGCACGACTAAATCATACCCACCACTCCCCTCCTATCTATGCACCATTAAAGCCTAGCCACCCACCATTTTGTCCACACAGAATCTTTCAATCATGGCATACTGTCCTATATGCTATAGCATATAGTCCTATTAGGGTTCATGCTTGCGAAGTAGACGACTAGGAAGTCCCGAACATATTTTATATCATCTATTCTCAACTAAGTCGTAACTTTTTCAAACACTTCTTCGCATGACCATACCCACTTTCGTGCAGTCTTGCCACCCTTTTCACATCTCTTCAATCACTTTACTATATTGTCTTTGCAAGTCTAATCCCATCCATTACCTTAAAAGCCCATAAATTCTCAGAACATTTCGTTGACATTCTCATTCCACTTTCTTTACTGGAAATCTCTTTTTAATCAAGATGTTCCTCGCGTTCTACCTTTTACACATTAACTATACCTTTTAAGTTTTCCATGTCCCCTACCAGAAACCGAGAACATCCTTCTACTTTTAAATCATAGTTTTAATACTCTATAAAAATTTGCCACTAGAATACTCTCATGGAGCTTCTTTACACCCCGCACTCAAAGATTTACATTCACTAACACGTTACTTGCCACATTTCCTAATTGGGAAGTTCTTGGAATCGATAATTAGAGATTGGTTGGAGGGTTGTCTTGAGGCGAATAATTTAATCACAGACACCCGGCATGGATTCAGGCAAAGAAGCTCCTCCCTAAAACAATTTACTCAAATTCTTTTAAAACATGATTTGTATCTACGATGAAACTAAAGCTTAGAACCAAAAATTGTTTCATATCCATACAAGTCAGGGTTTACTGTAATTTCTATGCATCATACTGGACGTTTCGATAAGCGAAAAGCCAATAATTAAGATAATTTTTAATTTTATTTATATGATTGATATTTGTAAGATAGAAAATGTGCCCATAACCCACCACCTGCTAAATTATATCTCAAGAATTTATTTCAATTTATCAAGCCAGGAAAGATTATAAATTTTAATTAGATATTTTGTGATCAATTTGTTTTCTCAGTTCCTAAAATACACTCGAAATAACTTTATTACAGAAATCACTATTGATTTTTATTTCGTGAACTCAGAGAAGCTTAGAAGAATATTCGGTTTACAATGGTACCTTCCTTTTACTGTTACTTCATTCTTAACACCAGTTTGTTAAGAACAAATGATTACTATTCTGAAATTATTCTTTCAATGGGGCAGAAGTGGGTGGTAACCAAAGAGTCTACTCATTAAACTACCTGAGATTATTTACAGAATTACTTTGAATTGTTGAAAAGATGCAGCCACGTTTCTTCATATCCATTTCTTTTGCTTTCCATTAATATTAATTTGAAGACCAAAGCGATGTACATAGAGAGACAAACGTCATCATTCCGATCATTACCATTCATTCAAGCATTCCCAACTGTTTCAATATTTTTTCTAAATTATGACTCCACAAGAAACTGTTTATATCCAAATAAATTAATGTCATCGTTGTCATACTTAAAATTAAAAAAGATTTTTCTCGAAACTCTTAGGAAAACTCATCATAATTTCTCCTACCTCACATTAAATTTCTTTCACATTGATAAATCTTTTGCACTAATACGAGTGAACTTATTTTAAACTGTTTAAAGTTACTAGAGAAATAATGACTCCTTGACAATACAACGCGCACGCTTGAAGGATATACCACTTCAATGCCTAGAAAAATAGTGCTTGCCTTACAACTTTCTAACAGTCCACACCGCATAGAATAATAATCTTATTCAATTTGAACGTTGTGGAAGTATGAATTCGAACACGCCGTGTGGCTTAATTTTCTCAGGCTTAGACTGGCGCCAGCTATGTTTGTTTTCATTTATGACCACCGTCTCCTACTCTGATAGCGTTGACCGCCCGTCTCCCTCGTCTCCCCCCCCCCTCCCTATGGGATAATAAGTATTCTCTCACTACCCCCCGGTCGCTTCGTCAAAGCGGCGCTTATCAAACTCCCTCTTGTTTGCATTGTCTGACGCCATGCTATCCCTTAGGACTTTGCGAGTCTCACGTCTCCCCTTGCTTCCAACCAAAAAAAACTATCCATTTCACCTTAAAAAATAAAAAAGGAAATTTAAATCCTCTGGTTCTATTCATGAGGATCGATTAACGAGGTAATAGTTCCTAAGGAGTTCAAAGAAGCAAATTTCTCACCAATTTCCTCCACAAAATATAGACTCATCATGGAATTTATCGCCCTATTTCCATAACTTTGTTCTTCGGTCAACTATTGGAGTCATTAATTAGAGTTATGTTCGTGAATAATTTAGAAATAAATAACTTAATACATAAAACGGTTTTCAACGCCAAGACTTACTTGATTTATTTGATTTATTTTACAAAAAATATCACAACGTATGACCAAGATAATCTTTAGATGTAGTTTATATCAATTAAAAAAGGATACACTGTTTAACATAAAAACTCTTAATTAAGCGATACATATTTCTACAAAATAGCTGGCTGTATACTAAAATATATTGGAGACTGGCCTCAAAACCATTAAACGGTGTTTGTTAAGGATTATTTCTCGGCCCCTTGATTTTCATAATATATATAAACGAACTTGACACGATTTTCCTGTGCAAAATTTAAGCATATACTGATGCACGATGCTCGTTACTACAGTACAATATCATTGCTGCTCGGTAAATAATTGATACAACTCACTTTGAATTTTGTAAGATAATGCACAGAGGTCATCATAATCTCAGAAGTGATTAAAATATAGTTGATGAATTTTGAAGACACCTTCAACGGAAACAATTTAGGTATATTATATTAAATTAAATTTAATTATATTATATTATATTTAATTATATTAAATTCTTCAAAACGGTAAAACATCAAAAAAGGCAATGGGATAACAAGAAGACCCATAGATTCGCATTTAAATGGAAAGATTTTATTCTTCTTCTATATAAAGTGCTTGTTAGACCTCGCTTGGAGTTGCGGTACAATTATAGTCTTCATAAATTCTATAAATCTAATTCCTAACCTTAGAAATATGTAGATAGTATAAAAAATGGTGCCGCACCTATAATTACTTTCACTAAAAGACTACAATCTACGTCACAATCTTAATGAAGTATTTAAAATAATAAACGCGTTTATTAATATAGATACGAGGGGCGGTCAATAAGTTTTGCGAATCGGAAATAAGGAAACGAGATATAAGGAAAAGTGTTTTATTATTTTTCAATATAACTACCCTCGACTTCCATGCACTTGCGCCACTTGTCCCTGAGGCTTCGAATTCCCGACAACCAGAAATCTCCCAACTGTTGTTCAATCCACTCCTCGACGGCGAGCTGGACATCTTCATCGTCCCCAAACCAGCGTCCACGCAGTGCAGCCTTGAGCTGGAGAAATAAAAAGTAGTCGCTAGGGGCCAGATCTGGACTGTAGGGGGGATGGTTGAGCTCCTCGAATCCGCACTCGCGCAAGGCAACTTGTGCAACTCTGGCCTTGTGGACTTTGACGACGTTAAAGTCGATCATGGGGCGTGAAGTTTCTAGGAACCCAACGGGCAGAGACCTTGGCCATAGCCAAATTGTCATGGATAATGTTGATAACACTTACATGTGATATTCCAAGTTCTCGCTCGATTTCTTCGACCTTCACCCATCGATTTCGAGGATCATCCTTTCCACACTGGCCACATTGTCCTCGTTTGTCACGTCTGACAGGCATCCTGGACGAGAGTCATCTTCAAGGGACTCACGACCATGGGGGAACTCCATATTCCAGCGAGCAATGGTGGCATAAGAAGGGGCGGTGTCGGTGTACACTGCAACCATACGTTCATGGATCTCTTTTGCATTCTTGCCTTCCTTGGTAAAAAATATGACCACTGCGACGTGCTTAACCTTCTCCATTGTTGAAAAATTTGTGACTGACGATCTGTGATCAGCTACTGCTTCTTAAATAGACGAGGCAGGCGCGTGCGGCTGCAGGTCCTGACTTGTCATAACTTGTCCTAACACCCCCAGAAACAGCCATTCCCCTTCCTCTGTTTTGCCCTGCCGATTCCCTGAACTTATTGACCGCTCCTCGTAAATTATGACTTTATGTTTGAGCTAAATAACCGAGTGAGAACTATAAATATTTGTTTCAAAATTTCAAATAAAGGATTAACACTGAGATGCACCAAATTTCTTTCTTATAAAATACCCCAGATTTCGAATATTTTACAAATCTTTTCTTCAAAGGTATTCGGGTAAATCCGATTTAGAATTGGACAGTTAAATAATACTCTAAACTATGAACATTCATAATTATATAAGAGTTGTGAAAATAATCTTTAATAATACCTACTCTCTATGAGCTTGTCGTTAAACTGTGATTTTCTTTGATCTCTTTTTTTCTTTAACATCGAGTGTACACTAAGGTCTAGCTTTGTCGCTTTCCCTTATACTTTCATGTTTCTCTTAAGCTTAATTTATGGAGGTTAAACTTAAAAAGCCGACAATAGAGCACTTAAAATCTGTAGACAACCAAGAAACAAATAGTACGTAAATGTTTGGAAGACTGCAAATAAGAGGAAATGTATTGAGCGTAAATGAGCATGGATGATAGATATGGTAACAATAATAAATATGAACTCGAAACGGACAAAAGAATTTCAAAATGATAGGACAGAAGACGGTTGAAAAAACGCTAAACAACAATATGTATTACAAGTATGAGGTAGGTTAGGTTCTTCTGTTAAAATATATGGCATACCTAACTGACCTTTGAACCAGGATGTCATATAAATAAACAGAGGAAATAACAGGCCCAAATCTTATCGGAGAATTATCTACTCCTTAATTGTATTAGTTAGTATTTATGCCTGCAAATTTAATAAAATGGCTATGTGCTGAATTCACTGATTTTTTTTAATTATACCTTATTCTTATAAATATATTTGTTAATAAGCACAAGTTAATAGTCAAAATTAATGAAACATTAGCAAAAAAGACAAATTTGACTATAAATATTCCTTCAAAAATTTGGCTATTTCCCACCGCTGAACTAATCTTCAATTTTAGAGAAAATATAATCTTATTTAAATTTCATGAAATTTTATCTTTAACACAACTTGAACCCGTTAATTCTTTAATTATGGAAGTTAAGAACAGGGGAATCATAAAAATTAGAATATATTACTAAAACTTTTAATTTATTCGGCAAAGAACTCTTTATTGACCATAAGGTTTTGCAATATTCCTATATTTATTCTTGGGTAATTTTAATGGTTGTAAGATCATTGTTTCCAACTTGATTAAAATATCCAATATTTACAATATTAACTTCCGCCACTAAAGTTACTTTTTATCCCAACTAAAGTCTCTGTAAAACATAAGGTAATCGTAAATAATCTATAATTTATCGGGCATGTATTATATCAATTACCCTGTACCGTGACAGGTATAGCATTAGAAACTTTGACATATAGAAGAGCGGAGTTAACATATAGAAATTTGCTCCACATCTACGTCATCACCCACTGGAGGAGCTGCCTTAGGATATTAGCCAGCTTTACTGATTGCAAGCTCTCTGGTCACAAATATTCTAAAAGGTCCTTTTCTCTAGCTGTTTTGTGTAATATAACTCCCACTTAATTTTACTTCACTCATTTCACTACTTTACCAATTACTCGAAATATTCCTTTCAAATTATAATGACAACACAATTAGGTTCAAACAATACTTACCTTTAAATCAAGCAAACACATTTCCCTAATTCAACATGTTGCCTCTATCCATTAGCGATGGCGTTGTTTTGATCCACTCCTGAGTATATAGAGATATGAAAGAAATAAAGATACCCACAATTAATAATAAAATGTTTTTATCGTGATATCCTTTTCAAAGTTAAGACTAGTATTTGGTTCCATCCTTTTTGACTGTAATATTGTAATTAATAAACTTGGTTTGAATGCAAAATTTTAAGAAAGTTGATAATTTTCAGGAGGGTAGCCTGATGCTCAATCTGAATGCCCACAGTACCAAAAAGAAGTTGTTAGGAATATTATAAAAAATCTATAATCAGTTAATTGAAATATATTTTAATTTTAAAAAAATTATAAAACCAGCCTAGTCAGGATTGGTTATCCTGAGGCTTCAGAAAAATCTCTTCGTGCTCTTCAACGATCCATTTAGAAATACCCTCCTTTAAAAGCTTCTTAATTAGCTGGAATATTCCAAATCAAGCAAGGACATCAGCAAATTACCTTAACTCTCTTCAATATTAATGACATGCAGCCAGGAGTAAGCCTCTTCGATCTATGGCCAATATTATGAAACGAAATTTTGGCTAAAGAAATCAGCAAAAAGCCTTTGAAAATTTCGCTTAGTATAATTACGTTCTGACTAATCAAGCTTTGCTCACTTTTCAAATAGTAGACTTTTATAGTTTCGGAAATAAACTCTAGGAAGTTTGATAGAAAGTTCTTACAAGTAAAAGTGAATCATGAAGACTTGAATAAAAATTGTGTGGTGAGCGATTGGCAATAATTTATGGTCATATTTGCTTTACCGTATTAATGATATTAACTAGAAATATACATATATTTTATTTAAGAAGAGTCTCTAACAGTTTTTTAGATGGTGAGTTTAGAAAATGAAGTTGTTTATCCATAGAAGAGGGGCTCTCCAGTCATAATGCCGAAAAAAAAATATAGGATAAACGAAAGGGTATCCAACAGCTTCCATTTAGAGTTATCTCTGACATGCTCCAAATAGACTATGCAATAAGCATGTGCATTAGTTGACATGTTCCAAAGAGGAAAATGTCAGGATGGCTGGAGGTAATACTGGAATAGTCCAAAATACCACAAGCTGTAATTTTAGAACTTATTAAATCTATGCTTTGAAGGGTTCATCTTTAAAAGTCGCTAAAGTTAAGTCCACAAAGTATTCATAATGTACTTTCAGTATTTAAAAGGTTTTTTATTACTTAAATTTACAAATAAATGTAATTCGGTAAGTAAATGGGTGTCTATTTATTTCATACGTATCTCTATTTACCCTTGTAACGTATTTACATATAATTTCCTTGCACTATGGAAATGGACCATGGTTTACCTCCATCATCAACATCATGCCTTTATGGTTAATTATACAATAAATCCTAAACATGTGACTGCATAGCTAGAGCTAGCGTCAGTTCGATTTTATTGAGGGAATCCTATTGAGAGAATAAAGAGTGAGTTAAGCCCATGCTATAGATGCACATTTTATTTTTAAATCAACTACAAGAGTTTTGTTCATATTTTTATGTAGCTGACCTCTTTGTACGAACATTTTTGAATAAACTTAAATGCAAACGCAAATTTTGGTGTTAATGAAGTATTGGAATTTAGGTTTATTATTAAACCTTAATCTTCTTGTCTCGTTTTCAATGTGAATATTAAAAGTGTAAATGATTTTAAACCATCATTTATCATTAACTATTAAAGCTAATAGTATGAAATGATAATATATCAAAGAGGAAATAGTCATATTTTAGAACAGAACATTGGTGCCAACTTAAGGATCAACTACATCCATGATACTACGATTGTATCTTTTTTGACTCGTATTTCTTAGCACTTAAATTAAAAAGAGGAGGCTAACACATGCTTATCTTGTGATATTTTAATATGTAAGCAAAAAATAAACATTCATTTATCCGCTGATATTACGAGTATTTTTATTTGAATAAACAGTTTTCCACTTTGATTTCACTGCATAAGGGAAATATTTCTCTTTTAAAGCCATCAACCACATTAAATAAATAAACAGAATCCCTTAAATTGTATCCAATATAAAACCGGCTTCATTCATTTGGAATAAAATCGAATTCCCTTAACTAATAAACTCAAACAATTTTATCCCAAAGAGGCTTTTATTAAGGCAACTACGAATATATACCATTTGGTTTTTCATAAAAATACAAAGCAGTGTTAAGAAATAGCTCTTTTATAAGCTCATTTGGCAAATCCGGCTTTCATCATATGCGTAGAAAAGCTTTATTCTTCCTTCCAAAGTGAACTGGCTATTATTTTGGAGTCAGGCGTTTTCTTCCATTACAGTAAACCCCGGACCTAGAAAAAAATTGTTTACGTCAACAGGAAAAATATTTCTGTTTTCAATATCTTTTATTTGAGAAAGAACGGTTCATTGGTATGAAAAAGAGAAAATTTATAAAAATATATTGGAAGTGGCCTTGCTTCCCAATGGATGAAGATAAAATAAACTTCAAAAATACCGATATTTATATATATATTCCACGAATCACGTCTAGATCAAGGTAATAAGTATTGTAATGATAGCAAGCACAACCAAGGTACAATATTTTATTGGCTAAGCGTTCATAGACGCCACGTTTACTGTAATCCAACAAAATTGGCTAATAGACTTTCACACATACCAACAGCATTACCCATAATTAAAATTCACGTTAGAGAAAGCAAAATGAAAAGTTTCCATTTGTCTTGGCCTTGAAATTTAAGAGGTGTCAAAGGCTCATTAGAAATCAAAATTTACCGAAAAATACTAGGATCAGGGCTTCAATAGCTTACATCTAGTTAATTACAAGAGAAGCAGCCTTCGAGGCAGTACGCAGTGCACCAATGCTAGACATCGCGCAGAGGGCTAAAGAAAAATAAAGGCTATATTTGCAGCGAATAAGTAACTTTCAACCTTCGTGCGCCAACTTGTCTTTGTTTACACTCCATATCACCCACTAAACTAATAAAACCATGCAACATGTACTAGGGCGAAAGACAGAGTGATGCCAATGGACCAGTCAGGCGTTATCTACAAGTTCAAGCAGATTATGTAAGAAGGTTTGCTGACCAAAAGTCGCGTGGCTCACTTATTCTGATTTATGACCTTACGACTTACGACTTAAAAGATTTTCAATAATTCCCGGACTAACCTGGGGAGGATCTTGGAAATTATATCATTCAAAAGGAAATGTAAAACAATATAATGGTTTCAAATTTCGTCAGAATCAGTCGAATCGTTACAATGTAATTACCAAAACCTTTTAAAAAGCAGAACAGGGACCGACCGAAATAGTGAGATGTAGAGTCACTCGCGACTAAAAAGTTCATAGAATGTGGATATAAAAGGAGCAAAAGTATGGGTGCAAGGTTCCTATAAGTACACCTCGTTAAAGAGATTTTTATTATTATTAACCATTTAATACATTAAGAGTGTAAAAGTCCTTTGCGTAGCCATCTGTTGCCCATTAAGCCTATTTTCCTTATGATGGGAAGGTGGTTGCAGTCGGTTCTCGGTTTGATTACGTCGTTATCCATTAAAATTTTTCTTTAAAAGATTGGTTTCGTGTTGCATTAAATAGATTTTTGATGGCGCGTTAGGGCAAATGCATGGTGATCTACGAGATAATGATGTTGTCATTATACGGTATTTATTCGAAGAATGAAGATTACAATCTTCTTGGAGAAGTTGAATTCGTAAATTACATTAGAAAATATTATTTTGGGGCTTTTGCTTGTGCTGTTGGTAAAGAGGTGATTGTTAATTTTCTTTGTTTTCTAGAATATTATCAGTTGTAATTGGGCCGAGTTCCACGTTAAGCAGGTCCACAGGCCAACTTGGTCAACTTTCAAGCCTTTGACTTTATTTCAGGCTGTCCTATCCTTACTTCAATATTCTTTCCCTCCCTCTCGCCCCCTCTCCGGAGTTCTTTTCCCTCGCTGCCTTCAGGCCCATAGGGAGGAGGGCGCCTGGAAAACTCAGAGGAACCAGGCCTCGCGTCCCCTCCGACCGGGTCCCTCCTGGAGTTCGCTCATCGGAGGGAGACAGCTGTTATTCATGATGCAACAAGATTGGAGTGACATGTAGTCAGACAATCTGAGCCTTCCAATTTTATATGTTTCTTGTCGCGCTTAGTTTCCCCTTAAAAATTTCCCGCGCCATGATTGGCCAATTTTTGTAATACTTATGTTCGCGTAGATATACTAAATATAATGTAGTAATTTGTGAATAACTACATTTCTATTCATTCCCTGAAGATTACCTAACACGGTCGAAAGACGTCTAGGAATAAAGAATGTCATTCGCAGATGTTTATTCTCGCCTCGAAGACCCCGTTAAAAAACTTGTAAGTAATATTATGAAAATACAAGTTAAAATTAATAACGCTGCCACAGCTGTGGACTTCAATAGTACCTGCATACAACATGGCCTTTTACCTAATTACATATATATATATATATATATATATGTGAGCCTTTGACGGATTGCCTATAAATTGTGAGCGGGTAAGAGGATGTGGTATAAAAATTCCTTGGAGGTTCCTAGCTTAGGGAGATACTGGGTTTGATGGGGTAACGCTGTGGGCGAAATATAGTTACTGTGGCTGGTAGCTTAGCGGTAGAGCATCTGACCTGCAATTAGCAGACCCGGGTTCGAGTCCCGGCCAGGAATTCAAAATCTTTTTTTATCCTGGCGTTATTTCTGTCTTCTCGGTAAAGGATCGCCTTCACTGTGCCGCCCTCTGCTCCCTTTGATTCTGGATTCTTCTAATGTCTCTCTCTCTTGCCTTTAAAAAACTCCGTTTCTTGTATCATTTGCTCATTCACGTCCAATTCTTATTCCTCTTATACTACATGTATTTATAGTCAGCTACACCAGGTTTCTGCACCTTTCTTTCTGTCTTCAAATTTTATTTGAAAGACAGAAAATAAAAATGGCATAGACCTGTGGTGGTTGTATAATCACCCGCAGATCCTGTAGTTGCTCCTTCTTTGTAAATATATATATATATATATATATATATATATATATATATATATTTGGGATTTAATTTAAAACTCTTCCTTATATTCAAAAAGGTGTAATGCCTGATGTGACTGGTCCTTCATTGGCAGTCTAGCCTTGGTGTAGAATACGAAGCTTTATGAAGGAAGCTGAGTAATTTGCAGCCAGTTTCAAGATCTTACTGAATACAACCATATCGGTATGGTTCTGACTGGGCAAAAAAAGTACTGACACAAAAAGTAATTGCATCGCAATCCGTCAAAGGCCACCCAAGGGCATTTTACTAAGCTGGGAAAATCAGTTAAGTTAATGGGGCAGTAAAAATTAAAATACAGTGCATCTTGCAACCAATTAATTGTGAATGGGAGAAATAGCTTTTTAACACCATGACACATAATGATAACACAGCAGTAAATATGACTGGATAAAGAACGAAGAAATAAAAAAACAATAATAATAATAATAATGTTGTAAAATCTTTTTTTTTAGAAGATTCTAACAATTTTGAATCTCATTGTATCTGTTAATACAGTGGTTCTCGGATAATTACGTATTTAAATACTTTTTTACATATTTGTTTATTTGTCTAACCACCAACCTGGAGTTATGCCACCAAATACCATAACCATGTTAATTATTGTGATATACACTAGCTGAAGTATGTGTCCTAAACTGGGACTACTACCATTTGACAAGGCTTTTGTGGTCATTATTTAAAATTTGTATCCTTATTTAAATTCTTCTTTTTCTTTGTTTAATCTTTGTTAAGAACATTCTTTTCCAAGAGTATAATCCCCTCCATAGAAACTGACCATTCCGTCGGTTACTTCCATTAGCTCTCAACCATTATCTTAACGCCAAAATACTGCCTCCAAAGTTTTCATTTGCTGTTTCATCATCAAATGATACATTTATTTCGTAATAATATTTGTACCCGCAGTGCTAAGAGATAACTAATTCTTTCAGGTAGAAAGATTAAGTAATTTCACGCTACTTTTCAGATATTCTCAAAGAATTTATTTTAGCTAAAAGATAGCACTAATAGAGTGCAAATCTTTGCTAAAGTAGCCCATTCCACATATTTCGAGCTTTAAAACTTTGAAATCTGCCGAAATGCTCGCGCCGAAATGGCCGCTACGCTTTCAGGACCAAGCACCCTGCCTCCATGATGATGCTTGGCGTCAAGGCTTTGAATGAAGAGAAGATGCCTCCAGTGTGGCTTTGCGCTCAGTTACAGACCCACGGCACCCATAAAATTTCTTTCCTGATTAAAATCAATCATGATGAAGGTGCAAGACATCTTTCAGCGTGGTCAGGAACGGGAGACACATGGCAAAGACGTGCAAGAGTGGTTGTGGTCAAACATGAATTTCTGGTAAAATGAATTTTGACCGTCGCAGTTGCCCGACATCAATCCGTTCAACTACAGCATGTAGGTGCCTGCGAGGGCCAGGCTTGCAAGGTTTGCCACACCATCGTCGAAGAGCTGAAGTCGTCTTTCAACCGCGTGTGGAAAAACAAGATGAAGGACTTCGTCCGCAACGTGTCTCACCTTGAGTGCTGTTTGCTGCCAAGGAGTGATGACGTTGATTAATGTTATGACATGAACACATATTTATGTGTTAGAACAGTAAAAACGAGACTACCTGCACCAAAACTACCATTGTTAAGAGAGTGGTAAAGAGGGTAACAGGAGATTTGCAATACTCGTGTGACAGACGTTGGCTTTGGGAAGTCCATCGAGATCGATGGTGACGGATGCCCTCTTGAGGCCGTCAACCTGCACTAAGTTTAAACGGGTAGAAATGTGTGTAGTCTTCGGACCCGTGTCTTGAACGAGGGGAGAAGGACCCTGGTTGCAGGAGAGGCTTAAAACGATCAAGCTTCTTCCTCTGCTGCAGGGAGTTGCCTTACACCGGTCTGCTAGTGCTCGCCCATAGGCACTCATGATCCTGGTTAGTGAACGAGGTATCCTTCCGCTAAAGTTTGCCTAAAAAGTCAGAACCCATAATGCAGTGGGGAGGGTGCACTGGTTGGTAGGTGCCAGGGCGTGTCCAAACATTACGTCAATTGATTTATGCCTATGAGTTTCACTTTAGGTTCTTTTAAACATGCCTTAAAGTCTATAGGTACTTGTATATCTTAGCTACCACTATTTTCAAAAGTGTTATTATTTTCTACTCTACGTCATTTACTCCTAAATTCATATCTTCCTATTAATTGCACTGTCAAACAATAGAGGGAATTAATCCGTATTTTTACTCCAGAGACGCAATGATATTGGGTAAATTAGATAAATAATAAATATATAAGAAATTGGAAGAATAATTAAGGCTACCTTAAAGAAAGTTTTTAAACAAAAATACAGCAGACGGAAAGAGATAGCGTAAGAGTATATTTAGAATGAAAAGTTGTTAGTATACGAGTTCTCAGAAGCTGTAATTAAAGGCAACCTCACGAAAGAGTAGTTCGTTCGTTCGTGCCGTATGGAGTTCACACCTCCACTCTGTTTTATTCTAGCCAGTTGTTAAAGGTCTCACTATATTCGTGGATGGAATTAGAGCCTCCCTGGAGTCCTGTTTGATAACATTCTAGCACCAGGTGTTCGGTGTTTTGGGGGGCGGGTTATGGCATGCTGTAAAAATGGGCGACTACTGCATTCCCTATCGAAGTAGGTTTCCTGCTGTTCTTGCAGTCTTTGATCTCAAGCGGTTTGCTGCTGTGCATTGTGTTCTGGTCGCTGTCTGTAAACCGGGGAGTGAACGTTTGGTTTCTGATACCAGGTTTCCAACTTCAGGGATGCTAGATTCCTATTGTGTTTTCCAGGATGACATCAAATAAAAGCTATTGCTAGTTTTGTAGAAGGGTCTGTGGGATTTGAGTCTTGATGTGGTGGGGGCTTGTTGAATTATCCTCTTCAGGGGTATGTTGTCTGGCAGATTGCTAATGTGCTGCTTGAGGTTTCGGACTTCCTTTTTTCTACGGAAGTTAGGTGAGGCTATAAAGCTCATTGTACGAGGACAAGGGGTCGGTGTCGGTTTTAGGGCACCTGGGATGATTCTCATGGTTTTTATATGTGAGCAATAGGGTGATGACTTCTTGACTTTTTTATCAAAAAACTTTTCCTGTAGCACAAATGAATGAACTTTTGCCTATTAATGATAAAAATTACTTTTATTACATTGAAATATTGAAAAAGGTCACACACGAACCACTTTGAAATATAATATAGGCCATTTTAGCATTTTACGAGCATGTGTTAAAATATTTATATTGAATATATAAGTCATCAAACAGACTTGTGCAACAATTTCTGTACCATAGAATTGTATAGAATTTTTCGCTTGGGCGATTTCTGTAGAGTTCCAAAATTTTCTTCAGCCATTTTGGCGTGCGGTATATAAGCGAGATGTTTAAAGCGGGTAGTTACTAGTTCAGTTTTAACGGCGTTGATATTATTATTGCCTTATTATAGTTGTTGTGTATTCTCCAGCGTTTATTATAAAGAGATCCTGGTATTATTTGGTAAGCTACATTTAACTCTCTCACTAATTATATAATATAATAGCATATAATATTTTATTAGTGTCTCCTTCTTCTCCTCTTTTTTTATAATTGTAATTTGCTTGTTTTTTAATAAAATATATAAAAGCTCAATAACAGTTTCTTTAATTTGTTACCTATTTAATATTTAGGTTTATTTTCTATTTCAGTTGCTGAGTACAAAACATGTCGTTCAAGAAGAGCTTTTTTAACACGGAGAATAACAAGAAAACCTGGACAAATAACTTAGTCCAGTTTCAAGCACCATCAAGAAGAGGCACCGTGGCAGTTTATGAAGCACTCTTAAGCAAACGGAGTCGCATGCCCATGAAAATCCACGTCGTTGGACGCTTCAAATTTCTTGAATCCACTGCCAAAGAACGGAGGGAGAGGATCAGCCTAATTGTTGTGGAGCTAAAAGCCCTTTGGAGCAAAACATTGAACTTCCTGCATGTATCTGATCCAGCCATTTGTGCAAAACTAGAAAACCTTCTGAAAGACTATGAGTACTGCAGAAAGAAACAAAACTTTAATTCTTTGAATGAACTGTTTGACGTGATCAAGGTGAAAGGCAACTGGTTGTGCAAAGAAGATGAAAACCTCTATAAACAACAAATTTTGACCAAAGGTCAGGTTGGTTATTCTACTGGTAAACCTGCTAGTGCCAAGACCATCCACCCATCCAAGCGAAACAGAAGCAATGGAAGCGACTGTGTCCCCCCTTTTCAGCTCAGCACCACCTGATTGTTCCGAAACTAGCACGGACTCATCCAATAACAGCGAAGACAGTTCTTGGGAGGATGAGAATGCCGCCTTAACGAGGAAAAGGAAGCATAACCCAACAGGCATAGCAAGACTTCTTCCTACAAGCTCAAAGCTCTCTTCCCACAGAGCAGCAAAGGTATGTCGCCAGCTTTCTAGTGAGGGCATTGAAATCCCAACACCATGCCATTCAGCAATCCACAAGGCTATTTACACGAGAGCTGCTCAGGTGAAGAAGCACTTGGTGAACACGCTTCATCTGGAAAAGTGAAGCTTACACTTTGACGGCAAACGCATTGAGGACTTTGAATATCAGGTTGTGGTCCTCAATAATGAAGCAAAAGAAATAAAGTTGGCTGCGCGCAAATGGAAGGATAGGAAAGCTTTAACAATTGCAAAAGGGCTCCAGGGTGTTTTAGAGGAGTTTAACCTGTGGGGATTAATTTTTATGCTTGTCGCCGATACAACAAGCGTGAATACCGGCAAAACAACAGGCATTGTTGTTCAATTGCAGAAAATGTTCGAAGATAAAGGTCACCCCAAACCCAAGTTCATCATTTGCCAGCACCATGTCCTGGATCGGATTCTTCGCGTTGTCCTGGACGATGAGCTCCATGGGTCGACTAAATCACTAAACATTGAGTACTTCTTTGTGCAAGGTTTGATGAGAAATTATGATAAATTGAAAGCAGCCTTCAGCAAGGGTAAAACTGAGATTAAGGAAATAGGTGGCTGGAGAGACGACATGAAGTTTCTCTATCACCTCACGCATGTCTTCCGTCACTTCACTGAGATGAAAAAGGTCCCCTTTGTAAAGTTTCAAAAGATCCCAAGCATCAACAATGCACTTCGGAACTCTCGTGCCATTCCAGCACTTCTTGCTTTCATTCTGATGCCTGACACGCGGAGCAGGCTGCGTAAAATCTGTTCATTCATTTCTTACTTATGTGCTAACTATTGGTCTAGCACCCACGTGTTACGCGCTGAAGATTTTTATGAACTATCTGCCGCTCTGAATGAATACCCAACAGGTCTCAAATGTTTGAAAACCGACTGGAAAACAGATGAATCTCCAATCAATATCACCCTTAGCAACCAGCGATGTGAGCGTGCAGTCAAAGTTATGCAAGACTTGCACTGGTCCTGATGCAACAAGGACAACCTATCACTGAGATTCATCCTGCCCAATGACATTACTGTAACTAATTTACTTTCTTGTGTGTTTGATAACCCTATATAATGTTATATATATATATATATATATATATATATATATATATGACTCATAAGCTTGTGTTCAATCTTTTATATGCTGCCAGTGACTTAAAAAATGGACAAAAAAGCTGACAAATGAAATTTTTAAAATCATTTTGTGCGTGAGTTTTTTTTATCAAATCATCTTGAAAGTAAAATTTTATATAATCTTTAATTAAAGCTCATCAAATTATGACACAGGGATATGAGGTTGTAAAAAAGTCATTGCCCTAGTGGGCACTACGCTCCCATACTGGTGAACAGTATTCTGCTGTACTGTATCACAGTACTAGGGCAGATGTCCGTAGGACCTCCTGGTGTACTCCCCAGGTGTGCCCGCCAGTTTTCAAATGAGGAGTTTTGTCTTTTTTACCTTTTGTCTACTGTTTTCGATAGGTTTCCGGTAGGTTAAGGTTCTGTCCAGTGTAATGCCTAAATACCTTTGGTGAGGGTCTGTTGGTAGGGTTAAATTCTATATTTGTACCCTAAGGTTTTGGTTAGTTTTCCGGTTTTCTAGGTGAGAGAAAGAGGTTACTGTTTTGTGGTATTCATTTTCAGGTACCATTTCTTGAAGAGGTTGTACAAGGCTGATATGTTTTCAGACAGAGTGTCTTTAATTTCTTTAGTTGAGTTTGACTGGTATGCAATTCCGCAGTCATTTGCATATCCAAATTTGCTGGAGGCTGTAGGTGGTATGTCACTGAGGTATATATTGATTAGGGGTGGTGCCAAGACCGAGCCTTTTGGTACACTGTTCCTTATTTTAATGGTTTTACTTCTATTTTCTCCTAGGAGAGTATGAAAGTATATGTTTCCCGTCATGTTGGAGAGTAGGCGAAGGATCTCTTTGCATTTGATGTGTTTAGCCAATTTGAACATGAGTCTATCACTCCAAACTGTATCATATGCAGCAGTTTTATTTTGTGTTCATATCCTGTTTAAATATAGGATGTTAGAAATAGAACTTGTTCAGTGGTGTTTCTTTGTTTCCTGAAACCCACCTGTTCTGGCGGGATGTGCGGTTCTATCATTGGCGTTATGCGGTTGAATAGGATTCTTTCCAAGTGTTTGTAAATGCCGCTCAACAGAGAGATTGGTCTGTAGTTGGCTGGGTTGTCTGAAGTTTTACCTGGTTTGAGTATTGCAATGACCTTTGCAGTTTTTCAGGATTCAGCGTATTTCCCTGTGTTGATGACGTACGTTAGAGGCTGTGAAATCCATCTCCGTTCTTTTTCTCCAAAGTGGAGTAGTATTTCTGGATAGATGCCATCGTTACCTGCAGAGTTACTTAGTTTAGTGCATTTGAGAGCTCTGTTTAAGTCTTCTAGGGAGACTGGGGCTGTTAAAGTTTCATCCTCTTCGGGTCATTCCTTTTACAGCTTTTGGTACACTTTTCTGATTGCTGTCTCAAAGGCAGTATTGGGAATGTGGTCACCTCTTTAAGTGATATGTTCGGCAGCAGCGTCTACATTGATATGTGCAGTGTTGAGGTTTTTCTGCTGGAGTATTTTAAATCTAGGCTTTCTACTGTATCAATCCACCTAATTTTTCTTCATTGTATAGGTAGTTTAGTATTTGATCAGCGGTGTCAGGGTTCTCTGTGTGTTCAGTATAGTTCTTCGCTTTCACTTGTCCACCATGGAATGTATTGGGAGCAAAAGCGTCTTGGGATAGGCAGGTTGGCACTTTTAAGTATTAGTTTGCTGAATGGTGGTATAGTTGATTTTGGGGATCCTTATGCTAGTCGTGATCAGTATTGGTCTGTGGTGACTGCGTGTAAAATCCGTTAAAACTTCTCATTTTGCTGGCAAGGGTTCTTGGTTTTCGTTTTGGATACGAAAACCAAGTCTGCATTGTATTCCTGTCTCCATCTTGCTTAATGAAAGGTTTCTGGGTCTCTTGGATTAAACACAAGGTGGCAATTGTTGTTGTTTGCCCATTCTTTGATTGCTTCTGCTTGATCATTCTACCCGTATCCTCAGTCGTTATGATTGTTGAAATCACCCATGACTAGTGTTGGGTGTCTGAATGTAGGTATTGGTGGGGTTGACCAAGTAGAGTTTGGTGTTTTGTAAATGTTCACGATTGTAGGGTCACCTACTCATACTTCTGATCTGTGGACATTCTCTGGTGTAAGTACAGTTTGAGTTTCTACTGTTTTTACTCCTTGATTTGCAAAAGTCATGATACCATACTGTTTATGATGGATTTTTGATATTAAGTCGTACTTAGGAATCTGGAATCTTTAGGGGGGAAGTGACAGGATTTTGAGTTTCTTGTCAAGTTTGATTGTCCGATTTGAGCCTTGCTGAATTTTACTCAAGTATGCTTAATTTTTATTTTATTTTCGTTCTTGGATAGATAAACTAAAGTTAATGAGAGGTCATTGTGTAGCGGGCCGAAAGCAATACTAACCCCGTGTTCCAACCTTATCCTAGAATTTATGGACCTTGAGAACCCCGAGGAAGAATTCGTACAATTTGATATACAGTCCTTTACTTTACAAAAAAATACAGTTTTAATTACAGTTTATATTTCCAAAAAATCTAAACCCCGGTGCACATTCAAAATAAATACTTTATACAAATTAAACTTCTCCAACCGAAAACAAAAATAAAATATGACAGGCGCAGAGAACAATGTTACACAACCTAAACAAGGTCCACACAACAAATCAATCCATAAAAAACACCCGAACATAAAGGGGCACGGGACTATCTATCACTAGTGCGCTTTTATAGTAGTAGTAGTAGTAGTTGGCCAAAAAAAGGGGACAGACTCGTCAGCCAATGCAGGTGGGCAGTGCAGGTAACGCCCTCCGTTTCAGGGCTGGGCTAGGCGGAGCACTAGCCTTGAGGATCCCTCTCACAGTCCGCTTAAGCTTCAATCTTTGAAGACACAGGATGCAATACTAAGGGTAATATTCCAATGCGCTGGACAACCAATTACAATTTACAAAATTATATACATATCTATATACTGTTTAAACAAAATACATCTTTTAAAAAAAGATTATTTTAAACAAAGTACAATCTCGTAAACATTCGCTGAACTCAATCAAACCCCAAAACGACTTCAGTTGCCTTACAGTCACCGGTTTCGAAAACATTCGCACCTTCTCAACATACCTCGGTGACTTTCGCAACCCATCCTCCCTCACCATATGCCCAAGGAATTCTACTTCTTTTGCAAACCATTCACACTTCACCACTTTCACCTTCATACCAACACTCTCCAACGTTCTCAACACATCATTCACCAATCTCATATGCTCCTCAAAAGTCTCAGTCATAATCAAAATATCATCTATAAACGCAATCACATTCTTACTCGTAAACTTACTCAACACAACATTTATTGCCCGCTGAAAGGCTTCAGAAGCATTAGCCAACCCAAGCTGAGGTTCCGGAACTAATAATGCCTCTTTGTGGAACAGAAGGCAGTTGCCGGCCGGCTCTCCTCATCTATGGGCATCTGGTAATACCCCCGTACCAGATCCAGCTTCGTAAACCACTCCATCCCATGCATACTATACACACACATCGAAAACCTTTCTTTCACAGTCCTTTCATTCACCTTTCGATAATCCACACACAGACGCAATATTCCATCCGGCTTACGTACAGGCACAGGCAGCTCACTCACTCGTCTACTTATACCAGCCAAATCACTCACCTGTTTACGCAAACACTCAATCTCTATTTCAAGATCCCCCATACCAGAAAGACTCTGCTCAGACTTACTTTCATTCGTACTTGCATTCTTCCTTTCACTTTTCTTTGTACGCTTTCTACTCCTTGAGACAAAGACAAGCTCTTTCCCTGTCAGATCCATACTATCACATGCCTTCTCATCATCATGCACCATATTTCTCTCTTTGCACAATTCATACACCGGATGGCTCACCAGATAGTCAGGAGGTTCTCTTTACGTCCTTAACTGACTCTGATGGGCCCGCAATCTCTCAGTCATACCGTCATTCAAACTTTCCAAAACATACGGCACTCCTTTTTCCCAAACTAACACAACTCTATAAGGTCCATTAAACTTCTCAGTCATCTTTGACACATTCAACCTACCGTTTACTTCTTTCACCTTCAATACTTTTGCACCTAATTCAAATGAAAGAAACTTTTTCTGCGCCTCACGCCATACACTCTGCTCACTTTTACTCAAACGAAACCTATCTTTTACTCGCCTTTCAAAATTCATCACAAACTGACATGGGGACATTCCAGTTGCACTATGCACAGTCTAATTATACGCCCACAACACTCCTCCCCGCCATACATCCCAGTCATCCAATGTCATACTCATTATTCTCAACATCTCAAACAAGGTTCTTATCGTACGGTCAGCCAATCCATTTGAAAACGGTACATACGGAGTCGTTCTCACATGTTCCACACCATTCTCTCTCAACATTTGCTCAAACACTTCTGCTACAAATTCAGGCCCATTATCACTCAGACATCTTCTAGGCTTCCATACACACATAGGAAAAAACAACTGCTTAACCACACGTGCAACAGTCACACTCCTTTTATCTCTCACAGGCGCTGAATACACAAACTTACTTTTATGATCAACCATAACAACCATACCAACATTCCCACACTCGTACGCAGCAAAGACACACAATCGAACACTACCAATTCAAATGGTTCTTTCGCATTAACTTTCAACATCGGTGGTTTTACTTGCACACATTGAACCTTTTGCTTCTGATACCTTTCATACGTAGTCGCAACATCATTCACAACAGTTCTCAGAAACGGATGGAACACACGCTCCTTCGTAAAGTCCCACAGCTTAAACTTACCCATACGCGCCTTGTCAAATTCATTCACTCTCTTATAGTTCACACCCTCTTTCATTCGTTTTACCTGTGCAATCATCCACTTCTTCACTATATCGTACTTTGGCTCTCCAACACTTGTTAGCACTCGGAAGAACTCCAACACTTTCCCATCCAAACAATCTCCCAGAACAATTGAACCAAGGCTTGATGATGTGACCTGTTTGCCTTCCGATGATTATATAGCTGAGCCATAGCTGAAATTCTATTTATGTAGAAAAACTTTATCACATGCAATTAATATTACTTAAAATTCATATAAATACCACAATTAAGTTTAATCTCACGATTAACAGATCATTGCATACTAGTTAAAAATTAATAACCAATAGCAAATGAAATAACTTTAGAGGTTTTGTTTCACATTTAATTCAAATCTTCTAATCTTGAAGGGTTCCCAATTAATGAATCATTTTTTACTAACTTAAATTTTTTTTAGGAATAATCCATATACACATATAAAAGAAAGGAGGTCAAAGATTTAAGTAACAGTTAGCGAAATAACGCAGACCGAACCAAGGTTACGCATGGATCTTTAAGATGTAAAATCTTGTAAAAAATAAATTATTGAAAAAAAATATATAATTCAGGCCTATTATAACTAGAAATATCTTAATATATCCGCTGATCGTATTTGAGTTGACATAAGTTAAAGAGAACTAAAGTTATGTACATCCACTTCAAAATTATGTGAAGTAATATTGTTTCTAAGATAAACCGTATTTTGGAAGTGAATTCTTTGATTATACATAAATCAGAGAAATCAGTGATGCCCACATAGTCCATAAGCCTGCTTAAAATAGAATTTGCGCATATATCCCCGCAACCAGTTAATCTCATTTAAGCTATCAATTTTATGTCCATTTAATTATCAATCATCATCATCATCAGCTTCTTCCTTTCCCATTCTATGAAAAGTCCCTTAAAGAATGTTTTACTGATCGTACTCCAGAACTCAAGTTTGCTAAGTTTCCCCCGGTATTGCGCAAAATTCCTACCTACCTTTTAGGTACCATATTCTGTTGGTGCACGAGTCAAATGATTCCCCTCATTTCTATTTCATAAATTTTATCCTTTGAACTATACAGGTAAAAAGTTGATAAATGGTTAAGTGCTTTTAGATGGTGGGTTAATATCGATCTTTTATTAGTTAGGGAAAAATGACTCTCAATTACTCGCGATGTAGCAACAGTTTTACGAAATAGTTAGTCGAAAATAAGAGTTAAATAATATAATATAAAGTTTTGATGGTACTTCTTTTTTAAAAGTGGTGAAGAGAATAGTTATAGAACTAACGAGCCGAAAATTATTCTGTTATCAACACCCAAACTAATTACAAGTTTTAACCCACTGGCTAAAACAAATAAGCTTTTGTTATCCGTAACTTAATTTGTCTTCAGAAATAAGTATAATAAATATGATTATCTTCAGAGAGATCAAGAATAAGGAGAAATGAAACAAATAATAATAAATGACTCAAAGTTTCAAACTCTTAATCTCTATGAATTTGAGTGTTCAGCAAACCCATATTTAGTTTTAAAAGCATTAAAGTATTCTCTTACATATGTTTTCATGCTACCGTGTTATTTATGATGCATTCGACGATAATAAAATATAAATAAAATAAAGAGAGAGAGAGAGAGAGAGAGAGGGGGGGGAGACTAATTTCGCTAAATCTCTTTCCCGTTTTTGTTTAGAATATTTTCAGGATTTAGAGATGTAACAATCGATAATAAGGAATATTTACGTCACCTTTGCTTGGCTGATGATTTGACTGATTTTCCTTAAACCAAAAGATTTATAGCTAGAGTTAACAGAAGTACGTCTAGTGAGGTTTATTATTATCCCACACCTAAAAAGTATTTTGACGCCTAAAGTAGTCATCAATAGTTTATCTGAACACATAGCAATTAGAATTGACTTCAAACTTTGAATATGTCCCAGCTTGTATACTTACCATTAGAACAGCTTTTTTCAATTCTTTTCAGAGCTTGGATAAGGAAAATTCGTGGAAGAAAATAATTTGTCGGGAGAACGGCAGGAAAACTTGGCTACTGCTGAATAGCAAAACATACCTCTATGAAGAAAACGCAAATTATTTTTTCAAATGTATCATACCAATCTTAAGTTTGGAATGTACCGATTGTGCTTGGTAATTTGTCGTCTATCTTCAATATAAAATAACACAAATAGGTGATTCACCAAAGTTGTACTATTCATTTTATTCAATGAAATTGCCGTCAACCTCAGCCACGGACTCCAGGCGGCATCGGAACTGGCTGCAGGCTTTTTTGATTGTCCAACTTTCTAACAGGGGTACGATCCCAGTGATCCTAGACATAAAGTCCATTTTGGTGATGAAGATGGACTTGATGGTTTTTCTATCAACCCACCTCCACACATAAAAAAGTAGGGGGCTGCATTCCAGAGAGTTTGAATGCCAGATGACCGGACTGATCTGGTCAAAGAAATTGTCTGACAGCCAATACTGTGTCGTCTTAATTATGTGGCATGGTGCAGAGTCCAGCAGCCACTTCCAAGATTTAAGGGAACACCAACCCACCATACCGCTCCGTATTGAGTCTGAAGCACTCCGAGAAGAACTTGAAGTTACAAGTATTGCGCCGCGACTGCTACCATGCACCTACCCCCCAATGCCGGCGACGGCTTAGGGTTGCTTTCTGTCTTCTCCGAATTGGACGCACTCACAGGACGCACCACCAATTGGTGGAGAGCTCCCTGAGCCTTACTGCGAGGACTTCATTGTCCCAAAGACTGTTCGGCGCATTCTTACTGAATGTCCCAGTCTGGGTGATCTTCGCGCTCGTTACCTCTTCCGGTACCGGGACGAGTGGGGTCGCTACTGTTTGTACCTTATAGTCGGGACTGATTCGTGCACATCGATTTGCAGACTATATCACTTTATGGAGGAGGCTGGCATCATCAACTTTATTTGCCTGTTTGTAGTGGGTCGTATGTCCTGCGCCAGGGGAAGGCGAACCTACCCACGACGCTGGAGCACGCTTCCTGTTTGTTACCTTTTTGCTTTGTTTTGTTTTTGTTTTTTGGTTTTCAGCCTATAATATTTTTATCCTTGTTATTTTTTATTTGCATATTTGTTTTTTAATATAGCTTAGTCGTAGCTTGTAGTAAGTAGGAAGACGTATACCCAAGTAGGCAGGCGCCAGATGGGAAAATTTGCCTGGCTTTCGATACACTTCATGAGAGGATTTAAAAGTACTGGCTTACTGGAGAAATTCATTATCGTTACTCTTAGAGTGCGTGAAACCTATATTGCTGGTCTAGGTAATAGTGAATATAACAAATTTTATTTAATATTGGCAATAAAATTTGTTTAAATATATTTCGTAAATATAGATAAGTGTCGGAGCAATTCCAATGGCATTTAGACTCTTAGGATCATAGAGATAAACGCTATATCATCAAGTAGAATCTTAGCCTTTGTACATATAAGTAGAGTAAGTATATCTTCTTAGATCACAAAAAATACACATAGTTTTTATTGAAAGATTTGACATGTCTTAGCGGTAATACAATTTAAAGATGTCCAGGTGGACCGCTGATATGAAAGAGAGATACATTACAAAACACGGCATATTTATCAATTGTCCAAGTTTAGGAGAAAATTAAAAAACAGTTTCTATTTCGATCTCTCTGTTTTTGCCAAGGTTTTGGACAAAAAATAATTTTGCTACATCAATTTTATGTGTATTATGCACTGTAGCCATTCAAAACTTGTTAGAATAACAGGACAATTTCTTTTTTACGGATCTTTGTGGTCGTTTTTTACTTCATAAGAAGCGTAATCCTTTGCTATCTAAAGGCTGGCGCCTAAGTAAAAAGTAGTGCTGAGTTGTTAGAAGTTTCGAGAGTTACTGTGTCTCAAGTCAAGCTGGCGCCCAAAATATTTAAGATAAAATAGCCACTGGAAGCGCAACCCAAGAAGGAAGATGAAACTGAGTGATAGAGAACAGAGTATTAAAATGCATGGTGTAAAAAACTTACAGAAATATAGCCACTAAAATAAGCAATAAGCTAACCTACTAGTAACTAAAGCAGTTCCCTTAGGGCTTAATGATGATGGATACCTTGAAATGGCTGCCATTACAAAAGCTTTTATTTATCCCATCAATGGAAAAAAGCCTAAAGTGGCGCGAATGCCAAAATAAGTTGGCAAAGAACGAGTGGAAAAGGTCATCTTCTCTGGCTAATTAACGTTGAAACATTTTCTCTGTTCAAGAAGAATATATGTAGGGAAGAACCTCAAAGAAACCTTTTATTTGGTTTACATAAACACAACCTTGAAGCGTGGAAGCGTTTCTTTGATGGTGAAAATTCATTAGGCTTGTAATAACACTGGTTGTAAAAGTTACTTTGATAGATTAGTTGTCAGTTATGGGTGAACAAATAAATTCAATGCTACAACACTTACCCTATGGTGTGTCTCGCTTTAATGACGATAATACATCGATTAACACACCTTAATTTGTTGGAATCTTGCTAGAATAGCATAGCATTGATGGATAACGTACACCTAGTTAAGCCACCATCATCTCCAGTTCTTCGAACAATCGAATATCTTTGATGTGCTAAGGAGAAGCAAATAAGGAATCACCTTTTTCAGCCATTATCTCTTAAAGAGATGGTAAATTCTTTTCTGCTTCAGGAATGAATTCAAATTCCAAAAGCTACTCTCCAAAACTTGTATGACTTTATGTCACGAGAAAGTGAATGATTTATTGCTGCCAAAAGGAGGAGCAATTGTATATTAAATTCTAACCTTATTATTTAATATGATGGTTCTATTATCTGCTCCATGGATTTCTAAAGGAGGCACTTTTTACTAATTTATAAGTGGAATCGTTTTATATAGTGCAAATAAGTATTATAAATGATAATTAAATGACAAAATTGGGTGCTACATTAGTTTGCATTCTTCTAGGTCATTTACACTTTAGCTTGCGGTCTACAAGCTCGTTTGCACAAGAGCTTGCAGTCTTCAGTTTGGAATCTATCTTCATTCTAAGAACTTTATAATACAGGCTGAAAAAAACAAATTGAATAATGTTCAATAATGATATATTATTAAAGACTTGCACTTAATCATTCAAACCATAATAATTCAGAATCAAAAGGGTTAAATAGGGCATTAATTGTTATCCTTACGGTGGAATTCATTGCTTAGGTTAGGTCAAAAGTGTAAAGTGAGGTATGCTTAGGAAAGTTAGACCGCACACTTAAGGTCATTTTATATTGACCAGTCAGAAGCAGTCAGGTTAAAAGATTAAATTAAAGCTAATTTAACCTATTATATATATATAAGGATAAACAAGCTGAGAAAATTAATCAAATTATACCTTGAAAGCTACACCTCAGGGTAAAGGTCATTTCACAGCGTAAATTACGGATACTGTTGTAGACTGTTGCTAAATTAGAACTCAAAATTTAAATTTCCAACCTTTTAACTTTATTTTGATCTTGTTTGTTAGAATAAATAAAGAAACCATTCTTTTGTTGTTAGAATAAATGAAGAAACAATTATTTGATGTAATCGAATTACGAATTGCCATTTATTTACGTAATGTTTATGTTGACGCCCTATGTTCCCTGCGAGATTACTCGCTGTATAATTTATGGTCATTCTTAGTTGTAGAGATACAGGCCGTTAAACTCTAGAACACCTATTTCTCCTGTGTCCTGCTGAAAGAAATTCTCAATTGGTAACAACTGGCAGCGTTAGAGACTTGTATAAACCCAGTTCCCTGGTGGGGTAAAGGTGTTATTTGTAATAATGATTTTAGTCATTTCCACCGGTTGTTTACGTCTTTTAAAACTTACTTCGGTTATACATAATCTAAGGTACTTAACAAGGTTATATCAACGTATACAGCGCGACCTACATAACTTATGTAATGCGGCAGCGAAAGTCTACTTGGTAGGATGTTTTGCGTATCATCACATGCTTTTATGCGATTTCGTGTACTTAAAAACATTAACTCGCTAATGGTTTCGAGTTTGTATTTCAGATTGCATATCGCTGCATGATGCCATGCATTCTTATCAGGCTTAGACGTAATATATGAGAAAATTAAATGTATATATACATATAATGGGAAAAATGACTTGTAAATATTACTGGAATATTTGTCTCCTAGTACATATCAAATATTTGTATAGTAACCACACAAAGTATGTGCATAATTGAGTTTTTCGAGTCCTTATCACACATAAATCCTTGTAAATTATATCGTTTTTCCACTATGTCGACGTAGCCTAAAAGAAGACTCTTATTTTCGTCAGTTTAGGAACAAAGCCTTTGCTAGATAGGCCTAAGGACTATCTGCCTCTGACTGAGAACTTTTGGTGTGGAAATTTTTAAAAGGTTTCCATTAAATATCCTGGATCAAATAAAGATAGCCCCTCCCATTTTGCCAAGTAAATATCATCCCTCCCAAATTTACACTAGTAAAGCTAATCCCTCCCAAGGCTAAAAAAAAAAAAACTGTTAAAAAATTTATTTAGGAACATATTTATTAGAAAGTATATTTTAAAACAACTAGGCAATGACTTCGCCACCCGCCCCTACGAGGGGAGCTTGCGCTTAGCTCCTAAGATTAAAATTTAAAATCTAAAAAGAAGCAGCAATGGTTAAATTTTTCCAAATTTTCTGAACTTCGCCAATTCTAATAATTTTAAAAAGGAACTCTAAACTAAATTTCGCCCCTTTCAAAATATCACGTTGCTAAAATATAGAATTATAGAAGATATATAAAACTAAATTTTCTGAACTTCACCATTTGTAATTGTTTGGGTTTTAAAAATTTCACAAAATTTCGATACCTATATTTATTTCTGAACTTCACCATTTTGCTTTTTGATATTAGAAAAGAATTATTAGAAATAACGTGAATGAAAAAACATAATTCATAAGCAATCTAAGATGAAATTAGTATTCAAATACTCAAAAAAATTCCCTTCTTAAATTATAAAGTTAGTGAGATGATGATGATTAAAAATTGTAAACTTTGTAGAACTCTCTGAATTAAATTTTAATAACTTAATTAAAACGCTATTGGCTGCAAATCGTATCACAAAAATCTTTGTAAACATTGCATTTATGTCTTTCAAGCCACATAAATTCCTTTAGATTAGAGTTAACCATTTCTCTTTTACATCGTAGCAAGCGTTTAAATCTTAGTTTATGCTTATTCCAGTAGCTTTAAAATGGCGATGTCATAACTCCGTATATCTCCCATTTTATCAAGTAAAGATCATCCCTCCTCCAATTAAACAAGTAAAGTTAATCCCTCCTTTTTGTGTTAATAGGGACTATCTTTACTTGATTCAATATCCTCTATAATACTTAATTTTCAGCAGGTAATTTTTTTAACAGTTCGAAATTAAGTTTGTGAATCATCTCGGTATATTTGAAGCTTTTCTCCAAGTTCTTTCTAAGATTTTCTTAACAGTGAGAAACCAATTCGCAAGGCTGGTATTTCGTATTTTTAAAGCATTTATTCGTTCTTTATACGAGTTTATAAAAAATAAAATATTATTATTGATTCTTTTGGAATTAAAACCATAACTACAAACCGTGGATCAGAAAACGCATTAAAATTAAGACATAGCTGGTTTTTTAGGGGTTTTTTTCGTATTTAAATGCAAAATTAAAATGGAAAAAAGTGCCTTAAAGATTGTTTACTTTATATCAAGAGAATTCAAATAAAAGTATTTTTTTTGCCTAACGCCTAGAAAATAAGCATGGATCTGAAAAAATCTAATTATTATTATTATTATCAATATTATTATTATTACCGGAGTTCAAGTCTAATGATGTTGACGACCATGGATTTTCATCTCCCTCTTTTGTCCGCCAGTCCGATCAGATCCAAGGTGTTAAAGAATCGTGTCCATAAGCCTTGATCTTTGTCTTTCTCTCGCTTGCCTCTCCTCTATTCTTTCCAATAGGCACAGTTTCTCAACGTCATCTCCTCCCAAGATGTGAACAAGGAGGCCAAGTTGTTTCCTCCTCACGTTCCTTAACAGACATCTCTCTGAAACGGCCCTTCTTAATACTTCCTCGTTTGTAACTACATCTCTACTCCCTCCACTCCTTTTACCATACTGTTCTTAAGTGTCTATGCTTCACAGCCATATGTCAAGCATATCTTAGCTATAACATTCCAATAGTATAAACAAGAAGAGTCATAAAAATGGAAATGGGCCATAAATATGGGTAAAATGGCCTTTGATTCTTCCCTTTGAAATAATTACAGAAATACATCAATCAAATTTCCGTAGTAACAATTGCATCTTCCTTGAAGAGTCGTTTCCTCGTCTTGTATTGGTAGAAAGCCTGATCTTTTACATATGCAATGAATATATATATATATATATATATATATATATATATATATATATATATATATATATATATATATATATTTTTATATATATATATATATATACTTTCTATATTTTCAATATATTTTAAGTGTCTGAAATATTTATCTATGGCCTATTGTTATTTTTCTGTGAATCGAAGAAAGTACTTGGCCATTGAGAAGTTTTTTCTACTTTGACACTTCCATCTATATTCAAATACCGCTCCCTTACATGTATTTGCATTGGACACGGAGATAATTAAAAAGATAAGTGTAATACTAAGATTATAACACCTAAGAAATACTAACAGATGCTTGCAAGTAGTCCTACATAAATTTAGCATTGTGCTTTAAGAAAAATAAGAGAAAGATTTTAAATCCCAGTTTTCTCTGCCCTCCAGTAGTGCTTTTCATTTAGTGACCTTCTGCATCCCTAAAAATCGTATTCTACAGTTATTCCTTCCCGCTCAAATTATACAGAAAATATTGATTTATAGCACCTATATAATGGAATTTTATATTGAGTGTTAAATCAATTAAGAAAGAAAGAGTAATAAATAAACGAAATAAAGGCTAAAATCCCCCGCAAAAACTGGAAAAGACTAATTATGTCAAGGATCTGTACCATCGACATCTCTCATCCGACCATAATCCATGTGTCTAACGACCTTGATCAATGCATCTATTCTTTGTCGAGTGTCGAGTGTCGAGTCAAATTCTTGGGCATCATTTCTCTAAGGCATCATGTTAAATTTACAAAATGTTTACCCAATCTTGGAAATATTATTCAGGATTTGTTTTATTTTCCATCCTTGAAAAGCAATCTTAATTCCATTTTGAATATTCAAAGAATTGCAAATTCCAAGACACATTTTGAAATAAAATTCAAAGGTTTACAGCAATAATGTTACTGTGTTTGGGTAATATTAGTGAAATAGAGATTTTTATTTTGCACAAAATTGTACTTTCTTGCTCATATATGTTATATGGTTTCAATTTATTTCTATATCTGATTTCAATATGATAATGCCAGACCTATCAAGATTTTCTTTATTGTTTGCCCGGAAATTAGGGTGTCGCCCTTGGAGCATCAAACAGCAGGTAGTTTCATTTATTGCTTTACACAAAGCGCTATTACAGAATTTCATCTGCAACGTCCCTAAGATTCCCGCGATACAAATTAAGTAAAGATGTGAGATAGGTTGTAGTAAAGTGATAAGACCAAGAAATTATAAAGATTATATTGATAAAGAATTGGTGCCTGAAGTTTTCTTACTGCAAGGTCATATTTTTAATTAAGTTTATCAATTCTAATTTTTAATTTTATTTACATTAGGGCTTTAAATGACATTTTTAGTTATGTTATTTTAAATAAAGAGAAATTTCGTAATAATACCGTATTAAATCCATAGTTAACAAGCTGGTAAGTCTTTATTGTATTTACCGCCTGTCTTTTACAACAAATAATAAGTGATAATTTAGAACGGGTTTAGTATTTTAAAGACTTCACTATTTCAACCGATCAGATGATAATCTTCAATGAATTAAGGATTTAAAGCCCTTTTAGCTCTACAGCCTCATTTGGTTTAAGTGTGTATTAAAAATGCTTTGAATATGTAATTCGAGCATTAGGGCGAAGAAATAATAGTAGAAGTATAGTAATCTGATATAATAAAAATTGTCATGCTCAAGTAAAACAGATAAAAGGATGATCTATCCCCCATTCACTCAACATCTCTTCAAAATACCCATAGTCACTCAACATTCGCGCAGGCTTACACATGTACATGCGCAACATTTTCTCACTCACTACTCTAGCAACATTGAACGATGATTTAATCGTCACAGCTGTGGCATACGCAAATTTACTCTTAGATCCACCATCATAACCATTCCTATATATCCTTTCGCAGTCCTCAGAAAAGACACACAATCAATCGCCACTATTTCGCAAGGTTCATCCGCGCTCAACTTTAATACTGGCGTGGCAGCATGCAGCATACACTCTATGATACTTTCCTTTCTGGCACACTTCACACGTAGTCACTACTTCCACGCAAATCTTCCTCAAAAAGGGAATAAACACACGTCCTTTTATTATTACTACAATTTATTCTTACCCATATGTCCAAACCTATTGTGCACAATCTAAACATCATTCCAATCGTGCCACCTACAGAAGACACCGGAGTACACACATCCTCCTCATCTATACCTCGCACAAAATACACTATTCCTTTTCTACCACAAATTTTCAAGCAAACCTTCTAAACTCTCTTAATATGCCACTCTATTCTTTCACAGGAACACTAATCATCACACTATCTTTCAATTCACGTACCATCGGACAATACTCTTGCATTCTCTCAATATGTATCTTTATGAGTCAGTAGTTTTTCACTTAAGTCAACACCTGTTTCTTTCACAAATCTTGTTAAACCGACAAGCCAACTCCACAAGTTTCAAACTTCTACACCATTTTTTACTAAACATTCATCACCTAAATCTACCGAGATCTCATTCTTACACAAAATATCAATCCTAAACAGAAAAGAATACGGTAGCTCATTCTCGCTTCACACACCAAATTCATTCAATATTTCCTTTAATTTCCCCATACGTACAGACAAGGTCACTTCCCCATATCATAATGCGTCCACTTCCGAGTCCATGTCTCAAAACTGTCACACCTTTTCTATGAACTTGCCAACTCATATTGTCAGCATCACGTACCACTTTTGCATTCAACAAGGAAATCTGAGCATCTATATCAATCGTTCCATAATATTTCTCCCTAATCATAGTCAATATAACTTGTAGTCTCTCTCCAACAAACACTTCTGAAGGATCCAAACCTTCTTCTTAACTAACGAGAACAAGCTCTTCGTAAGCTTAATCAATCTCTCTTCTTATATAATTTTTCTGAATCATCCAATTATAGTGCACTCTACTCAAACATTGCAGATTCAAGTCACATCCATTCTCTCTATCAACACCTTTACCACAATAAATCAATGGCTTCTCCACACCATAATCCACATATACTCTTATGCCAAACAGCTTACTTACTATCACTAACACTTCCTGAAACGTCATCACTCCCCGGCATCTACTAGTACATACTTATCAACACTTTCGTTAAATTAATCAAATTTTTCTTTCCCAATTGCTCTGGTCTTTTACACGCTTCTTCCATAACTATCTTTTGTAATACATTCACACTTTCTGGCACCTTCTCAAACAATCCATGTTTCATCAAGTCTCGAAAACCATACAACGCACTTTCAAACATGAATCACTTGCACCTTTACATTTCCTTCCTACAAATACACCTGCTGGCCAATACTCATTATTTATACTTACAGTCTCACTTTCATTTAAACTATTTGGAAAACATGACATCAAATCAGCAATCAAATTCATTTCACCTGTTAAATACTCAATCACAAAATCAAAATCACTCAAATCTTCCATTGTCTGCGCAAGTCTACTAACAACTAACATACGCTGCAAATACACTAGTGGCTGGTGATCTCTTTTCTTAACAAATTGTAGTCCATACAAAAATGGTCGTAACGACTTGAGACAGAATCGTAACGCAGCCAACTCTCTTTCAATTTTTGAGTACGCATTCTCTGCCACACTAAATGCCTTGGGAATATACGCAAATACTCTTTTCCTTTCAACTCCATCCACAAACTGATCTCGCATTAAACATCCACACATCGAATTGCTATTTGTATCCGTATATACTTCAAGGATTCTCACATTTTCTCCACACACAGGATACACAAGTTCCACAACTTTTTGAACTTCAGCTTTCAACTTTTCGAACGCTGCATTCATCGAGCCATTTTGCCTAATTACAGTACACTTCTTTTTCCCACTCCATACACTCAGTGGTTTCATCACACCAGAAAAATCTTTTATAAAATTTTACCAAACTCAACTAAACCAAGAAGTCAACGCAACTTTCTCACCTTGGTAGGCTTAGGAAAATTCCTAACTATTTCCACGAACTTCTCAGATTTACGCAATCAAGCTATACTCACCTTATTTCTCCCAAAACTCGACTTCACTAACAAACCACACACATTAAGACATTTTTACTTTCACAGCAATCTCTTCCAACATTCTCAAAACATCATTCACCAAGGTCATATGTTCTTCCATGTTCTCATTCATGATCAAAATATCATTCAAAAACCCTAGTACATTCTTACACAGAAGACCACTTAACTCTACATTCATAGCACCCTGAAAAGCGGCTGGGGCGTCCGTCAACCCAAAGCTCAGGATTCAAAATTGATAAAGGTGCTTTGCAGGGAGAAGGCCGTAATAGGCCTACTCTTTTCAGCCACAAGCATCTGTTAAAGCCACGTACCAGATCTATCTTCGTAAATACTTTCATTCCATGCATACTATACACACACTCAGAAACAACACTCATGGGTAACTTGTGTTTTAACGTTCGATCATAAACTCTTCTATCACAGGCCTGCGTCTGAAAAAAGAAAAGAAATTATGTTCCTCAGGATTTCTTTGTGGTTTCTTAATGAATCAAACCTCCTGAGCTCGAAATGAATGTATTTTTGTTCAATCAAGTCAGATTTTTTTCAGTACTGAATACACGATTTTCCTTGTCATTACCTCATTTTTCCTGAAATATTTTTTTTAAAAACCTTTCTATATCTAATAAGAGTATGTAAACCATAATTCTTTTAATAAAACAAATATTAAAGAATGCAACATAATAAAGAAAATAATTCTAATTTCCAAGAAAAGACGCCCTTGACAATTTTCGTTTGGGCCTCTCATCTGGTGCATCATGTTTCAAACACCAACAGTAGTCAGCAAACATGTTTACGTCCCATTTACCCTGGTACCTGGATTCCATTGTTTTTATGTCCTGGTGGAATCCTTCTCACTGTTCTTCACTGTAATCCCCGCAATTGTCCGGAAAAAATCCAGATGGGCCTGTAAAAAGTGTAGCTTTATAGACATTTGAGCTCCCAAATGTTTGAGACTTGTTAGTTGCTGATTGACCAGGTCAACATATTCTGAGCTTCTTGTTTTTTGCCTAGAAAATTGTTAACTTGAGTTTTGAAAGCTTTTCAGGCAACGTTTTCTATGTCCGTCATGTATGCCTCAAACTGCTGATCTCTCATCAAGTTCCTGATCTGAGGTCAATCAAAAATTCCAGCATGGAGCGTAGCGTCACTGATTTGTGGAAATATTTGAAGAAGAAATTTAAAAGCTTGGCCTTCTTTATTAAGGGTTTTGACATAACTTTTCATTATGCCAGGCTATATATGCAGTGGATGAAGCATTATTTTGTAAGGAGGCACTAAAGGTTCAGCTATCACATTGTTTGATCAAATTCTAAATGCTTCTCGTTGAGGCCAAACCTTCTTCTCATAGTGCATACTATCTGCCCGACTGTCCCATAAATATAGGAAACCTGAAAAGAAATATAGCAGGGTATGTAAATTCCAAGTGTAATATTTCTAAAAACAAATTAAAAGTAATATTTCTTAAAACAATAAGAATATGAATATGTACTGAAATATCCTGGATGCCGATGCATTAAATCATTGTATTAGAACTAATTGGATATATGTACATATTATTTTGAGTTTATTGAGTTATGTTGTATACTTTATCAATTAAGATAAGTTCCCCATTAACCTAAAAGGATGCATTAACCTATAGGGACACAAAAAAAATATAACTGAACAATAACTCATGATTTACAGGTGTGTATTCTTGTAAAATGTAAGTTGATCAAAAGGTGTATACAAGTATTAACAATTTAAAATTAAAAGGTCAATATCAAAGAGCTTAGAAATGCCAAGTGTAAAATGATCTTACCTTTAAGGCACCACATATCATGCGATTGTGAGTAGAGTAATTTATTGCATCCAGCATTTATTTCATATTTTCATAACTTTCAGTAAGTTGGATTGAATGGTCTATAGGAACGGAAGCTATCTTGTTACCAATATTCAGTAACACAGCTTTTAACCTTCTACTGGAGGAATCTATGAACAGTCTCAATTCTAATGGGTTGTGGGGAATTCCAAGGGCCTCAACAAGTCCTTTAATATTGGCGCAGTATACTAAAGAGCTGGAAGAATGCTGTAAAAAATAGCTTCGAAACTCATGTTCTCTATTTTGGTCCGAAAAATATGATGTATCTTTAGCGAGAAGATTACTTTCACGAAGTCGAGAGCCAAGAAGTTGTGCATTCTCCTTTGAAAGCCCAAGATCCCTGGTCAGGTTATTTAACTGAACTTGAGTGAATGGTTGTGCGACCATATTATGTGTAGGATCCTGATAAGACTCAGATGTGTCATAATCTTGATCAACTTCCATATTAATCTCTTCATGAACCTCAATATGTAAAGGGAAATAAGGCATAGGAATTTCTGGACCATTGGGCAGGGGTTTGATGACGGAAGGAACATCCGGATATGCCACACTATGTTTATTCTTCTTATTTATACCTGTGGAAAATATAATAATTACATATCACATAAAAAAATTGATTTGGTGTTGCAAATAGTACATAAATGTTTAGTAAAGGATATGTTCATGCTTAAGTGAACTATGTTAGTTTTTATTTTTATGCTAAGCCTATGCATAATAATGAAATTTACAGGAGCCAGTATAATACAGAAAGCTTAAATACTTGATACAATGCTCACCTTTAAGATTTGTCATACAAAAATACCAGTCTGTAGTGGGGTCCTGGCCCTCTCTCCATAAAATGGGAACACCAAAAGAGAGAGACTTCTGTTCTCCCTGACTCCAGCGTCTTAAACTTATGTAGCTTCTCTTGCAGCAGATGTGTGGTGCAAAACTTTTATCTTGATATCCTAGCCTTACTCCAATATATGCATGATACAAAGATTTTATTACAGGAGAGATTGTACATTTCTGCTCGGAAAAAGTCACTTTGCCAGAAACAAAGCAAAATCTGTCAGAGCTATTCTTACATTTTGTGTTCATTTTTAACTCAACTACTATTATTATTATTATTATAATGCTAAGAAATTTCTAACCTGCAAAAATATAAAGTATTAACATTGTCAAGGAATAAAGCCTTCTCGAGGGCCAGGCGGACGTATACATTAAAGTCTCCCCCCCCCCCTCCCTGCGGAGAAAGCAAGAGAATCGAGCCACATATGGAGAGTCGTGGGAAAGTTAGCTGGCCAATAATCGTCTAACTGCCTACCGTGTTTGATCTCCTCGCCACATAGGTAGTTGCAGCGAGCCACTGTGCTAAGGGAACTACCAAAGGCGCTTAAACAGCGCTTAAAAGATCTAATTAACTACGAGATCCGTAGGCCCGTGGTTAAATCGCCAAAAAGCGGTGCCGGTCAAAAGAAACAACAAGGATGGTGACGGTTGGTGGTGTCTCTAATTAACAAGCAGACTTGTTCCTCCCTGCGGTGCCACCCTCATTACCCCTTACTCTCACTCATGTGGCCTCACCCCTCGCTCACCGGCTGACGCCTCGCCTCTTCCTCCTTAGATGGGGTGGTCGCCAGCCTATAAATAAGCCCCTAAAGGAAAGAGAGAAGATTAATTCGAGGAGAGACGCTAAAGGATCAGTTCGAGAAGATCGATCCTTCCCCCAGTAATGAATTAACATAGAACGTTAAGTTTTGTATCGGTATCAGACCGAACCATCCTGTACAGAATTATAAGAAGTCTGACTGGATTACCATTCCTAGTGCCAAACCAGGAATTTCGCAGCAAGAGGAGAAAGATTATTCGAGAAATTATGATAAAGGATCGGTTCGAGAAGATCGATCATTTCCCCAGGGTCGAATTAACTTAAAACGTAAAGTTTTTAATCGGTACCAGACCGAACCATCCTGTACAGACTTAGAAGAAGTCTGACTGGATTACCATTTCTAGTGCCAAACCAGGAATTTCGGCAGCAAGAGAAGAAGAATTATTTCGGTGCCAGCCCGAAGCATACTGAACAGGCTTAGTAAGAAGCTTAGCAGGACAAATATTCCTAGTACCATACAGGAATTTCGCAAGTGAAATAATAGAAGAACCAGTCACCCTCGAGTGACTCTCAAATTGCGATCTTAAAACCAAAGAATTAGACATTGGATTCCCTTACCTCCATCCCATCTCGAGGAAAATCTGCTATCGGCCGCTCTAACACAGCGAAGCGCGAGAAATGCCATTTAGTGACATCCGGCAACCCCTGATCCTTTCCTTAATGTAAGTTAGAATGGCCATTTATATTCGTTCACAAGTGTTAGTGAACCTTATCATATTTACAAGTAGAAGAGGGAAATTTAATTTGATGTTTAACGCTAATCTAAAAGGGGCACTATAAAATAGCTAATTGGCAATTGGTTTGTTTACGTGGAGCCTACTATTTTTGATATTGTCAAGAATAGATTTTTTAATAGGGCCAGATTTAAGTATGGTTAACCTCGTTAAACTTATTAGGTGAATATAAATGTTTCCACTGTTTTTTTTATAGTTAATTGATAAATTTAAATATATGTTTATTTTGGGATAATTCTGGTGTTACAATGGAACTTTTACGTGTATAACGGGCTCTCTCCTTAAAACGGATTAAACGTAGTGACTCTCTCTTAACAATAAAGTAATTAAAAATTCCACTCAGCCAATATTGAAGTATTGTTGTCTTGCATAAGCATTAAGGTCAGACTGCTTCCTTAAAACAACAAATGCAATACGATTATACGACAAACATAATTACTTAAAATGTACAAAAAATCTACTACGAATACAGTAGTGCAAATCTATTTCAATTTTGATGTAATATAGGACATGTATATACTAGAAAATTATTATCACTCCCTGTATCTCAAAAACTGCGCCTGATAGAGAAAAGCGGATGTCAGTTTCGGATTTCGGAGGTAAATTTTATTAAGAAACACTATAAAAAACCTAAGGTATATTTTTGACGCAGACCAGTGTATCAATATACAGTTGCAAACGTCCTCTATATTATGCACAGGTACAATCGGACTATTCTAAGCGCTTACACTCTGCTTAATTATACCAATTCTCTCTAATTCTTCGCACTGTTCCTCGATAACTTGAGCCACGGAGGGAGAGAAATGACGAGGCCTTTAGTAAATTGAAGTCTCATCGCTCAAAACAATATTGAATTGGAGCAAGCGAGCGTCGCTGAAGGACTCATCCCCTTGAGGCAAGGCACCCTTTTTATTCCACAACATCCTGTAAACCCTTTTCTTCTCACATTCACTCAACTTTTCCTCCAATTTTACTTTCTCAATCAAATCTTCATACTTCCAAACATTCGACTTCAGACTTACAGAAAGTACGCTTGAATTTACCAAATGCGTATTATTCTCCATATTCACCACTGTATTCAACACACACCAGTTATTTCCCACTTGTACTCCTCTCAAACACTTCTTTCGCCGATCGGACCAAACCTGAATGCACACACGCGGAACTTTCATATCAATTACACCATCAAACACATGGAAAACTCGCTTAAATCGATAGTTCGCAGCACTACTATCCAAGACTTAAATATTCTCACCATTCTAACTTATCTTAACTTCAGAATTCCATCCAATCCTAAAATTCAATTTTTCTCGATTTTACAAGGCGGGAAAAAAGTGTTATACAAATTTCCCATTCTCTTCGAAAAAAAGGGGTGGCAATTAAAAAGGCCTGTGAAGGGCGGGCACGATAGAAATCTATCGAGTCTCCCTCTTTGAGCGAAGAGGTCCAATCACGTGATCCACGCACACTGAAAAAGGAGACAGGGATTATACATAGATGAGATGTTGCGGAAAATCAGTAAATAAAGGAGTTTTTTTTTAATGTACTACTTTTGAAGTTTAAAAAATCAAGATTAATTTTGTGATCACACTGAAGCCTCTAGAAGGTGTTGGTTATAGTTGAATGTTCTTTTCCCTGTAAAGGCTAATTGATTCATTAATTATTTTATAAGTTATGCCAGCTTTAGTAAATCGATAATTTTTTTCTAGAAAGGAAAAGCGTAAAAATTTTTGTTATAAAAAGTGATTTTTGAAAAGCTCGATTCTTAGCAGTAAAAAGAAGAAAAGAACATCTGAGATTTTCAAAAAGTGCAAGATATATTGTAATGAAGAAAAAATTGGAATTTAAGCCATACAAGATTCAGGTTGTGCAAAACTTAAAAGACAACGATTTGGCGAGAATAAAATCGTATGCAGAAAAATTTAGACGAAAATTTGGAGAAGTTGAAGTACCGCTCGTGATAATGTCTGACGAAGCGCACTTTAATCTTAGCGGATACAAGCAAAACAACAGAATATGGTTGAATCACATATCAGAAGCTATACACCAGAAAGAGCTGTATCCTGCATAAATCACTGTGTGGTGTGCGATAACACCTCAGAAGATCTTTGGGCCGTATTTTTATGAGGATGAAAATGGAAATTCAGTCAATGTTAATGTCGAAAGATACAGACACATTCTTGATGAATAATTTATACCGAACTTCCAAAGGCTTTTAAACAGATGACAACTGTTTTTTTCAGAAAGATGTTAAAACATCCCATACATGGAATGAAACAATGCAATTGTTAAGACGAAACTTCAGAGAGAAATATCATTTCTCAAAACAGTTAATTTAGGTGGCGTCCAAGATCCCCGATCTAACACTTTTGGATTTTTTATGGTGATATTTAAAAGATTCTGTTTACCGTAAAAATCCTAGAAGTATCCAACAACTAATAAATAATATCGCCAAAGAAATTAATAAAATCGATAAAGAACTTTTTAAAAAAGTAATGAGAACAACTTCGTCACGAGAATAATGGTCAGTATTTGAAAAGAAGAATCTTCAAATAAATTATGTTATTATTTTAATTATTGAAATTTTTATTAGCTTTATTTTTTTTTAATTTTAAGTTAATAAAGTTCATTAAAATAAAATTGGTTTTAATAGTCTATAAATATCTGAAAGTTCAGCGAAATCTTTTTAAAGATCAATGCTTCCCTAAAACTGTAATAACTTCTACAAACTAAATGAATCAATTAGTTATCTTAGGACCCCAAATTTTCAATTATTACCAACAAATACCTAAAGTTTCATTATAATCACAGAATTATTCTTGAATTTATTAAAATTCAAATGTAGGACATGTAAAAAAAAAAACACCTTGTATTATAGAAATAGTTCTCCGCTTTACCCTATCTAAGCTGTTAGGCATTTTGGCACAACGTCTCTTGTAATCAAATGAATAAAGGGGCGTTGATCTTTGATAACCAGGCTCGTAAAATCAACTAGTAGTGACCTTATTTATAATTTTCATTTTGACCATTATAATATCTAAAATGCTCAAGGGATCAACCATCCGATAACAACGATGAGGCTCTCGTATCTTCAGAATCATCAGCTTCCATCAACAACCCGGTAGGCCACAACTTTTCTCATTCATTTGCGTTACACCATTCTTGAAAGAGATACCACTCCACTTCTTGCAATTGTGGGGCTTCAAATTCGAGGCACACCTGGTCACGTACCAAACTGTAGGGCAACGGTACAGCTCTTTCTGGTGCAGGTGTTCATATCCGACCACCTTAAACCACCAAAGGAGCTTCTCTTTTATCATCAAGGTGGCTGAATTAGAGACTGCCAACAATAACCTTTAACAGGGCGCCTCCCTATTTCTTTGAGCTGAGAGGGAGTTAAAGCTCTCCTTTATTTATGAGCAAAGGGGCTACCACTTTACCTTCTCCCACCTTGCAGCTGCTCATTAGAAGTGCAAGAAAGAGGCTCGCTCTTTTCACACGGCAGCTAGTAGTTGGAAATGATCCTATCACGGGGAATCTAAATATCTTATAATATTAGGGATCCCATAACACTAAATGGCATGTGGGTCGATGCCCCGAGGTGATTTCGTTAAGGAAGTTCACTGTGGGGTGAACGAGGTCACCGACAATAGATCAGAGGTTGCATTACCCTATAAATGCACTCATTGCTCAGAGTAGATCACCTTCTCCTCAACCATAATCCTGGTCCTGGGCAGGAATACGCTAATACCAATTAATTAACAATGTAAATAAAATAATAAGAATGGCTCTGCCTTTTCAGAGTCGAGACCAAGTACAGGTGATACCTCCGCCAATTTAGCAATGTAACCTCGAGCCTTTGAATGTCATTGGAAGTGGAGAGGGAGAGGGAAACCCCGCCCTCTTCAACCATGAAAGAAGGTAAAGACGAGAAAAGAGAACTTCGAGAACATGAGGGCCACGCGTTTTGTGGATGCCGGTGTCAAACGGTTTCAAACATTTCAGATTTGTTCCCTCCGGATTTCTGCAAGGCTGCCTTTCTCGTAAGCAAACCAGCTTTCCTGAAAGCTAAACACTATGGTCTACAGATATTAAATGGGACACTTGTAGGGTTGAATCCATACACTACCATAAACTTTCTAAATAGGGCATGTACTGATAACTGGAAATCTACTCCATTGAAGATATTAGAAAACCACTGGGCACCCTAGTAGGTTCAGAGTTGAACCCGTTTTCATGGAAGAAAAGGGGTATATACACCTACTCTGACGATATTTGTTTCGTTCTACTTACATGCGCTCACTGAGTCGGTTTGTGTTTGCTGTTCTCGATACTGCATGCAGATATGCAAGCAGAATAGGATTTGCTGTCACTTTATGGAGGTTTACTAGTTTATGGGCTATCGGATGCAGTTAATTAAGCCAGAAATTTAATCTGACTCAAGTGTAAGTTCCGATATGGCCACTGGTTATCCATTTTTTTGTTGGGCTAACGGTAACCAACTGATTACTCGTCAGGGGCTTAGGAAATTAGAAAAACGGCGGTTTGGGAGAAATATCTTAGGCTATTGTCCGCCGCTGTTTTGGGCTAGTGCAATTGCTGCGTAAATGTTTTGTAATATGTTCGAGGCTCAGTCTCTCTGACCGAATAAATGAATTAATTAATTAATGTTTCCAGTTAAGGGGACGGGCTAAGGCAGACTCTTTGTTTTCTTTTGATGTGGAATTCGCCAGTCCTCTTCTCTTTTCTCCGAAGGTCAACGGTCATGGATATGTTTACCTCCTTGGGTAAGGAGCACCCTATAACCGGTGACGAGGCCTACTACTTTGGGGCTATGTAATATTTACGGAGGCTTTCTTTGTTACAACCTAGTTCTCTAAATGTCCTGGACGGAGCCTTGTCCCCTCTGGTATTAAATGTTGGTCTCGATCTTGTCCCTGACTATTCTTTCTCTGGATGACTGTCCTCGTGTGGTTTTACAAGCCTTTTTATTCTTACGAAAGAATAGGCGTGTAGCTCTGTTTCTTCAATCCGAGAGCTTGGTGGAGATTATTTAATCAGAGAGTATGCTCGTGTATTTAATAGAGGCGTGTTTACGCCAAGAGAGTGTTCTAATTTTGAAATCTGACTTATATATCAGGCCGATATTTTCAGTAACATAAAATTTCGTCTTTCGTGGATCCATGTCAAAGCTGGTGGGTCAAACATCCCTATCTATCGAACTCATTATTTGTATGCACAGCTATTTTAATTGTCTTCGTTATCGCTGCATGGACAAAACGGTCGGCTTACACCTGGTATCTAATGTGTGATTGTTTGTTTGTTTACCGTGGAAGCACAACGATTTCATTGCTTGCGGTTTAACATTATTTACAAATATACTGTTTGCTTTGCATTGATACATTAATTATTGACTAGCGGTGTAGCATTATTTACAAGTATACATGTTGCTTTACATTAATTAATTATAACAAATGGCATGTAATTTTAGTGTTTTTATTGTGTGGCCATTTCAAGATTTCCTAGGGCCAAAAGAATGCTCAATTTATGAAGTTGCGTGTTGCTCTACTTCACCGATTTTGCCATAAAATGTATTCTTCTAGACGGGCGAAATCGGGTCAATCCCAACTTTATGATACTCCATGTAATTCATGTTGTGATTTATATAATTCATAGCGACACACATAACGCCCTAATAATCTTTGGTGCCATGAAATCTCGACATTCCCTGGATCGTATTATCCGTGAGAGTCGAGTGTACTTCAAGAGTCTGTTCTTCTCACCATATGTGCATGGTAGGGATCAGCCGACTGCTTAGGGATGCATGCCAGGAAAAATTCGAGAGGGCACGCGATGCTTCAAATTTTCATAAGAGTTAGGTCATTGCGCAGTGAGCTCTATCACGCCAAACGCTCCAAGAAGGGGTAGCCATCACTGATGAGCTTCATCTACGCCATACTTTATTAGAAGAGGGGTGCTACCAGCCGTAAGTTTCATTCGTTGCCGTTCTTATAGGAAGAAGGGCGAGATTATCCAGTCCACGGAGATCTCAACAGTACTCTCAAGCTTAGCAGAAGATGCCGGACCCCTATAGGAGCTAAAATTACACCTTACAATGATAAATATTTCTATACTTTAATAATTACTTTCATAAGTGATTTATATTAATATAAATAGCACATAAATTTAATTACATTTCTTAATAAATACATAACAAGGAAAAATGTAAAAACCTATGTATCTTTGACGCATAAGCCAACCCGTTGGTATAATTCCCATTATTGAATTTAGTATGGCCAAATACAGGATGAATAAATCTAACATTTAGTCAATTACGGCTCTTACTAACTCAAAAGGCTAAAATTTTCTTTATTTTAAGTTTGGATTTATTTTGGGACATCGAAAACTTCTGCCTATTCGAATATACCTTGACCGAGTTCTTTCTCCGAATCGTCTTAAAGTTTGTAAAAGGCAGCAACTCCGTTAAGAAAAGTTAGCACTTCGTGGCGCGGCCGTTCATTGCCATTCATGGAAAGTTAATACTTTAAAAAGTTTCTAAATTCCACCGTTCGGCAATCATTCATTTAATATTTTAGCCATTTTTAGATCCAATACACTACAGCCCTGATGTCGTAACAAATTAGGCACATCATTCTTGCACGATGTTTTAAAATTTATTGTATGGTAGGAAAATAATTATTTCTTTGTGCATTTAGTGAAGAGAAGATTTTATAAAGTAACCTTTGCTTCATTTTTCCATCCTCGCCATCTTTCATAACCTTTCTGTGTCTGCATAGTAGCCACTAGCCCCATCAGTGACATTATGAATGTCCAAATACTTAATAATCTTCTATGGATCCTACACTATTCACTCTTAAATGTCGGTAGTACAGGAGCTCTTATTAGTCAGGTAGAAAAGTCGTTGTATTTGTGACGTCTAGGCGCCGATTATGCCTTTTCTTGGTTATATGGTCCAATAAAAAAACAGTTATTTGGGCATCTAATGACCAAATTGATGTGTGTGTTTGTTTTCGGCATTAAATCAATCACTCTGGTGAAGTTAGGGCCAGTGAAAATGGTTACAGTTAAATAACTCAGAGTATAAGAAGAGCAGTTTCCTAGAGGATCTTGGAAGCAAGAGGTATTGTAACTCATTGAATTATATCCTTTCAGGTTTATATTCACATCATAGTTGACTCCACCCATGATGCTCAAGAAGAGTGAATGAATTTTACGCATCATCCTTGGAACTCATGAGCCAAATGTTCCCAATTCCTACTGTGTTATGAGATTTTATCAAACAGCATGAGCAGGAAATAGCACGTGTGTATTCTTTTGACTTGTATACGTAAGCGTATTCATTTTTTTCTTCATTCACCTGTTTCAGGATGTCGTAGAATGGACTCTCGACGATATACCATATATAACTATTTGTTGAGGGAGCTTATTTAATTATCTTTAGAGTGCGAGGATGTCTGGGTTGACCGATATTATGTATCTTCGATATGCTTAAGAAGTGGAACTGAGCTCAAGGATAATAATATTGCTATCATTAATAAAAAAGAAATTTATTAATGAAGACTATCAACAACACACAAAACGGAAAATATTGACATAAACAGAAAATGGAAGGGTTGTAGGGAATCTAGCTAATCCGAGGATTAAGAGCGATTTAAAAAGGTAAAAAAAATATAAAGTTAAAGGGATGGGATGGTTCGCTAAACCATTTAAAGCAGAGGATAGAGTTGACAGAAGGGTTAAATACTCAAAGGTAACGTTCAGCTAACGTAAATACACTTGTTGTGCAGAGGAAGGTGACGTGATGAATTTTCAGTCCGCTGGCGAGTTCCAGCCAAAGGGGAGGGGGGAGTTAAATGATCCTGACGTGGCGTCTTGGGAATGAGAACCGTTTCTTGACGAACGGGCTTGAAGAACAATGGCTGTTCTACGTTGTTCTCTTCTGAACAACAGGGGGGGGGGTGAGAACCGTCTCTTGTCTACGGGCTCGAGAACAATGGCTGTTCTAATGTTGTTCTCTTCTGAACAACAAGGGGAAAGGGTGAGAACCGTTTCTTGGCGAACGGGCTGGAAGAACAATGGTTGTTCTACGTTGTTCTCTTCTGAACAACAGGGGGGGGGGCTGAGAACCGTTTCTTGTCAACGGGCTCAAAAGAACCATGGCTGTTCTAACGTTGTTCTCTTTCTGAACAATAGGGGAAGCCTAGTGGACTTGGCGTCACGAAGGCTCGAACCTTGGCACTCAAGGGATATTGTCCTTTTTCTGGACAAGTGATGGTGGATGTTGAGGTCGAGGGCCCTTTGGTGCACAAGGTGAGACCGGACCGTAGTGATGTCTCGCGGAGAAAATCTGGATCTTTAATCTGATCTCAGTAGTAAAGTTTCCAAATAAATAGTCAGGACATCCCCTTGGCGTGGGGGACAATCGAGTGGGGGCTTCGAGAGAATGCACAGTCGAGCCTGAGATCAATACCTTATCTGCCCATAAGCCTAACTTAATCTGGCGAGGTCGGTGCATGGGGCGACGGGGGAAGATAAACCTCTTTGTTTAAAATTGACTCAGGTGGCTGCGATAAGGCGCCCGGCTTCAAAGCGAAGATGCACGTGGGTAGCATCGTGCTTTTAAATAACATGTGATAGTGGTTGAAATTAAGCGGCCTTAACCCGTTCTATCACACAGGGTGATGTGGAGACGCTCGTCTGTGCTTTCTCTCTTCTTATTCGCAAACAATCAAGGATTTCTGTTTGCTCATGACCGTAAAGGTCGTGCTGATGATTTCAATGAATTAGTTTGGAGTAAATATACATATGATATTTTACCCTCTTTATTTGTAAAATGGATAGATAATAGTGTGGAAATAACATGAAATTAAGCGGAGAAGGAAAAGATAAGTTGATGTATGAAGTAAAAGTTCCGGCAGAATGCCAAAATCAGATATTTCGTAATTCACATTATACTTGAACATAACTACCCTTTAAGATTAATCATCTCTAATAATTAAATATAAATATTGTAGAGGTATAAGAGGTTAGCATATATATATATATATATATATATATATGTATATATGTATCAAGGCCTCCCTTTGGGTGAGGAGAGCCAATGATATAATAACAAAAGGCAGGCCCTTCGAGTGTGTACTTATAAACAATCAATTCAAAAGTGCAAACTGCCGATCTCGTATTACCCTCTCTCATAGCTACGAGACGCCAAGCGCGGGAGACCAACCTGAGATCTCACCTTGCAAAACCTCCCCACCCCCCTCCCCATTACCCCCCAGAAGTAATTTGGCTATTTAACAGGTTGACCAGGGAAACCGCGGCTTTTTGTTTGTTCCCACCGAAGAGACAAGAAAGTCACCGGTTGACAGAAGATTTTTCTAGTTTGAGAATAAAACAGAAAAATCCCCAGTAGAAAGTTTTCTGCAAGTTAAGGAGAACTTGCAGGCCTTGGAAAAAAACAGATTGTAACAAGGAAGCTCGGCGCCGTTCGATCCCCAAGATTATTGAGTATCAATCTACCCAGTTTGAGGACTCCAACTCTTCCTCTATCTGAGTTAGAAAAACCCCAACTAGATAGAAAAAAAAGAAGACAACGATTTCATCTCATCCGGAAGAAAACGAGGTCAAGGTTGCCCCAACCGACTAAAAGTAGAAGGACTAAGCTTTTGCTTGAGCATCCCCCAACCCAGATCCCTCGTGACCTTACGCGTCAAATCGACGGGTAGGTCGACGAAGGAAATCTATTGAGCAAACAACCAACTACTCGAGCTACGTCTCTTCGGAACAAAATTTCCGAAGATATCCCAACTGGTCACGGGTATTAGTCTCCATTACCTTATGTAGGTAAAGAATAATCCTGGTGCTTATGTTCCTGTGCATAAAAATTAGTTTATTAGACGTCCGGCTAAGGACGAAGATATTAACTTAAAATTGTTCTCCTGTAAAATTCTATCTCGAATCGAACCTCGAGAGCTCACCCAGTAATCCCATTTTCTTTTAGACGTGTATTAGATCTGTATTTCTTTATGTTATTTAGTGAGAAGGTTTATGTTCATTAAAGTCTATTTTTATAGTAAATGTACTGTTTTAATTATCCTCGAACGAGTTAAAGTGGCAATAATTGATAAAATCAAGAAAGAAACCCGTTTTATTCAACCCCTATAATAAAAATAGAGATTAGCATTCTTAGAGAACGATCTTAAGCGATCACCGAGGCATGAACCTACGCCTCAAGTCAAAGTTTATTTGGTTTATTAAAAATTAATAAAACATAAATATATATATATATATATACACATATATATATATATATATATATATATATATATATATATAATCTCGGTTAACCCACGACAAATATAATACATATATAATTATCATTCTATTATTGTATATTTTTATAGTTCTATTATTTCTATTAATTAATTAGAAATATATTATATTTATTATTCTATCACTTTACTTATATATAAATTTATTTTATAGTTATTTGTAACTTAATTGTTTGTATTTAGGTACTTTATTATTTTTATTGTTTATAATCGAATTATTAATTAAATATTTAACGCTGAGTCAAATTGTTACTTTAATCACTCATCTTTCTATTATGTACCTTATACTTATTGACCCTTGATAATTTATTTGGTATTTTGACACCTTAATTACTAATGTTACTATTTATAGTTATTTGAATATTTATGTATTTATTCACTTCCAATACTTATTCACCTCTGTTACTTTATTTTGCATATAGTCACTTTAATCACATATTTCTATTTATAATTATTTTATTATTTATGTATTTATTCAATTTCCTTTGAGTTTAGTCACTTTTACTAATTTATTATTACACATTTTGCTGATGAATAAGTCAAAGTTTTTCGCTTTAAACAAAACTTGAACGTCTAGCCTACGGCTTAAGATTCGAAAAATTTGACTGACAAAGTAAAGTGAAATATGTACAAGTTATGCTGCTCTCAAATTCGTTGTCCAGGTTATACAAATTAGCATAATGAAAACAAGAGGAGCGGCTTCGTCAATATTCGTTACATGCAGACCTTCATTCATTGGCCTACGTCCTATCCCGCCTTTTCCAACGGCCTTTTGGTATAAAATAAAAAATTAAAAGGTTTCCAGTACATATCTCCTCATAATTTACTCTTGGTCAATTTTTTTCCCATCGAGCTTATTTTCTAGGCTCAAAAGACAGAAAAAGTTTTAAAAAGTTTTTAAATACGGAAAAATTATGCTCACGTTTCTTATTTATCTCCATCTAAATTTCTTTCATGCCTTGTGGCTAAAAATCGCTTCACTTCAAGGTAGGAATTGATACAAAAATCATTGCCTATTTTTCGGCATTCATTACTAAATGAACATTCTAAACTTTCTTAACTTTACTATTTGTAATTTTTCGTTTTCAAACATTCCAAAACATTTGGTAATCATAATTATTTTTTATCAACCTCATCATTTTGTTTATTCAAGCTCTAAAGGAACTCTTAGAATAAATTTGGTTACAACCTTAGAATATACCTCGGTCACAATCAAAGTAGGAAAAAAAATATCTATTATTATTCAACCACTCCCCAAAACCTGTTCTTAAAATATCATGTTATGGAGAATTAAATCATCACTAACACTATTTTAAGAACGGGATTTTTTTGAGGGATTGAATAATAATAATAATAATAAAATAATAATAATGATATTATTAATAATAAATAATATAAAACGAATTACAAATGGTGAAGTTGAGAGAAAATTTATTAAAATTTAGATATGGCTCTTTTTGGTTGTGGTTTTTTAATTTATGTTTTGTATATTCGAATATTTTATGAAGGCTTCGGCGGGATAAGGTTCGTCACACTTGACCGGCAGCTCATCTAGTTTAAGGAGAACTCATATCACAAATCCTTGTGCCCAAAGTCCTCAACGACGTATCAGGCATAGGATGATCACCATCATAAATCACTGTGAATGCAGATGAGGTTGCAACGGCCTGATGCTACTGGTTGTTTTTGCTTGTTCTACCTCTGGATCAATAGCGCCAGACGGCCAAGAGGCTCTAAAGGCCGTTCGAGCTGCGAGTCATTTTCACAAGGTCATCGGCACAAGGTTTTTCTGGTGCAATGATCGTGAACGAACAGCAGCGAAAAGAACGTAGGAATGCGAAAGATGCCAATTCAGCGCTGCTGCAACAATTTTTCCCCGGCACCATCTGAGGGATGTGCAAGAAACAGCACCGGTCGCGACCTGGCCTCCTCAGCCACCTGAAGACCCACAGGTTCGAGGACCATCCAGAGGATGTCATCCTCGCTCACGAGTGGCAGCCGACTAATTTTATGGAACGTCTTTCTAGAATTGGTTTTCAATTTTTATCTTTATCTGGAGGAAATAGGTACCATCTTAATATAGTATAGGAAAAAGAAAATATGAAAAATTTAGATGGAAAAAAATGAGCTCTGAAGATTCTTTTTTCTGCATTTCAAAAGAATTCCGATTGTTTTAATGACTTTATGCCGAGAAAATAAGGAGGGATCATAAAAAAACAGATCAAGGGTAAACTATTATAAATTATTATAAACCGTGATGTTCATTAAATGAGTTAGAATTTTGGCATCGCGTTGTTTGTTGTCTTATTAGTATAAAAAAAGAACATTTAGATGTTAAAAAGTGAAAATTGTTTTTACGATCTATGAATAGAATTCAGCGAAAAGTTTTCTTGAATTTCGGCTGAGAAAATAAGTACTGACATGCAAAAAATATGTCACGAGTAAATTGTTAGGGACTATGTAATGGAAATATATATTATTTTTTTTAAGAACAAAAGCCCATTGATTTAGCGAAATACGTCATTGGCTACGGAACGAAGGTCTGTCTGAACAGCACAAACTCTTCCTCTAAGGAGGAATGTCAAAACCAATCCTCTTGTTTATATTCATAATTACAATTTTTAATTTTTTCAGCCGGATTCTTTGGAGAAAAACTAATTCTAAACTGGAAGTTGAATATAATGAACTTTTCTTCCGAGGGCACAAAATGATAACCCAAAATCTTTTAGACGGATATTTGCTTTATAATAATTAAAATTTCTTTTCGGGCTTAAGGAAAGTCAGCAAACTTTGATCTTGGAAGAACTTGTTTAAAGTATATAAACTTAGATAAGTTCACAAATATTAATCACTTGGAACATGATCTTACATAATTGTGTGTAATACTTCCCTGAGTCTGGATAACAGCTGGAATGCGACGTGTCATGGACTGGATAAGGTTCTGGATGTAGGAGACATCAAGAAATTGAGTAATTCGGCAAGATTGCATTGATGACATTTCACACGTAGTTTAAGGTAGTCTCATATATTTATGATGAGGTTCATTTCCAGTGATTTTTTGAGCCACTCCCAATTTATGATTGTTCCTGAAAGTTCATTATACCACTTAGTTACAATTCTTGCACGCAGAATGCGGGAAGGTGATCCTGGAATACAGGGATTGGAATGTTAAATTCCGCGTTAAGATGAAAGGCAAGCGGTAAAGCATAGTACCTATAGCTCGATATAGTCATACTGGTCGAAAATGTTTTCTATCTCAAACAAAAGACCCAATTCTTCATAATTTAATCATCCCCATTAAATCACAGAGCCTCCTTTATTTTTATGCGGACCCTGCATACAATCTCCATTGAAGGTTCATAAGGTCTCCTATACATGCAAAGCTGGGAATCATTCAAATACAGGCAGAAAAATGAATCGTCTGATAATAAAACGCGTTTACAGTCCTTCTCGGTGAGCTGTTTGTCGCTTTCCGCCCACTGTAGCCTGGTAATTTTGTGGGCTAAATAGTTAGCAAATATATCTTGTGTGCCACTCTGCTATGCAGTTTCCTGTGGAGTGTTCTTTTATTAATTGATCGCAGAAAGATAAGCATTAACGTATTCTATCAATTCCTGCCTCAAAGCGAAGCGATTTTTATCCACAGGCTGAAAAACAGTCCGGCATTCACGGCGAGTCATTATCATATTTAGTCCAAAATTCTCGCGGAAATTCTCTGTAGACGGGAATTTTTGCAACAATCGGATTACTCTACATGTAAATACACCTGTAAATTCCGGTGCATCTTTCACGCGATGAATCTTGGCGAGCCCAAGTGCAATCGCCCAGTTTCTCTATTAGGTAACATCTGTGTTGCGCTTCATTTGACACACAGCGGACGAGACAGGGACTGCTCCTTACCATTGTTCGAACTTTATGAATCTCGTCACATAATAGCCACGAGGTAAAATCCAGTTTCTCCTTGTTTAATACTAAATACATTCCCCTTTATTTAAACTTTTAAACATTCGCGTAATTATTTTTTTTCTCTAGTGAGCTTATATTACATCACAAAATTGTAATCTTTTTAATAAATGTTTATTAACTAAATAGTTCATTTGATCTTTAAAACGTGATTTAGGTATCCATTTAATTTTATACAACTATTTCGCTTCCTCCTTAGGATTTCAGAGTAATTTTTATTGCTGTTATTTAGTTAACAACGAAAGAGTAAACAAGGGATATAAATAAAGGCAAATTAAAACAAAATAGAGGAAGTAGAACCCTATATATATTTTTTGATGTTGACTCCAGGCCCCAACAAAAGGAAAAAAAAGAAGAACATAGATGTGAGAGGTTCGAGCCATGATATTTAGGGGTCTAACCAAGTAGCCACCATAAAACCGACGCAAGGGGTGTAAATCGCACTCGTTGAAGAAAAATAACCGGGCCAATGATAATAAATTTATTTTGTTCCTGATACTGGGAAAAAGCCAACCTTGATACCATAGAAAAAAGCTAATACTCTAATTCTAATCATTGCACGTTGTAATATCTTATTTACTCAAATATTTCCAATGATGAAAAAGAACCAGGCACAAAACATTACGAAAATGATTGTCTAGGTCACGAACTATGGTAAATAATGCTTAATAATTTTAATTATAAATATGAGATAGGAAACTATTTTCCCCCTCAAATATGTCGAGCCTACAAAAATAAAGGTATTGCCAAAATAATCCTAAACAGAATGGATAATAGGTCATTGTTCCTCTTATCAAGTAAAGGCAACTAAAATCACAACCTTAAATCGTCTTCACGATAAAGGATCAAAGTTTTACTTGAATGACTATGCTTTAATTACAGAGCTTAATACAAATTAGTGGCTTTTCCAGGAAAGTTGAATGCATAAAACAATACTATCTCCATATATCTAGTGGTAACGCATCGCTACCAAGGAGTTGGGCTGTTGTATATCCAAAAGCTGAAAAGGAAGAGAATGCGGGACTCCGATAGTTTATTTTCATCTTGCCCGGCACTAACTCCAGCATTGATTCATATCTCCAATTAATACTTCCAAGCTTTCATACTCGACAGGATGTGACTTTGCTGAATATCTATAAATTACGAAGATAATGGAATCACACACCCTAACCTCTTATCAACTCCGTTTGCACCCTGAATTTAAAAACCTGCAGACCATCCTGTCTAAAAGTATGATGTACCAAGCCCACGTCTCCGTCTGAATTGGATTAGGAGTCACAAACATCTGAAATCTAAGATTCTTTTTGTGATCTAGTTCTTACGTCAAGGGCGCTAGCAAAACAGGTCCTCGAAACATTCCAAATATCCTTTTTTATTTATTTTTTATGTTGTAAAGTAGGTTACCGTAAGAATGTTAGGCGTCAAGCGAAGAAATTTTTTATCGACACATGAACTTACAATGCTAGAATGACCTCAGACTTACGATTCCGGGACGAATATTGGGGATAAGAAAGCGGCTAGAGCCTTTCGAGAAAATGCCAGAAATGAATTTTCCCCATTAAGATTGTAAAAGAACAACCTCTGACCCTTCCCTAATTTATTGGAGATCCCGTACTAGTGTATACCGCCATGAGGAACGTCACTTCCTGTTTGAAGATTCAATAATTTTGACTATTGAGAGCATTGGCAAATGTTCCCCAATCATGCGAACTCGTCTTAAGCTTCTCCCCCCCCCCCCGGGTGACGAGGCTAGGAAGAGCCGCTGTTTCTCGTATCTCGCTTTTAAATGATGAATCGAATCCGCCTCCGTATTAAGATGTCTGGAGCTTGTGACTCCTTTCTCCAAATTGCCCCGTCCCCATCAGAATTGTCCATATAAATACTCGGGTTGTGCTGTAGTTCGAGGAGTCCAGCCCGCACCTCAAAGTCGTCCTCATCGTCTTAAGTCTAAGTAAGTCCCGTGAGCATTATCCGACAAGAAACACTTTCTCTGCCGTGATTCTACCCTTGTCAATTGGTAGCTTCTGTGAACGGCAAGCCTTTGAATTTGCACAATAGTCTTTCTTCGTTTAATCTAACCGAAGAAAATCCCCATCGATTACCTTTGAAGAAAAGAAGTTTCCTCTTCCGGGTGGAATTACGAGTAATCCCTCATTTCCCAACGAACTTCATCTTTAAAAATTGGCTATCTTCATCAGAAGGTTGGTTTGGATCGTGGCCCACCTGCCTCATTCGCACCGTGCCCCACTCGCCTCATCGCAAGAAGGACCTTCCTCGAAGTCACCGACTCGTAAGACTAAAACTCTCTCCATTATTAGTATTGTCAAGTTCCCCCTCTTTATCTGAGCCTAGTAACATTAATCAATTAATTCTAGTTGAGAATCCCTCCTCATAATAATTATCAAGAGACTATTTCAATTCATATAATTCCCTTTTGCCTATTATTTTTCTTATTTTGATCTTTGTAAATAAAATTATATTTTTGTTGTTTCATCTTTAATAAACCTTGAACGATACTCTCGAACTAGTTAAGTAAATCTCGCCAACCAATTATGCACTCTATCTGTCGGTAATCCCTGGAAGAGTCGTTGAATGGTTTGCGTTGCAGTAGGTGATTAAGTCACTCACTACATAATATAGTATTCTAAAGTATAGAGTGGTGTACCACGACAGAGATCATATCATATCATGGCCTGTCCAAACCAAACTGGGTATTTGGGGAAAATAATCACAGAAGCTCTAACTCCAATTGCTGCCCCTTATACTCTTCCGCTCACTCCAAAATCTGCAACAATAACAATATCCAGGTGCATAAATGAATGTTAGCACAAAAGATGCACAGATAATGATCCCTTTATGAATTATTCTTCAATATGAGACTGGAAATTATTTCCATTCAAATGATTGAACATAAGTAATAATGAAAGCCATTCCAAAATAATTTTAAATTAATGTAAAATAGATAACTGTCCCTAAGCTCTATTGATGGTTACGAAAACGATTTATCTGAAACTCCTGTTTAAAAGGAAAGATGTTAAGTTTAAAGGATAATGAATGACGATGGTTTACGTCACAATGTTAAATACAAAAATTAGGCTTGACCGGATATGTTTAATGCAAAAACAATGCTGGGAAAAAATATCAGCTTTTCGCGCCTCCCCATGGAAGCATTGGGTCGTCTTCCTTTCAAATAAGTCATAGCTTTTTTTATATATCCCCTTTCAACGTAAACCAAAAATTGAAAACAGGCATTTGCATGTTCGCTTGGAGTTTCTAATAGTATAAATTCGTTAAGAAGTGCCGAATATGACAATAATGTAAATATGAATGCAATAGCTTGATTGTTCATGAAGTATACCAAAAGGTGTTTGAGACCAGTAGGGATTGCATCCCTCACCATATGTGTACCCTCCATAATTAAGGCAAAACACTCGAAAAATCATACAACCATACCCATGTCATCAACAGGATGGATGCACTACCAACATTTGCTACTCGCCCACGTGGGACTTCTAGAGAAATTGTAAAGGCTGTATTATTATGCACTCTAATCACGATATATATTTGGGGAGGGCCCCGATGTACAAATAATCCCGTTTGGTAACTATCAAGCGCATAAGTAATCTTAGCATACGTTAGGCTTACAAAGTAACAGCAGGGAGGCACTTCCATTTTCTGAGTCCTTTTCCAAGCCGGAGTTTCGTCCGTACCAACAGAGAGTAAGAGGCAAATTATATTCGGAATGATACAAGTGAAAGACAACAGAAAAAGCTAATGTTACCCTATTCTATTTTCTCTATATTCACGAAAAAATTATATTTCTACGGACACTTCTCTCGAAAAGAAAAGCTGACTCCACTTCAACAAATTTGCAGAAAGAGAAAACTGAAACTGTCCTAGAGCAGATTTCTAGTCCTGAATAACTAGTCTTTAAAAATAATCGGCGTGAGGATTTCTATGTGGCGTTTACTTCCGTAGACCCACACGGGGTGAAATAAGCTAGCTGTAACTTCTATGTTGAAATTTCGTCTTCTTTCTGACTGGCTCACAATTACATAATCCACTATCACTGGGATACACTAATAAGGTGGCAGTTAACCAACAAATGATTAGAAATGGTCCATGAACCTAATTTTCGTGTGTAGACTCCCCTAACTCAAAACTAAAGGCTGCCAAAAAAAAGAGTTTGTGTACATGAATCATGCTGGCATCATCTGACACTATACGCTTGTTTGGGAGTCATTCTTGCCAATGATAGCAAAATTATCTGGTGATTTTCGAAACGTAAATTAACATACTGTTGCTAATTGCTCGCTTGTGTTCAATATCGTAGATTTTTGTCCAATATACGATATTCTCGAAGCTCTATTTGGTTGAGGCCTCCCAAATTTCCTTTTACCCAATTTCTATCCCCCAAACTACTACAATTATAACCATTAACCGATGCCAGAATGCCAGTTTGACTCCCGATTACTGCATGCTAAGGTTTATGAGTTTTATTTATTCTACTCCTGTTAGTATTATTAGACAATGTTATAGTGCACGGTTTGATTACTGAGAAACATTTGTCCCAGTTACAGATATTTTTCAATGCCTAAGGGAAGAAGGGCTCAGAACAAACACGACTAGATGTCCATTTGCTGCCAAGGAGTAAACTTTTCAGGAGTAGGCTCTCAAGAAATATGGAATATCTTCCACAGGCGATAAAAGTCCATCCAAATTACGAAAGCAAGTACGTCTGTGTAATTACGTAAATTCCTTGGAATCGTGTAATTTTGTCGCCTATCGACTACACCTCCGAAGTAATTATAAGGGTTAGGACGAAATGACCTTGGCTCTCAAGGAGGTGAGCTATGCCATGGCGGTCTAGACTTAATCAGCCTATCTAGATTATTTGGCCGAACAATCTCTTACAACGGATGCATCTGCCTACAGGGTGGCTAATTTGACACAACGTTGTGGCCGAAGTTTTATACCGCCTAGCCATTTTTGAACATTTAGTACCTCCAAATGTGCAATGTTTTCCGATTACGGTCGGCCCGAGGGGGTAAAACCTTGTGATAGGTTTGCACACTTCATCATGTAAATGTCGAAAAGACCGCATTTGGGTCGAGCTGTAGCGAGTAGAGAATGAAAGTGGTAACCATTTTTTTATTTGAAATATCACTTCTTTACCCTCAATTTTTCTTTCTTTTGCACCCTTTATCCTTTCTGTTGTACCAATGAGTATATCAGGATATGTTTTGGCTAGTAAGTTATTTATTAAGTGCATTGCTTTTGTGAATAGGTTCATTACGTAATATAATAAATTATTATTTGATGGATCAGGAATATTCTTTTTAATAACTTTTCCTTTGTTTTATGCAGCTTTATAGAAAGTTAGTCATTCTCTTTCTTTTGTTTTTGAGTTTAAAAGCAAGTTATAATTAAAATTTAATATTTGAAAATACCATTCATTAAAGAAACAATTTAATCCATTGTGAAATTACTATTGTAAAGGCTTACGATGACTGAAGTGAATAGAAAAAAACATCCAAAAAGAAGTAAACCCAAATGGGATTTTCGGAATAAACAGCCGAAGCAAAAAAGTGGTGAACCCCCCTCCCCTCAACCTATACATCAATTATCATGTGTGGAAGAAATTACTAGAAATTACTAGATATAGGTCAAGAAATATTTTAGATGCTTTGTGTAATTGAATTGTATGATCATAGAAGGGTTTGCGATGTGAAATTGAGAAACTTGACTAAATGGAAGATCAAGATGTTACCTTTTGAAAGGACAATTTGATCGTAATTTGTTACAATTAAATTGGACAAATTTAATATTTTTTTATTTAGTAAAATTTTCGTCTGGGAAATTATTTAAATCTCTCCTGTGGTTATTTCTATCTAAAAGTTTAATTTCATTTGGTTTTCCTCTACCGAACATTTCTTCAATCCCTATACCTGTGTGTAACTGGGGAGAAGTACATATTTCCTACATGGCAATTTCGAGGTTTATAGCGATTTTTGGACCGGAAAGACTTCGAGAAGGTTTTCTCTTTTCACACCAGGGTATTGAAGCCCTCCACAATTCCCCTATCATGCCATATCATCTATCTGGAGATAAATATAAATATTCAGTACCAACGCTTGAAAATACAAAGGCAAACCGTTAGCCCAGTTTTCCACTGTGCTTCAGCTTCGCAAATGTTTGATAGAATACATCTGAATATATAAGGCGACAAAACCATTCGCATAGTTAGGACATTTTTTTTTACTATCGTCAACTATTTCACCCGCTGGCCAGAACCGTTCACACCACAAAAATTGACGCTCGATCCGTTGCAAAGAGAAGGGCATTGGATGGGAAATTTAGAGTCCAGGAATATTTAAACTAGATTGCCTTGGATTGCAAGTTTCCAGAATGCATAAAATTGCCTCATTTAATGCAAAGTCGTTTTTCTATTAAAAGGATATAAAAAACTGCAACAAAAGTTTTTTATTTATCACAATACACTATACTTATAAAAATACACTTAATAATTAACTTTTTTTCACCTTTATTGAAGTTACAATTACATTTACAATGAATAATTGTCACGTTTTTTTAAGTCTATATTTACATTTAACATGAACATTTGTCTCGATTTTTAAATCTCCAAAATCTCCATGTACATTTACAATTAATTTTCGTCAGGTTTATTGAATATACAATTACATTTACCATGGACATTTGTAACGTTCTTTTGTGCACATTTACAATTACAATTAATATTTCATAGTTTACATTGACAATGAAAAATTTGACATTTTTACTGCACATTTACATTTACAATGAACTTTGTTACGCTTTTTGAATGTACATTTACATATACAATGAACCTTTGTCACATTTAATGAATATGCAATTACATTTAAAATAAACATTATCATGTTCTTTGTGTACATTTACATTTACAGTTAAAAATTTACACGCTTTTGAGTGTACATTTACTTAAGAGTAGAATTTGGAGTTTTATCAGCAAAAGAAAATGATTCGTTTTTGCATTGCTCCCGAGGACTAAAATACGTTTTGGGCCTTCATCGTGCCTGAGATAGAGGGAGAAATCCTTTGATCTGTCAGACTGCGTTGAAGAGGGCGCCAAACCTGCCTCAATTAAGTGATAAGCGATTTTACTGAAGCTATCCAGATGGACCAGGTAAGAGTGGTGGAAGTACGTTGCATTCTGTAGGAATTTTGTAGCAACCTCACCTCTATGTTCTAGTGGCCCATGCAACAGTTATGAAGTGGGAGTTCACTTGAAGCTTAACCTCTAGCAGATTGTATTCATGGTGAGTGGTCACACAACAGAAGTGCATCCAATATTTGCTTGAACATAACACTATCAATCACAACCTTGTTAAAACCAAGCACTCTTATTGACCTTCTACGACTTTGTTTGAGAAATAACTATTTTAGCTGTAATAGCATTGTCGGGAAATGGTCACTTCCCCTCCCCCCCCCCTCCCCGTTCACTCGTGATGCAGTCCCAAGGCGGTTACCGCAACGACATCCGTCGAAGGCATCGGCGGGTCAGTGCTTAACCACAACGTGGCACAACCCAGTGCCATGAAAGACCTTAAAGGTCAAAAAGGTAAGATCTCCCCCAGGAGAGTGAGATCCAGTTTCACGTCGAACAAGAAATTGGAGACGGGTTTCTCCCAATCTCGATGGCTAACGAGGAGCCGATGTTTGACTTCGTGGGAAAGACCGTTGGGAAAAAGAACTCTCCTGGTGCCGTCCTCAAGCCCCTCTGCCCCTTACCACTCCCCCAGTGGGGGTGCGAGGTATAAATGAGGAACTCTGAGGAAAATCGGGGTAGTATACGTCAGGCCAGGTGACGAAGTCCTCGGATCCAAAACCGAGCTACCTAGACTGGATTGGTAGTATACGTCAGGCCAGGTGACGAAGTCCTCGATTAAAACCGAGCTACCTAGACTGGATTAGTAGTATACGTCAAGCCAGGTGACGAAGTCCTCGGATCGAAAACCGAGCTACCTAGACTGGATTGGTAGTATACGTCAGGCCAGGTGACGAAGTCCTCGGATCCAAAACCGAGCTACCTAGACTGGATTGGTAGTATACGTCAGTCTCTAGGTGATGAAGTCCTCGGATCTAAAACCGAGCTACCGAGACTAGAGAGGTAGTTTACTTGGGTCGCCAGACCAAGAAGTACCCTGCAAGAGAGGCAGGGCTACCTACCTTAAGGGGCTAAGAAAAAGCTCATCCTTGAGCTAAGTCCCTGGTTATCAAACCAAACGATAAGTGAACTTTGGTAAGTTCGACTTACTCTCGCCAGAGAGACTCCTCATATCCTGGTGCACCTTAAACACCAGAGGTATTCCTCGTCCTTGAGGAATTAAGAAGAAGAAGGAAAAGGCTCCCCCTCGAGCCCGTTATTCGGTGGCCACACCATACTTTAAGTAACTTATTCTCGCCAGAGAAACCCCCCCTCCGTTATCCTCGCCCGTGAAGAAGACCCTCCCCGAGTTCAGTCCTCGTCCATAAGGAAATAAGTAACGAAGGAGAAAAGCTCCTCCTCGAGCTCATTACTCGGTGATCACACCGCACTCCAAGTTAACTTGATTTAAGAAACAAGTTCGACTCACTCTCGCCAGAGAGACCACGACTGCCTAGGTGTTGCATAAAGCACCGTCTTGGTTCTCGTCCTTAAAGAACCCTTCCCCCCCGGAAGAACGTGTGGACCCCCCAGCTGCTACCCTCGCCAAAACAACCGTGAAATTTCGCCCATCTCGACACACGGCACGCGTCGTGAGGCAATAACATTTCTGAGGCCTTTAAACTCCACATGAGTCCGTAAGCCTAATTCTTATATTATTGTTTTGTCTAGAGAAAACGTTAACTAAATTTTGTGGGTCAACTAATTTAATTAATTCTTGTTTATAATAATATTTAGAGTATTGCTGTAGTTAATGTATAAAGGTTGTGTATTCAATGGGCGTTTCTTTTATATCCTTACGTGTTTGGTAACGGCTCTATTCTTTAAGATATTCTTTTAATATCAATATATATTAGACACCCTTAGCACTCTTAGAGATAGAACAAAAAGGAGGGGAATTCTACGACACTAAAAAAAAGTGGTGTCAGGTAAGTAGGGTTCTTATCAGAAAGAATTCTACGACAAGCATTATTTGCAAACAGAACGTGGGCCTCACTATCACTTCTTTCCTTTCTCATTTTTGAGAAAGATTTTCATGTAGTTTTTGCAAGAAGAATTCCTTCCTGATTCTTCTGGTTTAGATATGTCGATGACACATTTGTATGTCTTAATTCATCAAAATATTTAGAGAATTTAAAACAAGTCTTTAATAGGTAATGTCTCTGATTTATTCTAACTAGTTATATCTAAATAATTTTTTCAGCTCAGTGTACATTGACTGGTACAGTTGTGTCAAAGGTTTGTTTTATATCATCAGGTATCTCGATACTTGCACCACTACTTTGACTATGTATCCAAGTTCTAGTAAAAACGTCATCAATATTAACATCAAGGGCAGCAACAGTCGATATTACCACCTTAAAATTTCATCGATCACTTGTTTTTGTCCAATCTAATGCTATTTCCAGATTATGGTATGCAATACATATTTATCTGATATTTTGAGACATTTCACTACTAGAAGTTTTAGGCTTGTATTTTTCAACGTAAGGTGGATCACATTGTGAAAACTTACTTTACTCCAGGGGGCTTGAACGTATTTCAGCAACTGTGGACATTTCTTTCTTCCATTAAGTTTTCGAATGATCTTTGCACTTTTATTCTCCTCTATTCTATTCTTATCCTTATTTTCTATTTTCTCTTGAAACCGTTCTTTTATTAACACACCCTCTGTAAACAAGGTTACATTTTTCTCTTTGCTATTGAAAAAATGATCTATATTCTTCAATTGACATCAATTGCAATGCGTTTAAGTAAGAGATAAGAAACAGGTCACTTAAACTTTATTTAAATGTATTTTAATTTATAGTTTTAGTTACATTAAGCAGGTCTTTGGATTTCTATGGTGATCTATACACTACTCATATTAGAACATAATTTTTGTCACAAATGTTTTATTGCAATATGTTGATTGATCTAAATAGGACATATTTAATCAGGAACGCAATTACAAGCGTTTATAATTATATCAACATAATCATTTCAGGCATAATCATTTCAAGTCTTGTACAATTTTTTCCAATTTCTAGCATATTTTTCAGATCATCTCCCAATCTTGTTTTTGTTCTTCATTTCGGTCGTCTTGTATCACTAGTACAATCGGTAATTTTTCTGGTCCATCTATCGTCCTGTAATCTTGTCACATGGCCTGCCCAGCTTTATTATAGCTTCCGCAATATCCTGAATTTTGATTGTACACTTATCCAAATGGCTAATTTTCTATCAATTATAATAATATATATCTATATAATAGGGTACAAATATTAAAATCTATTTATTTTTAATACTTTCTTTTGAATCTTTTAGCAAGTATGTGAACCAAAGGGCGTACAAGTGCCTTATATATGGGAAGATTTATATACTTCGACTTTAACAATCGTATATTTTAAGGTGTCAGATTTCTTCAAGAAATTGAAATAAACGACCTGTATATTTAATTTGAAGTCAAAAGTTCTAAAAATCTTGCGGGAAAAGTAGAAAACCTTAGTGAGAAAACTGAAACCTTATAGATATGCATAGAAAATAAGTTAAATCAGAATCCTAAAAATATGCATTGTTTCATTATTTATTGGGGAGAATACAGGAAATATACGCAAAATCTCCTTTATGAAGTCTAGAATAAAAGATTTGGGATAAAATAAATAAAAATAATAAAAAAAGTGTATCCGTGAAATTCACTTTGAAGTAAAAGGTTTGAGACAAACAGATTGTAAGAATGAAAGACACCTGAGTTTATGGTAGTCAGTGATATTATATTAAATAAATCAGAAAATGACCATAGCATTTCATTAAAACACTTGAAAATCTTAAGTTATGTGGGGGTAGGGAGCAATTCTAAATAAAAAATGTTTTGTTCTCCTTGTAGGCGATCAATTGCCACTGCAATAGGAGCCAAAACTGATATATACTACCAAAGATATTCAATTTTGTGACTTCCGAACACTGAAAGTTCCAGGGACTTAATGAGTTGATGTAATTCGTCCTTGTGCTTTAAAAGTAATGCCAATGCATCAAACAGAGACTTCCACCTTGAAATGAAAGCATCTTCAATAAGCAGTTGATAACGGTTTTTATAATCTCTGCTGATTTCGGACGACAGCTTTTGTTCCATAATGCTGAGCATTTTCCCATCACAGAATGATTGATATTTGCAAAAGAAGATATTTTCAGTGCCGGTTTTGCATCAGTTGTGGCTGAAGCTGCATGGGTCAGATGAAAGGTCTTCTTCCTAATCCAAATCACATCTCATTAAGAAACTATCCTCCAGCTCATGTTCACCCTGATCTTCTTCACCTACCTGGATTTCATCTTCTGAATCTGTGGACACATTTGCAGCAGTAACTCTTAATTCCTTACACGCTATAATAAAATTAGAGCCGTTATCAGTGATGGTGCTCCTGATTTTCTGCAGGGGGATATTATATTCATTGATTATATTCCATATGTTCAGCTATCTTGATGTAGTTATGTTCTCCTTTGAAGCAACATCATGCCAATATTCCACTGCAACGGACAAGAGCAGCTTCCTCAAGCTGAAAAAATATCAGTCTAATGTTTGTCTCATAAATGCTTCCATAAATTTTACATAATAATATAATCGAGATAAATTTCACCAACAAATAAGTCTGCTTTCAGCTAATAGCTGATAACTTCCTAACTGTAAAGACATTTTCAATTTATGCAGTAAATTGAATATTTACTGAAGTAAGACATAAGTTAGAGGCGCTGTCTAGTTTATTCTTCAGTAGAGCTATTGTCACTTTCTCTTTTTCTATAAGATTTCGGCCTAGCATCCGCTTTGAAATAACGTAAACTGAAGAATTTAGATCTGAGTTAGTGGAATGTGTGATTATTACATAGCTTCATATTTATAAGTACATAGTAAAATATTGACTTTCAGTATTGGTAGGAATATATACATTATCAAGCTTTATTTCCTATATTTTTTATGGGTGCGCATGCTAGTTTTGACAGGATCATATACAGGTATTGCTACTATAACGAAATACATCGTTATAGGAATTCATCTAATAACTACATATAATCGATCAATAATTGTACTAATTATTCATTAAATTTATTAATCAATAATATTTTCAAGTAAATGATAGTGCGCTTTAAGAATATATGTATGTGGATTCTCATGAAATTATGGCAATACAATAACCTCTGTTGTATGTATATGTCTTCCTTAATTTAACTAAGTTATATAGCCTACGTAGTGACTAATGATCCAAACGCTTTAGTATGCGGGCGTTATAAGAGCCTAACCTGTACTACTAATAGTATAATTGTAAACAACATTTGTAACTCAGAACCTATCTTTAGTTAATCTTACAAAAGATGGTCGATCCATGGATGATAGGGGATGCACACCTTGTATGATAAAATCTACAATAAGCTTATGAACTAGGGATTGCTTGACCCTCTTAATATTCACCGTAAAACACTCGGATAATGTCTTTACTTTAACACTGCCCCATGAAGGACCATAGTCTAATACTGAACATTTTCTTTTTTAATCTTTTCAGTGAGCTGTCAGGTAGTTATCCGCTTTTTACACCAAAGCAGGATGCTTTCTCTGTTGATAAATGTAAATGATCAGATAATTGAAGGACATTTGTTTCACGATCCCATAATTCAAGTTAAATTCAATCAGCATATACTATAAATTAAGCTGCTACAAAAGGAAGCAGGTAGCTTCGTGCAAGCTAAACCTACGCTACTTAACATTATCCTTTGCTACTAGCAAATTTGCCATTTTAAATAAGAAATAGTGAAACTTGTCACTTTAATTAAGTATCATATAATTAGCTTTAATAAATTCTTACTTTCAAATGAATGCGCAGATTGGAATTAGCATTGCTCGCCGCAGTGATTTCGCCATTGCATGATGTACATACACACCCCTACTTTTCGAAGAGAATGGAAAATCTGTTTGATTCTCCATTTTCGCCACACCTTATAAATTAAGAAAAATTATTGCAGTAACGCAATTAATTATGCGGTTAAAAGGCTATTTTTGGCAGACCAGTCTTCCTCAAAGCCTTCGGAAGGAGCTCTTCTCAAATTCACGAAAAGGTAGCACTATCTTTCGATTAGCGTATTTCTTAATTTATAAGGTGTGGCGAAAATGGAGAATCAAACAAATTTTTCATTCTCTTCGAAAAGCAGGGGTGACACTTAAATACGCTAGTCGAAAGATAGTTTTTTGGCTATCTGAGAGAACGCCTATTTTAAGTGCTACCTTTTCGTGTATGTGAGAAGAGCTCCTTCCGAAGGCTTTGAGGAAGACTGGTTTGCCAAAAATAGCCTTTTAACCGCACAATTAATTGTGTTACTGCAATAATTTTTCTTAATTTATAAGGTGTGGCGAAAATGGAGAATCAAACAAATTTTCCATTCTCTTCGAAAAGCAGGGGTGACACTTAAATACGCTAATCGAAAGATAGTTTTTTGGCTATCTGAGAGAACGCCTATTTTAAGTGCTACCTTTTCGTATATGTGAGAAGAGCTCCTTCCGAAGGCTTTGAGGAAGACTGGTTTGCCTAAAATAGCCTTTTAACCGCATATATATATATATATATATATATATATATATATTTATATGTATATGTATATATATATATGTATATATATCTATACCTATTCATGTAGTATGTATATGAATATACAGTATGTATCTTTATATCAATAGGCTGGACGTCAATGACATTTTCGACATCCTTGAAGATGAAGAACAACGTATTGTCGGAGTAACCTTTCTGCCCCCTAAAGATAATGCTTTAGCAATTGGGCCATAATATGGGCATCACAGCCTGAAACAGTTTATCAGGGAAGAGCCAATACGGTTTGGATATAAATTGTGGGTTCTATCTGGTTCGGATTGATACATGTTTCATGCAAGACCTTATTGTGGTAGCTCAACAAAACTTCCTGTAACTGGTTAGGTCAAGGTGGAGATGTTTTATTGGGTTTAGTTAAAAGCGCAAAGATAAAGGGTTGGACTTTGTATATATTTTGATAACTGCACCATTACTAGCTTCGAAAGTGCTAGAGAAAAGGAAAAGAGGTTATGTTGAGTCAATGTGCACTAATGATCAAATTTTAATGAAGTGGAAAGACAATAATTTGGTTACAGTTGCTTCAAATAAATTTGGTGTTGAGCATAAATCAAAGTGCTCACGATGCTCGCGAGTTGAGACAAAAAAGGTTGTAGTTCCTATGCCTTATGCCATTCAAGCTTATAATAAGCAGAAAGGTAGAGTTGATCTAAATGATCAATTCACTGCGAAATACCGTATCCGAATTCGATCTCGCAAATTGGAGTGGCCATTTTTTTCTTGGAGTATCTGCTGTTCTTCTGTCATAGCTTGGCTTTTGTATAGAGAATTTGGAAATCTCATTTCACTTCTGGAATTTTTAAGACAAATTGCGCTTTAATCATTAAAGCAACATGGAACAAACAAAAAGAGACCTCGACCATCAACTAACAGGATTTGAGGAGTTGCAGGAGACGAAGTAAGGAAGGATCATTTTGATCACTGGCCAGGACCTCACCCTCTAAATACGTAAGATGTAAGCATTGCGCATGGACAACGAAGTATGAGTGTTTAAAAATGTCATGTCCCACTCCATATTCCATGCACGGAGCCATATCATTCAACATAATATATGTGTCAGCTTGTTTTTATGATAAAAAATTAAGAATTAAACTATTTTCATTTCCCCATCGCAAAGTATTATGCTTTGAATGCTGAGTGGCAACTCTGGTTGCCAACCCCGTATTTGTCATTGTAAATAAAGAAAATTAATTCTAAAGGACTACAGTATGTGCTTTATTTATTACACTAAAATGAAGTTTCCAAAATATAATATCAATAACTTAAAAAATATATTGTTGGCATTAATGGGTTAAGAAGTGCTTTGCTGAGAATGTTGTACCTACCTCTTTTATTAGAAATTGTAAATGCTCAAACTTTTGGAGATATTGAACGTATTGTTCTCTCCATACGTATCTAACTGATGAAGTATGAGACCTCCATTAATTGCCTTCAAGGAGGTCAACAATCGCCGTCATACTTTTACCTCCAACATCCCTGCCCTATGGTCCAACGTGATCCAAGATTCCATCTTCCAAATTCTCAGAAAACGGTCGGCAAAATTGGAACGCAGGTTGTATATTAAATTACAACGCCTCTTCTCCAACAGTTATTGGACTAAGAATAGCCAAACTGTAACGGTTGCGAACCTCTCTTCTCTAGGACTTGATACCACAACTTCTGCCCTCGGATTTGGCCTGAACTTCTCCATTACGTCCAGAACTTCCAGTGTTTCAATTGCTAAAGGTTTTGCAAATTTAGAAAAATCTAGTGACATTCCTTATGAACATGTTTCTATTGCTAAAGGTGCGTTTACCATTGTTTAGCCACTCCGACTCATTATAATTATCCCTTGCGTTTCCGTCGTGCTTTAGCTGCCATTCGAAATAATGCTTCATTACACATTAGCAAAGCAGATAAATCTGGTGCAGTCGTTATTATGAATAGTGTCCTATATTGCTAAAATGGATCTATTACTAAATGACCACTCTACTATGTCCCCATAGAAAAAGATCCCACGATTCAGGTTAATAGTGATTTCCACAAAGAAATGCGCTCCTGACTTAGATATTTTCTCGATTTAATTGCTAAATTTAAATCTAGTAATGCCTCTCTGCCATATTTATATGGTCTTCTAAATACTGATAAGCCTAATAACCCTATGGGTCTTATTATTAGTTCTGTTGGCTCTGTTTCATAATCCTTATCTAAATGGCTCACTTTATACCTCACTCCCCTTGTTGGTACCATTTCTAATTCTCATATTAATAATAGTTACAACCTTATTAAAAAAATTAACTCCATCCCTTACTCTAATAATTTCTCCCTTGTTAGTTTCGATGTTTGTTTTCTTTTAACTAAAGTGCCTGTTAACGAGCTTTTCCCCTTCCTTTGTGATAAATTACATAACTGTGATATTCCCTTGCCAGTTAATATTTTCATTGAACTCATCTCAATGTGTACTAAAAACTGTAAGTTTTCTTTTAATGGTAAATTTTACCTTCCAGAGTTTGGTTTGGCTATGGGAAATCGCTTATCCCCTGTTCTTTCCAATATATATGGAATTTTTTGGAACTACCTCACTCCCCACTATTATCGATTTTTCCCTTGTTTGGTTCCGATATATAGACGATATTATTTGTTTGTGGCCTACTTCTGCGAATGTTAATGGTTTTCTTAACGAACTTAATTCTCTGGTTCCCTCTATTAAATTTACCGTAGAACTCGAACAAAATGGTGTCTTCCCGTTCTGAGATCTACTTATTCATGGAACTCCATCTAGATTTAAATTTCCCCATCTATCGTAAGCCTACCAACGCCAGTTCTTGTATTCATTTTACTCAGATCATAGTTATAAAGTCAAAGGGCCGGTATTTAGTTCACTGTTTCTCCGGGGGTTGCTGGTCGCCAACCGGAAATTCTTGGATCTTGAGATTTCCAAAATCTTTGAAATAGGTAACAATCTTTGCTACCCTTAAATATTTCTTGCAGGATGCCTAGCTTTGGCAAAAAATTCCTTGACACGTCTGAAATCCCTCCCGCATACAATTTTAAGAACATCCTTGTTTTACCATTTTCTGAGTCCTTTTCGATGCTTCCGCGCTTATTGAATAAGTTAAATATTTCTGTCATATTCAAGTATGAGTCAATCATGTGCAAAATGTTGATTCATAATAATAACAATAGTAGAGGGGGGGAGTTTATTCTGTTGATTGTTCAGTTTGCCCTAAGCAATAAATTATTAAGTGTACCCTTGACGCAACATCAAAACAATATTAGGTGGAGGGGGAGGGAAGCAGTAGTGCTTTTTTTGTTCATTTATCTGAAAACAGTCACCTTATCAATTGGAATTCGTATAAATTTATTTACAAATCTGATGACTTTGTTCGAAGTAATATTGTCGAATTCTAATTCATTAATATCTCGCCTAATTTTAATATATCCCCGGTCTCTTTAAACTAAACCCTGTTATCAGGCACAGCTGATAACGAGGACTAATGGTTTCAGCAACTTTACGAAACATTTAAATTTGAAATGCGAGAATTTTTCTTTCAATTTCCTATTTTGACACATCGACTGTTGCTGTCTTTAGCCGTAAACCCTTTTTTTGAGGTATCCCCATAAAACCTTCATTGTTCTGGGGAACGCACCTAGAATACAACATTACTTCTTAGCACAATCCATGTGTTCTTATGAGTTACATCGAGATAGAAGTTTACATCATGATGGTAGAAGGGAGATGCTTCATCATGCTGTAGGTAAAACTATTCTTCACCAAGCGGCTCTTCAATGTGTGGACTAACAGACTCAAGGTTAGATAAACGTCAACAGTGAGTGTTTGGTGAAAAAGTAATGGTCATACCGATACACAAGGCTGACGCCACATTACAAACACTGTTAAATTTAAATACTGGTACAATTAACTTAAAGGTGGACGCAACGTTCCATACAATTTTGTATTGAAACGTTGCATCTTTCGAGCATTTTTTCATGTAATATTCAGAGAATTCATCTCTTTCATCAGGGTTATCTTCTTTGAAAGAGTGGATTAAGGTTTGAATGTAACTTTTCTAATAGAATCGCTTCAAATTACATTAACCGCTTAATTTCAAGATTTTCGTATCGAGAGGCTTTTGTCTTACAAACTTCTATGAGAATCGGAGCATTTTTTTCAAAATATGTTCCTCTCTTGCTGGACCGGAAGATGTCCATAATTTTGCAGAACGTTGCTAATGGACGCCGTGAATAATTTGATCTGTTTTAAACTTATCTCAGATGCGAGCATTGGTGGAAATCTGCCAAACTCTGTTTTTAAATTGCCTTTGCACAAACATGACGTTTCCTTACTTCTAGCAACAGACTTCTGCTATTTTTTCACGTTAGTGAAGCTCAAAACAAAAAAATATAATTAGTTATGGGTGATCAAAGAGTGAGTTCATTTCTTTATGCTACTCATGAATTTAACGTCAAAGTGTAAGTATATTTGGGGTGAAACCCTGTATGATTGTTAACTGAAAGCAGAGTAGGTCTATATTTAAGGTCGATACCAAACAACGAATTCTAATTGATAATAACAGAACAACAAAAAGGTCAGTTTTAATGAGCAAGATAATTCACTAATTTATTCATAGTCGAAATATTACAATACTCATTTGTGATACATGAATAATCCTCTTCTTTAACCAAACTTTTATATGATTCAGTACTATTACTCAGTCTTATCCAGTGCTAAAAACCGGCAGTTAAATTGCAAATTCGAGATTCCTAGTTTTCTTCCATGACCAAACACACTACGTAAATTTAAGGGATAGTATAAAATCTGTGAGTGTGAAAACTAGCACACGACAAGTAAAAAATGGCACAGTAGATTAAAAAAATAATCTCATTTTCGTTCTTAAGGTTGTTTTTATTAATATTGCTAAAAATTTCTAAAAAAGTATAGCGAGATTTTTGAAAGTATTTTATCCAAAAGCTTCTCTGTATCACTTGCATACCTTATGCCAACTGCGAAGACGTGACTGCAGGAGCCAACGGTGGAGAATTTACCGCTTTAGTAGCATTTCATGTCCATTTTTCCCTTTTAGAACAGGGGAATTTATAGCGCTGTTCCTCATAAAATATTAAAATAACCTTGAAATAAATTTTTGATGAACAGATAGATCGTAATAGTCACTGAAGCGACATTTACTGCTTCCAACTCTCCAAATATAAAAAGAAACATTCTTCGCGAAGTGAGAATTAGTCTATTTCTATCCTGGGATGGAGGTAATAATCCTATTTGTAATATAAAGCTAGCGGAAACAAGTAGCTTTATTGCAGAGAACTTAATTTTAAGAGAACTGAAGGAGATAATTTGGTTTTCATACAATATTTTTTCATGTCAATGTCATAAGATTATTCTTGGTTCTATCTTAGCAAAAATTTAATCTTATTCTTGCGTCTACGTGAATATTTTTAATGGTTCTCCAACGAGATTCAATTGTTATTAGAAGCAAGTATATCTCCGACATTATATAATATACCGACAGTACATAGTTCAAAATATAGTTATAAGAGCTTATTTTTCGGAAGTTAGGCCTCGAATTACAGTATTATTATGAGTTAATTCCTCTTTTTACGAGTTCATATGAAAGCCAAATTTTTCCACCTCAGAATGTTTTACTTTGATGTTTATACAACAGGGATTGTAGACACCAACAATATATCAGCCTTAGGTTGTCAAGGGTTCTGCCTTCAAGGCGATGTTTAGATGCCGATATGCGAGAAAGCTTGTTTGCTGTTGTTAACCATCTAGAACGGCTCAAGGATCAATTTCAAGAAGGGACAGATCTTTAGAAAGTTTTCTTAGTGTGGAGGGCACAAACAAACCAAATGAGTTTAAGGCCAAGATTGACTTATACCCAATGGATGGAACCAGCCTCCCTGGCAGTGTTCATATTTGTAGCATCCCCTAAAATGGCATACAAGCTTTTATCAATTCGCATTTTATTTAGGAAATCTCAAAGATTATCAGAAATATATTCAGCATGTTTTTTTCTTCTTGAGCCTCTCTAAGGAATGAACTCGTAGAGATATCTCCCCCCGACCCATTGCACGCAAAAATATAGTCTCCTTTGATGATGCTAGAGAAATGGCAATTTGAATCGTCTACTTTCTACTTAGTTATATTTTGAAGGCATTCATAGAGGATACATTTAATTTTACCCTTTTTACAAATCTCATCAAATTCCTGATCCATGGATCTCATAACAATTTCATGAACCCTCTTGACTTTATTGTGACAAACTATGTCTTTTTTCTTCTTCAGTGATAAGACTAGCATCACTAAAGGCAGCAGTGGGGATGGCAGCTGTGGCACGCAGGCCAACACCATATCTGATGCTAAGCTATTTTAAATGCGCTCTGCTGTGAGATTTTAATGAAAGTTGAAGATATGCTTGTTATTTTAAATATAATTGAATACTTTCATCCTTTCTATTGTCAGAGATCACAGAAAGAGAGTGGAAGATAAGCGCCGCCTCGCCCTTGAATATAGAGAGAGACAACAGTCATCTGGGCAACCCTTTTTATCTGCTCTAATGGAGGTGCGAAGCTATGAAGCGCCGTGAGACGTGGCAATGACCTAAACTGCTTCAATCACAGAAGCTGCGACAAGTTTGAGAGCCCAGAAAGTCACATCTGAAGTCGGAAAAAGTTCGCCTCGCCGTCTTAAGAACCTTCTCGCATTCGCGCTAAAATGCCGAGTCTATTCTCTTCTGCCGATGCGTCTAACCCTAGACCCTCTCCTTAGAATGGAGGGGGAGAAACTCCATTCGACTCCTATAAATCCTCCAGCGACAGAGTGGGAAGACAGTAGCCGCCGAGTATCCGCCGTCCTCCCTGCCCTTCAGTATCCTTTGTCCGCCCCTGTTGATACCCGCTATTTGCGTCCAGTTAGACTCTGCCCAATTCTTGCAAAATCCCTCAAGCTCCCGCTATTCTCGCTAATTCACGTGAGTCTACCTTAACCCGCTTCCCCCGCTCCTCAAACGCAGCGCTCGCAATCTTGATCTGTTTTATTCGAAAACAACATGTAACTTCACCAACATAATAGTCATTATCCAGAGATTATTGTTTGAACTTTGCGCCAAGGGAAAGATTACTCCCCCGAACCAAATCTTCGAATTAACAGCAACGCGCAACTCTCCTGTGCAAGTGCTCTCTCTGTCCCCCACCCTAATATAAGCCTTATCATCGGCTTAGTTTACGCCCAAGGTCGTTCGAGCGTCCTTCGGTCAATATTGTCCGTTTGTTTGTACAGTGACCGTACTCACCACGTTTCTTCCCCCCTTAGCTACCCAAGACCCGTGTATATCCTGTATGTGCATAGCTCATTTTGAAACTCAGTTTAACCTTTTTAAAGTAATATTGATTTGCATATTAGTAAAGATATCTTTGTATCCGTTTTTCTATTATCCCGGAACTCTAAGATAGTCGACTATTGGCTAACCTACTTTTAGTTAATTTGCACTCTGCTTATATTGTAAACCTCCCACCCACTTGTAAAGCAGAAAGGATGAACTTGACCCTATTCTACAACATCCATATTAAACTGGTGTAAGGATATGCAGGGTTAACCTACGACGTCTATATTAATCTAGTGTAAGGTTTGCGGGGTTAAACTACGAAATCCATCTTGAGCATCACCTATTTGTCCTTTATTATCAACAAAGAAAATATTTTCGCTTGACGGCATTGGAACATTGGCCTACTTACTTGTCTTTTTATATTCAGTAACTCTTCTTCTTTGACCTTCGTGCTGCTTCTGATTTTTGATTTGTCTGTTTTGGTCAGGGTAATAGGGCAAGCTAATTTGATGTGGTCCAATAAAACCAAACTATTCTCACATAAATTTAAATAAGTAAGTTCCTTTACAACGATCTTCATCTTCCTAGGGAAGGTACAATTAATTTGAGTTAACTTTTAGGAATCAGAGGAGCAAAACTCACAGCAATGAGCAATTTTATACTTGCAACTGAGGATGTCAATAGTCTGTCAAGTTTTTTAATGAAAGCTTCTTAGATATGAAGATGCCTCTCCTAAAGGTTATATCTTTGGCCTGCTTCCACTTCTCTTTGATATTTTTAATATTGTGATTCGTGAATTTACAACCGTGGCCACAAAAGTACTTTTTGCTAATTCCCAATTTACGGTAAATGTCGTTTGCAAGACTGGTTTTGGATAGTTTCACACAACCTCACTACTTTGTTCTCTAGGCAATAGTCCATATTTCAGAGCGTCACCTATAGTTAGGAGTTTAGAGGGCAACCATTCTCTACCATTTTTAATTAAGTTGCTCAAATCTGTGAATATCCCTAGGCTTGTCCTAATTTTAAAAACCATTGTAGATCAATTCCCAATGATTAAGATGGTAGCACTAACAGCCAAGTAATCTTGAACACACAAATAAATATGATTCAACCTGTGAAATAAGATAAAATCAGTAAATTAGATATAATTATGAATATAAATATTGTCATTCAACTTCCCCAAACAGTAAAGAAGTCACAACTTTTAAGCATTTAATTGTCAAGTAGAACCTATGTAATTATAGTAAAATAAGAAAATATCTATAGAATTCAGAGGTCGTTTTGCAACGTTTCTGGCCCTCTAATTTATAGAATTTGAAAGTTTAGAAAATTGACACACCCTAATACTACATTTTATAATCTCAGATTTGAAGAGAAAAGCAAAAAAAATCATAATCAGACCCTGTTTCTGATACAATTTTCCACATTTTGTGTTGTGGTAGTAAATCCATCCTGTGTTTGAATTTAGTACTTAAAAACATGAACTTTCTAAAAATATTTAAACCTTCTAAATAAATGGGGGCTATTCCGAAGGAAGCACAATTGAGGCCACAAAAAAAATCATGAATGAGAAAAATATGACTCCTAGAAATTAAAAGCGATTTAAAATATTTCAAATTATTTGTTAATAATTTAGATATATATAATAAAACAATAATAGCACAAACTGCTTGCTTAAAACTCTAAAATTAAAATTAGTTATTCCTAAAAGAGTGATGCGCGAGAAATGTCTGCTATTTTATTTGAAATCTCTCTCTCTCGTCTCTCCTAAATTAAAGGAGGACAAAATTGCTCCTGTGGGATGAATTACAATGTTTAAAGCTGCACCACAAATTTTGTTCTGAAATTTATTCATCTTAAGTGAACCTTTGCAAGTAAATGGATGATCGTTTCGTTTCCACTAATGGATTCAGGTGCAAAGCAAGACGCAAAATTGGGAAATTACAATACGCTACACATGTATTTTGTTGCTTAAGACAAATATTTATTTTTTAATCTAATATGAATAAAGCTAATGGATTCAAAAACATGAAATAAACAAAATTGGTAAGATTATGTAAATACATAATAAAATCAATGTATCCAAAGAATTAATTAAACTTGATGCATGTTATAAAAACTTCTTCATAAGCTTATTCATTTGAATTCTGTTTCTTCTTCTATTAAACTGATCTGACTATAATTTTTGATGTCAGAGATGTTGTAAATGAGTTCTAAGAAATTTTCTTGCTTTGGTGTAGGTTGTACATCTTATTATATTGATAGCATTCAAAATATCATTTAAAAACGCGCAAATTAGCATCGATTTAAAGGGAGCAAAATACAAGACCATCTTTACGCGAATCACTAAATTAAGAAAATAAGAGACATTTGAGGAAAGTTCAAATTACTATACAACCTCCATGATGACCACTAGCTGAACTTCGTAAAAGTAATCTTAATAAAAACTATTAAACCTAATATTAATATAAAAATAATAAATTTTATGCCAACTTCATATTCCATAATTCTATATTTGTTTATTAGTACACCTATGTATTGGTTGTGGTGCTCATGTTGTTAAATAGGTAGGCCTTTAAAGTGTATATAAATTCATCTTCCTAGTAATCTTGTAACTTCAAAGCTAAAACCGTCCAAGGTCAGCGGATTATCTCCAATCCTATCTTTTTAATGATTTTATTCTCTGACGATGTCAACAGTGTAAATAATAAAATGCATTATCAAGTGAAAGCGATATGCAAAAAGGATATTTTGTTAATTAGAATTGGAATGTAAGAAACACATTTAAATCAAAGTTTTTATTTTATTTTATTATAAAAAGCTGATAATTGAAGTATTGCTGATTTACAAGATTCAGACTATATTTTAGGAAAAAACAGTTGAGGTTTAAAAATGAAAGTAAGGTCTGCATTGCATAGATTTTATGCATTTGTATTAGTAATTAATCAACATACTTATGGGTTAAAGTCCTGCGAGTGCGGAATTGTTTCTTATGATGGTGGGAAAATCGGTGATATATCATGAGAGCATGATGAGTAAGCCCTGAAATGGAGAAGGAATTAAGACAACTGGGGTTGAGAGAAAGATAAATATAGTGAGACTGCCATAGAGAGGTTGTGAAGACAGAAATTGGTTTCTTCCCAAAGGGTTGACCATAACAGTTCTAGGCAGGAAAGAAGATAAACCGGTAGCAGACTAGTGTAATGATATCGCAGATAACAAACGAGACGAGAGGGGGGGGTTTTAAACCTCGCAGAAGATAGACTATCCTATGTGAGAGGAAAATGAAAATGAAAATGAAAGTGGGTTCTGGGGGAACAGAGTAAAGAACGCTGCAAGAAAACAGATGGTAAATAATAGTAAACAGGAATTACCGCATTGCCAAAGGTTTATATATATTTTTCTATCCTTTTGACTGGTAAAGACTAAAATCACAACCATTTTTGCTTTTGATGTTGGGAAGCATTGCCACATGGAGTTTTAAATTTTACGTGTTGAAATAGGCCAAAAACGCCAGTTCCGGAGTCCATTGCATTATGTTTTGTACTATATTTTTTTATTAAAACAAGATAGGGTAAGAATTTATGTTTCAAATAAAAGAGTATAAGACTAAAAAATTATAAATTATAATAATTATCTAGCATTTTTCACTAACAATATAAATACAATCAATAAAATGAACAAGTACAACGCAATGGAGTTTTTAATGAATATACATAAGAAACATTGTGCTGTGATAAAAGCGAATGAAAAGTAAGTATTATGAAAAAAAATTAGGAGCATTTGTATTGTAATTAGACGGCCTCTTCAATATAAGAGCTTTAAATGCATTTCAGGTAATACAGAACATCAGACCTTTATTAATAAATAAGAGAGAAGAAGATATCAAGAATGGCGGATATCAAAAGACTGAGAGGAATGGTCATATCTCTTGACATGACAATAATTTTGAGACTAAAGGCCTGCAACAAGCGGCATGGAATGAATTATTGCAGCATATACAAGAATTCTATTTATTTTGAACGTCACAAATACTTGTAAGTTTTACTCCATTGAGATATTTAGTATACACTTCACAAGTACTGTCTTAACATGTTATATGATTTTACAGCTGAAACAGAAATAGTGGCAGTTCTTCATGTGGATGACATTACCTGAGATGACTAAGTTGACAAAGACGCTAACAAAGAGGACAATGATTGCAGGTAGCCTCGTTTGGGATGCTTTTCCCATCGAGACAGTTTGACTAGTGTGAAATCGGAAGCCATCTGCACTATAGCTGATCGTTTTAGTTTACCTGACACTCATGTTACTGGTATGGTTTCTGCAACCTTGAAAGCTCAAGGGGCTGATCTTAATATCTTTCTCATCTCAACTTCAACAATAAATTGCAACAGAATACTGTCTAGCTATAAGATCAGCCAAAGTTACGAGTCCATATGATGCAAAATCAACCCATGGTACGCTCTCTTACATTGAGATGGAAAGTTTCTCAATGAGGTCTTGTGTCTGCTACACTTCCATATAGTGGTGGAGTACACTGAGAGTAACTGTCATCGACAATTGTTCTAAAACAGTTCGTGCTTTAATGGATTTACTGGAGACATGGCACATAAGTATAATGTTGCTGCCATTGTTTTTAACATTACATCCAGTAAAAGTGTGCTCCATGGAGGAGTTGTCAAACTGATAAGAGAAAATTACTGGAAAAAGCCAATTTATCTGAGTTGACGATATCACATCCTGGAAATCCTAGTAAAAATAGTTTAGGATAAGTTAATTCAAAAGGTAAAGTGGAGAAATAATCCATTTTTTCAACATCTGAAGGATGTTTGACGGAAGATGCTGGCTATCAACATCAAGTAGCTGAAGGAAATGAATGAGAAGAGTGAGGAAATAGTCCAGGAAATTATAACAGTAGAAAGGCTTCCAAGAGACCAGTACAAAGAAATGGCTGAACTGACATTTTTCTCGGAGGAACGCTTCCTCGAGGTGTTATACATTTGAATCTACCAGGCGCCACTCAGCAGGCCACATGGACGGCCAGAAATCTGTATCCCACGTAAATACTAATGTTTGCAGATCAACTTGAGTACGACGAAGACTGTATCGAATTACAGGAAATTTTAAATTAACCTTTTGCAGGAAATGAGGCAAAGCCTTTAGTTATTTTTCCCTCTGCATTTAATTCCAAGGAATATTTTCCCGAAAAGAGTCTCATATCAAACCTAACGTAGCATATGATTTATTTATCCGAACCAACGCCCTTTTTCTTCTGAACATCACAGTCGTAAAGACAAAAGTTCAAATCCGCTAATGGATTTTTTTTTGCAGTTATGTTTTCAGACAATAAGTAAACTAGAGAAAAAAACTTTTGTTACATCTATACCAGCACTTATTATTAGCTAATGTTAGTTTGCTTAATTTAAATCTGAAGTCAAATTTTCTTTGTAAACTACAAATTTTCCCAATTCAGCTTTTTCATTTTAAAGGGAATTTTCACCCTTTCGAATAATGTTATGTTTTATCAAAACAATTTACTTTCATTACCTTCAACTTAGGTTAGAAACAACATTTTAGGTAAACAATCTGTATTTTACTCAACAGCTTTTTATATTCATCACAATTTGTCATAGAGTTCGAAATATGCGCAAATGAAATCAAACATGCGAAATAAAATTATGTATTACTACTCGTCTAATCTGAAAGCTGTATCAAAAGTATCAAAAATCATGTCTTCACCGAGATTTGAACCTGTTACCTCTGGTTTGAGAAGTGAGAAGTGCAGGTGTACCATAAGACAAAGGACGAAAGAAAACGCAACCTGCTCTCGCTTTAGAGATATTTAGAAGTACTTGTGAAATCAAATGCTATAGTTTTTTTTACACGTCTGACTGTTCGCATTAAGGTAGTTTAATCATTTAAAACGAATGTATCCATTATAATACTTAAAAATTTAAAAAATTCTTTGAACGAAATTTAAATGCAGGACCACAATAGATACATCAACATTCGAGTATCAAGTATTCAAGTAGTATCAATAATACTCTAGTTTACTCACTCTGTCTCAAATACGTAAACTAAAAAAGTATATTAAAACAGGTTTAAAAAAATAATTATTTTAAAAAGTTTAACTATTTGACACCAAAGAGAATACTCATAACTCTTCCTGAAAATGGTGTCAAAAATAATCTTTTAGCAGCCTGTTTAATATTCTCTTTCCATTTTCAGTCAAACCTCTCAAGTTGGTATATCTACTATTCAGTCAAGTATTTACCGTTTTATTCCCGAAATATTGTATGGATCTTCGTTCTAAATTTTAGTAGTATTTTTGATGTTCAATTTCCTTTCAAGTAATAATGAATTATTTACAAGTGATTAAAACTTGTAGGATTTTGATTCAAAATCATATAATGTCGAGTGTTTCATCTTCAAAAATATTCGAGATAATTTTATCATTATGGCTGATTGTAATCCGTTTAAGGTTAGCAATGTATAAAAGGTTGAATACCTTATTTGACTCTTGAAATACCACGCCTTGGAGAAAATAAGCTTCTTTATAACCTAAAGAATTTAATTTTTAAAAAGTCATTTGAAATTCACTTATTTATAAAGAAATTTCTTATCAATAAAAAATGTATAAAATAAGTGCATATTTATCTTAACTGTCTTTCGAAAATTGCTTTATGAGATGAGCTTTAAATGGTCATTTAAATGCCTTGATTTGCCTTTAATTTCTTAAGTGCTCGTGTCGAGGCTCATTGCTTTTGTGTAAAGGATGAAGGAGGGGGTGGGGGGTATTCTTTTTATACCTCTTACCCAAGTAGTGTAGCTAATTATTTTTAACGACGTGTGTCGTTTCGGCGTAAAGTGCTTATTTTTTATAATATCCCTTATTATACGCGGATTTTATTTAATAACGACGTGTTGTCGTTAGGTAGTTTCGAAGCTTGTGACTTTTTATTATTTTTGGTACCCTTTTGTACTCCATTGGCAGGTCATTTTTCCTTTTTGTAAATAATACGGTTGAACTTTTATGTGTATTTATTTTACCCTTGTGGATATTTGAGCCCTGTCCTGGTAATCTTTTTGGTAACCTTTCTCTTGTGTGTATTTTGGGGCCCAGAGAACCGCGTTCCTTGTGTGCCTTCACACACTGCTTATACATTCTTTCTTTTTACATCTCTTGGGTTGTAGAGTATTTAGAAAAGCAGGGCTTTGTGCACAGTATCACTTTACAATGCTTGTACGAAAATATTATGCGCTTTATAATATTCTTTTAGCACAAACATACCATTACCTTTAAGCCGATATCCGTTCGCCCACAGCTGGCATCGAAGCAAAATAATGCTTTTCGGAAAAACCTATTCCTCGTACTCTATCAAAGGAATTTACCGAAGGTCGAGTGAGTACACAGTTGGTATGAAGCACTAGTCACTGAGTAATGGCTGTTAAGTAATTGTTTTATTACTTCTATTAAAAATTCTCTTAAAGAAAACCTTTTTTGTGTGTGATCTAAAATCATCAGATGCATGTTATATGCATTAAGCATGGCAACATCAACAAGACGGTAAAAAAGCTTTCTCTACCTTGTGATGAATTTGCTAAGACATTTGACATAATTGATCATCATATCTGATTTGTCAATTAAGTGCATGTTTATATTGTAATCCATTATTGACACGGGTTCTTTATTGCTTCTCCGGTTCTATGATTGTTTTTCCCGAGTTTCCTGACCTGTTTTCGTGTCTGGAGAAAATAATCAAAACTTAATGTTTATCAACCCATCGAATGGCTAACATCCCATTCTTTATTTGTTTTTGAACGGTACGTTTATTTAAGGTCTTGTCTTAGTTGGGCATATTTTGCGCTTTCTTTTTACTGTCCTAAAGAGTCTCGTATTCTGATCAAGAAGGAAAGGACACAAAGCAAGGCTTGTGTACGAATTATATGGATATAAAATATTCCCTAATCTAAGATATGGTTCCATCAGTCTTTTCACAATTGCCTCAGATATTCTTAGTGGATCATTATGATCAATATCTGCGTTTTTTCCTGTGTAAAGTATCATATCTAAGATTATCTCTGTCTCACAATCGCACAAAACAAAAAGCTTGAGCCCTAGGCGATGTCTTTTTGAAGGGATGTATTGTTTGAATGACAAACGACCCTTGAATATAACGATGGATTCGTCTATCAATGATTTGTCTTTCAATGAATGAAAAAAGCGTCCTATTTTCCACACTGTCCCTCTTATTACTACAACCGAATTGCCAGCAAAGGTAAGAAACCTTATGATTAACTGATATCGATTCATTGACATAAATTTCCTATAAATAGCAAGCTCAATAAAAGGCATCAACTGACCAGTAGTTAGCTAATTTATGCTTCTTAACATGAAACATTAGGAGGATAAAGCTTGCTTTCGGATAAAGTCTTCCAAGGAGGAAGAATTTATCCCGCCCACAGGCAAGGGGTGATGAAAGAGAGAAGGGAGTTTCTGAAATTTGTTCATTTTAACGATTTGATTCTATTTATTTTTTAATAGGATTTTGCAATTAAAAAATGTTTCAAAATACTCATAAGGCTTATTTTCCGAGTTTAAAGCCATGTGAGCTCGGATTCTTGAGTGAGCATCCTGAAATATGATGTTTGTGGGGAAAAAAATGGAGGCAGCGCTACCACGTTTCCTCACTTTGATGATTTCCAACAATTATGGTCTATAATATATCATCGGATGTGTCTGAACTATTATTATCACTGTCTGCTAGTTCCAAATCAGATTCATCTTTCATAGTAGTATCAAAATTTTAGAATGATTAGCCATATTTTAACTAATAGGAAAAACTAATTAACCCAAGTTAAAAATGCATTTGAAAGCTACAACTCTCCTAGAAAAACTAAAGTAAACCAATTTTCGAATATACATTTCAAAAAAGAGAGTAAATGCACCGTTACCCTAGCAAAAGCACTCTTCATAGGCCTAGAAACATAAGAGCCTCAATCGAGCCGCTAGGTATTCTGTCGCCCAGCCTCTATTGAGTCGCTCGATAGCGAGGTTAAATAAAATAGAATGAAATATCTTTTGAGAGTTGTTTCATAGAACCAGACCAAATCTATATACAGCTTGAGGCCAGAATTACCGAAAGTAAGACTAAATTAATTATTAATATTCGTATTGAAAACTTTTCCGCAATTTATCTAACAATAAATCATGTAACATTCTATAAATAGAAAGGATTTGTAGCCTAAAACTATAAAGAATAAAATAAATGCCATTATAATTCCAATAATCATTCAATTAATCTTTCCGGAAAGAACCGTTATTAATAAATCAGGGTCAAATATCTCACTTATATAAAGTTTTGGTCCTTTAAATTGAATAAAATGCTCCTAAATATATTCAGCAGTTCAATGCGCCCGTACACTGTTTTACATTTCGTATAGTGACTTTCTGGAACACAATTTTTTTGGCTTAATTTGTTTTATATATATATATATATATATATATATATATATATATATATATATATATATATATATATCCATATGGAGCTCGGCCGCGAAGCCTGCATTTAATATTGAGGATAAATCCCAGAGCCACGAGAAACGGATGTAGCATCTTTTAATTTTTCACTACGTTTCGAAAACAACAAGTTTTCATCTTCAGGATAGAATAAGTTTACAAAGTTAATATGTATGTAGAAAACTTGAAAAGGCCAACAAGACATTATTTTAAAGGTGACCAATTACAAAATATCAGTAGAAAGTACTACAAGTTAAATTAAATATGACTTGGCAACAGTTAAATTTGCTTTAAGACTGACTCAAAAATTAGTTCATAAATTCAAGGATTATTCGAGAAATTAATTACAAACTATAAAAGAAATTGACCTGGCATTATTTAAAGATAATAAATTTAAACTTTTTTTAATTTTGTAAAGACTGTAAGAGTTAAAAACATTTTTTTATAAAAACGGAAAATTTGGGTACTTACTAAAGCGGATCCATCCTAGAGTGAATGGTAGGTTTAACAAGGGGCTAGTATATATAGGTTACATTGACGCTTGGTTTATTAAAAGGCAAACTAACTAACAAACTGTAGTTAAAATTAGTTAATTAATAATGAAATTTCACTTAAATCTTCATTGAGTGTAGGTTTGTAGTGTTTTATATATAGAGATTCGAGGGTTCTTAGGCAATGTTTGTTGTTGTTAAAGGCTAATACTTTAAAATTCTCAATAGAAATGTTAGTTTTACAGCTTATGGTGTGTTCCCTAATAGAAGACTTTTCCTTTCTATTTAATATCTTGCTTGTGCGCCAACTAATCCCCATATGAGCAGAGAACCTAGCTCCAAGAGACCTAACAGTGCTACCAATTTAAGAGGCTCCAGTACAACTGGGTCATTCAAATAAATAGACATTATCACTGCGGAACTCCAAAGAGATAGGATCTTTACTGTTAAAGAAACTTCCTATCAATAGTTTGTTTATGAAAACTATTTTGGGGTTGATTTGGGGAAAATATCTTTAAAAAATAAATAGGATTTTTCTTTTAAAAGTATCGTTTAAAAAACCCATCTCTGAAATTAGTAAATATATGGGCATTTTAGGAACTTTTATGCAGGGTTGAGGGGGGTCAATGAGATTATCAAATAGCTTTTTTAAAACTCTATCATATAGGTCAGAAGAAAATAAATTATTTATAAAATAATTCCTAAGAAAAATGAAATCATTATGGATTGATTGGTGAGTGGATGATAGCGAGAAGCTTCTATGTATTAAAGTTTTTACTGTGGATATTTTATATCCGAAATCACAAAAACTAAAGTAGTTCAAACCTAGTCCTGTGAATGTTTTTTTTCTGTAAATGGTTGTTTGAATTTTTCGTTGGTCATTATCTCGGTTGATTAAAAGGTCAAGAAAGGGCATCTTATCATTTGACTCCACTTCCATGGTGAATTTAATGTTAAGGTGTAAAGTGTTCAAAAAATTAAAGAAAAGTTGGCTATGTGCCGGATTATTAAAAACTCCCAAGGAATCATCAACAAAACGGCGGTAGAAGGAGGGTTTGTAATCTAAATTATCTTTAAATAATGCCAGGTCAATTTCTCTTATAGTTTGTAATTAATTTCTGCAATAATCCTTAAATTTATGAACTAATTTTTGAGTCAGTCTTAAAGCAAATTTAACTGTTGCCAAGTCATATTTAATTTAACTTGTAGTACTTTCTACTGATATTTTGTAATTGGTCACCTTTAAAATAATGTCTTGTTGGCTTTTTTAAGTTTTCTTCATACATATTAACTTTGTAAACTTATTCTAGCCTGAAGATGAAAACTTGTAGTTTTCGAAACGTAGTGAAAAATTAGATGATGCTACATCCGTTTCTCGTGGCTCTAGGATTTATACGCAATATTATATATATATATATATTTCTTAAATATTAGTTTATACTGACACACCAAGTGTTTTTAAAGTGGTACTTATATGGTTATACAGCGCTGAACAAGGATGAGTGTTTTAAAAGGGGTTAATTAGTGTTTGAAAGGTGGTTAGTCAAATTGCTATGCACTGCCAAAAATGATTGAGTATTTTTTATTAAGTGGTTATTTTTTGTAAATAATCAGGTACATTTTCATACAGTACGGATCACGGATGTATTTTAACTTGGATGGTTACATTGTCATACAGTGCTGAACACAGCTGAATTTATTTCCTTTTACTTGTTCCATATTTCATTAAATTTAGTTTGTTCTCATCGTTTCATTATTGACTGATCCGTTGAGTGTGCGTGGATTTACCTTTGCGCTGCTTCTCTAATTTTATACAGTTTCACAATCCATTTCTTGCATACTCGGCATTGTACACACACATACATCTTCAGTAATTCCTCTTGATAATCCGAGTAGGCTTCCAGTGTCTTTGGCCGCGTAAATATCCTAATTCCGCTGCCCAAATTCTTTAGGAATAGTCACTTAATTAATTTAGCTTCCGCGCCGTAGATTAATGGATCATTCCCATCGCTCGCCCTTAGGTGTAATATTCTGCGGGGATGCCGCCTAAAAGGCGAACTTGCTCCTTGTGCAATGACGTTTTCCTGGTTGCCCACTTCGTCGGAGAGAGTGGTAGCTTCAGAGTCTGCGAAATGAGAAGGGATTTGAAAGTCAAACTTACGTCTCTCGAACAGGAAATAAAGGTGTTGCGATTTGATGTAAAGTTCTTATGGAGGCACTCTGGTAAGGAAGGGTCCGTCTGGAGATGACCGGGCGGATGACCAGCGACTCTCAGCCTTGGTTGATTCAGATACTCAGGTAACGGAAGGTACACAGCGTGATGAATGACGGCATTTGACCACGGCTAATCCAGCCCCTTGACATAGCCTGCTTGGCAAGCTTTCTGGAACCAGGGATGATGGGTTTGTTCGAGTTTGAGGAGGAGTCTCTTCAAGTTGGCCTAGACAGAGACGGCCAACCAAACAACTGATGAAGAACCTGAAAGAAAAGAGTGGGAACGTGGCATTTACAGTTATCCTTCCTAGAATAGGTGTGGCGAATTTTTTCTATGGAAGAGCATCCTATATTAACCTCTCTTTTTAAAGTTCTTTGCCAGAAAGAATCAATGTACTTCATATATTTGTGGGATGATTTTTACGAACAAATGGAGCTATTCTGGCGAGACAGCCTTCATCTAAACGGGTGGGCGCAGCAAGGCTGGGAAGAATAATTAATAATTCTCCTGTAAGTTTTCAGACACAATAGCATCGTAGAGTTATTGAATTGACTTATACATGACTATTCAACAAAGTTTCTTTTAATTGGGTCATTTGGGCGAAAAATAGATTTTGCTGAATTCCAATTAAGAACATTTAAGAAACCTTGTTGAAGGCTCATGCATAAGTCTATTCAATAAATTTAACATTTCCCATGGCCATTTAAAATTGATGCTGTTATGAAAAAACTCATTCTTAAAAAATTAGTTTTGACTTATGTTCCTAAATCTTTTGGCAATTTTCATTAAGATGGGCACTCGATTTGTTAATTTAATTATTTTGCATTAATTTTGTATTAACATTATTTTATTTCTCTTTCTCTCTCCTTGCCCCTATCCCCTACGTATCTGCTTAATTCTCGTGTCTCTCCTAATCTCTCTCTTTAGACTATCTTGACTCTTTCTGCCTCTCCATTTGACCTGGCTAGCTGTTATTACTAAATCTTTATGTGAATTTACCCGTCCCTCTCCTACTTCTACATTGGTGATTTCCTGTCTTAGAGACTGTTCTTTATCTTTTACTAGCTTATATATATATATATATATATATATATATATATATATATATATATATATATATATATATATACTCTTATTATATTATTTTCTCTCATAGTTATCATTGAGAATGAACTGAATAAGGTTTTAAAGTACTTGTAAGCACCTTTTGATTTTCCCTGCGAGACATTGCATATATATATGGTTGGCTAGAAAGTCTTGACTCAGAATGCAGAAAGCAAACAACAAAATTTTATGGAGCAACACCAACATTAGTTTAGGTTGCCTTACTCATTTCATTACCAGCCTCCATACTCTGCTCTTGTTTATTGCTCCTGCGCAATTTATTTCTCTATGTGTAACCCCCAACAAACATAAATTAGTTTGAAAGAAAGTGGAAGTAAAGTTTGTATTCGCTACTGTTACAAGCAAAAACATTCTACAGGAGTTGCTGTAAAGGAAATTTGCGATACTGAAAAAAGAAATCAGAGTCAGTCAGGTGAAGGTCTCGATGGAAGTACAGACGTTTTAACACTGCGGATCTTACTCTTGACAATCAACCAGCTTACAGCCAACCATCAACCTTTGACAGTAAGGCTTTAGTATCATTATTGAACGTTGATCTTTCTGCACGCAGCTGTAATCTTGCGGAAGTTGTTGGAGTGTTAGTCTCATCAGATTGTGCTAAACAGATTGCATCGAATGCATTTTGTTCACAAGAAGCTACGATTGTATCCATGCAACCTCACCGATGGACAATCTGCCCGTAGAGTAGAGATTTGCAGCCAACTTCTCAATAACCCATTGGACGACCGATTCTGAAGAGGAAGTAGGTTCCGCGAGATGAACAAACGGCATCCGTTCCACAACGGAATCGGTTTGACAAGAAAGACATGATCTCTGTCTGGTGTAATTTCCAAGGAGTACTGCATTTTGAGCTTGTTCCACATGGTTGCACCATCAACGATAAACTGTATTGCTAGCAGCTATACCGCATGTAAGAGAAACTAAAGAAGGAGTATCCCGCTTTGAACAATCGAGGTCATGCTTTGCTTCAGCGTTAATGCCTTGAATGACTATGGCTTATTCCTCCGCGACCAGTGATTCAACACTTTTGATGGAGTGAAGGAAGCTTGTTTACAGAATTGAGATTCAAAGCTGACTGTTATCTGGAACAAATTCGGATGTTGGCTGATCGCTGGAAGAATAACGTAGAGAATGATGAACATTATTTTGAGTATAAAATGTTGGTGCTGGTCCATAAACTTTTGTTGTATTCTTTCTGCATCTTGAGTGAGTCAAGACTTTGTGGCCAACCATATAAATGCCTAATGTTTTGAAAATAAGAGGGGAGTATAAAGAGATGGATTTAAAAGAAGTACAACAGTATTATTGCTAAAAAATTCACAGTTAAGAGGGAGACGGTAAAAAAGACTTACTCGCTAAGTCAATGTTTATGATCCATGTTAAAGTTTTTAGAGATTTTTGTGTAAAAAAATTCAGGATTTAACACGCCAAACTCATGAAGAAAAATTAATGAAATATTAGAAATGGATTGGAGAAAAATAACGGCAGAATGTCTTAAAGTAAGTACGCGCAATTCATATAAATGTTTACATACCAAGGATAAATATATTGTAACAACTTAAAATTATTTGTTGACGAACTTACATCGTTGTATTTTCTTATCAATATTTGTTTTTTTATTTGTTCGGATCAATTTAACGAACATTTTTTTAATAATAAAAATGCTTTTTTGCACGTAACATGCAAACAAAACATGTACAATTTACATCGATAATTCATAGCCATGCTTATTTTATATCAATAATTTCTCATTTTTTTTAACTATTGTAAGTTTTGTGATGGAAAACTACGTTTAGGAATCCTCATGGCTACTACTGTATTTATTTGTATGTTTGTGTCTATGTAGCTTTTTACATCTTATTATATATGTTCATATCTGCTCCTCCATTAATTTTGCTCCTGACCTCACCTACGAATCTCTTTTTTATCTTATATTCCTCTTCAATTATTTTTAGATTCTTTTCAATCTTTTTGCCAATCTTCAGGTATTATTTGGACCTACCTGGTATCAACGAGTTTATTATGTGTTTTATTTTTAGTTTTTTTCTCACTTCACATCCTCCTTTTTTTAATCTATATGGTGCTTATTCATTTTATGTTTGGTTTTAGTTCTTGTTTCAGGCAATCTCTCTCTTGTGTCTTTCTTGCTTTTTTATTAGTTTTATTTTGTTTTCCGTCATTCTCTGATCATTTTGTGTGTTGCTCTTGTTGCATTCATTGCTTACTCCCACAATACTTTGTAAGTTTTCTACGTGCCTGTGGGAATGAGTAATGTGTTATCATGTTTAAAATTGAATTCGGGCGAAAAATTAGCCACCGAACCATGTAGATGGCCAGAAGGCTCATACTTGGTCTAGTTTGTTTTCACTTGCCCTCTATATTATAATACTCACTAGTGTATATTTCTCTCGCCATTTTTCTCATTCTCGATATTGTTAGTTTTCTCTCTCAATATTTAGCACAGTTCCATTTTATTCCATCTTTATCCCTCTTATCATATAATTTCCGAGACAGAGCTCATAATACATAAACAAATTCCTAGAAAAATGTACATTTGCCTACGCCGTACTCTTAACACACAGTTCTATTCTTAAATCCCCTATGCAAGGATTCATTATTTTTCATTCCTTAGGAATCTCAGGGTAAGTATATTTTTCTCCCTATCAGCGTGATGGAAGTGCTTGTTTCCCTCAACCAGACTGATGGGAAGGGGTTTTTTATCACTATCAGACTGAAAATAAATGTTTGTGTTTTACTAAGAGAGGGATTGAATTTTTTTTTCTCTAGCGGAGTGAAGGAAAGTATTTGTTTCTCGCTAAGCCGACTGGAGGCCAACTCATGGAAACCATTTTTCCCGAAGAGATTGAAGGGAAATGTTTGTTTATGCCTATAAAAATAAAGGAAAAGTGTGTTTCTCCTAAGCAGGCTCTTATTATGTGTTTCTTTCCTTTCCTGGAGAATAGTGGCAAGTGTTGTTTTCATCCGAACAGACTGAAGGTCAGGGTTAATAAATTGTCGATAGCAAATTGTTGGTAAGATTTTTTTTCGCTTTAGCAGACTGTGGGGAAATGTTCGTTTCTCTGTACCCTACTGGACAGGAGTGTTTTTTATCCCCAGCAGAAAAGAAAGTAAATGTTTTTTCACACTAAAGGCCTTATTGGAATTGTATGTTTATCCGTGGCAGAGTGACAAAAAGTGTTTGTTTGTCCCTAAGAAACTGAGGGGAAGATTTTGTTTCTCCATTTCAGACTAACAGGTAAATTATACTTATTTCTACAAGAATAAATAGACGTGTTTTTCCTAACTAGAAAACTAATGAAAATAGTTTCGTTCTAGCTAGGAGAATAAAGATAAATGTTTGTTTCTCAGTAGTCGAATTAAGTCATTGTTTCTCCATATCAGAATGAGAGGAAGAGTTAGTTGTTCTGTCAAGAATAATGGAGTGTTTCTTTCTAGGAGAGTAAAAAAATATTTTTCTCCCCAGAGTCTTATAGGAAGTGCTTGTTTTTCCCTGGAAGACTAATGGAAAGTATTTTATTTTCTTGCGAAGACTGAAAGCAAAGCTTTGTTTTACCCTATTAGACTGAATAAATGTGGGGTTTTTCCTAGTGAACTGAAGGGAAGTATTTGGTTTTCATTAGAATATTGACTTGAATGCTTGTTTGTTTTAGGCTACTGCTGGGAAGTTTTTGTTTTTCTCTAGCAGACTGATCGAAAGTATTTTTTCATCCTAGCTGAATGAATAAAGTACTTGTTTCTTCCTAGCAACCTTATCGGAATTGGTTATTTCTCCCTAGTATGATGAAATTAAATGTTTTTTTTCTCTATGAAATTTATGGAATGGGTTTTCTCTAGACACTTGGTTTAAAATGCTTGTTTCTCATTACAATACTAACAGCAAGTGTTTGTTTGTCCTTATGAGTAGGATCGAAGAGTTTTTTTTCCTAGCAAACCCATAAGAAGTGTTTGTTTCTTCCTAGCGGACTGAAAGAAAGTGGTTTTTTTTCTGCCAGTCCAATTCAAACTATTTGATTCTGACTTGCCTACTTAAGAGATGGATTAGCTTTCTTCCTACCAGGCTCATGAGAATTGTTTTTCTCCCTAGTATTTATTACAAGTGTTTGTTTTTCCATAGAAAAGTGATGAGAATGGTTTCTTTCTCCCTAGTATTTATTACAAGTGTTTGTTTTTCTATAGAAAAGTGATGAGAATGGTTTCTTTCTCCCTAGCGGACAAAAAGGAAATGATTTTCATCCTTACTTAACAGGGAAAAGGGTTTGTTTCTTCCTTTCAGACAGATGGAAAAATAAAGAAAAGTTTAAAGTTAATATAGAGGGATTTATTTTAAACATGAAGAAGATTACAATATAAACATTTAGAGAACAATAACAAGTAACTTTTAATTAAACATAATATCTACTTTTTTTACTTAATAAGTGCAAGCATAATTTGATATTGTATTTAAAAATGAAGTCAAATATTCATTTTAAATTTTATTTCAATATTCAAACAAACATTCTGTTTCCATCTTTGCCTTTATTGTTTGCTTCTCACCTCCTCGTCTCTCCAAATAATCCCAAAAGAGCTTAATACAATTTTAATCATAAGAGGAGGATCTCCAATCTATGATGTAAACTCTCCTTACTGTTCTTTCTTTTGCCAATAACAATAACACGTTTTGGACTGGGGGTGGCTGTTGAGAATCATTTTCATGCTAAAAAAATAAAATTTCGACCGCCAAAAAGGGTCATAAATTGAATAGCATATCACTCCATAATTTAGTGATATCCATACTAGCTCAGTCGTGCCCACACCGGCAAATATACACTCTTTAATGACTCCATTTGCACTATTTATCTTTACAAAAACCCTTCATTTCTAACCGAAAGCTCTACGGCCCAAAGAACTATTTTGTTCTCATGATCACCAAGTTTTTATGCCTTTTAGTCTAAACTAACATCTTTTCTCTCTTACAATGTCTAAACACGTATTTATTTGCGTTTACATGAGAAAAAAGGTAAGGTTTTAAAGCCAAATCTTATTTGTTATGGTGGAAACGATTGCTTCGTTGGCGCTCCGAAATGCAGAACTATTTTGTGAACAGTATAGAGACGGGTTAGGAGAAATGTCAATTTTAAAACCCTTGTCTGTGACTTAAATTTTCTTGGCTGTTCCCTCCGTCGTCTATCCTGTAGTATATCAGTCTTTTTCAAAACGTTTAATAACATTCTTTTCCTTTCCTGAATTTTGATCAATCGGGAATAATAATTATTCTTGCTGAAAATTATTCTACTCTGGTTAAAACAATCTAGATTTTGGAAAATGTGAGTAGGAATATTCTATCACCTGCTTAGAATATTGAAGATAGAATCATAGATATAAATTTTAACAAGGTTTGTTGACCTTGTCATATCCTGGCCAAAGCTCGTAAATATCATGCTCGGTTGTTACAAGCTTCTATTCTCTAGTCGTTCTGGTGTTTATTTATTGTGCACATTGAATCTGTTAACTCAGTTTAGGAGTCGTAAATAATGAAAATAAACTTGTACTCACCTTTCCATTTGTACTCAAGCCAAGCCACAATGCAACAAAAATCCAATAAGTGAGGATAAAATTAAATTAATATTTCGTGTCCCTAATCACCGTTCTATAAATTTTTTTTAATGCTGTTGGAGGGAATCGATCCAATGCCATGAAATCTTTTTTCAAAGTTTGACCATCAGCCTTACACTGCTGAACCAACAGTAGTGAACCGACACTCCTAAAAGAATTGTCAAAAAAAATCCGGGGTCATTTATTATGGGGAAGCGAGTCAAAGAACGACATTACTCAGAAAGAAAATGGGTTGGAAACTCTTGTCAGAATACATTTCAAAATTATGCATGATCCCTGAGGCCTCGAATAAGCAAAAAACTTTATATCCCTAATTTAGGGGCCTTTTACGTTGGAAGATTTTCAACTCAATGGTTCCTTTCAAAAGAATTATTTGCTTATCTAGACAATATTTCTTTCATGGTACTCCTTTGCATTTTATAAATCCTTTCAGCAATCCCTCTGATCTTGAATAGATGATCATTTGAAGAAAATGGCCGTCGTGGTCGTGGCATTTTCTCGATGTCGAAGATAAGAGTCTTTATTGTCATAAGAGAGAAATTTATGAAGACGCCTGTGCGTGAGTTTGTTTAGATTGTACTTACTGCTGCACTTTCAGTAAGCACACAAACTTTACAAGCCTTCAGCTTGGTCTAATGGCAGGATAAAACCGAGAAGATCGGAGCTAACAGCCTTCTTTTATCTTCACAGTTTTTGAGTTTTGATAAAAACTTCGTCCGCTTGTTCTGCCATTGAGGACTTAGCAGGGTTTGGAAATCACAGTTATCCTTCTCTTAGGTGACTATAAAATGGTGCAAATGAATTCTAGTAAATTTTTATCCACAAATCCTCTAATGGAGTTGCAACATTTTTTATATTGGCAAAAAATCGTACCATATAGGAATTATCAAGAGATTCAGTCGATGAATTTCTCTTCCAAGTTATCTCACGTTTTGTGGATAAACCAGAACTCTCCAGTTCTAAATTGGCTTCTCCATCCAAGGAATTTTCTGAATGCTTATCTTCATCTAAAAAAAAATGAAAATGTATAACTGGTTATGCATCAATCAGTTTAAAATTGTTAATCCATAAGGTGAAGGAGGGGCTATATTTCATATAAATCTTAGTCACCTTACAGAGTAAAAAGGAATAAAGGTTGTAGTGTGACCGAGTAAAATTGATATGATCAGAGTGGACATAAAGTTTAATGGGCTAAGTGCTGGTTAAGCCGGCTCGGCAGGGGAAGGTAGGTCGCATTTTAACATCACCATGCACAAAACCAATCACAACACCGTTTTCATTCTAATCTCGCCTTCTCATTACAAAATCACGCCTGCACACACTTTTCCAGGACTCCTGCTAATGTAGTAACCACACACTTCTAAATCGCATGGGTGACTCTCACTTTAGGTCAGGAAGAACTCCAGCCAATCGCTAAGAATTAAATCACTCTACTACCTAGTCCATTTTCCTAACTAGATGACCGTTCTCTGGATTACCCCGGACTCACCAGCGATTCTCATTTCAATTTCAACTGTAATTTGATATACGGTCATGGACCTAGTCCATAATGAGAGGTAAAGATGGCACTAGAAATTACACGTGTTAGCATTTAAAAAAGCATTATTTTATTTGGCCAAATAAAGAAGACAATATTTGTCTCACTGGACATAAGATCCACTAGTGGAGTATATGTTTCATCACCAACCCCATGATCTAATAATACCTCACCAACCCTGTCATCTAAAAATACCTATAATGCTTCATTACTTTCAATAGATTGAGTTACAGCTTGAATATGCCTTTCTCTGTCTTGTAAAACCCAAATGATGCATTGTTTAAAGGCAAAAGGAATTATTTACATATACTATATAATACATTTACTCATCGAGTTCCTTTTCCTAAAGTCATCCATATTTTTATAGTGAATGATTTAACAAAATACTTAAAGGTTTGTAATGTCTTGTGATTTTATTAAGCAATGTTCAGATCAATTTACTCGTATTAGTATTAAAATGATGTAATATTCATAACAAATCGTAAATTGAAATTTCATAGTATCAAATAATTGTAAAAATAAAATAGACTCTCATCTTATTTGTTTTATTTGATTCACTTTCCTATGGACGCTGTATATTTAGATATACGCACAGTAAATGCAATATTTTCGGCTTTGGAGAGAGTATATAAATAAAAGAAGTGAAAATGGAAAAGTGAAATTGATCATTTGTGGTGCTTCTTTGAGCGAAACTTAGAAAGCGTTACCCTACACCGTTGTATCTCAAGAAGAATGGCTCAAGATTCCTCACAATGAAGTCAGGAAACTGTATGAATCAATTCCAAGACGCATCGACGCTGTTCCAAAAGCAAAAGGAGGACCAACTCCGTATTTAATAAATATTCATTGAATTTAACACGTGTTCCAATTATTTTGCCCAACTCCTGTATATATATATATATATATATATATATATATATATATATATATATATATATATATATATATATATATATATATATATATATATATATAAGGTGCTGGTCAGTGGCGTGCAGTAATGGAAGCAAGGGAAGCAATGCTTCCCCTATTTAAGAAAAAAAAAAAAAAAATTACACCCCAACAATTATTATGAGAGCAGAATCAATTGTATTTTCACAGTTATGATTGCCTATACTTGTATATGCCAAACGATACCGTATATTTTCAATTGAATTGGCGTTAGACCCTGATGAGCACTATTATAATTGTAAAAATGAATCATTTTTCTCGAGATTTCTACTCATTTTTTTCTCTTAATATTTATATTACCTCTGCTTTTGGATGCTTTAGAATGAATAGTTTAAAATATATTTTGCTTTTCTTATCAATAATATATTCATTAGAGACTTAGGATTTTTATCTAGATATTTCAAAGCTGTTTTAGAATTAAGAAAATAATAACCTATTTGTTTACGGAAAAGGAAGCAAATATAGCTTTGCAGTCATTAGCTTGCATCTTGCAACTCTGGCGGGTTGCTAGAATCTAGAAAAAAAAGCAACAAAATGTCTTAAGCCACAAGGACTTATCTATTATTATGCTCTAAACTTGAAAAGTTTTTAGGTTATATTTAAATACTGGTTCAGAGAATGAAATCAGCTGCATAGCATAAACTTTCTATGGTTACGCTCGTGTATCCTAATCATTTTGTTAATATTTCTTAGATCCTAGCAGCTCTACCGGAGTCCCCCCCCCCATATCTTTGAGATCAGTAGCTGCCAGGAAGAGCTTAGAGAAGTGTGGCGTATTGTTTATAAAGTTGTGAGCAATTGCGATTGCATTATTGAAAAGTTATTAAAAAAGAAGTTCAATGCGATGACTTATAATGAAAAAGAAACTATTATTAAAACAGGTAGGCCTACGACAACACTAGATGTCATCCAAAACAAAGTGTTGCACTTGCAAATACAATGTAGGCCAATATGATAGAACATCTTGGCTAGCTGGCTGTGCATACATACAGAAGCTATATTAACATTTAAATAGAGTAAAAAAATAACATTTAAATAAAGTGAGTAGCTTACAATTTTATATTTATTTTTAATGCACAACATATTTACTTGAATTAACATTTATTTTTGTAAAACTTGAATTGCTTCTTCATCTTTAAAAGTCACCGCAAGTCACTAGTGGGTGAGTAATTTCTATCCTAAATTAAATATAAATAAAATAACAGAGGTTGATAAGGAATTGAAGTATTGTTCTATTCATTTCATTTTATTAAATGATATTGCCTTTGGGCTCAACCACGACACACAAATGACGACAAACCTGCGGCTGACATTCATGACGGTCACCCTGTTTAACTGTAATGAAACACTGGTTTATCATTGACCTAATCCTCATGGCATACATACACTTAATAGTTCAGAAGGTGACAGTCTAAGTAGTAACGAGGCTAGATGTTGGGGGTTATGTGGCAAAGACTTTGTGGAATAGCCAAGACCTGGTTCTTCTGCTTGTTTGACATTGTGCAGAGTCCTTCAAACTGAAACATCCTAGATACAGGGCAAGACCAACTCCTCCAGACAATTTATTTAGCCCTAAGGAAAATAAACGGTAGCGTAACATGGTCCTCTGTACTGACCCCCTCTTCACGATGATATTGACAATGCAACTTGGTTTTCATTAGTTTTGGTACATCGTTGGTGGACAGAACGTGCCAGAGGTTCTTTTTGGTGACTTCACCACATAATCTTTCTTCTCGTCTGAAAAGAACCAAAGCATACTTGGCTTTAGTTGATCTTTTGTTTATTTACACAAATTGCAGAACGTTCTTGCCAATTCTCCTACATCTTCTGTGACAGTTCCTAACACTTTTTTTATGAATAGTCGCGACTGTCCTTATGCACAACTCTGAAGCTCCGTTATATTTTCAAAATTTAGTGAAGATTAAATTCAGCAAGGAGATTGCTTCCTTCATATACGTAAGAATAGAGAACGGACGCGAAACAACACGCATGCGCGGAATACCTACAAAATACCTACCGCACCTTGTACCTATATATATATATATATATATATATATATATATATATAGTACAAGAAAATAAGAATTGGACGTGAATGAGCAAATCAGACAAGAAACCGGGGGGGGGGGGTTTAAAGGCAAGAGAGAGGGACATTAGAAGAATCCAGAATCAAAGGGAGCAGAGGGCGGCACAGTGAAGGCGATTCTTTACCGAGAAGACAGAAATAACGCCAGGGAAAAAAAGTTTCGAATTTCAGGCCGGGACTCGAACCCGGGTCTGCTGATTGCCGGTCATGGACGAAATTTTTGAAACTCATATATGTTCTAATCCTTTCATTTGTTATTAAATTTTGAATCAGTCAGGTGACGAGGGTACGAAGACGTTGAGGAAAAGGACAGTAGAATTGACTTCTTCCTCATATGTAAATTTACATATGAGGAAGAAGTCAATCCTCACTGCTTTAAGCCTCAAGTTTATGTTAAGCCCACGAATTTGTAATTCTGCATTAAAGGTCTTTCGGAATGCCCAAGCCGGAACAAGAAGAGAGTAATCGGGTCCTACGTAAATCGGGACTTTATTCACTTACTGCAACGACTGAGCAACCCCGAACGCCGAGCTCGACCTAGTTAAAAACCTACTCGTCAACAATGGTTACGCCCAACCAGACATTGGTACGGTGATAAAAGAAAATATTAACAATTTTATGAGTGAGAATCTCCGCAAAATTATCACTGCTAGAATATATACTTATACAACAGAGCGACGATGCACACAAGTTAAAAAAAGATGAGAAAATCCTCAAGATTATCGTTCGATGCGTCTCACCGACTGATCCCATAACCAAAATAAATCTCATCAAATTTTATAAGACATGTAAAACGTCCTTTCTGGTCACGACAAACTAAACTACAAGAGGTCAACCTCGTTTACCAATATTCATGCCCTATCAGTGACTGTACGCACCGCAGCTTTAGGTACATAGGCGTGGCCTCCACTACCCTCTCAAATAGACTGTCAGCACATCTTCAGAGTGGTGCAATACAACGCCACTTACTAGAAGAACACCTGCCTCTGACCAGAACCACCTTGGGTGATAACACTGAAATTATCTAATGTGACCGTCACATTCCCTGTCTAAGGATGGCTGAGGCAGAAGTCCCCACGAGAAACTGGAGATTAAAATCCAGCTCTTTCCAGACACTCACTGCATTCATAACGCAGGCAGCCATGCAGCGCTTTGACGAACAGACGTCCACTCCAAGCTTATCTGCACCACTTTTACCCTTGTCTTTGCCACCTTTACCTATTCATTTTTCAACCAGTTATGCCGTTCATTTTCTTTAATTTTTAATTTTAACTTTATTTTTTCTATTTCAACATCAGACTTTCATTGAATAATTGCTCTTCGCTGATTATTCAAACAAAAACTATATAATCAACTAAGATTTAAGAAAGGAAAAATGTTTATGGGATAGATGTACTGTAGAGAGATAGATAGGTAAAAGTGTCTGTAGGAAGAGAAGATATGTACCAGGTTGTATGGTAACCTCAGTTGTCATGCCTCTTTTTTCCTCTTGTTACTTCCTTGATTACTCAAATAAAAGAGTCTAGCTTTCAAGCCTTTGTTTTCATTGACAAGACCTCATCTATTAGTTGAGAAAACTTGTCACTGCATTTATTCCTCTTATTAGTCATTTCATTTTTAACTGTAGTTTTTTTTTCATCTTATCTTATATTGTTATGGTTATTCCTATTATCACTATTTTGTCCACTAAGGATCTTTTTATTATTAATATATTAATTTGTACACTTAGGATCTTTTATTTATAATTTATCTATTTTTTTGGTCTTTTATTTATTTTTATTATCATGAGCATTTTTAAACAGGGTAGATCACTTGCCGCGTCTGCAGCTGGCTACTTTTGAAGGCTTGCTCGAAATGTAAGTTTGGTAAGTCCTAGTCTTCAAGTTTTATCTGTTGGGTTACTTCTTCTGGTAAAAATTGGTCTATCTTTTGCCATATTTCCGTGGCAGGTTTATGCAGAGTGATATTTATTGGGTCAATATCGGTGATTTCGTGAAGTATTGTGGATGGAATCCGGTCCAGGAGAGTAACATTATTTATGAATCTTTTTGCTTTGTTTTAGCTATTTGTGCTTTTCTCATCAGTGTCTTGCTTGAGACATAAAAGAAAATGGCTGGATATAGCAGTAACAGCCTCACCAGTAGCATGTATAATTTATTTTTGTTTCCTGGTGAAAGCAGTCCGAAAGGAAATTGCGACTGTAATGTCTTCTTGGCAGCATCATCTTTCTTCCTATATTGCGCGGCATATCCGTTAGATGTTAATTTGAGACCAAGTACCTTGCCATCTGTCCAATATGCGTAATATTCGTCTTGTGCCAGTATTTCGGCTGTCCTTTGTCGTCCTAACGGGATCATTCTAAATTTGCTGGCGTTGTTTCGGAACTTTTTTCTTTATCGTAGCTGTTGAGATTCTCAATCTCCCCTCTCGTCCTGTTGGCAAAATCTCTGGGGTTACGGTAGTTGCTGGTGACAACCTGAGTTATATAGTCTGCCAGTTTAATATATTGTGTAGACTCGGGATTGGGGTGATGTATGTAGGTCGACAGTGTATATCGTATACAAGGTAAGACTAAGGCATCCCTCTTGTGACACCCCTATCTCCAGATTGAAAGACTCCCCTTAAATGTCTTTTATTTTCTAAGTAATCAAGGAGTAATCTTACTATATTTTACTCCATGCCGAAAACACTTATTTTCTTTTTAAGTGCCGGTAACCATAGCTTATCAAGGGCTGAAGAAACTTCACGAAGCATAACGTCTACATTGTAGTCTTTGATCTTAGCGATTGCAATTCTTTCAGTGATCAGTGCTAATGTCGTCTCAATGCCAAGCTTTCTTCGGAATCCATGTTGTTAATCGTTATACAACTCCTTGGTGTCCAAGTAACTCCTCAGCCTATTGTTAAGGAGTTTTACAATGAACTTGTACATGAACTCCAAAAGTTAAATAGGCCTATAACTGCTTATATCCTTCTTCGGTTTACCAAGCCTCAACAAGAAAATCATTCTGGCCCTTTTGAACTGGTAGGGGAAATAACCAACATTAAAGCAAGCCTTGAACAGCTCCAATAGGCTCTCGTTGATATTCTTCGGAGCGTTCAATAGGTACATCTTCGCACTGCCAGTTATTCCAGGCGCCTTTTGTTTAGAGCGATATGGAGCAGTCTCATATTCCTCATAGTTGAAGGGCATCCCTTCCTCTTGTGCAAGATGAGTCCCATCTACACTATGGTACGTCGTGAGCTCATCACCTAGCCCCGCTAATCCTTACGAGAACTTCCTCTTTATATCTCGCATCGATTTTATCATTTGCCTCCTCATCTATTTTAAATCGGCTTCACTAGTACTCCAGGAAATTACGTTCTATTTCTTGGTCTTCTGTAATATTGATGCCTTTAACTTTGATGGTGTCTCCAAAAGATTTCTTAAGATCTCTTTCTGTGTCAATTTTAGCTATGATATTGTCCCATTTTCCGCCGATTTATCCCTCATAAGCGGCTTGAGTTTGTTTTTCAATTTTCTTAATACCCTGTACCGATGTGCTGTGTTTCCCAAAATATTTATTTCGTTGATGAGGAGTTCCAGGTGATATATTTTTTTCTATAATATTTATCTCCCACCTTGAATCTGGGAGTACATTATATTCCTTCTAGGTGATAGGCGTGCGTTCGGTTTCCACGATCTTTGTTATCAGGTGATAAAGGTATTCGTTATTTTTTTCAAGCAAAGCACCTGCCATCTGGCCTATCTGTGTGCTTTGGAGATATGCTTTTTATGCAGCCCAGTTTGATTTAGATAAGCATCTACGTTTGACAATTTTTACTTGGATGGAGATGTAAATATGGTCGTTATCATTCTGATGTGATAAGACGTGATATATGGGAATGGAGGCATCACTTGATTTAGAGAGAAATTGGGATTCGTTAATGCTATGTCAGGAGTAGTTAATCACCTTCGTGTGTGAAAAGTGGCAAAATCCTCAACTTCTCTTTGTAATATGCTTTTATTGATTAGGAGACTTAACGAAGTCCCAGTACCGTTGTATGCCGTGGTGTACCCGTCTTTTATACAGCGGGCATTTAGTATCCTATTAAAATAGTCGAGGCCTCTCTTCTAAATAGCCTTATGAAGTTAAGGATTAGTAAATATGGACGCAATATCATCGGAGGTCATATTGATCTTGAGAGCTGAGTATGATTCATCCAGGTCATGTATTTCCTTGAATCTAATTCCCTCTCTAATCGCAATGACCACTCTATCGTACCTTTTCCTTGAGTTATTAACAATTAGTACCAGGTAGTTATAGATTGCCATATGCTCTCTACCATCGTCCAGACCATGTTCAAATATCAGTATGATCTCTAGGTTTACTGATTTTATAATCCCATTGTATATTCTACTTCTAGTGTTTCATCCGTTGACGTTGGAGTAAAAGATTTTCAAGTTTCTAATATATCTAATGCTGGTATCCCTATTTAATTCTTATTTGGTTAATTGCTTCTTGTTCCTTTTTCTCTAGCTAGAGATCTCACTTTTCCTGATGCTTTCTTTTTAAATTGATCTAGGCCTATGATGAAACATAACACGGGGAAAATCTCAACTAGGGCTGCGCTTTATTGCCTAGATTAATTCATCTTCACTAATAATTGCGTCAAAATCCAACTTGCACTTTCCTTTGACTATTCCTTCAATAATATAATCAGAATTTGACAGTCTCGATATTGGTTCTGACGCTGAGCCATAGATCTGCTTGCATAATTCTTGGGTGTTATAACATAGTAACATAGTCGTTGGATGTTCCCTTGGTTGAGGTTCATCGCTTGCTTGTGCGTAGCTTATATCCATTTGAGGGTGTGTTCTTTCCTTGATTTTTGGCTTATTAAGACAGGAGACTCCATGAGCAAAGCGTAATCTTTACGCGATCTCAGTCATACTCTCGATTTGAGCAGGAGATAGTTCGCTAGAAGCTGTTTTGTCTGTGAACCACATCGTCTTAAGGCCATTGTAGACTAGCATTTTTTTTAGTTCACTCGCGTAGCTACTAGGCTTCATAACATTATCGAAGTGCGCATGCAGAATGCACTTTATTAGATCAGGTCTCATGTTCTGGTCAAGCTGTTCAGGCCTATTCGCCGCCTGAGCGCACGTGGTGGTAGTTCTTTTATTCTTTCCTCATTCATTATCTTTTTCATGTTGGCTATGAATGATTTTTGATTGGTCAAGTGATCAATAGGATATGATGGGAGTTTCCACAGTTGAGACACTTCTTGTTTGAATTCGTTCATTCCCTCCACGTGTGACCCGATTCTGCGCACTCTGAACATACCTTTACATCTAGTTTGCTCTCTTTGGTGGCATGCTTTTCCCTAGCGTAGCACGAAAAACAAATCTGTAGTGGGACGAATACCTCACATTCTATCAAACTGTCAGAGACTTTCAGGTTAAACATGACGAGCCTGTTTTCAGCCTCGTTCGCGGCCATTTCTGTTGTCTGTAAGGTCATCTTAATCATATGAGTATGTTCCTCGCCGTTGCAGTTTAGAGCTTACACTCTTCATCGATTTTTTCCCATTTTTGTATTTCCTCACTTTTTTATTTTCTCTGAAGTATGCGTTCCAACATAGGGGTCGATGCGCCCACAGACGATCGATCTTTTCGCTGCTACAAGTAGAGGAACATTGGGGATGAGGTTAATTTCTTTAAGTCTTCCTCTCGATTTCTAGGGGAATAAAATATCATGGTCCTTATCCGTGTCACAAACTGCCATGTACCTCTAAGTTGTTCTTTCAGTCTACAGAGCGCGATTCCTAACTTAGAATAAACAACTTCAAAAATCCTTTTGCGCCCAGGCTTCTGGCATCACTTCCTGACTCGGAGTGGTACACGCTTTTCGCCGCTAGGGTTGTCCTGTTTTTGAACTTAGCATACCCTTATCGCTGGGGCGTATAACTATAACCTCTCTGGTTCACCCTAATCTGCTCTACCTAATTAAGATGTTTAACCAGGGTCCTCATTCCTGTGTTGACCATTCCGCCCGAAAATGCGGCCTCATTCTTCGCTCCCCCTAAACAACTTTATTCCGGCGTTCGAACACGCCAGAGGCAGGCAGCTTCTGAAGACCTTAAGGTGACAGAAGGTTATTAGAACCAGAGATTTGCTGCTATGGGAGCAGAAGAAGTTCTCTGGACAAATTTCGCGCCTTTGATTTCTTGCCTGGGCTCACGCGCGTACGCGCGCGGGTAGTGGTCCATGAAAATACTCCGATCGATCGTCGCTGGACCCAAGCGGAGATCTAGATTTCCGGGCCTTTTCTTAACTTACGATTCGCAGTGATGATATCAGAAGACAGTTGTAGTAGGACTCTCTTTAGGGGTTTCTTTTTTTACCAATGCAGGTCAGGTCTTTCCAGCAGAAAGCAGTCATGTCTAAACGTATTTTGCATTTATATAGTTCAATTTTATGATTTTTATCAGTGTAGCCCTATAACATGACGAGTATGGTCGAAAGGTGCCTCAGGCTGATAATAAATAAAGAATTACAGTGATCATTTACGACTACTTTCTCTTTAAGGAAGTTGCGTTTGCCGAAAGTTTGAAAAAGTTCTCAAGAAGCTAAAAAATGACTTCTAGCATTGTTCTGACCACTCTGCCCTAGAATGTGGCCTCCTTTTTTGCGCCCTTTCTAGGCCTTTCTTCCTGGATTCAGACCCGTCACGGGCAGGCGGCTTCTAAAGACCTTAAGGTTACAGAAAGGTTATTAGAACAAGGGATGTGCTGTTGTTGGAGCAGAAGACGTTGTCAGGCGAGTTTCGCGCCTTTATTACCAAACATTCATAAACACAGAATATAAGGAGGACAAAAACGACTTGAAAGCCATCATACACCATGATGTTGTCTCCAATGATCAAACAAGCTAAATCAAATTAGTAATTTATTACAGACCAAAGGAATATCGCGCTCTCGTCATAAAGAATAGCTGCCTTCTCGCGACGAGCCACTTGTAGGAGTGTAATCTATTGCAGGAATATAAATGCAACGTCGGTGACTGTGAGCTTCGTATTTGCTCATACGTTGGGATAACTTCTACAACCCGGTCTCCGCGACTAACAGTGCATCTCCAATAGGGAGACATCAAACGCCGCACTACAAAGCATCGGACGAACCTCACCCGAGAAATGTTAAATATAAATACAACCATCATTCCCCGTTAGAGTGATCGGTTTCGATTACGCATGGCTAGAGACGTCACTATATGAAAAGGAAAATCACAAATAAACATCCAGATCCAATCAAAACCAGTTGGCCCACCACGTGAGATCTAAATAACGGCCGCATTACATCATAGACTGCCTCTGTTTACCTTGCCTCCTTTGCTGATTATATATATATATATATATATATATATATATATATATATATATATATATATATATATATATATATATGTATATATTTATATATATTTATATATATATATATATATATATATATATATATATATATATATATATATATATATATATATAAAATTAAGTAAGAAGGACAAAACGAAGAAGGCGGGTCCCATCTTTATTCTCTACGTTTTGGGTTATTTCTAAACCCATCTTCAGGAGCTATAAAACAAATTTTAAATCTAAATTAAATCTATACTACGGCACAAGTACAATATAATTAAAAATTGACGTAAACGGCGGTAAAATACTAAAGTGAACATCATGTTAACGAAAAGGAAATGAACAAAAAACTAGTGAGGTATCAACAGTCGAAAATATTTGAAACAAAATTATATTAATCAAATGCAAAAAAAATAAACGTGTTGTACAGAACTTGAGAATAAAATGGGGTGGGAATCAAAGTTTAGAAGAATATACAATATAGTAAAACTAAATAAAGAAACAGAACATTTCCTTACATGGTCGAATATAAATGAGTACTGAAAATGGGCAGGAAATTTAAGATTGAATACAGTTTGGTTGGTTGCTAATTTATAAATGACGGCAAGGATGACGCGTCATACTTTAGTAAAGGTGTATCTCAACAGATATATAACATAACTGCAATAAAAAAGGTACTTATTAAAATTTTCCTCTTTAATATAGTAATTTAAGGCAATGCTGGCCTAATATATTATACTTTATTATAATTATGCAATTGTAGATTTGAGTTTGCTTGTATTTAATTCAAAATGGTTCTGCCATTAACAAGAAACTCTTAGTTCTTAGGCCTTTGTCATCTTTGCAACTGAATCGCTAAAATGAAGATGTTTGTCACAATTGACACTATTTTTCTTTACGATATAATGATTTAATTTTGAACTGAAGATGAGGAAAACTCAAAAATATGCTCCTTTAAAATATGAATGAAGGAATGCTTAATTGATATAAAATAATAATAAGGAAATACCTAGTTAAAATATCATGGATACCTTCCATCAGGAAACAGAGTAGAATGAATATGATATACAAAAATTAATAGAGATTGGTGCTAGGTAGATCAATATAGAAATTTAATGCCAGGAATGAAAATAACAAAAGAAAAAGTAGGAAGCAGAAAGAATAAAAAATGAAAAGAACTACTGCCAAGTCACCAGATGAGCCTATTTCCTCTCTGTTTCTCTCTTTAAATATCTTTTCTCATATTTCTCTCTCATCATTCCTTTATTTTGTCAAATAATAAAGTCATTATCTAACGGATGAGTTCCGTAATAGAAGGCACACAAATAAATAATTCATGGCGCCATCCATTATTTGGCCCGAGTCTAGAATATGAAATGGAATTCGGCATTTCGTTTGACCCTTTCCAACACCGTATCGTCAATTTCATATCCTTTATTATTTACAGAGCTGAGAGGCAACGCTTCCTTTTTATTAAAGACATAATCATTTCTGTTTTCAGGAAATGATTTAACGTAGGGTTTAAGGATTTCAGTAAAAATAAGTTAAATTTTCTTTATATCCATCTGAGTTGAATGTGCCTGTGCCTGTGCAGGTTTTGCACGCGTCCGCTCTTTTTCTCTTTCTTTCACTCTCGCTTTATAAATAATTATACCTTCAAAATTTCTTCACTCCTAGAGAAATTTGAAGAAGACACGAAATTTTAATACAGACTTTGTATTATTTCTTTCATCTTTTTCATAATGCCGAAAATTTCAACATTTTTCTCTTGGATGTTTCGGCATAATTTCATCACAATTATCAAAAATCTTGAACAAATAAATATTGCTTTATTACAACTAATAAAAGTAACAACGTTTTTCAAGAAATCTCGCCTAATATATTGGGAAATATTTTACGAGAGTAACAAATTATCTCATGTATTAATTCTTACTTTAATTAACGAGGTTACGAATTATTTAAATAGGTTTAATGCAACCAAAATATTTTAAAGGCAGCTTTTAAAGCAGGATAATCCTATCATGCTTCAGTTAAAGGAATTAAGTAGCATAACTTTGTATCACGGTTCTGATATCCAAATTGAGATTGGTGCAAGCTCTCCACATACAAATTTTCGATGATCTTATGAAAACTCTCTCCGTTAACTCATATATAATGGTTGCCTTTGTGTATATAAGCAACAGAATTGGTGCCTTAAAAGGATATTTTTTTTTAGCACTGTCGATTCTTCCGTTTTTTTGCAATTGTAATTGTATACGAAATTATTGAGTTTAGGTTCAGCCATTTTTTTTTATAACTTACTTCTCTTTATTAGACACTTGGGGATTCTCATTAGTTGGGTGTGATGATTTCCTTGTTTTTATTATCAAGTCATTTTTAGCAGTTAGATGGAGTAATTATTGGCTATCGAAATACTACCGCAAAACATTTTTATGACTTGCTTGTGTGAAAAATTGAAAGGAAAGTCCATTAGAAGTTAAGTTGCTTTTACTCCCCATTATGTTGATTGGCTCATCGTTTTGGGTGAGTTACATATGCCTGGCTAATTATTTACTCATATATTAATTCGCCTAATACAAATTTACTATTGAGACCGAAAGCAACGGATTAAATTTTCAAGTTAATTTAGTGTCAGGAAAGGAGTACTTTAGCTAAGCCAGCGATTTTCACTCACATCTTTATGTGAACTTCATTATCAGGTTGAGTGATAATTTTTACATTACAACAGAGAAGTAGCAAAAATTACTTACCTAACGGGTGAGAGAAGATATTTATGGTGTTTCGCGCTTTTATTTAACTTAAATTGATTGATTTATAATTTATATAGTCTTAAATACCTGTCTTACAAACTTTGAAATATTTTCACAAAATATTTGCCTTAAAGTTGTTGTTTTTTATGAGATGTTTCCCTAAATCATGTTTTTTTTTTCTAATTCTATTTTATATAAGATTTCTTTCCTAAAACTTTTTTTCTAAAAATTCCTTTTTTAATACGATTTCTTTTCAAAAACATCTCTTCCCCTAAACTTGGTTTTTAGAAGATTTCTTTCCAAAAACTTGCCTTCCCCTTAATTCGTTTTTTATACGATTTCTTTCCCAAACTAATATTGATTACAGATTGTTGTTCGATATGGACAAAAGGGCGAACACACGTCAAAATTGTTTTAAATTAGTGAACAGGCGATTTAACTCTACTATAGCTCAAAATTACTTCACATTTAAAATCACGCAAACGTGCAACAGCTTGTCCATCCATATAGTAGAAAGCAAGTCAGTCAATATGATTAAAATCCAACTTGATTAGTAATTCAATAGTGTAAATATAAGTTAGTAGGAGCATAGAAGGAAACGCCATAAGAAATGTAATCCTGCAATAAAAAGATGCCAGCGACGCCTCCCTGCATGGAGTGAATGCAAATTCCCTTTTTATTTTTCTGTCAGTCCTATGCGTATATTATTTTCATCACTAGCAGGCGAAGCCTGCGGGAGAAGAGAATACTGTTCTATCAACCCCTCTGCCCTGTTCGAAGAAGAGTGTTCGTGGATTTGAGGAATAGCTGAACCTGCATGTTAAGGGTACACATGTAGATAAGTGTGTACCGTAGAAGTGAAATAGTTCGAAAAGGCATGTAAAAAAGGCCAAATAATACACATGTAGCTAAGTGTGTACAGTTGAATAGAAATATATTTCAAAAAATCATTTAAAAAATATATATAAAGGGTACATATGTAGATAGGTGTGTACTGTAGAGTTGAACTAGTTAAAAAACAGCATGTAAAAAAAGCAGGAAAAACTAACGTTAAAAGTAGTAGTTAACATATGTAAGCGGACTGAACTTGAGCCGACCTAGGGTCTTTGCTGGTCCTTTTTCTGGAGTTCCCCCAAATTACTTTTTTTATACGATTTATTTGCCAAAATTTCTCTTCCCCTAAATTTCCTTTTTTAAACGATTTCTTTCAAAAATAATGTCATCCCTTAAATTCCTTTATTAATACGATTTTTTCTTAACACTCGTTGTAGCAATTTGGCCTTTTCTGACCATTTCACTCTTGACACCACTTTTAAATGTCGTGGTATTCTTTGTGGTCGTGATATACTTCTTTGATGAAGTAGGCTTTGATCTAAGAGTGCTAATTCGGTAGTTTTGTTCTTAAGAAAGAGATATTTCAACACGTAAGGATAAGAGGAAACACAGTATTTATACCAAAATAAACATATATTTTAAATGAAACACTTAAATATGACAAACAGATAGTTAAAACATTTCTATCTTTGTCTCAATGCTAAACTCGACTATTCCTGTTGGCCTCTTGGTCCTATCGCATGGATACGATGACAAAAATAAACAAATAGGCTACACGTAAACACACCAATTGCCGATTAGTATTTTTATCGCGACTCTATTTGATTAGCGTTAAACATTAAATTAACGTACGCTCGTTTACAAGCAAATATGACCGAGGTTCCCGAACAAGGGTTTCTACTCCCCTTAAAACATGACACATATTAAACTTCTACTATCGCAATATGAATATAAATGTTGCTTCTAACTTACATGACAGGAGGTATTAGGGATTGCCGGATGTCGCTGGAGGGCTTATTTTTCACTTTGGAGGGTTGTCTTGGCCGATCCTTGAATCTCGTAGAGGTAGTATGGCGGGATAGAGATGAGACGATGTAACTTCTAATTAAAGAAGAGGAGCTCGTTGGGGCTGGGTTCTTCTCCTCTCCCTCTTACGGAGCTTGAGATGTGAGAGTCACTCGAGTGTGAGCGGGTTTACTTTTCTTCAGTCAGACTTTTCTCCAGTCTGTCAAGGATTCTTCGGTATGGCACCGATATCAAGATTGACTATTTATGTTAATTCAGCCCGGGAACGGGGGATCGATTTCCTCAATCTGATCCTATCGTTTCTCAAGGAAATAGTCCTGTATGGCTGAAGGATCGATCTTCACGAACTGAACCTTCCTCTCTCTTATCGAATTCTAAACTTCTTGTCTGGCTGAAGGATCGATCTTTACGAACTGATCCTTCTTCTTTCGTATCGACTTCTAATCCTTTCTCTTTCTTTGCGGAGCTTATTTATAGGCGGATCATCGCCCCATCAGGCCACTGGGAGGGGAACGCGAATGGTCAGAGCGAGAAGTGCCGAGGTTGGCACTGGAGTGCCCAAGTCCGCTCGCTAATTAGAGAGACTCTCAACCGCACCGCTACTTGGCGTGCCTTTTGAATAGTACCGTTTTTTTTCATAACCACGAGTTTATGGGTCTCGTAGGTAATTGGATCGTTAGAGCGTCGTTTAAGGGCCTCATGTGGTCGCCTTAAAACAGATGTTAGCTTCATCTGCCCAAAGTGGCGGGGAGATCAAACATGGTAGGCAGTTACAAATATTCGCCCGCTAAAGTTCCCACGCTTGTCCTCATGGGGGTGCTTTAATGTACCTATACTCTTCCAGGATGCTTAATGTAGCCATTTCTCTACACTCGTTTTCCCTTAAATTCCTTTATTTATGCGATTCCTTTCAAAAATTTGCCTTCCCTTAAAATCCGTTTTTTATACGATTTCTTCCTAAAATTTTCTTCCACAAAATACCTTCTTATACGATTTCTTTCCAAAAACTTATCTTCTCCTAAATTCTTAAACTTATACGATTTCTTTCCAAAAACTTGTCTTCCCAAAAATTCCTCTTAAAACCTTTTTCCCTCTCAATAGCAATTCTGTATAAATGGCCTTCATTTACATAAGGAGTGATAGTTAATTAAGGATACCTACAGTTATAAAGTGAAATTGTAATAATATATTACCTAATAAGAAAGTAAATATGCTAAAGATAAAATGAAATAAAAACACTAATAATAAAATAAATAATAGCTATTAAATATTATCTGTTTGTCATTCTTAGTAGTAAAGAAAAGACCTTATCTAACAATCCGTAACTCCTTTAAGATTTTTGGGGGGTAATATTTAATTAGAAATATAATTGATTCACTTTAAATAAACAAGTAATACAGAATGAAGAATAACAAAGATCCCTAGATTCTCTCAATTGCACCTTTAGAAGAAAAGATAAGCCAAAAAGCCAGAGTAAAAAAAGTACATCAGAAGACTAGCCATATTAATTACCTAGTAATTTAAAGGAATCCGCCTTTATTATAGCACTCTCTCGCCTCATATATTCTGTATCGCGCACGCTGAGGGACGTTCTCTACCCTTATCAAGCGTCCCCCAGCGCGCCCGATGCATAATGACTTGGGTGAGAGATTTTATCGTAAGCGCATATCCTAACTGTTTTCCATGCAGGTTATTAAAAAAATACGTTTTAGATGAAGATAATTGTCATTTTTGTACAAGAACTGCTTATATAAAATTATCCAAATGTGCATCAAAATAAAAGTGCTTTTATATTGATTTTTCTTCCCTATTTCTAGTAGGGCTCTGTAGCCACGCTTATTTATGTTTGAAACTATTATTGATGTAGAAATCTAATAGAACTAAAAATGATTATATTTCCCGATTATATACTCAGAGAGTGTATAGGAAAAATCTAGAGGTTCTCGCTGAATTTCACTTGCCTGTGGGAAAGGCAATACAGAGAGAAGAGAATGAGAAGGGATTCCGGAAAGCGCATTTGTAAACATTGTTTTCAGGGGTAAAATCGATAAAATCATTTTCATTTATCTTTCTGCCTTTCCAGCACTTTCAGTTCATGTTCCCATTTGTGATTTCTACTAAAAAATATTTACATTTAAAAAATAGTCGTAAAATAGATGGGTAAATTATATTCCCTGTCCTTCGAACTCGTTGGCTTGGGAGACTACTCTACGTAGGCATAATTATATGACAACTAACTTTAGCATAAGGTCAGATTAAATATCTTTTTTGCCAGTTTATATTAATTTGTACGAGAATTCTCTCCATTACGCTGCAAGAACAGCAGTGTAAAATTAATAGAAACAAATATTTTTATTATTTTAACAATTCGATCAGTTTTTCCTTTGTCGCTTACGTGCAAGTGATAATCTGCTTAAGCATAAAAGCCTTTCTGGATGAGATTTATTACTAAGATCGAGAATTAATTTGGTTGCCCGACTTTCCACTTGTTCTAGTACCCTAGCTCTATATTGTATAAAGGAGAACACAAAATTGCAGTGAATATTCGGAATTAAGAAGCAGGAGGAATTTATTTAGAGGCAAAATGATATTTTTTTATCCTAAATATGAAATTAAAGACGATATTCAATCCATAGCATTCTGTTTGCTTTATTAGTACCTTTGACACTTTTAAGGTTTTCAGAAATTAAAACCTTAAAGGAGTTTCTAAGTTAAGGAAACCATAATTTAACTGTTCATTGGCATTTCGCTTTAAATTTCTTCATCTTAGGATGAAATACCATTTACATATATTAGAATTCATGGACAATTAATTGAACCAGCTGAAGCTTTTCGAATTTCCTAAAGATAAGATAACTCGAAACCTAAAGCTTAATATCACACGATAAAACCAGATGCCCATTTTTGGTTACCCCAGCGTCAAGAAGCTATGCGGAGTGTAGGCCGATACTTTAGCTCGCCCCCTCAACTCTTTCCTTTTGACCCGTTGGCCACCAGCCTTGATATTCATGGCCAAGAAACTCTAAATCAACAGATTTCTTAGCCCGCTAGCATAAAAAAACGAGGGTAGGAGGCCGTTAGAATCAAAATGTATAAACAGGCTCACGGTTCCCCCTAAGAGTTGAGATCTAGTTTCCCCAAATAGACGAAATTACAGGAGCTGCGACGAAAACCAGAAGATGCTCTAGGAGAGAGGCTTAAACATAGGCACTCATCCCGTCTCCTTATCCTACCCCCAGGGGGTACGGGAGGTATATATATATATATATATATATATATATATATATATATATATATATATATATATATATATATACCGCTAGCTGGAGAATAGCGAGAAATCGAGTTAGCCATCGTGAGGAAGACGAAGACCGGTGTCAGTCTGGAATTAAAAGTTGAACCTAGCGGGAGTTAAGAAGTTTAAGCCTTCATCTCGAGGCTGTTCCTTTTGGTCACATCGAAGAGTAGACCATCGTTATAGATAGCCATTCTTAAACCTCTCTCGTCAGAGAAACCCCTATCTCAGTTTTCAAATAAAACCAGAGATATCCCTCAGCATTGAAAAATTCACAAAGTGAAGTCCCCCCTCCCTCACTCGTAAAAGGATTCACTTTTTGGTCATCGCTCGTCATCGAGAAGCAGCACAAGAGTAACACGAAGACTGTAATAAGCATACCTCCACGGTCTCGTTGCGAAAAAACGTCAGAATAAGATACCGTGCTAAGCGCCATCCTTCGCCTCACCTCGAGAAACAATGATCGTCTTAGTCGGTGACACCATTTGTGCTTCCGGGCCTCCTCATCTTCATCGAAGTTTAACGTACCGAGACGATCAGCCGTGTGTCCGATTTCACAACCCTCGCCGAACCTCGATTCCCTCCCCTCCGCCATTAAATTCACGGTCAAGGTCGTTGCTCGTCCGACGTCGCTTATTTTTAAAGGTAAAAGATTGCTATTTTATTATGTGTGTCAATTGATGTTAGTACTAAAGTAAACTTGAAAGTCAACCATCGCTTAATATTCATTTTTAAAGTAGTACTTTTATTTAGATCCTCTTGCTATACTCAATGAAGATTTAAAGTTTTTTTTATATTTCATTTTTTTGTTGTAATTAAAAGTATATTTTTGTTCGAGTTGTTTAACTAAATCCTCGAAACGTTCCCCTTTACAAAGATATCCTCCCTAATTAAAGAATAAAGAATCAAAGGAAAAGATTAAATAAAGTAGAATTATAACAAACTTAGAGAAAAAAAGAACGAAGTTATTTAAGTACTGAACAAACGTACGTACATACTCGGCCTTATACCACGATATAAGCCAGCTCAGCTTTTCTCATCAAAAGATAAGCAACCATAGTTTTTCTTACCTGTGGTGTCTCTGCTGATTTCTAGGTTAGGTTGTGTGGGTTTATTGCTTTTGTTACCAGGAAAAGAGCTGTATACATATGTGATAGAATGGCCTAAGGCTGCCACGCCTCACCTCTATCCATATCGAAACTCATGCTTGCCACATGCATCCTGCAAGAGAGACAAGAATGGCGAGTATTATCTTCCCCTGGAAGATAATCCTCCTTTTGCCTCCAGGCGTCGATCTGGCCAGATTGAATTAGGCTTATGGGAAGATAAGATTTTTCCAAGCGCTTCCGTAACATTCCATGGAAGTCCACCATTGTCTCCGACCCCAAAGGGCTGGCTCCGTCTATTTATGCGATAGAATTTCGCGTTTGAAACAGATCCCGATTATTTTCGCGAGGCATCACGCTGATCTGGTCTCCCTTGTCCACCTAGGAACTCTACCCCGAGAACCCCCTTATTGTCCAGAAGAGGAGAATATCGTCAAGTGCCAAGGTTCGTGCCCCTCGAGACGCCAAGTCAACAGGGCCCCCCTGTTGTTCAGAAAGAGAACAACTTTAGAACAGTCATTGTTCTTCGAGCCCGTTCAACAAGAACGGTTCTCGCTCCCCTGATATCACGTCAGTGATAATTTACAATTGTTCAGAAGAGAACAACTTTAGAACAGTCATTGTTTTTCGAGCTCGTTCGACAAGAAACGGTTCTTGTTCCCTTGATATCACGTCAGTGGTAATTTAATTCCCCCCTTTTAACGTTCTTCAAGAGAACGCTTGGTTACACCAATAACCACATTTGTTCATCCAGAACATCTCTGGTATCCTTTCTCCAGGATCGCTCGTACTTCCGAGTCCCACTTCCCTATTACTCCTCGAAGTCAGTTCTTTCCCCCTCATTAAGGACAACCCCCCTAAAACCCCTCCTCCATGGAAAGAAATCGCCAGTCAGACCGAAGATTCCTTCAAAACGCCTTCCTCTGCACGATGACCTTATAAATACGTAAGCTACGAATTGTGTTTAACTATTTAACTTTGTGCCAACGTAACTCCATGCTTTAACACGGATTTAGCCAACCTTTACCCTTTTTGTTTGTTTTGTCATTTAAATCCCTCCAAATCTTAATCTTCCGCTCAGTAAAATTTACCCCATGCACTTTTTCTCATTTCATGTGTATCTTCCATTTTAATCCCTGGTCATGTAAATATTTTCCATGTGTTTTTTTGTTAGATTAATTAATCAAATTCTATTTTATTAATGCTTGCAATATTGTTTATCCTTGGGCTACATTCCACTTCTTAAGTATATCGAAGATAAATAAGCCCTCTCCAGGCCTATTTATTTACGTAGAGTCATTCTCGGCCATCTGATCAACCCCGCACTCTAATATAGAATAATCCCCACAAAGAATAGATATATAGTATATCGTCGGGAGCCTTTTCTACGACAACATAGCTTTTTCGGTTATTTAATATTTTGTTTGCGTTTATCTGATAGCTGTACATAATTGTAGTAGTCCTGTGTTGTGAAATAGTACTAAAAGACTTCTGTACTAAGCGACCACATCGTCCTCGCCCTTTCTCACCAGTTATCCTATAACGGCTCATTGTTTAAGATTGGTTTAATCTGATGTGTTTCCTGTATTTCCTCAATCGTTAATTTTTAACTCGTAACATAATAATCCAAAAAATATCAATTACCTGTAAATTTCTCGCTATCTCCCCCTAAATACACATTTAAAACTTCATCATTTTGATTATCTGTTTAAGTCTAACTTAAATTGTTTTCCACGGATTGTATTTCCAGTACTCGAAGATGGGTGAAAAGTTCACCCGAAACGTTGTATCAAGAAAATGAAATGAATTTCCCTTTATACGTCCTTTCCTTCATCCTTCAAATTAAATTGAAGCTCCATAGGAAAAGTCCTAACCAATATATTTATATATATATATATATATATATATATATATATATATATATATATATATATATATGCGTTGTTAATTTTAGCTTGTATTTTCTTAATATGTCTTACAAGTTTTTTAACGGGGTCTTCGAGGCGAGAAAAACATCTGCGAATGACATTCTCTATTCCTAGACGTCTTTCGACCATATTAGGTCATCTAAATAAATACTACAAGACCAAGAAAACAAGTAGTTGCTTCATGCAGAACAGCTGTCTCCATCAATCAAGCGAACTCCAGGAGACTAACGTCGTGTGCGAATATTCGTTCAAAGTACATCGGCGTGACCTCCATAACCCTGTCAAGGCGACTGGCAGCTTACCTTCAAGATGGCGCGATTAAAAAACACGCCAAATCTCATGGCACTACCCTCACTCGTGAAATGCTAAACTGAATCAGGACACCTCCATCATCCTGAGACTGCAAAACCGCAGAAGATTGCGGATGGCCGGAGCCGTCATCTTTCAAATGTAAAAAATAGCAATTAACGTGCAAATTTAGCCAGAAACTATAGTCCCAACATCTCGGCGTCCCCTAGTTCACCGCCGTTAAAAGAAGCACGTTTCAAACTTCATTTTCCTACGCCTCCTTTGCCAGAGAACTAGATCGGAGCAACAAATAATCAGACAATCTGAGCCTTCCAATTTTATATGTTTCTTGTAGAGCTTAGTTTCCCCTTAAAAATTTCCCGCGCCATGGTTGACCAATTTTGTTAATACTTATGTACGCGTAGAATTACTATATATAGTATGTAGCATTTTTTTTAATAATTCCATTGACGGACCTGCTACTCTGAGTTTCGGACGCAATTCTACGATTTGGCAAAAGTTCTCACTGGTAAAGGAGGAAACCGGCCCAGCAGCTTTCTTCAAAACGTGAATTCTTTTCACGCTAATTTTAGCTAAACGCCTGTTTACCCCTTAACGCTATAGCAAACAACAGACAACTACCACAGGAATAAATATATGTGCTCACAGGGCTGATTGGAGATTCCTTCTCTTCCTTGTGGGTGAGGTAGCTTCCCCCAAATGGGCTACTTTTTCCTCTGACTATTGGCACTTTTTCACACTCTTCTTCTCCAACTTGTTTCTCAACTAGTGCTACATAACTTGGTCGCCGGCAAGGTCTTAGATACATTTGGAAGTAGGGTATAGTGAACCCCTGCAGGAGAACCCGTTAGGGGGCCAGAAAAGGGCGTCGATTCTCGACCACGAGCCCGAAACCTTCTGTGGCCCGCTTATAGGGTTAGGACTAAATAGGTAGGGTGACCAAGGAGAGCACGTAATTCGGGAGGTAGAAGAGGTAGAATTAGGTTAGATAGAGGTCTCTCCCATCTGAGGACCATAACGTTTACTTACAGATTTCACCACTAGGAGCCCCACAATAGTGGGGCAGACTAGAACCAGGATGGACAACCAGGATGTAAAACGACTGCCTCTTCGTTGGAATCAGAAAAGTATCAACGGAACCAAATGTACCGCGCAGCAAGTCGTGGAGTCCATCTTCAAGGACCTCTCCATACCCTTGATAAAATGCATTGAAGTCCCCAACGGATTTATCGCGATGTGTCCTAACGGAAATGACGTAGAATAACTGCTATCCCCGGGTGGATCGGTAACCCTCGAAAAACTCCAACTGGAAGCGAAGACACTGTCGCAGATCACCGCAAACCGGAGCTTCGTATGCCGTAATGTAGAAGCATTGGTGGGATCTCACTCTTTCAAAGAAATCAAAAGGGAAATCATGGATAACCAGAAGTGGATCAAAATACAGAAGATCGTAAAATTTAAAGACTATAATCATGTCTTTAAAGTAATATGCGAGAAAACGGAAATGGCGGCCAAAGCCAAAGAAAAAGGATTATTGGTCTTTAGCATGTGTATTCTGCCACAGAATATAAAAAGAGACACATTTGTCAACATCCAGATTTGTTTTAATTGCTATGCCATGGAAAATCACACCTCAGCAAACTGCCACAAGAGAGGAACAATCACATGCTCTGAATGCGCCGAAGAGGAACATGACTACCGCAACTGCAGAAACAAGTTAAAAAAATATTTAAACTGCCGCAGTAGCCATCGTACCATGGCTATGTCATGTCAATTTAGAAAGGACATCATCAAGAAGAAGGAGAGAGACTTACAATCAAAGAAATATGCAGAGAACACCACATCTTACGCTAACGTAGCCAATGCTCAAACACCCCAGCGCTGCCAAACATCACAAAGGATATGTATGGCAAGATCTACACTTGTTTGTTTCATGCACATGTCCAGAATGCGCGTAACCCTGGAACATATGCAAAAACACTTAACTCCATGTTGAAGGCCAATGAACTAGAACTCGTCGTCGTGCCACAAGCGGTTAATTCAGAGGCCATTCCCAAAATAGATAGTGCTGAAACTGGAAACCAAGGAGACGCTCAGGAAGTAATCAGCAGAATGGAATCAGATACAGAAGACACCAGCTCCAAATCGGAAGAAGAAGTGACTAGGAGAGTAACAAGTAAAACCCAGAAGAAAAGAAAATCAAAGAGAGGAAAGAGCCCTGCTCCACAAAGTAGTCTTTACTCGCCAAGCTCCAATACAACAAACTCGGGTCACCACTCAAGAGCTAGGGACTGCCGTAAACCAGCAGGTAGACGGAAATAAATTTTTGACTTAGGCCCCAGGACATATACTAGATCAACGAACGGAAACGGTTAAAGGACTTTGGAAAGGGAATCAATTTTAGGACTTTATAAACTACAATGGATAGAACAGATCTTAAGATTCTACAGCTCAACATTAACGGATGGAAAAACAAAAGGATAATGTATGGAAACATTTTTAGAAAACTAGACCCGGACATAATTCTGATTTCGGCACACAGCGTAAATCTTCAAGAAGACGAGATCAAAATCTGGAATTACTACGTTATAGCGGCCAACCCGGCGGGAGAACTACAAGACGGGGCAGCTATAGCAATCAAAAAGGATATTGAAAATAGAACTTTCAACGAATTGGACGAAGCCTACATAGCAGTGGAGATTAAAATGGAATTGACCAACATCATTATAGCAACGGGATACCAACCACCAAGGAGAAACCAACTGTCCATTCAGAACTTCATTAGAATCTTTAACAATAGGTTATTAGTCTTATTTTGGGTGACCTGAACGCACACTGTCGAGAGAGCGGATAAAGACGAAGAAACGGGATAGTCAGAGACCTCGAGACTCTGTTCGATAGAGGTATCTAACTACCCTACCTATGTGAGGGTAAATGCAGCCACTAAACCAAACATTTGCTTGGGCAGCAACAACTATCTTCCATATAGTTACTATATGAGGCCAGAAGATATCTTATGTACGGACCACACATCGACTCTGCTCACCCTTAATCAAAGACCAATCCAGATCGCAGGGAAGGTAACAAAAGCCTTTCATAGAGCAGACTGTTAGACATACAAGAGAGAATTAAGCATATATCAGCCGAAAGAACTAGACGGCGTATCCCAAGAAGAGATAGACGAGAAACTAGAAACTATTAGGAATTTGATAAAAAAGGTGGATAGAAAAGCCATACCAAGAAACAGCTACTCGACGATTAAGACTTTTACCTGGTCTCCAGAGATGACGTGGAACCATTGACGACTAAAGTAAATTTCAGACAACATAAGGAGAAACGGACCAATGAGGGAGCTGCTCAACGCAATGAAGACGATAAAAAGGAACCTTAATACGCAAATAATAGAAAAACAAAATCAACAATGTAATGAAAAAATCCATAAGATTGACGGAGACGCACGCGCGATAGAATTTTGGAAAACAATAAAACAAATGAAAGGAAAATCAGGGGACAAGAAGATGACCCTAAGGATATTCAAGGCAATAAGATAGAAGATATTGACGCAATAGAACAAGTATTTAAAGAACACTGGAAGAACATTTCTAACATTAGTGAAGAGAAAAATCAAGACTTCGACAGGGACTTCGAACGGAACATCACAAGACAACTCGAACTAGAAACGGACAGGATAATCCTTTACAGTAATGTAGATGCAGCAGGAGACACCTTGGACGGTAACGATGCAACAATCACCGTCTAAGAATTGAAAAACACAATGGCACAGTTTAAACAGAAGGCGCCAGGTAGATCAGAGCTCTTTAAGAGGAACTACGAGCAAGCGACGAAAAAAATATTCCAGGGAATTACTTCGGTATTTAATGCCAGCCTTAACACCGGCTACTTTCGAAAGAACTTAAAGTAGCCAAAATGGAGGGAAGGCTAGCGTTGATATAGTCTACAGGGATGTATCCAAAGCTTTTGACAAAGTATGGACGAAAGAAATGCAATATAAGATATTGCATTTACGCCTAGAGAATAAGATGGAGAGACTACTTTGCAACTACATAACCGAACGTAACGCATTTATCAAAATGGGAAACTAACATGGAGATAAATTCACGATGGAGTCTAGCCTTCCGCAAGGAGGATGTCTGAGTCCAACATTATACTCTGTATATACCTCGGACATTCCTCCCCCAGCTACATACGGGTGCCTAAATATACAGTTCGAAGATAACATCACACAGATTGTCGTCTGCCCTTATAGGAACCCTGATATGCAAGCAGGACTGACAGCAGAAGAAATACGACGGATCAACGCTAATGAAAAACAGTGGAAGATCAACACCAACAGGAATAAATTTAAAATCGTACCAATACACAGGAGGCAACTCAGCAACATTGTGATCGAAGGAAACAGATACGAATACACATACAAAGCTACAGTGCTAGGATTGACGATTATGAAAAGAGGATACACCAAGCATGCGAGAGAAAGAGTAGTAAAAGGAAGATAGAGACTCTGGCTATTCCTTAGTCTCAGAGCACTTAAAAGGAAAAACAAGAAGAAAATTTATCAAGCCTTAATCCAATCAACAATGGTATACCCAGTGATACCATTGTATACAATTTCAAGAAGTAATGTTATCGCACTACAAAGAATACAGTTTTGTTAATCACGAACAAAAGAAGAATAGACAGAAGAAGATAGCAAGATTTGCACCGCGAAGCAAGAATTCAGCCAATCAACAAGATTATAGGGAAAAGGGCCAAGAAACTCGTTCAAACCACGCAATGCGAGATAGGAGAGGAAGTAATGGCCATGATCACTCAAAGACAAGAAGGAGGATCACGTAGATATTTTCCCACCTTTACTTCAAAGATCCACGAAGAAGAGGAAGAAGTGTTCACGTGATTTGAACAAACAAAGGGAGTAAGTAAACAGAGTTATAAAAAGCTAGAAATAATAAAAGAGACATAAAAGGTTAAATAAGAAACAGGTATAATAAAATAGAAAGGAGAAAACTTTATATTAGTGAAGGAAAACAACTAAAATAACGGTCTGAACGCCACATCACATCAACAATAACACAGATTTAAAAACTAACATATAACGGACATAAAGGATAAATCTGATACTCAGGCAACCATTACTATTCATTTGAATTCAAAACCAATAACATTTCTAAATACCAGAGAATAGCGTGACCTCCACCTATACTTTGCATTCAAATGCACATCTTCTACTTCCTCCTTTTCCATCTAAATTTTCTTCTATCCTTCACACTGGGCTTGACACAGCATACATGGGATAGGGGCAATAGAGATTGAATAAATAGACAGGATATTAAACACCGTGGAACGGATTCCACGTAAAACTGTGGGTCCGCCGACCACCTTGGTCTCTTGTAATCTTCCACACTACTTCAAACTTTGCTCTTCCCCTTTCCCTTTCCTCTTCCTCTCCCTTTCCTTCTCCCTGTCTACCACTATCCTGTCCAGAAGTCCAACAGGACTCTGGAAGGAGAAGGAATACTGGAAGGGCCTGGTGCCCTCCCCATCTCTGGTCATCTTAGGATGACCGGAGGGGGAGGGGTAGGGGCTTGGTGATGTATTCTATCTCACCTTTCACACCTTTTCTACTTACTTAAATAATTCCATTTCTGTTCATTCCCTGAAGATGACCTAAAATGGTCGAAAGAAGTCTAGGAATTAAGAATGTCATTCGCGGATGTTTTTTCTCGCCTCGAAGATCCCGTTAAAAATCTTGTAAGAAATATTAAGAAAATACAAGTTAAAATTAATAACCCTGCCACAGGTGTGCATTTGAGTAGAACCCGCATGTATACATGACCTTTTACCTAATTACATATATATATATATATATATATATAGGAAACTCACAAAGTAGTGCGTAAATAGAGCAAGGATTGCATAAAATTCCACAGGAAAAGTGAAAAGCAAATTCGGCGAAGATATAAAGAGCGAGGAAATGAATTCTGCTCCTCGGTCAATAAATCAATTGTTTAAACATGAATTCAATGAAATCGAAAGAGAATTTCTACTAACGCAACGACGTGTTTTCTATTTCCTTATTATTTCTTTTTTTTAGGAAGATATGTCATTATAAAATATAAATAACATCTATTAAACTAAGAGGTAAACATCTCGAAGATCCTCTATTGAGAACGGAATAACAGTACCTAGAGAAATTAACCAAACATCAATTGCTCTTATTCTACAGCTACATATTATAAAAAACTTATGCCGTGCTGCTCCTGATTTGGAAGCCGTAACAGTTAATAAAGATAGATAAAGGTTGTAATAGTAGAAAATACTATTAATAGACGGAATTAAAAAGTTCCCATAAGGTATAATATTTAAATGATTCAAAAAAGGACATTCATCAGGTGTCTAAAATCTTGGATTATTTCTACTAAAAGTCTTGGAAGGTCACGCAATAAGGTTGTCCCAAATGTCATCATAAATAAAAAAACAATTTATGCCGCTCTTTGGCCTATAATTAAAATCTACTGTAAAAAGTTAGTTTGTCAAATATCTATGGTGTCTCAAATCCACCCCCTTCCCCTAAAACTGTTGTTCTCTTTTTAAACAATTAGCTATGTATTGAGAAATTTGTGACATCATGAATATAATATTAAGAATAAAGTTACACTATGCAATTATATTATAGATTTCTACTTGATGAAATACATGCAAATTGATGTTGATCACAACATACAAAGAGGCTATGGCACAAAGAATGTATGATTGAACACCTGCGTGAAAAAGAGGCCATTGGCGAAAGATAAAATTTACATTCAGGACAAAAAGCCTTTTTGATACCTCTTTTCAAAAGGATAATTTTCGAGGGTTTTTTTTTCAAAGGCATTGAAAGCGAAGGGCTGATGCTTGATTAAGGAAAAAATTAGCAATTTATTAGAGTCCTAAATATGGTTAAACATAAAAAAATAAATGAGCATTTAACTGTTTTGTATTCTATTTACATAATGTACACTCTTTATTCACAGAGTGAAATAAAATAAAGCACCAACAACCAACCGTATGTAGTCCCTCCGATAAAACCTAAGTAGAATAAGGGATCTAAAATTTATGAGTGGAACTTAAGAGATGAAATATTTAGTCTTTTTAATTCTTCAATGATTGCTTTTCATCTGACAAAATATAATAGAGTCATAGAAAGCTATTAAACCGATTGAATAGTTATCCGGAGAGAGGTTCTCTAAAGTAGAGCGTCTTTGAGCAATAAGGAAATGTCATTTGTGGAAGAGAGCAAACTGGTAGGCTAAGTAAGATAAATCACAAAGCAACATACGGGATCAACTGAGCTATTTGTCCGCATTATCTTCTTTTATATATGATTTCCAAATTCGTGTTTAATTTGTAGAAGATAACAATAAAAATAGTATTATGTGTGGTATGTTTCTGCACATAATTGCTTTATTGATACCGGAATAACATGGTGCGGGGCCAATTTTCTGGTATTTTATAGAAAAAAGCTACTGTTTCTAAACACTGGTGTCTAGATAGTACTCTACCCAAATTTGCCATTAATCGTAAGTCCGTAAAAACACTAACATAACTTATTTGTCTTAATTTCGCTTAAATTTAAGTTTTGTTTCACTTCACCTCGGTATACTCCTTCATTAAGTAGTTGTTCATCTAGAGTGTGTTTGTAATATATAGATAAGATGTATGCTATCCCTCACTTTTCTACTATTCTCATGTAGTTATTACTAAATCTAGCATGCGGGTTTGGTAAAGAAAGTAGAAATAATCAGAGAAAAAGAAGATATTACACATAATTTTAATTTCAATTGTTAATTTCAATATCAAGGATAGATGTTTATACTGTTTCCAGTATTTTAAAAGCATATCAGTGTTTCATAATGCTTTCTTGCTTTCTCATATATTTATATATTTCAAGATTTTATAGCTACTTATCTTATAATGGAAGACGTCTGAAGTAAATGGACATAAAAGTTCATGTGGAGATTTGACCGATCCGGAGTACGACAGGCTAGATTTGCAGCAGTGGTTGAAATTTATAGTCAAATGCCTTCAAATATCTTGCGTAATATCACGTTAATAAGAAAACGCGAGTGACGTCATGCGGAAATTTTAGTATGCGAAGTAGAATAAAAAAAACCCGCTAAGAATTCCTTGGGTTAGTCGGACGTTGGTGACCTAGAAACGGTTTTGTTCATATGAGCGTGGACTATGTTTGATGTTTACCTATCTAGTTTGGTGTTGTCAAACTCAGATAGAGTAGGAATAATTGACGATCTTTGAGTCCTCGAGCAGTGTCGAGAGTATTTGTAGTTTAGATCCTTTGACGATCCTAGGGCTCGAACTGTGCCGAGAGTACTTTAAGTTTAGATCCTTTGACGAACCTTGTTGCTCGAAACTATGACGAAGCTACTTGGAACAACCTGATATTGTCCAAGAAACTGCAAGTCATTCTTAACTTGCAGTGAAACTCTCTGCCGGTGTCTTTTCTATCTCTTTACAAAAACAAAAAAGCCTTGATTTCTATGGTCGACCTGTTCTATACGTCAATTACCCCCGCGAGGTAGTGGGGGGTGTAAGGTACTCGCAAGGTAAGACCTAAGGGAGGTCTCCCTTTTTGGTGTCTGATGTTTCTCTTACCTTGGCATTTTGAAATTAGGTAAAACCGATCCCTTTTGTTCTGACATAATTGTTATCTCAATTATCACGTACTTTAATGTCGTGTGGTTCTGGGGATAGCGTAATACGAGGTCGACAGTTTGAATTTTTTACTTTCGTGTTTATAAATAACCCCTCGGCCGGTCGAAATTTTGCGTCGAGGTCAGGAATCTGTCTCCTAAATTTACAATGTTGTCCGTTGTTGCGTGGTAGCGGGGGATCGGTTAAATATAAAGAAATGCAGGAGAAATACAAGAAGAGAAGTAGAGGAGGAGTAGGAAGAAGAGTAGGAGTAGAAGTTAAGGAGAAGAAGCATAGAATGAATAGGTAGAAGAGAAGAAATGATTGAAGAGCTGAAGAAGAAAAGAAACTAAAGAAGAATGAGAATAAGAGGATAAGTTGAGAAGGAAAGAAATAGGAGATGGATAAGAAAAAGAAGCAAAGAAAAGAATACGACAGAGGGAAGAGCAGAAAAAGAAAGAGCAGGATGAGAAGAGGAAGAGAAAGACGAAGAGGAGAAGAAAGGATCGAAATTGGGAGGAGAAGAAGTGTAGAGGAGGCAAAGAAGAATAAAAATAATAATAATAAGAAAAAGAAGAAGAAAAACAAGAAAAACAAGAAGAAGAAGAAAAAAATTCCCGGTTATTAAAAGAAAGAAGCTGTTCGAAGAAAGAAATTCAGAATGAATTAATTTTTGTAGTGTGTGGGTTACTAAATAACAAATAAAGTATTTATTTTATTTAAAGTGCTTTTTTGTTTCCTTTTACTTTAAAATGGTTTCAGAGGGAGTTTAAACAAAGAATAAAATAAAACGTAATGTAAAGGAGTTGAAAAAACGTGGTTTCAAAGGCTAAATAGACCTGAGGATAACAGCTCGAAAGGTTGTTAGTGAGCGCAAACTCCACCCGTAGGGAGGAGTGGTGAAGCTATAGCTTGTCTGCTAATATTTTATTCCTATGTTTCTATATATCCATATTTACTTATTTCCTAGGGCCTAAAGGCAAGAAAAATTATGTATCAGAATTCTTTTGATATACGGAATAAATAATCCGCAGACCTTTTTGCCATCTAAATGTGCTTTTCTATAATAGAAGATGAAAAATTCAGCCATGCCTTAATTTTAATCCATTTTATGAAATTCGCGATTTGTAATTTTTTTTTAATCCAAAACATTTTAACTCTTAAGGAACTCTTTGTATACCAGGGCCTTCAAAAAGTTCCCGGAAAATATTTCTCATTTACGTGAAAAGGGACGAAATAATTCGTGATTCAAGATGTCCATTCAGAAACATTGTTGGAGCATTCTATAGAAACATGAACATTTATAAGCCAAATTTGTGAAAGTTACATCATTTACAATTATACAGCCTCATGAGCAACATGGAAAAGCAGAAAATTGAAGTGAGATGCAATATCAAATTTTTAGTGAAACTGAGTTGGAAGAAAAATGATATTTTTGAAAGTGTAAGAAATGGATAAATCGTTTTTTCAAATGTCTGGAGGAAAGACTTTTAACCTCGATCAACAATGAACACATCACCAGTGCGAGAAAAATAGTAGAGGAAGATTGTCGATATTGTGCCGACTTTATAGCTAGCAATCTAGCCATATCAGTGGGATTGACTCATTCAATTTTAAATGACAATCAACACTTAATTTTGCCCGATGGGTGCCAATATTATTGCAGGTTCATCAGATACTCTGTCAATTCAAGCGTTAAAAAAAGTGGGTGCTAATCCAGACGATATTTTGCCAAGAAATGTGACTAAAGATGAAAAGTGGATGTATCAGTATGATCCCGAAGACAACCAGTAATCTAAGCAATGGTTGCCGAAGTGGTCAACTGGGCCCATTCCGAGGAAAAGCTGAAAGATCTGCTGCAACAATTGGGGGAGATTCCGAAGGTGTTTTGCTAATAGATTACTGAGAAGGACAAATAACTGCAAATGCAATCTATTATCAACGAGTTCTGGAGAAATTACATCAAGCAATTAAGAAAAAACGCCAAGGAAAACTTCATGACAGGGTTTTGTTCCATCACGATAACGCTCTAGCTCATTCATCACGATATGTATGGACAAAACTGACAGATTTGAGATGGGAATTGCTCTCTCACTCTTCTTACACTCCAGACTTAGCTCTCTGACATTTTATATTCCCGAATTTAAAGAGACACCTGAAGGAGACTCACTATTCATCAATAGAAGAGGTAATAAAAGCAACAACAACCGAGGTTAACTCAAATGATGCTCAATTCTACAGCCAAGGCTTTGAAGGCTGGCGGCACAGACTCCAAAAGTGTTGTGATACTTATGGTCATTATGTAGAAAAGAATTGTACACTTTCAACTTTTCTTTTTATTACCCTTTTCCAGGAACTTTATGAATGTCCCACGTATGTACAGAGAAGTAACGAAGCTACTCCTCTTGTCTCCTAATAATTAACTCTCCGTGGTTTTTCTGATCCATATTTTCTAGGCCTAAAGGCAAGAATAAAAGAAGCCTATTTTTTTTAAATACTGAAAATCAATCCCCAAAGCTCATCATTGTTCTTAACCGGCTTTCATAACCTGAATCCCATTGAAAATCATTGTAGGACGATCAGAGAGATTTCGGTAGCGAGGAATCTAAAGATAGTTTAAGAATTCTAGGAAGTTCCTCAAGATGAATGGAGTAAGATTATTGCGCAAGTGTGTCTACAGTTTGTTCATTCGGTGCCAGGAGACGTCAAATAGTTAACGATAATAAGACTTTTATACTAAATACTAATTATTTATACCGTGTACAATTGTTTTCACTCATAATTTAATAGTTATATTCAGAAAGAAATTTGTTTACGCTGTCGCTCAGTTCATTTTGTATAATTAAATTTTTGTAGATAGATTATCTGCCGATAACTTTCGTTTTATTCATCCAGAATTGGCATAACCTTTGCAGATTAGTAGTTATACCCGTCGGTTTTCGAACAACAATTTTGAAAACCTTGGATGTTTTCTAGAAAAATGTAGGGAAGATTTTGTAATACAAATTCAGGCCTTCTGATCTTTTAGGAAGGTATTCTACGATATAAACAACAAAAACACCGCGAGTGATTAATTAATCTAATGAAGGCAAGCTTATTATTGTCACTAATTATAACGCTTTTACATTGATATATAGGGTTAAAATTAACGATAAAAATAAAAACTTTATATTAGTAATATTATATTACTCACAAAAAATGTTTAAAATCAAATATTGGCCTCTGAGAAGAATTTAGAAACTGTGCAGTTTGCTATTAGAAATGTGACTAATGCTCTATAACTGCTTTTGGTATGTAAATGACACTTGATTTGATTTTTCTGTCTGGATTTAGCTTTAATGGATTATTGCTTACAACTGATAATAATTTAAAGGGGAAGTTTCCTCTTATTTGATCCAGTCAAACTACATACCATCAAGATATAATAAACATATATCACACGTAATAAACGAGTTGAAATTCTCTTGTATTTAATCAGGTCAGAATCATTTCAATGTAGACAAGTGAATATAAAAAACACCCTACGTCAAACCTGTAGGGCGAGGCTTGAATGAATTAAAGTGACAGACAGAGAATGCTCTCAATAAAATCCTTTTTTTTAGTTTCCGCTATCTTACATAGTAGCTCTGTCTTTTGGGTGTCCTTAGCGATATCATTAGTTACCTTATTCAATAATAGGAGAATATAAGTTGCTTTAACTTTCTCGAAACATATCAATGCTTGATTTGCTAGACGACCATTTCATGGTGGAATTTTCTCGTTAGCTTACACCTCTTCAGTTGTTCAAAGCCACGACTCCGTCAAGTCAAATAGGCATAAACCAACTTTCCCATCCCTCGCTTGAGACCCTGCCTATCTTAACATCTTGTGGCAAAGCTGTTACACTGTATGTCATCTGCCATCTTAACTCACTCTCCTGATGACTGAGTCTTAGCCATTTATATATGTACATTTATTTATCAGCTAGCGCCATCTATGGTGTCACCGCGAAACTTCTCTCTTTACCCGGTTCCAATTTATTTTTCTTACCGTCTTGCTTTTGTTGGATTTATAGGCTAGACCGAATTTATTTTCATAGACTAATAAAAGAAAAAAGAGTTCAGAGTCATTCGTTACTTATCCTAAGGGTTGATGATAATTTTATATATAATGTGAGTTTTGCGATATTCGGTTATATTCCGTATCTACATATATTATACCTGCTTCTCAACTAATTAGGATGGTGTTCTACAATTAAGGAATGATAGATCATTGCACAGATCTCTGGGTATTATCGATGGCAATATATCTAGGAAGATGGGATAAAATAACCTTTTTGGTCTCTAAACAAAACATTTAAATGAAAAAAAGGTTTTCCATGACGAGGTTTAACGTTTTCTTTTCAAGATCAGTGAGAATCAAACCGGAGAATCAGTGTCTTATTAGTATCATGAAAAATTAGGTGCAAATTCATAACTAACCCTAATTGCAGACATTCGAATGTAATTAGACAGCCTAGAAGTAGGTTTCAAAAGTAACTATAGTAATTATTAATAACTGTATACTGCTCAATTATTGTTGTGTGAACTACTACATATGCATACGACTCAATGTTTATCGTAAAATATTAAATTTACTTCGAAAAGGAGCGACTTCGTTCTAAACGCAGACAAAAAGCAAGGATTTAGCACAAACTACATATGTATATTGTCATATTTTTCGTGGAGAAAGAGACACAAAACCTTACATTTTTGGTTACACTTGATAAAAAAATAAATTATAAATAAAACAAGCATATGTTAATGAGGTTCCAAATATTGACAACCGTTCTTGAAATTATTCTTTGTACTTTGGTGAGGACGCATAAAGTCGCTGGAATAAGTTAGATTTAAGCCACTTTTGCTCTGCTGAAGACATCGTATTATATTTCTTAAATCCATACGTATTACTGGAAATGATGACAAGAGTAACAACGAGTTATTTTGTATCATTACTATATTTTATAGATAAACAATGCAAGCTATTGTATTTTAATAAAGTGTGCCACTAGAATTTAGAGTAACACACCATAACATACAGTAACATACATGATATTGTAATTTTCTATATAGTGTTTTACATAAATTTCTATAGTGACATACTCTTTTAAAAATACAATACCATCCATTAGGGTTATCACTTCATCGTTTTTTTATCATTTATACACACAAATGTTCAGGATCTAAATCCAAGGCCTATCTACACAAGACCCCTGAAATTACATTCTCATATTAGTGCACTGATATGCAAAAGAACACAAACTCCATTGACTACGCATGACCATTCACTGACTACATTATAATTTGTCTCACAATCCATATATATTAAATTCACAAAACAGACTCAAAACGATAATAAAAGATCATTTCCCCAGCATTAGGAATATAAAAATCTAATATTGATTCAATAGGTATTGTACTTCAGAGCTTCACTCATTAAAATTTTTTTTTTATTTCTCTTTGAGGACCTACACTTCATGTAAAATCCAAACCATGCCTGATCTCAATAGCATAGTAGATAAAATGTGGGATATCTGAAGTCGAGGGATGGGTTCTATCCCAACGAGCGGGAACAGAAAACTTAAAGCGGCTTCATGAGCTGGCCGCTCATTGGGAAGATACGTTAACACTCATGCCCACGGCGGCAAAGAGCTCCCTTTTCATTATTCTGCGCATAGACATTCACTAAAGCTCTCTCCTCTGTTCCAGGATCTTGTCAAGATTGTACTTGTGTCTCAGATTCTGATAATCATATCTACATATTTAATTCTGACAAAGAAGTTGCAATCCCCATCCGTGTGGTTAACAATGGTTTATTTTGAATAGTTTGGTTAAAAAAATACATCACCTAAAGCCCTTCACCCCACCGAGAAACGCACCCTGATGAATTTGGGCTGGCAAGGAATTGTCGTTCTGATCTTATTTAAATTTTAATCCTTTATAAACAAAAGTTGGTGACATTCTACCATCTGAATTATGAATGGCGTTACCTGACTACATATCTATGGGTTATGGCAGCCACCATGTCTGGAAAAAAATAAGAATCGACCCGGTATCTAATCACGTCAGGTGTGGCTTTACTTTTCTTTAAAACGAAGCAATGTTTTTGGAAAGAATGATCGAGAAACAAAGAAATGTGTTCCTTTGTTTTATTGATTATGGAAAGGCTTTCGATAAAGTAAGGCACGAGGAACTGATGAGGACGCTGAAAGGGATGGATATCGCTAGAAGAGAAAGGAGAGTAATGAGGAATATATATTGGAAAGAGAAAGCTGCAGTTTGAGTGCACGAAGAAAAACGAGAGTATCAGACCATAGGGAGAAGAGTACGTAAGGGATGTGTTATGTCCCTAATCTGTTTAACCAATATGAAGAGATGATATTAAGGCAGCTTCAAGGGCTTGAAGGAGTAAAGATAGGAGGTTATAATATCAAGCAAATTAGCTACGCAGTTGACACTGTGTTGGCACGGACTCCGCCGAAAAGTTGCAACATTTGTTAGATGTGACGGTGAGGACGAGCTAGACAAAAGGGCTGAAGGTCAAAATGGACAAGAACAAAGTGTTGGTGGCATATAAGACGAATACACTTAGAGTAACAATAGAGGCCTGAGGATGAAGAAGAATAGAACAAGTGGAAAAAGATTTCGTACCTATGGAGTTTGATAACAGAAGTCTGTAGATATGAAAAGGAAGTTAGAACGAGAATTGGCATTTCAGACTGTGCATTTACAAGCATGAAGTCATATCTGACAAATATAACGTTGTCTACACTAATTAGAAAACGGGCAGCAAAAACTTTTGTGTGGTCAACATTATTGTATGAATGTGAGACTTGGACAGTGAGCGAGAAGATGCAAGAAAAGTTAAAGCAGCTGAAATTTGGTTATGGAGGACAATTCTGAAGATACTATGGACAGCAAGTGGAACTAATATGGACGTGCTAAGGTAGATGGAAGTGGAAAGGAAAATGATGACAACAACAACAAGACGACAATGAGATTCCTTGGACATGTAATATGGAGGAAAGAGATGGATGCCGTGGGGTTGACTAGCATGGTGGAGGGATGAAGAGCAGGAGGACGACAGAGAGAAAAATTTATGGACAATAAGACATGAGTGGTAGGGTGAAATCTTAAGCCTGCTGAGTTTGCAGCTAACAAGAGACAGAGTCATGTGATGCTCTATGGTTGCCAAAGTTAGATGAATGTGGTAAGTAGGTAAATAGGTAGGTAGTGGTTTTACTCTATCGAAAGCCCATTTTTAGGGAGGAATTTCAGAAAAACACACACGTGTGTTAGTGCTTTACAGGCATAGATTAAACTAACGATGATAATACAGTCGCCAATAAGGACATGCATTTAATAGAAATGTTACAGGAGATTGTGCAATATGGTTTTTAAATAAAATACAACCTCAAGTAGGTTTACCTAATAAACCTATTAAAATGCCTCTAATAGATTTAAAACACAAAATTAAATTACCTCAAACCTTTCAGTAACTACGAATGGCCTATTTTACAAATTGCAAGCGAGAATGGGGTTTAGTAAAAAAAGGCTACAATTTAGAACAAATAACTCAGCAAATTATAAAAACTAGTCATAATCATATATCGTAAGGAAAATAAAATGAAACAAACCTAAGCCCCCTACAATTACTGTCAAAAAATGAATAGAATTCTATGAATCACATCATCTTTTTAGACACGGTACATCGATATGGTAAGTTAAGTCAGCAATGACAACTCAGAAGCTTTTGAATGTATTATAGATAATTCTCTCATATTTTCACTCATTAGAGAGTTGTAAAGAATCAACCACTTTTGGGTACAAAACCGAACGCACTAACTTGCAACTTAGCTTTTATGTTATGGATTACAAGTCGGTTAAAGAGACAGACGTCGGCCCATAAGGATTGACTGATCAGGAACCGTGAGCATCTTTTGCATACATAAACATAAGTCATTCATCATAGGAAAAATGGCAAGCTTGCATTAATTATTTTTTATTAACTAGCAAACAAACCGATGAGTAAACATTAAAACATTTATTCACGCACGGATCGTGATCGTACCTAAGAAATAAATGGGTTAGGTCAATTACCAAAGTTAAGAAAATTTCAAGAAAGTTTGCTGTCAAAAATAAATGATCAGTGTTTTTAAAACTGTTAAGAAAGTATGTTAAAATTTAGAGAATAAACAATTGTGTATCTCTCAGACATCACACCGTTTCCCTAAATAATACAAGGAAACAACACATTTTGCAGGAACTTAAACTAAACAATACAGTAGTATTTGACTGTAAAATAGACAGAGATACTGCCAATTCCCCGCAATATTTTCCATTGTATATTATGTTTGACTCTATTTATACATAGTGATGAAATGAAAAATAAACACTTATAATGTTTGAGTTAAATATTACTGATGTTTTTACCACAGATTTGATCTGCCTATGGTACCTTTGTCAGTGAAGCATTCATTTAATTGTAGAATATAAATCCTTTAAATCTCTATATATTACAAAGGTTTTCTTCTAATAATTTTATTATCATTGACTGTAATTGATTTGGATTAGAGAAATAAAATATCATTCTATTAGCATAATGAAGATTGGTTGTTCATTTGTTAATCACGATTTAGTTTTGTTCCCATTGATAATTCCTAAAAATGTCTTTAAGCAATGCCATTAACAGGTTCGGAGAGGAGGTATCTCCATTTCTTGAACATTTTGTTTTATTTGTATTTTTACAATGACCAAGTCGCTTTACAACATAATGTTATGTGACTCTAGAAGAGAAAGACAATATATTTGGTAATTACATAATTAATACAGCATTATTTCATGCTTTGCATTCATATATGGATGTAATTAATCGACAAAATGGTTTTAATGTTTTTCTGAGTAGAGAAAAAACTAATACACCAGCAGCGACAGAAGCTTCATTCACGTAAACGTAAGATTCTGATGTGTGTTTCAGGGGAATATGAACTTCATTTGAACTTCTTTCCCTTAATATATATATATATATATATATATATATATATATATATATATATATATATATATATATATATATATATATATATATGCGGTTATGAATGCATTTTTAGCTTACTAGCTCTACGTGAAAGCCCTCAGAAGGAGCTCTTCTCAAATATAGAGAAGGTAACGAATAAAATAAGCCTTTCTATGCGTTACCTTCCCGTGTATGTGAGAAGAGCTCCTTCCGAGGGCTTTGATGAAGAGCTAGTAAGCCAAAAATTGCCTTCATAACGGCATAATTATGATTGCGTTATTGCAAATAATCCTCGCTATATATTTATATATAAATATATATATATGTATATATATATATATATATATATATATATATATATATATATATATATATATATATATATATATATATATATATATACGAGGGGCGGTCCATAAGTTTTGCAACTTGTATATAAGTAAACGAGATATGAGAAAAAGTGTTTTATTATTTGTCAATATACCCACCCGCGACTTCAATGCACTTGCGCTACTTGTCCCTGAGGCTTCGAATTACCGACAATCAGAAATCTCCCGACTGATTTTCAATCCAGTCCTGGACGGTGAGTTGGACATCTTTATCGTCCCCAAACCGGGTCCACACAGTGCAGCCTTGAGCTAGACGAATAAAAAGTAGTCACTAGGGGCCAGATCTGGACTGTAGGGGGAGATAGTTGAGCTACTCGAATCCACACTCGTGCAGGGCAGCTTGTGCAACTCTAGTCTTGTTGACTTTGACGACGTTGAAGTCGATCATGGGGCATGAGGTTTCTAGGGACCCAAAGGGCAGAGACTTTGGTTATGGCCAAATTGTCGTACATGATGTTGATAACACTTCCATGTGATCCTCCTCTTCAGACGAGCCACATTGTTGTTTTTGTTCACTTCTGACGGGCGTTCCGGACGAGGGTCATCTTCAAGAGACTCACGACCATGGCGGAACTCCCTATTCCAGCGAGCAATGGTTGCATAGGAAGGGGCGTTGTCGGGGTACACTGCAACCATGCGTTCATGGATCTCTTTTGCATTGTTGCTTTCCTTGGTAAAAAATTTGATCACTGCGCGGTGCTCAACCTTCTCCATTGTTGAAAAATTTGTGACTGACGATCAGCGATCAGCTACTGCCTCTTAAATAGACGAGGCAGGAGCGTGCGGCTGCAGGTCCTGACTTTTCTTAACTTGTCCTAACACCCCCACAAAAAGTCATCCCCCTTCCTCTGTTTTGCCGTACCGATTCGCAAAACTTATTGACCGCCCATCGTATATATATATATATATATATATATATATATATATATATATATATATATATATATATATATATATATATATATATATATATATATATGAAATGAAAAACTCACAAAGTATCACGTGTGAGGAGCAAATGAATGCAATGTCCCGCAGGAAATATGAATCCCTTTTTCCAAGTACTTTCGAATTTTATTAAGTTCCTTATCAAGGATAACTACAAGAAATAATATTATATTAGAGGTATATATACGAAAGAAAAGTATGAAAGACCGCCTCATTAACAAGAAATCACCAATGAGGGAGACAAAAGGGGGAAGGTAAAGAAACATATTAAGGATTACAAGAAGCAGGTACTAAAGTCAAACCAAGCCGACAGAAAGGGTAACAGATTCAAAGAAATGGAGATAGCCTAACGAGGTAGATTTTAAGACACGATTGGCAAAAGGGGGGGAAAATACAATGTACAAAACAGAGCATTGACAATTAAAAAATAAAAAATAATAATAAAAAATATAAAAATAAAATAGGGGCCACATAACTAAAGAATGTATATTAAAAACTTTAACATTTCTGTTGCTTTTAAATATGAGACGACCATTAAGAATTTATTAGTAGGTAATAATTGTAATAGTTTGGTGGGGGGGAGTAGTTTATTTAGTTGAGTGTTCTGGTTGTCTAAGTAAATTTTATAGACAAACAGGTAAACAACTTTCTGTTCGCATAAATCAACATAAATATAATGTCCGAAGAGGGAAAGATAACAGTGCTTTCTTTGTCCATATGTCAGATTTGGACCATCTAATTAACTGGAACTCGCAAAATTTATTTATCGTTCTAATGACCCCATAAAAAGGAATATCATTTAATGTGCTTTTATAAGCCAATGTGATAATTTTAACCTTTCCCCTGGCTTATATAGAATAGATGCTATAATTAAATGATTAATACTTCAAGAAATTAGCTCTGTCTTTCGTTCTTAGTTTTGTATGTACATTATTTAGTTATGTGGCCCCTATTTTATTTTTTTATTTTTTATAGATATTTTTTTTTAATTGTCATCGTTCTGTTTTGTACATTGTATTTTCCCCTCTTTTGCTCATTGTGTCTTGTAATCTCCCTCGTTAGGCTATCTCCATTTCTTTGAATCTGTTACCCTTTCTCTCCTCTTAGTTTGACCTTATTACCTGCTTCTTGTAATCCTTAATGTGTTTCTTTACCTGCCCCTTCCGTCTTCCTCATTGGGGATTTCTTGTTTTTTGAGGCGGTCTTTCATACTTTTCTTTCTTATATATACCTCTAATATAATATTTTTTCTTGTAGTTATCCTTGATAAGCAACTTAATAAAGTTCGAAAGTACTTGGAAACACCTTTTCATATTTCCTGCGGGACATTGCATTCATATATATATATATATATATATATATATATATATATATATATATATATATATATATATGTATTCCTTGAAAAGAAAGAATCAAAATATTTGTTTTAAAAAAATTTCATTTACATAGATGTATATTTAGAATAAATGAAAATGAATATTCGCCTTTTATACCAAATTGTCAAATGTTTTAAGATTAGAATATACATATTTCTCGAAATATAAAATGATCCTATTAGTTTTACATACATTTATACCTACGCTGTTATTAGAGCCCATTCCTAGCTTTTTTGCACCTCATAATTTGGTTGATATAGGAATATGAAGCTAAAAGATATTTCCAAAATTTACTATAACTAAGAGTTTTATTAAGGTTAGCCTTTAAGCTAATTATAATCTGCGTATTTATCCTTGATTTTAAGCCTTTTAAAACTTTTTAATTTTCGAATAATAAAATAGAAGACAAAAAATCTTTCTCGCTTTTATTTCCTGCAAACGAAAGTAAAATCTCTCCTCCTCGCCCCCGTCATTACTGAAACAAAACATACAAGACGAGAAACTAAGCAAAGGAGGCTTGAGAAATTAAGCAGCTCCCACTTCAAGTAGCGCTCCCATCCACAACTGTCTAGAACATCCGTTGCTCTTTACAAATTAATTCAAAGAAAATGAGCTACAGAGAAGGAATCAATATTAGATCGACAACAAATGCCCGTTTTAGATAGGTAATTATCTGCCGCGACCTTGCTAATACAAATTCAATTGATTCAAAAAGGATAAACTACTTTTAGTTTAAAGATATACGAGTTGGTGATTTTCCCTGGTCCAATAAAAAAATACTAAACTATTGAAAACCTTTTCCGTCATACCAGTTTCAAAATGACATTTAGTAACATAATTCTTTTATCATGGCTGGTAAAAAGCCAGGCTTTTTTACCCAAATCAGAGAACTTGGTGTTATATCGAAAGCTATACTGGCCACTTAGTTTGGTAATTCCAGATTAACTTTGCTTTTCTCGCTAATTCATTTTTTATTTATATAAGATTATCATATATAAAGAACATCTACTTATCTGAATACATGCATTAACTCTTGAAACATATATTTCTAAACATCGTTTATATTATGAGTTAGACGTTTCTAAGAAAACTTCATTTAAATCGTAATAAAACTGATCCCCAACAATTATAAATAAATTAACTGCTCTTCCGTTTCGATTATACGCCATCATTAGTAATCTGACGCGAGAGAGCTCCAATCAACTCCAACTTTTATTGATTATGTCTACTGCTTATGATAATATTACTAATTCAGTCTAACAATGAATATTAAATTTATCGTCGAGTTATGCTCTATTTAAATGATTTATGTCTTGGTGTTGAAGCATCCTTTACAGCCATTATATGGAGACTGTGGCGCTAATAATAGTCGGAATAAAGTCAAAGGAACAATTGTATTTGGGAGCTCAAAACGTGCTAATATATGCATATTGATGTTGATTACAGTAAATTCAAATGATGATGGCACAAAGACAAGTTGATGGGATAATGCGCGAAAAAAATGACGAGAGTGAAAGGTAACTTTTAAATTAAGGCAAAAAAGAGTGGCATTTCTTTGATGATTTCTTCAAAGGGGTCAGAATTTGAGTTTTCTTTTGTTGAAAGAGGCAATAAAAACGAAATGCTGATCCTTAATTCTTAAAAAAGCTATATTTTTCCGTCTCTTAAAATGTGTAATTTATAGTTTCGCCAGAATGATTCGTCTGAAACAAAATGCTTTGAAAATAAAAGAATGTTTCATCGTTTCGTTCCTCTCGAATATACGAAAATTAAAACAAACTTATAAACGATCTGTCGGACGTGGCCAAGATGAATACAGAATGTAAAGTTTGTGAGTGGATCTCAGGAAATAATGTTTTATCAGGTGTTTATTTTTTGGTAAAGTGGTTTATATCTGGAAAAAAAAAATTGGGTAAATTGAAAGCTATCGAGCCAAATGAAAAAAAACGGTAATCATGGGAGAGATATTGGAACAAGAAAGTAGAATATAAATAGAAAGTAAAGTAGAGAAATAGAGGATAAACTGTTATATTTCTTCACACTTAGGTTTAAATTTGATTTTTCAATTCCCGAGAAATTACTAGAAAATCTACTACGAAAAGGCCAGCATGTTATACACAAAATTTATTTTGTTGGTGCCACGTTTACCATTTAGGGTCATTTTGTGCCCTTCTCAGTTTATGCAGACAGTTTACCCGGTAATTCAAACAGAAGCTTAGGCATTACAACTTTAAAAAAAGGAGTGAGCATTGGTGAAGTTATCTTTATGCAGCTTTCAGAAACTCTGCAGCAATTTAAACACTGGAATGCCCCTTTTTATAAATCTTCTAAAATGTTATTAATTTCTTTATAAATTAATTATCCGAATATTTAAAAAAATAACTAATACAAATAGATATCAATTAACGTTTTTCAGCTTTGACTCTCCCCGAAATATAAAATGATCATAGCCATTTCGCTTATACCCCACACACAAATAGATACTGGCATAAGCTTAAAATATTTAGGTAAAATATCTTCTCTAAAAATCTTTAAAAAAGATTAGGTAAGCCAGCAAATTTCACTAAATCCAAATGAATTGAAGAATATTTGCGGCGAATTTACGCCTCTGTCGTTCTCTTAATGGGAGCGAAGCAATGTACCTACTGAATTTAATAACATTAATTTTTTTTCCACAAGATACGATAGTGGAGGTTATTTCATAAATTTTGTTTACTTCTAACTGTTTAGATTGATATTTTTTAACTTAAGGCTTCATTAAACTCTTAAACAAGTTCAGAAAAATTTTTCCGACATTTTCTTTTTCTATCTCTTGATATGGATCTATAATGGTTTGAACAGCATATCTTTTTATTTTTTGCCCTAAGGAATGAAGCAGATTGGTTTGTGCTTTATGTGTTTCTGTAAGTATTTTAATTTTATTCATATTACTTATATAAAAAAATAGTGAAAACACAATAGTTATAAATTTAAACTGAAAAATTAGTAACTTGGTTAAATTATGATTTTTGAAAACACCATTTTATACTAAGCAATTCAAACATATCAATATAATATTCAAACATATGAGCAAAATACACATTATTATCATACATATTTATAAATATAATAAATTCTAAAAGGTTTGTTGTAATATGCTAAAGGCATTTTTGGCCAATTTGTATATTTAAAGGAGAAAATGCATGGGCGAGCTTTAAACTTTATTTGTTAAGCTTTCAGCTTTAATCTAAAACCTGCAGCCTTATATATGACATACGGCTAAAGCTAAATCTCCTATGTGCACGTGTTGACTGTGGTCATAACCCTCCGTTCGAGCATAAGAGATATCACAGCTATGTAAGAAATTGCTCCGCCTTGCTCATAATATTGCCTTAGCAGTATGCCCTATATAAGGCTAAAAATACGCATATCATATCAATTACTATAAAGATGAGTCTTACGAGTAGCTTAAAAAGAAGGCTAGGCAAATAATGATTAAACCTCGGTCGTACACACACACACACACACACACACATATATATATATATATATATATATATATATATATATATATATATATATATATATATATATATATATATATATATATATATATATACATATATATATATATATATATATATATATATATATATATATATATATATATATATATATATATATATATATATTAATGGGAGTCTATGACAACAAATACAGAGGGAGAATAAGAGAAACCCAGAGTGGTACGAAGTTCTTTACTATTGACCTTTCGTTCTTCAGGAGCTTCCTCAGTGTTTCTGTTACTCTGAGTAAGCTCCTGATGAGCGAGAGGTCAATAGCAAAGAACTCTGTACTAATCCTGGTTTCTCTTATTCCTTCTCTCCATATATATATATATATATATATATATATATATATATATATATATATATATATATATATATATATATATATATATATATATATATATATGTGCATATAGGGAGGAGTTTCTCTTTTATGCATTTTTCATTTATGCATGTTTACAATTTTTTTGTCTTGGGAAAAGTTAGGAATAAGGGTTCCTATATTCATAATTTATTTATTATTATCCCAAGGAACCTTTCGACCTTTTCGGTCATCTTCTGGGGCTATAAGGATAAATATAAAGAAATTCAATAGTATGAATAGTAAATATCTTGTTGGACATTTACGTGGAAGTTGTTTTAATGGACAAGTGCAATGTCCAACAAGATACACAATTACTATCATACGAACATACATCAAACGCGCATACAAATACAGTTCCTCGTGGGTATTATTCCATAAATAAATTCAAACAATAAAACAAGTATTAATTCACAATGTTTATTTCAAGACTATGGTAGACAAAGAGATTAAAACATTTTTTAAAAATTTACATACGTATAAAAAAGACGATAATACAAATCACTTAATAAAAATGTCTTCTATAAAAGCCAATTGGTAATTCATATAAAAGGGACGAAAGAATAATTAAAAATATTATACACAAAAATACAAAATGTACTAATCCAGAAGAAAAATTAAATGTGATAATATACTACAAAACCAAGAAAATTCGCAATCACATCATTAACAATAACACAAACAAAGCAAACGGAATGAAAGCATCCAATGAAATTTACGAATTTAAATGCCCTCATGAAGACTGCAAGCTTCATTATTCGAATAAATACATTGGAATGACAACCACATCTTTATCTCGTGACTTATCATGCATTTGCAAAACAGTACTATCAAAAATCACTATTTAATCGACCACAGAACCAATATCTAAAGAAAAATTTTAGTTGAAAATACCATAATCATAAGGAAAACAGACCGTACTCTCATCACATCATGGAAGCTATCTTAATCTAAGAACAGAGACCAAGGATTAAGGCTAAAAAATGGATACAAATAGGACCTTAAAATAGGGGACGGTGTTTTTTTTCAAAAGTCATCCTTTCGATGCGGTACCACCTTAATATAACGGTCTAGGCTTACCTGAATCCCGAAAGACCAACATTTGGTCCTGCCATCATCATAACCCCCCTGTACATACTGTTTGAAAGTTGTCACCCTCAAAATCACCCCAAAATATGACATTTGTGTGACTTTGCATGATAATCGATTCTCTTTTGGGTGCTTTCAGGTGAACTAATGAGTGGAACAGAGTACCTATAAATTATATATATATATATATATATATATATATATATATATATATATATATATATATATATATATAATATAATTTATATATAACCTAATATATATAATTATATTATAAGTGTTTACAAAAACATAATACTATTTCTTTTTTTCAGGTTAAATAGATTTGGCTAGCGTAGACACGAGATCTGATTCCAGAAAGACTGTGTGGCGTGGACTATATATACGAGTAGAGAGCAGAATTCCCACATGGGATGCACCCAACTGGCAAAGATGTCATACAGAATAAGTTCTACTTGCTGCGGCCTAAAGCAAGAAGGGCAAGTTCGACGCTCCAAGAAGGCTGCTGGCAGATCTGGTTCTTAAACACTGGCAATTCTGCAATCTGTACAGTACTAGGCACATAAAGAAACACATCCTGAAGCTGTACAATGAATTTGTAACTCTGATCCAGACACGGAAACAGCGACAAAGTGGCAGTTTTCAAGCGAGAGCAGCAGGCTTCAATTAAAGGAAGGCGACATACACAGTCACTCAGGAGCATGATGAATTGCCACGCCGATATCAGCAGATCTGTGAAAGTATAGGAAAAGACCGACCAGAATTCTATGAGACTGTTTACAAACTCAAGAGCCGCTAACACATGTCTGAGTGGCAAGCAGAATCAGCTGTGATCGTAGTCGGAAACAACATGTTTAGGCGAAATTGGAAAGCACATGATGAGCGAGAAATTATTGATCTGGACACCCTGCTATAATCCAAGAGTGTAAGGGATGCAGGCAAGAGCATTGAACTCCTGGCATTGTATGCGATCGTCCAGGAAATCATGATCTCTGATGAGCAAGTAGTTGTGACTAATTCTGATGAGAGTTCAAAGAAGCAGGTCGCTGGCTCTTTTTCTGTTCAGGGCATCACTGTCAATGGAACATACCGGGCCCGACATACCATAATCATTGCTTCTGAGTCGCCCAGGAATAACTTGGCTGCTCTCAGGTTGACGGTTCTTGAAATCCTGGAGTCGGCAAGTGGGTCGCATATAAAGCTTTGTTCGAGAAGATAGACTTTGTAATTACAGGGTAGACAGCTAACAATTTGAAAGTGAATGAGCTAATGGCAAAAGGTCTAGAGTCTGAACACATTCAAGACCACCTTTTTCGGAATGTACACCCTACTCTAATGATTAATCGAGTCATCATTGAACAGTCGGCTGAAATAGAGAACAAACTGGGTAGAGACAAAATCTACTCAAACTTCCTTGTCAATGCAACAACAAACGCAACATGTGTGACTAAAAAAACCCTCAATTGTATGACTTCGCTCATCAACCATGACTTTGATCACAAGCCAAAGAAGTTCGACAAGTCACGAATTAACAACCTGAATGCAGAGCACAGTGTTGGATTTGTTAACTTCGAGCTGTCTAGAAGATATGCCATGCAACTTAGCAGTGCATCAGCAGGACAGGTCAAAGCCAAGTCGACGGATCTTATCGACAGAAGGCAATCAGGATAATTCAGAGCCTATAGCAGTGTGGTCAGGAAATGAGGAAAGCTACCATAAATCATGCTGACGTGGAACACAAGGCAAGATAAACTAAAGAAACAAGGCCTGCAGGACAACGAGATTGCCAATGTGTCAGTAGGTCGGAAAAAACAAGGACCTGGACAAGTTGAAAAGAATGAGAGGATCATTCACTTCAGCTGCTGCAGTAGATGAGTATGTGACAGACACTGACAACAACCAGTACACAAAGGTAAAATGCCTGTACCTGGAGGTTTGCTATGCTGGAGACACATCACTTTCCCTGCCGAAATCAAGAGACCTATTTCGCGTCATGAAAGACCTCAAGAAGTTTCCAATCAACACCATTACAGTGAACCTGAAACTATACATGAAGAACATTACCTCCAACGCAGAGGTGACACTGAAAGCCTTTAATAAGGCCATGGACACAATTCTACGTTACTGACCATCTGTTGACAGTGTTGTTGAACACTAATACACTCTGGACACAGATTCTAGTCTTGCTGTGTTAGATGTACATCATTATTTGTTTTAAGTAAATTTAATGTCAATAATATTAAGTTTCCTTACGGTATTCCAGGTCTTTACCAATATTGGGAGGCGATTTTGAGTCAAAAACGGTTTTGGGGAAGTGCAAAATCAAGGCATATGTACAGGGGAGGGTAGATTTGATTAAACGGCATATGATTGGTATTTTCTCGTTCATACTAAAATCTCCATATTCTAAGGGGGGTATATCAAAAAGTTGCTACTAACACCCCCCCTCCATACTTAAAACTCTTAACAGATTAAATTGTTAATACTAATAAAATTCTCATTCCACAAATTTATCATAATAATTTTCATTCTAAGCTCAAAATTTTTCATTTTATTATTTTTTAAAAATTTTTTATAGTAAACTACAATATGTAATATGTCTACACATATTTACTATTTATACAATTTAATTTCTTTATATTTATCATTATAGCCCCAAAAGATGGCCGAAAAGGTCGAAAAGTACCTTGAGACAATAGTAAATGAATTAAGAATATTTGAATCCTTATTCATAACCTTTCCCAGGAAAAAAAATCTGGAAAGCAGAAAAAAAGTTAATTAAAGCTCAGCTGGACCTGATCTTCATTAATATATATATATATATATATATATATATATATATATATATATATATATATATATATATTAATGAAGATCAGGTCCAGCTGAGCTTTAATTAACTTTTTTTCTGTAATATATATATATATATTACATTAACACAAGGCTTACCTTTGCACATGCGCAGTCGTCATTTGTTCTAAGCTTTTAATTTAGACTTATTATTGTAAAATAATGAAGTATATGGAAGTGTTTATTGAGCACATTTTCACAGCTATGCTATGGGATTATAAAAAATCAACAATGCTAAGAAAACAGCAGGAGAGTCTGAAAAAATTTAAGAATTTACGCTTGCGAAACGTTTTTCTTAAAGAGACTTCCCATTCAGGTTTGCCAGTGTAATTTGATTAAAAACTTTCAGATACGAGGGGCGGTCAATAAGTTTTTCAAATCTCCCGACTGCTGTTCAATCCACTCCTGGACGACGAGCTGGACATCTTCATCGTCCCCAAACCGGCGTCCACGCAGTGCAGCCTTAAGCTGGAGGAATAAAATGTAGTCGCTAGGGGCCAGATCTGGACTGTAGGGGGGGGGGAGATGGTTGAGCTCCTTGAATCCGACCTCGCGCAGGGCAGCTTGTGCAACTCTGGCCTTTTGGACTTTGACGACGTTGAAGTCGATCATGGGGCTTGAGGTTTCTAGTGACCCAACGGGCAGAGACCTTGGTCATGGCCAAATTGTCGTAGATGATGTTGATAACAGTTCCATGTGATATTCCAAGTTCTCGCTCGATTTCTTCGACCTTCATCCGCCGATTTTCAAGGATCATCCTCTCCATTCGGGCCACATTGTCCTCGTTGGTCACCTCTGACGGAGGGCCCTGGACGGGGGTCATCTTCAAGGGACTCACCACCATGGTGGAACTCCTTATTCCAGCGAGCAATGGTTGCATAGGAAGTGGCGGTGTCGGTGTACACTGCAGCGATGCGTTCATGGATCTCTTTTGCATTCTTGCCTTCCTTGGTCAAAAATTTGATCACTGCGCGGTGCTCAACCTTCTCCATTGTTGAAAGATTTGTGTCTGACGACCTGCGATCAGCTACATCTTCTTAAATAGACGAGGCAGGAGCGTGCGGCTGAAGGTCCTGACTTGTCATAACTTGTCTTAAGACCACCACGAAAAGCAATCCCCCTTCTTCTGTTTTGCCTTACCGATTCGCAAAACTTATTGACCGCCCCTCGTAGCAATGAATAATCACCTACACTCTACATCGGACACGCCTATGCTCTTCATCCAGAACAAGCAAATCACTGTATCCAATAACCAACCTACCAATTGTGTGTTTTAACCTTAATTTTGCGCCGCCGCAGTACAGTTCTCTTAGAGCTCTTAGATTGGTTTATTGGAGACAGACACTCGACGAATACCAAACTGCACTCCGCAACTCACATCGAAAAGAATTCATGCAACTAAAAGGAGGGCCGTCGATAACTCACCATTCAAATTTGTAGTAAGCCTTTTGAAATATACTGTTTCTAGTATTCGAAGAATGATGCCCCCTTTTTTTAAATTAAAATTTCAAACTATTCTATGGAGATAGCGCTTTTAGATTTTATTAAGTGATGAACTTTCTTGAGTTTAAAGTATCTTACCTGTCCTATTAAATATGTTCATATGAGAACAGAATCTTGTCTTCAGCCCTCTCAGGGGCCTTCGATTTATTTGCCTTGAGAAGCTGAATAAAAACTCTCAAGGCAAGATGCTGTCCTCATAAAAAATATATGTTTTCCATTTATTTTCAGCAAATTCAGTAACAATATCTTTTTGTATAATTTCAGCCCTTTCAATCAACTCAGCCTTTTTTAAAGAAGTATTGTCATTTGATTCGATTACTTATACTACATTTTCATTTTCATCCATAATTTTTCTATTATTTTTTTTAATTTGTTTTGTATATTATCAAAATATGCAACATCCTCCACTTCGCCGAGCGACAGAATATTTTGGTTTATGTAATGACATTTTTTATTTTATTAAGAAAATCTGTATCAAATCTTTTAAGAATGCTTAAGCGTTGATATGTGTCAATATTTCTTTAGATGGAAAGTTGTTCCCTTTATATTGGTCAAAAGTTATCCAATAATATTTTAGAAAACGAATGAATTCATTAAAGAGAATATTAAAAATATAGTGAGTTTGTTTGTTAAACATACAAGATGAGAGCCATGATGAAATCTTTTCATTTGTTTTTTTTTTTAATTTCGTAAAGTTTTAGATGAAATTTCAATAATTTAGGAACATATTTCTGTACCTCTTCCTTTCTTTAACGTCTTTCTTTTAAAAAAATCCAGAAAATCACATAATAATTTTTTTATTTTAAAAGGTTCATTATTTTAAAATAATAAAAAAAAATAATAGAAACGGTACTTAAATTATAATGTCAGGGATCGGGGTAAAGATTAAAATTGGAAAAACTTTTTTAGAGAGAACTTCAATAAAACCTTCGAATATACGGAAAACTTAAAACATCCATGCCTTAAATTTAATGAATTTCTCATTTTTTCACAACTACACAATTTATATATTTTTTTAAATTTTCAATATAATATAATAGTATCAGAAATTTTAGCCAGGAATATATCCTTATATAAGACGTCAAACAAAACAAATCAAAATGATAAGAAAATTTCATTCTGAAGTTCTAGTTTAATTGCTACAATATATTTATGCACGCAGTTAATATTTACAATGGGGTCTCTTGTTCTTCAGGACTGCATCAATCGGTTTTAGCATGCTGAAGACCAAATTTGTGCTCAAATCTTGAGTGATATTGAACCATTATTATTCAATAAACACCCGCAACTGTTTATAACTGGAGTGGTTTTGTTTAAAACTTCACTTTTATTATAGCTCATAAATTGGATGCTAATTTCAAATATGGCGAATTACCGAGCAAAAATCATGAATGTTTAACGTAATTTCTGGCCAAGAAAACTGTTATTGTCTTTTCTTTGTGAAAATTGCAACATCATGTTCAAAAATACAGTTTATCAAGGATAAATTAGTCCTTAACTGATGAAAAATGGTGCTAATGCAGTAGAATTTGAAGCCATTTTGAGATGATTACAGTGTTTTTTGTAAAAATTTTTAGTGCTAAATTTCCTTTATATGAGAATCGGGCTCAAGCATAGAGAGTTTCCGAATGAATCACACTATCACAGTATGCATGACACAGGAGTCTTGAAAGTGCTTACATTTTCACCTCTTAACGAGTGATCTTCCAGAAGCTCCAAACAAGCACTAGGTAGCTTGATCAGAGAATATCACTTTGCCATACTCAACAGTCCATTGTTTGTATTTTCTACTAAAGTAGAGCCTATCAGTACAGTTCTTCTTCGTGAGATGAGGCTTCTTTGCAGCACTTCTCGATTTGAGCCATTTTTAGAGAACTCCCCGCCTGACATTGTCTGCTGAAGCGTTTACACCTGCCTTTACCAATGATAAGCAAGCTTCGCACTCGATGTGACCTTACAACGAGTCGAACTTACCATTCATTTGCAACATTTGGGCGTGAGGAAAACTTCATATATATATATATATATATATATATATATTTTATATTAAAGTCCACAGCTGAGGCAGCGTTATTAATTTTAACTTGTATTTTCTTAATATTTCTTACAAGTTTTTTAACGGGGTCTTCGAAGCGAGAGAAAACATCCGCGAATGACATTCTTTATTCCTAGACGTCTTTTCACCATATTAGGTCATCTTCAGGGAATGAACAGAAATAGAATTATTCAAAAATTGCTACATTATATATAGTATTTCTACGCAAACATAAGTATTACAAAAGTTGGCCAATTATGGCGCGGAAAATTTTTAATGGGAAACTAAGCATTGCAAGAAACATATAAAAGTGTAAGGTTCAATAAAATGGACAGAGATTAGCTTGATCTCCAAGCATCTTGCGGCTCACCGCACACCTCTAACTTCTTTCCATTCCTCACTAACTCTTGGTTACTGGCTTTCTTAACGGGCTCTACAAATATACGTGGGTGGGTGATACACATCGTGGTATTAGCATCATTTATTAAATGTAGTGTCAAGACCACCTAGGTCATCTGTTTGATCTTCTACTAGTTTCTTGCTATACTATCGCTCCCTTTTCTCTTCCTCCTCTTTCCACTGTTACCCTCTCACCGGTGCCGCAAGGCACAGGAAGTGCGGAAAGATGGAATAGGAGGGGTCCGGTCTCTCTTGCCCCTTCTCCTCACGCCTAACCCCGACAGTGGGTCAGAAGAGAGGAGATGGAGCGAGATAGCACTAAACGCACTAACCTTTTACACTCTCTCACACCTTCTCTTCTATTCTATTCTATTCTGACTATTTGTCGCTCCGATCTAGTTCTCCAGAAAAAGAGGCAAAGGAAAATGAAGTTTGAAAACGTGCTTCTTTTAACGGCGGTCAACTCGGAGACGCCGAGATGTCGGGAGTCTGGTTTCCGCCTGAAGCTGAATGTTGATTGCCGGTTTCTTCATTTGAATGATGACGGCTTCGGCCATCCGTAATCTTCTGCGATTTTGGAGTCTCAGAATGAAGTTTCATGATTCGCACAAAAGTCTCTCATTATTCTATGCTCCTTTCTCATTTTTACCAAAGTTGAAAATAAAACTCGGCAATATTGTTGATACTGAAACAACAAAAGCTTCCTGATTCTCACAAAACTGCCGCATTAATTGCTTTAAGGAATTTTACTAAAGTTCTATGTTTTAAAGCTTTTTATGTATTTTTTAGTGATTTGAGATATTTGGGGGGAGGGGAAGGGGAGGTATGAAGACTAGGTAATCTGCTGTTAAGATACTATATTTCTCAGAATACGATTCTCAGTAAACGGGAAAGTCTGACACAATGTGGCTGTTTATACCGTTACTTGAAAGCTTACACTGTAAACTAGTTATGGCTATACCTTTGCAGAAAAAAAGGGCTCCAGTAATAGCGATATCTTTTGTTATATCTATGGATACTTCACTTTAGCATCCCAAAGAAGCACCATCGCATCATTCGACAAGAGAGTGCACCATGCCAAATTTAAAGTAGTGAAGTAGACCAGCACAAAAATAAGACCCTCATAATGTATTCAGGATTTTTGTCAAAACTCCAAGATTATAGTCTAAAGGAGAGGATGCTAAGCTTAAGTTTGGTGTGTCACTGGTGTCAATTTAAAGGATTTAATAAGAAAAACATGCAATTCAGGAAATATCTAAAAGTGCTTGATCATATTGGAGGCTGCTCTGGCTACATATTTTCCAACTTTCTTGATCTTAGCGATGATAAGAAAAACTACAGGGATATTCAACCGAACTAAGATCAGAACATTACTTAATGGCACATACTTCGTTACCACGATGACCGCGATCGATGCTCAAGGGTAGAATGCATTCAGTAATTGGTACAGAATATTCTAGGTAACGAGAGAAATCACAACTACCGATAGCCGTAGACGTGTAAGCGGTAAACAAGGTAAACATTTACATCAACACATTAAAGTGATGGAAGAAATTCATTGAGATCGTTGTACTCAAATATGATGAGAGATTAATGCTGGTTTTTAGTGTTGGATGTTCCAGATGTTGTACATGAGAGATTGTCTTCAAAGAGAAATGTTAATGTATAATTAAATATTGTAAGTATGTAAATTATGTACTTTTAATTAAGAAAATCTTTTTATATATTAAACTCTAATGCAACATAATTAAAGACATGAAGTGATAGGTAAAACGTAGGTACCTATTAGGAATCAGCACTGAAAACAGCTAGAATCCGTTAAAAATCCACCTGCAAGAAAGATACTGTCGAATAGTGTTATATATTAAATGTCCTCAATTCGCTTCCGAGTCAGTCAATGCCATCTTTGGTTTCGGAGTTAAATCATTTAAACCACTACTAACTAAAAGATAGAATTGGTGTTAATTATGTGGTATAACATATTTGTGTCATAAATCTTTTGCTTCATTACATAGTTGACCATTATGCAATTCATACGAAATCTTTGATGATTGCTTCGAGTAAAGCTGATCTTACATACGTGAACTAATTTACTACCTTTACATAAAGACGATTCAAATAGCTTACGATTTATTCATCCACGAATTCTACTCTCGTTTTCATCAAATTATTTGGCATTCCCTTACACATCCACCAAGAAATTCCGATTTATGGATCGAACAGTGCGAAATGCCTTTCGAGCTCCACCGAACTATGAACTACAAAGGTTTCAGAATACGTGTAAATGACCGTTTCACTTCCCTGAACTTATCATCTCCCTTCCAGCTACTGAACGGCAGGACGGAAGAAATGAGTTAATGGTGCACACAAACAGGGGAAACACCCATTTGTTAACGTACATTGATTTCTTGAAAGCGTTGATCAGTCACATCCTCCTTCTTGCGTTGTTTTTGCAGCGCAGCCTGCCAAAGAAGCAATATGCTTTAGCATACTATACTCGAATTATATTACACCATACTAAATCCAGTTAATCCTGCCCAATACAAGGAGAAATCGACGATTTGATGCACAATAAATCACACTTTTTGAGAAAATTGGAGAACATTATGGCGAAAACTGCTTACAATTAGTTTAGAATTCTACGCTATTTTACTTGAAATTGTTTTGTCCAGAAGGTTTTACATCAGTTTTTCCCAACCTTTTTTGCACTTGTGCTCCCTCTGGATACAAACCTTTATGTCATCGCCCCACCTATAAAATTAAATTTCGAATACTATATTAAATTTATCTTTCATAGCAAGATAACACTAAGGTATTTGTGGAAAAGATTTGAGTGTAAATTTTCTCTTATAAAAACTATTATAAAAACTAATGATAAATATATTTGATAGCTTACCTAAAAAATGTTTTTAATGAGATAGTTTATTTTGGTGCTAAGTGACTAAGCCTCTGACGTTAGGTTCCATGCTGGTTAGAAGTAATCTCATATTTCTTCCTCGTTTTTCAATTTTCAGGCGGTTTCTTTGTTTATTGAGAAGTGGAGTAGCTGAACTAAAACTAGGTTCAGCATTATAGTAAGTTGGTTCAGAAATGAAAAATGTTTGAAAGATTTCTACAGCTTTGGACACCTTTCAGAAATTTCCTGATTGTTTGAAGCAATTAATCACTCTTGCATTGTAGAGTCGGTTTCATTTGTACAAGCATCAATATACGGGTTTTTCAGCAAGTCATGTATTTCCATATTAATTAGATCCTTATATCTATCTATCCAACATGTCCACGTTCAAGAGTTGAGCATCGGATTATATACGATCAAAATTGTAAATTGAGCTAACTCCTAAAGACCAATATTATGCGTAAGAGTGAAAGTTTGTCCAGGAATGTGCATATAACAAACTGATTTTTCTTCGATAAAATTTACCTAACTCTTGCCATTGCAAATTCAGATCATTGAATATACGTGTATTGAATAATTTTGTTAAGTGAGCAATATCCCATTTGCAAGCTAAGAGTTTGTCAATAAAATAACCAATTTTATTCTTCTGTAAAAAATTTATTATAGTGTTGGAAAGAGAATAAAATCGCTTTATACAATTTCCTTTTGATAACCATCTCACTTTAGTATGTAAAAAGAAACAATCAAATTCTTCATATTTGTTGCAGTTTTTGCAAGATTCAGGATTTAAGGAAAAGTCATTTTATTTACTGCTTTGATAACAAAAAGGAACTTATGAAGTTGATGAATCAAGTTCCTGGCAATTAGTTGTTGATGATGAATTACGCATTGTATTGTGAAGGCATTAGCTACAGCTTTGAATAAAAATGCAAGAAAGCCTCTATACCATCCTGTTAATGGTGGAGGGCCGTTCGTTCCACAAGCTATTATATTCGTTGGAAAAAATTCTTTTACTTTGAAAAACTGCTCAACTATATTAAACATGCATTCAGCAACCGTTTGTATTTCAAGTTCCTTTGTAAAGAGTAATATTTGAACAATTTTCTTATCTCTAAGAAAACGGAAATTTCGTAAATATAGTGATTTATTGCCTTGGAGAGAAGATTTGTCTAGTTTTAAATCAATCTGTTGATTTTTAATTAGGTTATGTTAGGCCTCTTCAATCTCCTCGCGATGACACCACCCTGGATGGTACTACACTTTACTATTTGTCGCCGCGCTTCTGCTCCCAAAGATTCACTGGTGCCTGGACCATTGCGTTCTAACTTTTTGGAGCACACTTCTTGTCAGTGTATAGTGATGGCTCCAAGTCCAAGGAGGAAGTTGGCTTCCACGTCGTTTCCCCTCTATTTGAATTCCGTAAAGCTCTACCAGGCCATGCGTCAGTTTTAACGTTCGAGCTTGTTGCTATACACCGCTCATTACGGAAAATAACACGCCGGGACAGTTTCGGGAACCGGATTGTAATCTTTATCGATTAACAAATCGCTCTGATTGCTCTAAAAGCATTAGAATCTATAAACTTACCAGTTCGCGGTATTCGTTACGCCACGGTTGCAGCGAGCTAAACGGAAATGAGAAGGACAAAGAGTCCTCGAGGAATGGGCGACTGGACCAGAGTTTTGCTCTTCCTCACATCTAATACATGTCAGGTATAAGGACAGACCTTTTGTCTGATTGACAATGTTAAGAGACGGCCGGGTGAAAGGTAAGTTTGGGTGGCATTGTGCCGTGGCTGTCCCTACGGACCTACCTCCCAATGCCTTGAAGGCTTCAGGTCACTTTCTGTTTTCTTGAATTGGCCACAGTCGTGGGACGCAACGTCATTTGATCTAGTGCTCGTCTAAACCTTACTTTGACGACTGAATTGTCTCCCATACTGTTCGGTACATTCTTGTTTAATGTCTCATTCTGGGTGATCTCCACATAAGTTAACTGTCCCAGTAGGTTGAGGACTTTGGTAGTGTTAGCTTATCTATGGTAATTTGGACAAATTCGTTCACAGAAACTTGTCTGCTATCTGACTTTTCGAGGATATTGGCATCCACCATTTTGTGTTTCCTTCTTCTTGCTTTTGTATTTGCCCTGGATTTGTTTTGATTGTTTTTGCCGTTTGTACTTATTTTTAAACTGCCCAAGCATTAGGCTATGGATGATATGGAAACTTATGCCCTCCTAGATAGTCTCCAGATTAACGTTAAATAATATATCAAAATAATGTCCTCTGATATTTAATCATTTCTTCTTGGCACATACATAAATATAAATAAGCGGAATCTCCACTTGGGAAGGGTGAATTATTGATATAGGAAGGTCTTCCTCTAGAGCCAGCAAATTTAATTGTTACCCATTTGTATGTGTTTTTTCGGATCTGGGAATTTTCTTGAAGCTTTTATAAAAAAACAAGTCTATCGTTTCCTTTTCTCTGGTTGGTTTTTCATATGGAAGTGTATAGATTAAATGTTGTGAAATATATCTCCTAGAGTTTTAAAATATGACAAATTTCCTTTTTTTATCAGGATGGATCTTCTTTAAATGATACAAACCCTAGATAGCTTCATGGTCTCGTTTGAAATTACTTTCTCGCATTGACTTTTTTTCATTATTAGAAATAATAAATTAAAACTTCAAATATTTAACACTATACTGTGCATTTTCGCTTTGATGAGATTTCTGACATGAATAGTGGTATTTTGAAGCATGAAAATAAAGTAAAGTGAGTAAAAATTTACGCCACTGGGAAGCTTCATGAATAACGCCAACCACATTCGACAACTCTTCAACAACAACTTAGTTTTATGGGTTCCATTTTCTTAGAATAGAATTAAAGTATGGGAGTCTAAAAAAATTGTTTGTAATTTGAAAAGAATCATAAGTGATAAATATTCATATAATATGCCGGGTTTGTGTGTGCAAATAAAAAATTATAATCTCTTTAGACATAATTTAACAAAAATTACTTTAGGATATAAAGCGATTCTACTTCGCAGGATGTTATGGCTAGGACTCAGTATGAAGTAATTAAGTTGTAATGTTGCTTGATGTGTCAAATGCATGGGGCCAAGGCTTATTGTGATCATGGTAAGCGATACTAGAAACACTAATATTGGATAATTTTTGAAAACTTGAAATAAAAATGGATAAATACCGAACGCCCTTGTGTAGGTTCACTGCCCCCTAAGTAAAATATAAACTTTCAACTCAACCATTTAACACTACAACGCCCAAAGCGCCCATCTTAATATATATAAACCTTAAGTGAAAAAGGCTCAAAGACATTCCAATATGATTTGATTAAAATGGATCGCTGGATGCTTTACCTCAGGGTCTGCATCTCTTTTTTACCCAACAGAATCCCCGCAAAAACCACACTCTTGATTTTCTCACCTAAGCCATCCACATCACGGAAATATGCGTATTGATTATGCGGTTATTTACCACACAATCACCCATGGTACTCTAACCCATATCCGTACGCTAAGACTTCCAACATAGAAGATCGCTTTAAAGAAAAAATAAGTTTGATGCGTTTAAGTGAGTCATGAATGAGACTTCAAGGAGTATAGCGAACTCCCTTCTTATGATCAGCTCAAAAGCCTGAATTCTCAAACAAAATCGACTGGCATATCTCCAGCCAATCAGGTCTACAACAGTCGACAGCGAATGCCTGGCGACTTCGTCAAGAACGCTCTGCATTCCGACCCTCCCTTTCCCCCCCTTCTCAATACGTTGCTATTCTTATCTTCAGCATGAGAGAGGCCAACGATGCCATAACCCAAGAGATAAGGGTTTATAGGTTCTAATAATTTTCATTTATCTCTTTCCGTGTTGGTCCAGTTGATGCTGTTAAAATGGCTATGTACCACCCAAACCTAAATTTTACGGCATTTTTACGAATCGGTAAGAAGATACGTTCCCCATAGTAATAATTTTTAGATTAAGCTTCCTCTCTTGGGATAAGTTCAGGGAATCAAAGTTATCCTCTATCAGTCACCTTTCAACTTAAATTTTATGTGGAAAAGGGATATTATTCTGTTATTTTTGTCCCTCGACCTCAGAGGGAAAAAAATTCCCGAACGATGAGATGAGAAGCCAGCACGAAAAATATCTCGAAAATGACTAACTCTCACCTATTAAGGTTTTCCTAATATTAAAGTGTGCTGGCAATTATCCATCTATGGAAAGACTACTCTCCCTAATTCGCTAGTGGTCTCAATCTCATCTTCTTAATGCAATCTCTTAAGTCATTAATCATACCCAATCAACTAAAGCTACTCTCTGTGTTTCCATCAGGTACTGTATATATGATGCAGTTTAGGTATTAAATTCTATTTCATGAGATTTAATCTTGCAAATAATTATATTCGTAAAAAAAGGCTTCCCTATTTCGTGTAGCTCACGAAACTTGGGTTGGCTCACGTTAAATTTTTTATTGTTGTATATAATATTTCTCAAACTTTGGTAATGCAGATCGTTCCTCATTGGCAACCCATTTAAAAGCGATCAATACCCCTCAATTTGAGAGATAGGGTCCAGCAAATCTCGAAAAGATTTGCCCCAAGCGATTCTTACTAAGGTATAAGAAACTGTCGTTTGCATACCAAAAATGTGCTTTCAGTTTCGGCGATGCAAAGCAAAAACTTGAACTTGGGTTTAACTTTTACATTCAAGAGTGGCATATTTTAAGAACGAGAAGGGACATGGTTTCCTTAGTGGGTTTAAATAAGCATTAAATCGATTTTGTTCTGTGAAAAGCTCGAACAAATCGATTCCTATTTTTATGTACTTTGCTCGATATTCATAATACCGAGTTATGTATGAAATTGAATCCTACCATTTTTCGTGATATATAAAAAACGTTATGGAATAGATTGAATTGATTTAAAAGGCGTTTTTTATCATATAAACGTATGCATAGCTAAAATGCCTATGCATTACCTTATCCTTATATGTAGCATATCATTCCACCAATAATTCCAATAAATCATTAAAATATAAGCAATATAATTAATGTTTACGATAATAACGTTCTACATTTATATTTTGCTTAAATAGTTAATATTAGGTAATATAACTATGTTGGTATATGTAGAAGGATACCCCTTTTCCTCCTTCTTTGCAATGCTTAAGCAGGTTGCAGGAAGCCACGTGGTTAGCCAGACCCCACACGGCCGAGAGTCACATGGAAAAGCAAGCTGAGATGCCATCCGCCCCCCATCGTACGATCAAATTAAAGTGTGGAGAACATCCCTTACGCGATCGCAAATTACAGCAGTTTCCCCCGCGCAGATAGAGAGAGAGTGAGTAAAATAACTATTTATCGCAGACAGATTGGCGCCTCGGCTGCCCTTTAGAATTTCTCAAAGTGGTGGTTATTCCCTATTTCCTACATGAGGAGACTCTCCATATTTAAACCCCTTAGCTCCTTGGAAAATTAGTAAGAACAAGGCTCGTTCGCAAGAAGACATATCTCGTCTCAAGTTGGTTTGTACCCAACCCGAGGCTGGACACTTTCTTTCCGGTAAGGTATCCACGGTGAAACGGAAGCCTATGCCCAGCCGTCTTCTGACGCAGCTGCGCCGGATTACTGCTCCGAGTCCTGGAAGCACCCAGCCCCGTCGAAGTTACCCTAAGGTAGCCATACCTCTCCCGAGAATCACCAAGGAGTCCAGCTCCCCTATCGAGGCCCCGCTAAGGTTAGAACTTATGCCTTGACAGCCCCACTCTTTTACTAACGAAGATCCCTCCTTTGAGATGCAGACAAGATCGTCTCGCCCAGCCCCTACTTTCCCTCAAGCCTCATTGAAATTCCCTGTCGCCCTCCGATCCGTAAGCCCTCTTTTTCCCCCTTTTATCTTGTGAGCCCATTTGGATCTGTGCAGGTAGCTCTAAACTAATTAACAGAAATTAGACTTTCCCACCGGCAACGATAAATCATTATCCAATCTTTAATTTTCCTCTATATCATTTTGATCATTTTTAATTTGTAAATAAAATTTATATTTTATTATGTTTATCTTCAATTAACCTGAACGTCACTCTCGGCGTCAGTATTCAAATCTCGCCAACCTCGAACTCAACCTGATTTCATTAGCCTGAGCTCTTCCCCTTTCTAGTAATAATAGATATTATATGATATAGTCAGCTATACTATGACAGTATATATGAGAAGAAGAAATAAAGTAATATGGAGGTCCATAATAAACTAACTCTCTCTCAAATATCTAGCTGTTCTTTTCATGGAAAGACCTAGTTACGTTTGTTACATCACATTCTCTACTGCATACAATATGTAACACATATTATAAGATGTCTCCTTACTCATTATTATGTTATGTATTGTCAAATATTTCTCCGGTTGACTAACACTTTTTCGAACCAACCACGCATTGCGCATGCGTCATCTTAATATTACGGTCGGAACAGCGGCTCGAATCTTGCAGAACAAACACATAGAACTCCGAAAGCCTGGGAAGAAATGTGTATTACATCAAGATGCCCAAGGTCAAGAAAACTCCGTCTCAACTGATACATATGTATGCAGAAGGATATAACGAATTCTTCGACGTCATTGATGGAGATTTGATCTGCATTTACTGTAATTGCAGAGTGTCGAACAAGAAGAAGTACCAGCTTCTTCAGCATCTCAAGACCAACAAGCATGACCGACCAGTCCGACAACATGACGTCATACCAGTAGAGACAAATGAAAGCCAACCAGGATCATCCATATCTACTCTTTAGTGTCAACATCAGCAGTAATTTAACGAAAAAATAACGAAGGCATTCATTAAAGCTGACATTCCAATAAAAAAGTTGAACAATGAATCACTGAAGACATTAATGAAAGAGTACACACACATGAGAATGCCAGATCCCTTTTGATAATTAGAAAACATTATATATCAAACTTATTCGAAGATACAATATCTTCTCTGAGAAAAAGCTAAAGAGAAGAAAATATGGTTTCCATGGATGAGACAACAGATGTGGAGCAAAGTTGTGTTGTTTGTTTTGTTTTTGGTATCTTGGAAGCGGAGGAAAAGAAGGATATGTTACTTATTCAATGTATGTACATTAAAAAAGTAAATCATTCGACAATAGCAGCTTTCTTCAATGAATCCGTTAACTAGCTAGGGCCCAACAACGTACATTACGAGCATATACTTCTTGTCTGTACTGATGCAGAACCGTATATGTACAAGGCCATGGGGAGCTTAAACGTATGATATCCAAAAATGATACGTGTAACTTGTTTTGCCCACACCTTGCATAGAATAGCAGAGCTTGCAAAGTCCAAATACAACGATGTGAATGATCTCATTTCAAAGGTAAATAAAAAAATTCTCAAAGCACCCCACAGAGTTGAAAATTTCAAAGAAATTCATCCAGACCTGAACCTCCAACCAACACCTTCTATTAAAAAATGGGGTGCATGGATTGAGGCAGCAATTTATTATGCGAATTATTACAATGAAATTAGTGAGGTTATTGCTAAATTTGACCCATCAGATGCTCAATGTATTTCTACTGTCAGAAAAACTTTGAAAACCCAAAGCTTAAAAGACATTTGCTTTATATTGCACTCAACTTTGCATTGCTACCATCTACTATTACCAAACTAGAGTAAATAGGCCTTTTTTTGAAGATTGCAATTCAACTTTTAAAAGAAATGGAAGAAAAGAAGGATAATTTAAGCAACCCAGAATATTTAACTAAATATAAACAAATTATGACAAAAAACAAAGGATTCGCACCCTGGAAATCAGTTCGGAGATGACTTGACATTGACAATAGCGCCAGCCAAGATGTGTTAGAGGACTACACTCCAGGAGTACAGTGTGCTCCTGTCGTATCTTGTGACGTTGAGAGAGTCTTGTCTCAATACAAGAATATCGTAACAGACAACCTGGGCAGCTTCCATTTTGAGAAGATACGGCACCATATCATAATTAAATGTAACGCATTTATATAAATGACATATTGTTATTTTTTAAGTGGTGTTGGCTGCAAATAAATTAAAATGCACTTGCTTTCAATTTATTATCCTTGTTTTTATTTCATACTACATTTAATCCACAGATTTATAACATAATGAAATTGCATATATATCGTGCATAAGTGCATATTTAAAATGCATATAGAGCATGCTTATTTAACATATTTGGCCTTGCCCTATTTATCACCTAATCGCGTAGCTAACCTTGTCATGGTAAGGTTGTAGATTAAGGTTAGCACGTGTGGAGATGAAGATAATAACAAAAGTCGTCAAAAGATGCAAATACAGAAATGAGAAATTTGAAGAGACAACGACAGAAAGCAAAAAAACGAATTAATGACGATGATTTAAAGTTTGAAAACTAATTTTATCAAAATATAAAGTGTCTTGCAAAGTACATTAAAGGCTAAGAGACGGGAGAAAGCTAAACAAAAATTTAACAATAACTTTGCTCCTCCACTCCCAAACCCCTACTCAATGGGCCTCATTCACACAAACTTCAGCCAAAGATATTTGAACAGACTAACACCAAACAAAACCTAAAACGACTCTCCTACATCATAATAAACCAATCAGAGAAATCACTACATATGACAGAGAGTACTCCTATTTCCAGTCAATTTAGACCAGTCCACTATACTACAATAATAAAAACACTGAATAAATCTTGCCTCAACACAAACACGCAGCAGATGTAACCAAAGCAAAAAACAACCTCAAACACCTACTTATAGGCTACCCAACCCTCACGCAACCACGCACTACACACACTATCTCCTTTCTTATGGACAGGGAGAGTTGTGGCCTTCCTAATGACAGCCCAGCTCAAAGAAAATAGATACAGGGGCCAGTAAGTAAGTAAATTCAAAATAAACATAAAGAATATTTATGTGAGGATTCATCGACATCGCTTTAACAAACCTTAAGTAGATTTTTTTGGCGCCTGATACGACAGAGGAGCAGAAATTTCCATGAGAGACTTCAACTCCAAAAACATAGGAGGCGGAGGTTATTACAATATTGCCGGAGAACATCACGAGTCTATTGATACAAACACGATGCCACATAATATCAAATTGAACTGAAGAGAAGTTTGTGTTTATCTTTGCCAAATACCCCCAGCTCGACCCTTCTTACTTTCTGAAAGAGGAGATATACAATAGGTCTCTTCACTGAACCATTTCCTGGAGAAATATTCTCTATTTACCTCAATTGAATTCAATGTTGGCGTAAAGAAGAAGAAGGGGAGGATGGCTATTTCTCTTTCAGATGAAGGAAGGTAAGGAGTATGAAGAGAAAACTAGGGTAAGTTTATACAAATGAGCTTCGTCTTCACATTAAAATCAAGATTAGTAATAGGCTCTCAGGAAATAATAGTTTCGTTCTAAAAGAGAAAAGAAACCATATTCACTGTTAATTAAATTTAGGTTCTAGTAACCCTAATCATTATCAATGGTTATTTAATTTGAGGATGCCTTACATAAGATAATCAGGTCGCTTCAGTGAAATATAAACATTGTTATCACTGACTATCTTCATGGCTTTTACAGTGATACCATAAGTGATTATAAAATGCTACACGATATAAAGGATAAAGGAGCATCTCGGAAACAAGATCAACCATCGTTTCTTTGGTTACACTTGTTAACTTTGTGCGGCCTACTTCATGATAATTTAATCTGATAAACAGTTCGAAAAATAACCAGCTTAAATTTAGCCTATATAAATACCTAGATTCGTAGTATTAGTATTGGAGCAATGATATTAATAGTGATCTGCTTACGGCTCATAGAGTATTGATATAATAATATATTTTTTAGAAAGGAATTTTAGTTAGTTTTTCATATATATTGAGGAATATAAACTAACTTTCTACTTTTAGGGACATCTTGATAACAATATATTCGCTTTTTTCTGGTTATGAAATGTATGGATTTTGACGTAATTGAGAAGGCGTAAAATGTTTATGTGAAATTCCCTATTCATTATTGACACAATCTTTTTCATGAGAAAAGGGGATGGGATTTGAAAAAGAAATAAAACATAAAACTGTGAGACTTGAGCCTTGAGGTCCATTCAAACCCAATTGCATATATTTGGATAATCTGGGAGGAATTTTATAAACCGGGGATTTCCGTTTTCAAAAATACATTGTGAAAAAAAGGATTCTCTTATTTTCTTGTAAGAAGAGAAGAGATATCAATAAAAATTTATAGAGTATTTTTTTTATATGGTTTTTGGCTTATTTCTTTGGGTATGCCGAATGGTTTCTCAACCGTGTATAAGAATATTAATTTGCATATTAGTAAAGTTATTTTTGTACCAATTTTTCTATTGCCCCGTAACCTCCAAGAAAGTCGACTGTTTGGCCAACCTACATTTAGTTAATTCGCATTCTGCTTGTATTATAAATCTTCTACGCACATAGCCCTCATCGGCCTCTGCTGAGAAATGCAGGAAGGGTTAACCCTAACTACGACACAGATAATATTGCTTTGATATCTCCCATTTTATACTAAATTAAAACATGTTTTTCATTCCATTCTAACTAAACTAGAGAAAAACTTGCCGTTTAGCTACGAAATATGTTGAAATTATTAACAAAATTCATCAGAGGTGTGGGAAATAAATTTTGTAGAAGTCTAAAGAGAATATATGTGATTTTCAAATATATGGTTGGCCAGAAAGTTCTGACTCACTTAGGGAGCGAAAGCTTGTTTCCAATTTTTTTATTCAATGCAAGCTGACTGATATCTGGAACAGATTTGGATGCTGGTTAATCAGTGAAAGAAGATCATAGAGAATGATGAACTTTATTTTTAAGAATAAATGTAGGTGTTGCTCCATAAAACTTTGTTGTTTTCTTTCCGCTTACTAAGTAAGTCAAGATAATATGGTCAACCTAATATATAATATAATAAATCTAACATTAGTTCAACATGGTAGAAGAAATAAATCACTTCATTAATTGGATAAAAAGAAATACAGCTGTGTATTAAGCTTATGTATGAAGAATTTGAGATTAAATACAAAAATAGTTTTGCCACAATGGAATAAAAAAGAATTTAAGACAACATTTATTTATTATCCTAAAATGCTAATCAAATTTTGTTATGAAGCGCGGACGAATAATAGAACTGACGGTAACATCATTGTTTCTAAGATGTTACATCGATTCCTTTCCTACCATAACAATACAATGGAATGTAACCAATTCTTGTTATTTGAGTGTAAAAAGCTGAATCAAATTGGTCATACTTAGCTAGAATTTGAGGTGTGGAGGATCGGAAGAAATTGGACAAGATTGAGAGATGAAAACGTTTGGAACATTTATAACATTTATAACCTCATTTGTCTAAGACTTAAGTGAATAGTAGTAGAGGTTCTCGAAGGATAATGCATCAAACTCTCAAAGTGTGCGCTTATCAAATATTTATCAGTCAATTTTAAAATCTCTTAGTTTGCTAACTATATGCAAAGTAAGCACAAATAGATTGAACTGATACATGTGGATTTTGAAGAAGTGTCATCTGAACATTTTCAATATTTTCTGTTCTTCTTATGGTTCTCATATGACCCGAACGACCTCTATTTATGTAGATTTAAGCATGTTTCTTCATGATGGTATTTACGAATATCTTTCCAAATGAATCTTGTACTTGTTTAATACTGCCAGTCTTAATAAAGTTTGTGACTACAAATACGCGTTGATCTTTTGTTAACTGCATGATTAAAAAGGTTCTATGGAAGTAAACTTTTTCGCAGAAACGCTTTGATTTGCTTTGTAAGTAATGATGACAAGAACATACCACAGCGTGGCTGAAAAACTACTGTAAAATGTCCTAGTCTTTGCTTGAAGAATCGCACAGTGACTTAGGCTACCTAGGCTTCCTACGCTTCTCTTGAAAGTGCACGGTGGTCTAACCTTCCTAGTCTTCGTTTCATTATTTTACTTGCTTGCGCAAACATATTTTTGATAGCCTTTACTAAACCCATCAGTGTATCAATATCATAAAAGGGAATTTAATGAAATTTCTAGAATCGATGGATACATAGTTGTTAAATAAAACGCTTTTAGCAGAATCCAGAAATCCCCAATAGTTTTTGAGTTATACCAATTCAAAGTACGATTAACCTTTTTCTGGGACACCTTGTATAATTAAACATCAACATATATAGAAGTAATTAAATTTATATACCATGAAACTATTTTTATATATCAAAATAGGTATTTACTTTTGTTTAAATACAAAAAGGGATTTGTATAAAACCGTCTTATTTAAGTGCCACAACATGTAATTTACTCGTAGCATGATAACTAATTAATGGTAGCATTTTCTTAAAAAATTACAAACTTGAAGAAGTGTAATTGATTAAATTTCAGAGCAAGGAGATTTTCCTTGTAGAGAACATAGGTGAATCTAATAGTTCGAAAAAATATGACCTGCCAATGTATGACATTTGATTGACCTAAAAATTTTATTTCCGCTGCGAAAGGTTAAAAGGGATTTCCAGAGCTTATTTATTTCCTTTATCTGCTCTTTGAAAAAAATCTAAAGATTCATTTTTTTTTAATATTATATTAAATCAAAGTGTTACTCATTGAATACGATTAGTGAGTAGCCTTTGGATCTTTGTTAACACAAATTTACAGTAGACCAATAATGATATTGTAACAGTTAGTTTTTTTTCAAAAGCAACTTCTATTCTAATGGAGAATAAACACATAATTGTTATATCACACTTATTTGAGTAATTATGTGCGATATATTCTTGCATTTAAATTCATTCACCCCAAAAATTAATGAATGGCTTAATTCAAAATTACCTTAAATAAATATTTTGTTTTACTGATTATATTTATTTCATATAGGTAAATTAAAACCATTCAAAATTCTTAAACGTATGGTCAATTTGATGTGTTAGGAAAGTTAAGCTAAGGGAAAAAATATAGCTTTTCCGTCACTATAATATATTGCGCCAAAGTTATTCTTAGCTAGTTTATAGCTTACCTCCAACATAAAGACTCCAGATTTACGCAAACCAATACATTTCTTGCGTGGGCCACTTACGTGCTCCTAAATCTTTATTTCTAACAAAGTGTCAAACGGGGATAGTTCGTTGCATTTACGGTTCAAATTCCGATCGAAAATTGCTAGTGGATTAAAAGGGTCTTCGAAAAGTCCAAATATGCTTCTTATTTTAAACGAAATTGTTGATGTGATGTGTCTAAAATACGATCACCATCACTAGGGTTTGTTTATAATCGTGACCTCTAAGTTGCACTTATAATGTTTTTTTTATAATTCTGCTACATGGCATTTTGCATAACATCTTCTGGCGCGTGTTGTAGAACACGACTAAGTCTAGATACAGGCAACTAGGCTTAAAGCTACACAGAGAAAAATCACTTCCTAATATGCAATTGCGGTAAGGCGATGAGGTGAACAAACAATGTTCACTCGTTCCCTTTAATTCGCGTCTATATGTGAAGTGAATAAGTATGTAGAATGTGAGTCAAATATGTGAGGACGGAATAATGAGATCTCGCAGATGCTTGCACTATTTGATACAAACATGAAAGCGAATGACGAATTGGTGTTGAATGGGAGCAATAGAGTGCGATCAGGTCTAAATTTAAGTAAAGGTAAAAAAGAGGGGTTGCATTTCTTCTGAATGAGAAGTGGTATGATGAAATAGTTGGGTTTCAATGTAGATGGGTGTAGTTGTGATTTGTCAGTGTGAAAATGTACGTGTTCATAGTTTAAGGAACATGTCATGATAGAAATGCCAATAAGAAAAGGGGTTTCTGGAATGATTGAGAGGAAGAATAGTGAATGAAATGGGCATAATAGGAGAAGAAACGAATAGACGAATAAATAATGACCTGATGGGACAAGCTCACTTGAATTAAATAGGTCAATTGCAGGTTTATTTAATTATATTTACTATTTGAAATTACGTTTCTATCTGGGGACGATTTTTAATTTCCTATGCGGATTAATGAATTCTTTGTTGAAGTTTATTATTAAAATATATTGTCGTGGTATTCGTGAAAGGATACCTTCGCTGCAGAAAATGCAGTCTACTTACGTTGTAAGCGGCAAAATGGATAGATCAGCTGCACAGACTAATAAGAGGTGAGTGCCTGAGGAGCTTAATATTTGGCCAAAGGGTAGATTTAAATACCAGGTTTCATTCAAGGTTATTGGAAGATAAAAAACTTTAATTACACTAATAATGCTTATTATATAAATGTCTACAAAGGCAAAAAAACGGGAGAATAATGTCGCTCCTAATGAAATAATAAATCAAATAGTAATGAATTTAACGGGGATCAAAATATGGGACTTGGTCAGACAGGAAAAATGTTGGTAAACACTGGGGAGTCCAATAAAAGGGTCTGGAGGAGGATATCAGGTGGCGAGGACAAAATGGGCGATTATCCTCGAAAGGGGGTAAAAGGGTTTTACCATGGCGGCTTGACTCTTGGTGAGATGAGCGATTCTTAGGAGGCAAGCTAGTCTTGCTGCTCGAGGGGCGTTGTACTCTTGGCGGAGGGGTCGGAATTACCTGCGGCACGAGTAAGGTAATTTCCAGGCTGAGTGAGACACTCAAATTGGGGTGAGTAATCTCAGACGAGGAGCTAAGTTTCCTTGACTGGATGAGAATAGTGGTTCGCGCAATTCTCCCAAGAAAAAGTCGTTTCGCGAATTTGCGGATTGACTGTGGCTAAACTCAGGACAATCAGTCTTGCCGACGAAACCTAGCTCCGAGTTTCGACTCGAGACGAGGGGCTGTATATTCGTGAAAGGGCGCCGGTACAATCTGACGAGTAACGGTTGACCTTAGGTTAAATGACTTTGAGGGAGTACTTGCCCCAGACGAGGTTAAAAGCGAATGTAAGGAGATCCAATTGACTGGGGCTAAATTCCTTCGGTGAGAATTCTTGCCTTCGAGCTCGAGAAGATGAAACGGAGCTGAATCGAGAAAACGACGTGTCTCCTGTAGAAAGACGAGCCTATACTGCCTTTTCCCGGCTTTGTCTAGCATTATATATGATCCGGCCAGAAGCAAAAATGCCTTAGGTCAACGAGGAACATTTTCTCAATCAAACACTCCACCGGAAGATAGGGATGAACTTCCAGGGTGGTTTCTTGATATCGCTCGGAGAGGCGGGCAGCGTCTTCTTGCGCCCGCGCGCTTGGAATTCTTGCTACTGCCTTATCAACTGAAGCAACTCGATTCTGTCACGGTTCCCACGACTTTGCTAATTGTTGATCGACCTCGTGCGTGGCCTCAGGGCGGTATTAACCTCTATTCCGGACACAAATATATCACAGGAAAATAATTTAGTAAAATGTTAGTTGATTATATCTTAAGAGATAGATCTACATACTATCTAATATGTATTTACGTCAGCAAAGTTTAATAGTAAGAAAGGGGTTTAAGAATTTTCAATCTATTTTTTCATTGTGCCAAAAAACTCTAAACCCTTGTGTTCAAATCGGATAAAATTGTAAATCTTCCTTAGTCCCTTGGTAATCTACATGTGTTTGTGTGTGTGTAAACTTCACTAAATTTGATTTTGACTGTCGATATATGGAAATTTCTTTGTCTCATATTGATCTTCAACATGTCACCGATTATAATTATTTGATGACAATATCACCCAATCTCAGAAAAAGCCTTCTACAATTAATTTCTTAGAAATTTGATATGAATATCTGAGGACATTGTTGGATCACAACATTAAGTGAACCTTATAATTGCTTAAAATAAATTAAATAGAAGAATAGTTTTAGAAATTATTGCAGGCGAATTTCATAATAAATTTATGAAGCGTGACAAAACACACATAACCTTCATCTCTCGGTAGGTAAAAGTTTATTATGTCCCTTTGAATTTAGGAAGAGCGACAAAACTTTCATACGTTTATCTTTTTTCTAATTAAAAAACGACAAAAATTCAAATCTAATGACAAACATACAGAAAATTTATCTCAGAGTAGAAAAAGAAAGTCCGAGATAACTCATATAAACATTTAGAATTTTACTCCATAGAAGAAGATATAGGCACTATGGCAGGGGCAAATAGAATGAAGGTATGATGAATGAAACAGAGTAATTTGCATCAATAAATAAGGAAATGTGGATAAACAAAGTGGCTATTCTCCCTTGATAGATAAACTGGAGAGAAAGATAGATAAGGTAGATAAATAGGAACACGAGTAGTAAGAATGGAAAGAAGGATGGGCCGAGACTAGTATCAAGGAGCTAAGAAAGGCAAATATTAAGCTCCTTGGAAATTCTTCTATCGCACGCATCTCTAAAAGGCGTTTATTTCAAACTGATCTACCAGGAATAAACAGTAATCGACAAAAGATTTAAGTCAAATATATAGTTTTGTTCACTCGTTTTTTACAATTTATGTGATAGGAATAATTAATCAAATATTTACATTTTATTCAATCGTGCCTTTGTCCTCTTCCTGTTGGAGGTGAGTTTCATTCCCTGGGGTTTTGCTATTCAATAAAGAGGCTAAAATGAGTATTTGGGGGGTTTAATAGATGATGTTGCGAAATTATAATCAATTTTGTAATATTTTAGGGTAAGAATAAATGTTTGAAGGGTGCAACCATTGTCGATCTGCAAAAAAGTGACCTGAAACACAAGGTTATAGATGCTAAGGGATTTGCATCAAGGGATTTTAGTTCAAGAATTTTTATTAAAAATATTTATATCATTTCTGTAGAAGAGGAGTGTAAAAGATGAAAAAATGACGTATATTTTTTATTTAAGAAACGAAAGCGACAACTAACTGGCTTTTATCCTCTAATGGAGTTGGTGATCACATCTTAGGCGTAATTTACCTCGCCCGAATTTTTTAAAAGAGAAACCAAATTGGGTTCTTGGGCCTAAGGGCACGCAACTCTCATGCTGCATTAATTTTGCGTTTCCGTGAAAGCAATACTAAGAGAGTCATTATTACTATGTAAAGCAGGAGGCTTAAACCGACGAGGATAAATCACCCTGAAATTGAGGCAGGAGGACTCAATTGAGTAAGTGGCTAAGATGGTGAAGGGGATAATGGAGGAAGCTGTTTTCATCGATTGATTTAAAGAGGAGAATCTAAGGTGCGCTCGATTTACCCTTAAAGTGGTGAGGAGAGGAGGGAACGCATTCGGTAGCTGTATCGCTCGTTACAAAGAGAAAAGAACGTATGAAAATTTTGTCGTTCTTAATAAATTCAACTGCGACGTTCTTTAAATGAATTTACCAAACGAGAGATGAGCGTGTCTTTTGTCGCACTGCCTAATTTTATTGTGAACTTCTTTATCCCTAACGATCAATATAGGAAATAAAGAGTGGTTAGTTGCCTTTATTAAATTCAATCGTGACGTTCTTGAGCTCTACAATGATAACGATGACCGTATGTGTGATTTGGACTTCTACATAATTACGATTGTAACATTTTATATATATGATGTTCTTTATCTCTAGGAATCGAAATATGAAATGGAAGAGAGGTTTGCCGCGCTTCTTTATGTTTATTTAACAAGATATTGAGCTAAAGTCCGTTTGTATCTGTATTGATAATATATTTTATATTTTTTTAATTCTAGGCAACGAGAAATATAGGTACAAGTGATTTCATGCTATTAAACTATTTCAACTGTGGTCTTCTTTCTTTAGACATAACCAAAAATAAACAAATGTGTGGTTTGAAGTTCTTCATAATTTATTATAATTTCTAACTTCTAGAAAATCCTTAGACTTTCTTCTCTCTGTGATAAGTAGTGGTTGTTTATTTAATAGGGGATTTTGCAAATACAGATGGACCTATGAGTGTTTTTTCGCTCCTAATTATTACACATGTACCGTTATGTTTTATTAGCAAACGAGAAATGTGGGTGCGATGGTTTGTCGCCATTGTGATTGTCACCACTAATCTTTCATTATCTCTTCTAAAGGACACATGAACGTATCTGACGGGGCGCTCTTTATACTTTCATTGTGACCTTTATTTGTAGGCAACTAGGAATTTTGGCACTAGTAGGTGGTGGTTTCTACTCGGATGTTCTTTATTTATTTGTCTTTGTGATGTGTATGTGTCGTGTACAAGAGGTTGCATTGTTGTGGGTGCGACAAAAGATTTAGAATGAAAAGGAAGATGAGTGGAAATAGAAGGGAAAAGGGGGTAAAAATACATTCATGTAAAACAACCATATGTATGCTCACGAAACTTGGAAACTATAACCCAAAAAGAATCCCAGTGCACTTTATGTATATATATATATATATATATATATATATATATATATATATATATATATATATATATATATATATATATATATATATATATATATATATATATATATATAAATAAATATATATATATATATATATATATATATATATATATATATATATATATATATATATATATATATATATATATATATATATATATATATATTTCTATATATATATATATATATATATATATCACTAAATCTATAATTTAAGAGCGGGATTTTTTTTAATATTTGAATAAGAAATTTATCTTAGTTTGGTTATGACTTTATATCTCAAATTTCTATCAAGCTAATTTCTAAGAATTTCTTTAGAGTTTGAAAAAACAAAATAGTTTAGTTCAGACAAAATAAATAGGATTATCCGATGCTGTATAACGTTTTAAAAGAAAATACAATTGGTGAAGTTCATAAATTTATTAAAATTTAAGTAAGGCTGCCTTTTTATTTTATCTATAGCTATATTTTAGCAACGTGATAATTTGAAAAGGGGAAAATAGTTTAGAAATCATTTTTTAAATTATTATAATTGGCCAAGTTCAGAAGATTTATAAATATTTAACCATGTCTACTTTTTTTTACATTTTAGATTTTAATCTTAGTAGCGAAGCGCCAGCTTCTCCCGTAGGGAGGAGTGGCGAAGCCATTGCCTGGTGTATATATGTATATATATATGTATATATATATATATATATATATATATATATATATATATATATATATATATATATATATATATATATATTTATATATATATATATATATATATATATATATATATATATATATATATATATATATATATATATATATATATATATATATATATATTAATATCTCTCTTTACACTCAAATTATTATAAGCTGAGAAATTGTCGACTGTATTTTGTTATAAAATAAAGACGAAGTGAAATTTCCTTATTTCCTGAGGGAGAGTCAATCAGAAACGAACGTTTACCAAAGTATTACTAACGCATATTGGATACTTATATCTTGCATTAAATTCACTATAGAAATGGGAAGTGAGAGAAAAGTTATGGTGACACTCCATTCCTGTAGATGGCAGTTTCTGCAAGAAACGAAATGGAAACGGAAGTTTACGAAAAGAAAGGAGAGTTGTTAGCAAACTAATGCATACATATTTCGGCGGTTTTTCTTCGGGTGAAATAGGGTAGAACGACACAAAATGAGCGGGTAAATACGCTTTATGCACAAGAACGAAATATTTTGTAAAAAGGATTAGGGAAAATATTTAAGGGATAATGGAGAACTCTCTTTCAGAAAAGAGAGGAAAATATATCGTATAAAGAAAAAATTCCAAACCAGTCAGAGGAATTGGAAAATACAATCTAACTAGGATTATTTAAGTAAAGGATAAACTTAATGCTGAAATGTGTAGATCATAATATCCTACGCGCAAAAATTATATTTATTTTTTATAACGAAGGAAGCCAACACAAACAAAATTGCGCAAGAAGTGTTGATAAAAATTGTAATAATTGCAAGATTATAGAAACTGCATTTTTGAAAAGGGTAGAAAACAGAAAGAACTAAAGGAAACAGTGTCTTACGAGCTCTGAGAATTAGCCAATATGATATATTTTTGGTTAAATCGAAAAATGAGATTCCTCTTTTGATTCGAAACATAGATAATATGTATCTCCAACGGATCCTTTACTCTCTCAGGATAAAGGATCAATAACGAGATTTAAGATCATAAATGTACTTTCTGACTTTAAGTTTGTTAAACTGTGTTCCTTTCTCTTTTTCCGTATATTTTCTAGCATATCATAATTTACTTTCATATCATGTTAAAATCTTATAGCTCAAAGTTACAATGAACAATTGATGAACTAAATTTCTCCGAAATTTTTTAAGTATTTAATAATTCTTTTAAACGATTCTTGGATTTTATTGATCTATAGGCATCCACAAATTGGTTTTTTTTCAGAAAACAATATCATTTACTCAATCAAACCAAAAATATTTACTCCTCACTAATAGATTGTCCTGATGTGATCTGCCATTCCCTCGCTGAATCTCATTTAAAATAGAAATCAATCAAATTTCAGTAAGAATATATATCATAATTAGAAGTGTCGTAGAATCGCCGTCTGTTTTTGATTACTATACTCTTTGACACCCTTTTAGTAGCTGTATGCTTTGTGGTGCGTGAGTTACTTCTATGATGAAGTAGGCTTTGTTCTAAGAGTGCTAATTCAGTAATTTTGTTTTTAAGGAAGAACTTTTTTAAACACATAAGGATAAGAGGAAACACCAGATATCTACCAAAATAAACATGTATTTTAAATGAAACTCTTAACTATAACAAATCAACAGTTAATACATTTCTATCTTTGACATCTAAACCCTTCGAACTGTTACATCTGACAAAAATAAACAAATAGGCTTCCCGTAAACATACCAATTGCCAATTAGTATTTTAATCGCGACTCTATTTGATTAGCGTTAAACATTAAATTAACGTACTCTCGTCTACAAACACATGTGACCTAGGTTCAAGAACAATGGTTTCTACTCCCCTTTAAAAGGTGAGGCGTACTAAACTTCTACTATCGCAATATGAATATAAATGATCTTTCTAACTCACATGACAGAAGGTATTAGGGATTGCCGGATGTCGCTGGAGGACTTATCTCTCGCTTTGGAGTGTTGTGGCCGCTGGTTGAATTTTCGTCGAGGAGGGCTAACTGCCGCCTGTGACGGGGGCTGATTCTTCAACGTAATTAAAGAACGGGAGCTCGTTGGGGCTGGGTTCTTCTCGTCTCACTATTACGGAGCTTGAGATGGGAGAGTCACTCGCGAGTGAGTGGCTCTGCTTTTCTTCAGTAAGACTTCTTCGCAGTCTAAAGGATTCTTTGGTATGGCACCGATATAAAGCTTGACTATTGAGGTTAATACGGCCCGAAAAGGGTTGGATCTATTTTCTCAATCTGATCCTATTGTTTCTCACGAAAATAGTTTTGTATGGCGGAAGGATCGAACTTCACGAGCTAACCCTTCTTCTGGCGTATAGACTTCTAAACTTCTTGTCTGGCTGAAAGATTAAACTTCACGAACTAATCTTTTTTCTGGCGTATCGACTTCCAATAATCTTCTTGTCTGGCCGAAGGATCGATCTTCACGAACTAATCCTACTCTGGCGTATCGACTTCTGATAATAATCTTCTTGTCTGGCTGAAGGATCGATCTTCACGAACTAATCCTACTCTGACGTATTGACTTCTGATAATAATCTTCTTGTCTGGCCGAAGGATCGATCTTCACGAACTAATCCTACTCTGGCGTATCGACTTCTGATAATAATCCTCTCTCTTTCTTTGCGGGGCTTATTTATAGGCGGATTGCCGCCCCATCTAAAGGGGGAAGTGACCAGGCCACAGAGGCAATGGGGGGGGAGGCGCGAATGGTGAATTAGCATCTGGGGAGAGCGAGAATTTCTGAGGTGGCACTGGGGTGCCAAAGTCAGCTCGCTAATTAGAGGCTCGCAACCGCACCGCTACTTGGCGTGCCTTCTGACTCGCATCGCTTTTTTTTTCCATGACCACAGGTTTATGGGTCTCGTAGGTAATGGGATCGTTAGAGCGTCGTTTAAGGACGTTAAGTGGTTGCCTTAAAACAGATGTTAGCTCCAACTGCCCACAGCGGCGGGGAGATCACACATGGTAAGCAGTTATGGTTATTCGCCAGCTACCTTTGCCCCGCTTCTCTTCATGAGGAAGAGGGGGGGGGCTTTAATGTACCTATTCTCCCCCAGGATGCTTAATGTAGCTATTTCTCTACATTTCCCTCCCTCCTAAAGAAATTAACGGGTGGGGGGGTTATTCCAATCTGACGCTTACAATAATATACATGGGTAACTTACAGAACATTATATTATACAATAAATTCTTGTTCACTCGGGAATGCCTTGATAGCATTTCACCTGACCTTATATTAATTCCTATATTACTGTGCCAACTTAAGATTTTCTTAACTACCACTAGGGGGTTACTCGCCTCTACTTAATTACAATTCTACGGATTTACACTTAACTTTGCTATAATACAATAGTTGGGCTGCTCCTTAATCGTCGACCGGCTTCCGACTTAACGCGTCGGCCATACAATTCTTGGACCCTTTTATATAGTGAATGGAGTACTGGTACTCCATCAAGAGTAAACTCCATCTCAGGAGTCTTCAAAGCTACTCTTATTTTTATTTAAATATGACAACGGTTTATGGTCGCATTCCAACTTAAACTCGCGCCCTATTAGATAATATTTGAATTTACCTATGGACCATATTATGGCCAAAGCTTCGATTTCGATTGTAGGGTAGGCTTTTCCTCTACTCAACAGTTTCTTACTGACATAAGCTATGGGATAGGCTGTTTCGTCATCTTCGTATTGAAGCAATACTCCACCTAACCCGTTTGGACTAGCGTTCGTGCGAATGCTGAAGATCTTGTTGGGATTTGGTAAGAGAAGAAGTGGCGCAGTTACGAGTTTTCCTTTTAGAACCTCCAACTGAGTTATTGCATGGGGGTTCCACGTGACAGGGTCTAACGCTGCCTTTTTCAACAAATAATTTAGTGGGGCCGCAATGGAAGCGAAGTGTGGTACAAAACGCCTATAGAACAAGGCCGCTCCCATAAACGATCGGAGTTGTTTCTTTGTTTGCGGCCGGGGCATCTTGACTATGGCGTCCACTTTTTCTTGCTGGGTAGTCAAGTGTTTTTGTCCTTTTTTGAATCCCAGGTAGTCAATGGATTCGTAGGCAAAATAATACTTGGTCGGCCCGGCGGTTAGACCTTGCTCCCTTAATTTCTCCTGCAATGATCGTGAGGCGTGTAAGTGTGACTCCCATGTGCGGGTAGCTACGTACACGTTGTCGAAGTAAAACGACACGTCACTTAGGCCAGCGATAATTCGCCTCGTCATCCTATTATAATTGCTACCGGCTGTAAGTAGTCCGAAGGGTAGCCTGGTAAACTGTAACATACCTCTCTCAGTCGCAAAAGCCGTCAGTTTTTTGGACTCCTTGGCGAGGGGTATTTGATAGTACGCTTTACACAAATCCAATTCGGTGATGAATTTAGCGTTTTCAAATAAATGGAGATTTTGATCTATTAGTGGGATGGGCTCGGCGTTGAAAACGGTCACTGAATTCAATTTTTGCAAGTCCACGCACATCCGAAATTATTGATCAGGTTTCTTAACCATTGCTATGGGGGAGCAATAATCGGACTCCGATGGCTATAAAATTCCCAATTTTAGTAAATTCCAGACTTCCTTATTGAAGGCTTCTCGTAGGTGGATCGGTAAAGGATATGGTTTTCTTCGCATCACTGAATTAGTTTTTAGTTTTATTTCATGGATGAAATCCTTGGCACATCCGGGGTTTTCAGAAATGACTTCTGGAAATTCCATGAGCAAGTTCAACATTTCCGCTTTTTTTTAATCTCTTAGTGGGGATTTATCTTTAAATCCACCCGAGGATCTTCCGGGGTAGGTGAGAGCGATGGAAGTTCGTATTCCTCGTCTCGTTCCACACACACGGTGTGTATGACTTGCAGGGGCGTACCCGGGTAAACGGCATCCATCGGTTCTTCTTCGTCTAGAAGGGTAATATTCTTTATGCACGCGCGGCGGTCATATTCTTTTAGCATGTTTATGTGATAGGTTCTTCGCCCTGTTGAGGTATCTATCAAGTAATCGACTGGACCCCGTGCCTCGATTACTTCAAACGATCCCTTCCACTTGGGCCCATAACTTATTATTTTCAGTCGGGAGTAATAATAAGACTTCATCTCCTGCCTTTAATTTTCGCGCCTTTGCTTTCATATCGAAGTAGTCTCCGTATTTGGCTAAATTTTTCTCGGCGTTCTCTCGAGCTAAGCCAGAGCAGTATTCTAGGCGCTCGCGCATATCCATCACCTAGGCGTAAGACGATTTGATTTCTTGCTCGAGCTTCGCGTTGGAAAATAATTCCTTAAGAATACTCATAGGACCTCGCACATTTCTCCCGTATAATAGCTCAAAGGGCGAGAATCCCAACGTCCGATGAGGTATTTCTCGGCAGGCGAAAATGGCTGCAGGTAGGTATCTGTGCCACTGTGTAGGGTTGTTTTGACACAACTTCTTCAATATATTTTTGAGAGTCCCGTTTAATTTCTCGCAGATTTCGTTAGTGGATGGATGAAATATACTCGTAAAAATTGGCTTGAATAACAGTAGTTTATTAAAATACTCCATCAATTCTGAGGTGAATTGCCGCCCTCTATCCGATAGAATTTCTTTAGGCAGGCCTACTCGTGCAAATATTAAAATTAATGCTTCCGCGCAGGAAATAGTGTCAATCTTCTGTAGTGCCACGGCATCTGGGAACCGGGTGGCACAATCGACTAGGGTGAGGATGTAGGAGTGTCCTCCACTTGAAGATGGGTGAATTGGTCCCACCAAATCAATTGCCACTCGAAAGAATGGTTCGGTTATAACGGGCACCTTTTGTAAGGGAGCGGGAGGTACCCGTCCTCTGGAGGGATCCTTCTGACACACTTCGCATGATCGGCAATAGGCCACAATTTCCCTTGCAGCCTAGAGCCAATAAAAGTGTCGGAATATCTGCTGCACCGTTTTGTTGTGCCCAAAGTGTCCGGCTAATATTCCATCATGCGCGGTATTCAAAATTCTTTGCGTGTATTCTTGAGGTACACACAGTGCTTTCTTGTTCTCCTTATCTTCCTCGCTGATAGTGCAGTAGAGAAGTGAGTCTTCTACGATATACTGGATAGGCTTCTTTCCTTTCATTTGGAGAGTTTCACCTTTATTAGCTTCCTCCCATAGAGGTTTAAGAGTGGGGCATTCCTTCTGAGCACTGGCGAAGGAAGTCAATTTAAACCCCTTGTCTTCGAGGATAATCCTCGGGGTCAACTTAGCAGGCTGCTCTTTTCTCTGGGCTTCTTATGCGCGGGTGACTACTTATTGGGCCACTTCTTGCTGGGGAATTTAGGGGGTTTTGTCCGATTAGTACTGCGCAGAACTTAATCGGGGCTACTACCACGTCCGTCCAACCGGTGAAATATCTGCATTGTATATGACATCTCACGACGGGGAATCGATTGTCGCGTCCTAAAAAGTCGTGGACGATTGCGAATTTCTTATGGTTAGGGTTTATTGGGGGCAGCAACTATGTCGGATACCACTATGCACGTACATCCGGTGTCTCTGACTAAAGTGGATACTCGGCACCCATTAACAGTGCCCTCTTCAAATTGTAGTCCGCCTAGAGAACTTTTGTTGAAGAGAAAGTTTACCTGTTGCTGGGGCCCTTTGGATGTTGGCGCGGGTACGTAGGACGAATCAGCTTATCCTGCTGGGATCGCGGCAGTCAAGTTTTGCACCTGTTGTCTCGAGGTCTCCCTCAGTCGAAAGTTCTGTGGGCACTGGAAACTCAGGTGACCTATTATCCCGCAGGTATAACAAGTGACGGGCTTCCTGGGATACGTGCCGGTATTAGGGTATGATCCTTGTGGAATCCTAACTTCTTTTTGATTTTTTTCTCCTCCAAAATTTGGCTTATAAGTTCCTTTTGCTGTTGAGAACTTAAAGGGCTTCTTCTGTAAATGCCTGGGTAGTGGCCCATTTTTCTTTGGAGGGGGAAGCCTTCTCTTTCTTGTACTCCCTCGGATATAAACGATGATTTAACGCGTGGAGGTCAGCCTCGCCCAGACACTCGTTAAAGATAGAAGCTTTTCGGTCCTTAACGAATGCACGGATTTCCTGGGGTAGTGTACTTAGTAACTGATCTCTAAGCATGAAGTCGACGACCGCAGCGACTTCGTTATCTACCCCTTCTGACTCCATCCAAAACTGTAGGCTTCGACGAAGCACAAAGCCAAAATGTTTGTATGTTTGTTCAGGTCTTATACGAGCCTGCCTGAACTTCATCCTATATTCTTCCGGGTTAAGGTTTGTTGCTAAGAGAAGTTCGGCTTTGAGAGTGGAATAGTCCACAGTCGCTTCTGAGGGTAAAGATACGAATATCTCTCTCATCCTACGATTGAGTAGTGGTAATGGTCTGGCGACCCCATCTTCTTCTAGGTCCCAATTATAGACTTCAAATATTTTTTCAAAATGGGAGAGATATGAGCATAAATCTTTTTCGTCCCTGTACTCCGGGAGTTTCATGCTGGCCGCTGGTGACACTTCTATTCTAGATGACACTGACTGCACTTCTAACTGGTCTTTGCTGAGAGCTCTTTTGTGGGCCGTTATCTTCTCTCTTTCATCAGCTTCCATTTTAGTCTTTTCTCTTCTTTCATCAGCTTACATTTTCGTCTTTTCTCTTCTTTCTTCTCTTTCGTTTCTCTCTTTCTCCTGAATAAACGAGCTCAGATCGGTTCCTTCCAGTCCGAGGCTTTGACCTTGCTTCCGATAAAGGTCAAACAATGCCATCGCGCTTATGTCAGTCATCTACCTTGTTTTTAATCAAACCTCACCTTCTCCACCACCGAAACTTACCACTTGGCCTAACAATTACCTTTAGATGGTATCCACCTCTAACTTTACCAATTTTTCACTCGTCAAATATTCTATTATTCCTGGTGTTCCTTTTATGTGTTAGCTCTTCCTTAAATAGACACTGCTGGGTTCTTGCTAATATAAAACCTCTAGATCTGACACTACTTTTATAATATGTCGTAGAATGGCCCTCTGTTTTTGATTACTATACTCTTTGACACCCTTTTAGTAGCGGTATGCTTTGTGGTGCGTGAGTTACTTCTATGATGAAGTAGGCTTTGTTCTAAGAGTGCTAATTCAGTAATTTTGTTTTAAGGAAGAACTATTTTAAACACATAAGGATAAGAGGAAACACCAGATATCTACCAAAATAAACATGTATTTTAAATGAAACACTTAACTATAACAAATCAACAGTTAATACATTTCTATCTTTGACATCTAAACCCTTCGCACGGTTACAACTGACAAAAATAAACAAATAGGCTTCCCGTAGACATACCAATTGCCAATTAGTATTTTAATCGCGACTCTATTTGATTAGCGTTAAACATTAAATTAACGTACTCTCGTCTACAAACACATATGACCTAGGTTCAAGAACAATGGTTTCTACTCCCCTTTAAAAGGTGAGGCGTACTAAAGTTCTACTATCGCAATATGAATATAAATGATTTTTTTAACTCACATGACAGAAGGTATTAGGGATTGCCGGATGTCGCTGGAGGACTTATCTCTCGCTTTGGAGTGTTGTGGCCGCTGGTTGAATTTTCGTCGAGGAGGGCTAGCTTGCCGCCTGTGACGGGGGCTAATTCTTCAACGTAATTAAAGAACGGGAGCTCGTTGGGGCTGGGTTCTTCTCCTCTTACTATTACGGAGCTTGAGATGTGAGAGTCACTCGCGAGTGAGTGGCTTTGCTTTTCTTCAGTAAGACTTCTTCGCACTCTAAAGGATTCTTCGGTATGGCAACAATATAAAGCTTGACTATTGAGGTTAATACGGCCTGAAAAAGGGTGGATCGATTTTCTCAATCTGATCCTATTGTTTCTCACGGAAATAGTCTTGTATGGCGTAAGGATCGAACTTCACGAACTAACCTTTCTTCTGGTGTATAGACTTCTAATTTTCTTGTCTGGCTGAAAGATCGATCATCCTGAACTAATCTTTCTTCTGGCGTATCGACTTTTAATACTCTTCTTGTCTGGCCAAAGGATCGATTTTCACGAACTACTCCTACACTGGCGTATCGACTTCTGATAATAATCTTCTTGTCTGGCCGAAGGATCGATCTTCACGAACTAATCCTACTCTGGCGTATCATCTTCTGATAATAATCCTCTCTCTTTCTTTGCAGGGCTTATTTATAGGCGTATTGCCGCCCCATCTAAAGGGGGAAGTGCCTAGGCCACAGAGGCAAGGGCAGGGGGGCGAATGGTGGGTTAGCATCATCTGGAGAGAGCGAGAATTCCTGAGGTGACACTGGGGTGCCCAAGTCAGCTCGCTAATTAGAGGCTCGCAACCGCACCGCTACTTGGCGTGCCTTCTGACTCGCATCGCTTTTTTTTACATAACCACGGGTTTATGGGTCTCGTAGGTAATTGGATTGTTAGAGCATCGTTTAAGGACCTTGAGTGGTCACCTTAAAACAGATGTTAGCTCCAACTGCCCACAGCGGCAGGGAGATCACACATGGTAAGCAGTTATGGTTATTCGCCGGCTACCTTTCCCCCGCTTTTCCTCATGAGGAGGGGGGGGGGCTTTAATGTACCTATTCTCCCCAAGGATGCTTAATGTAGCCATTTCTCTACAAGAAGAATACCAGTATTTATTCCTGGTAATTTTTTTGGCATAAAATCCTGCAAGTTTAAAACTTATCAAGATTCCTTACTAGACGTTAGCAACCGTACAGTTCAAAAATATTTGAATATAACCTTCAGAAAAATTTGGCAAAGTTGCTACTTTCCTCTGTCTCCATGGGAAAAGGGGAAGGATGGGTCCGCTGGCGTTTTGGCAATCTAGCAGGTCAAGGCTCAAACATTCGGCTCCGGGGTGCGCTTTGAATCATTGAGCCAGAATTATACCAAGACTGAATTCAATAGTGTGGTGAGCGGAACCTCGTTGATGCTGGTCTCCTCATTCGAAATCCTTCTGGTGTTTTCGAGCCTGATGGATTCAAAAGGGTTTTAGTTATTCGCTAAACTGATGAAAACATGTTTTTCAAAAGCCACATATTCCAGCAAGGGATAAACTTAGCTATGTTGATTAGTAAATAGCCGAAAGTCAAGCATTTAACTGATAGGGCATTTCTTGCGAATGCACTATTATTTTTTGGAGGCTGCCATTTTTAGTCTTTTCGTACACTCAATGGCTTGTCGTTCAAGGTGACATCGCAAACTACCATGAATTTTGTGCAATGGTGATTTATGCGAAGGAACTCATTTACTATTAAAAGACATCATACATCAGCCGGGCGACCAAGGAGGAGGCCATTGTCGAACGTTGATGAGAAAAGAGTGGGCCTCAAAACCAACTCCTTAAGCTTTTCGAGACGTTGGATCGTAGCAGGCTCCTTGAGTTAGGGCGTGCCTGTTGTTATAGTTACTGCGTAAAGGCATTCATTCCAATGCTGTGGAGGTGCTCCTGCTACCACTACTTCGGCCACATGAGTCTGGTTTGCCCAACTTTGCTCCAACTCCATACACGATTAGTCTTTATCGTGTAGGAACAAGTCTGTCAACTCTGAGAGTCACACCTAGCTTCCTCTAAGCAATGTGGCGCGAAACTCCTGGAGATGTAGGTCCTGGTCATTCAGGCAGAAAGCCTACTCTCTTTTCTTAGACTAAGGACTTGGGACCTCATAGCCCCCAATAGTTAAGTAAGCACCCTTTGCTCCTGGTTCTTCTTCCATGGCTATTTTTCCCTTTTTAAAATTTCATCGCAGATGTATGAAAAACAATAAAGAATGGAAACCACATATTTTTCACAAAATGTTTTTCAATAAATAATATATTTCAATAAAACCAAATCTAATTAATCTTCACTGGTTAATGTGCATATATAGAGAACCTATCCTAAACATATGCGTTATAGATTAATTAAATAAACTGAATTTCTGTAGCTATGGAGACCACATTGCTTCTGCATAACGTTTTACAAATTACCCGAATTTGCATCATCATGGATCCCAAACAATTAAAATAATAACTGCGTTAATTTCCTAAAAAATCATTGTAATTAATCATTTATTATTATCGTTTGCTCATTCGGATGTTCTGCGTCATATTAGCTTCCACCTTTTATGTGAAATATTTGAGAGCTTAAAATTCAACAAACTGGAAAGCAAAGAGTGGAACCAGAAAATAAGTGTGTTTATAAAGGCAACATGAATGCTAAGTATGTGATACGTTTAATTTTAAGCAAATAATATAAAAAAAGCTAAATTCATTCAATTATTGTTTAGGAATGTGATAATACAAACCTTTAATATATGTACATGTAATTTGGGAATAAGTTAGATTTATAAAGAAGAATATAATAAAATCTGAAGGCCTAAACATCAATATTGATAGGGCGAAATGTTAAATGATTTGCCTTCTCCCCCACCAATATTTCAGTGGGGCAAATAAATTTGACAAAAAACTTAACTCTGAGTTTAATCCATAAATATCGTGGTTTTGGCAGGTTTTGTCGATGAACACATTGAGAAAACACACACACAAGTGTGTATCATGGCCCATGCACATGTCGCATGCATTTGTTTGCTGTTATATGTAAATCCCTATGTTACTCAAAGAGCTTAGCCCCTGAGGAAACTTTGCTGTGAGATTCGTTGGCCTCGCAAAAAAAAGTGTGTTACTCAATGTTTTGTTTCAGTAAATTAAATTCCTAAAAAGTTTACTGGATTATATATAAAACATATATAACCTTGGGAATTTGAAATCAAATTTACTGAAGCAGGTTTCGGCACGTGAAACCAATTGGATAGTGGAACCCTTCTTTTTTCTTAATTTCCCAAACTTTTACTTAATCAAATGAAAAAAGCCTTTACCTTTATTCATATTTTTAATCATTTATTTACAAAAATTTTACCTAATCCAAAGAAAAATAACTTTCACAAAGAAAATTAAGAAATATATAGGTAGAATTTACTTTTCGTGTTGCCTCTTGAAGCAAGCAAGACATAAGAAAGGCTGGTCAGGGCAGGAGGGACAGAAAGTCCAAATATTTTGGGCATGCTTTCTTGCTTCCTCTCGCCCTTTTTCGCTTGCAAATGTTCCATAGGACAATTTGCAGCACCTCCTAACTCTCTTTTTGTTTGCATCGACTTTTATTTCATAGATATGCAATGTAGCTCCTGTTACTTGTGTCATTCTTACGGTTGTACCTCTACATTCCAACACAGAAGATGCAATTAGCTCTTTGAATCCTTTTAATTTTGGTCTCTTGGCAAGTTGCAATTTTGTATACAAGCCAGTAATTAACAATTCCTACTCCAAAGAATTGCTCAAAAGCCAATTTTCTATACCACTTTGCTCCCTTTCTCAGGAAAGATTTATATGAGGACGACATGATGCAAATGGTTTTTTTAGTCCGTCATTTTTTTCTTCCTCTTGTTTCTGTATATGGGCCTTGTGGATAAATAGCTACATTAAGCCTCCTGGAGGAGTATAGGTACATTCAAGCCCCCCCTCCCTTCATGAGGAGAAGCGAAAATGCTTACCATGTGTGATCTCCTCGCCGCTGTGGGCAGTTGGAGCTAACATATGTTTGAAGGCGACCACCTAAGGTCCTCAAACGACGCTCTAACGATCGTATTACCTACGAGACCCATAAACCCGTGGTTGGGAAAAAAAACGGTGCGAGTCAGAAGGCACGCCAAGTAGCGGTGCGGTTGCGAGCCTATAATTTGCGAGCTGACTTGGGCACCCCAGTGCCACCTCAGGAATTCTCGCTCTCCCCAGATGTTAACTCTCCATTCGCTCCCCCCCCCCTTTTGCATATGTGGCCTGGTCACTTCCCCCTTTAGATGGGGCGGCAATCCACCTATATATAAGCCCCGCAAAGAAAGAGAAGAAGATTATCAGAAGTCGATACGCTAGAGGTGGATTAGTTCGTGAAGATCGATCCATCGGCTAGACAAGAAGATTATTAGAAGTCGATTCGCCAGAAGAAAGATTAGTTCGTAAAGATCGATCCTTCAGCCATACAAGACTATTTCCGTGAGAAACGATAGGATCAGATTGAGAAAATCGATCCCCCCTTTCAGGGCCGTATTAACCTAATTAGTCAAGTTTTATATCGGTGCCATACCGAAGAAGCCTTTTCCGTCTGCAAAGAAGCCCGAATGAAGAAAAGCAAAGCCGCTCACACTCGAGTGATTCTCACATCTCAAGCACCGTAAGAGTGAGAGGAGAAGAACCCTGCCCCAACGAGCTCCCGTTCTTTAATTACGTTGAAGAATCATCCCCCGGCACAGGCGACAAGCAATCCCTCCTCGAAAATTTCAACCAGCGGCCACACCACTTCAAAGCGAGAGATAAGTCCCCCAGCGACATCCGGCAATCCCTAATACCTACCTGTAAGTTAACAATAACATTTATATCTCTATTGCGATAGTAGAAGTTTAGTACGTCCCGCGTTTTAAAGGAGAGTAGAAACCATTATTCTTGAACCTTGGTCATATGTGTTTGTAGATGACAGTACATTAATTTAATGTTTTATGCTAAACAAATAGAGTTGTGATAAAAATACTAATTGGCAATTGGTTTGTTTATTGTAAGCCTACTTGTTTATGTTTTGTCATTGAAAAATCTTTGAGGCTAAATATAGAAATGCTTTTACTGTTGGTTTGTAATATTTAATTTAAAATACATGTTTATTTTTGGTAGATTCTGGTGTTTACCCTTATCCTTATGTGTTTAAAAATAGCTCTTGCTTAAGGACTAAACCATCATAAAAGTAACTCACGCCCCTTAAAGCATACCGCTACTAAAAGGGTGTCAAAGCGTAGAGTGATCAAAGCCAAGGGTCATTCTACGACATATTATAAAAGTAGTGTCAGGTCAAGAGGTTTTATATTAGAAAGAACCCAGCAGTGTCTATTTAAGGAAGAGCTAACACATAAAAGGAACACCAGGAATAATAGAATATTTGACGAGTGGGAAATTGGTAAAGTTAGAGAGGGATACCATCTAAAGGTAATTGTTAGGCCAAGTGGTAAGTTTCGGTGGTGGAATAGGTAAGGCTTGATTAAAAACAAGGTAGATGACTGACATAAGCACGATGGCATTGTTTGACCTTTATCGGAAGCAAGGTCAAAGCCTCGGACTGGAAGGAACCAATCTGAGTTCGTTTATTCAGGAGAAAGAGAGAAAAGAAAGAGAAGAAAGAAGAGAAAAGATAAAAATGGAAGCAGAAAAGACGAAAATGGAAGCTGATGAAAGAAGAGAAAAGATGAAAATGGAAGCTGATGAAAGAGAGAAGATAAGGGCCCACGAAAGAGCTCTTAGTAAAGACCAGTTAGATGTGCAGTCAGTGTCATCTAGAACAGGAGTGTCACCAGCGGCCAGCATGAAACTCCCGGAGTACAAGGACGAAGAAGATTTATGCTCATATCTCTCCCATTTTGGGAAAATATTTGAAGTCAATAATTGGGACCTAGAAGAAGATGGGGTCGCCAGACTGTTACCGCTACTCAATCGTAGGATAAGAGAGATATTCGTATCTTTACCCTCAGAAGCGACTGTGGACTATTCCACTCTCAAAGCCGAACTTCTTTGAGCAACAAACCTTAACCCGGAAGAATATAGGATGAAGTTTAGGCAGTCTCGTATAAGACCTGGACAAACATACAAACATTTTGGCTTTGAGCTTCGTCGAAGCCTACAGTTTTGAATGGAGTCAAAAGGGGTAGAGAACGAAGTCGCTGCGGTCGTCGACTTCATGCTTGGAGATCAGTTACTAAGTACACTACTCCAGGAAATCCGTGCACTCGTTAAGGACCGAAAAGCTTCTACCTTCAACGAGTGCCTGGACGAGGCTGACCTCCAAGCTGTAAATCATCGGTTATATCCTAGGGAGTACAAGAAAGAGAAGGCTCCCTCCCCAAAGAAAAATGGGCCGCCACCCAGGCCTTTACAGAAGAAGCCCTTTAAGTTTTCAGCCGACATTGAACTTATAAACCAAATTTTGGAGGAGAAAAAAATCAAAAAGCAGTTAGGATTCCACAAGGATCATACCCTAATACCGGCACGTATCCCAGGAAGCCCGTCACTTGTTATACCTGCGGGATAATAGGTCACCTGAGTTTCCAGTGCCCACAGAACTCCCGACTGAGGGAGACCTCGAGACAACAGGTGCAAAACCTGACTGCCGCGATCCCAGCAGGACAAGCAGATTCGTCCTACGTCCCCGCGCAAACATCCGAAGAGCCCCAGCAACAGGTAAACTTTCTATTCAACAAAAGTTCGCCAGGCGGCCTACAATTTGAAGAGGGCACTGTTAATGGGTGCCGAGTATCCACTTTAGTCAGAGACACCGGATGCACGTGCATAGTGGTATCCGACAAGTTGCTGCCCCCAGTAAACCCTGCCCATAAGAAATTCGCAATCGTCCACGACTTTTTAGGACGCGACAATCGATTCCCCGTCGTGAGATGTCATATACAATGCAGATATTTCACCGGTTGGACGGACGTGGTAGTAGCCCCGATTAAGTTCTGCGCAGTACTAATCGGACAAAACCCCCTAATTCCCCAGCAAGAAGTGGCCCAACAAGTAGTCACCCGGGCACAAGAAGCCCAGAGAAAAGAGCAGCCTGCTAAGTTGACCCCGAGGATTACCTTCGAAGACAATGGGTTCAAATTGACTTCCTTCGCCAGTGCTCAGAAGGAATGCCCCACTCTTAAACCTCTATGGGAAAAAGCTTTAAAGGTGAAATTCTTCAAGTGAAAGGAAAGAAGCCTATCCAGTATATCGTAGAAGACTCACTTCTCTACCGTACTATCAGCGAAGAGGATAAGGAGAACAAGAAAGCACTGTGTGTACCTCAAGAATACACGCAAAGAATTTTGAATAACGCGCATGATGGAATATTAGCCGGACACTTTGGGCACAACAAAACGGCGCAGCAGATATTCCGACACTTTTATTGGCCCCAGGCCGCCAGGGAAATTGTGGCCTATTGCCGATCATGCGACGTGTGTCAGAAGGATCCCTCCAGAGGACGGGTACCTCCCGCTCCCTTACAAAAGGTGCCTGTTATAACCGAACCATTCTTTCGAGTGGCAATTGATTTGGTGGGACCAATTCACCCCCCTTCAAGTGGAGGACACTCCTACATCCTCACCCTAGTGGATTGTGCCACCCGGTTCCCAGATGCCGTGGCCCTACGGAAGATTGACACTATTTCCTGCGCGGAAGCATTAATTTCAATTTTTGCACGAGTAGGCCTGCCTAAAGAAATTCTATCTGATAGAGGGCGCCAATTCACGTCAGAATTGATGGAGTATTTTAACAAACTTCTGTTAGTCAAGCCAATTTTTACGAGTCCATTTCATACAACCGCTAACGGAATCTGCGAGAAATTAAACGGGACTCTCAAAAATATATTGAAGAAGTTGTGTCAAAACAACCCTACACAGTGGCACAGATGCTTGCCTGCTGCCCTTTTCGCCTGCCGAGAAATACCTCATCGGACGTTGGGATTCTCGCCCTTTGAGCTATTATACGGGAGAAATGTGCGAGGTCCTATGAGTATTCTTAAGGAATTATTTTCCAACGCGAAGCTCGAGCAAGAAATCAAATCGTCTTACGCCTAGGTGATGGATATGCGCGAGCGCCTATAATACTGCTCTGGCTTAGCTCGAGAGAACGCCGAGAAAAATTTAGCCAAATACCGGGACTATTTCGATATGAAAGCAAAGGCTCGAAAATTAAAGGCAGGAGATGAAGTCTTATTATTACTCCCGACCGAAAATAATAAGTTATGGGCCCAGTGGAAGGGACCGTTAGAGGTAATCGAGGCACGGGGTCCAGTCGATTACTTGATAGATACCCCAACAGAGCGAAGAACCTATCACATTAACATGCTAAAAAAATATCACCGCCGCGCGTGCATAAAGAATATTACCCTTCTAGACGAAGAAGAACCGATGGATGCCGTTTACCCGGGTACGCCCCTGCAAGTCATACACACCGTGTGTGTGGAACAAGACAAGGAATACGAACTCCCCTCGCTCTCACCTACACCGGAAGACCCTCAGGTGGATCTAAAGATAAATCCCCACTTAGAAATTCAACAAAAAGCGGAAATGTTGAACTTGCTCATGGAATTCCCAGAAGTCATTTCTGAAAACCCCGGATGTGCCAAGGATTTTATCCATGAAATAAAACTAAAAATTAATTCAGTGGTTTGGAGCAAACCATATCCTTTACCAATCTACCTACGAGAAGCCTTCAATAAGGAAGTCCGGAATTTACTAAAATTGGGAATTTTAGAGCCATCGGATTCCGATTATTGCTACCCCATAGTAATGGTTAAGAAACCTGATCAATCATTTCGGATGTGCGTGGACTTCCGAAAATTGAATTCAGTGACCGTTTTCAACGCCGAGCCCATCCCACTAATAGATCAAAATCTCCATTTATTTGAAAACGCTAAATTCATCACCGAATTGGATTTGTGTAAAGCGTACTATCAAATACCCCTCGCCAAGGAGTCCAAAAAACTGACGGCTTTTGCGACTGAGAGAGGTATGTTACAGTTTACCAGGCTACCCTTCGGACTACTTACAGCCGGTAGCAATTATAATAGGATGACGAGGCGAATTATCGCTGGCCTAAGTGACGTGTCGTTTTACTTCGACAACGTGTAAGTAGCTACCCGTACATGGGAGTCACACTTACACGCCCTACGCTCATTGCTGGAGAAATTGAAGGAGCAAGGTCTAACCGCCGGGCCGACCAAGTGTTATTTAGCCTACGAATCCATTGACTACCTGGGATTCAAAATAGGACAAAAACACTTGACTACCCAGCAAGAAAAAGTGGACGCCATAGTCAAGATTCCCCGGCCGCAAACAAAGAAACAACTCCGATCGTTTATGGGAGCGGCCTCGTTCTATAGGCGTTTTGTACCACACTTCGCTTCCATTGCGGCCCCACTGAATGATTTGTTAAAAAAGACAGCGTCAGACCCTGTCACGTGGAACCCCCATGCAATAACTCAGTTGGAGGTTCTAAAAGGAAAACTTCTAACTGCGCCCATTCTTCGCTTACCAAATCCCAACAAGATCTTCGGCCTTCGCACGGACGCTAGTCGGGACGGGTTAGGCGGAGTATTGCTTCAATACGAAGATGACGAAACAGCCTATCCCATAGCTTATGTCAGTAGGAAACTGTTGAGTAGAGAAAAAGCCTACGCTACTATCGAAATCGAAGCTTTGGCCATAATATGGTCCATAGGTAAATTCAAATATTATCTAATAGGGCGCGAGTTTAGGTTGGAATGCGACCATAAACCGTTGTCATATTTAAATAAAAATAAGAGTAGCTTTGAAGACTCCTGAGATGGAGTTTACTCTTGATGGAGTACCAGTACTCCATTCACTATATAAAAGGGTCCAAGAATTGTATGGCCGACTCGTTAAGTCAGAACCCTGTCGACGATTAAGGAGCAGCCCAACTATTGTATTATAGCAAAGTTAAGTGTAAATCAGTAAAATTGTAAGTAAGTAGGGGCGAGTAACCCGAGTGGTAGGTAAGAAAATCCTAAGTTAACACAGTAATATAGAAATTAATGTAAGGTCAGGTGAAATGTTATCGAGGCATTCCCGAGTGAACTAGAATTTATTGTATAATATAATGTTCCGTAAGTTACCCATGTATATTATTGTAAGCGTCGGATTGGAACCCCCCCCCCTCCCGTTATTTTCTTAAGAATGGAGGTAAATGTGGAGAAATGGCTACATTAAGCCTCCTGGAGGAGTATAGGTACATTCAAGCCCCCCTCCCTTCATGAGGAGAAGCTTGGGAAAGGTAGCCGGCGAAAATGCTTACCATGTGTGATCTCCTCGCCGCTGTGGGCAGTTTGAGCTAACATATGTTTGAAGGCGACCACCTAAGGTCCTTAAACGACGCTCTAACGATCGTATTACCTACGAGATCCATAAACCCGTGGTTAGGAAAAAAAAACGGTGCGAGTCAGAAGGCACGCCAAGTAGCGGTGCGGTTGCGATCCTATAATTTGCGAGCTGACTTGGGCACCCCAGTGCCACCTCAGGAATTCTTGCTCTCCCCAGATGCTAACTCTCCATTCGCTCCCCTCCCTTTTGCATCGGTGGCCTGGTCACTTCCCCCTTTATATGGGGCGGCAATCCACCTATATATAAGCCCCGCAAAGAAAGAGAGAGGATTATTATCAGAAGTCGATACGCTAGAGGTGGATTAGTTCGTGAAGATCGATCCATCGGCTAGACAAGAAGATTATTAGAAGTCGATTCGCCAGAAGAAAGATTAGTTCGTAAAGATCGATCCTTCAGCCATACAAGACTATTTCCGTGAGAAACGATAGGATCAGATTGAGAAAATCGATCCCCCCTTTCCTGGCCGTATTAACCTAATTAGTCAAGTTTTATATCGGTGCCATACCGAAGAAGCCTTTTCCGTCTGCAAAGAAGCCCGACTGAAGAAAAGCAAAGCAGCTCACACTCGAGTGATTCTCACATCTCAAGCACCGTAAGAGTGAGAGGAGAAAAACCCTGCCCCAACGAGCTCCCGTTCTTTAATTACGTTGAAGAATCATCCCCCGGCACAGGCGACAAGCAATCCCTCCTCGAAAATTTCAACCAGCGGCCACACCACTTCAAAGCGAGAGATAAGTCCTCCAGCGACATCCGGCAATCCCTAATACCTACCTGTAAGTTAACAATAACATTTATATCTCTATTGCGATATTAGAAGTTTAGTACGTCCCACGTTTTAAAGGAGAGTAGAAACCATTATTCTTGAACCTAGGTCATATGTGTTTGTAGATGACAGTACATTAATTTAATGTTTTATGCTATACAAATAGGGTCGTGATAAAAATACTAATTGGCAATTGGTTTGTTTATTGGAAGCCTATTTGTTTATGTTTTGTCATTGAAAAATCTTTGAGGCCAAATATAGAAATGCTTTTACTGTTGGTTCGTAATATTTAATTTAAAATACATGTTTATTTTTGGTAGATTCTGGTGTTTCCTCTTATCCTTATGTGTTTAAAAATAGCTCTTGCTTAAGGACTAAACCACTAAAATAGCACTCTTAGAACAAAGCCTACTTCATCATAGAAGTAACTCACGCCCCTTAAAGCATACCGCTACTAAATGGGTGTCAAAGCGTAGAGTGATCAAAGCCAAGGGTCATTCTACGACAGGCCTAATTTATCAATTCGTTCTTCATTTACACCTAGCTGTCTTACTTCTACCAATTCAGGGACATGTTTAGTTGACAGCAAACGGACATCTCTTGTGTCTTTACCATTAAGTACCACTATCCCATTCTAATCTTCGCGTGATACAATTTCGCTTGTCTTGAGTGAGGCATTCATGACCTCATTTGGCATATATTTCTTTTTTGAAGGCAATGTTCCTACAACATGGGTCTTCTGTTGTAAAAAAGTATGGGCTAATTTATACGATGTGTAGCAGTTATCTACATATAATGTTCTTCCCTCATTCAAAAAATTGGTCATGAACTCAGTGCACAGCTTCTTTCCCAGTCCAATGTGCCTTGTCCCATCTTGCGATCTTTCACTATAAATCTAAAAGTTATATGTGTTGCAAATTTTGAATAACTTTATCCCGTATTTGTCTCCCTCGCCAAGGAACAAGTGTCTCAACAATTACTCCATCCTCTTCTGGTATATATGTACAGTATATTGCCTGAAATTTTCAACTAGGAGATTAACTAAAGGTTTAATTTTCTCTAATCTATCCCCTGCATTAATTTCTTTAATGTCTGCAAAATGCAGACAATTCAACAAAAACTGGAATCGGTTGGGGCTCATTGTCTTTATTGGGATTTCAGTTCTATATTTGGGAGATTTCCGCCAATACTTTTCCAGAGCTCCAGCACGAAAGAGAACCATCCACAGCATATAAGCCCCAAGAATTTCTTCATCTCCTGCTCTGTTGTCGGAACCCAGTCTTGATGTCTTCCTTTAAGTGTTCTGGTTCTTGCTTCTAAAGTTTGATCTACATACAGATTTGTTTGATGAACTGAAGTTTTACAATTTTATCATCCACACATATTTGGAATCATAGGGAGTTATAGAGGTATCCAAATTTATCTGTAACCCTCCTCTCCTAGTGTATGGAAACTGTTGAGTTCTTTCACTAAATGTAGACCACTGTGGCATGTCATCATGATCACTATCATCACTTTCATTTTTATTATCAGTTTCTTCTTCCTCTAATGCCAAATCTTCCAAAGCTTCTTCTACATTTACTGTTTCATTTGTATCATTTGAATCAAAGCCTTCAAAAAAGGGCTTCAAAGTCTGGATCTTGAACAGTCATGAGTCTGAGACAATTTCTGACTTGTGTCCATATATTTTTAATAGAAGCGTATCTCAATATTTTACGTGACATTTCTGATAATGGCTATTTTTAGAACTTATGAAACTTTTGTTCTAATTAATTTGGTAAATTGAAAATTGATAAACTTTAATGCTGAAAAAATAAGTAAAAAGCATGAAATATTGAGAAAAACTATATATAAATATATCTATTGTAGAAGAATACGGTCTCCGTCATTTCTCCCTCCCTCTGACTTCCCCAGTTCGCCGTTGACCGTCTCCCCTAAGCAATTCGCGCGAGGTCGAAACGCCATTGTCGCAGATGAATATAGTCGATCAACTTACCGTTCTCAGTGCTGCATTTATCTGCATTATATACTTAGAAAATTGGAACAATGGAAAGAGCATTAAGTGAGCATCACTACTTTCCGCTATGGACCCTTAACGCGACCCAAGTCAATTAAGGAACTCTGGTGGCGATGAATCTCTCTCACCGTCTAGATAATTTCGGAGTATATATTCGATTCCTCGGAGTTCACAGGCAGATTATGTCGGCAGACGACGTCCAGTACGCTAGCCGCTAATGTCTTCGTTAGTCGAGAGGTAATCGACTACATTCTCGTCCAGAAAAGAATTGAGTGATTTTTAAAGAGCCAAGGAAGAGCTAGTCATCACGCAGTGTTGTTCGTGGAGATAGTTTTAGGCGCGCTTCAACCCTTCTCCCTACGATTTCGGATTTTAAGGTTTGGAAAACTTATCACCGATGCATCCTCCATTTGCCTCTTATGGATAAGACTGGTTTGAGCGTCTCGTAAGAGGCCTACAAGTTTATGGCCGAACTTACCTCTCTGATCCTACTCGACCCACATCAAGGTAAAATGGATATAACCCCCGGTGTGTCACGCTCCTCCCACCTTTACAGCGTCGAACCTCAAGGATCCCCTTTGCTCTAGAACTTGCATTATTTTAGGATCATTTCTTAATTAATTATACCTCTGTTCAAACTTAATTGATATTGTCAATCATCTTAGCCGTGAGCCGTCAATATTTAATTGCATTGCCATTTAATTTGCCCTATGTGTGTATCTAATCTTTATTCCTTTTAAAGTCTATTTTTGTAGCCGTGTTTTGAATATTCCTTCGCCTAGCAACTGTGTATTTAAAGTACTCTTAGAGCCACCCACAGGTTGAATTTCGGTTGGCCAGTAGGACAGTGTGCGTATAACAGCGTACACCTGGTCCTACCATTATATATATATATATATATATATATATATATATATATATATATATATATATATATATATATAACTGGCGTCAGTTATTTGGGTTTGTAAAAGATTCCACCCCACCTAATCTTTTGCTATTTCCTTAAGGATCATTATTTATACTTTATACATTAGTTGCAAGTGTCAAAAGTATTCAAGCAAAAAAAATAGGACAATTATTTTTAATAGGCAATTATATATTTTTTTAGTTAAGCGTATTTACGTGTTCAAGATACCACTAATTAAACTGCAAGAAAATCCGCCAAGTATTGGTTTTGCTGTGGTAAAATTACTAGAAAACTCAGTACTAATCAGGTTTACTCGTTAGTTATTTACTTTTTTTGACGTGCATAATTAATTGGAACCTTTAGTAAGTGTTTTACTTGTTCTGCTGAGCTTTCTCGTGTGCGGAAAGACGAACGCAGCATATTCAGGATGTCTTCGTTCGATCGTTTTGATAAGCAGAGACAGATATTAGGACTATCAGGAAAGGATTTAATCGCTCATGTTCAAGAGGAAGAACGAAACGAACGGGCAGAAAGGAAAGAACAAGCACAGTGATAAGCAGAAGAAAGGCAGATAGAAGTAGAAGAGAGAGAACAAATACGACAGCACGAGAGAGAATTAAGCCGTGATCATGTCGAAATGACTTTTGTGCGAACTCGTAACCATCAGCCACAAGCACCCTTGTTAAAACTCCCTGCGTATAAATACTGAGAAGATTTTTTTCCTTATCTGACCCACTTTGAAAAAAATTAGAAGTGAACAATTGGGATTCAGAATCAGATTGAGTTGCCCCTGCTCCCCCTCAGAATGCCCCAATCGTGTTTGAACCCTTCTTCAGGATCGCGATCGATTTGATACGCCCTCTCCGTCCCTCGTAGAGTGAGGAACATTCCTATATTTTGACATTCGTAGATTGTGCCACCTATTTCCCGGATGCGGTCCCCTTGAAGAACATTGATACTATTTCGTGTGCAGAGGCCTTGCTTTTTATTTTTTCCTGGGAAGGAATCCTGATGGAAATCCTATCGGACAGATGCCGTCAATTCACTTCAGAATTGATGGAGTGTGTTGGAAAGCTCCTGCTGGTGAAACCACTTTTCTCAACCCCTTATCACCCCACCGCAAATGGGATGTGCGAGAAATTAAACGGGACTCTCAAACCAGCTCCCAAGAAATTGTGAAACCCCCAACCGTGGGAATGACACCGCTACCGCCCCGTGGCTTTATTTGCATGTCGAGAAATCCCACACCGAACGCTCGGATTTGCCCGGTTTGAGTTAGTATACGGACAAAACGTCCGCGGGCGGATGAGCATCCTAAACGAATTATAGTCAAACCCCAAGCTTGATGAGGAGATTAAGTCCTCCTACGCTTATCTGCTGGATTTGCGTACTCACCTAAGAAACTGTGCAGACCCCACCCTTGTGGCTTTTGTCTTTCGTGAAATTATGTGAAATTATGTTAATTCTGAGGTGAATTTGGAAAAATACAGAACGTATTTGTCATCAAATCCAAAGCACGGAAATTCGAAGCAGGCGACGAATACTACTTCCGTTGCCCTCTTAGTATAATCAGCTGCTATCTAAGTGGAAAGGACCTTTTTCAGTAGTAGAACCCCGAGGCCTGGTCGACTACTTAATTCAGACCCTCTCAGGTAATAAAGTGTATCACGTCAAACTGTGAAAAAAGGTACCACTGACTTGCGTGCGTTAATAATGTGGTCGCTTTAGACTAAGAACTCGTCTTAGAGTAACTTATCTGGTCGGACCACTCTGCCTCGTTCAAACGCTCTGCGCGAGAGCAGACCACATTTACCATTTGCCGTCTCTTCCTTCCCCTCAATCTGACTCAGCCCCCGAGCTCGATTTTAACCCCCTATCTCCGACCCATCAAGAAGGCTCAATTTTAGAGCCTACTAAGTGAATTCTCGGCCGTATTCTCTGAGACCCCAGGTTGTTTAACCCAATTCATTCATGAAATTGTTTTAAAAACGCAAGAACCAGTAAGAACTAAGCCTTACCCTATTCCCGTTCATTTACGCCCCGCGTTCAACGACGAATTAGAAAATTTGTTCAGGTTAGAGATCATCGAGCCTTCCTCATCTGATGTTTGTTTTGTGTCCCAATTGTGATGGTCAGAAATGCAGATCAATCATTTAGGATGTGCATCGATTTTAGCAAATTAAATTCAGTCACCCAGTTCGATGCCGAGCATATACCTTTAATTGATCAAAACCTACATCTTTTCAAGGATGCAAAATCCATCTCCGAAATTGATCTTTGTAAAGCCTAACATCAGATTCCGCTCTCAGAATCTTATAAGCGCTATACAGATTTTGCTACAGAGAAAGGCTTAATGCAGTTTACCTGTTTTCCTTTTAGTTTGGTAACTGCGTATGGAAACTACAATCAAATGCTGCGTCGAATTTTAGACGGCCTAGTCAGTGTAACCTTTTAATTTGACAACGTATACGTTGCAACCTGTACAAGGGACCAGCATGTACAGTCCCTTCGCGCTTTGTTAATCCCTTTGCTCGCGCACGGACTTAAGATAGACCCGTCAAAGTGTCATTTCGCATATGATACAATTAAATATCTTGGTTTTAAGATCGGAAAGAACCAGATTGTCCCCCAAGAAGACAAAGTCAAAGCCATAGCTTAAATGCCCCTTCCCCGGACGAAGAAGCAGCTCCGGTCATTACTGGGTTTTGCTCCATTTTACAGGAGCTTCGTTCTCAATTTCGTCACAATTGCGTCACCCTTTAATGATATGTTAAATAAAACGGGGCCCAATCCTGTCAGTTGGACTCCCTCCGCGGTGTCTAGCTTTAACCAGCTGAAGGAGAAACTGATCTCTGTTTCTATTTTGAGACTACCGAATCCGAACAAAAATTTGGAGATTCGTACTAATGCTTCTCGTGATGGTATAGGTTTTGCCCACATGTAATATGAAAACGATGGAAGTGGATATCCAGTTGCGTATGGGAGCAGAAGCTGTCTGTCCGCCAGAAGGCTTACTCCACCATTGAATTCGAGGCATTAGATATAGATAGTATGGTTAAGTTAACATTTTAGAATGTAGCTTATAGGAACCGAATTCGAAATTGAGAGTGACTATAAGCCATTTTCGTACCTTCGTAATTTCAAGAGACAAAATGGATGACTAATGTGATGGAGTCTGTTGCTCATGGAATATCAATTCCGTATTGTGTATATCAAGGGTACTATAAAATTGTTTAGCAGATAGTTTAAGCAGAAATCCTCTAGAAGACCCTATTGTCATAAATTAAAGATACCATTAGCGTCTCTCCTTGTAAATATGTTTGCTGATTTGTTTTATATATATATATATATATATATATATATATATATATATATATATATACTGAAAAAAATAGAACCAAAGAAAGACCATTAAGGGAGAATCGCGACTTCCAGCTATGGACCATCATCGACACCCAAGGCAATTAAGGAACTCTGGTGGCGATGAATTTCTCTCCCCGTCTTGATAATTTGGGAGTATATATTCGATTCTTCGGAGTTTACAGGCAGATTATGTCTGAAGCCGCCGTCCACTAGGTGAGCCGTTAACGTCTTTGTTAGTCAAGAGGGAATCGACTAAATTCTCGAACAGAGAAGAATTGAGTGATATTTGAAAAGCCAAGGAAGAGCTAATGGTCACTCAATGTTGTTCGTGGAGATAGTTTTAGGCGCGCTTCAAACTTTTTTACCACGTCTTCAGATTTTAAGGATCGGAAAAGCCATCCCCGAAGCATCCTCCGTTTTCCTTTTAAGGATAAGAGGCCCCAACTTCAATTTCCCGAAGTTGGATTGAGCGTCTCGTGAGACGCCCTCCGTGGTCCTACTCGCCCCACATCAAGGTAAAATGGATTTAACCCCCGATGTGTCACGCTTCTCCCACCTTTACCGCGTCGAACCTCAAGGAACCCTTGCTCTATAACTTGCATTATTGTAGGATCATTTCTTAATTAATTATCTCTCGGTTCAAACTTAATTGATATTGTCAATCATCTTAGCCGTGAGCCGTCAAATATTTAATTACATTGCCATTTAACTTGCCCTATATGTGTATGTAAACTTTAGTCATATTAAAGTACATTTTTGTAGCCTTGTTTGAATATTTCTTGGCCTAGCAACTATGGATTTAAAGCACTCTTAGAGCTATACCCAGGTGGAGCCTTAATTTATATATGTATATATATTACTCTCTTTCTCTCTTTTCTCTCTGAGATGGGGAATCATTTTTCTCTTTATTACATTCCACCCAAAATTTGAAACCTTTTGGTAAAAGTAATCCTTTAGTTACAAGATATAAGAGTGCGAATTTACTATAGGGGCCGATAGCGTTTAACTGAGTTTACCAAGTTACAGTTCAAAGGTATATTTAAAGAATATAAACCAAACATATAATTTTTATGGGTCACTAGTTAACATATATGTATATACATACGGGAAATATAGGTAATGTAAATAAAGGACAACTCTCATAGAATACAGATTAATGGGCAATCGGAGAACGTTAATTACTCGTTGATTAGGTTTTAAATGGAATATTACAAATCAGTTATACTGGGGGAATATTTAAATATCGGAAAGTGGGTGAATCATCGTGAGATTAAAGCAAATGGTCTTTTTACCTTTAATGGGGTCAGCTTGAGGAAGGCAGAGGGCCAGCGGATGCGGCCTTCGAGTAAATATCCTCCAGTGGGTCGGCACGACGAATGGAGAAGGCGAATGGACGTGGCTCCAGGTCGAATATCCTGATGGTGACGAGGATAAAGGGGGAGAGGACCAGAAGAGGAGTTCACGATCTTTCTTGAAAACGGACCATGGCACCTCTGCTCCAAAGAAGTGCAACCTTCAATTCGAGACTCTGCTACGGTTTTCAGAAAGTCTCACACGGGAAACTGGAGATCCTTGAGTGGAGTGGGTTTCCAGATGAGAAGAGAGGAATCTCGGCCAATCCTTCAGGGACGAAACAATTCAAGGCTTGCTCTGAACAAAGCAAGGCTTCACAAAAGAGTTGAGTCTGCCTATGAGATCCGATCTCGAGGTATAACTGAATACCGAGAACTTGAGGAAACAGATAATTTTATCTGAACTAAGGCAACGGGTTCTCAATCTAACTAGAGACTAGAAAATCCAGGGTATTTATATGACGGCCATTTTTGATGCAAAATCGCTGGAAGGCACAGACGTCTGGCCGAAGATTTCTAGCGCCTAGATGGATTAGCGTTTGTCGCCCGACCCAGGTCTCAATGGCCTCCAACGATGTGGGCGGGAGACTCGATGAGGACCCTCCAAAATACGGAGATTAGCGTTTTCACGGTGAGATTAAAGCTTTTAGCGCGCTCAACTTAATTAAATGTAAATGCGAGGCAGCTGGCTGATATTCCAATTCTTTTTTTCTTTCCCCATTTATTTGGACTCTGACGTTACTACACGTGGAGTTAGATTTTTAGAACGGAATGAGGGAAGAAATTTAAGAGTAAAATTAAGGGGATATTCCTCTTTGACCTCTATTTCCTTCCACACATTATAGACATTTTAGCAAGGTAAGATCTAATCAACTCCCCCCCTCCGTTACTCGATATTCGAATCAGCAACCTCTCCCTTGAGAATCCCTGCCGTTATATTTAGTCACGATGGACAAAATCAGAGGGTACCTGATTATACTCCTTATTTCAGACATACGGTTTGTGTTTAGTATTATAGTCAACAAATAAAAATCCTCAAATATATTAAATAAAAATTTGAATCATTATCTGTGTTGCCAAATTTTTTTGGTGATTTTTATACTCACCTTTCTGAGGAAAAACCTCAACTTTCTTTTGGAACAAAAAATTCAATTTTCTCTTCGTTCTGACTGGTAGCACCTCTATTTCAATGAGCCACACAAATTCTTTGACTTTGCACATTTATTCTTTACTAAAGTTAAAATTCATGTTATAGTTATTTTCATATCTCTTCCTATGTTCAACATAGATCAAAAACATTGGCTTATGTTGCAGAAAATTTGTACCATTGCCCGTAAACATGACCTAATTGAAATTCATTTTGCATTTGATTGCTAAAATATTTTTCCCTTCACCACCAATTTGTTTCTAACCAAGGTCTGCTGATCAAAATCCGCTTGCTCTCACTTATTTTGATTTTGTATCTAACGACCTTCAAAACTTTTAATAATTCCCGGAATAACCTTTGGAGTACCTTTGTAATTATATCATTCAAAGGAAAATGAAAAGCAACATAAGGGTTTCAAATTTCGTTAGAATCGGCTGGAGTGTTATGATGTGTTTGCCAAAATTTCCCCATCTAACCTTTGTACGACTTTCACAATTACATCACTCGAAAGAGAATTTAAAAGAACAAAGGGTGTCAAATTTCGTTAGAATCAGCAGAATAGTTATGATGCTATTGCCAAAATAAAAATAAATCTAAAAGGGGACTGACTGATCGACATAGTGAGATATGGAGTCACTCACGCCCTGACTCGCAAGCTATTAAAATGCAAATGACTCCTGATTTAGATGAGTTGCTTTGTCCTGCTTTTTTATAAAACATGATACTATTTTATGCATAACTTCTGCTGCACTAGACATGCTAAGTTTTACATTTTTTAATTCAGACCTTATTTTTCTTGTGTCCAATACGTATGTTTAATTTAGACGAATAAATGCCTACTTGACTTGGGCATTGGGCATTAAACTTAAGGGTTAGAAGACTGAGCTCTCAGCAAAAACAACTCTTTATGTATATATTTTTTATCTTTATCTCTTTCTTTGTCAGCTCTTCTTGATTTTTGTGGTCATTTTTCTTACTTGATAAGATGACAATTCAAGAGACTGAGATAATTAATTGGTCATACCATTTAGAGTATATAATACCACCTTTTCTTTACCTTGAGATTGTTTTAATTCTTTTAATTTGCACTTTATTCATTAACGTTTTACCTGAGACTATTTTAAAACCCTTCCTGTAGAGATGAACCTTTTTCCTTCATGTATAGGTGGGTAAAAATATAAAAATATGTGGAATCATAAATCTCATTGTGAGGTAAAAATAAGTAAAGAGAAAAGCTAGTCCATAGAAAGATTTAAATTTTACACCCTTACCAATTTTGATAGCGCGAATGCTTTCTACTCCCCCAACTTACGAAACGTTGTTCACTATTCATCTAGTATAAATTATTAATGTCTCGAAAAGCATATTATATACCTTTTACCGACTAATGATGGAAGTCGGCTGGCTCTTGCAATGCTACCCCTTCTTCAAGCTTCTTTACATCTGGAGGCGTGGTCCTATTACGTCTAGAATCGGGTCTAAATTTCTACTGTAAGTTACCAGGGTGGAGGATTTTCCAGGTGAGTTTCTTTTTTTTCTTAATGACAGCAACGAGATGATTTGCCGGTCGGTCACCTTTTAACCTGCAATCCATTCGTGGTTAAACGCGGGCATAGAAGTATAAGGGAGATGTTGCTGGGTCATATTTTTCAAATATTTTCAGATTTCCAAGTGTTAAAGTCCTTCCGCTGTTGGATAAGAATTGAGGAGGATCCGAAAAGTGGGAATATCCGAAACCGATCTCGTTTTGGACTACTCAGGCTCAGTATTCAACGTGACGATAGGCCTCTAGGTTGCATGAGTGTTTAGGTTATAAATAAAACTGGAGCTGAGTTGGAGCATGAATTGACAAAGGGCGGAAAGGTTAATGCTTCCGCAGAAAGTCTTCGGCAAACTGCTTGCAAAAGCATGGAGTCATGGTAAGTCGGCCAGAAGCCACTTATCCCCCTTCCGTAGTAGCGACGTTGAATTGCTTGGGCACGTACTTACTGTAACCGACCATCAGTGCATGGAGAGGTGTCTAACGATCTAACGAGTCTATATTACAGTTAGATTTTGCAGTAATGAGTCATTTATTATTATCAATGGTTTAGGACGAAATAACCTGACTTTATTCAGGTGAAATTCGCAAAAAGAATATAACGAAATGCCTTAAAGCTCTTGGCTTAAAATAAAAATGAAATTAAAATCTGTTCCAAAATAGATAGGAAATTGGGGCATCTAAAAACCGGCTTAACTTCATAAGTAAATAAAAATCTTGCGAAATTGAGGCAATAAATCTTTCTTACAATCGTCTTAAGAACGTTTAAAATCATCTTTCCGCCTTTGTTGAGTCTAGACAGGCGTTGAAAAGGTATTGTGATAATAAAGAAAGGAGCACAAGACGAACCGAGCCACAGGGTTCTTTCGGGGCACTGTGGCGGCGGGGAAGTACCGGTCTCCCAACTCTAGTAGAGGCATTACACATATTGCATAATTCACCATGCTTTAGGGGAAGGGGTTTTCCATACATGAAAATGAACATAGGTCCCTCCATTACTGTAATATCATAAGCGGCTGTGTCACTTCCTTTAAAAACTTATATTATTTTATTAAGAAATATTAATAATTTAATGTATGCATCAATACTCTAATTCAAATGTGCATCATTATTAAATGGAAGTTGAGATGTCACTGATTCTTTTATTTGTAACATCTGACAGATTATGTAGATTTTTAACTGATACTTATGCTTAATATTCTTACACTACAATATATAACAATTTCCATAATTTATTTAATCTTATTTATTCCACATTGTACTTTCCTTTTCTCAACATACAATTTTTTTTATTCTTTTATTCTCGACAGCTAATTTTTTTACATTTTTATTTTGGGCATTATTTTTTTCTACTTTCCTATTATCTTTAACAATTTAAATATTTTCAAGGTGTTGACGTAATTGAGTAAATTCGGGAAACATTGAAAACGTTTAATCCCAGGATCTTGACTTTAACTGAATTATTGGCGTTTTCTGAAATATTTTCAGAGATAAATTTTTAATAATCTAATCTAGTCTTTTTAGGGAAAAAATAATCAAACTCAAACTAACCTAACCTTCTAGTAAAAAAATCTGAATAATTTAAGTTAGGATGGAATAGGTCATTTAAATTTTTTTACTAAATTTTGGGGTTGATTATTAATACAAAACCTATCAGTAAAAAAGGTATTTATTTTCAAATTAAAGTTATTAATTCCATCGATTCTACTAAAAAGGTTGAGGTGGTATTGACGATATTAGGTCTCGACTTGCGCTGAGTGGCGCCTAGAGTCTTTGCTGTTACTAGTTCTGTAATTTCTGTAGTTTTAATGGATGGGGGGCGACATTTTCAAAGTTTTGAGAAGTGAATCAAAGACGTCGTCCTCTGTAAAATCCTTAGCGAAAGAAATTATTTAACGATAAGAGGAAAAAAATGGGGGGCGAAAATAGGAAAGTAAAAGAAAATTGTAGGTGGATAGGGTAAAGTAAAAATTTTGGCAGTCGATATTTAATAGGAAAGTACCTTAAAAACTTTCACATCTTGTAGGATTACATTTGAACGTAATTATTTTCTAGAAAATATATTAATCCAATAGGATTAGCTTACAAACAGATAATAATTAATTAAATTTTAAAATCAAAGTTCCGAAGATCAACGATCTTTTCCCCTGTTTTTCTCAAATCTCTTTTACTGTTAAGTGACACTGGAGGATTAAAATCGCTTCAAAGGATAAAAACTCGATTAATGTGTATTTTTTATACCTGAAATCATAATAATAATAAAACGAATGCCAATATTGAATATATAAAACTAAAAGTTTTCTTAGTGCTCTAAGCTAGTTAAATAGACTAATTGGTTCAGAGGGCTCATTTTATGGTCCATATTTATATTGTTCCCTAAGGGGGTAGAATGTGTAACCTAAATGTAAGGACTCCTCAACAGGTCCAACCGGCAGGACCGACGCTCCTCCCTGCTACAGTCCTCGAAACGAAACTGAGCACTTCCTCGAGTCATCCTTTGCATCTCTTTTTAAACACCCACTACCTTTTGCGCTCCTGCATAGACAAAAGAAAGTGTGAAAGAAGTGATTCAATGTTCTTAAACCTTTACCATTTATTTAGAACGAAAGATCATTTATTTGTGAACGTTTATATTTTATTAAATGATTATGTTATATTATTACAAAAGAAAGTATGAAACGAAGTGAAAAGGTTCGAATCTGCGATAATAAAAGACACTGAACCCATTTTAAACATTTACTTGCGCACTCTGTTCCTAGTTATCTCAAACCTTTTCGTCCATCTTTTCCACAATTGTTTTCTCACTGTCCAGCCGCTGTTTTTCCTTCATTCCTCTCCGTTCTCCTCTTTCTCTCACTTGGGTAGGTCTGCACAAGAATGTGAAAGATTGCACTCTTTAAATACCAGTTTATAGTTGCAATCCAAGGGTAGTAAATGGGAGAGAAAGGAATAACAGAAGAATTGTAAAAGGAAAAAATCTATATAAAAATGTCTGAGTAACAAAATGATACGTAGATAAAATTATTCATTGATAGAGGCAGAAAAAAAAAACACCCAAACGCGAAGTAGATAAAGAGACACAGTAAAAGGGCTGAAGGAAAAAGCTAAATGTACAAAACTCGAGTTTGCATAACTCTCACCATCGAGACAAATGTGAGCGAATTAAGCATGAACCAGAGCTTTTGAATCTATGAAAGGGACGATTGCTGAAGAAACCCTGACTTCTTTTTCATCTGAGTAAAAGTTTGGAAATCTCTCGTGCTGGGCAATCTCAGCGGAATCTCAAGACCAGTCGGAACTGGATAAAGTTTCAATCATCAAACCAGCTTCAATATGAGTTGCGATTTTTATTGTGTGAGTAGTGTGACAGCCAATTAGCGTATAACGTATGCAATTAACTAAAAGTTTAACATAGGACTAGTTATGCACTAATATTAAATAACTGAGAACTAAAACTCCAATTCGAATTTGACTCCATTATTTAGAAGTCAGGCTGTAACATGGATTTAAGCCTATCAAATTAATAAAAAACTCTCGCCTCTGGGGGAAACCTGCCCTTTCGGCTTTAAAATCGCTCAAACTGTAAAGAGACCTTCTTCTTTAGTTTACTTCCCTCTTTTGTCTGAGCATTTTGTCACTCTTCAGTATTGTTGAATTGTAAACAACAGTGACACAAATCACCATAATACTCCTTTAAAAAATTCTATGTAAACTTTAACTCAATACTAACAAAATTAGACAAACAAATAATCAGATCTCATTTCAAATTCTTCTCAGCATTAGGACGATTTTAATCATTGTACATCTTATTTTATCGAAAAAGAATGAGCTTTTATCCTATCGAAATGTGGCACCACTCACTAAAGAATTAAACATCGTGACTCGTTTATGTCAAAAGTCAACGGAAAATATCATCTTCATTCAATCTAAATCAGTAAAAAACCCACATTTAAAAAATTTATTTAGTATTTTTACAAAAGATCGCTATTATTCCTTCGTACCTTTTAATAAATCGGTATATTATCGGGTTTCACATATTTCTCTTTCCATATCATTCACATAATTTTTATTATGAACCATTCGTCTTTAAATAAATTGCTTTTACACTTTACTAAAAAATTTGCTTCTTCTACTATGCTAATTTATAAAAATTTAACTACATAATGCAAAACTTTAGGCATTCTACACCCAGACACTTCCCAAAAATCCCTCTACACCTAAACCAGGTTCTTATCACCCGCAAATCTTTTCCCTCACACAAAATACAAATTGGCCTACAACCACTGTGTCGTAGTATGACATTATATTACATCAATACCATATTATATCTATGGGGGAAAGGGACCGATAACTTACAGGTGAACCAAGGAAGGGACGGAACACCGCTACTTCAGACGGGCTGAAATGAGAGATGAGAGTGCAACGAGTTCAGGTAACAAATGAGCAATGCCAAAGCTCAAGGTTATTTAAAGAGGCATGTACAAAAATATAATTTTATTTAAATAAAAATAATGAGAGAATTGATGGGTAAATTACCTCAGATAATTAACGAACAAAATCACATCAGTAAATGAAGGGGGGAATTCTAGTTATAAATCAGACTATTAAATTAGAACTTAAGGTATTACAGGAGGAGGAAGGGAATTAACTCAATTGGGTTACTAACGGGGGTAGAGGGGTTGGCTTACGGATGTCTTCTGCACGTGAGGTGAGGCCGCTTGGAACTTCTGAGCGGGAACTTGAAATGATGACGGTTCTCCCAAAACCGGGGGGGGGGGTAACTACCGGTTATGGGGAGAGTATTTCCGCCCCTTGAAATAAGGGGCAAACAAAGGAGGGCTTCGACAGGAGATGATGAGAGAAGTCCGGAAAATTACTCGGTGGCGATCGTTAATTGGAATTACCTCACTGGCTGGGGCTAATTCCAAATACACAAAATAGTTCAGCTGTCACTTTGATTTGCTGTTAGCACCTGACTTGGAACTATGGGGAATCTTCTGGGGTCCGGGCTAGACTTCTTAACTCTGTGTCTCTTCATGGGAGTCGAGCGCTATTTATGTCCCAGACTCTCCCCAGGGTTGAGGGCAGGGGGCGATAAGCGTGAAATAGCTGTACTCTCGAATGGCCTCGAATCTTCTTGCAGAGGCTATTCTGCCAGTGTAAAAGTGAATCGTAGTGGACACGGTTCGAGGCTACCGTTTTTGGAAGGAGGGGGGGGGGTAGGCTTACCAATTTAGGACTAACCGGCCCTTCGGCAGCACATGGAAGTTCCGTTCTGCTCAAGCGAGTCCACGTGGGGTTCCCTCACACATCTCCCAACCAAAAGATGATGCTTTACAGAACGGTTGCGTAGGAAAGGATCATCCCAACCCGTCAAACTAGAATTATCAAAGATCTAGGGAAATTCGGACCTGCTATGACAGGTTTACACACACGAAAATACGTAATTCTGAGCTCAGCGGGGAATTTCCGGACATAAGCCTTATACAGGTCGATTCTAGAGAATTCAATTAATACAATTTTAAACAACAGAAAAATCACAGGAGAACATTGGCGACATTTCAGTGGAACTCCAAAAAATACATCTAAATGGAAGCATAAATATGGGACTAAAGACTAAACAAGTTAGTGGACCAAATAATCATAATTAGGAACATTGATGATATAATATATATATACAATTCATCTGGAAAACTTCGCTCCCGCCGGAGTATGGATGAGGTAACCCACGGATCCTGTAGCCTTGAAGACGGGATAGGGTCCCTTTCACTGGCTAAGTATTTTTGTTGCTTCCCGTGGGAAGTAGCACCAGCACCTTCGCGCCAGGCTTGAATTTTCGTTCTCGTGATTTAAGGTCCAATTAGTCTCAAACCTCTCAATAAGTCCTCTTTCACGGAACACGAGACTCGTTTGTTACCCCGGGTGGACTCACGCTCGAGGGCTTTAGTTTTCTCCCAAAGGGGGGGAGTGTTGCGCGCTCCTTCTGGGCGCGGGAAAACTTATCGCTCCGGAGGGCTTGGAACTCCGGGTCGATAGGGGTTTTTAGGGGAACAGGTGTACTGGATTCCAGGGCTGCCTGTGTACTGGTAATCACGGGCTGGGCCACGGGATGGTCGTGAATTCCAGGGTTCTGACCGAATAAAACGGAGCAGAATTGGATTGGGGCCGCTACCACTTCGGCCCAACCGGGCATATAGTCACACTCGATGTGACAACGAATTACTGGGAAACGAATGGCCCGGCCAAGGTAGTCGTGGACAACCGCGAATATCTTGTAAGGGCATAACAGGGGGGAGTAGATCCTCAGACACAATAATACAGGTGCACTCGGTGTCACAGACGAGGGTGGATACTCTGCGACCGTTCACAGTTCCGTTCTCCAACTTCAATCCACCAAGGTTGCTCTCATTAAAGAAAAAGTTTACCTCATGAACCGGGTCTTTGGCGGGCGAGGGAGGATCAGGGGTGGCCCAGATTTGGTGCACTTGGTGGGTCTGAGAAATTGCGAATCGGGAGTTTTGAGGACAGTTTGTGAGGTAATGGCCGGGAACTCCGCAGGTGTAGCAGACGATCGGGTTCTTTTGGTACGGCACAACCGGGGGAGAAGAAACTAGGGGCTTAACGTCTCGGTGTTCAGATGGATGAAAGTTTCTTGGCTTCGAGGGACTAGGAACTTTGGTAAATCTTAGAACCAATTCAAGGGGGGGTCTTATGGCCATAAAATTTAGTTTGGGGGGTGATTGTGGAGCCTGTTTAACATCCTTAGGGTATAAATCGTGACTACCCGCGTAGACATTGACCTCTTCCAAGCACTCCTTGAAAGTGGCGAAATGTTTATTCTCAATGAAGGCGCGAATTTCGGGGGCCACAGCAGCTAAAAGCCGATCCCTAAATAAGAAGTCCAGAAGGGACTCGTAGACCTGGGGAATCTTGTACGCATCCAGCCAACACAGAAGGTGTCTTTGGAGAATGTACCCGTGTTGTTGAAATGTTTGGCTCGGGCGGATCCTTTCTTGGCGGAATCGGGAACGGTAGAATTCGCTATTCATTTTAACAGCGGCTAGCAATTCGGTCTTTAACGTGGAATAGTCCAAAGTTGCTTCCGGGGAAGGAATACGAAGATATCATTTAACTTGGCATTTCGGAGTGGAAGTAAGCGAGCGACGCCATCATTTTTGAGATTCCATCTATTGATCTAAAATATTCTCTCAAAATGGGCCAAAAATGACCCAAAGTCCTCTCCATCATTAAAAGCGGGAGGGTGGACTGAAGGAGTTTGGGGAATTTCAGCCCGGGAACCGATGGACTGAGAATCCATTTGATTTCGGCTCATTTCCAGCTCATGCTGCCTAATTTGTTCACGTTCTTCCATCTCCATCTCCAGTTTGTTCTCCTCCATCTCCATCTTCAGTTTGTTCTCCTCCATCTCCATCTTTAGTTTGTTCTCCATCTCCATCTTCAGTTTGTTCTCCTTCATCTCCATCTTTAGTTTGTTCTTCTCCATTTAGTTATTCTCAATCTCCATTTCAGTTTGTTCTCCTCCATCTCCATCTTCAGTTTGTTCTCCTCCATCCCCATCTTCAGTTTGTTCTTCATCTCCGTTTTTCTTAGATCCTCTTCTTTTCGCTCTCCCCGTTCGTTCCTCTCTTCTTCCTGTACGTAATTTAGCAAGTCTTTGCCCGAAAGACCTAACACTTCACCCTGACTCTTAAATTTTTCGAAAGATGACATTTTTACGCAGTTAACTGAGGGAACACTGATACGCGAACGAGCTAGGACACTACCCACGCGAAACGAATACTTGAATATTCGTGAAGGCCTTGATCGCACAAAAAAATTAAGATACAGCTAACTCCCTCTGCTGTTTCTAAGCGGAAAAAAATAAAATGATCATACCGGAATTAGGACACCAAAGACCTTAACTCTTTTGGATTACTAACCAGAAGAGTCTCCAAAATTCAAACACAATAAAAAAAAATTAATTACCTGGGGTTCAACACAAAATCTAAATAGATTACGTTCCACTGCTCTTTAATTAACTTAAACTTGCCTTCTACCAGTACAATACAAAAAAAATCAAATAAAAGGGATGTACGTGAATAACAAGGGGCCTTCTAATGTCGAAATAAAAATGACACGGGTTCGTAAAAACACCAAATGCACTTGACACCAAATTTATATAATATATATATATAAATATATATATATATATATATATATATATATATATATATATATATATATATATATGTCGTGATATGACATTACATAACATCAATACCATATTATATCTATGGCAGGGGAAGGACCGCTAACTTACAGGAGAACCAACGAAGGGACGGAACACCGCTAGTTTAGACGAGCTGAGATGAGAGATGAGAGTGCAACGAGGTCAGGTAACAAATGGGCAATGGCAAAGCTCAAAGGTTATTTAAAGAGGCATGTACAAAAATATAATTTCATTCACATAAAAATAATGAGAGAATTGAGGTGTAAATTACCTCAAAGAATTAACGGACAAAATCACATCAGTAAATGAAGGGGGGAATTGTAGTTATGAATCAGACTATGAAGTTAGAACTTAAAGTATTACAGGAGGAGACTATTCAAATGGGGGGGGGCGAATTAACTCAATTGGGTTAATGAAGGGGGAAGAGGGGTGTTCTGCAGGTGAGGCGAGGCTGCTCGGAATTCTGAGCGGAAACTTGAAGTGATTACGGTTCTCCAAAAAAGGGGGGGGGAGCGGTAACTTTCCGGTCCAGGGCAGAGTATTTCGGCAATCCAAAATAACGGGCGAACAAAGGAGGTCTTCGACAGAAGTTGATGAGAGAAGTCGGGAAAATTACTCGGTGGCGATCGTTAAGTGGAACCACCTCACTGGCTGGGGCTAATTCCAAATACACAAAATAGTTCAGCTGTCACTTTGATTTGTTGTTAGCACCTGACTTGGAACTATGGGAAATCTTCTGGGGTCAGGGCGAGACTTCTTAACTCTGTGTCTCTTCATGGGAGTCGAGCGCTATTTATTTCCGAGGATCTCCCGGGGGTTTGGGGGGGGCAGCAGTAAGCGGGAAATAGCTCTACTCTCGAATGGCCTCGAATCTTCTTGCAGAGGCTTTTCTTTCCGTGTAAAAGTGAATCATGGTGGACACGGTTCGATGCTACCACTTGTGGAAGGTAGGAGAGGGAGGGGGGGTAGGCTTACCAATTTAGGCCTAACCGGGCCTTTGGCAGCGCATGGAAGTTCCGTTCTGCTAAAGAGAGTCCACGTGGGGTTCCCTCACACACTGGTTCCAAAAACCCCGTTAAAAGAAATCCCACCGGACATCAACCCGTTAGAAATAGCTCTTCTATGTACAATCTGGTTAGAAGTAACCAAATACTAGGCCTTTTACAAAACAATTAGTATCGTTAGATTTTGTAGAGGCCATTTTTATTTCGACCGAAACGTCAGAATTGAACTGTAAGAACTCATTTAAAAACCCACTCGAGATCTGTTGTTAGACAGAGAATGAAAGATGAGCAACGAACTCGCTGCTAATTATCCGAATGAGTTGACTCATTAAAGGGTACAACGAAAAAGCACCTTACAAACGTTTATTGCTACGTTGTAAACAAGCTTAAACTACTTTTCGTTCCCCCGCTCATCGAAATCTCTTACGACACATGAGACTAAATAATAAAAAAAAATTGCTATTAAATTTGAAAAGAAAAGCAAAGCTAATTGAATGGCAAAATAGGAATCTTTTATGGTTAGCTAAACAATCCGGCAAAAGAATGTAAAATGAAGAAAAATTATGAGTAAATAGGAATAATAGGCTAGAATAGTTTAAATGTTTACTAATTTGCAGGATTGAATAATAAAATATAGGAGAACACAGCTATAAAAAGAATATCAATTTTAAACACTTTCCCTACACGATTCGTGCATAGCCTCCGACAATATTATTTTTTACTAGCCATTAAACTCCATTTAGGTTCTTTATTCCATAAGAGATTCAAAAATCATTCTTGGGAGCTTCTTTTTTAAAAAACGGCGCTGCTTTTCTTGTCAAAAAGCACAAAAGAATCCATGGTGTAAACAAATAAAGATGTAAGCCTCGGTCTATCTGAGTAATGCAAAGGTTTTATTGCATGCGAATCCATAACATCACTCTTTTACAACTTCTATTAATTTTCCATTAGCTTTAAGTGTGTCTCATTTGCTCTTTAATCTCCATAAAAATGGTCTCCAGACAAAAAAGTTATGTCAGCTGCCACAAAGAGGAAAACCAAATATGGCATGACATAACATTGTAGGAATCTGACCTTAAAACTCATGTTTAAATTTGAATGAAAACGAAAGAATTTGATTTTTCTGAAGAGTAAAAGAATATTCTCCAATTATATGTTCAGCAGTTTACAAAAAAAGATAAACACCTGCCATAGAGTGAGAGATTTTAAACACCATCCTAAATAATTATCTGCACTTATTAAAGATCAGCAACAATTAATATATAAAAATTTATTTAAGTCTTATAAATTCAACCCATGCAAATTTACCTAATATTTTATTAAACCACGTTAAATTATAACACTTCATATATAAGACCACTTATAAAAATTTATTTGCAGGAATTATATTGTTAAGTCATTAAATTTCATTTGGTAATTATTTAATATTTGTGTTAATATTACATAGTTTTCTTGAAGATTAAAACAACTTCAAACAAAATTCCATCATTCTGAAAACTTTAAACTTCTTCCCAGGTTTCGTTCACTTAATTCAACCAACTATGAGGATTTACGGTTCCGGACAATTGACATTTGAAGCTTATTTGAGGAAGAAAAAACCCTATACAACCTTCTTCCACTCATTCAATAACGATGATGTGAATGAGATTAATAAAAGTTTGCAAATGGAAACATTAACAAAAGTTGAAAAGTTAAGATTGACAAAGATCGCAGTATCAAATAGCCCCTTCAATGAGAGCAATTACCGTACATAAAGCGCTCTAATTAATGACTAATAAAAGGTCTTATAAACCCCTGCTATCTACATATGCTAGGTAATTTAAACTCATTACTAATAACTAATAGTCCTAAAGTACCCCTAGTTATTTTAATTTAAAAAAATGTAATAGAATTAGATAGAGTAAGTGTTATAAGTGTCGTCTCTGGTAGTTCTAGGAAAATTTGGCGTAAACATTTGGGCGTAGGAAATTTCGGCCTAGGAAAACTGGCCATAATCATTTTCTCCGTAAGGAAAATTCGTCGCAATTGATTTTATTCCATTGACGATAAAATGTATTTTATAAGCATTAAATAGTCTTGTCTTTATTAAATGGTACAAAATATCATATAATCATTAAATATGGCAAGTCTTTATTTAATGGTAAAATTCAATCTTAAAAATAACATAATGATGCATTTAAAACGTGTGTTTCCATGCGACGCTGGGTAAATAATTTACTCTGTGCTGCGGATTGATTGTATCACAGCACTTATCTCAGAAGTCCTGCATTAATATCTCTATATTTTTTCTTCAATTGTGCTGCCTCTCCTCAATCTAAATCACACTTTTTCCTCCACGCGAAACTCTCTTCTCTCTCTATGAGTTGCTAAATACTTGGATGAGTTTTAGTAATGTTAGTAATTGTATTGCATCGTGTAATCCTTCTATACTGTCGTTCGATCTTGGTCAAATATTACTAGTTCTGTTTAAAACATTCCATAATTCTGTAGGAAATGTTGGCTCCATTCTTCGCCTTGGTACGCTTCGGCTTCGTTCTCCTCCTATATAGTGAGTTTCAAAGTAAGATACCAATTCTTGGAGAAAATCATCATCATTGGTCAATGCGATGAATCTATCAATGACATCGCTAAGTGAAAAAAATTCTAATACTGTGAAGCATTAATGTAAGTGTTAATTAAATTCAGCGTCTGTTCGATAGCACAACCTTTAAACCAATATCAACAATTTTACGGTAAATATTCTTTGCCTTATGAAATAAACAACCTGTAATAGTTTTTTGTTGTGAATATGTTAGAGGAAGCGTTAATAGTTGCTTTCTCGTAGTCAACCATTAAAGTTGGTCATAAGTACTTTAGGGAACAAAAAAGTCGTCTGTAATTTCCTTCTGATTTACCTGAAAGCAAAACAAAAAGACGTGGGATACTAATACTTCCTAATACTATATGTAACCTGAATAACTGATAATATATATCTGGGCTACATTTTAAAGTACCGTCACAAGCCCGGCTCTCCTTTTGCCTCCACTCTCTAATATTGTGAGAAAAATGTGCTACAGACGGCACCATATATAAAGCGTTGTTATCTAAGTTTGCTGAAATATCGGCAATTAACGATCGCGCAGGGGTTCGTGAATTCGTAGCTTTTGCTTGATAAACTTTGGGTTTCGAGGGTTGAGAAGGATGAGAATGTTCACCGAATAAATTACATATTAATAAATTATTGTCGCTCAGCACGGTATGGACTCTTGTTTTGCATTCTTTAGTTTCGCTTTTCCAATAAATCATTTCGCCGTATTTTCTATCAATTATGTAAACATAGTTCATATCATCCACTAATTTCACACCGCCGCGACTATTTTCCACTGTATAAACCATTGTTAGGGGTTAGTGCAGGAAATTATTTATCAAAGGAGGCACACAAGCAGACTATGAAGTAGATAGCTTAATTATATAGAAATTAACTCTCTTTAGTTGGTGAGTTGGTTACCTCTCTTTAACTGGTTCGTTGGTTACCTCACTTTAACTGGACATTGGTCGATTAATATCAAAGGTTACTTATATAAAGATTTTAAGGTTCAATTAAACTAATTTTTGTTCACAATTTGTTTGTTTGCGGCGAATTTTCCTTACGGCCAAATTGTCTTACGGAGAAAATAATTACGGCCAATTTTCCCAACACGATCTCTGTGCTAGTACACAAAGATTGATCCTCTTAGTCTGCTGGCAAATGGGTTAGACGACTTATTCCCAACGTGGGCGCTGTAAGATGTTGCTTCATTTAGGGGGCATTGAATGCACACTGAGAGTGTTCGGCATTTTTTAATTTTAAACATATCAAGTTTAAATATTACTCAATTATTATTCCATACATACTTGTTGGACCCGTAAAAATCTATAGAAATACAACAATTCCATGGAAAGCAAAAACTCTGCAATATTGCAGAAATTTTATAGAATTATACCGGAAATTCTACTGTATGCCAGTGATGTATGTTAGTGTTCTTGTTTTCTCTCTCAGTTGGTATTGCGCCGCAGGGTTGCCAAATTAGCCAACTCGTAGTCATAATTCGTGAAAATTGATTACCGTTTAACTATGTGGCTATGAAAATATTAACGTCTATACTTATTTAAGTGCAATTATAAATTTGAGCTTTATACAGATTTAAAATTATATGCATTATTTGCATAGCCTTATATTATAAACGCATTGTATTAACAGTATTGTACGACTAGTTGTTGATACTTCTTCACGCAGCACTTGGTTTGTGGTAACGTGTTTGATGCAAACTGTTACTGTGAAGGTTTGTTTGATGACGTTTTGATAAACCTCTCATAACTGACTTATAGTTTGCTATAACTTCTTCAATAATGCCTAAAATGCTTCAGGTTCGATCTGTACTCATATAAAATAAGTACACAAAGCTTCCACTCGTTAATGTTGCTTTAAACCTGATCTGCTTTGTACTTGTATAAAACATGTGCGGATCAACCACACTCTCTTGGACCCACGCCTGTTTTGGATTTCTGTTAGTTTCTGCGTAAGTTCTGTGTTGGTAAGTGTTGTTCCTTTGCGTGAGATATTAGTTATTTAGTGATTTTTTTTCAATAGTTTTCACATAAGCTTTGATGTTGTAATCATTTTCATGGTAAAAATTTACCCATATTGTGACAAATGCAAGTAGTAGGAAAGTTGATTTTGTATAACTTTAATAACTATATACATATTTAATCGTCGTCTTGCTAACACATATATTGCTGTTTTTCCTTTTTCTAGTTTTATGTTTGCTGTGCCCGATTATTTCAGTTGCGAGTTAGGCGGGTTCCTTGTAATCATTATTGTTCGTGAAATGCTGTGTTTGCCATTTACTAATATTTTGAATTATAAAGATCATGTCTGTGAGAAACTGTTCTCTAACGAGGCCATGAAACCATCCGGATTTTCCGATCACTCAAAGAAGATTCATCCTGATAAAGAAAAAGAAAATTTGTCATATTTTTAAACATTACCAGACAGATTTAACAACAGAAATACCATTTGCTTTTTTATAACAAAACGATCCCAAAAATGCGACGATGGAATTATTTGTTCACAAAATATCTCCAAGATAATTGTCAGATCTGGGAAGCGTCATATAATTGGAAAAGAACTGATCTGTCAGCTATAAAGGAAGTCTTGCCTACAGTAGTACATTATCTTTCACCAAGCACAATTGCCAAAGCGATTCCACTTAGTAATAATACTGTTCATAGGAGAGGAAGTTTAAGCCCGTTGATGAGGCTCCATTGCTACTTCTTACGGAGAACAACAAACTTTGAGCCAATAGAAAAGCCCCTTCTAAATTCTTGAAGCGCGAAGACCGTTAGATTATTTAATTAAAACCACCAAAAGGGAGAAGCTGTTCCACATCAATATGTTAAAGAAATATCACCGCGGAGCGTTTAACAACAACATTGTTACCATCGAGGAAGAGACAGCTTTGGAGGCCGACTGCATGACAGAAGTCTTGAACGTTATACAGGCCCTGTGTGTCGAACAGGATAGGGACTACCCAATACCTGCCTTGCCCGGCGCCACCAATTCACCAACCGCCAACTTGGATATCAAGAAGCGGTTAACTCCCGACCAAATTAGCCAGTTTCAGTTTATTATAATTAAGTTTGAGGACGTGATTTCCGAGACACTGTGTGTTCTATTAACTTCGAGCATGACATAACGCTAGCTCCGTATGAACCTGTTCGCTCAAAATCTTATCCCTTCCGAATTCATTTGAGAAATGCCTTTAATGCCGAGGTTAACAATCTGCTCAACTTCAAAATCATTGAACCCTCCATGTCAAATCATTGTTCTCCAATAGTTATGATGCGGAGACTGAATAACTCTTACCGCATGTGCGTAGATTTCCGCAAATTAAATTCCGCGACCGTTTTCGATCCTGAACCAATCCCATTAATCGACTAGAACCTCCACTTGTTCGAAAAGGCAAAGTATATTAGCGAACTCGACCTCTGTAAGGCGTATTACCAGATTTCCCTGAAAAATAACGTAAGGCAATACAACGCCCTCCCCACCTTTGGGTTAATGACGGCCTGTAGCAATTTTAATCGGATAATGCGCAGAATTTGGGACGAATCGGATAATGTCACTTTTTAAGTGACAACATTTACGTTGACGCTTGTGACTGCGACCAACAATTGGTCTCCCTTCAAGTGCTCTTAAGCCGTTTGCGTGAGCACGGCCTAACAATAGACCACGATATGTACCACCTCGCCTACATTCGATCCAATATGTGGGTTTCCACATTTTAAACGACCAACTTAAGCCCCCAAATGACAATGTCCAGGCGATAGTTGATATGCGTGTCACGGGTACAAAGATACAGCTTCGTTCTTTCATGGGCTCTGCCTTATTTGATATGAGGTTCGTCCCCAATTTCGCGTCTTTGGCTGCCCTGATATGTGAACTGCTCAAGAAGAAGTCTACAGATAGCATCACCTGAAAGAAGAGGGCTATTGCTCATTTCCATCAGCTAAAGGGGAAATTGGCATCTGGCCCCATCCTCAAGTTGCCTGTCCTCAGTAGGCCCCTCGGGGTCCAGGCAGATGCGAGCAACGAGGCCATCGGTTGAGTCCTTCCTTAGTACGGAGACGACGGTGAGAATCACTGCGGCAGACGCGAGTCGCAAATTACTCCTACGTGAGAGGAATTATGCAGTGATAGAAAAAGAAATTTTAGCTATCATTCAGATCATTCCAAAATTTAAAATGTACCTGGTATGCCGAGAATTTGTTATAGATACCGATCACCACCCCATGGCATACCTCCGTAACATTGAACATCATAATGCCCGAGTAATGAGATGGAGCCTATTATTGCAGGAATTTTAATATTGGATATTGTATATAAAAGGGTCGGGAAATTGTATTGCTGATACTCTTAGCCGTAATCCTTAGGGTGACGATCCCTGCTAAATTGCAATTGTAATTTCCACATGGACATTTGTCTATTTGTATATAATGTAAGTGCCAGCTAGATATAAGTTAAAGGGCAATTATTTCTCTGTGTATGTAGTTCTTTTGCGGGCGATACGTATGTCTAGTATGTACAGCTTCCTTGTATGTATAAAACTTTTAGTTAGAATTCTGGTCCAGCACCACTATATGTATATATGTACCACTGTAATCGTCCCTGTCATTTATGTATCATGTATGCTTGAATATCCATTTCATTTGTTTTCTTGGCTTTGTATAGCTTCGTGTATAAATACCCTTTTCATTTTTTTTAATTACGTTGCCTCTTAATTCTCTTTTAGTCGGCGTAAACCTCTAATAATTGATTTCCTTTCCCGTTCATATGTACAGGCAGTCGGTTGAAATTAGTTTGTACACCTGTGCGACGTCAGCTAAGGAATTCCCTTTTCTTATCCCCCCCTCGTTTGACCCCTCGTGTGGAAGACTCCACTTTCCCCATGTCAATGGTTTTAGGGGATGTCACGTTCCTCTCCCAAATCCGGAAGTGCCATCTTCCAGGATAGGAGAAGATGTATAAGAATAAGATTGAAGGGTGACCTGGTGCACTACGGTACTTACGTGGTCTCGAGATCGCCGCATAGAGCGTGGGAAGCGATACTGAACTACGGCGAGGATGCGATCCATGCCATTTTATTGCACCCAGCCGCATTTACTTAGAGGCACATTTTCCTCGTCTCGTATGCCCTTACAGCCAGCCTCCTGCCCCCAAGCATAGATAAAAGCTCTTCGAAAGTTCTAGGGCAAATTTATCTCGGTTCCCCGAAGGAGTCGATGCCTTCTTCCAAGATCGCGCGAATCGTGGAGACTCGCCCAGGCAATCCCCGCCACCAGCGGAGGCGTCTATATAATACCACGACTCGGTTCAGCACTATAGCACTGTAGTACGGTAGTGCTGGAGCACAGCAGCTCGGCTCAGAACTGTTCATCCTAACACCGCGTACGAGCAAAGGACACGCACACCCTCGCGATCAGAGACACCGGCGATTTCGACTCAACGACAAAGGATAAATCGATATCTGTGAACTCTGCCATAGTCAATCGGAGAGTATCTGACGAGGAATTCCATCTCCGAAGGCCAAACTACGTGTGCTTCCTCATCCGCCCCGTGAAGTAACCCAGGGTCCCCATCGCAGTCATCGTATCCCGACTGGCTTTTCTCTTCAACGAACACGTAAGCAGTTACAATCGCTAACGCCTACAGATTATTCTATAATATGGTTTACCCAAACCGTCCCATCTTTTGTACGAGCTCCCGGATTAAAATCTCCTTTTTAATCTCCCACCTGAACTCGACCACAAATCCCATATTTATCCCTCCTGTAATCTGTCCCGTTCCGACATTTAGTTTCACATTTACGATCATTGCATTTTAACTTTTTATCTTTATATATTTCAATTGTATTTATTTGTTATTAAAGGTATATTTTTCTTATCGTCTTTTTCTTGCAAACCTGAACGAGTACCAGCTACCTGTTAATCTTTGGCCAATTGGTACTCTGAAATATTTGTTTTGAAAGGACTAATCAATTGAAGATTAAACCATTCCCACTGAATTCTTAACTATTTCCCTTTCACGAACCGGCTAGTTTGACTTTCAAACAGACTTCGACCAAACCCCAAAAGGCATATATCTATATATAGAGTCCTGTCATTCCACGGCACTGGGCTAAATATTAATTCTTCCAAAAGTCTTCATAATATATTTCGAGTAGTGAATGCTTTGACTGGTTTGCGAGGTAAATTAAAACAAAAAGTAATAGGTACTACTGTGTATGAACATAGTGTCTCTGGTGCCTAAAAAAAGCTATCAGAAGATCCAATTCTTTGGTTGACCGTTTTAAAAAATACATCGCTTCTTGGGTCGTCCCTTACAGCGCATGATAAACTCACGTCGTTTCCCGACAAACTTCTAATCACGTACTATGGCGATCTTATGCGATTTAATCATATCTCCCTCCACCTACAACAAGAAAGCAGGTGTAATGGACGTACCCAGCCACATTTACACTCAAACTTCTACTACAGCTCTTGATGTTGGAAGAGATTGGCAACACGAAAGATCACTCGCTGATTCACTTAGATCTACTTGATGATCTGCTCGAGGAATATTTTTTTATCGGCTCCCGCACAAGATTACCTAGGTGTTGGTTAGCGTAGACTAAGAGGCTCCTTTTGCCTTTGTAAGTAGTTAAAAAGGCCGATATTCTCTTTATCTGAGGTAAAAGTAATAATTACCCTCTCCTCCCTCAAGTTGAGATCCACGCTTTGAGGAACGAAGTAAACTACTCTTGAAGAAATTCAAGATGCATTAAGCATCCGTGTCCGAGCCAGGAGGCCTCGCCCTAAGGTTTACCCATTGCCAGCAGTCCTCAAGCCACCATAGACCACCATCTTCTCTAAAAGAAGGGCTGAAGACTAGTTTTATCATCAGTACCTTTTTGAAGAGAAGTTTCGCAAGTGTTTATGTTTCTTCCTTTCTGGAAAAAGAAACACGTTCCTTTCGGTAATCGAATGTGTTGGGAGTGAATATAGCCAGTAAACCTTTATCGGTTACTATTAGGAATTGCAGCAGCCGTCAGCATGGTATCGGTAAATTGGTCTGAACGTGACAGGCAAGCTTCGACTCTTCAAATTCAGACTGAACTCGATGCCTATGGAGATTTCAAATAAATGCTTTGGGTTAAATTTACTTTACCTAGAATTTTCGCCCAGCTATATTTCCGGGGCGATCATTGTACCAAATTTCCTAACTTATTATGGCATTTTCGTTGAATTTAAGGGATGTAGACTAATCAACGTGCGAACAAAATTTTCCTCTAAAGGAATATAAATTGCCCTCACAACAGCTCTGCCTCATGTTTCCATCGCCGTAAATCCCAAGTAGACACCGCTCTTCGTCGATTTTCTAGATATAACCAGTCCACTTCAAGAAAATGAGCCCGTGATGAATGCAGTAACTCACTCAATCGAACTGCATGGTCACCCATCTCATTTCTGCGCGCAAAACCTCCCTCCACCTAAACTTGCATTATAAAAGATGGAATTAAAAATTATGAGTTCAGGCACCTTTCTATCTTCAAAAGCGAATAGGCGTTCGATTTGCATAGTTTCCAAATCGTCTGATAACTTGCCACTAAACAATGATTTTAATAGCGACAAATTTCAAATAATAATTGACAGCGCTTACCCTGATTGAATTTTCGCTTCGACGTCAAAAATCCAATGCCAAAATGCATCAGGCTACCGTGAGTTCCTCTGAAACTCTGTAAGAAACCAATGAAAATGTCAAATTACATTGGAAAAAACAAAACTATAGTACATTGTGATCTTTATTTATTTGGTTGATATTCAAGCTATCAAGCATAATTTACAGTAGTATAAATTTTAAATATGACAAAGACTATACAACACAGAATTCTGTGTATTAAATATGGTAACCGAAATATCGATGGCGTAAATATCATGATAAACGAACTCAACATTTGTGTACTCATATTTGCTAGCCAAAGCTTTGTGTAAAATCCTTTATTCTTTTCATTCTGTCAATCGGATAGCACCCACCTATATTATAATTGATCTCGACTTTTTCCATATTAACTGGAAAGTTCAGACTTAAAAAAGTGAAAATTCAAAAGAAAAGTAGAATAAGGGGAATACAATTTCTTGTTCCAAAAACATCACAAATTTATTGAAAATAAATTGGTGTTTTTCGATGTTTAACAAAGGAGGATATTATGCAAATATTTGCATTTTGTACAAACTCTAGTAATAATGAGATAATATTAACCCGATTATATCCTTGGAAATGTGATAATATGAAGTTAAATAAACATTCATGACTATCTTTTGGGCTGCTTTCAGAAAGTAGACGACCAAAATAATGAGGTAAAGTGACAACATGTCGGGCAAAAATTCAACAAAGCTTTTCTAAACCTCCAAGAAGAAGGGATGGAAAAAATCGAAATTGTAAAACGATATAATTATAATATAAATCTCCTCTCTCCCTTCCCGATTTATATAAATATATATATATATACATAAATTAATTGGACAGTTAATATGGGGAGAGGGATGCAGAGCTATATTGGTTCTTGGGTTGTTATTTAAGAGGTGGAGAATTTAATTAATAAATAAAATTCAACTATATTAATTAGAGAAAAATTACTGGATACATTTTAGGGAAAACACTAACCTTTTACAAACGGCTGTTGAAAGAAGACTAGCGGCAAAGCGCGAGGAGTGTAAGAAGAAAGAAAGATTAAGGGGGTTAGTTTATATTTTAGAGCTGATGTGCTACGTACATGCACATCAGAGGTACCGTTCAGGACACCAGACGGTAATGTATACACGCAAGTAGATAGGGTGGCTCTGGGATCACCCCTGGGACCGACCTTCGCCAACTACTATATTGGTCAAATTGAAGAGAGCTTATTTGACAACTGTAAAAATAAGCCATACACATATTCCCGATACGTAGATGATATCTACATCAACGTCCAAAGCAAAGAACCTCTGTAGAACATCAAACAGTAATTTGAGGAAAACTCCGTGTTAAAATTAACTCATGAATTGAGCACGGGTAATTAACTCTCTTTTCTGGACAGTGAGGTACAAAACATCAATGGAAGCTATATCAGAAAAGTATATATAAAAGGTAAAGACATGCGAAGATGCCTCAACGCGGATAGTGAATGTCCTGAAAGGTATAAATAAAGTGTAATCGGCTCATACATCCGCCGAGCATACAAATGATGCTCTACGTGGGAACTTTTCCATCCAAAGATCTCCCGCGTAGAAGAAAACCTCGTCAACAACGGTTTCCCGAAAAGCATGATTAAAGAACAACTTTAATAATTTTTAATTGTGCAATTCCAAGATACGGATAAAACGAAAAGAAATCATAAGGCATTAAATAACATCAAACTGCACTACAGAAATCACATATCTAAGGCCAATAAAATAGACGAAAAAACATCAAGGAGATTGTTAACCGTAACATCAAGGTTAGGAATAAAATAGAAAAAATTTAACCGAATATATACTATAAAACGACAATAGTTAACAATCTCCCTACGAAAAACACCAACTGCCAAAACTTCTCGAATTTAAAGTCAACCAACATAGTTGACGAGTTCAACTCCACCAATGAAGAGTGCAAGCTTCATAATGACTCAAAAATGTTGGAATGACAACCACAACCCTTTCAAGGCGTTTAACCATGCATCTGCAATGTGGAGAGCCCAAATATCATATGGAGAGCGCGCATAACAACGAAAAAATTAGAGATATTCTAGTTGAAAACACAGCAATTAAAAGAAAACAGGGAAATAAAGCTAGGCTGAACAACTTAGAAGCCATCTTAATAACCGAAGAAAAACTGGCCCTCAACACCCAGGCTACGAGCGGGATTTGAACATTAAAGTTGTTTTAAAAATTTCACTCACCGGATTAACTCGATTTCCTTGACATTACGCGTAAGCGAGGGGAAATAAATATCCCCCAAACTCCGTTTTGTTTTCATTAAACCTGATTCTGACTCCAACATACTTCATCGGTAAAGGAGTAAAGAATACCAAAAAGATGCGGATGATCGAAAAGATCGAAAACTCGGCAATTTAACTTTGGTTTTTACGAAACGCATTTATTAAAAATAGATATGAACATAGGAAAAATTATCTACCATCTACAAGATGGACTAAAAAAGATAGTAGGAAGAATAGAAAGTTGCCTAAGGAAATTGATCAAGGCAAAATATATTCTGGTCTTCAACAAAATTTGCATCCAAGAAAGACTGCTACCCATCTACACTAATAAATATATATATATATATATATATATATATATATATATATATATATATATATATATATATATATATATATATATAAAGTAAGAAGTAAAAAACGAAGAAGGCGGGTCCCATCTTTATTCTCTACGTTTCGGGTTATTTCTAAGCCCATTTTCAAGAGCTAGAAAACAAATTTATAATATAACACAACACAAGTACAATATAATTAAAAAATTGACGAAAACGAAGTTAAAATACTAAAATAAACAGTATGTTAACGAAAACCAAATGAACAAAAACTAGTGAGGTATAAACAGTAGAAAATATTCGAAACAAAATTATATTAATCAAATGCAAACCAAATAAACGTTACAATATAGAAAACTAAATAAAGAAACAGAACATTAGCTTCCATGGTCGAATAACAATGTGAAGTGAAAACAGGCGGGAAATTTAAGATTCAATACAGTTTGGTTGATTGTTAAGTTATATATAACGAAAGGATGACGATTCATTATTTAAATTTAGGTGGTTGTATTAACTTCGGAGAGTGGATGTACATTTAGCAAATTTTAATACAGAAAAAAAATTTAAGGTTACATCTGTTATACAATCTATTGCATGTTTTATGATGGGAGAATACTCTTCATTGCTCAATTTTTTCCTGGTTTTATAGCTTAAACCCAAGTGAGAACAGTATTTTGCCTGGAGAGAACGCACCATGCTTCCTATATATATGTTCCCGGCTTACATCTCAGACAAGTAAATTTATATACTATGCACGAACTCAACAGCGTGGAAATACCATCATTTTTCTAAAATAATTGCTAATACTTTTGCTTTAATGAAAATAAGTTTAAAATTATTTGACAGTAAAATTTCCTTAAAATGCTAGATAGACGTTTCCGGAGCTGGTCATTAAAAGGGGCGATGTCTGACAAAATGAAGAACCTAATTTCCTTGGGAACATTAAAAGAAGTTGAGGGGTTATATAGCTCAAAAAGAAATTTCCTTATACAGATTTCGACTAAGGATAATGGATAATCATTTTTTACAAAATATTCTTTTAAACAGCTGAATTCCAAATGGATGTTAAGGTAGGTAGAAGAAAGGTTAAAACCTCTGAAAATAAGCGTTTTAATTGAACCAATATAATATGCTGTATCACAAAAACTAAAGAAATTTAATCCCAGCACTGTGAAAGTTGGTTTCCTAAAGATACTTAGTTCGAATGCCAAAAGGGGTATGGGATACATTAATATCCAGAAATGGCAAACTATTATTAATCTCGTGTTCTTGGGTTAAAGTAATATTAGGGTGTAAATTGTTAATAAAACAGAATAACAATATTAAACTAAACCTTTGTCAAAGAAATCATGGTTAATACAATATATATATATATATATATATATATATATATATATATATATATATATATATATATGAGGAATTAAACCACATTCTCCGAAGAAAATTTAATTCAGAACAGTTTCGGTGTATCTCACACCCTTTTTCAACTGACACTGGGCAGAAAATATGAGAAAAGCATAACACAAGATCCCCCTTTTTCCCCCCAATCCCCTACTTGTGGCTAATCTGGGATGGGGTTAGGCCTAAACATATTGAAGGGCTGACATTTTACTATTTTATTTATTTGCGAACTTATTAGAGGATTAAAAGAAAATTGACCCTCAGATAGATTTAAATTAGGAACTGACGATATCAAGCTCAATTCTACGATTCTTCTCTTAACATAGTTGGCCGATTTAAATAACATTTTACTTTCATTGAAATCGATCGTATGATTCTTGTTTCTAACATGGCAAAAAATTCCACTACTTTCGCTGCCCACTCTAATATCTCTTTTGTGTTCGTACAATCTCTTGTCTAGATTTCTCCCCGTTTCCCCTATATAAACTTTATGGCAATCGTTGCATGGTACTGCATATACTCCTATGTTATGATGTTCTTTGGGTTTCCTGGCCATCATGAATTTGTTTAAGGAATTATTATATTTAAAGGCTAGATTAATACCCGCTTTTCCAAATATGTCCTTTAAACTATTTAATTTATTATTAAATGGCAATGTTATACATTTGTTGAAGTCGTTAGTGCGGGACGGCTTATTACCATAGAATGTTTTCCTAGCTGCAAAATGGGCAGACGATATGAACCAATCGGGGTAATACAAATTAGAAAAAATTGTCCTGATAATGAAAATTTCTTCATCTAAATAGGAAGGATAACATATTTTGTTTGCTCTAAGGAAAAGGTTAGAAATTATCTATTTTTTAACAGTATTATCGTGAAACGTAAAATTTATGTATATAGGCATTCGAGTGGGTTAGTTTTCTATACATGTCAAGTTTTAATTCATGGTGATCTTTATTAATGTCCTCATTAATAAAGATCACCATGAATTAAAACTTGACGTGTACGAAATAATTACGGCCAAAGGTTTTGAGAATGAGAGTGCAAATTGAGCGATTCAAATAATTACCATGATGATATGAAATTAGAATGATTTTTATTTCATTACGATGTACGAAGTGCCGGAAGTAAAAAAAACTATCAAAAGTAATGTCCTTTCATGTTCTTTTGTGTAAATGATAACAATCTAACAACTCTATCTCCTATTCTAATTCATTGTAGATTTTCTCTTTACCAACATACATATACAATCAAATCATGTGTATACCCTGTGAGAGACTCTCATCTCTTCTATAAATTTCTTTCATTGTTAATGGATTTGATTGGGATATATTGATTCATGGTTGATATCCTCTTGAACTTTGATGACTAATGCCATTGACTCCTGGAAACCTATAGATTCACATGATAAAATGAATTCTACAGGTTCCATTCCTTCACGCGGTTCTATTGGGCAAACGCTTAGATTTTTTTTCATTTTCAAATATGGTCAGCCTCTCATTTGCGCAACTTGCTATGTGTATGGAAAGAGTGTAGGGAATAGCTTTATGATAATGTCAAGTACAGGTGAATTGTGTGTCAAATTAACTATGAGCTTACATGATCTATCCAGTGAGAGTTTTTCAAGAAAGTAAATTTGAATGATCAGATATTAAGTTTGATTGATTTGAATATGTTCTACTTACTGATTTTTGGTGAAATTGTTTGGAAATTTGAAGTGTGATTAAGATTATCACAGGAATTATCGCTATTATATTTTTCTATGGTTGTTGCATAAGTTCCACAATCTCACTGAATATGTATATAACTTACCGAGCAACATGGCTTCAACGAAGTTTGCTAAAGTGAAGACTTTTTTGACAGATAATTAATTTGAAGGGGTCATTCATTCATCACGTGAAAATTTATAAAACAATATTTTATAAAGGTTTATCAACGTCTTATAAAATAAATTGAAAGATGGATTCTAAATGAAGCAATATTTACTTTATATTTTTAAGGAATAACAAAAATTGAATTAATTAATCGTCGAGAGATCAAATTCTATTAATATTATAATACGAAATATCCATGTCGTAGAATTGCTCATAGTCTGGTCCAATAATTATTCTAGTCCTTGATCTGGACACACTGCTTTTGTTTAATTCGGTGGTATTGACCCTATGACTCAATCCTACGATCATATATATATATATTAGTGATGGAGTCGTTCCTTGGGAACCTTATTCGTAGTAGGAATATGAAGACATATGCGATGGTTTTGAACATTTAATTTTCCGGACGTTTCGGTCATTGACGATGACCATCATCAGCGAATTCTAAATACCAAAAATTATTTTTAGAAGAATAACTAAACACAGAAATCAAATTAGTGAAAATCTATTATAAATTGATGTAATATCTTAAAAAAAAAAATAAATAAATAACTAAATTAAATAATAATCCCACGAGTTTTTTAAATGTGCATAATAAACATGACTTAAATGACTATCGAAATACAAAAAATTATAAACTATAGCAATAAAGTCGAAAGACATGAAGAAATCGATTAATAAGATTTTTTTTGTATTACGCTTGATTCATGTTTACTATTCATATTTGTTGCTCATGGGATTATTTAATCTTTTTTCTGTCTTATTAATCGATTTCTTCATGTCTTTCGACTTTATTGCTATAGTTTATAATTTTTTGTATTTCGATAGTCATTTAAGTCATGTTTATTATGCACATTTAAAAAACTCGTGGGATTATTATTTAATTTAGTTATTTATTTATTTATTTTTTTTAAGATATTACATCAATTTCTAATAGATTTTCACTAATTTGATTTCTGTGTTTAGTTATTCTTCTAAAAATAATTTTTGGTATTTAGAATTCGCTGATGATGGTCATCGTCAATGACCGAAACGTCCGGAAAATTAAATGTTCAAAACCATCGCATATGTCTTCATATTCCTACTATATATATATATATATATATATATATATATATATATATATATATATATATATATATATATATATATACATATATATATATATATATATATATATATATATATATATATATATATATATATATATATATATATATATATATTGGTAGGCTTTAATTCCTACTCAACGTGCGAAAGCTGGTTAAAGGCTTGTTGTTCCTTTGCAAGGATTCTCACTATAAAAGTCCCACTTGTTACTGGGGGGAGGTTTGTGATTGTTGAATTCTAAGAGTGCATAATACAAGTTGGATAAATAAGCCGAAGGGATGCTTAATTAAAGTCTTGCCAAGGGTACGTCAAAAGGTAGGAGCCACAAATAAACACACGTACTCAAAATAAACTTTACTTTACACAAATATAATAATTAGCAATAGTTAACAGGCAAAATTAAGGATTAAATATTAAACACTGACGTTAAGCATCAAGATTTATAATGATTCAATAGATTATCATTCACGGTTAATTAAATAGGTAAGTTAAGAATAGAGGGACACTGGGTTTACAGATTACCATTAATTGATGGATTGGAGAGACGACTACTCAGGTCCAGACGGGGTGGTTCGGGTGGCGTTAACACGAGTTCTCGGGAAGAGGGGGGATAAGACGACGGGTTTGGGGCTTCTGGCTGCAGTTCCGGTTAGTTCACTCCTAACTAGATGTGACACTAACAAATAGTAACTTCCAGTAAATATTTGGATGTTCCTTTTCTTACTCAAGTTACGTTGAGCAACAGAGCGTACTCTTCTAGCCACAGACTCTGCGGGGCGGGATTTACTTCCAGGAACACTTTAAGACAGCGACCAGGTTGACTCGACGGCGCGTTGGTAGTCGATACGTTACTGACACGACTCTCGTTCAACGTGAGGATTACGCGAGTAGATTTGGAACACTGCTGTGGAAAGGTAAACGGCGATGTTATTTATATCGCGGATTGTGGGAAATCGAGAGAGAGATCCCATCCACGACAATTCGCTTATCGCAGCGCCTTCTGGACAATCTCCATGCTGTCATAAAGAAAGCAAATAAGATTTAAGCTTCTTTGTGAGATAGGCGTTCTTTTGTCCGACTTCCTGTCGCCAGTTGGGGGAAGGGGGGGGGAGGAGACGAAGGTCAACTCAAACGACAAATTTCTTTCGTTCCCACGATTGTATGGCGGCATGTGAGTATGTACGTTCCATACCTTCACATTCCTACCTATTTTGAGGAACATTATTCTGCAATGAAATGAGGAATAATGTAAAAATTAACTTTACCGGGGGAATTTGTCATTATCTTTCTCGACTCGAACAATTGAGTCGGTAATTTTATCTAAACCGTTAGGAATTTACCTTAGTATCTAATGGCTACAAAATACTACTGCTACGTCAGTTTCTCTAATTTACATATACAAAACAAAACACATACGGAGTACAGGTAAGAAATAATTATTAATACAATGAGATACACACAAAAAAATAAATAATTGACTATTAATCGCTATCTGAAATTGGGTTTCTCGAAAGGCTGTCTGCGAGTATATTGTCAGACCCTTTTAGATACCTGATTTCATAACGGTACTCCGCTAGCAATAATGACCAGCGCATTACCCTGCCGTTTCGGTTTTTACAATTTTTAAGTAGGCTAACGGTCTATAAACAGTCTCTATGAGGAATGGACGACCTACCAGATACATCCTAAATTTTCTAATCCCAAAAACAATCGCTAGAGCTTCTAATTCTACCGTAGCGTATGCCCTTTCGCAAGCCGTCAGCAGGCGACTGGCATAGCTTATAGGAGCGGGTTCTTGGTCCTCGTCGTATTGGAGTAATACGCAGCCAATACCCAGTTGGGAAGCATCTGTCCTTACGCCAAATTTCTTGTGTGGGTTCGGCAATTTTAAGATTGGGGCGGAGACTAGCTTTTCTTTGAGTTCTTCAAAGTGCGCCTTGGCGTCGGTGTTCCACTGGAGGGGGTCCGGGAGTTTCTTTTTTAGCAGATTGTTTAGGGGAGCTGCTACAGAAGCAGCACCGAGGAATGACCGTAATTTCTTCTTAGTGCGCGGTAGGAGCATATTTACAATAGCCTTTACCTTCTCTTTCTGTGGGGGAGATGACTTTCGCCTATTTTAAATCCAAGGTATTCTATGGATTTATAAAAAAAATGGCATTTTGAGGGTTTAATAGTTAAGCCATGATGCTTTTAGCTTCTCTTTAAGTTCTTCAAAGTGCGCTTCGGCTTCGGGGTTCCACTGGAGGGGGTCCGGGAGTTTCTTTTTTAGCAGATCGTTTAGGGGAGCTGCTATAGAAGCGAATCGGGGTACGAAGCGGCAGTAAAATGACGCAGCACCGAGGAATGACCGTAATTGCTTCTTGGTGCGCGGTAGGAGCATATTTACAATAGGCTTTACCTTCTCTTTCTGTGCGGCTAGATGATTTTCGCCTATTTTAAATCCAAGGTATTCTATGGGTTTATAAGAAAATGGCATTTTGAGGGTTTAATAGTTAAGCCATGATGCATTAAGCGTTCTAAAAGCAGGCGAAGGGACAGGATATGGTCGTTCCATAAACGTGTAGCCACATACACGTTATCTAAATAAAAAGAAACGTTTTTTAAACCGTCTATTACACAGCGCATTATGCGGTTGTAGCTACTGCAGGCAGTGACTAGCAGAAAGGAAGACAAGTGAATTTCATTAAACCTTTGTCTGTAGGAAAGGCTGTTAGCTTCCTCGCTGATGCCTTTAGGGGGATCTGATAATAGGCCTCACATAGGTCTATCTTAGTGATGTAGACGGCTCCTTCGAAGAGATGTAAATTTTGGTCAACTAAGGGAAGATGCTCGGCGTCGAACACGGTGACGGTGTTTAACTTCCGAAAATCGACGCACATCCTGAAGGACTAGTCTAGCTTGCGGACCATGAACATTAGGGTAACAGTAGTCGGACGTAGATGGCTTGATAATCCCTAATTGCAAACGATTGTCGACTTCCTCATTGAAAGCGTGTCTTAGGTGCACCGGTACGGAATAGGGCTTACATCGGACAGGTTCGAGCGTAGTGAGGGCGATATCATGTTCGAACTGAGTCGAGCATCCTGGGGACTCCGAAATGACTCGGTTCTTTGCAGGGGAGCTGGGGCTATTCGACCTTTTGCAGGTGTTTTCTGGAACAAATCGCACGTTTTGCAGAATTCTGCAATATCTTTGGCTGCACCGGGCCCAAAAAAGTATTTAAATACTCGCTGAGAAGTCTTGTTATGACCGAAATGATCGGCCATGTGAATTTCATGTGCTACTCGCAGGATTTGGTCTACATGTGTTCGCGTAATACACATGACCTTGGAAGGTGGGTCCGACTCATCTCGTGAGGTTCGAAATAGAAGGGAGTCGTTAATGATGTACCTTATGGGTCGGTTCCCTCGAACGATCACCTCTTCCTTCTTTCGGGCCTTTTCCCAAAGGGATTGAAGTAAAGGGCAGCTCTGCTGAGCTCTGAGGAATTGTGCATTACTCATTGGGACCTCTAAAGGGGCCTCTGGGGTAAAAAAGCGTGTTGGGGGAGAGGTCTCGAGGCTAGCTTGCGCTCGAGTGACGACAGCTTGAGTCACTTCACTCGGGGAGAGTAGTGCGATCTGGCCAATAAGTACCGAGAAAATTTTAATGGGGGCTGCCACTACGTCGGCCCAACCAGTGAAATATTTACACTGTACATGGCAGCGGATTACCGGGAATCTATTTTCTCGACCCAAGAAGTGTACAATTGCGTACTTCTTATGTTGGGGGTCGACAGGGGGAAGCAATTTGTCCGACACCACAATGCATGTGCACCCTGTGTCTCTGACGAGGGTGGACACTTTACAGCCATTGATCGAGCCGGTTCGAAATTTAGTCCTCCGGGGGAACTCCTGTTGAACAGGAAGTTCACTTGAAATTCCTGTGGGGATGGAGACGAGGGGGATGACGTAAGCGTGGCCGGCTGTTCCAGGGGAAGGGTAGCAGTTACTTGGTGGACTTGTTGGCTCCTAGTGGGACCTAGGCTGGAATTCTGTACACATTGGGACTTATAATGGCCGGGGGGGGAACCGCAATAGTAGCATATAACCTGCTTATTCTGGTGCTGGTTATTGTAGGGGGTATTGAAGACTGGGGGTTTTCTGTCTTCGTGGGCTACAAAAGGCTTATTCTTTGGCCTAAACGGGGCTGTGGTCTTTATCAATGGAGGGGGTTTCCTTTGTTGGGACTTGCATTGACTAAATTTATTCTTCGGGGACGGGGGACTATTCTTCCGGGTATCCTGTGGGTATAGGCAATGATTTGTCGCATGAAGATCAGCTTCCCCGAGGCATTCTTGAAAGGTAGACGCTCGGCGGTTTTGCACGAATGCTCGGATCTCCTGGGGGAGGGTGGACAATAGCTGGTCTTTTAACATAAAGTCAATCAGGGCATCATACTCCGATTCGACAATGGAGGATTCTAACCAGAACTGGAGGTTTCGCTTCAGGATATATCCAATATGTCGGTTAGTTTGACCTTGCTTGATTTTAGCCGATCTAAACTTAGCGTGGTAGAACTGAGGGTTCAAATTGAAGGCGGATAGCAATTTGGCCTTTAAGGTGCTATAGTCTATTGTAGCTTCGTGTGGTAACGAGATGAAAATTTCTTTTAAACGTGGACTGAGCAATGGGAGCAATCTACTCACTCCTTCCGATTCTAGGGCCCATCCGTTTACTTCGAAGATCTTTTCAAAATGTGTTAAGTATGAGCACAAATCTTCTTTGTCCTTATATTGGGGGAGTTTCATAGCGGGGGCCTGGGGTTGATGATCACGGGATCCAACAGAACTGACTTCAACTTTGTCTTTGCTTAATTCCCTTTCATGTTTTCGAATCCTTTCTCTTTTTTCAAATTCTTCTTTTCTTCTCCTTTCTTTCATTTCTAACACTTCTTTTCTTCTCCTTTCTTCCAATTTTAACTCTTCTTTTCTTACTTCCATTTCTAACACTTCTTTTCTTCTCCTTTCTTCCAATTCTATCTCTTATTTTCTTACTTCCATTTCACCTGCTTTTTCCTCTCGCTGTTTGCTTTGGATGAATTCCTTTAGTTCCTGTCTTGTGAGACCGAAAGCTTGTCCTTGCTTGACGAAAACTTCGAACGATTGTGAAGCCATTGTTGCTCTTGCTGACTTAACTGGTGACTCACGAAAGAATGTACGCACCTGGTAAGAGAATTAGAAGCTGCGATTGTTCCTAACCGATACAATCTAATAATTAACCCCCAAAATAATAAATATTTCCCTAGCTTTGTTTTTGCTATCTGGAAAGGGTTATTATTGGATATTATTTATATTCCTTCGGGGAATAGACTCTAATTATTAAAAATTTTACTTTAGTTTATTTGGGCTTCCCTGGACGTTGGCAAGTTTTAGGCTATATGAGTTCGCTTCCTACAAAATTTAAACCCTTAAAGCTGACACCACTTTTATATATGTCGTAGAATTGCTCATAGTCTGGTCCAATAATTATTCTAGTACTTGATCTGGACACACCGCTTTTGTTTGAGTCTGTGGTATTGAGCCTATGCCTCAATCCTACGATCATATATATATATATATATATATTGGTAGGCTTTAATTTCTACTGAACGTGCGAAAGCTGGTTAGAGGCGTGTTGTGCCGTAGCCAGGATTCTCACTATAAAAGTCCAACTTGTTACTGGGCGAGGGGTTTGTGATTGTTGAATTCTAAGAGTGCATAATACAGGTTGGATAAATTAGCCGAAGGGATGCTTAATTAAAGTCTTGCCAAGGGTACGTCAAAAGACAAGAGCCAGAAATAAACACACGTACTCAAAATAAACTTTATTTTACACAAATATAATAATTAGCAATAGTTAACAGGCAAAATTAAGGATTAAATATATCTACACTGACGTTAAGCGTCTAGATTTATAATGACTCAATGGAGTATCAATCACGGTTAATTAAATAGGTAAGTTAAGAATAGATGGACACTGGGTTTACAGATTACCATTAATTGATGGATTGGAGAGACGACTACTGAGACCCAGACGGGGTGGTTCGGGTGGCGTTAACACGAGTTCTCGGGGAGAGACGGGATAAGACGACGGGTTTGGGGCTTCTAGCTGCAGTTCCGGTTAGTTCACTCCTAACTGGATGTGACACTAACAAATAGTAACTTCCAGTAACTATTTGGATGTACCTTTTCTTACTCAAGTTACGTTGAGCAACAGAGCGTACTCTTCTAGCCACAGACTCTGCGGGGCGGGATTTACTTCCAGGAACACTTTGAGACTGCGACCAGGTTGACTCGATGGCGCGTTGGTAGTCGATACGTTACTGCAACGACTCTCGTTCAACGTGAGGATTACGCGAGTAGATTTAGAACACTGCTGTGGAAAGGTAAACGGCGATGTTATTTATATCGCGGATTGTGGGAAATCGAGAGAGAGATCCCATCCACGACAATTCGCTTATCGCAGCGCCTTCTGGACAATCTCCATTCTGTCATAAAGAAAGCAAATAAGATTTAAGCTTCTTTGTGAGATAGGCGTTCTTTCGTCCGACTTCCTGTCGCCAGTTGGGGGAAGGGGGGGGGAGGAGACGAAGGTCAACTCAAACGACAAATTTCTTTCGTTTCCACGATTGTATGGCGGCATGTGATTATGTACGTTCCATACCCTCACAATCCAATTTTATCCTTTTACTTTCCCGAAAACGATATTTTTTTTAGGCTAGAGAAAAATAAATTTTCCAGTAAAAATAGAATATGTAAATGAGCCTAATTATTTTCTGTTCCAATGATAATAGGACCGGAATCCTTTGAGACTTGTAATGATGGCATTTACTTCAATCTGCTTTTGTCTACTGAGTAAAGTATTGGTTTATTCATTATCATTCATACCTACTTTTATATGATTGCTGGGAAATCTCTAGGTCCAAAAGGGTTTTACTGATTATGGTACACTGCTCCGTATGTAAAATGATGGTATCCATTTGCTAATTTTATTTTGCTATCTTTTTTGGCTACTTCTAAAGAGTTATCATGCCCCTTTCCACTTCAAAACTTATATTCTTTTGCACCCTATACTTACCAGTGTTTGGGTTCTTATCCATATGTTTTTCTATAGCAGTTGCGTTATATTTTTAACCTGTATCGCTCCTGGACACTCGGAGTTGTCCTGATATATTGCATGCATTTTCTTCCAGGGTCAAACTTTCACTTCTGTAAGATAAAATTTGTAAGTTGTATTATTTAAAATGTTTGTCTTCTGAAAATTTAGTGAATCTTTCCAGGCGCTTATCATCCTAATATTCTTCATATGTGCATTTCCTTTTTCAAATTACCATCAGGATTATAAGTTGGCCTAGATATGCTTCTAATTTTAAATGCTCTAATATTTTACCATTAATTCTTAATGCTCTATCTTTTAAAAAATTATTGATTCTTTCTTGAAAAAAGAATTATTAGTCCAACTTTGTAAATAGCTTGTTCTTTGCGTTATCAAGGATTATAGTTTTTTCTGAATTCAAGATAGGTATTAGCTTGTTATCAGTTAAGAGAAGGAGACTTAAAAAAATTCCATGACCATTTTTTCAGTCTACAAACCCCATGACAATTTTTTTAGTCTACTAGCATTAAATTTTAATTAACCAAAACAATCAATACAAGTAAAGCTCAATGATGCCAAAAGAAATTTAGGAGTAGCATAAGAGTCGTTGCAGCTCCTTTTCTTTCGTTTTAGAGAGAGAGAGCAATCTTTGACTCAAGAAACAACATATTACTGGTACAGAAATATGGATGCAAAATTCCTAAGTTATTTTCTATTCATAAGAATTTATCTTTGGTGTAGTTATGGGAGTTGATTAGTTTGATTGAAGCTTTAGGATCTGTGTATCATCCATCTGAATTAAGACTATTTATAGACTCATAAAGTATAAATCTTAAAGCTCTACTCTTATATTATTGTTCCAATTTTGCCTCTGTTAGAGTTTTTATTTTATCTAATTGATTGAATGATATGACTAAATGAAAATTCTACTTTATGCCAGCAAACACAACAATGGTGAATGTAGAACTTGTTCAGATTTCGAAGTTACATGTCTGATATTAGAAATGCAAATAGGTTACATTAAGCTTTATTGATTTCTTTGTTTGTGGATTCTCCGTCAGATATGCCAAACATGAATGGCTAACTCATAAATCTTTTTCGACTAAATTCCAAAATATCGTTGACCCTAAGAATGTTTTGCTCCAACCGCTGCATTTACATAAATCCAGGTTTGATGAAAAAATCATATAAGCAAGGAATAAACAGAAATAACCTTCCTCTATATGCAATATTAGTTTCCACATAGAAGTGATGTAAAAGTAAATGGGGGTATTTTTGGTGGCCTCCAAATTAGAACGATCACGAGGTGGAGGAGGCTATGGATAAAATAGAAAGGCGAGCTTGAATTGATTTCAACTTAATTAATAGTAACTTGTTCTGAAGACAAAGGTGCAAAGAATATGAAGCCATCGAACTAGTCTCTTGGAAACCTTAAATAAACTGGGAGCTCGTATGTCGATAAAATTCTGAGGATTAGTTGGATACTTGGTATCATTATTCTAGTCGCTGGTGTAGCAAAGTTCTGTAGAGTGCCTAAAAAATGTACTTTTTCTGTTTTAGGAGATAGTATTCAAAACGGAAAATAAATTTATTTAATACTTTTTAATATTCGCACTGGGATAAAATTACGCATTAAATATAAATTTAACTCAGTATTATACATATTCCATCTTAGACTTGCTCATCTCTATCTTTAATCTACAACCTATTTTATATTTGCCATATACATAAAAACAAGAAAATACGCAAACTTCTCAGTGCCTGACTAGCTAAAACATATTTCTTAATGCTAGATCATTATATCATAAATTTTATTTCTTTTATAAGTGAAGATGACACATATTCATCGTAAAACGGGATAATAATTCTTAGAGACAAAGCTTTTCTAACATTTCTGCTTCTTTGCTTATTCCGAATCAAGAAATGTCTTTTCTCCAAGCTTTATGATTATTTGGATGCCTATGAAGTCATTGTAACAGATCTTTCGACACTTCTGCTATTTGGATATTCAAATTAAAAGCCGTTTAGCGACTTTTAATTATTGTTTCAGCCATTCTTCTACTTTAAACTTCACCAACAGAAGCGAAAATATTTGAATGTTACTGATAAGAAAATCCTTTAACGATCTGCATTCAAAATGATCCCTAGTATCCTGTTGACTCTTAGTTCTTGAGCTCCTTTTACAAGGGGAGGAGAAGGGCTATTTTTTCTATCAATGAGGATAGGTTTAGCAGCCTTATATCTCAGTAATCTTGATCAGTCATAGCTAACAGAAAGACTAGAAATGTCTCTGTTAACATTAAAAATGAATTAATTTTGATGGCAGGGAAACCAAGTCTTTAACTTCTGGACTCTTTTTGAACGTCTGGATCATGCTGAAGTAAGGGTCGGGAGTGTGATGTGTTACATTTTCTATTGAGAAAGAAAATTTATATACTATAATCTTCAATGATTATATGGGTGACAGCCAAAAATGTTACCTTTTTAATGCTGTAATTAGTTAACCATTAAAACTTAAGGTAGAAATAAGTAGCATTACAAAGAACAATATTTGAAATTTTCTTAGCTAGCTTAAGTAGCTTAGGCTTGCGAGGAAGAGTCTATCTCAACCAAAGATAGCCCATCTATGGAAATATTAAACAGTTCTGCTTTTGGCTCTCAAAAATGGTACAGTTAAATATTGAACAGTGCAAGTTTGTCGTGGAATTAATTATTCGACATGGCGTCATAATAAAATTAATTCATTATTTTCAAGTGGAATATTGTATAAGATTAGACAAACAAATTCAAGGAAATTACGCTAAGTGAATGCACAGAGCAGAAATCGTAATTTAACTAAAGGAATTTCCAGTTGTAAGAAAAGTATCAGGACGGAAAGGAATATTGAAAAGGTAAGAACTCGAATTGATGCTGATGAAACAAAGTCAGTGAGAAACTTGGCATCTGTGATACATTTGAATAGAAAAGCTGTGCGATATTTTCTCAAAGGAGATCTTAATTTAAAGGCATACAAAAGTCAATGTCATCAAGAAATCCCAGTGCAGGATAGACAACGAAGGTTTCATTTTGCCTCAGGGTTAAAGAAATGTGCAATGAGACAAAATTAGGATTGAATAACATAATTTTCATTGATGAATTACGTTTAACTAAAAGGCATGCAAAAAAAACGAATTATCGGAATTAGTCATTAACTAAGCCAAACAATCACTTTTAAAACCATAGCACTCGCTAAATAAGATTTGTGGGACCTTTTTCTTTGATAACCATGAACCGCACAAGCTCAGTCAATTAACGCTGCGAGTTATCTTAACATGTTTAAAAGCATTTTTTAAGATAGGACATAACCTGATGAATGTTTTTAGCAAGATTACGCTACAGCTCATGCTGCATGTGCACTATGACATCATTGAAGGCTCAATTTTCTCATCGATTTACGAGTATGTCGCATAAGACAAATTTCCCGTAGCCGGCCAGGTCACTTGACTTGTCTTCTTTAGGCTAATATATATAGTTATGTAAAGGAGAGCCTATTTTGAGCTGCATTATCTAATATTGCAGAACTACTCCCAAAGCAGAGCTATTATTGATTTTATTATTAGGCATTCATGAGGCATCGGCATCTACCAGAAGAAGAGAGATTTAAGTTTAATCCTGTTCTCTTTGTCCTCTTTTGCGTCTGAATGTAAAAGAGATTGAATTCTTTACACTGAATATTTAATTCGTATATATCTATTTATAAATATAGTTTGTATTTCCAACGACAGTTTACATACACTCAAATACACACACACATTTCTTGCCAAAAATACAAGGAGGGAGTATGTTTGATAAAAAAAAGTCAAATTCCTTTCTCCCTGTTTCCATTTGCTCTCGCGATAAAACACCTGATTAAATATCCATGAAAGGAATCCATTTTTTACGGCCTCTCTGACTAATTGGTAAAGCAGATTTCTAAGCTATCCTCACAAAACAAATTGTTATTTTGACGAGGCTTGTAATGTATAGGAATATAAATAATAGTAACTGACTAGATATTGCTTACTTTTACATAAGATAATAAAACATAATTTGTCATGTATCACGTAAGTAATGGAAATTTTTTTACTAAACGAGGGCATATTTTTTAAAGAAACCTTGTCAATGTGAGCAATAATGGCCAGCTTGATTGATTTTGTTAATGTAGAGGCTGGTTACTTTTTGCAGGCCTCGGTGTATAACAGTGATTTATTTGTCTTTGAATGTAAGAATTAAAAGTGTACGATCCACTTTTATTTATTTTTTTATTTTCGCAAATCTACTTTCCATATTATCTTAGACTTTAACTAGCAAAATAATAAGATTACCACAATGAATTTTTCATTTTGTTTGGGACATTTAAATATAGTAATAATATCAGCAATATTAATTGATGACGTAATTTCAAGCTTGGTTAGGTTAGTTTAAGTTCTCTTGTATACTGTTAACAAAATAGTGAAAGCGGTTTTAGACCCAATACTAAAGGAGTGTCCAATTAATCTAGAATTGTAGTTTAATCTTGCATTTTTACATAACTAGCCTTTACGTCCTAAAATATTTAAATATAGTTTCACTTCAAGTTTTTCGCTTGTAATTTATATTATTGCTAGTCATTTTCAAAGTGGCTATTACACGCCAGAAATAAGCGTGAGGGTTTGAGTAATGTAAGAAATCTAACGGGATGAATCAAAAGGGGTTAAATAAAGATATAAATATTTCCTAATTTTTTATTTTACTCTTTCATAAGCATATATATATATATATATATATATATATATATATATATATATATATATATATATGAATATGTAATACGGAAGGAAACTGAATAAAAGAAAGATTGGAGTTAGTACTTTCGTCTATTCGACATTTTCAAACTCACAATGGTAAGAAAAACAAAACACAGTATTTATACTAAGCGCGTTTTCCTGGGATGAGGTCAATATTTTAATGCTATCAGATAAGTCGGATTTTAGGAAAAGTGATAAAATTGGATCTAGCGAAAACAGACCTGGGCTAATGTTGAGATTAATCTCCTTTGTGTGAGAGATTAAAAATGATTCCAGGATATTTTTGTAATTTTTTAACAATAGCTATCAAATTAAGATTTATGCTTTTTTTCTAGCAATATATCAGCCAATTTCTACTTTGAGAATTTTTTTTTTACTTCTACAAATTATGTAACTTAATACATTGAATCTATTTTAAGGTTGCTTCAGTTGGTATGTTGTAGAAAAGACTCCACATCTAGTGAGGCAATGATTCCATCTTATCTGGTTGTGTGTAGTAGATCTATAAATTTTTCCGTTAATTTGATAGAATATTCATTTGGGATATAATCACTGATGATTTTGTCGATTTCTTTTGAAATATTATATGTTAGCATGGGAATTTGGGAAATTATCGATGTAAAAGGGCTTGTAATTTTTATGTGTTTTTATATTATCATAAGATATCCTGGAGTAAAATGAGCGGTAAATTTCTGAAAGCCTACACGTCCTTTCACTTTATTCACTTCATTTATTAGCGGTTTATACTCGTATCTCTTTTGAGAGATTTTGTAGGGTCTCTTTGGATTTTTGTAAATTAAGATGTGTCTTTCAGTATGTCTAGTGCTTTTGTAATATAATCCTCTTTGTTCAGCATAACGTAAACTTTTAATTTGTCAGGTTTGCGGAAGACTATAGCCTGGTTGTTTTTAAGTTGTTTAATGGCGTCACGGGCTGTTTATGTGACGAACTTGGAATATGTTCAATGTTGTGCTACTGCCTCTATGGATTAGATACGTAGGTGGCTCGAAAGACGAGATTGATCCCGTCGGGACTTGACACTCGTAGAGGTGGGATTGAAGATAAAAACATACCCTATGTAACCCTATCCGCAGGGGATTGTGACGATGACACCAACATAGACGGAAATCAAGCCGCAGCTTGGGTCAACGACGAGACATTGCTCGACGGAAGTCGCGTCCTCAGGTGGATCCGGTGTGACAGCATCTGAGAGATTCTGCAGATTGTTCCTGATTTCGTCCGAAAAGTCGTAGAGATTCAGTTTCGTTCCGTGAGTATCTAAGTTACACTTTCTACCTCACCCGTCAGTCACTGAAATTCGTTCCTTAAGAGTATTACGGTACTGACAGTAGGAATCGTTCATGCTGAGATTCGTGGGTAAAATGTCTTAGTGCCACTATCACTCATCATAACATGTACATAGTACAATCTCTTTGTATCAGCTTCTACATCTTCTCTGTAGTAAATGAGGTTCCATATTTCGAATCGTCATCTCTGAACGTTAGTTATAGAGGAACCTTCCTGTAATGAAGATAAGATCAAAGGTAATTAATGGATCCAGGTTATCGGAGTTATCTGACACATAAGTGAGGTATCTATGATTAATAAAATTTTCAATCTCAGCCAGTTTTTGTCGTCATTTCCTCCAACTCAAATATCCAATTACCCACTATCCATATGGGAGTGTGTTTGGTTAAAACAACAAAAGTTTGAGAATTCCAGTTTGTTGGTAGGATATTTTTCAGCAAATACATGAGCAATTCCCTTCTAACAAATCTCCTAAAAGTGCCGAAGTTCTGAAGTGAAAAATGAAAAAAAAATCCGTAAACAAATATCAACTAAATCTATTTCACCAATATGTAGAGTATTTAATTAACCACCGTAAAAATAACTATAAGAATAAGTTGCCGAAATTCCCACTTACTCTTTTCAATCCGGTCTCTATGTGTATCGATCCAACCCATTAAACTAGAGTTCAAATACAATCCATCATTTGAGATGAAAAAAATGTAAAGATAATCTCTGAGAAGTAAAACGTCACGATTAAAATATATTTCAATCGAGGAAACATATTTGGACTTACTAAGGGAAAATCTACCAACAATCAATTTGTGTATTAATGATGAGTTAAAAAGATTGAGCTTGGCAAGAAGTTAAATAATAGGGTGGTTTTTAAAATCATGCCCAAGAACTATACATCGTTATGAGAATATAACTACGAGTATACCTAACATCTACCCATCATCCCTAACTTCTCCACTTAAATCTATTCCAGTAGTGATTATGACTGTCAATTAACGTATAACAAACATGGTTGAAACAATTGCCGAGAGATTGAAATAAAATGAATTACAATGTTACTCTATTTTTTATTCACTTTTTATTAAAGGTGGCCACACTTTAGTGGATAAAGATCCTGGTATTACTTTAGCAAAGGGGTTTTCTCTTACTTTCAAAATGAACTTTTTGGCAAAATTGTTTTGAGACAAATATATATTTTTTCATTCCTTTAAATATGTAGTTTGTAGTGATAATTATGTTAATATTTAAAATATTGCAATATTATTAAAAATACAGGATTACGAAAATAATAAGAAACAATGTCTGCTGACCAAAGATTGCGTGCTTTCACTTACTCTCATTTATAACATTACGATTTGCAAAACTTTAAATAATTCCAGGACTAACCTTAGTAGGACGTTGGCAATTATATCATTCGAAAGAGAATGTAAAACAACATAAGAGTTTAAATTTCGTTAGAATCGGCCTAAGAGCTATGAAGTTATTGCCAAATAATTTACCGGTTAAGCTCTGGAGGACCTTGGTAATTATGGATATCATTCGAGAGAGAATCTAAAAATAAAACAACATAAGCGGTTCAAACTACATTAGAATCGGCTAAATAGTTATGATGTAATTGCCTAATAATTCCAGGGTTAGCCTTGGGAGGACTTTGGCAATAATACCATTCGAAAGTAAATGTAAAACAGCATAAGGGTTTCAAATTTCGTTGGAATCTGCGAATATATATGATATTATTGCCAAAAAAAAATAATTTCCTGGCTAAAACAACATAAAGGTTCAAATATCGTTAGAATCGGCCGAATAGTTAGAATGTTATTACCAAAAAAAATAAAAGCAAAACCAGGACCAACCGACATAGTAAGATATAGATTCGCCCGCAACTAGACTCACAAACGAATAAAAAATGTGCCTTCAGTCGCGCTATGGTCCGGCACATCTAGCAGTTAAGTTTCAATCCCTGGAGGTTTGCTACTTTATAAAAAGTTTAGGATTATTATATCCTATTTTCTAATATTTTTTCGTAAAAATAAGAGTTTGACTTTTTTATATTCTAGAAATGGTTCAGTCCAAACTAGAGCGTGCAACCATTGCTGATCTGGAACAAAGGAGATGAAATTCAAGGTGATAATGGCTAATGGTATTGATTCAAAGGGCACCATCTTTGCGATCACTATTAAGACCATTTAAAGTAAAACTGATTCTCAATAGAATAAGTCTTCTGAATGCCGTAGAACTTCAAATAAACGCCAAGATCAGGGCTCGGTAACGATCTGGTTCAATGATCGGGCATTATCAATAAATGGGGGATTATAAATAAAGATATCAATCACAAATTTTGTCTCCAGCGTCGGAAAACAAATTTAAGCAGACCAAAAGAAATAATCACATCATTGTAATTATTAACTACGCGTGTTAAATGACTGTATTTATTGCTATAGTTGTTTTGGTCTCTACAATTTTTTAAATTTTCAACTTCAAATTAAGATACAAAAATATTAAAACAAAATGCAACGTAGGATTAGTTTTATTATTTTATTATAGGAAAAAATATAGTTGTATTAAAACTTTGGCAATGAATGTAAAGATAATGTGTGAAATATGGCATAGTGGATTAGATAAATTTATAAATTTGTAGTTAATCCCTTAAAAGAACATATACGGTCATTTTAAAAATATATATTTACCACTGTTCATAAGTGTAATCAGAAACATTAGTTTCTGATTAGTTTCATGGAATAGTTAATATTATTCTAGTTCATGTTTCACGTACTTTAAAGTCTGTCAGGCGTCTATTAAATTTAATAAACAAAAAAAAACTCTCAAACGCGCCTAATATTTAACTTAAATTTTTCTTTCGTAATTCCCTTAATTTCCCTTTTGTGTAGATTGCTGATGTATTCAAAACTTCTAATTATCCTCTTTAATCATATATTTTCGCAAAATATACATCTAAGTCCCTTTCAAAGTGTATAACATATTTAATAGTTCAGTTACTTCATTTTTTTTTATTTTAGTGTTAATTTTATTGTCTTTCTTTTATGTACATTTGGAGTTGCTATATTTGTAAGATTTGTACTGAATTGTAGACCAGCAAGATTTTATGATCGCAAAAAGGAAATTAAATCTAAAAGATAAGAAACAAATCCGAATTCTATCCAAATATGATTTTTTTTCATTGAAATTGACACTTATTTGTATACCACTGTCATAAAGGTGTAGTAAATATATTGATTTAAGCAGAGAAGCAATTTTTAAGAGATTCATTTACACTAGCGGCAATTATATAAGGGTGACTAAAAATGAGTGTATTTAAATATTTATGATAGAAGTTTAACAAAACGTTGAAACTATATATTATAGATATATTAAGATATATCTATTGTCGGTCTTTAGTGAAAATTTCAAATGAATAGAATAAATATTTTGTAAGTTATAAGGAAATAAACAAACTATCTTCCAAATTGCAGAAATAAAGAGGTCCAACTACATATATATATATATATAAATAAATATATATATATATATATATATATATATATATATATATATATATATATATATATATATATATATCTATAAAACCACATTGAAAGAGAAAACGGAATAATTTTTCCTTGCAGTAATATTTTTATTACCTTTTTTCGAAAAATCCGTGCAGGGAAGCGATTCGAACCATGCACACTGAGGCAGCAAGCAGCGCTTTGATCACAGTTAAAAGTATGCCGTTAGTACACTACGCTACGCAGAGAACCAAAAATACTCTGATAGAATAGCTTTTAAGGAACACTTTCGCAAGCTCGAACGGAGAATATGAATAAAATAGAAAATTATATATACAAAGTGTTGCAACAATTAGGAAACCAACTTTTAAATCAATCTATCTCTGAAAGTATTAAAGCTAGCTAGTTTCTGAAAACTTCCCCTTGTTTGTCCATATTTTGTGTATCTATGTTGAAAACTTTATATACCTACATTTATAATTGTAAATTCTGCAATGAAGTAGATGAAAGCCATAAGAAGTGTGCTTGCGCAAGCAAGTAAAATATAGAATCAAACTTCAAACAAACATATTTCAAAACCATTTAGTAGAAGGAAGCAGAAAAAAATATATAATTTAATTTTTAATATTTATTACAAAAACATAGTTAATTCTTATTTATAATGTAAGAGGCTAATATCCGTTTCCTTCGGCATGGCCTCCATTTCTTTCTACACATACTTGCATCCTTCTTCGCATTTCTGCCATAATTTGTTTAACTAAATCCTGATGTTCTTATAGTTAATCAAGTTCATTTTTAATTCTTTACTTCAAATCATCTGTGTTTTCTGATGGAGAAAAGTACACTATATTCTTAAGATAACCCCACAAAAAAAATCGCAAGGTATTAAGTTCGCTGATCTGAGTGGCCACTCAATTGGAAGGTTCAATGCAATTATGCGGGTATTAAAAATGCCCCTCATCAATTCCCGCACTGCACGAGTACTATGTGCTGGGGCGGCATCTTGAATCCACCACAGCCTGGTTAATCTGTTTCCATAAATTTGACGCAGTTCAGTAACTATCCCTTCTGTTATTAAGTTCAAGAATCCATCTACAGTCAAGTTATTGTCGTAGAAAAAAATGGCCCACAAGACGTCTGTTTCCAAACATTCCAACCCACACAGACACCTTTTCCCTGGATATGCCTACATTAAAGTTAAAACTTGAAGAATTGATTTGTCGCGCATACTAGCACATGTTATGATTATTGACTCTTCCATTCATATGAAATGCACTCTTTTGCAACACCCTTGATTCTGTGTTTTACATGCTTGCGCAAGCACACTTTTTATGTCTTTCATCTACTTCCTTAAAGAATTTACAATTATAGATGTAAGTTTATAAAACCTTCAACATAGATGCACAAAAAATAGATAAACAAAATTGTGATAGAACGGGTTGAGGCCACTTAATTTCAACCACTATCACATGTTATTTAAAACCACCATGCTACCCACGTGCATCTTCGCTTTGAAGCCGGGCACCTTATCGCAGCCACCTGAGTCAATGTTTAAACAAGGAGGTTTATCTTCCCCCGTCGCCCCATGCGCCGACCTCGCCAGATTGAGTTAGGCTTATGGGCAGATAAGGTATTGTTCTCAGGCTCCGCTGTGCATTCCTTCGAAGCCCCACTCCATTGTCCCCCACGCCAAGGGGATGTCCAGACTATTTATTTGGAAACTTTACCAATAAGTCAGATTAGAGATCCAGATTTTCTTCGCGAGACATCACTATTGTCCAGTCTCACCTTGTGCACCAAAGGGGCCTCGACCTTGAGATCCACCATCACTTGTCCAGAAGAAAGACAATATCCCTTGAGTGCCAAGGTTCGAGCTTTCGTGACGCCAAGTCCACTAGGCTTCCCCTGTTGTCCAGAAAGAGAACAACGTTAGAACAGCCATTGTTCTTTTAAGCTCGTTGACAAGAAACGGTTCTCACTCTCCCCCCCATCCCTGTTGTTCAGAAGAGAACAACGTAGAACAACCATTGTTCTTCCAGCCAATTTGCCAAGAAACGGTTCTCACCCTTTCCCCTTGTTGTTCAGAAGAGAACAACATTAGAAAAGCCATTGTTCTCGAGCCCGTAGACAAGAGACGGTTCTCACCCCCCCTGTTGTTCAGAAGAGAACAACGTAGAACAGCCATTGTTCTTCAAGCCCGTTCGTCAAGAAACGGTTCTCATTCCAAAGACGCCGGGTCAGGAACAATTAATTCCCCCCTCGCCCTCCCTTCGGCTGGAACTCGCCAGCGATCCGAAAATTCCTTCACGTCACGTTTCTCTGCACAACAAGTGTAATTACGTAAGCCGAACGTTACCTTTGAGTATTTAACCCTTTTGTCAACTCTATCATGTGCTTTAAATGGTTTAGTGAACCATCTCATCCCTTTAATTTATATTTGTTTTACCTTTTTAAATCTATTAATCCTCGGATTAGCTAAATTTCCCACGACCCTTTCCAATTATCTGTTTATGTCAATATTTTCCGTTCTGTGTGTTGTTGATAGTTTTTATTAATAAAACTCTATTTTAATAATGATAGCAATAGTATTATCCTTGAGCTCAGTTCAAACTTCTCAGGCATATCGAAGATACATAATATCGGTCAACCCAGACATCCACGCACTCTAAAGATAATTAAATACGTTCCCTCAACGAATAGTTATATATGTTATATCGTCGAGAGTCCATTCTACGATATATATATATATATATATATATATATATATATATATATATATATATATTATATATATATATATATATATATATATATATATATACTATTTAAATTTGGTATAAAGTGTGTAAGGTTTAACGCTATATCTTTGCAAACACTGGTCAAAGTCGAGTAAGGCATAGTGTTATTCGTTATAATAATAGAGTTTGGTAGTTCCCTTTTGTTTTAACGATTGCTATCCCCTTTTTTGAAACTTAAGAAGCTGGAGTAGCTCAAAGAACTGTTATGATAATTTTTTTGTGTTTTTTTGTGTGATTTTAGTCAGTGGTTATTTAGATCAAGAAACCAAGTACGAATATGTCAGTGTCCATATTTAGGTAAACTAATTCTCTAGAAGGCATAATTCTTGTTGCAAGGAATTTTAGTTGGTTGACTATTGCGCCCCCAAGTGCAAAGATGACTCAGTTCGAAATCTTTAAAGCGCAAGGAGAATTCTTGGGACTTTCCGGAAAAGAACTAATTGAGTACGTTCAAGAGGAGCAAAGAAAAGTGCGATAAGAAAAAGAAAAAGAAAAAGAAAGAGAAAGAGAAATTCAACAAGAAGAAAGAGAAAGAGAAATCCAACAAGAAGAAAGAGAAAGAGAAATCCAACGAGAAGAAAAAGAAATCCAACGAGAAGAAAGAGAAAGAAAGGAACGGAAAAGACAAGCTGAGCTTCACCATCAGATTGAATTAGCTCGTGTTGAAGCAGAAATACAGTCAGCCAGTTCACGTTCAGAATCCCCCCCCCCAATCTTCCCCAAAAGCTCCCCAATTTCAGGGATGGAGAGGATTTCGGAGCATTTTTAGCCCACTTCGAAAAGATCCTCGAAATCAATAAAATGGATCTGGAGGCTGAAGGTGTAGCCAGATTTTTTCTCTTGTTAAATTGTAAATTGCGCGAAATTTTTATCTCTTTTCCATCTGAATGTACAATAAGCTACAGCACCTTAAAAGCTGAGTTATTGGCCGCTCATTATATAACTCCCGATTTCTACCGCCAAGAATTTCGAGGAGGTCGTATTAAACCCGGACGGACGTTCCGTCAATTCGGATACATTCTTCAGAGGAATTTTAAATTTTGGTTAGAATCCTCAAAGGTTGATCCTAACTTCAAGTCCTTAACAGACTTAGTGTTGCGAGATCAATTTTTGGCGTCTCTCTCGACGGAGATCCGCGCGTTCGTCAAGGATCGTCGGTGCCAGACCTTTGAAGAATGTACCAAAGAAGCGGATGTCTATGCCGCAAGCCATAATTTACACCCAAAGGAGAATCGAACTTCTCACTAATCCCCCTACAAAGAAAAGAAGGAAGGATTCGCGCGCCTACACAGGAAAGCCGACGAAGTTTCCGAGCCCCGTAAAACCCCAAAACATCTCTCCCCAAAACCAATAACGGGACTCCAAATCTCCCGTTAAGATTTCTCCTCCATCTCTCTTCCCGAAGCGACCAATCATATGCTTCACCTGTGGTGTAGAAAACCACATGAGCTGAAATTGCCCCCAAAATTCTAGGCTTAAAAGCGGACCAGCCCATCAAGTTCACCAGATTAATGCCACCCCTGCTTCCCCGGTGGTGCAGACCCAAGCAGCAACTTCTCCCCCTCCGTCAGGCCACCAGGTAAATTTTATTTTTGATAAAAGCTCACCATGAACTTTGAAATTTGAGCAGGACAGCGTGAACGGCTGCCGAGTATCGACTCTCGTCAGGGATACAGGATGCACGTGTTTCATCGTGTCCGACGAGCTCCTTCACCCAGTGGACCCTAACCACGAAAAATTTGCGGTGGTACATGACTGCCTTGGCCGGGCGAACCAATTCCCCGTCGTTAGATGTTACCTGCAGTGTCAATATTATGATGGCTGGGCTGAAGTCATTTCAGCACCCAAACAATTCTGTTCCGTGCTTATAGGACAGAGCCTCCAAGTAAGTTCCGACCCTGTGTCTCAGGCCGCCCTTCCTCGAAGCCAAGCTGAGAAAGAAGCCATGGAGCCCGTCCCCATCAGAACCCCGTTACCGTCCGATTTCTCGGAGACCCTTAACCAGGACTTTAGGACGGCACAAAATAAGTGTGAATCACTAACACCCTTAGGTGATAAGGCCCAAGACAAGGACACGGAGACTGTCCGTGGACCCAAAGAAAAAAAGAACCCCACACGCGCCCATGGAGATACCTTCGTAGCACTGGACGAAACATCGGCGCTTGAAGAAGATTACCCCGCGGAGTCCATTAATGTAATACAGATAGTGTGCATCCAACCTGATGCCGATTACCCTCCTCCTTCCCTACCAGGCGAGTCTTTTGAACCCTCTGACCTGGATATTGACGCGCAGCTGACACAAAAATCAAAAGAGTCAGCTACATGAACTATTTGGATGGAGTCACCATTTAACCACCCTATTAGCTCTCTTCGAGCGACTGCGCGAAAATGGCCTCACCATTGGCCCCAGCAAATGCCATTTTGCTAACGACCCTATAAAATACTTTGGTTTCAAAATAGGACAAAGCCAGTTGGGTCCCCAAGAGGACAAGATTAAGGCAATCGCCGACATGCCCCTCCTAATTACAAAGAAGCAATTAAGATCATTCCTAGGATCAGCTTCTTACTATCGGCGATTTGTTCCAAATTTCGCTGCAATTTCGGTGCCCCTCAGCTCCCTTTTAAAAAAGAATTCCCCCGATCGTCTACGTTGGAATGATGTCGCTGTTTCCCATTTCAATCAGCTCAAGAGTAAGCTCATTTCTGCCCCCATTTTTAAAGTTGCCCAACCCAGAAATATCCTTTGGGATTAAGACCGACGCGAGCAACGAGGGAATTGGAGGTGTACTCCTTCAATACGAGGATGACGGAACGAGTCATCCAGTTGCATATGCTAGTCGCCAATTATTACCACGCGAAAAGAGATATGCCACTATAGAAATGGAAGCTCTATCAATTATCTGGGTTATGGACAAATTCAAAATGTACTTGATAGGAAAAGAATTTCAGATAGGAACAGACCACCGTCCGTTAGCCTATATCCGGAATGTACGACACCCTAATGGCCGAATTATGCGCTGGAGTTTACTCTTGCAAGAGTATCAATTTAAAATAAATTATATAAAAGGTTCCGATAACCAGGTCGCTGACGCCATCAGTAGGAATGCGATACCGAATAGCGTAGAGTAATTGTATTCGTAGGATTAGGATCTCCATGTATGTATATACCGTCTTGTAAGACTTAAATTAGATTCTCTTGTAAGATAATTAGTTAATGTATATGTCTGAATTTTGTAACGCTCAATGTCTAATTTATTTTGTATGTATATATATTTGTACCCATTAAATTACGTATAAATTATTTTGTCCCATATGTACTAATTTTATATCATTTCATTGTTCCATGCCTTTTTTTTTATTAAGTTTGTATTAAAGGTTATTTTCCCCTCTAATCACAAGATCAAAATAATCATATGTATTGAGGTAATACTAATTAGATGCATGAAGGTACGGTTGGTACAAGAAAACGAGTTCCCCACCACGGAGCTCTATCGTTGTCCCTTCTCTCTTTCTTTTCGAAGTGGCAACTTCCCCCGGAATGGAGGGGTGTGATAGAACGGGTTGAGGCCGCTAAATTTCAACCACTATCACGTTTTATTTAAAACCACGATGCTACCCACGTGCATCTTCGCTTCGAAGCTTGGCGTCTTATCGCAGCCACCGGATGTCAATGTTCGAACAAGGAGGTTATCGTCCTCCCGTTCTCCCCATGCGCCGACCTCGCCAGATTGAGTTAGGCTTATGGGCAGATAAGGTATTGTTCTTAGGCTCGGCTGTGCATTCCCTCGAAGCCCCCACTCCATTGTCCCCCACGCCAAGGGGATGTCCAGACTATTTATTTGGAAATTTTACCACTAAGCTCAGATAAGAGATCCAGATTTTCTTCGCGAGACATCACTACGGTCCAGTCCAACCTTGTGCACCAAAGGGCCCTCAACCTCGAGATCCACCATCACTTGTCCAGAAGAAAGACAATATCCCTTGAGTGCCAAGGTTTGAGCCTTCGTGACGCCAAGTCCACTAGGCTCTTCCTGTTGTTCAGAAAGAGAACAACGTTAGAACAGCCATTGTTCTTTTGAGCCCGTTGACAAAAAACGGTTCTCCCCCCCCCGCGTTTGTTGTTCAGAAGAGAACAACGTAGAACAACCATTGTTCTTCCAGCCCGTTCGCCAAGAAACAGTTCTCACCCTTCCCCCTTGTTGTTCAGAAGAGAACAACTTTAGAACTGCTATTGTTCTCGAGCCCGTAGACAAGAGACGGTTCTCACCCCCCCTGTTGTTCAGAAGAGAACAACGTAGAACAGTTATTGTTTTTCAAGCCCGTTCGTCAAGAAACGGTTCTCATTCCCAAGACGCCACGTCATGATCATTTAATTCCTTCCCCTTCGGCTCAAACTCACCAGCAGACCGAAAATTCCTTCACGTCGCCTTCCTCTGCACAACAAGTGTAATTACGTAAGCCGAACGTTACCTTTGAGTATTTAGCCCTTTTGTCAACTCTCTTCTGTGCTTTAAATGGTTTAGCGAACCATCTCATCCCTTTAATTTATATTTGTTTTACCTTTTTAAATCTCTTAATCCTCGGATTATCTAGATTTCCCACGACCCTTTCCAATTCTCTGTTTATGTCCATACTTTCCATTTTGTGTGTTTTTGATAGTTTTTTTAATAAAACTCTATTTTATTAATGATAGCAATATTGTTATCCTTGAGCTTAGTTCCACTTCTTAAGCATATCGAAGATACATAATATCGGTCAACCCAGACATCCACGCACTCTAAAGATAATCAAATAAGTTCCCTCAACAAATAGTTATATATAGTATATCGTCTAGAGTCCATTCTACGACAAAAACTCTTTTTTCAGAAACTATCTAGCTTTAATACTTTCAGAGATATATTGATTTGAATGTCGGTTTCCTTATTTTGCGACACCCTATATATATATATATATATATATATATATATATATATATATATATATATATATATGATAATAAACTATAACATCCATGTGAATACGGTTAAGGGTAATATGTAGTCATCGTTAATCGGTTACAAAAGTCTCCTGTAGGTATTAGACCCACTTTACGAGCGCCGCCCATACGACTTTCTTGGAGAGTGGTTAGAGTGAGAGAGATAACGTGGAGAATTATTAATCATTTGAATAATTATAACGTGTTGATGCCGATATTAGCAATTTCCTACCAGATTGCCATTCATAAAGAGCATTTATTGATCATTCAGTAAGATATAAACGTCTTCTGTTCATTATATTTGCCACTATATGTCAGACGGAATAAGCACTTGATTGCACTTGCACAGAAATAAAGAGGAGATATTTTACGCTGACCTCCTGGTTGAGGATAAGCTGCAAACTAGAAGAAAGTCAAATTAACAAAAATTAGCCACATACATACGAGAAGAAAATATCGTGAGCCATTAGCTTTGAAGTTAATCCTCATATGGACTGGAATTTCTTATTAATTTGCTGCTTTTACTATAGTCAGTTTCGACCACTTTATCATCAGCTCTCCGTTGTCCTTCAGTGCCTTTGTGACTCGTTGGATTACGATGTGTTGTTATGAATTTCTTGCTTTCATGTGGACTGATTTTTGGCAAGATTAAAGCGGTCACACATGTCAGACGTTTCTAAACTACCAATCCTAATATGTTCTCAAGGTGGGAGCCTACTGAGATATTCATTATATTAATTCTTAAGAAATTGATTTGCCGTTTTAATTCTTAGAGATGCGAACAATTCACTTAAATTAAACTTTGAATCATAGAGTCAGTATTAATAAAAGTATAATTAGATAGTGATAAAAATAAAATATATTTTCTATTTAAAATAATTTCTAAATACCATCTAATTTGGTTTATAAAACAATTTAATTATATCAGCGAAAAAGAAGTTAATTATATTTTATTTGAATATCTTTAGTGATTTTATTTATCAAATTTCTCCCATATTGATTAAAAGGTAAAATTATCTGAAGAATGTTTGCTTGTGGTAAATATCTGTAAATTTTCTACCATATTATATTAAGGTGAAAAAATTTTGTGTTTGTGTTTTAATGCATCTTAGCATTATTCATTCATTCATTTTCCAAAAGTCAAGCCAAAATCTAGAGGTCTTTTAGATTAATTTTATATGGAGTAGTGAATGAGCTCAAAAAAGTATGCATGAATACATTTCTGAATTCTCGTTATCACAACTCCTAGTACATAGGGCAGTTTGGGAATGTTTCCAAAACGTTGAAATTACCAATATTCCATTCCAGAAGAGCAAAGAGAAGCCATAAAAATACCTAGTTTTTCAAAAACAATAAAACCTCCTCTCATGAAGCAATAGAGAATACATCTTGTCGACAAGCATTCCTACCCAAACAGACATACCCCAATTGCTTTCATCAAAATTTTACAATTAAACTCCAAATAATAAATAAATTAAAATTCAAATAATTGATTTAATAGAAACAAATTAGTAATAATAAAAAGAAATTGGCAAATAAATCAAAAGTTTCGAGTTTTACTTTTAATTTTACGTTAGTTTAATTATCCCTAGTTTCATTAAAGCTTATCTGTCTTTAAGTTTGTTCTAAAATAATTCAAAAAAAAAATATCTAAATTTTTATAGTATATATACCTAACAGGTGTTAGTATAATCCTTTTTTCACCAAATTTTCTAACGGGTGTTTTTCAAATTTTAGGTAAGCTTCATGATCAATTTCGAAATCGGTATTTGTCACCATTCTTAAAAATATAATCCTTTGGGAAAGATTAATTCTCTACGTGCTTACAATTTATTTTGGAAGTGCAAAACCTCGCATATTTTTGAAGGAAAAAAGGGATTAAATAATATCTGAAAAACTCAAAATTCCGGCTAGTACGTTTATAAATACTCTCACGAGGTTTGAAGACGTATGTAAATTAATTACAAGATAGATAACGGACAGAAAGCTCCCAAAAGACATAATAATCACAGCCTTTTCATCTGTGTTTGAAAGATCCTCTTTCCCTCTTAATAATTAGCTCAGCAGTTAAACCGCGCCAATCGCGCAAACGTCTACTCTACAGAGTCATAAATGATGCCTACTTATGTCTAGCTTTTCATTCGAAGGCGCGAAAAAGGTCTGTTATGACATTTTAAAGAGAAATTTTAAAATTATTACTTATCTTGGAATGGAAAAGCTCATTGCATGTTTGAAATTTTGGTTTCCAACAGTACTACAAATTTTTAATCTAAAACCTGTAAATCCCTTTTTAGTAGAACATTCCTTGTATATAAATGTTTAGATTATATTATTTAATTGTTTGAGTGTAAATCTAAACAGCATTTTATTAAATATTATTACTAGCATGGCAAAGCTATTTGAAGATTTGTGAAAAAAACAGAGTAGCAAGACTGAAATTCTAAGTACGAAAAATTGCGAACCAGGTCTCGCGGATTTCACTAAGCCTCGGAACTGTAAGTAAATGCAATTCGATCGATATAGTAAATTCTGTAATATTCAAAGTAAAAAATTCTGCTCACAAATATTTAAAACAGATATGATCTAATGCAGGACTTAGTGAATGTATAGTAATAAAAGACTACAGTAAAAATAAAGCAACCTGATAATGTCTCAGATGGCCAAAGTCAACAGAAGCTCGCATATCAAATTCTATTTCCACATAATTTATTGGAATTTCTCCAAGTTTTTAGGACAGCTTGAAATAATATAAATCCACACAAAATGTGCGCAGTTTGAAAAACAAGATCGATGATTAAAGGTTTTAGATAATACATATGATTTCAATATTATCGCAGTAACTAAGACATCGAGAAAAAGTTTTAAAGTATAGTAAAATTTTATATAATAGGATATTATTTTTGTCTAACCGCGTTTACCCCTCAATTACACAAAGTTCAACGGTTATATGAGGTGTGTCGTAGGTTAGCCGAGCTTATATATATATATATATATATATATATATATATATATATATATATATATATATTTATTAGTTTTATTAATTTTTAATAACCTAAATAAACTTTGACATAGGGCGTAGGTTCGTGCCTCGGTGACCGCTTGAGGATCGTGCTCTAAGAGTGCTAATCTTTATTTTTATTCTAGTGAATGAATAAAAGGGGTTTCTTTCCTGACTTTATCAAATATTGCCACTTCAACTCATTCGAGGATAATTAAAACAGTGCATTTACTAAAGAAAAATAGACTTTAATGAACATAAACCATCTCACTAAATAACATAAAACAAATACAGATCTAATACACTTAAAAATGAAAATGGGATTACTGGGTAAGCTCTCGCAGCTCGCTTCGAGATCAAATTTTACGGGAGGAACAATTTAAGGTTAAAATCTTTGTCCTTGGCCAGACATCCAATAAACTAATTATTATGCACGGGGACATAAATAACTGGATTATTATTTACTCACATCAGGTAATGGAGATTAAATACTCGCGACCAGTTAGACTATCCTCGGAGATTTTGATCAGAGTGCGTTGTTTGCTCTATAGATGCGTTCGTCGATTTGCCTGTTGAATTGACGGATGACGTCACGAGGGATCTGGGGTGGAGGTGAATTCAAGCGAAAGCTTAGTACTTTTACTTTTCTTCCGGACGAGATGAAATCGTTGTCTTTTTTTTAATTTTTCTATCTAGTTGAGGTTTGTCCAACTCAGATAGAGTAAGATATAGAGTCCTCAAACTGGCTAGCTTGATACTCAATATCTTGGGGGCTCGAACGGCGCCGAGCTTCCTTGGTACAATCTGTTTTTGTACAAGGACTGGAAGTTCTCCTTAACTTGCAGAAAACTTTCTACCGGTGATTTTTCTGTTTCCTTCTCGAACTCGAAAAACTCCCAACCGGTAACTTACTTGTCTCTTCCATTAGAACATAACAAAAAGCCTTGTTTCCTCGGGTCAACCTGTTATATACACAAATTACTCCCACTGGGTTGGGGAGTTGGAAGGGGGGACTCGCAAGGTGAGACCTCAGATTCGTCTCCCGCGCTTGGTGTCCTGTCTCTAGAAAAGAGGGTAATATGAAATCGGCAGTTTGCACTTTTCAATGGATTGTTTATAAGTACACCCTTAAAAGGCAGGCCTTTTGAGCTCAGGTCGGGAATCTGTCTCGTAACATTTACCCTTTTGCCCGTTCTCCTATGTTACCGGACAACATCGGAGGGGCCAAGGTAAACCGATATGTCTTTTGTTATTATTTCCTAGGCCTCGATATATATATATATAAATATATATATATATATATATATATATATATATATATATATATATATATTAAACTCTTATACCTCTACAAGGTGACTTACCTATTTCAAATAAAGATTTTGTAAACAAAGCAATAAGAAAGACAATAAATAGACTTTCACAATGTGGAGATAAAGTCTGTATTCTTCGTAAAATTGAAAGCCTTATAATGTGAATAACAATGGAGATTATTCTGGCCCACTTAGTAGTGCAAATATGTTGTATAATCAAGGAACTAATCATTTAGTAGTAATGAAACCCTACGCCGATTTAAAAGAAAAGACTAAACAAATTAATATCATATGTATATGGGAGCATATTTTCGAATTTCAATTTTATAAATCTCATTTATACGGATTTTAAATTGTAAACAAAAAAATTTCGGGCGATACACCGTAATACGTTTGAATTTCGAAAATTCATTAATAGCCTAGAAAGCAGATTATTTCATACGTTTCAGGGTATTTCTTTCTAAGTTGGCAATCACTTGCCCCACATATACCTCTTTTTACAATTTTATCTCCCAGAAACATTAATATTCAACACAAACATGGAAAATTGGGGGTTTCGTTTGGGGAATTACGAAGAAATAAGTATCGAATTCAAAAGAATCAGGCAAAGAAAAATGGAAAATCCAAAATTGTATACAGTAATTAAATTCAATAGGACACCATATAAATGGCGCCACGTACTTACATAACCAACTTGTCCAACACTGCCATACCTATCCCAATTAACTAATAAAATTTTACACCTTATCTCAATAAGATAATTTACTGGATGATAAAGCTGACTTCAAATGAACGAATAACAAAAAGTATTCATTGAAAAAAAGATGACGCGAGCGAATCGCAAAAGCGAATTCCAGATATTTAGTTTTCCCTTATTGATAACGATGGTCTTAAACGATTGAAAGGATGCATATAGACATGGGCACAAGATCTAGTAGATATTATAGCTTCGTAATTAATTGGGAAAGATATTGTGAAGAAATATACTTGAAAGATCTTCACTCCATTTGTGAATAAAACATAATGTTCCTATTAATATAAAAAAATCTTATTTGGCAGGGATATATGGAGCTAATAATAGCGGTCGTTTTTTAGTCCATAGAATCCCATTCTCTAGATATTCTGATTATTTTGTTCTATTACGAAATTATCTAAAAAAAATAGGATACCATTGAGTTTCCTTATGAGATATTAAAACGCTAAAAAATAATTTGGGGTTCGAAAAAGATATCGTTTTAAACACGAAATCACCCCATAAAGCGAACTATTTATTGTGTGGAATACAAAAATATTGGGCCATAAGGTATAAAGAGCTATTATTCTATCTGAGCTTTCCTCTATTATACATATGTACAAAAGAAGACAATAACTGTTTGGTACCATAATAGTTGTACTTTATTTTGGTCTCCCGAGAATAATAACAAAGAGAGAACTTTTGAAGCGGCGTTTCCGACCGATTTGAACCCATATAATCATTTATCTCTGCGGGGCTCTTTTTGAGTGAGGATTTCAGAAGAAAGGAGATTATGACATTCCCTGAGTCGCCTGCGAGTAAAGACGAATTTTTCGAAGAAAGAAAGAATTTAAAGGAACAAAGTTACTTTATTTTTCTGTTTACTTTTTAATTAGAACAAAAAGTATAATGACAAAAAATAGTACAAAAGTGTCGAATATACTTTCTAGGAGAATGGAATTTTAAGGTTAATTTTAATATTACAAGTATTATATAGTTTTTTACAAATTATTTCGTGTTACGGGGCACTATATTATATAAACTTTTGTTCTATTTTACTCTTTAATATTTATTGTTGTTTTCTCTGCTTTTCTAATTATAGTTTTTCACTATTAATTATAATTAACATACTTTACTCTTTTATAATATATCAATTTATCTGCACGTTTTTATATTTTGATTCTTAATTATTTGCACACTTTATTTAGGCTTTTATCTTTCGATTAATAAAGACTTCCGACTGTTTTGATGAATTAAAAGGTGGTTACAGGCGCTAATTTACCTTCAGAAGTAAAAGAGTGAAAAAGAGAAAGGAAGTAAGGCAAAAGGTTGATATACCGTGTGTCCACAAAAACCTAACCAAGTTTAAAAAGGCTGTAAATACAAATCTATTTGATATTTTCTACAATGTATGCATTAATGGTATGCTCTGAATATATCAATGAGTACCCACGACGCCAAACCAGAAGGTTAAAATAGCTGTTAGATTGGGCTATTGGATATTTGGTCAGTGTCAGAGCCGTATTTAGGATGTGGGTAGCCCTGGGCCCATTTTGGTGAGAAGCCCATTGCTAGCTTTTGGGTAGTGACGGATCCGAGATTATTTCAGGAGGGCGGGAAGCAATAGGGGCCTAATTGCATACACCATAGCCTAGCAACATAAATCCTAATATATAAATAGGACACTTTTACTTAGGAAATACTGAACGGGGACTATTCTTCCAATGCTATAATATGTAAAGCATACACACGAAATGAAATGAACACAAGTTCTTACCAAATTTATTTACACACAAAAATTCAGTTACAATTATTTAATTTTTCATAAATAATTATAGTATAACTAACAACTAACAAGTAAACATAGTTTAAATCAGAGAATGGATGGAGTTATAACCATTACAGTCCAGGTATGTCGCTGATATGTCACTGAAGTTCAATTCACGCAGCATATCTGACTCGATGCTTATGATCGCTAGATTTACAAGTCGTTCCTGCTTCATGAATGTCCGTAATCCGTTCTCAATTAATTTGAGTTTTGAGAAGGAGCGCTCGCCACTGCAGTTTGATACCATCAAGATAAGGTATATCCGTAGCTCTATCTCAATGTTTGGGAAAGTGTCCTTCACTCCCTTATCTCTGATAAGTCTGTACAGGAAAGCTCGATGCTGATATCTTTTGGCTCCTCGTCTGTGAAGAGATTGGCAAATGTTACAAACTGACACAGTTCATTAATAAATGTAATGTCCAAATCATCTGGATAGGACCTGACGAGTTGCTCTGCTGCGGCCTAAAGCTCGTCTGAAGATAGTTCTTTCAGATGGCTAAAAAAACAAATTTGGCTTGATATCTGTTTATATGCTTGCATACATTGGTCGAGAGAAGCGATAAACTGATCAATAACAGGCAAAAAAGTTTCTGTTTTGTATTTTTCAGAAGGACTAAGTTTTACTTCTTCCGCATCACCATAAGCCAATGGGTTAAGACCCACATTGCGGCGCTTGTGTCGGGTTTTCGTCTGCACATATTCTGCTGAACCGGACAGCTCTTCGTCTTGCTTCTCATAAGTGTCGAAGGAGTCACGCTTTGATGCGACATAGTTTTTCAAGCTGGTCAGTGACGCACAGCAGTATTTAGATGTAGTTTTGCGTGTTGTATACTTTTATTAGTAGCATCTGTTCTTTGCAGGATATCATTCAGAAGGTGGTGTAAATACCTGTTTCAAGCTGATTTATCTGTATTAACAGTCCTTCTGGTTCACAGCGTACACGACCTTTTTCTTCAATGTCATCAGCAACTTGTTTCAGTACATCCTTAATCTGCTGATAGTCATGCTTTAGTTCCTTCGTTGCGTCAGCTCTGCAGGACTAACGCGTTGTTGTGACACGTTTAAGAGACAATGAATCATTATATTTCAAAGCCTCAGTCAGAAGTTAATGCCGATGCGTTGAAATTGTGAAGAAGTCGAACAGCTTTTCAAGGAAGGCAAAAAAATCTAAAGCACTCGAGCAGCATTCTACAGCATTTTTACTAACCAAATTTAGAGAATGCGCTGTACAAGGAATCCAGGATACAAGACTGGTATTCTCCCTCACTCTGGCTTGTAGACCATTGTACTTAATACTCATTGCAGATGCATTGTCGTAGCTTCGTCCGCGGCAGTTTCCCAGGTCTAGGTCATGCATCTTCAAAAATTCCATCAAGGCTTTGAACATCTCTTGATGTTACAAAGCTTTTCACGGGGCCATCTTTCTCCATGTACCTCAGTACAAGGGTCACTTGGTCAATGTGGGCTGCATCGGGTGTGGAGTCCAAAAAGATTGAGCAGTACTTTGATTTCTTAACTCGAGAAATTATTTCTCCGAGTACTTGTTCACCCATTACACTGCTAAGTTCTTTCACTATTGTAGATGGCAGATAGTTTATGTGTCCCTTGCCGCGATTGGCTTGAGTTTAGATATGCTGTGCAATAAAGTCGTCTTACTGGACAATGAGTTCAAGAATACCTAGAAAGTTTCCATTTCTAGGTGATCCAACCAATTCGTTGCCCCGTCTAAATGCTAAGCCACGCTCGGGAATAAACTGAATACGAGTGACACTAACCCCTCGTTTCAACACTGATCTCCAATAATGCCTTCGACGCTCAACCTGTTGTATCAGCTCCGTATCAATTCGCCCACTTGCTTTTAACCTCCTATTGAAAGCAATCGTAGATTTCAGATGTTCTGTTGACTGCTCATGACTATGTAGATGTTCTTGTGAATGTTTCAAATCACAGAATCCATTAGACGAAAGCTGAGAAGACTCAGATTTTGCTTTATTTAAGCACAACAATCTGCACGTGAAGCAGTAAACACACCCATTAGAGGGAGAGAAGCATAACCAGTTCCTAATTATGACCTCCCCATTATGATTTTGGCGACAGAAGAGTCCAAGCGTGCACATTCTTGAAATATTTCGGTCCTTTCTAGGTTCCTGCATGGAGTGTGCAGAGAAAAAACTTTCATCACAGTGCTGAACTGTTGATACACCCTTTTTTCAGCCAGTATTCCCGCATCTACTCCTAAGTAATGGATGGCCAAATGCCAAAGTCAGTGACCCCTGGTGGGTTCTCAACTTCAGCTCTTGCATAAGATGTGCCGCTATCACCCTCCATTTTATATGTTCTTTAATTGGACCCGTTACTACTTCTGCATTTTCTTTGTCAGGATCATCAGCCATTTCCGCTGGAGCCTTTTCAGGTTGGTCAGGTTCTGCAAAGTCATCACTCCTTTCTGACACTTGTCTTGGTTGAACAGTGAAGAACTGGTCTAATTTTCTTTGCCAGTTCTTCTGCTGATTTCATTGTTGCTTCCTTTACTTTACGTCTTTCAGAAGCCCCAGACTCCCAACTGCGGTGCCTGTGTCTGTCTCCTTCACGATTGTCCATGCTGGTAATCTGAGAATAAACGAAATGAGCTTAAAATTGAAAAAAACGAAATAAACTCAAAAGTACGCAAGATCTAGCTGTCTAGTATGGTATAGGGGCAATCGATCGTACTACTAGTGGAAAAATATTCATAAAAAATCAGAAAGTGGTTGGAAATCAAATATATTGACTTGCAAGAAACTTGCGGTATTTCCCCACCTTATGCTATAGTTCTGACATAAGATTTATTCTTTTAATACATTGAAAAATTAAAGAATTTAAAGGGGTACATTTTGTGCAGTCCATAGCACATGGGCCATGGTTCATACACACCTGTGCCATAGTCCATACACACTTGGGCAATGGTACATACACACCTATAGGCCCCACCAAATGGACATAAAAACATGAAATGCTGAGAGATTATTTAATTATGTGCCTCAGTATTACCATACAATAGAAAAATATTATTTTAGTTATACACAAATAATTATTTAAGCTCTCACTTCATCTTGCTTCAAACAGTGCCCTGAAATAACAATATGAGGTCCATTTATGTGAGCATAAACTTAATAAACTGCTACTGTTGTCCATTCACACCTATAGGCACCACCAATTTGACATAAAAATACTGTTAAAACCCAGATATACGGTCTATGTCACTCTCTACCTCTCATCAGGGTCTATAGACCCTGCCTCTCATAACATACGAGCGAAATTATGTAAACAAAGTCTTACTAAAAATCAAACACTTGAGCATATTATGTCTTAGTAACACCAAATTCCCTTAAAACCCTTATCAGTTAGTCTAAAATACCTTATAAAATCATCAACATATATATAATACCAAAAAATAACACTTAGGGGGTTAAAAATAAATTGTTTACTTCTATTAAAATTCATTTTTGGTGGGAGGCCCCCTCTTGGTGGGTGGCCCAAGTCCCCGTCCCATTGGGCCCACCCCTTAATCCGGCTCTGGTTAGTGTGGATGCCATACTGATGTAAGTCTTTCAAATTTCGTTGAAATCGGCTGAATAGTGATGAGGTTATTGCCAAAACAAAATAATTCAGGGGCTAATCTTGCGAGAACCTTGTCAATTATATCATTCAAAAGAGGATGTAAAACAACATAAGGATTTGAAAGTTCATTATAATAGGCAGAATAGTTATGATGTTATATTACCAAAACAAAATATTTCCCTCGATAACCTTGGAACCTTGGGAAGACTTTGGCTATTATATCAATCGAAATAGAATCTAAAACAATATTGAATTTTCAAATCGGCCAAATAGTTTTAATCGTATTGCCAAACCAAATAATTCTCGGGGTAAGCTTGGGAGGAATTTGGCAATTATATCATTCGAAAGAGAATGTAAAACAACATAAGGGTTTCATATTTTGTTACAATCGGACAAATAGTTATGTTATAGCCAAAACAAAGTAATTGCCGGACTAACCTTCGGAAGACTTTTGCATTTATATCATACGAAAGAGAATGTAAAACAGCAGAAGGTTTTTAAATTTCGTTAAATTTGCTGAATAGTTACAATGTTATTACAAAACAAAAAACAAAACAAAACCAGGACTGACCGACATAGTGAGATGTAGAGTCGTCCGAGACTAAAATTTCACTAATCGACCTGTAAATATATACAGTTAAATATTGTTATGCAACGACGCAATCATTCAGGGAAGAAGTACACTTTAGTAAATTCTCAATAGATCTATGCAAACGGAAAACATGTTTTGATTCTCAATAGTGGTTTCTGATAAAGCCTTTGGTAAGTTACCTTAAATACCCTTCTTTCAACTTTAATACGATTTTAAAGGATTCAATATTGGTTTTAAAGCAAGTAGCATCTGACTAGCGATAAGTCACAAGCAGCGTTTTTCAAGGAACAGTTTTCAGCCAAATTATAGGTCCCAAAATTGATTGCCAATAATATTCATTTTATGATGTTACTGATTTAGATTAGATGATAAAAGATAACCAGATTACTATATTTATTAAATTTGGCAAAGAATTCGGCGGGGTTTGCGCTTTTGAGAAAAATAACCTGAATTTAAAACCCTTATTAAAGGAACTGAGCTCAAACTTGCAAATAAAATATTTGAATTGAGAGAAAAAATGATAAAAAATCAATTTTACTAGTCACAGTATAGCAAGAGAAAAAAGCAACAAATTTTCATTAGTCCTCAAGCAGTTTACCTAAAAAGTAAAGCAGACCGCTCTGTTAAAGTTCCCAACGTCTTCTGATAGACATATTTTAGTAATCTCTTTCTTTTCTGGTCTCCATAATATATCAGATAAAGCTGCATTATATGAAAAAGATACACAGGATAATACATCTATGCTACAACTGGAGGCTAAAAGTCCAACTTTTGTCTCGAACATATGATGAAAGTAGACACAGCATAAAATTCTAAACTAACATAGTTCACTTCAGTAAGAACATATCTTTTACTCAACATTTATGTACTATCTGCAACTCCAAATCAATTCCTTTTTGCAATATTCAATTATATTTTCTACAGGTATAAATAATAAGAATAAACATAGTGTGACATATCCGGATGTTCCTTCTTCCATCAAACCCCTGCCACATGGTCCAGGAATTCCTATACCTTCTTCCCCTGAACATATAGAGGTCCATGAAGAGATTAATATGGAAGTTGATCAAGATTATGACACAGCTGAATCTTATCAAGATTCCACACATAATATGGTCGCAAGACCATTCACTCAAACTCAGTTAAATGACCTGACCAGGGATTTAGGGCTTTCAAAGGAGAAGGCACAACTTTTTTTCTCTCGATTTCGTGAAATTAATGTTCTTGCTAAAGAAATAGCATTTATTTGGTACACAAATAGAGAACAAGAGTTTCGAAGCTAGTTTTTACAACATTCTTCCAGCTCTTTACTATACTGCGCCAATATTAAAGGACTTGTTGAGACCTATGAAATTCCTTACAACCCATTAAAATGAAGACTTTTCATAGATTCCTCCAGTAAAAGTTTAAAAGCTGTGTTACTGAACATTGGTAACAAGATAGCTTCCGTTCCTGTAGGCTATTCAATCCAACTTACTGAAAGTTATAAAAATATGAAAAAATTGCTGGATGCAATAAATTACTCTACCCACAATTGGAGGATATGTGGTGACTTAAAGGTAAGATCATCTCACTTGGCATTTATAAGCTCTTTGATATTGACATTTTTATTTTTAATTGTTAATACTTGTATACACCTTTTGATTAACTTACATTTTACAAGAATGCAAACCTGTAAATCATGAGTTATTGTTTAGTTATATTTTTTGTTGGTGTGTCCCTATAAGTTAATGCATCTTTTTGGATTAATGAGGAACTTATCCTAATTGATAAAGTATACAACATAACTCAATAAACTCAAAATAATATGTACATATATCCAATTAGTTCCAATACAATGATTTAATGCATCGGCATCCAGGATATTTCAGTACATATTCTTATTGTTTTAAGAAATATTACTTTGAATTTGTTTTTAGAAATATTACACTTGGAATTTACATACCCTGCTAAATTTCTTTTCAGGTAGTGTCTCCTATACTTGGGATGCAAACAGGCTAAACGAAGCATCCCTGTTTCCTATATTTATGGGACAGTCGGGCCGATAGTATGCACTATGAGAAGAAGGTTTGGCCTCAACGAGAAGCATTTAGAATTTGATCAAACAATGTGATAGCTGAATCTTTAGTGCCTCCTCACAAAATACTGTTTCCTGCCCTGCATATAAAGCTTGGCATAATGATAAATTATGTCAAAATCGTTAATAAAGAAGGCCAAGCTTTCAAATCTCTTCTTCAAAGATTTCCACAAACCAGTGACGCTAAGCTCCAGGCGGGAATTTTTGATTGACCTCAGATCAGCAGTTTGAGGCATCAATGACGGACATAGAAAAAGATGCCTGGAAAGCTTTCAAAGCTCTAGTTAACAATTTTTTAGGCAATAAAGAAGCCCAGAATATGTTGCCCTGTTCAATCAGCTCCTAACAGTTATCAAACAGTTGGGAGCTCGAATGTCTATAAAGATACAATTTTTACAGTCCTATCTGGATTTTTTCCCGACAACTACGGGGATTACAGTGAAGAACAGTGAGAAGGATTCCACCACGACATAAAAACAATGTAATCCAGGTACCAGTGTAAATGGGACGTAAACATGCTTGCTGACTACTGTTGGTGTTTGAAGCGTGATGCACCAGATGAAAGGCACAAACGAAAATCGTCAAGGGCATCGTTTCTTGAAAATTATAATTGTTTTCTTTATTATGTTGCATTCTTTAATTTTTTGTTTAGTAAAAGGATTATAGTTTACATACGTGTATTCCTATTTCTATGATATAACAATAATAATGGATTATTAGATAAAGAAAGGTTATTTAAAAAAAATTCAGGAAAAATGAACTAATCTCAATGAAAATGATGTATGCTGTACTGAGAAAATCTGACCTGATTGAACAAAAATACATTCAGTTTTAAGCTCACGAGGTTTGATTCATTAAGAAATGACAAAGAAACCCTGAGGAACCTAAAAAAAATTTCAAACGCAGGCCTGTGTTATCGATGGTTCGTGGTATTGAAGAACCAATTGGAGGTTATTAGGTTGACATCAAGAAAATAGGTTGAAATCGAGCTTGATTCCAGAAGTTCCAAATAAGCAGAAGGGTGCTTCATCAGAGAATATCACTTTTTGCCAGTTTTCAACAAAACATTTTCAAGTTTTGTTATAATTTGAATTAGTATAACTCAAAACCTATTCAAGAGTTTTGAGTCCTGTAAAACAAAACAAATTTAACAACTATTTATCTGTCGATTCTGGAAATTTCATTAAATTTCCTTTTACGATATTGATACACTAATGGGTTTAGTGGAGGCTATCAAAATTATGTTTGTGCAAGGAAGTAAAATAATGAAACTTCGAACTTTAAAATTAACAAATATATTTAAATTCATTTTAAAAAAAAAACCCTCTTCATATAGGTAATACAAATTTACTTTTTAATTTTCTAAGTATCATTTCCTTCCACATGTCTTCAATTTCTTTCCAAGCACAGTTGCACTTTTGATCGCATTTATTGAACAACTTTTTTGATTAACTTGTGATTTTCCTTAAGTCTATTGACTTCACGTGTGATACTATCTCTTAACTGGTTGATGCTTTGTGGTAGAGTAGAATGCACTTTATTCTTTAGATATCCCCATAAGAAATAATCACACGGTGTTAGGTCAGGGGATCTTTGGGGGCCATTCAATTGCATGATTTAGCTCGACAATGCGGTTGTGAAACGTTTCTCTTAGTTTTGTTCTTACAACAAGCTGTCTATGAGCTGGTGCACCCTCCTGAATCCACCAAAGTCTATTGAATTGATTGGCGTAAATCTGGCGGAGTTCCGGGAAGATCCTTTCGTTGATCATGCTCAGGCAGGCAGCACCATTCAAGTTATTTTTGTAAAACAATGGGCCGCCAAGATAGCCATTCCTGCATATTCCGATCCACAGAGACACTTTCTGCTGACAAATATGTGTATCAAAGTTGAATGCTGGGGGTGGTTCAGTGGCGCATATTGCCGAATGTTATGGCTATTCACCTTTCTATTCATGAAAAAGGCTGCTTCGTCACCAATCACAATGTTTTCCAAGAAACGAGCAGGTTTATGGAGAAGCCATTCGACAAATTTGTCTCCGACGAAGAAAATCAGTTTCAAGAAGCTGGTGTCTTGCATGTATCTTATAGGGATACAATTTTAAGTCATGTTTAATAATGCGGTTAAATTATGATTTTGACCATTGTAATCCATTCTTTCTGAATGATACATGTGGATATTGACGAAGTGTCATCTGAACATTTTCGATATTTTCTGTTGTTCTTATAGTTCTCATACAACCCAAACGAACTTTATTTAGATTTAAGGATGTTTCTTCATGTTTGTATTTGCGAACCTTTTTCCAAAGTGTGGGCTTGCGTAGTGGGTGCCGACCTAGAAAAGGTTGTTCAAATGAATCTTGTACTTGTTTAATACTGCCAGTCTTAATAGAGTTTGTGACTACAAATACACGTTGATTTTTTGTTAACTGCATAATTAAAAAGGTTCTATGGAATTAAACCTTTATACAGAAACGCTTTCATTTGCTTAGTAAGCAATAATGACGAAAACATATATGGCTGAATAACCACTGTAAAATGGCCTAAGCTATGCTTGGAAAATCGCACAAAGACCTAGACAACCTAGGCTCCCTAGGTTCTCTTGAAAGTGCACGGTGGCTTAGCCTTCCTAGGCTTCGTTTCATTATTTTACTTTCTTGCGTAAACATACTTTTGATAGCCTCCACTAAACCCATTTGTGTATCAATATCATAAAAGGGAATTTAATGAAATTTCTAGAATCGACAGATAAATAGTTGGTAAATAAAACACTTTGGCAAGACCAAAAATTCTCCAATAGTTTTTGAGTTATCCTAATTCAAAGTACAGTTAACTTTTTTCTAGGACACCTGGTATATATATATATATATATATATATACATATATATATATATATATATATATATATATATATATATATATATATATATATATATATATATATATATATATATATACAAGAAAATATAATTTTCAGTGAAAACTCTTATTACGCTAAGTTACTTTGCTTTATTTTCAATGACATGGCAGCACTTTTGGATGCCTCTCTGACACCATCAATTCAATTCCTGCGACAGTAATTATGGAAGTACTAAAAAGGATCAGAGGGGTTACTTTGCCAGCATCACTCGAAATTTTAGCAAAGTAAGAAATACGGCCCATTTATTCTTTCACTTTTTTTAATATATATCCTTAACTTTTCATTACTATTCTTCAAATGGGCCAAACTGGGAGCCTATTTTTTAATAATTTGAAATAATGTTTACGTAAAAAGATTAGAACGAATATATGATCAACCAAAAGACATCTATTTTAGATGATTCTAAATTCATTTGGACAATTTTGAAGCCACATTTTCTGGATAGCTCAAATATATTTTGCAAATTTTTTACATTGAATTCCATTAAAAAGGAATAATAATTTATGAGAGCTCAGTTCTATAAGCGAATTAAAAAAGTTATTTAGTAACTCCTAATTCATTCTTATGTGGGTTCAAAAGGGAGTTTCTTTCACTGGTATATTTTGCAAATAAATTCTATACATCTTAGATTACAATTATAACTAACATTGCATCTGTGCTAGTGATTCGAAGCCCTAACTCGAGCGAGGCGGGAAATTAAGTTTACCTGTCTGTGCTGCTGAATTTGTGATTTTCCTAAGTACAACATAAATGCAACATGTGATGCAACTCTATAATATTTTAGGTATTTCTAACAATTTTTGTGTTGCTAAATATTTTTTTTCTTTATGTATTTAGAAATGAACAAGTGTTGAAAGAATCTATGCCTTTTTCTTACGTGATCAGAAATATATTGTGGTATTTGTTGAAGTGTGCAGATGACAGACATGTTTATTTGAGTTATTTTTAAACCTACTAGAACAATCGATGAGAGCTGTCGAGGGTTTTTATTTTTGTTGCTAAAGCGAAATAGCAAAAACAATGAGTGCCTCAATGCCATGATTTGTGGGGTGAAGATAGAGGAGGGTAAATTGTGTGGTCGAAGATAAACCCCTGACCGTTTGGAGGTGGAAGAGCTTGCAATCATCCAGATGACAGCTATATCATCGTTGCATATACTACATCCATCACCATATTCGTGATAACACTTATAGGTAATTTGTATGTTGCGAATAAGAGTTTAATTAGCACCAGACGATTATTTTATGATCTTTCCATAATCATGGTTTTGCACTGGAAACCCTCCACTATGGTTTCACTTTCATAAATTTTAAATATTTCTCTTCCCTTAGTTCCAGTTATTGTTTTATCACGGTTTTCCAGATACTACGTTCGCTACCTTTTGCTCCAATATTATCGATAGCAATCCAATATTTTATTATGTTTTAATGTTAAAATTCAGCGTTTAGGCTTGAGGGCAGTTTGATTTGGGCACTTTATTGATGTATCCTCATTCCTGCCTTTTATATTAAAGAACTCCTGAGAAATCGTTTAACATAAAAGATTTTCAGGGAAAGAAGAGAAAAAAGAATAAGGTAAATGGATGGCACTCAGCACCTAGAGGCAAAATAATATACTATCTGTGGGCGAAGTACCGATGTAGTGTACAAATTCTGGGGTTGGGCTGGACTCAGTTTACAAACTCAGGTTGCGACAATTAAATAAATCAATTAGCCGCTTGTCGCTTGCCTTGGAAGTATGCGAAATAAATCTAATTTATTTTATTTTCGGGGATTTCAACTTTGAAATTGAGGGGAATTATAGTCCAAAGCACAAAGATAAAAAAGCAGGAACCCAAAGCATTGCAATTTAATTATCTTTGTATGAAAACGAAAAGAGATATTGATGTCAAAAACATATAAAGATATAAGATCGATATATTTATCTTCCTTTAGAAAATATTTTGCTTTGTGCTACATCTTTAATTGCTCTCATAATATAAAATCGGAGTCAAATTATCTATAGGAACAATTCTACACATGATGCTACCCAATGATTTGTAAATCTTTGGACTTGGAATAAAAGCCTTCATTCACTTGTGCCTTGAGACTTTAAGAAAAACTGACAAGTAAAGATCAATTGAGTTGAATCGACATCTTCAAATCGAAGAACATAGCAAGAAACCATGAAAAAAGATTTATCAAGAAACTGTTCATTAAATCAAACAATTACCTATGCATGCAGACTCTTGTGACGCCATATTTATTATTACCTACCTATAATTCCGGTAACAATTCCTGCAGGTGGAAATGCCTCTTCCTATAATGTATGTCAGGTTGATATATTCATATACAAAAAAACACAAGAAAGATACAAAGGAAAGTAGTTTTCCTGGCACAAAAGACAAGTTCATCGTTATCGATATTTAGGGATTATGTTAATAAAGAAGTATCATACACAGTGTTAATAACACTAGGAAACAATGTATTTGGTAGATTGACAAAAGTAGATTTTCCTACCTAATTCGAGCATACTGAATTCAAATAGGAAATCAGATTCTCTCTAAATGCTACAGATTTTTTGTAATATCAATAACTAATATTTTGCAATAATTTTCATTTTATCCCACCTATCATCATGCCCTGAAGTAATTTTGAATCATCTTTTTGCGTTATTTATAGTAAAGCAGGTTTTTCTGCACGAACATTGGATTGCTTATGAGAAGAAACTTGAATTACCTCTTTAGAATTACAAATACTGTAATCAAATAGATGCTAATTTATTAATGATTGTACATCAGGCTGAAGGACCTCTTCTTGATTTCAATCGGGCAAACATTTGCGTTTGTAACCCTTTCTCTTTTAAGTCTTCTCTGGCTGATCTCTTCTAATCGTCCAGCGGTTGTTCCCATCATGTGTTTATCCCAGTGACCTTGGTAGCGTTCTTTCATCGTCATCAAATCCTGATGGAAGCGTTTCCCTTGTTCGTCACTCCCGGCTTCCAGATTCTCTATAAATCGGTCCAGGTGACTATTTAGGAAATGCAGCTTCACACTCATGTTGTATCCCATATCACGATATGCTAAAAGCAAATTAGTAACCAGATCCTCAAGGTTTTGCGCTTTTTGTTTCCCAAGAAGTTACGAACATCGGCAGAAAATGAGAGCCAGGCTGCCTTCTCTTTTTCATTCATGGTGTTCACGAATCTAGAATCACTCAGAAGTCTTCGGATTTGGGGACCATCAAATACTCCTGCTTTTATTTTTTCTTATGACAAAACAGGCATTCTTGTTTCCAAAGTTTGCCAAACTGGCCAATCTTTTTTTGACCAGTGTTTGTCACGGGCTCGACTGTCATACATACAGATATAGCGTGGAAACTTTATATATCCCTTCTGCTGGCCAAGGAGAAAGTTCACCATCTTAAGGTCTGCACATATGATCCATTTGTGTTCATGCTACTTAAGTAAATCCATGAACATTATTATATCATCGTAAGTTTCTCGCAGATGGAGAGAGTGACTGAGAGTAACTGCACCAAAGTCATTGCCATTATGCAAAAAAAACAGACTTGCGGCTACGCTTGAAGATAAAAAAAAACAGTCACCACTCAGCAGGGCTATAGGTGCCAAGTCCCAACTCGGTAAACATACCAGAAACATCGTGGCAGTATACAAATTGTTTGTCCTCAGAGAAATACTTAACAAATTTACTCTCCTTTCTTCAGTATTATGATACCCGTACCGACCTCTCAAGCATATGTCTTTCACTCAACCTAGAGGCTAAAAATTTTCCAGCTATTTTGGAGAGCGTCAAATCACGTATCAAATCATTCAACTCCACTTTATTAAAACAGTGAGGAGCTAATTAATGTTTAGCATCTGATGATGAATCTACAGACTCTAAATCCATTCCGTGGACGTCCATATCAGGTATATCATTTTGATCCTCGGAGGAAGCATATCTACTGAAAATCAGAACTGGTAAAGATTCAGAATGAGGTATTGGCCGGATCGTTGAGGGAATGTTGTGGTATTCAATCTTGTGCCAATTTTTCTGGCCAATCCCTTTAGTATTCACCAGACAGAAATAACTGTCCGACACATGATCCTTTGGCTCTCGCCACATCATGGGGATTCCAAAAGAAAGACCATTTCGTATTCCTTTCGTCCACTCACGAAAATGTTCTACATAACTATAGCAAACCGTACGAAGATAGACTACGCTTATTAAACCTACTATCACTTGAAAGTAGACGATTACGTGGACAATTGATAGAATTATTCAAAATCTTTAAAGTATTTACTAATATTGATTACAGACTATTGTTCGAGCTGGATGTAAGGGCCAACACACGCCAAAATGGTTTAAAATTAGTGAACAAGCGTTTTAACTCTACTTTAGCCCAAAATTACTTCACATTTAAAATTACACAAACGTTGAATGGCCTTCTCAACCATGTAGTTTAAAGCACGACAGTTAATATGTTCAAAAGCCCACTTAATGAGTACTTCAATAGCGTAAATATAACGTAGTAGGAGCACAAATTAAAACGTCATATATTATAAGGAGTTGAGGATTAAAATGAAATGATGAATAGAAAAATGCTAGCAACGCCTCCATGCATGGAGTGAATGTGAATTTCCCTTTTCTTTTTCTGTCTGTCCTATAAGTATATAATTTTCATCACTAGCAAGCGACGCCTGCGGGAGAAGAGAGTACTGTCCTATCACCCCCCACCCCCTGGTTCGAAAAAGCGTGTTATGTTAGTGTATTTGAGGGATAGCTAAACCTGCATGTCAAGGCTACACATGTAGATAAGTGTGTACCGTAGAGTTGAAATAGTTAAAAAAAATATATATATATAAAACAAAAAAACAGCATGAAAAAAAGAGCATGATACACTAACGTTAGAATGTGTAAGCGGACTGGCCTTGAGCGGACCTTAGGGTCTTTTCTGGTTCCTATTTCTGTAGTATGTGGGGCCAACTTCTTACCTTGATCGCTAAGAGGTACATGAAAATATGCCTTATAAGTGCAGGTCACAAAGTTTTGATATATTGCGCCTCTGACGAACTAGCATGTAACAGCCCCATAGGTAGCAGAAGGTGTCTGGATCATTAACGCAATTTCCTCTTGACGAAGCTATCGCTCTAACATGAGACCTGAAAAAGAAACAATAATATCAATATTTTGCGCAATAACACTTATTACTATCTTACTACTATGTACTGTGAAGTATTTTCTTTCTACAAGCACCCTCTATGTCCGTCCGAGGGCAGTTTTCGTTGAAAGGAGAAAAGAGAAATTACAGAATAACTATAGCATGTAGGTAAAAATGGATTATGTATTTGAAATCAGCATGAAAAAATTAATTTAAATTGTCAGATAAACCTAAGTCAGCAGAAAATGTGATTAAATTGTTCCCCTATGTTTTCTGGCTTGAATATGCTTGCAATATTAATGTATAGATAGATATTCATTTTCCTCGATGAATTTTTTCGACTCATACCTTTGGAGGATCAAAAAGTTCAACACATGAGAAAACAGCTACCTTTTGTAGTAGCCGAAGTTCAGTAACCATGAAAATGAGAAGAAAGCATTGAATGCTGTCCAAAGACATTACTAGTTCTTTTAGTTTTCTGGCATGATCGTAGAACAAGTTATCTCAAAGTACACAAAGTTAACTACAAGGTCAGGCAAAATGTTCACAATTGTCCAAGTTTCACTTTTAGAGCTGATTTTATCTTCGCGATGGCCTCTTAGATCTAAATCAAGTCACAAATCATAACTAGGCATTTTTCTATACGAGAATAGGACGGAGATTGTTAACGTCCACGATCTAAAGGGATGAGTTGGAATTTACGCGGCACTATGAGCTTTTATGACCGCCTGCCTGATATAAAGTATCATTCACTATAACCCAAATTATTTCAAGAATTTACGAGAAAACTAAAAGATTTTTAGGAATTCTTTGTAGGAACATTGCACATTTACCATTTGCTGATAGCATAAATAGTATCTCCTTGCTAAGAGAGATATGAAAAGAAGATCTTTATAGCCGATATAGTTCCTAATGGCCCGAATGATCGCCTGTGCGATTTAGTAATTGATATAGCTAGTCTGTCACGCTCATTTGTTGGACTTTATACTTTTTTCATATAAGAATAGTAAGACATATGTAAGTTCTTTTATGGACCCTAAAATTTTACAATACTATTTCGTATATTAGGCTGCCTATAACCTCTGATATAGGTATAGAATCTATTATAAAATGGTAAAAGTTATAATTTTAAATGAAATGAAAGATTTACCAAAGTTAAAGAATGAAAGCAAGAAAGTGAATTAAAATTAATTAGTTAATTATACCACTTGCTCCAAGTTTTGCTTGAAAACGTGTTGTAATAAGACCTCAGAAATTTCTAAAATAAAAGGTGGCAAATGGAAATAAGATAAAGAACATATTCTTTATGGGGACTGTGAGAGAACGAGTTGAAGCTGCGTTAATTTCAACTTCTATCACATATTAATTAAAACCACGATTTTGCCCACGTGCATCTTCGATTCGAAGCTTGGCGTCTTATCACAGCCACCGGATGTCAATGTTCAAACAAAGAGGTTATCGTCCCCCCGTTCGCCCCATACGCCGACCTCTCCAGATTGAGTTAGGCTTATGGGCAGATAAGGCATTGTTCTCCGGCTCGGCTGTGCGTTCCCTCGAAGCTCCTACCCCATTGTCCCCCCACGCCAAGGAGATGTCCTGGCTATTTATATGGAAACTTTACCACTAAGATCAGATTGGAGATCCAGATTTTTGTCGCGAAACATCACCACGACCCTCTCTCCCTTTGTGCGCAAGGGACCTCGACCTCTAAATTCACCATCACGTGTCCAGAAGGAGGACAATATCCCTTGAGTGCCAAAGTTCGAGCCTTTGCGACACCGAGTCCAAAAGGCTTCCCCCTTGTCGTTCAGAGGAGAACAGCATTAGAACAGCCATTGTTCGCTCGAGTCCCGTTGACAAGAAACGGTTCTCACCCTCCCCCCTTGTTGTTCAGAGGAGAACAGCCATTGTTCTTGATCCGGTAGACAAGAGACGGTTCTCACCCCCTCCCCCTGTTGTTCAGAGGAGAACAACATTAGAACAGCCATTGTTCTTGAGCCCGTAGACAAGAGACGGTTCTCACCCCCCCCTTTGTTCAGAAGAGAACAACGTAGAACAGCCATTGTTCTTCAAGCCGTTCGTCGAGAAACGGTTCTCCTTCCCAAGACGTCCCGTCAGGATTCTTTTATTCCCCCGTCTTCGGCTGGAACTCGCCAGCGGACCGAAAATTCCTTCAAGCCACCTTCCACTGCACCACTAGTGTAAAAGTTACGTAAGCCAAACGTCACCTTTGAGTACTTAACCCTTCTGTGAATTCTATCCTGTGCTTTAAATGGTTTATCGAACCATCCCATCTCTTTAACTCTATATTTGTTTTACCTTTTTAAATCCTTTAAATCCTCGGATTAGCCCGAGTCTCCACGATCCTTTCCATTCTCTGTTTATGTCAATATTTTCCGTTTTTGTGTTTGTTGATAGTTATTATTAATAAAACTCTATTTTATTAATGATAGCAATATTATTATCCTTGAGCTCAGTTCCACTTCTTAAGCATATCGAAGATACATAATATCGGCCGCCAGACATTAACGCACTCTAAAGATAATTAAGGAAGTTCCCTCAACGAATAGTGATATATGGTATCGTCGGGAGTCATTCTACGACATATATATATATATACTATTTAAATTTGGTATCAGGTGTGTAAGGTTTAACGCTATATCTTTGCAAACACTGGTCTCAGTCGAGTAAAGCATAGTGTTATTCGTTATAATAATAGAATATAGTAGTTCCCTTTTGTTTTAACGATTGCTATCCCCTTTTTTTTGGAAACTTAAGAAGCTGGAGTAGCTCAAGGAACTGTGATAATTTGTTTGTGTTTTTTTTTGTGATTTTAGTCAGTGGTTATTTAGAGTAAGAAACCAAGTACGAATAGGTCAGTGCCCATATTTAGGTAGGCTAATTCTATAGAGGCATAATTCTTGTTGCAAGGAATTTTAGTTGGTTGACTAGTGCGCCCCCAAGTGCAAAGATGACTCAGTTTGAAATCTTTAAAGCGCAAGGAGAATCCTTGGAACTCTCCGGAAAAGAACTAATTGAGTACATTCAAGAGGAGCAAAGAAAAGAGGAAGAAAGAGAAATACAAAGAAAAAGAAAGAAAGAGAAATACAACGAGAAGAACGAGAAAGAGAAATCCAACGAGAAGAAAAAGAAAGAGAAAGAGAAGAACGGATAAGACAAGCTGAGCTTCACCATCAGATTGAATTAGCTCGTGTTAAAGCGGGGATACAGTCCGCCAGTTCCCGTTCCGAAGCCCCCCTCAATCTCTCACTAAAGCTCCTTAATTTCAAGGATGGAGAGGATTTCGGAGCATTTTTAGCCCACTTCGGAAAGATCCTCGAAATCAATAACATGGATCTGGAGGCTGAAGGTGTAGCCAGATTACTTCCCCTGTTAAATTGCAAATTGCGCGAAATTTTTATATCTTTACCATCTGAGTGTACAATTGACTACAGCACCTTAAAAGCTGAGTTATTAGCCGCTCATAATATGACTCCCGATTTCTACAACCAAGAATTTCGGGGAGGTCGTATTAAACCCGGACAGACGTCCCGTCAATTCGGATACATTCTTCAGAGGAATTTTAAATTTTGGTTAGAATCTTTAAAGGTTGATCCGAACTACGAGTCCTTAACAGACTTCGTGTTGAGAGATCAATTTTTGGCGTCTCTCCCGACGGAGATCCGCGCGTTCGTCAAAGATCGTCGGTGCCAGACCTTTAAAGAATGTACCGAAGAAGAAGATGTCTATGCCGCCAGCCATAATTTATACCCAAAGGAGAATCGAACTTCTCACCAATCCCCCTACAAGGAAAGAAGGAAGGATTCGCGCCCCTTCACAGGAAAGTCGACGAAGTTTCCGAGCTTCGTAAAACCCCAAAACTTCTTTCCCCAAAACCAACAACGGGACTACAAACCTCCCGTTAAGATTTCTCCTCCATCTCTCTTCCCGAAGCGACCCATGATATGCTTCACCTGTGGTGTAGAAAACCACATGAGCTGGAATTGCCCCGAAAATTCTAGGCTTAAAAGCGGACCAGCCCACCAAGTTCACCAGATTAATGCAACCCCGGCTCCCCCGGTGGTGCAGAACCAAGCAGAAACTTCTCCCCCTCCGTCAGGCCACCAGGTAAATTTTTTTTTTGATAAAATTTCATCGGGAACTTTGAAATTTGAGGAGGGTAGCCTGAACGGCTGTCGAGTATCGACTCTCGTCAGGGACACAGGATGTACGTGTTTCATCGTGTCCGACTAACTCCTTCCCCCAGTGGACCCTAACCACGAAAAATTTGCGGTGGTACATGACTACCTTGGGCGGGCGAACCGATTCCCCGTCGTTAGATGTTACCTGCAGTGTCAATATTATGATGGCTGGGCTGAAGTCATTTCAGCACCCATACAATTCTGTTCCGTGCTTATAGGACAGATCCCCCAAGTAGGTTTCGACCCTGTGTCTTAGGCCGCCCTTCCTCGAGGCCGAGATAAGTAAGAAGTCCCGAAGCCCGTCCCCATCAGAACCCCGATACCGTCCGATTTCTCGAGAAACCCTTAACCAGGACTTTAGGACGGCACAAAAGGAGTGTCAATCACTAACACCCTTAGGTGATAAGGCCCTAGGCAAGGACACGGAGACTGTCCGTGGACCCCAAGAAAAAAAGAACCCCCAACGCGCCCATGGAGATACCTTCGTAGAACTGGACGAAACATCGGCGCTTGAAGAAGATTACCCCGCGGAGTCCCTAAATGTAATCCAGACAGTGTGCATCCAACCTGATGCCGATTACCCTCCTCCTTCCCTACCAGGCGAGTCTTTGGAACCCTCTGACCTGGATAGTGACGCGCAGCTGACACCACGTCAGAAGAGTCAGCTACAAGATTAATTAAATGAAGTCACCATTTACCCGCCCTATTAGCTCTTTTCGAGCGACTGCGTGAAAATGGCCTCACCATTGGCCCCAGCAAATGCCAGTTTGCCCACGAAACCATCAAATATTTGGGTTTCAAAATATGACAAAGCAAGTTAGGTCCCCACGAGAACAAGATTAAGGCAATCGCCGACATGCCCCTCCCGATTACAAAAAAAGCCATTAAGATCGTTCCTAGGATCAGCTTCTCCCTATCAGCGATTTGTTCCAAAATTCGCTGCAATTTCTGCCCCCCTCAGCCCCCTTCAAAAAAAGAATTTTCCCGATCGTTTACGTTGGAATGATGTCGCTGTTTCCCATTTTAATCAGCTCAAGAGTAAGTTCATTTCTGCCCCCATTTTAAAGTTGCCCAACCCGGAAAAATCCTTTGGGATAAGACCGACGTGAACAACGAGGGCATTGGAGGTGTACTCCTTCAATACGTGGATGACGGAACGAGTCATCCAGTTGCATATGCTAGTCTTCAATTATTACCACGCGAAAAGAGATATGCCACTATAGAAAAGGAAGCTCTATCAATTATCTGGGTCATAGACAAATTCAAGATGTACTTGATAGGTAAAGAATTTCAAATAGGAACCGACCACCGTCCGTTAGCCTATATTAGGAATGTGAGACACTCAAACGGCCGCATCATGCGCTGGAGTTTACTCTTGCAAGAGTATCAGTTTAAAATAAATTATATAAAAGGTTCCGATAACCAGGTCGCTGACGCCCTCAGTAGAAATGCGTTACCGAATAGCGTAGAGTAAGTGTATTCATAGGATTAGTATCTCCATGTAGGTATATACCATCTTGTACGACTTAAATTAAGATTCTCTTGTAATATAAAGAATTAATGTATATGTCTGAATTTTGTAACGCTCAATGTCTAATTTCTTTTGTATGTATATATATTTGTACCCACTAATTTACGTATAAATTATTTTGTCCCGTATGTAGTAATTTTATACCATTTCATTGTTCCATGCCCTTTTTTTTCTTTGATTAAGTTGTATTGAAGGTTATTTTCCCCTGTAATCTAAAGATTAAAATAATCATATGTATTGAGGTAATACTAGTTAGGTGCAGGAAGGTATGGTTGGTACAAGAAAACGAGTTCCCCACAACGGAGCTCTATCGTTGTCCCTTCTCTCTTTTTTTTTGAAGTGACAACTTCCCCCGGAATGGAGGGGTGTGATAGAACGAGTTGAAGGTGCGTTAATTTCAACTTCTATCGCATATTAATTAAAACCACGATGTTGCCCACGTGCATCTTCGAATCGAAGCTTGGCGTCTTATCACAGCCACCGAATGGCAATTTTTAAACAAGGAGGTTATCGTCCCCCCATTCGCCCCATACGCCGACCTCGCCAGATTGAGTTAGGCTTATGGGCAGATAAGGCATTGTTCTCCGGCTCGGCTGTGCGTTCCCTCGAGGCTCCCACTCCATTGTCCCCCCACGCCAAGGAGATGTCCTGGCTATTTATATGGAAACTTTACCACTAAGATCAGATTAGAGATCCAGATTTTCGTCGCGAAACATCACCACGACCCTCTCTCCCTTTGTGCGCCAAGGGGGCACGACCTCGAGATTCACCATCACTTGTCCAGAAGGAGGACAATATCCCTTGAGTGCCAAAGTTCGAGCCTTTGCGATGCCGAGACCAAAAGGCTTCCCCCTTGTTTTTCAGAGGAGAACAGAATTAGAACAGCTATTGTTCTTGAGCCGGTAGACAAGAGACGGTTCTCACCCTTCCCCCTTGTTGTTCAGAGGAGAACAACATTAGAACAGCCATTGTTCTTGAGCCCGTAGACAAGAGATGGTTATCACCCCCCATGTTGTTCAGTAGAGAACAACGTAGAACAGCCATTGTTCTTCAAGCCGTTCGTCGAGAAACGGTTCTCCTTCCTAAGACGCCACGTCAGGATCCTTTTATTCCCCCTCCTTCGGCTGGAACTCGCCAGCGGACCGAAAATTCCTTCAAGCTACCTTCCACTGTACCACTAGTGTAAAAGTTACGTAAGCCAAACGTCACCTTTGAGTACTTAACCCTTCTTTTAATTCTATCCTGTGCTTTAAATGGTTTATCGAACCATCCCATCTCTTTAACTCTATATTTGTTTTACCTTTTTAAATCCTTTAAATCCTCGGATTAACCCGAGTCTTCACGATCCTTTCCATTCTCTGTTTATGTCAATATTTTCCGTTTTTGTGTTTGTTGATAGTTATTATTAATAAAACTCTATTTTATTAATGATAGCAATATTATTATCCTTGAGCTCAGTTCCACTTCTTTAAGCATATCGAAGATACATAATATCGGCCGCCAGACATTAACGCACTCTAAAGATAATTTAGGAAGTTCCCTCAACGAATAGTGATATATGGTATCGTCGGGAGTCATTCTACGACAGGGACAAAGAATATATTACAAATTTAGTGTTTTTAATTCGTTTTCTAACTCTCGCAAACAGTAGTTTAGTTTCATTAACATTAGGGTAATTAATTAGTCAGTGCTTGCTAGTAAAACAGTAAAATAGAAAAGTTTTTAATTGCTGTGAATAAATGGCCAGATGGCTAAGAAAATAAACATAAAAATAAATAGTATTAGATTTAATATAACATTTTGATATAAATCGAATAAAATTTTCTCTAAGTATATCAAATTTATAGTTTCAACATTATCTTAAATACAGGGAAATAATTAATATTCAAAATGATTGGGATTTACTGCATAGATACTGACACTTTTATTAACTTAAATATCTTCGAATGAAAGAGGTCATAATATATCATTTTTAAAATTCTTCGCTAGGCCTGATTGACAGAAAATTAATTTGCGTCTAAAGAGGCAAAATATTTACAAACTACAGTCGACTTTTAAAGAATTGTCTAAATTAATTTAAGTAACATTATTCAACTTCCGCGTCTCTCTCCAGTACTTTCCAAAATAACATCTCTGTATTCCTTCGAAAGTTCTAAATGTCTCACAGAACAGAGCGAGTACCCAGGAGCATTCAACAATATTACTTGTAGAAATGTCTTGTGACTGGTAAATAATTTAGGGCAATTACGACCGATAGGATGATTATTTTCATATGTTAATAAACTATTGTTGCGTTTATCTTGTTGGAGCTTCTTTCATTTACTTCCTACAGGCCATGACACACATACACATAAATAGCTAGCGTGCAAGACAAATTCCTTTGCCCTTTCAAATCGGACAAAAAGGATTTGCTAATTCAGTCATATTTTTACCTGACCTCAATTTTGTTGAACCCTCGTGTCGAAATCACGTCCCTGGCGGAAGATTCTTAAGGAAAAAGAGAATACACTCATCAATTTGCTGCAACCGACCTAAGATTTCCAAGGCAACAAGTTAGTCCAAGCAGAGGAAAGCGTTGATTTCTTTCAAGTGTGGGTTAAACAAAATTCACACCAAATGCGTAGACCTGTGGCAGGACGCATAACCTTCCCTCGAAAGGAACGAAATTCAACCTCGTTAAGTTTTCTCCAAGACTCAGATTTCCAGCCCATTTTTCATCTAGAGAGACCAATCAGTTCTAAGTCTCTCTCTATTTAGCTATTTCACTCATCATCGACTGAGCGCGCACCTCTCTTATGCTACCAAACTAATTTATCGACAAGCTTCCCTCGGGAACTATATAGGCGGTGAATGGAGAGATTTTAAAATATTCAAATAAAAATATTATAAACATATAATTATTTTAATAGAAATCTGCCTTATCTTTTATAATCATTGAAAGTGATGGCGAAATTTTCCGTGCTTTCCAATAATAACCTGTGTCTAAATTATTCGTATCGCTGTTGCTGATCCGAATTACTATCAATCGACAACGTTGCGTATAATAATTTGTGAATTCCATTGATTGATTTTTACTAGTACATACAGTATAGGAAGATTAAAACACCAAAAATCAATATCATACATCTTCCATTTATTAGCGTATACATTTACTATACTTATTCGCTCCTGACAGATCCAAAACCCTTTTTGGATTTGGAGTCGAACTAAAATCGATGAATGTATTAGGCTTTCAGTGTTTCAGGAGGCCTAGACTATTGAATCCGGAACCAAATATTGTTGTAATGTATGAGCTTCCATAACATGTTCCTTCATTTCATTTTTGTTGATTCAGATGGACAGATGCCTACTTTTTCCGTTTGACCTTGGTCAATTTTAAGTAAAACGAAATCTTGATAGAAAAAAAGCCTACTTCTCAATATAGATTTTCAGCAGCATTTTCTATAGAGTTGACAACTATTTAAAGATCATTGAAATATGCAAATATTACAAGAAACGCGGAAGATAGGGCAAAGGATAAAAATGATTAGATAAAAGAGTTAAAATTAAATGAATGGGGGATTTCTGTTTTGTTGAAGGTTTTTTGCCAAGTGTAAGCACGTCACAAGATAGATACGAGGCTAACCAAGGTTAAATAAAATTAATTACACAAATTTAAAAAAATCATTATGCTCCATATTTCAGGGGCTGACCATGCAACCTCACCGAAGAAAGATATAATTTAATAATAATTATAATAATAATATTTAATAATAAGGTTTAATTTTGTGATTATGATTAGACTTTATGCTATACTTTGAAGGGATGTACGGTTTTATTATTTGCCTTAGGGTTTTAGCTAAACAGTACGTTGGTGTCGTGACTTAAGAGAAGATAGGCCTTAATGGGTTGTTCGCTGATGATCTTTTGGAAATAAAGTTCTCCTAAAGGAAGTAATAAAACCACATATCCCTTCAAAGTATAGCATAAATTCTACGGAGGAATTTATCGATATAGTCTACTCTACAAGAGAGAAGGACTAATAGTATCCCTTGATGTGGAAAGCCTGTTGACGAATGTGCCTATCGTTCAGACCATCGACATCATTATACAAAATGTGTATCACCATCCTACAATGTACCCTCCAAATATTGACCCAAACATTTTAAGGAATGTGTTATGTTCATGCACATCAGAGGCTCCGTTAGGACACCGGACGGTAATCTATACACGCAAGTGGATGGAGTGACTATGGGGTCAACCTTGGGGCCGACCTTTGCCAACTACTATATGGGTTTAACCATGCATCTGCATCTTATGAAGAGCGTGCACAACATCAACCTACTAGAGATATTCTAGTTGACAACACCACAATTAAAAGTAAAGAGAGAAATAAAGCTAGGCTGAACATCTTCGAAGTCATCTTAATAAATGAATAAAATCCGATCCTCAACAGTCAAGCCATGAGCTAGAATCGAACATTAAATTAATTCTAAAAATTCCACTCACCGGATTGGCTCGTTTCCTTTAATTCTGACTTCACCATACTTAATCGGTAAAGGAGTAAAGACGCTCCGAAGATCATCGAAGAAGATTGAAAGCTCAGCAATTTAGTTTGGTTTTTACCAAACCAATTCATTAAAAGGGGAGATGAGTATAGGTCAAGTGATCTACCATCTACAAGATTGACTAAAAAAGACAGTTAGAAGAATAGAAAGTTGCCAAAGGAAATTATTGATCAACGCGAAATATACCATGGTCTTGAACAAAATTTGCATATATATATATATATATATATATATATATATATATATATTAATATATGAGGACTAAATATCTATACATTTCCGATGTCATATATTCATCTAAACTCTCTATAAGAACAATGATCATGACATTATAATTAATATAATAAATCCTTTGGTATAATATGACATTAGCCAACAAGTGTTTTTCTATATATATAAGGAAATCTAAGAAATTATTCAAGGTTAAATTAATTTCGTTTATTTTGTTACTCATTATAGAATATTACTTACGAATTATGAAAGGAAATATGTGTAGCAACCAAACTATTTAAATTAATTGGAGAACAATTTATAGGTGTAAGGAAACAGGAAATAAGGTGGTGATTGAATATAAAAAACAGTTAAAATGAATCACATCAAGAGAGGAAGACATCAAGATATGTACAAGAAATGCCTAAACATAGTCTTAGATCATCTATCATATACTCTATATGCCTTTCTCTTTCACAACATCCTTGTACTAAATCTTCTTTTATTTGACTAACTATTGCACATAATATACTAAAGCTAGAGACACACCAGTACCTTTTAGCTATTCAGTTCGAAAATCTCATCTTCTGATCTAAAAAATATAACTGAGACATCGTAAAAGTACACATAATTGAGAGCAGTCACACATTTTTTATGAAAGTTAAGGCTGTGTTTATTTTTTAATGCAGAAACTAGGGTTTATATTTACTAATTTGCTTATCTACACAATGCAGTCAAATATAGCAGATTTTATCAATAATATTGTAAGCATAAAATGAAGCTGCAGTAAATCTTATGTGATGAAGGGAAAACAATGCTTGATTTACTTATCCATAGAGGCCTTGTAGGCAATAACAACTACTTAGCTGCACAATGAAAAATCATTCCCAACAAAACATCAATTTCTCTCAGTTTTATGGATGTATCTCCTTATATACTTTCCGACTGTGAGACAGAAAATTTATGACTTCGCCCCTTTCATGTTACTAAGTTGCATGAAATGCTTCATTCCGAGTAAATACGCCACCGAAATATTACGTAGACAAGAAAGTAATGGCATTTTTAAGGTGTAGAGTTTAAACTAAACAGACAGTTAAATAATAAATATTCTAATAAAAGTAAACCGGTTGTATGTGATTGAAAGCACCTTTGCCAACGCATTACAATGCCATTTATGCCTTTTCTGTAGAAGTTTTCACGCTTCGATTCAAGAAATGTCTTGAATGCTATTTCTGAATGTATTTGGATTTGAAACCGTTTCTTCTTTAGAAAGACTTCTGGATATTCTCCAGAATAGGTGTGGAGAATAAGTGAATGAAGCAGGACTTCAATTCTTAAGTCGTTTAGTTTCTGAAGCCTCACATTTGCCCAATGTAGCCAAGCATTGTCGTGAAGAAGAATAGGACATTTGCGATTGACTAAAGCGGGCTGATTTCGCGTAACTTTTTATGCATTCCCTCAAATCCTTGACAGTATTTCAGTGATTTGATTGTTTCTCCTTGGTTAAGGAAGCTATGTGTATAATCCCGGTTGCATTCCACCATACTGTCACTATGCACTTTTTGATGTAATGCGGGTTTTGAGATATGTTTCGGTTTAACATGTCAGTCATGCCAATGGTGCAGACCTTTCGTGTTGTTGCAAAGAATCCATTTTTCGTCATAAGTAACTATCTTTTCAAGAAATGGATTATTCTAGTTTCTTAGCAACAGGATTGAACAAATCTGGTAGCGACGATTTTGTTGATCATCTGACAGTTCATGCGGTACAAACTAATCCTCCTTTTTCTTTTTCTAATTTCAAACAAGTGAGGTTTATATTCAGTCAATGTACGAGGTTCTGTCTTGACCCCATTCTCTTAGTGTAACATATTCACAGAATCGATTACACCCTGGACGATAAATATTTGTAAGAATCTCATCTCCTCTAGAAACCTAAGAAACCAACGCTGTACTGTACGAACACCAACCGATCATTAGCTAAATGCTTCGGGGATGTTATGGCAAGTTAAAGGAACCTTTTTCCAAAGTTTGACCTCATCTTTCTTCAAGGGCCATTAAATTAAAAACAACCCGATTTGGGAGTTGGGCAATGAAAGGTTCCTGTTTAACTTATGTACACCCAAAATATTTACATTAAGCCTTACTTCAACCTAGTGTGGTTGGTTGGTTTGTCACATATATGGCATTTTGAGTAAAGCGCCATTTATTTCTTAACCCTAGGCGTCAAAACTTCTACATTAAAGGCATAAATGGCGGTATAATTTGTTGGCAAATGTTTATTCAATTACATGGATCCTATTTTGAATAAAAATAGATTTATTATTTATGTACCTCTTTGTTTATTTTAAATTTTGCACCTTAAAATGGTCATTACTTTCTGAACTAACTCATACATCGAAGATTCGACTGCTCATGAGCTAAACTTCCATCGCATTTATGAGATAAGAATCCAGAGAAAAATAAAAATAATCATCATATCTTAAAATCAAAAAACTGAGTAATAGAACGCATTGCATCGCACGTTTTGCTACAGTTCCCTCACTCTAGCGGTCAGTTCATTATGTATAACGATGCTTGAGTAAGTTCTATTGCTAGCCGAACTCACAAATCTATATCCTCTCTCAAGTTAAGATATTCACAACTCAGTACACATGCTCACACTTTTAAAGTTCTTCGTATTTTTCGGAACCTGAATTGTTTCTGAAAGAATGCAGTTATGGTAGAAGTTACTGCATCGTTCGAATGCAAAAGGTTCTTAAGCAACCTAAGAGTAGGTTGTCACTAGATATATCTTCGGAGATTTCGTGTTCTTGCATGTTTCTAGAAGGAAAAATATGATAAAGGGGCGCATTTAATATGAAAGCTGTAATAGCTTTGGCATGAGATTGTGAAAGATTAAAGAGGTTAGCGCATGGATGAGAGGACCTAAGGAAAGTGGATATGAAGGCAAAACAAAATTGAAATACTATGCAATCATAGAAAAAGGGAGAATTATGTGAAAATGCTTGAAAGTAGAAGAGGGGACATCATTGCTAGAATGGAGATATAGTGTGGGTGTATAATAAGGATAATGAGTGATTGATAAGAGAGTAACATAAAAGTATTAAAACCAGAAGGGTGTGTAAATATCAAGTAGTGACAGCGGCGGAAATAAAATATAAGCGGTATGAAGTATAGGTTGGGTTCAGGAATCTGGTAATCTTGTAATTATTGAAGCATTACGGCAGGTGAAATGAATGTGAAGTGAATAGTAAAGAAATGGAGGGTATGAAGAGTATTTATTTTGAAAGTACAGCGTGCAGTAGAGCGAAAGAGAGTCAGAGCTGGATAATGGAGTGGATAAGACGTTATTTCATGTACATAGGCCTGACTATTAAGGATGGAGTACTGAGAGAATTACTCATGGGAATGAGGAAATCGGATGTGCTTGATGAGGAAGGGTGAGGGGCGGGGGCTATTGAGGTTGGTATATGCTGAGAACCTGGTGAGGGGGGCTGTGAGTCGGAGGGTTTGGAAAATATTGATCGATGATTTTTATCTGTTGTGTGTTGCAGGGAGCTAAATTAATTAAAAATGTAGTGTAAGTTTTAATGTGTTTTAATGATATTCGGAAAGTAATAATTGGGTGAGGTTTGATATGAGAGGCTGTAATCTCATAAGAGAAAAACTCCGCTCCATCTCTCAGCCAAACATAAATGTATTTTTAAACAATGTCAACTAGATTATGGCTGGAAGATATCAGTTTATTCCAAGTAGCGTCCTTAGAATCTACCATGGCCTCAAAACGGCACCTGAACCGGCTCCTTATTGTGTCCCTGGCAAGATTTCGCTCTCACAAACGAATCGAATTGAAAATGAAACGTCTGCGCATCTAAACTCACAATAGAAAAGTCCGTCAAGGATTTTAATTTTTTTTAAAGAATTTACTTTGAAATTAGAAGCTTAAATTCCTTTTTTATTGTACGATGGGAAATGTGTTTTAAACCAACTGTTACTTACTTTAATGAATCTATTTTCTTGCTGGAAGACGCTTGTTTTTCTTTTCCATTTTAAAATCCTAACTTTTTTTGGTGAGTTATATTATGTTCATATCGAACTGCATAGAAAAACAACGATAAGTCGGTCAGAAACTTATGGTCTGCCCAACAGCGATAGTAAATTGTGTGGTGGAATGTTGGAAAAGAATATAAATGGCATTCAATGAGCATCAGCAAAGTAAAGTAATTGGAAATTTTTTATTCGATACTGATCTTCAAAACCATAAATCTTCTCAAAAAAATATAGTGTGCATGAGTCTTAAAAAATGCCCAATAAATAGTAAATTCGAATAAAATCCTTACCCAGCAATGGTTTCAGATTTGTAAGTTACATTATTTGTGTGAGAACAAGGAAGTATACTACCTCCAGAACAAAGGAAATAATTAAGGGAGTTTTACTTTTTGTAATAAAGGTGAAAGCCCTTTTAATCATATTTCCTTTTTTCCGGACTTTCAGGTTATTATGACCTGTGCAGGCACCTCAACCTTCATAAATGCAGAAATAGTAGACCTAATAAAGATAGATAAAAAAAGTCAGATTACTTTCATTCTCCTTACTTTTCTTCACGAGGAACGGCGCACATAATTTGCTTTGTAAACAAGAACAGCCTAATTACTTATACAGGGTGTTCGGACAAGATTTGACGTTTGCATAAACTAAAATAACGGAATATTTCATCCCCAAAATAAATAGATTTAAACATTTTAAATTTATCACCTCGAATATGGTTGAGCTTACTTAATCACGTTATCCCGTTTTATCTTAGTTTTGGATTAGTCGAAATAGATAAAATATATAGATTTTTGTTCGTCTAGTATGTCTCGACATTTATAGGCTATTCTAAATGCTTTATTTTCATACGTATGTGTTTGGTACAGTAAAGTTGATGATTCATATTCTTCTATCATACATTTTTATTTGCGCTCAAAACACCATCCATCGATATTCTCAATCGTTCCATAGATTTATAAAGTAGAATTATGGCAATTAATAGGGCAGTTGATAAAGGAATGAGAAAGAACACAGAGACTCTTTTTTACTGATACAAAACTACATAATATACTACTATCTTTTTGTTGTGGGGGGGGGGCTGAAATGTTGAAAACAAAAGATATAGGTTCGAAGAAATCCTATCGGCTTAGAATCTTTTTTGTCATTGATTCGAAGCCGGGAAGCAAATTGAAAAGGAAATATGATAAAAACATACAAACATGTGACACCATAATTGTTTCGAGAATTTCTCAGTTATGAAGTAAATAAAATTTATTTCACAACAAGAAAATTAATTTGCTGAGGTTTTTACTACAGAGCTTAATCACTCAGTGGGGAACTCCAGCTTAACTAACAATCAGAAACAGGAGCCATTTCAGCATAAAGCAGACGTCGTTAAACTCAGCCTGTCTCGTAACTTCGTCCAGCGTTTACCTATAACCGATGGTAAGAGAAATGCAATCCTCTTATGGATATGGCTGTAAAAAGTAATGGAAAAATATATATTATTTTTAACTTTCATTTTTATGCTGTAATGGGGAATTTGAGTTGGATAGGAGCAACATAAATGTTTTCTTTTCTAGCGGGGTTAATAGTTCATGTAAGGTGAGGTTATATAAGGAAATAAATAAATAAAAAGAAAGTGATACATTTATATACTCCTATACTCAGTGGGCAACAAAATTCCATTTTTGTTGTCTTCTCCTTTGGTTAAAGTGTTCATTCATAATTTTCTGTGGCTCTATTAAATAATAGGCCAATTTTAATCACAAAACTTTGCCTTTGTGGCTAAGACATTGAATTTTTAAATTAGCCCATTTATAGTAGAGAATATTATTTTGAAGCAAATAGTAAAAATATATAAAAAGTTTCAAGGGTTAGGTTTTTATCAGTTATAAATACACATGATATACTGTATTTAGAAAGGTTATAGAAACAGCAATAAAGTAGCAATAGCTATTATTTCCCTTATATTTTGTTTTTTTGACCTGGAAAGCAATGGTAGTTCTCTTACATTCCACAAAGTTTCGATACAAATTTGGTCAAAAATAAATTGTAGAGGTTTCTAGAAGTTTCGAGAATTTGTATAAGTTTGAAGAATTTCTAGAACATTCTGACAACGTAGATGACTGTATAAATACAAAGAATGTATACTCAACAGATCAGTTTAACTCTAACCGTCACAGCTCAGACATAATTACTCGTCATTGATAAAAGCATTTGTCACAAATACAATCAAGAGATTGTAAGCATACGACAGACACATTTTTCTAGGTATGCGGCAAATTTTTTAAGACAAGAGCAAAAATATCCTCTGCAGAGAAATCTGTTAAAAATGTGTGAGCCCTTAAAGGCATATATCGGCAGGCCAGTTGGAGATCAAGATAAACATTGGGCACATCATTTCACCTGAGAGCTCTGAAAAAGAACTATAGAAGGTAATATATATATATATATATATATATATATATATATATATATATATATATATATATATATATAAATATATATATATATATATATATATATATATATATATATATATATATATATATATATATAATATATATATATATATATATATATATATATATATATATATATATATTATCTGTTTCCTTTGCCTGGTGAACACTTCCAAACCCTGACCGGGCAAAAATGCGTTTGATATCATATATCCACACCTTCAGTCATCCATTGTGCCAGTGTCACACAGTTCTGATTTCCCCGTACCCACTCTTCCAAAAGAAGAGCAGCAGTTTATAGAAAGGAAAAGCAGTTGAGAAGAGGAGGAAGTCATTGATCCAGATTACAGAGGTGCAACTGAGGAGAGAAACCCATGATACCCCAACCAAAAGATCTCAACGTTCTTGTCAGAGATCTTGGTCTCACAAAGTCCAATGCCGAGCTTTTAACTTTGAGACTTAAGTAGTGGGATTTGGGAGATGACAGTGTGAAAATATCAGGTCAGATAAAGCGTCACCATTATTTTTCAAGCTTTTTACTCACGTCAAAATGAGCTTTGCTTTTGTCACAATGTGACCGGTCTGTTTGAGGCAATCGGAATCGCATGTAACCCCTATGAGTGACACTTCTTCATTAACAGCTTGTCCAGGAGCCTTAAAGCACTGCTGCTTGATAATGGGAAAAAATAGCCATCTCTTCCCCTTGCTCACTCGGTCACGCTCAACGAGGAATATAGAAGTGTCAAGATCTTGCTAGATGTAGTGGAATCAGAGACTTGTAAATGGTGGCCTTCTTGATGGTTCCGCAAGGTGGCTTTACTAAGTTTTCCTGTTATCGTTGCCCTTGTGGCAGCAGGGACACCATGGCACACTACCATCAGCGGGATTGGTTATAACAGACCGAGTTTCGTTGGGGGAGATACAACGTCAAATGGGAGCCTTTGTTGACCCCGAAAAGTACGGTTTCCACCCTCGCACTTAAAATTGAGCCTTACGAAACAATTTGCCAGAGCTCTAGGTAAGGAGTCTAAAGCTATCAAGTATCTCCAAGATTTCTTTCCTAAGCTATCTGCGTCAAAGTTAGAAGCCGGGGTCTTCTTCGGTCCACAAATGAAAAAGATCATAGATTTCAAGGAATTTTCCAAGAAGCTCACTAGGACAGAGAACGCAGCGTGGGGTAGCATTATCGCAGTGGTTTTGGGCTTCATAGGAAATCATAAAGCCGAAAACTATGTAGAGCTTGTTGAGAACTTGGTGAGAAACTATGGCAAGATGGGTTGCAGGATATCCATGATATTTTTGACGCTCATCTTGATAAATTTAAGGAGAACATTGGAGCGTACTCTGAGGAGCATTGCGAGCGCTTTCACCAGGATCTACTGGACTTTGAATTGAGGCTATCAACGATCCTATAGTGAAAATCTGATGGGAAACTATATTTGGGGACTGATTCGTGAAAGTAATTTACAGTATATGCGTAAATCACGGAAAATTACTCATTTCTAATATTATAATTGTCTCACGTAATTCTAGAATAAATAAATGCTATTTTTGTATCATGGCTTTTTGTTTCGACTAAGTTTAGATTCGCCACTTTCTTCCAGAGGAAAGAGGTAAATTTCATATAAATATCATTATCCTGGACACAAAAGCAAAGGTTGAAATAAATAAGTGTGTCTTAAAGTATTCTAGATACGAGCAAATAGAAAATAACAGTTGCTCCCCAAAGACCAAAATCGTGTTACATGATTTTAAATGATTAAACTTTAAAATATAAACTAGGATTTTTATTAATTAAAAGCTTATACTTTTAATTTATAACAAATTTCTAAGTTCTTACACCTTTTTACGACATTAATTAGGAATTACCTCACACTTATTTTGTTTCGTTTTGTCCAAGTTCTAACTCTCGCAAAAGCTGCCCCAATGCCGATAACTTTAACGTGATTGTGCGTTTGAAAGCTTAAAACTAAAGAATATCAACGAGAACTTCAGGCAAAAAGATTGAAAAGAAAGTGATGAAGTGCAGCAAAGTGAAAAAAATCCTGAAAAAAAGAGAAATCGTCTGAGCCTAAGAAATAAAATCGAGCATTTTCAAATTTTGCCGCCAATTAGATTTCTCGTCCAGCATAAAATGAGGCTTTAACGAAAAGTAGCTAACATTCTTTTATGCAAGAATAATTCGCGTCTTAAAAGGTTTATAGGATTCTCTTAATTCCATTAAATAGTCATAACCTTTTTAAGTGAAGTGAAGATCAGAATCGATCGATGCGATATCATGTATCATTTATTATTTTTTATGAAGATCGAATAAACGCAGTGGGCTACATTGACTGGTGTCACCTAATAAGTCGAGCTTCAGAGGAAATAGAAGTTAAATCTTTGCTCTTCCAAATCCGTTAGCTTGTTGTAATTAAAAGCAAAGATTATTTTGTCTCTAACTTGAACTTCTATGTTTGAAAATCAATATAGTTTACATTCCCTTAAAAGAATTGAGATGAGGCTATCATAACATTATTGGTTATTTGTACTGTCTGAATGAATTCATTTCACAATGAATTTGCTCGTAAATAGAATTTATTCTTCGTTCGCAATGTCCTTTTAGACCATTAATCTTCATTTGTTTAATTTAAAGTTGTATTGATATTTTCTTGGCTAAACATCAAAACTATTTCTTAAAAATTCTCTAGGTTCATGGCCTTCTGGCGACATTTAAGAAGTCCAATCCAATGAATATTTATTTAATACAGAGTTGGTCCTCCTTTTGCTTTCTAAACAGCTTCGATGCGTCTTTGAATTGATTCATACAGCTTCTTACTTCATTGAGATGTGGCTTGAGTCATTCTTCTTGCAATACCTGCTCATCACAATGCGTTTCAACACTCGTCAGTCTCTTTCAGCGAGCTTCGAATTCCTGCTGTAATTACTCATCCTGCTGGAAGTTTTGCCCTGCTTCTTAAATTCTGTCATTATTCTCGATATGGTAGTTCTTGATAAAACAAGGAGTTTAGCTATTCTGATGATGGAAGCTCCTGCAAGTCTAGCTCCAACAATTTGCCCTTTTCGAGCTCAGTAAGTACCCTAGAAGACCTTACGGTCCATACAAGGAGGGTACTTTTGGCGCAATCTTCGAAGGTGTCCGTTGGCAACCTCGAAGATCACTCGCGAGGATCTTAACGGCGATTTCGCAAGACTTTATCTAGTCTTGACTTGAACTGGTCAACAGATTCACTGTTGACAACTTCCGTCGGAAGTGCGTTTGAACTACTGCAGATGCTGTAAGTGAAGGAGAATCTATCGAATACGACAAGTAAAGCATTTGAAATTAATCTGAGAGATGACGGAACGCAATCAATTCTGGTTTGGAATTTCGTAAAAAAATGGCCCGCAAAATAATATCGAATACCATAATAATTCTTAGGAATAATTACGTGAAAACAAACAAAAATATTTTGCTTTAATCTTACCATTATGGTCATTTTTGTTTATCTTTGTTTTTTTTATAAATTATTCGTGTAGCAGTTTAATAGAAACAACTTTTCTATTTAAGATTGTCCTCAAAAGATAGATAGATATTGGATCTTATTCTTAAATCCATCTTCACATCTTCAGATTTTATGATTTTTACCCCAGTATAAATATTGCTTTTCTCCACTTCTTTCATGCATCTTTGTTTTGAAGAAATCAGATCACGAAAGTAAATACTATCACTCATTTTACTTTTACACTATGTCTGCATTTATTCCGCAATCTATCTTTGCTTGATGCCCATGGTCATTCAAATTTGTACCCTGACCTTTTTGTCCACTTGTGGTCCCCTTGTGACATAACCTTACGCTCTTATTTTCAGAGACGTCAATTTCCACTGAAATATAGTTCGAATATTATAAAGTATATTTTATACATTGATTACTCCAAATCCGTAGGTGAGGCAGAGAGAATAATCTTTTCCACTGTGGTGTTTGAAGCGACTATACCCGCATTTGGGTACTTTGGCTTGGGATGTCATATTATATTAGTCATGTCATATTATTTTTGATGCCCCTCCCCCCCTCTCTCTTTGTGGAAGATAATATGGATGATTTGGGTTTCCGACATAGCTTTTCGTTATTCTTCATACCCTATAAACGCCATTTTTCTCATGCCTTCGTTCCACTCTTATTTAACAAAATTATTTCACTTTTCTCTACTACTGGAGTGGTTGTTATTCTACTCAATGCTCTGGTAAACTCGTGGTTACTGAAGAAAGCCAACATTGCTATTTCTGCCAAAGCTTTATTAATCATTTCCTCAAGTCTTAAACTGAAAAGAAGTAGAAAGGTTCCGAATGGATCTAAGTTGGGTAGGAAATATGAAGTGTCGATGGAGCAAGAAAGAGAGACAGGGCAGTTTCGGGAGTCACAGGACGGACTCAGTCGATTCATGGCGCGAGCTTTCGTGCTTGGCTTTTCGGTTCTATGGAGAAATTAATGGAGCACTGCTGTTGTGCTCTAGGAAACTACGTGAATTGGAAGAGCCGAATGAAGAATTCGATTTGGGGAGACAGACAACATGACTAATGTAAATAGAGGGTGACACTGATGAAGTGAAAATTATAAATGCATAAGATTCAACTTTTATTGTTCAAACCTCAATTTTTTAATCTAAACTAGACTTAATATTTCGGAACAAAAGAAAATACACCTCAAAATTCCTCTTTTTTCTGCCGTGACTTAAAAGGGAACCATTCCGTAAAATTCCCTTTCTTATTTTGAAAATATTTTTATATTAGTTTTTTTTTTACTTTCGGAGCAACAAATTAATTTGAAATGTAAACCAAATAAAAAAATTAACTGCATTCTTATTTAAAAAAATGGAATTCTTTTGTATGTGAATAATCCAAATGAAATTATACTGGGAAGGCTCGTCTCTTATCCCTATAATTGCTGATGGGATACCACTGAATAGGTTTTAGATCCCCAGATTACATCTCCCGGTTACCTTTTAATACTAAAAGCTTCTATGTCGACCTACTAATAAAGTTTGTTCTAACAAGGTGTTTAAATTTATACATAGATATTATTAATATTTGTATATCTCTCGATCCATCATGGCCTTATTTTTATTACATTTTTGTTGTTGTTAGTGATTTTTCTTTCTCATATTTATAAACGAAACGTCTTAAGATAAAATTTGTCGGTGTTTGTAAAGCTAAAAGATGTCACAGGATGCTCGGAAACTAGCCTTGTTCTTTAGACTAGAAATTGAAAAAGTCGTTCTATAAAAATAATAGTTTTCATTTGCATTCAATATCAACATTTTTCGGCGTATAATAAATAAAAATTTAATTAGGAATTTTTCTATAGCAATATTTATAAAATCAACCAACATTATGGATTGCAAGATTTTTGGATGTGTGGGCAGTCTCAACTTTTTTATTAGCTCGTAATCTATATAGGTTATAGTATAGCATTATTGCTAGATAAGTATTTTTTAGGATAAACTAGTATATTTAGGAAATTATTGCCACATTTTATTATAGGTATACGCATAGAACATAGTTAAGACATTTTTGAAAGTCAACGTTTATAGAGAAATATCGAACCCAATAAAATTCCCAGTAACATTACAATTCATAACGTAGTAAGGTAGATTATAATTTTCCAAAATACAACTTGGACGCCAATATATGAATGGGGGCAGGACCTAAATTCTCTTTTGCAGAGAGGATATTTTTACACTAAAATGACCGCAAAGAACTCGAGAGGTTAACGTTTGCCCTTTTAGTAGGCCAATTTTTGAATAAAGTTATTTTCTTTTGCCGCGTCCTTTCGAAGTCCTTTTCTAACTCCAATCACGAAGACACTTTCAGTAAGCCCAGTCTAATGCATAACCCCTCGTGATAAATTATAAGGAATCAGAAAATTAACTTAAAATTGCTATGGAAAAGAATTTATTTAATAGCGATGTAATTTCTTTGGAGAATTTTATATTTAGAAAACCCAGATCCGGAAAGATTATGTAACGGATATCTTTGCAAACAGTAGGGAATTTAAATTTGGGATGGTAAATATTGTTTAAAATTGGGCCGTAATTTTTTCAGTCAGAAACACAGGAAAACCGTTTCGTTTGAAATAGTTAGTCAAAAATACGACTTCTTGGTGAAATCCGGAGTAATTTATGGTAAATAATTAGAGGTTTATCCCGACAAAAAGGAAAGAGTTAACTATTTAAGAATAGTTTTTGCGTGGGGAATAGGGATTTAGTCTACATGTGTGTGTGTCTATCTTTTAATTTCTAATTTTAGATAGCCTAACAGGATTAAAATATAGTGGCTAACTTTATCTTTTCACTTTGGACGATGGCTGAAGTGGAAATCAATCTATACAAATAGCAAATTTGAGATGGTGAAGAGATTAATTAAAGTGTTGACAAAACTATTTTCGGGATTTCATCGTAATGAAAAATCAATAGTTTTTTGCCCTAAAGAATTAAATTGATCACAACATATTTGTACCTCTGCTACAAAATCGAAATGGGGCATCTTGAAAGATCTTCCTACTTTAAAATAAATAGTTTTAAGAACCTTACTCAATTATTTTGTTACCACTTTACTAGCTTTTTCAGTTTATTCGTTTGAAAAAAAATGCAACAAATTCTTAGAAAAATAAGAATTGTTTGCCAAATATTTTGAGATAACAGCACACTTCACTCCCGTTAATGGGCCAGATATAAGGACAATGGTAGCAGAATTTAACTTTCAAATATGACTAGACTAACCAATATTGACAGCAACAAACAGATTATAACTTGTTAAACAATGTGTAAGCAAATAAAAGTCAGAAAGGAATATCCCCTTAAATTGCGAATGAAATTTCTTCCCTCACTTAGTTCTAAAATCTATCTCCACGTCTAGTAACGTGAGAGTCAAAAGAGGCGGAGAAAGAAATAAAGAATTGGAATATCCACCAGCTACCTTGCAAGTGCAGTTAATTACGTTGAGCGCGCTTAAAGCTTTAATCCCACTGTGAAAACACTAATTTCAGTATTTTGGAGGCTGCTCGCCAAGTCTCTCGCCCACATTGTTGGAGGCCATTAAGACCTGGGTCGGGCTACAAACGCTAATACCTCTAGGCGCCAGAAGTCTTCTGGCAGACATCTGTGCCTTCCAGCGATCGTAAATCAAGAATGGCCGTCATATAAATACCCTGGGATTTCGAGTCTCTTGTTAGATTAAGAACTCGTCGTGTTTGGTTCAGATCATTGTATCTGTTTCCTCAAGTTCCCCGGGATTCGGTTGTACCTCGAGATTGGATCTCACCAGGCAGACCCATCTCTTTTGTGAACCCTTACTCTGTTAATAACAAGCCTCGAATCGTCTTCGTCCCCGAGGGATTAACGAAGATTCCTCTCGTCTCATCTGCCCCCTCTCTCTTCCCCCACACAAGGATCTTCAGTTTCCCATGTGAGACTTAGTGCCGAGCCGCTGTAGACTCACGATTTTAAGGTTGTACTTCTCTGGAGCAAAGGTGCCATCGTCCATCTTCAAGCAGGATCGTGAACTCGTCTTCTCCCCCCCACCCTTTACTGTCAGGATATTCGACGTCCATTGGCATTCTTCATTCCTCGCACCGACCCGCTAAAGATATTCACTCGAGGGCCGCGTCCGCTGGCCTTCTCCCTTCCTCAACTTGACAACATTAAAGGTAAAACGACCATTTGCTTTAAACACACGATAATTGATCCACTATTCTCTCTGTATATCTGATTTGTAATATTCCATTTAAAAGCTGATTAACGAGTAATTAACGTTCCCCGATTGCCCATTAATCTTTATTCTGTCAGAGTTGTCCTTTATTTACATTACCTATATTTCCTGTATTATATATATGTTAACTAGTGACTCATTAAAAATTATATTTTTGGTGTTCATTCTTTAAATATACCTTTGAACTCTAACTTGGTAAACTCAGTTAAACACTATAGGCCCCTTTAGTAAATCGCACTCTTATACTTTGTAACTAACGGATTACTTTTACGAAGTGAACGTACTTGTATGTTGCATGGAAGTGTTCGTCCCTTTGGCGGTATATGTTTGTATAACTAAATCTATAATTATTCCCTTTGTCTTTAACTCTTTCCTCCCAAACAATATATATATATATATATATATATATATATATATATATATATATATATATATATATATATATATATATATATATATATATATTATATATATATATATATATGAGGAATTAAACCACATTCTCCGAAGACAATTTAATTCAAAACAGTATCGGTGTATCTCACACCCTTTTTCAACTGACACTGGATAGAAAATATTAGAAAAGTGCTTACAAACATAACACGGGATTAGGTCGTGAAAGATCCCCTCTTTTTTCCCCCAATCCCCTACTTGTGGTTTAATCAGGGTGGGAGGGGGTAGGCCTAAACATATTGAAGGGCTGACATTTTACTATTTTGTTTATTTGCTTTCGTATTACAGGATTGGAAGAAAATTGACCCTCAGATAGATTTAAATTAGGAACTGACGATATCAAGCTCGATTCTACGATTCTTCTCTTAACATAGTTAGCCGATTTTAATACCATTTTATTTCCATTGAAATCGATCGAATGATTCAAGTCTTTAACATGGCAAAATATTCCACTGCTTCGGCTGCCCACTCTAATATCTCTTTTGTGTTCGTACAATCTCTTGTCTAGATTTCTCCCCGTTTCCCCTATATAATCTTTATGGCAATCGTTGCATGGTATTGCATATACTCTTATGTTATGATGTTCTTTGGGTTTCCTGGCAATCGTTAATTGGTTTAAGGAATTATTATATTTAAAGGCTTTTCCAAATATGTCCTTTAAACTATTTAATTTATTATTAAATGGCAATGTTATACATTTGTTGAAGTCATTAGTGCGGGAAGGCTTAATACAATAGAATCTTTTCCTAGCTGCAAAATGGGCAGACGATATGAACCAATCGTGGTAATACAAATTAGAAAAAATAATCCTGATAATGACAATTTCCTCATCTAAATAGGAAGGATGACATATTTTATATGCTCTAAGAAAAAGGTTATAAATTGCCCATTTTAATCCTGTAAAACAAAAGCAAATAAACAAAATAGTAAAATGTCAGCCCTTCAATATGTTCAGGCCTAACCCCTTCATCCCTGATTAGCCACAAGTAGGGGATTGGGGAAAAAAGAGGGGATCTTTCACGACCTGACCCCGTCTTATGTTTGTAAGCATTTTTCTAATATTTTCTATCCAGTGTGAGTTGAAAAAGGGTGTGAGATACACCGAAACTGTTCTGAATTAAATTGTCTTCGGAGAATGTGGTTTAATTCCTCATCTTTTCTTGCGATATTGCATTGATTTTCATCATATATATATATATATATATATATATATATATATATATATATATATATATATATATATATATATATATATATATATATATATATATATGTTCAACACAAATCCCAAGGCGAGGAAAATGGCTGGTATCATCCTTTTTATTTACCGGCGACGTTTCGACCACAATACGGTCATCTTCTTAGGCCTAAAATATAAATAAACGAAACAAAATATTTTGCACTGTTAAGAGAGCACACTGCTAAATTTACATCTAGAACTTTAATAGCTACTATTAGCTTTGAATTGCAAATTTAGAGTTAAAGGGAATATTTCGAGATGGGGCTCAAATTTACAATAGAGAGACTAGGGAAGGATTTTCAATATTTAAATTAGTTAGCGAGTATATAATTGCTAAAATCTATTAAGGTAAGGGAGATTTAAATTATGAATCTATTGATTATATAAAACTTTTAAAATGAATTTTAAACGAATAATTGAAGGAAAAAATTGGCAAAACCTATTATACAAAATCACAAACCTTGCCAAACGAGCGTGTTACGTGCTCCAGCCGACCCCAAAGCACCAAAACTGCGCCCCGCTACCCACATCCAAACGAATTCAGGTAACAAGGAGGGGAACCGACGAGAGATCATTATTTAAATTCGGGGAGAGCTGTTTTATATAAAGTGTTTCTAAGATTCGAAGGGTAATAGGGCATTTGTGCGAATTCAGAATTTCAAAGTTATTTAAGGAGATATCACTTTTGCACTTTATTACGTGATCTCTTATCGCTGAATTTTCTTTGGTTTCAAGGATCTTACCGGTTCTATTACTTATACCCATATGGGAAGAGAATCTTGCCTTCAGAGTTCTCACGGAGCTTCCGATATATTTGCCTTGGGAACACCCAGGACATTTAAATAAGTATATAATCGAACTCCGAAGACTCTTTGGAACCGGATCCTTTATCGTAAAGAAGGATTTTATATTGATTTTGTTGACAAAGGCAATTTGAAATTTTATTTGACAGAAGTATTTCCTTAGCAATATCTGTAATTTTCGGCTAAGGACTTTATTGTGAATACCCAGCTCTGGCATTATTAAATAATGTTTGTCTTTTGCCACTGTTATCTCAGGGTGGCTTGGTTGATACAATCCACTTAAAAATGTGCGGATTGACTCTTCTACAATAAAAGAAGGAAAACCATTGTGCATAAAGAAAGATGTAAGGTACTGAAATTCTTTGTCTATAAAAATGTAGGATGAACAGAGATTGTATGCGCGGTGAAGAAGGGTCTTAATGGATGAGATTTTGTATTTCAAATCTAGTGGAGAATTTATTGAGAAAAAGACAATTTTCTTAAAGCAACTATTAGAAATTATAAGTGTATTGAGGAAAAATGGTTGTCTCCATAAGTGTACCCAACGACGTTATTTATACTAACTCGTACTCTACTCTGATTAATGCGAGTGAATAGTGAGAGCTTCTTAATATAACAGTTTTCCCAACAATATGAGGGAAAATGCTATAAAGTTGAGATCATTAAGTGCAGTTTGCATAGAGTATAATATTCAATGCGATGTATTTAAAGCCATCTAGAATAAACAAAATAAGAAAGGTTATTTTAGAAAGAAATCTAAAGAAGAAACAATTAAATCAGCTCAGAGCAGATATATATTTGTTGGTGTACGCGTATAAAATACTACTGTAAAGTAGTTATTGTTTTATCTTAGTAATTGTTTCCGTATTTTGTATTTCACATAAAAGCCAAGAATCCTTAGAATTGGATGGTTTGCTTTATTTTCAAACTATGATTAGATAATAAATGTTTGTTTTTCAAATTTAAATAAAATAATATAAACGAAATGAGGGTTATATTCTATGAAGAATCGAATCGTGTATAGAGATCAATTAAGGTTGATTTGGAAATCCAATGCGTAATATTGTCATAGATACATTGATTTATTGCAAGATACATAACAAAATATGAGTGTGGGTTGATCACTTCACTTTTATATTACAAATCTACCTTACTCGCGCTATGACTGTGCAAGTGTGTGCAGATCTGTTTGGATGGAAAGGAACGATGGACCCCATCTCATGTTGAAGTAAAGTAGATATACCAAATCTTATTTTTTTTTAACCTCGAATAAGGAGTTAATATTTGATTGGAGCCTCAATTAGTACGGAAGAAATCAATATACGATAGAGGAGAAATGAATAAGTAATAGGAAAGTGGAAAGGATGAGTGGAGTTTGCAAGTCGAGGAGGATACCTTTTTAATTCTCTAAGACATAAAAATAGGCATTTAAGGCCAAAACTTGAATGCTCAAAATAGACATATTTTACATGATAAAAAGATAAATGAAATCGCATTGAGCACTTATCAAATAAATTAGCAAATGCATTATGAGATTTTAAAGTTTATTTCAATTTACACACCCTGATTTGAGGTTTCTCTGTAGCTTTTCCTTTGTACAATAAAGTAAACCATTTCTAGAAACCATTTATTCTAATCCAAATAGACGAGTGGAGAAGCCTCAAAATTGGTTCTGTAATCAAAATGAAATAGCTCTGGTGGCAATTAAAACAAAAACATTGAAAGAATAAAGCTATATTTCAATTCCATTGGTGATGTAAAATATTTGCAATCTATACATATAGACCATGGTGATTTCACCCACACGAAATGCCATCTAAATAATCTAATTTGGAAAAGGTTCAATTCTCGTGAAATATTTCAGCTAAAATGTGAAGTCATAATTTGGAATTACTGAACTTATATTGACTTTCTTAATTACAGCAAATCTTACAAATAACCTAGGACGCAACGTATATTGATAGCAATAGGAATTTATGATCAATCTTTGTACAATTAGCAATGCAGATATCCGTGAAAATAAATATTTAAGAATTATTTTTCATTCAATTAAAGTTAATTGAAACAAGAAAATAATGAATTACGTGAGTTATTTGAATTAATGCGATGTTATTCAGAAAAGTAAAGAGGGCATAAATTTTATCAATTTGATGTAGTTAAATGCCAACATAGCTCGTGCATTTGTCATACCTCTTTTTATTTATGGGGTATTCGATATCTGCATACATTTACATACATTTGTAGGGTTTTATTAAATCCATGTTATTTTCACCAAAATTGTTGAACAATGATATAAATATTGTCCTTCCATTTTGGGATCAGTACAGCAAAAATCAATCTTTCTACGAAGCTTTTACCAGACAAAAGATAAAGTCCTCTCTCAGACACTTTATATGGAGGACAATTGCGAACAAATTATTAATATATTTTGAAAGGATGATCAGCTGAAACTGAGGCGCTGTTACTTAATTCTGTCACATTATCTCCTCTTTTGCCAAAGTCAAATTTATTTTCCATTTCAAGGTATTTTTCGAGTCTAGAATTTGAAATTATGTAAATTGTTGTGGGAGCACAGAACCCACCAGATTTTGAACGCAAATCAAATTGGTTTTATTCAAGTAAACCTCTTGCAATGATGCCTACCTAAGTAAGTCAATATGGTCTTCAGCTTCGAGTTCATTGTAAAATAGGAATTTCTGCTAAAGGTATTCATAGAGTGGTTTAAAATGGGATTATGAATCCAATAGTTATATTTTGGTGTTATCAGTCAAATATATATTGTGTAAAATAGTTATAAACCTATGTCTCCTAATACACTGGGACAGAATTTGGGCGCTATGATAAACATCTGACCAATATCGCTTTTTGTTTGGTTGAGCTGAAATGCAAGAGAAAAAGAAGCCAAATACAAACAGACATTTCACATCTCCCACCATTAACCATTCTATTTTTGTTAGGTTCATCGGTTAGAATCTAAGACGTACGATCAAGCCGTTTCGCATTAAAAGACAACAAAAAATCTCAGTGCAGTAAATTATGCAGGAACTTTGCTGTTATTTACATCAAGTGGCTGAGACCACTGACTGTTTACCCTAAGGTGCAGTTGTTCTTTACCTCCCAAACACCTCTTTTTTTCCTCACTTTTTTCATGATATTTATGAGTATATTCCTCTGTTATCTCATCTTTTTCTGGAACGCATAAGTTTAAATCAATTTCAGCGTCATTGTCCAATTATTCTAATACATAAGCAGCGCCATTTATCTTCAAGCTGAAATACATATATGGCATAAATACATAAGCTACAGCAAGATTAAATTAGTCCACATCATCCTTAAAGCAAAGAAAAATTGCATGCGGTAGATAGCATAGCCATCTTTATATCAAATCTTTAGTGTTAGAATAGTCCTAAATTGGCAATTAAAGTTAAATTGGTCAAAATTTGACCATCACTTTCTGTAACTTAAAAACTAAAATCGAATTACTTTGATCTTAACGCCAGATATTCTCCATTTGATTTTGTGGATTCAATTACTCTGTTCGGAAAAGCAGAATTATTAATTAAGAACAAAGTCACTTCAAAATTCAAATACGTCCTTTTAAGAACAAATATAATTATAATTTAATATTTATCATATTAACTATTTGGATATTGCTGCAAGATTTTAATATAATTATTTTATTGGAAAATAGCAGTGAAATCTTCTGTTCTTTGGAAAAAATAAAATAGTTAATCACATCTTAAAATTAAGGCTAGAAATTACTTTAATACAGACCCCAAGAAAGGTAAAGAGCTTATTAATATATATTAGCTACGGAATGAAGTTAAATTAATAAGGATTATACAAGTTACTCTACCGTGAGTCTAGAGGCTAATCATATCCGCAATTAACAAAGAAATGTATTCCATGACCGAATTTCGATATAAATAATGGCAAAGTAATGGATCTAGATTTTTCTGGTTTTGCCCATCTTCTTAACCATAATTTATGTTTTTTCTCGCCGCGATTAATCTTTATAAATAAAAGATTCAAGAGGGCATTTTAATTATCGAATATTTTCCATAATATTTTAATTTCTCGTTATGAATCACCTTATTTTTCAAAGACATGAAACACAGCTTAAAAGGATTGCAGGAAATTCACGTTAAATTCAATGTAACAAACATTTATCGGGATGTGCAAATCTTTATAAAGATGGGACACAAGTCCTTTATTTAGTTTAGAGATTTTCCTTAAGTTAATGTTTTCCAAAATAGTTGCGTAACTGATGCAAGTTTGTACTTTCCTCTTAATTTCAATCGACGTTTTCTCCTTTTCAGCTAAAGGAAAAAGAAATGACCAATGAACGATTCAATTTATTTTGAGGTACAACGTGCCTCTTTAGTATTCTGCATTCATTGGTCAGAAATATTTAGTAGTTCATAAATGAAATGCGGAGGTTAGGAGAAAGGAAATGCTGAGAAAGTAAATTAGTAGGATATTAAACAATTTTACTAATGACAAGTAGGTCTCGAATAGCGCCTAACTCTAGATCCGCTGTGCAATGGGGGGCGAAAGAGCTGAAAGAAAGCATTATTATTTAAATTATTATTTTCATTAGGATGAGTAATATTGTTATAAATATTAATAACGTTTATATTTACATGATTTTTTTTAGTTGTCTTCAGTTTTAAATTCATTTAATTATTCAATGGTTAAATTGCTTTATGTTTTGTTAGAACAAGTAAATTTGGTTCTTTATGTTTTTTACCTTTAGTACTAAGAATTTGGTAGTTATGATTTCCTACTAAGTAAAAACGTAATATTTTTTTCTGATAATTGCTTTCATTATCTTGCAAACTATCTATATTTGAAAGGAATTAATGAAATTCGAAATCGCAGTTTCAGAGATCAAAGAAGGCAGTCAAACCCTTTCTATTTGACATCTCCGGTGACAATCACTCTATATAAACTGGAGACGTTCCTTAAATTGAAACATCAATCTTGATAAGGTGTCTTACAACTTTCCAACGACAGTAAATATTGTCTGCAAGTATTTAATTTTTCAGAATTTAAGATATTATTTTACCCTCTGTCGGCTCTATTTTGGTATTTGACTAAAAGAAGGAATAAGAGAAAGAAACAAACAGAATTTGTAGAAGAAACACAAGTAAGTGTAATTACACGTTTGAATCCTTCAAAGAACACATAACCAAGTTAGAGAATATATTTAATTACTTTGGCTTTTCTTTCAATTGACATGTCATTGGATCAGAATATTTCCATATTGAATTTTTTATGCAATTGCGAGTAAATAATAAAAATGCATTGTTATTTGTTTCTGATCCTTTCTTATATAGCTTATTCAATCAAGGCAAATGTTTTAGTAATATATCTATCATATAATCTGAACTTAATTATCAGTAGGTTCAACATAATGGTGATAAAAGTGATTCAACATTTTGTGGTAAATGATCGTACTCATTGTTGCCGGAGGCAGCAGTGAATATGCTCAATTACACGATCAGTTGCGAAACAAATACTGTTTTTATGATAAAAATATTCAGAGTTATAACAATCTAATTTATATTTTAATATGTTTTGGATATTATATAAGAAACACACATATTACATACACTTTGATTACTCTCACAGCGTAGGGATGTATAAATGCAGCGAGGTAATGAATTCGGTAATCTATGTATATAGGTTGATCCAGGGTAATGTGATCCAAAAGTAAACCCTGTATCTCTTTAAGTATTAATTCTTTTGTAGAATCATAAAGAAACAAACAAAATATAAACGTTGAATAGAACTCAAATTGGTTTCATGGACTGTGGAGAGGATTTGTTTTATGAATAATTTTATTACCATGGAAACCATTTTCTCCGCATTCGGGTGTAGCATACGAAATGCCGATGCTGCAATTGAAACGTGGACGAACGGCACGCCCTGCTTAACACGGTGTTGCAATAAAAACTGCTGAACTCTCTCTCAAAGTGTTTATAACAGGGGTAATAAACATGAGGCGTTTAGGCCGCATATGCCTTCTAGGACATTAGTGCGGCCCTCTGACCCAAATAAAACTTTGTAGATAAAAAGGTTTTATTCTTTTTCTACAAAAAGTACTCGCAACAAAAGTTGAGGTAACGTTTGAATTGATTATTTTCATTTAGTAATATTAGTTAGTTCTATATAAGATAATGTGCAATTAATCTTTAAAGGAAGCGGCCTACAGCTAGCTTAATACGGCCTTCAACACGGGAGAAGTTCCATACTCCTGGTAGAAAAGAACAAAAGAATAAAAGGAGGGCATTAACCGATTAACTAAAATAAAAGCCATATAAAAGATAACAATATATAGATTCATGAATGCAAATAAAATATTTAGAATAAATGGCTTTTTTTTATGGTCTGCATATTCCTAGGTAACCAATTGTTAAGATGTTCAAAAAGATGAATACCGGATTTAAACGCTATGAATGAGAAGACAACCAACTAGGGAATGGCTAAGTTGAAAGGGTAGAAAATGACGTCTTGATCTATTGCATTATTTCTTATATTCGGAAATAGAATGTTCCTATTTAAAGTCGTTATCTTCTTATGGATGATAGAGAGTTAAAAGAGAAACATTATCGTCATTGATTATTGTAATGAAAAGGAACTTTACAATCTATCGTCAAGCAATGAAGGCTCCCAAATGCCTCTTGCGAAACAAATAATTATAGAGAATTAAAATATATTTCTTTGCAATAGTCAGTACAGAAATTAAAAAAACTATAGGAATTTTTAAAATAAAATTTAAAGAAAAAAATTGTTTTAGAAATTACAACTTATTGAAGAAAAGAATGGTGATAATCTTAATAGAGGCAAATATTTTATGGCAGACTTATTTAAAGAATTAAATTGAAATGAATTATGAATATAAGCAGATATTGTAATTTTTCAAAAATAAATCTTTATACAATGAGTAAAGGATAATTAAAACGAATAATTAAAGAATAAATACTCAATAAATATTTTTATTATTTATAATCAATCTAACTTCAATGTAAACCCTTAGGTAGAATGAATTTATTAGTTTATTACATTACAGGATTAGTGTTGGTATCTACTACCAGCTTTAACTGTGCAATGAGAAGAATTGACACAAATGCTGAATATATTGCGACAGATGGGGGAAGGGTCACAAGGACGGGAGGTTGGGCAATTGAGGACTCATAAGCTACGGAACGGGTAAATTTGTAGCGAGTTTTTGGCCGAGCGAATTTTGAATGACTTTGTTAAATTTAAAAGAGCCTTTAGATCTATTGTAAGTAAGAATTTGTTCAATCAATCTCGATTCAATTATAGCTCATTTTAAAATAATTATCGGAATTTTAGACTAGTTCGGCATTATTAAAATTAATTTAGTGATCACAATTACTCGTGTGGGTGAACAAACTAGCAGCTAGGTTTCCTCTCCTTATATCCGCACTATGTGCATATATGCGTTTAGTAAAGTCCCCATTTCCCCTACCTAAGATTTATTCCAATTCTTGAATGGAATTAGACCTCGTCCAAACTATTGTTTACCAGGTTTGTTGTTTGAAAAGAACTCTTACAGAAGATTGCCAAAAATTCCAAAATATTAAGAAGTGCTTCTCTCAGCAATGAGAGGCAATAGGCGTGGAATTACAAAATGAAATGATGTTAACGCGGAACTCTTTATTCTTTTTCTTTCTTTTCCACCTGAAACAAAGCGATAGAAATTACTTTTTGATTGGACGATATCTTCATGTCACGCAGTCACCATACTTTACTTCATGGACGGGAGAAATTGCGTCATATTAGACAAATCACGAATCAGTGCCTTAACTTCGTCAGGCTTCCTTTCTTGGCCGTCGGATACATTTTCCGGTGTTCTTAGACAACGTGCAGGAAGCAATGTAGCTGGTCCTCCGAATTCGTGCGAGGGTTCTTAGTGAAATCCTGCACCAGAGCCACCCCTCATTCCGCGGCGGCGTTGGTGACGAAAAGGCCACCTCCTCGACTTGCATCGGCCTGGTATATGGGGTTTGTCCCCCACAGGGCAATATTGACGTCGAGGAACCCTTTGTCGATTTTCAGCAGATCCAGGAATTTCTCAGTGTTTTTCTTGACGAAGGAAGCAACGGTCTTGTTGTCTAAGTCCGCTTCCTCGATGCGAAACTTGGGTGGAGTTTCCTCTGATGCTTCCACGCTTCGGAGGTTGACAACAACATTCCGCTTCTCCTCCAGGGAAAGCTCATCGTCAAGACGTTCCCTCCAACTGCCACTTGCGACAGATACCACATGTGATGTCCCAACGCTTTCAGCCCTGACTCTTTGATCGCATTGTTTGTCTCTTTCGCGAGGGCTTTGTAAATGTCAAGGTCGTTTCTTTGGGCTTTTGCGGAACACGCCTCTGAGAACCACGCTTGAATGTAGTAGTGTACGATGAAGATGAAGAACTAGCTCAGATTTAGTGGAACTGCGGCCTTGTCTGCGCGTGAAGTGGACGGCTGTTGTTTGTTGTATTCTGCGAACTGAGGGGCAAATATCAACATTTTAAAAGCATATATCGCTCTTGCTATCCATCTAACCCGATGGACTGCTCCTGGCTTGTGGAAAGAAATTTCCTGCGTCCATGAGGGATTCCACCAAGAAACATAACGGCTAGTTCTAGCAGTTCCCGGTAGTCGTTAAGTGAGTGTTACTGTCAGAGGTAACCTTGGCAGAGTTTGAGGACGTCGTCTACTCAGTCCTCCTTGAGCTCTTCGTTTGTTGTCCTGTACCGGTCTTGTTCAACAAACTGCCAGAACTCTCAAAAAGGGACAAAGGCAGCGATATCGGGACTTTTTCAGCTTCCAGCAGAATTTCTAGCACATGATAGCGACAGGCCAGATACAGCAGATCTCGAACGCACAGTCCATCCCTGGATCCCGTAATCGTTGCCGTTGTGTTGAAACACAGTGTTTGAATTTGATCGGAAATATCAGATTCGGATATAACTGAAAGGATAGTGTTTTCTGTAGGCTCCACTCTGCCGTCAGTGATAAGATCTGCGAGGATCTTCTTCACGCCTCCACCAGAAACGAGGATCGGCAGTTGGTTCACAACGCCTTCGTTTGTGATGGAGAGCATAAGTTTTTCATCCCAGTGGAGTGTAAACAGTACATCAAAAGCAAAGTTTACTTTCAGCTCTGCAGCCTTTCCTGGCGATGACATCTGCGCTGCCGATTTATCCTGTTCGTGCACAACGACAATTCTCCAGCGTTCGTTCTAATCTCCTTCACGAATGGAAGAAGCGCGTGTGCAGCTTTATTTTCTTGTTCGATGGTGCACACCGGGATTGTTCTGGTAGATGAGTTACTATCACGCCTTGCTCTTCAGACGAAGCCTGCCTTTCTGCGAACGCTTGGCTTTCCTTTGCAGCTCGACTTTTTTCATCGTCCCCCGCTGCTGTGTCCGTTTCTCTTTTTTCATAGAGGCCGTATCCACACCTCCTTCTTCCCCTGCCACTCTGGTTTCCTATGAGCTTCAAGGAACTCAGGGTCCTGCTTGATCTTGATCAAGTACATGGCGTCCCAATGTGCTACATAGAACAAATTTTAAAGGGAAGGAACGAAATTGGTTCGGTTTTGCTCAGCTTAACTTGTTGTCCGAGATTGTGATTTTTTTAATCCGTTCTTGAGGATATCACACGGATCAATGTCGGAATATTCGCCTTCGAATACTGATATTGAACTTTGAGTGCCATCTGCCGAACCGAGAACGTCAGATCACGCGGGTTTCGCTTAGCGTGGTACTGAAAAACACACAAGACGTCCTTACGGTTCGAAAGAACTATCGATAGCAGCCGTTGAGATGCCGGGGCTCCTAGGAGCCATAACTTGTCAGCGGGCCTCTAGGAAGAAAACACAAGTCAATAAACAAGAAAATAAGACGGACATCTCTCTATAACATAAAATAATACTGAAACAACTTCTTAAACTGCAAAACTTTACGAGGTAAGACCATGCCTTCGTTGCATGGGGAGGTGCAATAGAGACAAACTTCAAAACGTCTGCGCGACATGAGGATGACATGCCGGGTTCCGCGTTATAGTCCGAATACTTTTGATTTTTTGACTCACTCTAATAAATATATATAAATATATATATATATATATATATATATATATATATATATATATATATATATATATATATATATATATATATATTTATATATATATATATATATAGATATATATATATATATATATATATATATATATATATATATATATATATATATATTAATAAGACAAGTGAAAAACGATTCCGAGTGCTTTCGTTTTTTTTCTTAAAGACCTTTTTAAAGAACGAACAGGAGGCTGTACATATATTGCCTTAAATAGTGGAAGGGGGGATTAGACTACCCTATGTAAACATAAAATCTCAAATAAAGTTGTTTCAAGAATTTGCACCCCCTAATTAAGGTTCAGAGGTAAGTAGTCTAATCCCCCCTTCCACTATTTAAAGCAATGTATGTCCAGCCTCCTGTTCATTCCTTGAAAAGGTCTTTAAGAATAAAGACGAAAGCGCTCCGAATTGTTTTTCACTTTTCCTTCGTGCGTGTATATGCATATTAATATATATATATATATATATATATATATATATATATATATATATATATATATATATTTATATATATATATATATGTACATATATATATATCTTATATATATATATATATATATATATATATATATATATTAATATATATTATGCGTCTAATACATTAATATGTAATAAGTACAATTTAGTAAATTCTTCCATTACATTCTCCGCTATTACAAAGTTTTTAGTTTGTTTTCTGAAATTTGATTACAAATCCCTCCGGCCATGCATTGCAAGAATCATTTATTGACTAAATGGCCACGAACAACGAATTTTCCCGCAAAGCAACGATTTATATGATGAATAAATATGTAAATATGTTAATAGAATTCTTCTCTGCAAATTTTACACGATTTGAAGGGTGGTATTGCACTGTAAAGAGAACTTTCGAGACTGTTATTCATCCATTATAGAAAAGGGTTCTACCAGATTTTCGAGGTCTTATCCCTCCTAGATCTTTCTCAAATAAAAAAATGACTAAAGACATTCATGCTAGCAGTAAAATAGATTCGAAGGATTACTGCGAAATCCTTAAGAAATAAATCTTACTATGGTTCAAAACGGAGCCCATCACGACAATGCAAGCTATGTGTCTTCGAATCATAACTAAAAATTCTCTCAGGTTTGATTCGAGTCGAAAGGAATTATAAGAAACTTACTCATGGACTTGTCTCTCGAAAGTTTCGGTCTAAATCCAGAAGAAATCTTATGAAGGATACTGAAGAGAGACGTTTTTGCAGATCGCAGGCAATATAATGAAATAAATGAATGACTTTTACGAAGCATTTCAATATGCTGCATATAATATTTCTGCGAATTGCCTCAAAAGTTTAAATTCCATCAGTAAAAACGAGTCTTCAAATATATTATAAGGGTCGTTTGACACGTAGATTTTGTAAAGTTCCCAATTAAATTTTTTTAATATAATTTGTCTTGGTTGTCTTTTTAAAAATTACTTCATATAATTTGTTTAAACTTATTGTATTCAGATTACATTTTCTGTTCATGATTGTCTTAATTTCATGAAGAGCTTTAGATATTATTAATTTTTGCATATAATATCGTGCCATATTTTGTCCATATATTATTTTCAAAGCTTTTGCGAACGAATAATTTTATCTAGCGAAACTGTGTTATTAATATGGCCATAACCAACTAAGTTCGCTATTATTTTGATGTTTATGATTTTAACATTGATCATGTACTTTTTTAAAAAATGAACAGAGTGAATAGAAGAAAAGATAAATCTTACAAATAACAAATGGAACATCTCAATTTGTTCACTTATATTTTGTATGAGTCATTCTTAAAATTGAACCAACCGAAATATAAACAAAGGTTGAATTTTGCCGTTTCTTGCAGAATATCGAAGTCTATAATATTCCGTTTAATTCGAATGCTGGAACGCATGGACATTTGACCTGGCTAGAAAACATGCATTCTATTCCTTTTAATAATTTCCGATACGGGAGGATAGGTTTGTCCTAATGACAACGTTCACTAAATTTTTTTAGTATCTTCTAGGACAGAAAAACTTCGTAGGAAAACTTGTCTTTTCCTACTCTCTTTGTTATTAGTATTAAGCGTTTTCTTTTTCAGAAATCCTTCATTTAAAGACAAATTTATATACTTCATCTCTTACACATTTTGGCATAATTTATTTGTATGTTTTGATTTACAAATCCGAATTAATAAAGTATTATTCAGAAAGATGGTACTGGATTGACTAAATATAAAGGACAAATGTTTTGTCAGTTCTTGATCTTTGTAATGAATAAAGAAGCGATATATCTACTTTATTGCTTAAAATCTGTGTTTTTTCAACAATATTTTATAAATAAAGACGATGTTTCTTCAACATTTCATATTTTTAAAGGAAGACCCAAATATAGGAGAACTATTTTATTTAATATCAAATGCAATAAACCCCAGATTTCTTGGGAAACATTATATTAATTTTATCTTTCTGTCATTTCATTTCTGATTTTAACTTTCGTCTGGTACACTTTATAAGTAATTAACTAAATCTTATTTTATAAAAGAAGACAGATTAGTTGATCCAATACGTGAAGGAGTGTTAGTATCGATAAAACTAAGAAATATCTCCTTCACTGGGGTATTGAGAATCCATTTAAGAACTAATGACCATTTCTCTGCTGGTAAACTCAATTAAGTCCCGTTTCTTCACAGCCTGGTGTAGCAAAGAAACAACTGAAATTATAGTCATTACCATATCATTGAACCAAACACCAATCAATAAAATGGCTTTTTCACTGATTTTGAATAAAAGCTTTAGTTCTTCTTCTATTCCGACAAACACACACAAAATCAAAGTTCTAGAATACCATTTTTCCTAAATTGCTCATTTTGAAAAAAAATTGACACTCAATTTTCCTGTCGCGTTCCTTTTTCGCAGTCAGAAAATTAGGATGAGACGAAGAAAACAAATTGAATGATAAATAAAGGCTTAAAAGCAAAAGAAAACAAATATAAACCAATTTGGAAGTTTAATGCACAGTCTCCAGGAATAATGATGATGACATGAAAAACTAATATAAAATATTAAACTAACAAATGAGGCTACGGAAAGTAAAACTTTTAAAATTCTACTCCGGTTCGAAGCGAGGCGATTAGTGGAAGCTCCAATCCTCTAATAATTTGACGACAACGGTAAATGTACGGATGAATTCCACAAATGTTCGATGAACGACTGATACAATTGATGGAAGCCAACATCACTGATTTATGCATCGGCAAATGGAAAGAGCGGGTGCAGAAGCCTTAATGCTCTTCGTCTTGAGCTCCCTGACTTTCATTAAAGAGATTAAATGAGCCAATGTATTTATTTTAAAGGGAGCAAAGGAATTTATCCATTGGGTATAGCGGGGTAGCAGAATAAAAATAATAATGATAGAGAATGTCCCTATAGCAAAATTCAAGGCCATAAGCTTTTGAATAGCACCCAACTACCAACTTCTGCATGATAAAAGAGTGGCTCTTAAATATTTTGTAGTAGTCACTAAGAATAAAGGATGAGAGTAGAACAGCAGACACATCATTACATAATGTGCGAAATAAGTACCGCTAGGTACAGCCGGCTACGAGGAACAAAAAATAAGGGAGAACTTCCAGAGAGTAGGGTTGTCCGTTAATGGTATAGGCCTAATAAGGAGAAGAGATTGAAATGTAGGCAGTATATAAGAAGGAAAAACTTGCAGGTAGGTAAGGATCTAATGGGTATCACTTGCCTATCAAGTAGCAGTTGGGTTGCAATAAAGATATTTCCGCCTTAGGAGAAAATCGGGACAAGTTATTTGAAAAATGTGGAAGGGTCGGGAATTGGGTTGTGTGATTCAGCCAGCAGTACTAAGTACTAATCAAGGCGGAAGGTAAAGAAAGCGTCAATGATAATCTGATAGAGTTTTGGTTATAGTGATCCATTCCTTTATTGTAGATGCTAATTAAATGGGGTTGCGTAACAGCATTTTGGATAGGAGTTATGCTGTAGTAGTTGCTTGCAACATTAACAACTGAACTATTATTCCATTTGACGCAAATAACTGATACATCTGATTTAAAATCATAAAATCCTCTCTCTCTCTCTCTCTCTCTCTTTCATTGCATTGTTGCTCGGGAGGGGACAATGCCCTATCCTGTTTTCTCGAACTTTCCCCTAAGCACTAATTTCTTTCTGAGTTAAGTTACTTAGGAGTTTGTGGCTGGTAAAAGATTTTTACAAAATATTACATGCTTTGAATAGTTTTGAACAATTTCTAAAATTAGATCCACTACCCGATACCCTAAAGGTATGTTCTTCCTTCTTTTGCGCAATAAATAGAGAAATTGTATGGATAGCCATTAGAGTCACACATCATCCACATTTTAAAGCCAAAACGAATAGGCTTATTCTTTATAATTTGTTTAGCACTATGTAATCCCTTGTAAGGGACCATAGACTCATCAATAATCAAAAATTCGTGAAATACCCCAAATTGCTGACAATTTGTTCGAAGCATCTCTAAAAGTGGCTGCACTTTAGCTACTTTTGACTCAGATAATTTGTTATGAGCGATGTGTATATAGCTTCTTTATTGTTTTAAATCTATCCATGCTCATTGTTTTTGAATATACTGAAGCTTCAATATCTTCACTAGCAGACCAATATGAAGGTAAAGAATGATAACTACTCAAAAGAACCAAACCTAGAAAATTACTAACTTCTACTTCACTTACGTTGAAAGCTAGACTATTATTATCCCTTCCTGTTCAGTAATGAGACTTATCATGTCTTCGGAAAGAATAAAGAAAGTATCGAAAACACATCTTTTCCGAGATAGTTTCCGCCAGCCAATTGAGGTGCACTATGGTAATTTAGAGCAACCTTATCATTTCTTCTCTACCTAATTGCAACAGCAGGTGACCTATCTTCCTCATCTGGATATTCATCCCTACATGCATGGACTTGCAATTCCCCAACTACTTCTTGAGAAAATTTTTGCTGATTCAGATCATCGTCGTCATCTTCTTCATCGCTGCCAATTTCCCCATTGCCAGATTCAGGTGGAATAATCACAATATCAGCGTTACTCCTTTCCTCAGCATATTCTCTTGCATCCTCCAGAAATCGCAATCGTGGAGTCCCTTTCCTCATTCTGTATAAAATACACACAGTATAAATTTACGAGTTCAGAGCTCAGTAGGTAAGCATTTTATTGCTGCATTGAAAGAAATTGAAGTTTGAGATAATTATGTACTTTAGTGAATATTGACATGTTGAGCACGGGATCGTCACTTTTAGATATGCACATACACATATGTGTGTTTAGATATATGTGTATACACACAAGCGTATAGACACGTGTTTACACACAAGCATGCATCCGGACAGGCATTAATTTTCTGCATTAATATATTAGTAGCTTCTTTTGTTTTGTTACACTTAGTTGGATATCGATATAATAAAATTAAATTCCGCCTATAAACACAAAGTAAATGGAGTAAACTAACGAAATGAAACCATTTACCTACCTATAAAACTATGTAGAATCCCTGAAGAGAGGGCGCACTAAATGTGTTTAATCAATGTATTCCGAGTTTCAAATGACTAAGATCACATCAAACCTTTGGATTGCGCCAAGATGCAGATTTGAACGTGTTATAATATGTGAAGCGTGATCGAAATATAAGGAAAAAAGGTTCCAGTAGTATACAACATTCCTATTTTGGAAACATTATATTTATACCTTATCTTTTTTTCTACAAGATAACCCGTGGATTTTAGAATTTTTAATAATTATTTGTAAAACCATATTCTAAATTATAATATCAAAGAGTATAAAGGTATTAAAAATTTGAATATTGTTTTTATTGTATTTATTATATTAAGTGATAATTGTAATTTTTGTATATATCTGATAACCCATAATATAGTTACTAAATGTTTATTTTATACAAATATATAAAAAAATTCGAATAAAACATAGTTTTACATTTTGGAATGCTCAATTACTGAATTTAGCTGAACATTGCGCTTAAAAGTCATTTAGAAGTTATGTTCCCAAAATGGAAACGATGGACACTAAAGGGTTAAATACCCAATCAAATGGACCTACTTCTGCTTTATTCTAATCATATGTCTTGTAAAAATACTTATAAACTACAATAAGCAATACAATTTAGTTGAGTCTATGGTTAATATATGTGTCACTATTATTAACAAATAATTATTATATTAATCCAAAATGATATAAATAACAAAATCTGAGGAAATATTGCCAACCTTTAAATACATTATCCTAATTGTTTCAGGAAATATAAATGTCAGCAAGTCTTTTTAACATATAACCAAATACAGGATGCACAATAATTATTATTGCAAAATAATTCTTAATTTACAAGTTAGCAAATTCAAATAAACAATATTTTCATTGTTTAGTGTTCCATTTGTTAATATAACTAGGAAAGCCATAAAAAGTAACCGGAGAACTGATAAATAAATTTCTTTTACTAAGAAACTAAAGAAAAATAACAATCACAAAGAAAATAAAAAGATTAATTTTTTAATACCTAAAGTGATATTACAGGTAAACGAGGAATCGTGGGAAAACAAATACATACATGAAATGAAATTTGTTCTACAAAATATGCAGAATATACATAACTTATCTTCCTCCTTTAATTTAATATTACTGTTTATTGCCAGCCAATGAAATTTTATTTCACCAATAAAGCTTTCCTATATAGTTCTATATCCATGAAGAGTGAAGGTCCAGAAACTAAGTTCTCTGGCCCATTTTGAGTTAAAATGAAATTTTTAGATAAATGAGTGCATTAATAAATATTTCTCAACAAATAAACCATTGAAAATGTTTTAAAATATATTAACTATTTTGAAGCGTTCCTTTGATTTAAATATCATTATGATTTGCCTAGCGATGAACACAACAGAGATCTAATTATATGATGCATGAAAGTTTCAAGAATTAAAGCTTCTTTTAAGCAACGTAACTTCTTCGTTTCCTTGGATTTGGCAGGAAGTGAGATTATGGAATCTAATTCATATCGATTTATTTATTCTAAAAGGCTTCGCTTAAGTTAGATATTCATAGTTTTAAAAGATATTTACAAATTTATGGTTTTGAAAACCATTTATATGTTCTAATTGTATGACACACAAGCATGGAAATATCAGTTTTTATGTTTATATTCGTTTATTTCTAAAATTTCCTCTAGTAACATTTACATTGTTTATTCTGTACTAAATAATTATATATATATATATATATATATATATATATATATATATATATATATATATATATATATATATATATGATGAAAATTAATGCAATATCACAAGAAAAGATGAGGAATTAAACCACATTCTCCGAAGACAATTTAATTCAGAAAAGTTTCGGTGTATCTCACACCCTTTTTCAACTGACCTTGGGCAGAAAATATATAAGAGAAAAGCATAACACAAGATCCCCTCTTTTTCCCCCATCTCCTACTTGTGGCTAATCTGAGGGAGGGGGGGTTAAGCTTGAACATATTGAAGGGCTGACATTTAACTATTTTAATTATTTGCTTTCTTATTACAGGATTGGAAGAAAATTGACCCTCAGATAGATTTAAATTAGGAACTGACGATATCAAGCTCGATTCTACGATTCTTCTCTTAACATAGTTAGCCGATTTAAATACCATTTTACTTCCATTGAAATCGATCGTATGATTCTTGTCTCTAACATGGCAAAATATTCCACTGCTTTCGCTGCCCACTCTAATATCTCTTTTGTGTTCGTACAATCTCTTGTCTAGATTTCTCCCCGTTTCCCCTATATAAACTCTATGGTAATCGTTGCATGGTACTGCATATACTCCTATGTTATGATGTTCTTTGGGTTTCCTGGCCATCATCAATTGGTTTAAGGAATTATTATATTTAAGGGCTAGATTGATACCCGCTTTTCCAAATATGTCCTTTAAACTATTTAATTTATTATAGCATAATTGAATAAGAGGATAAAATCAGTTTGAGTTTCATGATTGATATCTGTGGCTTTGATCGCCATAATTATTAAAAAGAGTTTTAGCAAGAGTTTAGTTTAAATTAGCTTCACCAGGATTTAATATGAAAGAATTAAATCAAATATAGCAAGAAACCTCTAAAATGCAGCTTCTAATTTAAAATGTATTTTAATTTCGCTTTAATAAGCCCGAGAATGATATGGGTGACTTTGAGGTTTAGAAGGATGAAACTATGCGTGGTTGTAGTGTATGCACATGAAATGATAGAAGTGAATGTGAGAAAGAGAAGAGTTTTGGAATAACTTGGAACACTGGTAGTAAGAATTTGGAATAATTATCGGCTGTTGAGTGGAGTAGCTATGAATAGATGAATAGTGAATGAAGGTGAGAGGTGCTAACTAGAGATTACGATACAGGGCAGAGAAGGATGGAAGGCTTTTGTGCTGAACACTTAACTGAAGCAAACTCCTTCTTTCAGCCCAATGATGCGCTTAAATACACATAAGTTTAGCAAAGAGATCTGGAAAAACTAAAAATGATCTATAATAAATAATATGATGTGGGACATATGTGATTTAAAAGCTGTAAAAGGTATAAGTATAGGATATTATTCACACAAGATTGTATTATCTAAGATTAAATTGTGATGGGTATGGATGAGAAGAAGTGAGGAAATGAGAAAGTGATTAGTAGTATAATAAGAAATTAATTTAGAAACATTTTTAACGACTAATATGCACAACATGGAATTTGTTGTATGTAAGAATCTTCCAACATTAAGTAATTATTTCAGGTTATTTATTGTTGTCGCGACTATATGGATTGTCAAAGGATAATGAAATATTAATGTTTATTTTTACATCCAATCCATCTACCATCCTTTTTACATTACCTGAACATTTTGAAAAGGATGAAACATAGTTTTTAATAGGTTGTTCTCTATCATTGAAGAGCTTCGTCTACCGTCGACTGTGAGTTCTTCTGGGGATCACTCTAGCTCGGGAGGCCTCAGTGTGCACAGTTCGAATCCCACCCCAGCTCGGAATTTTTCGTAGTAGGAAATAACTATTCTCGTATAAAAATTAATCCATTCTCTCTTTCTTACGGTGTGATGGATTTATTTCATCATTCTCTGGCGCTCATGAGAGATATACATTATATATATTTTATATATATATATATATATATATATATATATATATAGGGGTTGGACAAAATAATTGGAACACGTGTTAAATTCAATAAGTATTTATTTAATACGGATTTAGTCCTCCTTTGCTATCTGAACGGCGTCGATGCATCTTCGAATTGATTTATGCAGCCTCCTGACTTCGATAAGAGGAAACTTGAGCCATTCTTCTTTCAATATCTGCTCCGGCTGTTTCAGACACGACGGTGGAGGGGGAAGATTTCTAACTTGTCGCTCATAGACGTACCACAAATGCTCAATAATATTCAGATCTGGAAATTGTGTGGGCCACTACATGTGTTGTATCTCACTCATATGATCTTCATACCATTCCTTAACCACATGAGCGGTGTGTATTGGGGCATTCCTATCTTGAAGAAAACACTGACCATCAGGGAATAATGTTTGGACCATGAGATGGACTTGATCTTCCAAATTATTTAGATATTCGTTGCTATTGATCCTACCATGCAGAACTATGATTGGACCAAGAAAATTCCAAGATATGGACCGCCAAACCATCAGTGACCCTGCTCAGTGCTTCATAGTAGGAAGAAGGCAGTCATGATTGAAAGCTTATTGGGCAGCCTTTACACATAAACTCGCCCTGCAGTGGGGAAAAGAGAAAAAACTAGATTCGTTGGAGAATATTATTTGCTTCGATTGGTTTGTCGATTAGCCTTTGTTATCTCTACACCAGTTCAACCTTTTCTGAATGTTTTTATGAGAAAGCAGATTTGTTGATGGCGGCTATTCCATGATATCCAGCTTTATTGAGTTCATGATAAATAGTTTTGGCCGAAACTGGGCTTGTGAGATGTTGATTTAGCTCTGCAGTCACTTTAGGGGGCAGTTGTCTAGGGATTTTTCATCACAATGCGTTTCAACACTCGTCGGTCTCTTTCAGCGAGCTTCGAAGTGTTGCCGGAATTACTCCTCCTGCTGAAGGTTTTGCACTGCTTCTTGAATTCTCTTATGGTCCTCGCGATGGTAGCTCTCGAAAAACCAAGGAGTTTAGTTGTTCTGGTGACGGAAGCTCCTGCAATTCAAGCTCTAACTTTTCTGAACTCAGTGAAATCACGATCTGAAAGAGAAATAAAAATAATCATTAAAATTGATAAATAAAAGTATGTATCTACAATAAAAACAAAACAATCACAATTAAATTTGGATGAATATTCGTAATATAATGGCTCATTGAAATATTAGTGTTGAATTTTTACTGTTCCACTTATTTTGTCAAACCCTTAAATAAATTATAAATCATACACATATGGTAGACCAAAGGGCTAATAAATACACGGCTTAGTGATTAATCCCGTAAATAACATTTAGTTCACTGCAAAAATATAATTAATATTTTTTAACTTTCCACATGATTACATAAAATCTAGTTTATAGCTGCGCTTATAACAGCTCTCCTTGTTTTCCATACTCGTTGAACTACAAAATATTGGTTCGCAAAATAGTACACTTTCTATATCGAACTGAATTACAGATTATCTCAAGGTAAGGACAAATTTAAGTGCCTTATTGAATTACGAATGCAATGCAAATATTAAATCTATATACAATAACGAATAGGAAAAATATAGTAGCTTGAAGGAAAATTAGAAAATAGGATTTCTCGATTTAATTTTATTCTCTATTCGATTCTAAAGTACTTGTCGTGGAAGAACCTTCTATTCCATACACTACTCCTATATTATGTAGGGGGTGACTTAATCACCTACTGCAACGCGAACCGCTGGAGAACTGTTCGCATGGATTAACGACAGACTAGGAGGTCAAACCTAAGGCGTTGGGTTTCAAATCCTTCATAATCAGACAGAGTGCATAATTGGTTGGCGAGATTTACTTGAATAGGCCGAGAGTATCTTTCAAGGTTAGTTAAAGATGAAACAACAAAAATATAATTTTATTTAAAAAGATCAAAATAACAATAAAAATAGGAAAAAGTGAATTTTTAAAATTGAAATAGTCTCTTAATAATTATTATGAGGAGGTATTCTCAAATGGAATTAATTGATTAGCGTTACTAGGCTCGGAGAAAAAGGGGGTAGTTGACAATACAAATAAGGGAAGGGATTTCAGTCTTACAGGTCGGTGACTTCGAGGAAGGTCCTTCTTGCGATGATGCGAGTGGGGAACGATCTGATGAGGCCAGTGGGGCACGATACGATGAGGCAAGTGGGGCACGATCCGATGACGCAAGTCGGGCACGTTCCGAATGTGGCGGGTGGAGCACGATCCGAACCAACCTTTTGATGAAGATAGCCAATCTTCAAAGATAACGTTCGATGGGAAATGTGGGATTACTCGTAATTCCACTAGAAGAGGAAACTTCTATTCTTCAAAGGTAATCGATGGAGAGTTTCGTCGGTTCGATTAAACGAAGGGAGTCTATTGCGCAAATTCAAAGGCTTGCCGATCAAAGAAGCTACCAATTGACTAGGTTAGAATCACGGCGGAGAAAGTCTTGCTGTTTGACGAACGCTCACGGGACTTAAGAATTTAGATGATGAGGAGGGCATTGAGGTGCGGGCGGGACTCCTTGAACTACAGTGGAATTCAAGAATTTGTGTGCCCATATATGAGGGGGATGGGGGAATTTGGAGAAAGGAGTCACAAACTACAGTCATCTTATTCCGCAGGTGGAGTCGATTTATCATTTAGCAGCAAGGGTCGAGACAGAGCGGCTCTTTCACGCCTCGTCACCTTGGGGGGGGGAGGCTTGGGACAATTTAGCAGGATTGGGGAATATTTCCCCAATGCGCTCAAGAGTCGAAACTTCGTGAAAGTTCGAACAGCCACTGACGTTGTCCATTGCGGGATAGCATAGCGCGTGGTCTCCGATAAGCTGCCTGGGGAGGGTGCGTTTCAGAGTTTGTTCTTTACAGTACTAAACACCTAGTTTTAAAGATTTTATACAATGATTTAATCTTTATCATACTGATTTTCCAAACACATTCATTGATGAATCAATGAAGTTAGAGGAGATTAAATTTTCGAAAATATATATTTATAGAAATTGATATGTGTTCAAGGAAACTTGATGCGTTGGGGACATGAAGAGGCTAGAATAGTACATTCGCAAAAAAAAATGCTTTTTTCTAGGAGGGACTAACTTCAAGTTGATTGGCTTTCCACGATTAATATTCGCGGGGTTTTCCATTAACAGCGACAAACATTTAGAAGACTGATTTACAGGTTCCTAAAAAATACTCATTTTCTTTTTAATAACAAGAAAGCTTAGAAGCGAACGTAGTAATTTAGTTTCAAAATAAAAAAATAAATATTGTTAGGCATTTATTGTAATAAACTTGAAGAGAAGCGAGTGAGGAAAATTGAAAAATCCTGTAACCTCACAAATTCCTCTTTTTTTATGAGGGCGAAGAAAAATTAAGCCAAAACAATTGAAAAATAAACGACAGTATTTTGGAATTTAAGTTAGACGCAAGAAAAACCCAAGAGAATATATGCGCAAAGATTGAAAGAAGGAAATATTTTCAACGGAAACATTTAATAAACATTGATGGAGTTTTGGTAATGGAAATCTATATGCATTATACTCGTAGCATAAACTTAACATCGTAAACAATGAATCTTAAACAAAAATGCATAAATTTCGACTGAAGGAATGATTTTAAATAAAAAAAAAGTTTGTAGACATTTGAAATTAATAAAATATAAATGGAATTTTGGAGAATTGGGTTTAATCAATAGAATATCTCTGGAATGTACTAAAAATTACTATTTATCCTCGTTCAAAATTATTAAGAATAAGTTTTTTAACATTTACATAGTTTTTAAAGAATTAGTAAAGTAAATATATTTATTGATTTAATTTAGGTTAGAAAATAAATAATTAACTCTGTATTGAGTTTTCAAAGCACAAGAAAGACGCAGTTTTATAAATATTTTAGAATTAAAATGGTTTTTTAATTAGTTGCTGATTCACATTTTAAGATAGGTTTTGGTTTATCATAGTCGATGTGGTGGTTTACGACTATAGAGTTGTTTACAACGCTCGAGAGTTCCGCGACAGAGGTCATATTAACTATATAATTTAAAGAGGGGATTTTTTGAGTATTTGAATAATAATTTCATCTTAGTTTGGTTATGACTTATGTTTTTTTATCAAAGTTATTTCTAATAATTCTTTTATAATATCAAAAAAAAAATGGTGAAGTTCAGAAATAAATATAAGTATCAAAATTTTGTGAATTTTTTTTAAACCCAAAGAATTACAAATGGTGAAGTTAAAAAAATTTAGTTTAGAATTGCTCTTTAAAATTATGATAATTGGCGAAGTTCAGAAATTTATACAAATTTATCCATGGCTGCTTTTTTTTAGATTTTAAATTTTAATCTTAGTAGAGAAGCGCAAGCTTCCCTCGTACAGGAAAGTAGCGAAGCCATTGCGTGCTATATGTATATATATATATATATATATATATATATATATATATATATATATATATATATATATATATATATATATATATATATATATATATATTTATATAGATACCGTCCGATTTCTCGGAGACCCTTAACCAGGACTTTAGGACGGCACAAAAGGAGTGTGAATTACTATCACCCTTAGGTGATAAGGCCCAAGACAAGGACACGGAGACTGTCCGTGGACCCCAAGAAAAAAAGTACCCCCAACGCGCCCATGGAGATACCTTCGTAGCACTGGACGAAACATCGGCGCTTGAAGAAGATTACCCCGCGGAGTCCCTAATGTAATACAGACAGTGTGCATCTAACCTGATGCCGATTACCCTTCTCTTTCTCTACCAGGCGAGTCTTTTGAACCCTCTGACCTGGATATTGACGCGCAGCTGACACCACATCAAAAGAGTCAGCTACAAGAACTATTTGAATGGAGTCACCATTTAACCACCCTATTAGCTCTTTTCGAGCGACTGCGCGAAAATGGCCTTACCATTGGCCCCAGCAAATGCCATTTTGCCCACGAAACCATAAAATACTTGGGGTTCAAAATAGGACAAAGCAAGTTAGGTCCCCAAGAGAACAAGATTAAGGCAATTGCCAACATGCCTCTCCCGATTACAAAGAAGCAATTAAGATCGTTCCTAGGAGCAGCTTCTCACTATCAGCTCTTTTCGAGCGACTGCGCGAAAATGGCCTTACCATTGGCCCCAGCAAATGTCATTTTGCCCACGAAACCATAAAATACTTGGGGTTCAAAATAGGACAAAGCAAGTTAGGTCCCCAAGAGAACAAGATTAAGGCAATTGCCAACATGCCCCTCCCGATTACAAAGAAGCAATTAAGATCGTTCCTAGGAGCAGCTTCTCACTATCAGCGATTTGTTCCGAATTTCGCTGCAATTCTGGCGCCCATCGGCCCCCTTTTTAAAAAGAATTTGCCCGATCGTCTACGTTGGAAGGATGTCACTGTTTCCCATTTTAATCAGCTCAAGAGTAAGCTCATTTCTGCCACCATTTTAAAGTTGCCCAACCCGGAAAAATCCTTTGGGATTAAGACCGACGCGAGCAACGAGGGCATTGGAGGTGTACTCCTTCAATACGAGGATGACGGAACGAGTCATCCAGTTGCATATGCTAGTCGCCAATTATTACCACGCGAAAAGAGATATGCCACTATAGAGAAGGAAGGTCTATCAATTATCTGGGTTATTTACAAATTCAAAATGTACTTGATAGGAAAAGAATTTCAGATAGGAACCGACCACCGTCCGTTAGCCTATATTAGGAATGTGCGACACTCCAACGGCCGAATCATGCGCTGGAGTTTACTCTTGCAAAAGTATCAATTTAAAATAAATTATATAAAAGGTTCCGAAAACCATGTCGCTGACGCACTCAGTAGGAATGCGTTAGCGAATAGCGTAGAGTAATAGTATTCATAGGATTAGTATCTCCATGTAGGTATATACCGTCTTATACGACTTAAATTAGATTCTCTTGTAATATAATTAGTTAATGTATATGTCTGAATTTTGTAACGGTCAATGTCTATTTTTTTTGTATGTATATATATTTGTACCCATTAAATTACGTATAAATTGTTTTGTCCCATATGTACTAATTTTATATCATTTCATTGTTCCATGCCCTTTTTTTTTTATTAAGTTTGTATTAAAGGTTATTTCCCCCGTAATCAAAGGATCAAAATAATCATATGTATTGAGGTAATACTAGTTAGGTGCATGAAGGTACGGTTGTACAAGAAAACGAGTTCTCCACAACGAAGCTCTATCGTTGTCCCTTCTTTCTTTTTTTTCGAAGTGACAACTTCCCCCAGAAGGGAGGGGTGTGATAGAACGGGTTGAGGCCGCTTAATTTTCAACCACTATCACATGTTATTTAAAACCACGATGCTTCCCACGTGCATCTTCGCTTTGAAGCTGGGCGCCTTATCGCAGCCACCTGAGTAAATGTTTAAACAAGGAGGTTTATCTTCCCCCCGTTCGCCCCATGCGTCAACCTCGCCAGATTGAGTTAGGATTATGGGCAGATAAGGCATTGTTCCCAGGCTCGGCTGTGCATTCCCTCGAAGCTCCCACTCCATTGTCCCCCACGCCAAGGAGATGTGCCGGCTATTTATTTGGAAACTTTTCCACTATGATCAGATTGGAGATCGAGATTTTCGTCGCGAAACATCACCACGACCCTCTCTCACTTTGTGCGCCAAGGGACCTCGACCTCGAGATTCACCATCACTTGTCCAGAAGGAGGACAATATCCCTTGAGTGCCGAGGTTCGAGCCTTTTGTGAAGCCAAGTCCACAAGGCTTCTCCTGTTGTTCAGAAAGAGAACAACATTAGAACAGCCATTGTTCTTGTGAGCCCGTTGACAAGAAACGGTTCTCACCCCCCCCCCCTGTTGTTCAGAAGAGAACAACGTAGAACAGCCATTGTTCGTTTGAGCCCGTTCGCCAAGAAACGGTTCTCACCCTCCCCATGTTGTTCAGTAGGAGAACAACGTTAGAACAGCCATTGTTCTTTTGAGCCCGTTGACAAGAAACGGGCCCCCTCCATCCCCTGTAGTTCAGAAGAGAACAACGTAGAACAGCCATTGTTCTTTTGAGCCCGTTTGCCAAGAAACGGATCTCACCCTACCCCCTTGTTGTTCAGAAGAGAACAACATTAGAACAGCAATTGTTGTTGAGCCCGTACACAAGAGACGGTTCTCACCCCCCCTGTTGTTCAGAAGAGAACAACGTAGAACAGCCATTGTTCTTCAAGCCGATCGTCAAGAAACGGTTCTCATTCCAAGACGCCACGTCAGGATCATCTTATTCCCCCCCTTCGGCTGTAACTCGCCAGCGGACCGAAAATTCCTTCACGTCGCCTTCCACTGCACGACTTGTATAAAGTTACGTAAGCCAAACGTCACCTTTGAGTACTTAACCCTTTTGTCAATTCTATCCTGTTCTTTAAATGGTTTAGCGAACCATCCTATCTCTTTAACTCTATATTTGTTTTACCTTTTTAAATCCTTTAATCCTCGGATTAGCCCGAGCTCCCACGACCCTTTCCGTTCTCTGTTTATGTCAATATTTTCCGTTTTGTGTGTTGTGACAGTTATTATTAATAAAACTCTATTTTATTAATGATAGCAATATTATTATCCTTGAGCTCAGTTCCACTTCTTAAGCATATCGAAGATACATGATATCGGCCAGCCAGACATCCACGCACTCAAAAGATAATTAAGTAAGTTCCCTCAACGAATAGTTATATATGGTATATCGTCAAGAGTCCATTCTACGACATATATATATATATATATATATATATATATATATATATATATATATATATATATATATCGTGGTATAGCTCTATATATCCTACATACATCTATTATATTTGATTTAGAGTGCGCGGGGGTTTCCTTTTTAAAATAGTTGGGGTAGGCTGAGGTCTGCTTACAAGGTCAGATTCTCGTAAGGGAGGGCTAGTCCAAAGGATGCTACTTTAAAACTTAGTATTGGCTGAGGGTTCAAAATCTCACTTAGTTCCAGGCTATTGTTATACGGCTATGATGAGCTCGAGGGTTAGAAAGCAAAGGAGTACGCAAAAATAGACTTTAATAAATATTAATAATGGAAGTTAATAGGATACAATAATACAAGGTCAGATTCTCGTAAGGGAGGGCTAGTCCAAAGGATGCTACTTTAAAACTTAGTATTGGCTGAGGGTTCAAAATCTCACTTAGTTCCAGGCTATTGTTATACGGCTATGATGAGCTCGAGGGTTAGAAAGCAAAGGAGTACGCAAAAATAGACTTTAATAAATATTAATAATGGAAGTTAATAGGATACAATAATACAGTTAATTAAGATACATAGTTAAAAAAATGATAAGGGGGAACGGTGGACGGCAATTATAAATTTAGGGAAGCTAAAATATTTGTTACGATGCCTTGTACACAAATGGAAGGGTTGGCGAAGACGTTGGTCGTTTCTTGCGAAGTGGTGAGATGATGGTTGGGTCACTTCGACGGGGTCCAAGGTCAACTTGTTTGTAGTGAAATATTATTTGGAGATGACGGGAGATGAGGGGGGAGGAGCATAGGTTTCGAGAAGGGAGGTTGGGAATTTTTCCGGTGTAAATTCCTTGGAAGAAAACGGAGGGTGAGTTTCTCCCAGACGTCAACATATGAGTAATCAAGGGGGTATTACGCTAAGATGAATCTTCACTGAAGCATTTTAGGTTAAGACCAGGTTCTTGTTTGGAGATGGCGTCGATGAGGGGAGTAGGACGGGTATTCTTACGGGGAGAAGAGTTCTTAACTAACTCTAGGGGTGGATATTTGTTTTATCCAAGAAGGGATGCTTGGTTTTGTCCCACAGCGTTTCCTTGCCTTCCGCATATGACAAGCCCAATCGAGAGGAGTAAGAAGGTCTGCACTCGTGAGCGTCCCTCGCACCAATCTGCTCATTCCACGTTACGTGGGTAGATATGGACACTGGAAGTGAGGGAGCTTACCCCATAGAAGAGTGGGAAGGGCTATCTCACATCGTTTGAGTCATGGCGACGCGGCCCGGATGGCGATTGACTCAACCGCTCCCAGCGTGAGTGAAAGGGGGAGGGGAGACTTCTCGTCTTGTTCAAATACTCGCCTTGATAAGGGCTACATTCCATAAACCCGCTCTTATACTTTCTCACGCTTTTGAGCTTCGAAAATTTTTTGTAAGCTACACGATGCCCATCACGTGGAGGTAATGTTTAAAAGCGACGTTATTTCCCCCTTCACGTGCTTTTTCCCTCACAATATATATATATTTATATATATATATATATATATATATATATATATATATGAGGAATTAAACCACATTTCCTGAAGACAATTTAATTCAGAACAGTTTCGGTGTATCTCACACCCTTTTTTAACTGACACTGAAGAGAAAATATAAGAAAAGTGCTTACAAACATAACACAGGGTCAGGTCGTGAAAGATCCTCTCTTTTTTGCCCCAATCCCCTACTTGTAGCTAATCAGGGGGGGGGTTAGGCCTAAACATATTGAAGGGCTGACATTTTACTATTTTGTTGATTTGCTTTCGTATTACAGGATTAAAAGAAAATTGAATCTCAGATAGATTTAAATTAGGAACTGACGCTATCAAGCTCGATTCTACGATTCTTCTCTTAACATAGTTACCCGATTTAAATACCATTTTACTTCCTTTGAAATCGATCGAATGATTCAAGTCGCTAACATGGCAAAATATTCCACTGCTTTCGCTGCCCACTCTAATATCTCTTTTGTGTTCATACAATCTCTTGCCTAGATTTCTCCTCGTTTTCCCTATATAAACTTTATGGCAATCGTTGCATAAATCGATAAATTTACTCAACCACTTACAATTACCGGATGGAAAACTTGTGAGCTTTGATGTAAACTCTTTGTTTACCAAAGTTTCAGTTGACCAAACCATGGGCCTTCTGCGGGAAATCATGCCTAGACTTAATTTAGATCTTCCCATTTCTACGAGTAAATTTATCGATTAAGTTGAATTATGTCTCTCTGACAATGTGTTTCGAGTAAATAATGAGTTTTATAGACAAATATTTGGCCTTAGCATGGGAAATAGTTTATCTCCGATATTGGCATGTCTCTTCATGGAATATTTTGAGATTGAACTCCTTCCCACAATTTCTCCCCCTTACTGTATATGGTTAAGGTACATTGACGATGTATTTTCTGTATGGCCTAATGGCCATGATTTTGATAACTTTTTTAATAATTTGAATAATTTGCATGTCTCCATCAAATTTAAATATGAATGGAAATATGATAATAGATTACCCTTTTTAGATGTCCTCATTAATAAAGATCACCATGAATTAAAACTTGACGTTTATAGGAAACCAACCCACTCGAATGCCTATATACATTATTTTTCGTTTCACGATAATACTGTTAAAAAATCGGTAATTTCTAACCTTTTCCTTAGAGCATACAAAATATGTCATCCTTCCTATTTAGATGAAGAAATTGTCATTATCAGGACCATTTTTTCTAATTTGTATTACCCCGATTGGTTCATATCGTCTGCCCATTTTGCCGCTAGGAAAACATTCTATGGTAATAAGCCTTCCCGCACTAATGACTTCAACAAATGTATAACATTGCCATTTAATAATAAATTAAATAGTTTAAAGGACATATTTGGAAAAGCGGGTATTAATCTAGCCTTTAAATATAATAATTCCTTAAACCAATTGATGATTGCCAGGAAACCCAAAGAACATCATAACATAGGAGTATATGAAACACCATGCAACGATTGCCATAAAGTTTATATAGGAAAAACGGGGAGAAATCTAGACAAGAGATTGTATGAACACAAAAGAGATAATAGAGTGGGCAGCGAAAGCAGTGGAATATTTTGCCATGTTAGAGACTTGAATCATTCGATCGATTTCAATGGAAGTAAAATGGTATTTAAATTGGCTAACTATGTTAAGAAAAGAATCGTAGAATCGAGCTTGATATCGTCAGTTCCTAATTTAAATCTATCTGAGGGTCAATTTTCCTTAGAACCTGTAATACGAAAGCAAATAAACAAAATAGTAAAATGTCAGCCCTTCAATATGTTTAGGCCCCCCTCCCCCCCCCCTGATTTTCTTTGGAGAATGTGGTTTAATTCCTCATCTTTTCTTGCGATATTGCATTAATTTTCATCATATATATATATATATATATATATATATATATACACACTCCTAGGTCAAAGTAGTTAGAAACGTTTTTCGCGCATTCCTCATCAAACTCAGGTAAAAGTGACGAGACCCCATTATTGTCTGCGCATTATATTTGAAAGTGATACTTATGACCTTGCTCTAGCTATAAGTATTTCTAGTGAAACAGATAATGAAATTCCCTCATAAAACGGTCTGACAGTGATGAGGAATGAGGAGACTATTATTCATTAATTACACAGGGCACAATTTTAATCACATTTTCTGGTGACTTAGATTTATCTCCCAATATTAATTTGTGTTTTCATGCTGACAGAGAGGGTGCTTGTAGAAAGCAAATACTTCACAGTACATAGTAGTAAGATAGTAATAAGTGTTATTGTGCAAAGTATTGGCATTATTGTTCCTTTTTTCAGGTCCCATGTTAGGGTGATGGCTTGGTGAAGAGGAAATTCCGTTAATGATCCAGACACCTTCTGCTGCATATGTGGCTGTTACATGTTAGTACGTCATAGGCGCAATATATCAAACTTTGTGATCAGCACTTATAAGACATATTTTGATTGTTCATCTTGGCGATCAAGATAAGAAGTGGACCCCACATGCTGTTTTTCATAGTTGTGTGGAACATTTTCGTGAGTGGACGAAAGAAAATAGAAATGGTCTTCCCTTTGGAATCCCCATGGTGTGGCGAGAGCCAAAGGATGATGTATCGGACTGATTTTTCTGTCTAGTGAATAATAAAGGGATTACCAAGAAAAATCGGCACAAGATCGACTATCCCAACATTCCCTCGACGATCCGGCCAGTACCTCATTCTGAGGCTTTACCAGTTCCTTTTTTCATTTGATATGCTTCCTCCGAGGATGAAAATGATATACTCGTACCTGATATGGACGCCCATGGAATATATTCAGATTCTGCAGATTCTTTATCAGATGCTGAAGAGTCATTAGCTCCTCACTGTTTCAATCAAGAGGACTTGAATGACTTGATACGTGATTTGGCGCTCTCCAAGAAAGCTTCAGAACTTTTAGCCTCCAGGTTAAGTGAAAGACCTATGCTTGACAGTTTGGTACGGGTATCATATTGCCAAACAAAGGAGAGTACATTTGTTAAGTATTTATCTGAGGACAAAAATTTCTATACTGTCACGATGTTCGTGGTATGTTTACCGAATTGAGACTTGGCACCTATAGCCCTGCTGAGTGGAGACTGTTTTTGTTAGCTCCAAGCGTAGCCGCAAGTCCTTTTGCATAATGGCAATGACTTTGGTGCAGTTCCTCTTGGTCACTTTGTCCATCTGCGAGAAACTCACGATACATAAGAATGTTCATGGATCTACTTAAGTAGCATGAACTCAATTGGATCATATGTGTAGACCTAAAGATGGTCAACTTCCTCCTTGGTCAGCAGACGGGATATACAAAGTTTCCATGCTATATCTGTATGTGGAACAGTCGAGCCCGTGACAAACACTGGTCCCCAAAAGATTAGCCAGTTCTGGAAACTTTGGAAGCAGGAATGCCAAACATTGTTAATGAACCAATCGTAAGGCGAGAGAAGATCGTTTTCTCTCCACTTCATCTTAAACTGCGGTTGATGAAGCACTAGCTCAAGGCATTGAGCACTGACAATGATTGTTTCCTGTACATAGTATCGGCGTTTCCTGCTTTGTCATACGAAAAAATAAAAGCTGGAGTATTTGATGGTCCCCAAATCCGAAGACTTCTGAGTGATTCACCCATCTTCTGATATTATTACTAACGGCTGTTGAAAAAGTACCGTTTGTAAAAAGTACCAAAAGATGGGTGAAACTTATAGCCGAAATGTTGTACCTATTATTTAAATGAAATGAACTTGTTATACGTCCTTTCCTTCATCCTGCAAACTAAATCAAGGCTCAACAAGAGAAGCACAAGCCAACCAATATATATATACATATATATATATATATATATATATATATATATATATATATATATATATATATATATATGAAGAAACAGCCATAAATGAAAGGCAAAAAACGATTCCGAACGCTTCATCTCTACTCAATCGTAGAGTAGAGAGAGGGGTGGATTTGATTACCTTCCTCTAAAACTTAATTAGGGGGGACAATAACCTGAAACATATATAAAATCACAAATTAATATGTTTCAGGATTTTGTACTTCCTAATTAGGATTGAGAGAAAGGTAGTCTAATCCACCCTCTCTGCTATTTAAGCCAATCCGTCTTTTGTTATTCCCTGAAAAGGTCTTTTAGAATAAAGACGAAAGGGTTCCTAATCGTTTTTGTAGGTGTTTCTTCATAATTTGCATATTGTGAGCTTTTTCTCATATTTATATATATATATATAGTAGTAAACAACAAAGAACATCTCGGGAATCTTATTCTGAGCAGGAAAATGAAGGCGTACGCGATGGTAGGAATCATAATTTATTATTACAGACTTTTTGAAACAAACCCTGTTCCCTCTTCAGTGGCTACAGACAATAAATAAAATGTTATAACAATGGTATCAGCTACATTTAACAACCTATCAGCCGAAAAAAAGCCCAAATTGGGAAACAATAAGATAAGGGTTAAACCAAAAGACAAAAACCAATTTAACCTACAATAATAAGATATTGAAACTAGACAAATATAGATAATATGTGAAAATAGAACATAGTTTGACTAACTCCGGCTCTTAGTAGTGAAACCACTGGTCTTTTTATTCCTGCGTGAGCATCCGTGGAACCCACCTAGCACACGCTTTGCCCCACTCCAGGGATAAAAACATCGTTTCCAATGCATCGACTCCCCCTTATAACTCTGTGCGCATTTTATCACTGTTATCCGCCGATAAGCGTGGATGAGCTGATCGAGACCCGCTTCATTTCCCCTAGTCGGGGCTCTGAAACTTGGATTGTCATCCACATCTCTGTCGCCATTCTTGAATCGACAAACCAATGTTCTAAGCGTCCTGACATCAACTGCCTCGGCTCCGTAAACATTTACTAAGCGTTGCTGAATGTTTATTGGTTCAACTACTGCATGAAGAATTCAATAACGCATCTCTGCTTCGGACGAACGTCCATGACAGAGATTGCTTTCTTAGACTGTCAAACCACCAATATCTGCAACAGAGAAACAATGCTATAAACAATTCATCCGAACCCCTTAGGGTGTAATAAATAATCAGGAGGCTCATAGATAAGCTCCAATATACCAAAGAAGGCCAGCCTTCTCTAGGGGTTCAATGACAAGACAAATTGGTGCAGGGATGCCTGGAACCCTTATTCATAATCTCCTTCCCACCAACCAAATTCATTTGGAGACCAAACTAAAGATAATCTAGAACTCACCTCGATGTCGTGAATAAGAGACATCACGGATACTGCGAATGAAAGAAGGCAGAGATTCCTGCGCTCTTTAAACAGCTATGGAGACCAGGCCGGTCTCCGAACAAAGCCTGGTGCGTTGATCTTCGTAACTAGCGGAATATTGCTTGACCCTGAAGAGAGATGTAACGATATATTAAGTCCTAGTATACCCGAAATTTCTCATTCTATAAGTGAGGAAATTAGTGAAAAAAAGCGTAAGAATCTATCGTTTGTTGCATCCAGCCTAAAAGCTTGCTTATAATGTTCTGCACATGAGCAGGCTGAATGTACTTATGATTCCTTCTTTATTTTACGTTTTCTTGTATTAATAGACAAGAAACTTAACTTTTATTATATCCAATAAATAATTTTGATGTGAAAATCAGTTGTTTTTGAATATTCGTTGGGGGCAAGTACCTTTAGGTGCAGCCACGTATCAGTCGGAATATTAGATTGTTTCTTTGAGAAATATGATAACGTTCTGAAGAGAAACCAGATTAAGAAAAAAATGATGAATCGGCGTGAATGAAAATGATTATCCAGTTCTCCTCGCTGCTTTTCTCTTTTTAGCTAAACTTTCCTATTCACCCCCTCTTACTAAACTCTATCTTTGTTCTTTTCTTCTCTCATCCCATCCTTTTTGGCAATTCTAATTTATTCTCACTGTGACTTCATTATTTGAGCTTTGTTGAATAATATTAACATTTTTTCACTGAGAAAAATGCAATACCTTCAACAATATTCTCTGCTAAATTGGCCATATTCGGTGCTCCGTTGAACTCATTCTGAGATTCAATTCATTGGGATTCACCTGAGATGGATAACATCACATAGAGGACATAGGGATAGCATCAAATGAAGTTTATCTCACAGGGAAGAGAAAAAATACAAACTCCATAATTTAGTCAAACTTTTATTCAATTTATTCTTAAAGAATAGCACAAGTGAGGGAAATAAAGAGTATATAAATAAAAACAGTTTGCGTTATTAAAGACAATAAATAAAGAAAAAGGGGCTAGTGGCTACTTCTTTTGGTAAGAATTTTATTATTGGAGAATCATGTTTAAATATTAATGGTATAATATTTAATTTGGGTGAATTACTTAAAAATGAAAATGGAGATTTAATAATTTTTATTTAAATTTAATATTGTGACGAAAGGGTGAACCGTAATTATTGCATCTTTTCCTTGGAAGTATTAATTAATATTTTCTAATACTATTCTTTTTCTAAATTCTGCTTGCATTTGATATTTTTTTTACAATTTCTAACGCTTTTCTGTTAATATTCTTTGCAACAAAATTGTTCATTAAAAAGTGTGATCTATTGCAGTTAATTGCTCTCAATCAATCTGATAAAATCTTATTTTTTTTCCCTGTAGTAAAAAAAGTGATTATTAACCATTGCAGAAAAGCTTATGTAATCCTGAAATGGTACCATCTGAAGATATTTGATACTACATAATCTTCCAATACTTTGTAAATATTGGCAGTGGTGTATGTTAACTTTTGAAGATGATTAAGCAATTTAAGTTTTCCATAAATAAATATGTTAATTAAAGGAAATATGTTATTCATTAAAGATAAATATAAAATTGTAAGCTACTCAATTTATTTGAATGTTATTTTTTAAACTTCAATTAAAATTTAAAATAGCTTCTGTAAGTATGCACAACCACCTAGCCAAGATGTTCTATCATATTGGCGTACATTATATTTACGAGTGCAACAGGCCTACCTGTTTTAATAATAGTTTTTCTTTCATTATAGGTCATCGCACTGAACTTACTTTTAATAAGATATGAATAAAAAACTGTAAATATAATGGAAGTAACCTTAGCCAACTCTTACTTAACATTATATGCTACTTTGATATAGAAGGCAAAATCCAAACTGAAAAAAAACAGAAATAAAAAGAGAATATATTATACTAAGCATAAAGAAATTAAAAGAGAAGTCAGTGCCAGTTAGCATAAATCCAGAATTTTACTAAGTATTGAGTAATACTATAAAATGTCTAGAAACCATAAAAAGGGTTTACATCAATACTTTAAGAAAATACTGAAACGCAGGAATGGAAAAAAATCAACAACAATATTAATACCCCAAGTCAAAAATTCATAAGCGGGACAATATAGACCAATATAGATGCACCAACAAGATCTTATGTCACTGATAGGAAAAATGATGGACACGCATATATTTTAAACTAATTCACAGGTAAAAATTTAAAATAGATTCAATAAGGTAGGTAGGAAACAGTATAAGCTGCTGATCTTACGAGACTATATAAAAATGATACAAGAATAAAAAAAAACACTCTTTGTATTATCAAGATTTCAATAAGGCTTTTGATTCTGTAAAAGAGAAATGATGATTGAGTTCCTAATGAAATATAGGGTACATGATAGAATTATAGATGCATTTGCAAAAATATACAGTGATTATACAAAATTAAAGTTAAACGATATAGAAACTAAGATAAATTTTGCAAGAGGAATTAGACAAGGTTGTACTGGCAAGACAACACTATTTATAATTATAACAATAACAAAACTAAGAGAAAAAGACATGGCTTTATTGGTAAAAATATAAGAATACAAAGTCTCTTATTGGCCGATAATGGACTGTCTGTGCACATGACAAAAAATTACAAATGATAAGACAAATAAAGCCAAAAATATGGATTATATATAAATAAAGACAAAAGCAGTATAATTATTTTTAATATGGAAAATTGGTAAAATAAAAGTAACGGACAAAAGTAACTATATAGGTATAACAGCAAAATAATATTTTAAAATATATACAAATTTGGCATTTAAAAAGGATCAAAACTTGGAAAAACCTAACGTATTCAATAATTTCAAAAAGTTGCGATAAAATAATGATCGGAAAAAGATTCTTGAAATGTCTACTGTTAACATCAATACTGCAATGCACAAACATAATTAATATGACAGAAATGAAATTAATAAGTTGCAAATTATTGTAAATAAGGACTATCGTCAAATATTGCCTTCACCCAGATATGTTGTAAATAACACATTAAGAGGAAAAATAGGAGCATCCTTGACGAAGAGACGAATATTTGATGGAAATACAAGATGTAGCAAAAGTGTTTATGAGGGTAAGAATGATCTGATAAAAAGTATTCTTGTTAAAATCTCTAAAGATAAAAAAAATGAATAAATAATAAAAAAATCACTTAAAGGAGTTGGGCTTTAATTTACAAATGATGAAAAATATGAAATATGAAGATTTTACAAAAACATTTAAAAAGTGGGATTCACAACTATGAAAAAGAGAAATTTAAATAAAAATGCATTGTATATATATATATATATATATATATATATATATATATATACATATATATATATATAAATTTTAAATATATAAAGGAGTAAATATATGAAAAAAGACCATCATCAATAATTTACTATAGAGCTAGGACAAAGTGTCTACCAGTGAATGATAGAAATAAATCGCTAATTACTAGCGATGAATGTCGCTAGTAATTAGAATCCTTCGATCGCTGAGTTTAAGCGTGGACACATCAAGCTCACCCGCTCCCGCTCCCGCCTGACTTCTCAGGAGGCAAGGAAAAACGCCCTCAGACAGGATCACATAAACAGAATGCAAGCCCTCTTGCCCACATCAAAAAACACATACCCAGCCCAATACACTCACACGGCACCTGCCCGTCCCCTGACCACCTACCCTTTTTTCCCTCTAGAGCCTTTGCAGCTCCTTCCACCATTCCCACCCACTCTCCAACCCTCAGCCTCAATTTTCCCATTCCTATTCCTGTTTCAATCTCTGTCTCGACTCCTACCACTACCACTACTGTCCCCACTCTCACTCCTTCTACTCCTATTCTTGCCCCCCCCTAATTTCTGCCTATACTACTAATCCAACACCCCCAACTACACTGGCCTTTGCACCTACACCTACGCCCACGACAACTCCAGCTCCTGTTCCTTACACTGCCTCCCACCTCCTCCAGAAATGTACTCCAAACCTCTCCACACTCCCAAGACAACACAATCTTCCAGCTTCACGACCCTCACGAAACGGACATGTCTTTCGTTCCTCACACACAACCGACCACCCAACCCAACACGCAGTGCATGAAAGTCATTGCAGCCCCCTTACCGTCTGGCCCAAGTGTCAGGGGGTAGGCAACCGTGAGGCAGCTACCGCGCACTGCGCTCTCGCCCGGAATAGGTCGCTTGTGCGTACGCGGTTGGCGCGGTGTTCGCCACACCGTCTCCAACCCTGTACCAAACACACAACACCTTGACTCGTGAACTCTACCAGCTTACATCCCCCAAATACTAGGCTTCGCATTGCAAGCTACCAAACATACCTAACCCCACAGGCGCAACAGCTAGGCTTAGCGATCCCAGTTTAACACCGTATACGCCATGATCTCATAGACACAAGGGACTACTTCTTAATAGCCTGAAAAATTGACCCAGACACTGGCTCAATCCTATTTTTCACACACTACAGACCACCCAGTCTACAACTACACATTTATGTCCCACTCCGGGCGCGATTAAACCACAGTCTCCTACTCTTCGTCATTGGAGACTTAAACGCACACCATCCTACATTTTTTCAAACAGAACAAACTATGCAGGAAGATACCTGGTGGGTGCCTTGCAGCGACTTCACAGCTAACACATCGCCACGTTGTTGCCCACGTTCTTCTGCCTGCGCGGCGGGACCTTATCCCCGGAAGGGGTCCTCCGTAACGACCACGCCTGAAGATTTCACATCCACATAGTCCCGGGTCCTCATGTACTATCCGACCATATTCCCGTAAGTCCGTATATCTCTTACTATTAACCTTTCCAATAACAATCCCTACACCACTTCTATACGACTACACTAACAAGAAACTGGGTTGAGTTCAGCAACCATATAAACACATACACACCACGCAACCTCAACCTCCAGAGGACCATATCCTCAGAACTAGAAAACCACTGGAATGTTCTCATGGACGTCATAGAAACATCCCGCAACACACACCCGCCACGCAAAACATACACACGCATAAAACACTTAACCTACTCAATACATACACAAAGACTCATTTTACTATATAACAATCACTACGGCAGAGGCCCACGACAAAAGAATAGTACATTCCTCCACGCCCACATCCTACAGTGCGTGCTGCTAGATCGAGATCGTCAGTGGGGCGAATTCCTACGCATTGCGGAAGATGCTGGCTGCACTTACCGCTTCTTCTGGCGGTGTGTCAAGAGAACGTTGGACACGGACCCTCCCAAGCCCATAAAACTGAAAAAAACAATTGCTTACTCACAAACACGCATTACATCCTCGGGGCATTCAGGTCGAGCTGAGATCAAGTACGCAGACATAGTTAACCCAAACTACACGGACAATAATACTTCCAGGAAGTCCAGGAATGGTGCCTGCTCCAAGCTAATGGGCTGGAACAAGCCCGCCTAATTGAAATAGAAGTGCTCAATAACGCAACCACATTAACCACTCCACTCACCACCGAGAGAACCAAACATTAAATCAAAGCCACACAAACATAAGCCCCTGGCCCCTCCAGCCTTCTAGCCACAATCATACATCAGCTGCCAGAAAACATCTACCGAACATTAGCACACCTCTACAATGCCTCCCTAGCCTCTTGATATTTTTCTAAAATACTCAACGTCTCACATAACATTTTACTCCATGAACAAGACAAAGATCGCAAACAACCAAATAGCTCTAGGCCTAGTGCTCTCTTAGAGAATTTAGGAAGAACACTAAAACGTAAAACGTATGTTTAACACCTATCTGCGGAGCTTACTGAGGAGGAGAACTGGTTCTCGCCCTGCTAGTATTGCTTTAGGAGAGGTTGGTCCACCTGCACGGTGGTAGCCATCATTCACGACACCATGCAAACAGCATGACAATAACAGCAAAATACATTCACTATCAGTAATGATGTCGAAAAGGCCTTCGATAAAGTGTGGCGTGTGGAGCTCCGTTGGAACTCGCCAACGACACGAAGCTGCCTCTCTGCACCGTAGGGCTTCTATCGCACTACCTTAAGGATCGAAAGTGCTACATACCATACAACAACAATATATCACGTCCATTCACGCCCATCTCTGCAGTATTCCATGGCAGCGTGCTGGCACCTACACTTTTCATAATCTACACAAACGACACTCCACGCCAGAAACAAGCTTCACATATACACATGAACTAGCGTATGCGGACGACGCAATTATTCTCATCTCTAGCCAGAGCCCTGAAGTGCTCGCGTTCTGTGCACACATAATACTCAACGAGAAGGCAGAATATGAGGACATGTGGCTCATAACCACTAATCCTCAGAAGACACAGTTGACACTATACGGTGCGCAAGACCACTACATGCAGAACATACAAATATAGTATCACATACCCAACCCACAATACCCAGGCCCCATAAGAGTTACATACAATCCCGCAACAAAAATACTTGGAGCAACATTTGACAAGTGACTACGCTTTCACGCACACCAAAACAACATACAAGCCAAAGCCAAACGCATAAACAACATACTGATGAGGTTCTGCCCCGGCAATAAAATATGCAGTTACACCTGTACAAAATAGTCGTCAGAACAATAATCACATACGCTCCAATCACATTAACGACCGCAAGCCCCATATGGCAGAGGAGCGCACAGCGCATTTACAACTCTGCTCTAAAGGCCGCCTGTCGCTCTCCCCTCTGCACGATAATTTTGATACTACACGACACAAATAAACTCACACCACTAAATACCTACACGTTCACTCTACTAACTCGACAACTGAGGAAACTCGAGAGAGACCCCATATATAACTAAGTATACACCATTCAATACGCTGCTGCTTGATTACGCCAGCAGAACTTCACCACCAACCACCTGAATCAATATACTCATAAATAGCAGCATCACGTAACGTTTCCTCGAGTCTAGACGCACACCGCCAAGCCAAAGGGTGAAAGTCACTAAGTCACCATGTTTTGGTGATCTAGTCAAGGCCCATCAAACTGCCAAGGAGTCCGCCCTTCCTAGCCGACCCTCCAGCTTCGCCAGTCAAACACCGCAAGCACAGAGAGGAGGTAGGGTAGGCCCTACAGATAAAATCCTCCACACGGTCATGGGTGCCGTGGACGACTGTGGGCTGAAAACCCGCAAGCATGTGGTAGTCGGGATGCTCCCGAGGAGAGGTCCAACACGGACCGCTCAATCGATGAATGTCTCTTTGTGTACGGCAGAGGGGGTCTTTTTTGTAAACCCGTACCGCAGCTTTTATGGTAGAAATGATCTCTACCAAAGGGATGGGGTACATCTTTCCTTTAAAGGAAAGGCCTTTCTGCCGAACATCATCCAGGATGTCGTAGAGAGGACCCAAAGGAGTATCCGGCCCAGAGTGAGGGCGGTCGTACGCCAGTACGCCCGTGTCACTCCAGGAACGACCTTCTCAGAGGTCGCAAAGAGGGGTGCCTCGCCAACAAACAAGCCGGGAAACGGAAGAGCGTAGGAGGTCCTACAGTCGGGGACTCCCTCAAAGTTTCCTGAGCTCCGTGGCCTCGTAGCGACGAAAGAACCCGAAATGGTAGCCATAACAGAATCGTGAATAAAAACCTCAAACCGAGAGTTTGAAGGCGAATTCACGGTTCCTGGCTACGAACTCTTCCACAAAGATAGGCCAGACAGAGAGGGTGGCGGTGTAATGTTGTATGTCAAGGATACAATCAAATCTACAAACTCCAACATTATTTCCGATCACGAGCTCCTAGGCGTTGACCTAGAGATAGGTCCTGTCAGATACAGGACCCTGCTGCTTTACAGACCCCCTTTTCAACCCGTTGAGAAGGACAGGGAAGTGTAACAGCTGCTAGGTGAACTTGTTCAAGGCGGAGTGTGCATCTTTATGGGCTACTTCAACAGACAAGTTGACCTGGAAACCAGAGCAGCTTTTGGCGAGAGCGCGCTACTCCTGGAGTTCGCCAACAACGAGTTCCTCACTCAATGGGTCAGAGAACCGACAAGAGGAGACAATATCCTCGACTTGATCTTCAGCTCTGAGGATGATATCGTTGAGGATGTCTCTGTAGGCGAAGATCTCGGTGGCAGTGATCACCAGCTAGTTAGATTTAGCGTCAAAATCCCGAAGGTAAGGTCTGTTGCCATTCAATCAAGGAAACTTGACTTGAGAAGAGCAGACTTTGCAAGCCTTCGTGCTGGGTTGACTGGGTTGACTGATATGGGATCTTCATAAATTAAACTCTGGTTATTTGTGCCTACACACTTTCATTATAGTTCAGATATTAGTTATATAAACTCCAATAAAAGCAATATTAAAAGTAATACGGTCATTAAATTTAGTTGAACTAAAGGTAGAAAGATTAAAAGTTGAATTTGTCTTGTATGCCATATTAGAAAATTACTTAAAATAATCAGTGATGTTTGTTTGGAAGCCGAACATATCATAATACATCAAACTACTATTCCCAAGTCTATATGGACCTAGGTATGCACGTGTGCCCTTAGATTATAACTCCAAGGCATAAATTCTTTTTATAAACTTTAATTTAATAATCAAATGGATTAAATGATACTTTAACCAGAGAACTTTTATAGTAAAGAAATTTAGTATCGGCAACTCCCGAAAGGGCAATTAGTAACGCAGCTTCCTATTGAAAGTCAACACTAAAATTAATGAAAAACAAAATAAATTTGCAAACAAATTAAACTTAATTAAAGCGGAAAGGTAAAAGTGGAGGGTATTTTTGTTTGGGACCGTCAAAAACTTTGGTAGTAGCAGTTAATGCGCAAAAACAGGCACTGAACCAGGGGGGGAGGGGAAAGCCTGAGGGAAGTGAAGTCCGCCCAAAAGCTTACATTAGCCTATATATTACTATGAATAGGTAGCAGGTTTTGTGGAATGCAAATTTTGTTGAAGACCATTGTTTATTTAGTCTTAGTTAATTTTCCTTGGCAACTTTCTTTTTTCCTTATAATTTTCTTTTTTCCATCTTGTAGATGGTAAATTATTTCACCTAGGATAAATAATTTACCATCTACAAGATTGAGAAAAGAAAATAATAATGAAAACATAGCAATTTTGGCACTTTTTTTGTTAAATGAACAACGTCCCAAACGTCCAATATATTGCACGGCGTGTAACTTTCTTTAACAAAGCTACCTAAATAAAATTTATATAGTAGCATCATGTAAATGTTTAATTATGTTCATTGAATAAAAGTTATCGCTCTAATCCTCTTATTAAACTTTATCCATTAATGGATTAAGCGTCATTCACAACGACACGATTCAGCCATTATGTTCATCGAGTTCCTAACGGCTATTGCTGTCTTCCTCGAGGAAGAGAGCAACTCGGACGCGACGGTGGAACTCCACTGATCGCAATCCGAGAGTCGCGCTTTCTTATTGTCCTCGTCATCGCTGAGTCGGTTCTAGTTCACAACGTAGAGCTGAGCCGAGCCGTGCAATCTCTTACGGTCAAGCTCGTCTCATCATAAGCTATGATCGGTACAGTGGAGCCGTATCTCAACAGCACCCGGAAATGTGCACTGACCAGCTTCCCTGACGTCTTAAGAAAGCAGAGGAGCTTCTCCAGGAGATCGGTTCGTCACATGACACAACGCCTGTGCCTCTAGTTTATAGGCGGCAAAGGAAGCGAGCGAATGTACCCTACCAGACACCTGAGGAATATTACCAGGTGTTGACTGAGCTGCAGAGCCGGTTCGAGGACGACGCGATTCCTGTCGTCTTCAACATCAAACATTTGCTTAGTGACATCAACGGAGATGTTGCTGCTTTATTGGATCTGCCCTAGAGCCTCGTCAAGACGGAACGGAGAGCTGGTTTTCGTTAACACTCAAGTTTGACTCCCTTGGACATGCTCTTACCCACGCCCAGAGCCGAATCGATCTGAACCTGAAGGCTCCTTCAAGTTCTGATCACTCTCCCAGTCTCGAACACGGAGGCCGAGTGTTCATTTTCGGGTCTAAAAACAACTGAAAACCTCCTTAAGGAATAGTTTAGGTTAAGAACACCTAAACGGCCTGGGCTGATCGACATTACAACGAAATTGATCTTAGAATAGACAGCTTAATAAATTGATTTGCCCAAAGGAACAGGCGGGTTATGTTCATAGGAAATTCTCTAACCATTATTTTGTGTTAGATGGTGTTATTAACCCTTTCAGACCCGTTTATGTTTATATTTCCTTTTTAACACATACTTATATTCTGCTATTCAGAAAGAGTTAGGTAATAATTTAGAAGACATATAAAACAGTTTTTATGATACATGTCTAAAATGCAGGTAAATCACAAAAATAATGATTAAATTCAGTATTATACCTTAGGTAACGTCCTTAAATTACAATTCATAATTTTCTAATGTGTGAAAAAAATCGATCAGAAAGAGTTAGTGCTCATTCCCTTATTAGATGCTGTTATTAGCAATGCTGTGTAAGATAACGATTATTAATCATGAATGCCCTTTTCTCAGACTCCTCATAAAGAGGAATTGGGGTTAGCCCCCATCGCCACTGTTTGGCGATGGGTTGATATGTGAGATTTATTGTTCATTGATTGAACTTAATTAGAGTAGAAGAGATTTGCTAAACCTGAGTATTGCGACGAATTCGAGGAGGTATAAAAATTTAGGATGCGGATAGAAACGGGACACAAAATAACGCCAGATTTGGGGTTAAATCCAACAAATGAGATGAAGTTTTAAGCACTTCCTTCCACCCTCATTTTTCACACCCTACCCTCCTTATTTCTCTCTACCACACTTCCATTCTCTTCCCTTCCCTCAGTCCTCCTTCCATTCAGTTCTTTCTTCCTTCCTTCCGCCTTTTTTCTTTTCTCCCCTGCCTTCCATCCTTTCTTTTATCGCTTGATACCTCCATTCCTTCTTCCCTCGCCTTGATTTCTCTCTTTCTCTCTCTCTCTTCCTCCATCAATTTCCTCTCTACTTCGCTTTTATTCTCCTTCACTTTATTTCTTTATCCTTTCCATATTCCCCTTAGTTCTTTCTCCCTTTTTTCATTTCCCCTTTTTCTTCGTTTATTTTATCGCTCGCTACCTCCCTTCATTTTTCCCTCCATCCCTTAATTTCTCCTTCTCGTTTTTTATCCTCTATCCTTTCCTTCCTCCCTCTACCCCTTCCTCTCCTTCCCCTATACTCCTTGCTTTCCCCCTCCCTCCCATCCTTTCCCCCAATATTTCTTCCTTCCTCCCTCCCTATTCCCTTCCTTTGTATATAATTATTAAATAATAAAAAAATAATCCGCATCTATTTCAGGGAATTTAAAAGACTCTTAAATTAATTAGCATTTTTTAATGTTTATTTGAGCAGATTTCTCGATTATTTGAGAGAAATTTGGTCCTAAATACTTTTGTGTTCGTCTGGTTGAAATTAACCTCTTGTTTATATGGTAATTTTCATTTATGCATTAACATACTTATCTATTTGAATGAAATATAGTCGATGCTGTAGTTTTGGGATGACAAATCCAAAAACATGATATAAAAAAGTATGTGGAAAGAAAAAGAGAAGTGAAGTTTGTAAAAATTGATAAAGCTTTTAATTATGTTTAATAAAGATTAATGTTGGATGGAGCTTAATGGCTTATTAAGATTGTATTTCGTTATATATTGATAAAATGTATTTTGTATCCCATTCCCATTGAAATGAATGTTCAGGGGAGAGAAGTTATAAAGTATACACTGGATTCAAGCAAGAGTGCAAGAGAGGGTGTAGAAAGAGAATAAAAATGTAAATTCCACCACAAAGGAAGACTAATCATGTTTAAAATATAAAATGGTTCAAATAGAATGTAAATAAATTATATCCTTACGTCTTGAAAGAATACAATTTAATCTTAATAGAGTTACTGTGTGTAGTGAACTGGAACTCGAAATATCTCGTCTGATTTATACTAAAAGCCCTGAACAACCCAGATAAAAGTGCTGTTAGAGGGAAACGATAAACAGAGTTAAAATGTAGGCAATGGCTCACTATAGAATGATATTTCTAGAATCATGAGCTATTTAAAGGTTACCTTAAACTATAACACGAACAAGATAAACGGCTTCACGACTCCTCCTTGGAGGAGGAGCTTGCGCTTCGCAAGCAGACTATCGGTCTGTTGCCTAAGGCCTATCTGACTCTAGCCACGAGGAGAGGGTCTAAAAACTAAAAAGTTTTACAGGACATATTTCTTAATAATATACTTTTGGTCTATATTTTCAAATCCCAGCTTATTTTCTATGCCTAAAGGCAAGAAAATACTTTTATATGAATTCTTTTGATATACGGAAAAAAATAATCATTAGAGCTCTATTATTTCCGCATCTAAATTTATATACGAAAAACTAATAAACAAATAGACAAACAGCCATGCCTAAATTTTAATGCATATTCTGAACTTGCCGATTTTGTATAAAATTCAAAAACTTTCGATGCTCATATTTATATTTTTTGATTTCCTAGAAAGACCTTTAATAAAAGCTTCAAATATATGAAGAGCCAGCCTTAATTTTAATAACTTTGGAAAATCTTTCTCTTTCCAATCCTTTTTATTATAAAATACTCCAAAACATTGAATTTCTAAAGATTTTATTGTTAATATTTAAAAATAAAATTACGATCACATACAACCTAACGCTTGAACTAAGAATTTAAAAGAGAAAATTAAAACTTAAAAAAATTGTCTTGCTAAAATATTGTGCTAGGGACAATGCACACGGATCACAGAAATTGAGCTTTCGATATATGAAACATAAATCCTTATCAGACACTTCTTAAATCAAATCAAGAGTAGGAAAGTATGAAGAAGTCGGAAACTTGAGACTGGCGTGGTATAGGAAGGACTGAATGATGGTGTTCGTACGTATGGGTTGGTTACGTACTACAAAACTTCCTGATTAGGTTTTCTCTCTAAGAGTGCTATATTTTGATTATGATTATGATTATAATGATTAAGTTAATCTTTGAGGGTTCTTAGTGCCTTGTTCAGCGTTTCGGGGATTGAATAAAAAATGTTTCTAACAAAACTAGACCTTTAATTAAAAACATGAACCAAGATTGAAATTTAACACACAAACTACACAGAAATGAATTAAACAAGTTTAAGTGAGGCTTTCTAAATTACACAAAAGAATTTACAGTAATGGTTGACTCACAGTTCACTTTAATATTAAATACAAACTGAACTTCAACGAAACAGATAGTAGGGGTTTAAATACCTTTTGAAGTTCTTACTAGAACCTGGTTTGAGTCTGACCTTGAACTCAATTGTTATTTCCTCTCAAGAATGTTGTTTCCGGGACGACGCGTGGATCGGCGGCTACAGATGTGTTCGAAAGGAGGAAATGCTGTAAAGCCACAGAGGACTTCGGAGCGTGTGGCAGATGGAGAGACGCGCGCCTTCTGGATGAAATTATATCACCACGGGACAGGGAAAGAATGTTTCTTCTACCCTTCGGGTTACTCTGGAGATAATTCGCACTATCGAGCGATGATCCAATGCGTAAATCCTTTGACTCAGGGAAGTGCTTGGGGGAATTCACTTTGGGGTATTCCTCAAGGGCGAGGATTATCTCTGTGTTTTGGGATACACAAAGATAGGGGGTTTTTCTGACGAGCGTTAGTTAAACTTGCTTTTTAAATCAAGTTAAGTTAAAGTTCGGTGTGACCACCAGAAACTGGCTCGAGGGTGAGCTTCTTCTAAGTTTCTCTCGTTAGTTTGTCTGGCACTTATGCTGTTCTTCGCTGTCTAGATCTCTCTAACGATCTCCCGCTGACAGGAACTGGCTTCGGATGAGCTTCTTGTAAGTCCCTTTTGTTGGTAACCGGGCCTCTTGCCGGTCTTCGTCACCGTGATGACTAACGTAATCTACCCTGTTTTTCTAACGTTATTTGATTTTATACTTCGCCACCCCACTGGGGGTAATAGAAGGATGGGGAGGGGGGGGATGCGTGGAGAGGCTGCATTAAGTCTCCTCCTCTAGCGGTTTTTCTCAGGGCGTCTTTCAGCTAGCCTTCACGAGGACATTCTGGCTTTAGGCCGACGATCCTCTAATTTCGCATGTACGGTAAAATTGAATATCAACTCTTAGAGGAAATCTTGCTGTTTTAACGCATGTTAGGCTCACCGTGTCCAACATGTGTTGATTAGTGCATTATGTGGTCTTGGGTGGCCTTTCAGCTTATCTTCGAGACGAGGGGAGAAAGAGGGAGATTAAATGGTCGGGCTACACCGCCTCCACTGCAAGGACGTTGTGGTTAAAAACCAGTGGCCAAATTGTCAGGGTGGGGTATCGATTCCCTCACAAAGACCAAACAGTGATTATTAACATTGTTCTTGATTTTCTTGTAGGAAGACAAAAAATAATCAGTAAACAACCACCGTCGTCTGTCGAGACAAAATGCCTGAAAATCAGCAGTAGACATCGGATCTTCATCATGAATGGCGAATTGCGAGCTGGTCAAGGAAAGATCAATCCTTGTGTCTCACACTGGGACGGAAACTGACTGCTGTGAAGAGAGATATCAGAGGAATTAGGACAGTATAATCATTGAGGTCGATCGTACCTACAATTAAAGGAAAAACGATATTTCGACCCAGTAGGTCGGCGTGCTGTTTTCTTCATTTATTACAGGGGTCCCCATCCCGAGACCCGCCTGCATTTGCCAAAATTAACATCGTGTGCTGCCAGATCATTTTCTGGGTCATCGGTGCGGCCCTCAATCATTTCAAACGTGTATTTTCTCAAGAGCGTGTTTAAGGATAGGTTAAGTTATGGTTAGGTTAGGTTGGTGGTTAGTTCAGATCAGAAATTTATTTTAAGTATATTTTTTTACTAGTGACTCTTCTTGTCTTAGTCATCTTTTATATTTGCAGATGGCTTCCCCTTCTAAGGAACGACAGCTCGAAGAGTCTTCGAATTTGTTTTCCGGTCTGTATTAGATGTGGTTTTCAGAGGGCCTTTATATTAGTTCGGCCCTCGGACCTTCTAGGACCTGTGGGTGCGGCCCGTGGTAGTCTGTTGGTTGGGACCACCTTATTTATTGTAACGGTGATTTTAAGTGAGTTGGCTAGACCTGAATTGAATATGGTAGTAAGGGTGACCTCCCCAACGCTGCAGATTATTTAACAGTAGTATTTTTCCGTGCAGAAGAAGAAAAAGTTTCATCTACATAGGTTGGTGAGGTGCATTGATCCCCGGCACCTCGTGGTGGTTAGTGTTGTGTATGTCTGACTTTGGTTGAGTTTTATTTATTTCCTACAATATCTTAGATGAGAACTGGAATTTGGGTGTTGAAAGCAGCCTGAAAGTGAGGACAGGGTCCGAATAACTAAAAAAATTACAAACTCCTGAGTAGAGTTTGTTTGTGCATGTGTGTGAGACATTTAGAGAATCGCGTTCCCTTCTAACCTCATCTCCCAAATGGGGATCAGCTTCAATTTTTATTGGTCCTGCAATCCCTTTTCTGACCTTCCCATATAGTACCTTTCTTTTGCTCCTTCGCACTATTTAACTTCCGACAAATTTTCCTACCCCATCTAAACTTGGTTAAAAAAAAATGGAAAAAATAAATAATTTAATGTGGCCTGAACTAATTAACATGTAGACATCTAAAAATCACACTAGGCTGGAAAATCTAAAGTGACTAACTGTGGGGGAATAAATACCACGAGGAAAAACAGACGTTACTTTGTTTATACACCGTTAACTGTTACGCTTCACATGGGCCAAGACTTTACTCCCCCCTCCCTCCCCTTTTTCCCGCTGTCCCAACGACAATTCGAGCGTCGCTAGAAAAGAACGATTTCAGTCAGCAGATTTCGTAGTCCGTTAATATATGTGGGGGGGAACATTCTTTATATTTATTTATTTCTTGACTGAAGATGCCCCTTCAAACATTGACTCTATTTATCTGACTCTTGTATTCTTGTAGGCTGAGATTCCATCTGACTCTTTAAGTTGACTAGGTTAATTCTTGATCTTCTATTTCTTGATGTATCTTCCTTTTAACGACGATGTGATGATTCCTTCCAATTCTGATGACGTGATGACTTTTTCTGCTTCATGATGAAGTGATGATTTCTTGAGACGAGTTAGCCCTTGAAGTCGTTTTCTTTCCGTTTTCCTTGACAGCGGTTTTCTCTTTAGTTGATTTTTTGAGTTTTCCTTAAAGCGTTTGTCGTTGTCTCCGTGTTCTTCAAGAATTTTCTTTGTAAAAATTGTGGACTTTGGGGTTCGATCTTGGGTATTTTGAATCCCAAGGCTAGCACTCTACCATTACGCTACGGCGAAGTCCGTCTTGACTTGGTAATTTAATTGGCTATTTATATTCTCGCTTTGGAAGGAAGTTTTTCTCTTATACATCTTCGCACCCCTACAAATATAAACAGATGAGGGTGTGATAGACTTTAGAATAAAAATCTATAAACAAATAGACGAAAATAGACACTTTCTCCGTGCGTAAACCAGAAGGGGCGAAGTGTCACAACGTTGAAAATTTATGCCCTAGAAGAGAGGCTTAACTGTGGGCTAGTGAGGGTTTTCTCATCCTAAACTCTCTCGTCTTCCCTCCTCCAAGGGGATGAATGACGTATATATAGTTCGATCTTGAGAAATGAAAAAGAGAATCCGCGTAGCAATCGAGAAAAGAAGACGATTCCCTGCGTCAAACAGGAAATCAAGAAGATAAGTGGAACCGAGAATGATTTTCCCTCCCGAAGCCGTTCCTTTGGTCGCTTAGAAGAGCAGACCAGTGATATCGAGACTAACTCTCATACCATTTTCGTCTAGAGAAAATCCCTTATCTCAGTTTTCTGAAAAAAAAACGGAGATACCTCTTACCATTGAGGAATAACGACGTGACTTCCCACAGAAGAAAAGATTCACCTCTTGGTCAAGTCTCATCATCGAGAAGCCCGAATTTATAACACAGGGATCGGAATAACTTCCCTTCATCCAAGATCACCTCAATTACATCTTCATTTCAAGAAGTCTCGCCTCACGTCTCCACCTTCTCAGGAAAAGCATCAGCTGTTTATCCCGAATAGACTCACCACGCGTCTCTTTCACCCATTTAGAAGCATCAGGTGTTTTCTCAGTCATTCTCACGTCAGCGAAGAAGACTCCAGTCCATCTCTCCTCTAATTAACTCATCGATGAGGTTCTCTTTCAAGGTCACCCCACTGCCGACTCCCTCTTAGTTGAAGGTATTTTTATTTTTTTAAGGGGCTATCTGGCGACTGCCCACTTGGCCATAAGTCGCCGCAAACAAACAGCCTAGTTTTAGACTACTTTAAAATAAATATTTAAACAGAAACAACAATAAAAAAGAGATAACAATCAGGAAGCACGCTAAGGCGTTAGGGGGAGGTCCCCCTCCACCCGGCGTAGGAGCGTGTGACCTAGGAAAGAAAAAATAACAATAACAAAAACAACAACAAACCTAGTAAAATAAAAGGAAGAAGGCCGGCTTCCCCCCAAAAGTCAACAAGTCAACCAGTCAATGTGCACGCACTCGTCCCTAGTACAAGGGACAGGCGGTAGTGACCCCGCCCATCCTGGTACCGGGAAAGGTAACGTGCGCGAAGATCACCTAGACTGGGACATTCGACAAGAATGTGCCGAGCAGTCTGGGGGGCGACGCAGTCGTCGCAATAGGGCGCAGGCGAGCGCTCCATCAAATAGCGATGCGTCACGAGTGTGTCCGATTCGGAGACGACAGAAAGCGACCTGTAGCCGTCGCGGCATTGGGGAGGAGGTCTTTGGGAACAGTGGCGGCGCAATGGCACGCAACTTTAAGTTCCCTTCGACCGTCTCCTATCTTCTTTTCCAAGCAGTCCGAAGAGCTGCCCGTATTCCTGCCATGTAGTCGGTGTGAGGAAGAGCGAAACGCTGGTCCGGTCGCAGAGTCCTCGCGGACTCTTTGGCGCCCTCATCGAGCGGTCATTTCCCGCAATTCCTACATGTCCAGGAACCCAGCAGAAGATAATCTCGACATCCGCCCGGCTCGCCAAAACCATGGTGTCACGGATATCGCGAACCAGGTGTAATTCCGAACGACAACGGCATGATTCAACAATGCATGCTGAAAGCGCTTGGCCATACTTTTATTTTTCCTGCAGGTAATCTACATACTCATTTTCTAGCGATTTTGTGAACGTCTCTTGAATGCATACCTTTTGCGATAGTCAAGAATAACACAATGGACGTCAGCCGTTAAAGTGCACTTAGATCTGAAGATAAGACAAGCGAGGTGTTGTTTAATTTACAGATCGTCAAAGTTAACAGTTCTATTTACTACAGCATTAGTGTTTTTGCTAAAATAATAATATTTATCGTATACAATAGTTATCTTTTGTTTTTAAATGATTGAGGGTTATTATTATCATGAAAGAATGAATTATAATATTAGGCCTTAAATAACTCATCTGATATGGACTGCAAATTCAGGGTATGAGCAGGTGTGCGTGGTTATACGCACACTGGCCTACTGGCCGAACGAAATTAAGGCTCCACCTAGAGATGGCTTTAAGAGTGCTCTAAATACACAGTTACTAGGCCAAGGAATATTCAAACACGGCTGAAAAAATATATTTTAAAAGGAGTAAAGATTACATATACATATAGCACAAGTTAAATGGAAATGCAATTAAATATTGACGGTTCACGGCTAAGATGAATACCACTATCAATTAAGAGATAATTAATCTAGAAATGATTTTTAAAGTTATAGAAGTTCTAGAGCAAAGGGGTTCCTTGAGGTTTGACGTGGTAAAGGTGGGAGGAGCGTGACGAAATGGGGGTTAAATCTCTTTTACCTTGATGTGAAGCGAGTAGGACTAGGGAGGTAAGTTCGACCTCGAACTTGCGGGCGTCTCATGAGACACTCAATCCAACTTCGGGAAATTTAAGATGGGGCCTCTTATCCTTAAGAGGCAAACGGAGGATGCTTCGGGGATTGCTTTTCCGATCCTTAAAATCCGAAGACGTGGTGAGAAGGGTTGAAGCACGCCTAAAACTATTTCCCCGAACAACACTGAGTGACAACTAGCTTTTCCTTGGCTCTTCGACAATCACTCAATTCTTCTCTCTCGACGAGAATGTAGTCGATTCCCTCTCGACTAACGAAGAAGTTACGGCTAACGTACTGGACGACGGCTTCAGACACTATCTGCATGTGAACCTCGAAGTCTCGAATATATACGCCGAGATTATCTAGACGGGGAGAGAGATTCATCGCCAACAGACTTCCTTAGTTACCTTTGGTTGCAATAAGGGTCCATAGCGAGAAGTTTCTATGCCTCCTTAATGGTATTTCCATTGTTCTAATTTTCGCAGTATATAGGGCAGACGAATTTAGAGCGGTCAACGGCGAACTGGGGAAGTCGGGGAGGGGGAGGGGTTCCTTCTCTCTCTCCTTATTCTACCACAACATACATCGTTTAAAAAAATCATGGATTATGAGAATACAAAATGGATTTACCACAGATTTCATGCGATATTAATTGATTCGAAAGCGACAAAATTTTATAAAACTACATTTAATAATTTGGTAGCTATGAAAATGTAACATCAGCTTCATCTTTCGAATCGACCTCTAATTCTGCTCGAACTTTTGTGATCTTTTTATCATAAAAGAAGTTTAATATTCTTGTTATTTAATGCCAAAGCTCTTGCTTGATGAGAAAAGCAAAATATTGACCCAATGGACGATGAATATGAATAATCAAGTATCTTAAGAGTTTACCTTTAGTTAAAATAAATGGTAATTATGGAGAAGTCTCGGACTTTGGATTCATATTGACTTGACAGGACAAAATTGCTCTAAATTTGTTTCTTTAATTTATCTCAAAGAAATGTAAAGATAATAAAATTCTTCAAAGCATCATCATCAGCTGTTTTCATCCCACTGGTTGGCAAAAGCGACTCTAAGCAGTTTGCACGTATTGCAGTGAGAAGCAGGATTCTCTCACGTTCCTCAACCATTGATCGAATTTTAGCTTTTCAACTTGTGCGACGTCGTTTCTCCCTCTCTTTATTTATTATGGTGCCAGGTTGATGTTTTTTAATGGTCATTTTGGGTCGTTTCTCCTTCTCATCTCCACCCGAACTTTGATTTTTTTACCAATGTCACAAGTACCAATTACCAATTAATGTAAGTGTGTGTTTGTGTTTAGCTGACAAAAGCATGTGTGGATAGACAGAAAGAAATAAAGTGATGAAATGAGAAGGTAGTGTAAGAGATTTATAAAGGAATGCAAGCCGCCTGGTGATCAAGACTAGCGCTTTCATTATGTTGTTGTGAATTTTTGTTTGTTGTTTAATAACTATTTTTATGGTGTTCAAAAGCCATTTGTCTCACAAAATCCTAATGGTCTTTGCATAGGAAATGTGCATTTGCTGTTGTTTTTGTGAATTAATTAATCATTATTAACTTTAAAATTATTATATTATTTTGCATTTATTTGTGTGGTGTATATTTGTTGTCTTTTGTTTCTTTTTCCTTCTTTCTTCTTGTTGTATTCGGGTATTTAAAGTCTTAATCGGTAGGATTTTGTCATATTTTGTTAAATATGAGCAGTGTAAGTTTTCTTCCGCGGTGTTTGTGTAATTATGATCTCTGTGCCTTTTATGCTCAGCATCCACGTTCCAATTCCATAAATTAAAATTACTGGAATTAATTGATTAAATATTTTTAGTTTTATGCAATGAGTCATGTCGCTTCTGAAGATTTAGCTAAGCTTTCAATTATTCTCTAGAAAAATTTTGTTCTTTGGCTGATTTCCTTATCTTTTCCTCAGGATAGAAAAATGTGCCTTGAAAATATTTATTCTTTTAACGATTCTAAATTTAATTGTGATTCCTAATTCCTCTAACTTAAACAAAATTATTGGTGATTTTTTTCTCTTTCCCTAGTTCATTTTCGGGTGAGCTGTGAGACTAGCTTGTGATAATTCTCAAATTATCGTCGCTTATATTTCTTATGGATCAAAAAAAATAATACCATGTCTCCAACTTGGGGCGTACGACTCATCGTTAGGGCCTGGGGAAATTTTGGTATGGCAGGGGCATTTCATCCAAGAATATTGTTTTTGAAAATGAGCATCTATCGTTATTTTTTGTAATTTTCCTAAATGTTTCCTTGGTAGCCAACAGGTATAGTAAGATAAAAAGGTTTATTTTCTGATTTACCTCAGTAGCTTCATCTTGCTTGTCGTTGGGCTCTGTGCTAAGGTGTGATTAACACCGAATTTTCTGTTTTAGTTGCAGTTTCTGAGCGGCTAATTTGGCCAATCAGATATCGGTTTTATTTATTTGGTTAAAAATACGTGAAATCTTTTGTACTCAAAATTTAAGAATACAATATTAAAACTAATTAATATAGTATATCAGCATAGTCATTATATACCTCAAAATTCAAACTCGTTTTTCTTGCGTCTTCTTGGTTTTATATTATCTTTAATTTTTATGGTATTGCTAAGCTTTGGTCATGCACTCATGCCATCTTCAGAGCGTTTACATTTTTACTGACCCAATTTCGAATATATATAAATATAGCCAAATGGTAGAGGTAGGACTGGTTTACGAGTGACGTTTGCTAATGACAACAAATGTTGGGCTTCGTGTTCCTTTGGATTCTTTGAAAAGTACCTAACATATGGTTCTGTGCTGGTGATCCCAAGTAATAAATTTCGGCACTTAAACATTTTGTTTCTCTATGTGACGCCCTTTTCCTTTGGCACACCTCCTTTGCATTGAAGTCGATCTAGTCATCTGAGACTCAAGGGTTGTTAATGTACATGGATTCATACTTGTGCATTAATGCTTTTAGACGTGTATTTAAGCTTATGACATAGGTGTACGTGTTTTTATGCTTAGGCATGTGTATTCATACTTGTATACCTGTATTCATGCTTTTGTACGTGTATCCATCTTTTGTGTACCTGTATTCATACTCTTGTACATGCATTTATGCTTGTGTACTTGTATTGACGTTTGTGTACGTATATTATGCCTGTTTACTTGTGTTAATGCTTGTATATGTGGATTCATGCTTATTTACATGTATTCAAACTTGTGTTTGTGTATCTTATGTTTGTGTCCGTGTTCATACTTGTTTACACGTTATTCATTTTCCTGAACTAGTATTCAAGTTTCTATACGTGTATTCTTACTTTTTTATGTATATTCATGCTTGTGTACGTGTATTCATTTTTATATACCTGAATTCATAGGTATGTAGGCGTAGTCATTTGGGTGGAGTGAAAAACATTTTTTCTGAAATTTATTTTCCAACCACGATTTTCTAATGGGGTTAAATTAAACCTCCTAAAGGAATTTTTTGATATAATAATTTTTACAGGTTCCTCAACGCCATTGAAAGTTGAAAATAAAGCGATTTTCAACTAAATTTTGACATTCGTGGATTATATCTGAAAATTAAATTCAAATTTTGAATTGAGACCTCCAAACAATAATTATTGTATTTTGTACAACAAGCAAACGAAATTTGAAAGTGATCGATTGATATTTAGAGCTTCCTCAATGACATATTATAGCGGCGTACGTGACAATTATGTTTCAGTAGCGCGGAGGATCTCGTTAAGAGTGGATGTGTGTTTGTATGTGGCTCTGTCTAGTGTCTAATGTTTTGATCACATTCTTCTATTTGTATTTACCAACTGTTATTTATAGTGTACAATAAATATTTATACACGTTTTATTATATTTCAGAGCTAAATAATATGTAAGGCAAAAATTAAAACTATTTAATTATGGCATTTAAACCTAGAGCGCGTCATGAAAGTGAAAGCCCTTGTTTCGCGCACCCTGCGCCATTAGTGAACAATTGTTGCCAACTTCTGAAAGATGTTATAAAATATGTTTTGTTTGAGCGATAAAAGCAAAGGAACCGCAATAGAAAAGACCCTTCAATTAAATAAATTATCACATTAGTAGGGGAGAAGTTAATTTCTATTTTGAAAACGGGCATCGATCCCTTGTGTGTCAATAGAGGCAGTTAGAAAAAGAATTTTAAATTATCATTCAAAATATCAGGCTTTAGTGAAAAATATTAGCTGCAAAACTGTGACATCATTCAAACAGAAGTGGGACGCTTTTACAAAGAATGCAGAACAATTGTTTGATGTTTCGTGTTGTAAACGCGATAGCTTTGGTAACTGTTTTTGCAGCAAAGAAAAGAAGGTGCTGCCATTGGAACAAACGTTTTTGTAAAACCAACGAACAACTAGGACAATGTCAATAGGTAATATCGATCAAATATAATCAAAGAAGAATATTCAGAGTGAAGTTCGGAAGAATCGTGAGTATTGTCTCTTAAATCAACCATCTACTTTGACAGATAATATGGAAGTGATTCTTTCTTCATTCAGCACATAATTTGCGTTGGCCTGTGACCGCACTGGTGTGTCTGATCGAGCTTTAGCTTTAAAGCAAGGACTTTTTGTAAATTGAAGGCAAAGAAACTTCTGTAGTAGATGTTAGGTCAAAGGTTAGAAGAGATCATGTCAAAGAACGTACTACACTACAACAAGAAATTAGATCGGATAATCCATTATATTCTATTTATTTTGATGATAGAAAAGATAGCACGTTTGTTGTTAAGACTAGGGAGGGAACTCATCACAAGAAGAAGATGATGGAAGAGCACATCTCTATGTTAGAATAACCTAGTTCAGAATACCGTGGAGATCTGACAATGAAGACAGGTTCGACAAAAGATATATGTGACGCAATAGTCTCGTATCTAAAAGCAAATAACATCGCAACGGATGAACTCGTTGCTGTGTGATGTGATGGAATGGCAGCGAATACAGGAACAAAAGGATGTGTGATCAGAATGTTAGAATAAAAACTTAATAGACCACTTAATTGGTTTATTTGCCAGCTCCATACAAATGAGCTCCCATTGCGCCATCTCATCAACAATTTGGATGGGAAAACTACGGGGGCTCGTGGATTTTTCAGACCTATAATGAAACAACTAGATAAATGTGAGACTTTAAATGTTGTTGAATTCGAGCCAATTCCGACTAACTTGCAGTCTGCTGACAGAGGAAATCTGAGCACCAATCAAAAGTAGGAATTCTTAAGTAGGATTTCATTAAGAAGGAATTCTTAATGAAAGATAATAACACTACAAAAATCTAACTGCATTGAATAAATGGATATTGAATAATAGTGAAAATTTAAATATTTGACTGTTAATTGTTAAATTTCTTTTATTTCAGAGTGATGATGATAAAAATCTACAGGTTGCTTGGAAAGAAACGGAAGAAAAGGAAGGAAAACTTATTGAGTAGTTGATAGAATACTTTTATTCAGTAAAAGGGAAGTGTAGAAGTATTGATTGTAAAGTTTTATGGAAATATATTTTTTAAAGGTTTTATGGAAATAATATACCCCATATAGGACATAAATGTTGATGTACCAAAACTTGAAGTTTGAAAACCAATAGATAGAATTTTCCGACATTATTGCTTTTTTCTCAAAGTTTCAATTGCGTTGAGGAACCTGAAAATATTAATTTAGAAGTCTAAAATTTCAATACAATAGTTTTTGATGGTGGGTCCTCCTTTTTAGATCCACCCTAGTAATCATGCTCATCTACGCAAGTCATATTATTTCTGTACGTGTTTTTATGATTTTGCATGTTTATATATATTCATCCTTGGGTACGATTGATTATTCATGCTTGAGTACGTGAATTCATGCTGTTTAACATGTAGTCATAGTTATATACGCCTACATATGACATTATACCTATAATCATTTTTATATACATGTATTCATGATTTTTTATGTGCATTTATTCTTGTGTATGTGTATTCGTTTTGTGTAGATGAATTCACGCTTGCGCAGGCAGAATCATGCTCCTGTATGTCTAATCATATTTATTTAATTATATTTATGATTTTGCATCTGTATTTATGATTGTGTAAATGTATTTATTCTTATGTACGTGTATTCATGAGTGCTATTTTCAATTCCTCTACTTTTTTCTAAGAGAGAGAGAGAGAGCTGTGTGTCTGTGTTGTGTTTGTTTACTTGGAGCGAATAACTTTTATGATATTTCGATTACCTTTTAATAAATCTATTGGATTTTCTTATAATGTTGGTTATGAATGGGGCTATGATTCGGTGTGTGATAGATCGTACGCGACTCGTATTTGTACCATTTATAGCAGTGGATTTCAACCTTTTTATGATAGGGGCACCCTAATTGCTCTCTAGAACTAGCCACGAAACCCCAATCATCTAATATAAATTACGTAAGAATGTTTAATTACGTGGAAAGCACTTCATAATTAACCATGATTAATATTTAACCTAATTTAATCGAAATAAAACATATTAATTTGAAAATAAATAAGTCTCAACTTCAAAAGTTTAAATTTGAATCTTGATTAATATCATATAATTCTGTAATATTGAAACGTACAATTGACCAGGCGCGTCCCATTTCTTCATTCGCTGTCTTCAACCTTTCTCTATTCGTCGTTTTTATGTTGACAAGACAACTCTCATTCCTTCCTTCACTGTCTGAAATTTCTCTCATTTCGTTGTTCTTATGAGGGCAATGCAGAGAATCTAGTTTCAAAATACTTTCTTTGAGTGTTGTTTGATTTATTATAAGTGTTTGAAATGCATATATATTTTTACAATTTGTTTATCTTAAAAATTATCTTTTGGTTGTTCCCGTGGCAACCTTAGTTGGCTCTCGCGGCATCAAAAGATGCAGCTGAATCCCGATTGAAAACCACTGCTAATATACATTTATAAAAGAATTTGTGCTCATTTATGTTTACTTAATTCTTCTTTCATTTTTACCTCGCCGAGGACAATGTATTCTTAAGTTCTTGAAAGTGTCCAAATACTATAAGAATTCAAGGCCGTCCATCCTTGCAATATTGTAAGTAGCCAAGTTAGTCCATCATTGCGATATCGTAAGTAGCTATGGTAGTACATCCGTGCACTATTGTAAGTAGAAAAGGTATTCCATCATTGCAATATAGTAAGTAGCCATGGTCGTTTATCATTGTAATATTGTAAATAGCCAAGGTGGTCCATCACTGCAATATGAACCTTCAAGGCAAAATTAATGGTAATACTTTTGTTAAATGGAGTAGAAGAATGCATTGAATCTTGCTTTAAAAGTAATCTATTATATAAAGCAACAATATGAACGCGAATCTCATTTAAACAACTTCTTAAACATCTCCATAATGAAATAAAGAATCTAAAAAATTAATAAATGCAGCCTTTAAATCCGCTATATACGTCATGTAAATTAGTCGAGAGTAAATTAGTGAATTAAATACCTCTTTCCCATTAGGAGAATCTGAAAACTGTGGAATTTAGGTTCGAGCAACGGAACCCTTCATGTGCAAATAATTCTCTTAAATCAACAGCTTGAAAATCTTCAGAATCGCAATGAAGAGAGAAAAAGTTCTAAATGGAGTGAAGGCAAGTTGATCTTGTTAATAAATGAGGGTGATGTTTAAGTTTGCATCTGGAGTGCAAACTTTAGCATTTCATTCAGGAAAAGCTTAAAAGAAAAAGAGGAAGAAGTTAATTGAGAAAAACAAAATGGATCTTCTTGAAATCTAACAGAAGGAGATGAAACGAAAATAACCTGAAGGAAGTTTCTAATTTAGAATCAGTTGATTTATTAGATTTGTTTAGTCAATGGAAATCTACTTCTACGTTTCTGGGTGAGTGAACATTTATGAGAATGCCATAAACCTTTCAAGAAACAAATTTATGGGTGGAAATGGGTTTAAGGCTATACATGGAATCAAAAATGACTTCATAATTTTCAAAATTTAAAGGGAATATCCTGGTTTATCAAACGGAAGTATATTTGCCAGAATCTGAGTTGAGAAGAGTCGCAGTTGGTTACTACAATGGTTATTAAATTGTTAGTTTTTTTTCTTTTTAATAGTATTTATTGATAGCAATTAACAGGATTTAGTAGGCTTAACTTCTCTTGATTTTTTTATAACATGAAATTCAAGAAAATTTACTATGTAAATAATAATAATCTATTAAGCGTGTAAATATCGTCCCTAAATGCCCAATTCTAAGAACACAATATCGGATGTGATTAGGATTGTTAACAGCGTTCCATTATTTCTCTAATATCTCTAAAAAGACCCAGCTTCCGAAACAGCCTTCATCTAAACAATCACTAGATGAAAGCAAAGAATGTACCAAGAACAATATAAAATAACTAAAACAATTTCTCTAGAAATTATAAAAGATGGATTAAGTTGAAAAGAAATGAATGTCGTTTTTTAATAGAAAATTTAGGGGGAGGGGGCGACAACTGAACTCCTTCCTCTGTGTAGTCTGAGAAAAGGGATTTGATGATTAATAATGGTTATCTTACACCATTGGTAATAAATAACAGTATAATACTAAATCTAATAATTATTTTTTAGATTCCTACTCGTCTCGAAAAACTGAATTCCGTTTTCCTTTGGTGTTATTTGAACGGCATTATTCCATATGAGTTCTTTAATAATAAACAAACAAACGGTGACTTCAGACCTATTTTTCAACAATTACAACACTTAAGTGAAACTTTGCAACTAAAACGTCATTGACTGAACAAAGCAAAGAGTTTTGGAGCCAAAAGAAACTATGCCTTTAGGGTGAGAAGTTCTTCCTCACTTCACATATTCACCTCATCTTGAGTAATCTAATTATGATTTGATCAATTGCCACATCCCCTAAGTGGTAAAGTCCGCTAAGATATTGATGATGGAAAAGGATGTCAAATCTTACATCCATCAAAACAAAATAAAATCTTCAAGAAAGGAGGTATCCCCTGCTCGATTAAACGATCGGTGCTTTGCCAATAACGAAGGAAACTACTTTTTGGAATGTTTGTATTTTGTTTGTATATTAAAAATGATTTTATTTTCTCTTTACAAAACTATAATCATTTAATAATTTCTTTCGAACTTAATATATAGAATCCAAAACCTATCCAAGTAAAATAGAAGAATAATGCCTTTAACCTTACTCCCAAGATGTGGGTTGCTTATTGATTGCGGCACAACCATGGAAAACTCTTTAGCAGTAATACACTGTTTCCTCAAGCAGTAACTCACACGAATACAGAGTTTTCTTATGCCTCTCTCTCCTCACATCATCTCTACAGTAGAAACCTCTTTCTGGAGAGGCAGAATTTGTGGTTCTCTTCTCGTGTTTGGTCTTCGGTGTATCTTAGTTGTCCATGAACTAGTTTAGTGATGGTTTTGCCCGCTAATGAACAAGTTTGAGTTCTTGCTTCGTTTGAAATTAGGGCGCATATATATATAATCATAAAATACATTTTTTTATACGGGTATTTGATTTAGTAACATTTTAAAATATCAGAACCTCTGAAGAAGATAGCATGACCGCGATGGCTTCCAAAGAGGAAAAAGTAAATTCTTTGGGTATGAACTAGTACTACCTCCACCAGTGATATTCCAATATTCAAATGGGAGGTTTCACGAAGCAATAGGGAGAAATTATTCGAGAGAGTCGGTGAATCATTTATTGGAACGAGGGCGCAGGGATGGCAAATTTAGTATGTACTCTCTAATTTGTGGCCTAAATAATCTCATTATTTGGGGTATTTGGATTGTAAAAACGTCTACACATTTTAACTTTCCTTAACTTCATCTTAACACTTCACAGTGTGTTTGAGGTGTTTATAAAACACACGTGGCTACTCTTGTTAGATAACCTTTATAATTACTAAAGAATATGTTGTATTTAGGAAGTATATATAATGCCTAATATAACAAGGGTAAAAAAAGATGACTTGGGGCACTAAAAATCTGGAGGGAGCCATCTTTCCTTAACCTCTTCCATAAGTTTTTAATAACCAAAAACAACCAGGTTGTCATCCCATGGTCAGTCTCGCGTATCGAACCAACCACTCAATCAGACACACTTATCTAAGTCATTTATAAACATGGTGGTAACGCAACAATGGCTTCTCAGAGCAAATTCCATATTTGCACTACTTTCAAGGCGACATATCATTTTTCTTACCTCCCTGTCACATTGCCTGCGAAACAACCAAAGTTTTCTATACTTGTTTTAGTGCAGTTATGCAGTTCAACTAATCGAGAGATCAGTAAACGAGAGGGTATATCATTAAAATTGCTAACTCTTCTCAATCTTATAAAAACTATGAAAAAAATGGCTACATAAATTCACTTCAACGGGAAGCAACTACTTCCAGCAAAAGCCACCGTTCCAATAAAAATTGTAATTGCACTTTATTAAAGAATTATAGATTTTTATAGAAAAAAAACGATATTATTTTTTGTAATCAACCTCAAGCAATAATTTTCTAAAGTAAATATATCGGAAAAAATGAATGAGCTTTATACTCGTCTAAAAAGTTCTTCAAATTGTTAGTTTGCTAAATTTGGGCTCCGTATGTCTAAATGAGCTTTATTTGCCGTGTTCAATAAAGACAAACCTTGAATAAATCCAGAAAAGCCCATCACGAATTTGAAACAGACATTAACTTCAGCAAATCCCTCATTATGTATCGAGATGGGGCATATTTACATGAACCTCAGCTTTATATTTCCTTATATCACTACATCATAGTTTTATAGTTAGGGGGACTCCACATAAAGTGTCATAAAAGAGATTTTAAGAGCGTTTCATTTTATGAGGATCGACTATTCCAGAAAGAAAATTTCGAAAGTTTGTTTTAGGAAGAAGTAACGCCTACGCTTAGCGTTATTCATAGGCGTCGTTGGTTCGAATCGTGTTAAAGATTAGAAGCATTTATAAAATAGAACTAACCTTAACATTTGAACTCCTACTCTCGGTTAGGCCAGAGCTGAATTCGGATATGAATTGGAGCAAATGATATGGATTACATACAATTCAAAGGCCAATTAAGGATATATAGAATATCGGCTCTTTCAACAGTTGTAGCAGCTACCTCTAAAAAAAGAAAGAACCTAATGCATTGTAAGGAGAACAAGTCCGACTACTCTTGGAATCCAAAGTAAAATAATAAGGGTCTTTCAAATTATAAGGGCAAACAAGTTAAATAACATTTTACTAGGTGCCTAAAATCTCATTAGAATACTGCAAGATTAAAATTAACGACCTTACAAAGTGTAACATTTTCAAATAACAATAATAAAAGTCATCTTACACAAATGTAAGTGATTAACATTTATAAGAATCTACAGAAAATAGAGAAAAACAGATTGAAAACAACAAACAATAAAACAGTTGAAACAACACATAATAATAAGAAGAAAAGAGTAAACGGAAACCCTAAAGGAAATTCATGGAAACAAAATCATTGAAAAAGTTGAATAATTTTAATGAGAATTATATAATTACAATGGCCAGCATACATAAGATGATAACTCAATTCATCAAGAGGAAGAGGATTGCACCATTAAAGATGTGGCGCAGCCAGTGATCCTGGCCAGCGGACCCCCCATCTCAACAGAAGATAAAGATTCGGCCTCCCTTATTTACATTTTTTTCAAGAAGACCCCTTGTAACCCCATTATGGTGACACCTGGCAACTTTACACAGTTGAAAGCTTACTTAATTTGTCATTGACACAACTCTCAATGCTCCACGCCAAGTGCCAGCATTCACATCAACTTCAAGAAGCTCTCCATCCACGAGAGCTGCAGGTCACTCTCACTTGCGGCAACCAAGTAAAATTCCAAACTGATCTTCTAATAAATAATATTCATTGTGAGCGAGTTTGTATAACCGATCCAGATGGCTGGAATTTGTCGCACAATTATGAGCATTAAAAGTATTAGAGCACCTGGAGGAAGATGAGGTAAAAATAGACTATATAATGAGTAAGTTCGTCTTGCTGACCTAATTACTACTCTGTCTATAAAGTATTTAAGTAAATTAGGACGATAATGGCAAGGTTCAACCTTCTATAGAGTTCTTTTTTTACAATAAACGACAGGAAAAACCTAAAAACACTGAACACCAATTAATCCCTTATGGGCAGCATGAAAATTAACTAAAAAAATCATAACCAACCAATCAAAACAATCACTCGATTGTAACGAGCCACGAAAACAGGCATGTTTTAGAAGTAGCCAGTGTACTTATAATCCAGTGCAGGTTATTCAGCAATTATTGCAAGAAACAAATTAATGCGAAATACCTCATTAGATTGCATTGGTAGAGTATGAAAAATCCATTTACAAGAGCACTACAGAAAAAATAAATTAATTAAACCTATAATGACTTTGTCTACAAAATTCTCACTCATGCAACATCGTGATTTAGCTTAGCCTCAGTCAAATATAACAAATATAATATACATATGAAAAAGAAAGAGTTAAGTAGGGACAAACAATCCCTTAAAAGCTGTTATCGGTGCTAAAGAATATTTTAGAGACTTTGGAACGAGAAATAAAGGGTATAGGATTTAATTGGAGTTTCCTAAGTAATCATTATATGTGATTACACGGTATTATTTGTAAAAATAATAAAATATGGTGCGATAAAAGTAAAGAAGCAATAATTAACACCACCCACTGCTTATTTAAATCCGCTAAAAACGGATGACTGAAACTTGATCTTTCTTGGTGGTAACTAGGGTGTCCTCAGCTTGCCTTCAAAGGCGAGTGGTGTCATTTATTTACACTAACCGAATGCTATTACTTTTTTAAAATTCAGAAGAATTGCTGTTAATGACAAAAGAATTATCATAAAATATTATCAAAGTTAGAATGAAAATAAAGTCCTCAAAGACAAAGATGATGATCGATAGTTTGGTAAAAGAGAGGAATTAACCATCATATGTATGTTTATGAGCAGGTGTAAGAGACTTATGCTGCTGGAACACTAACCGATTCAGTATTTGTATCCCATTCTGGGGCCGCGATATCCACATACCCAACTAGGAATATTAGTGCCCCATATGACGAAGCACATTTTGAAATACTCCAGATGAGAAAGCCGGAATAGTTTTATGATCTGTGGTTAATGTCAAAACATATAATAATCAACGCATTCACCATCACACAGGGAGGTCGGCCCTTGGTGGATTCAGTTATGTCAGTGTTTTTCATTCTAATCGTTGTGTCCATTTGATTATCGTGTCGGAGGCTCTCCCTTCCAATGCAATGGACGGATGGTACTACTTAGTAACCCAGCTTGTGATTCCAGGTGGAAGCATGGAAGAAGATATTAAGCCAGCTTGTGATTCCATGTGGAAGCATGGAAGAGAAGATTAAACTTGCTGGTGATTCCAGGTGAAAGCATGGAAGAGGATATTAAGCTAGCTTGTGATTCCAGGTAGAAGCATGGAAGAGGAGATTAAGCTAGCTTGTGATTTCAGGTAGAAGCATTGAAGAGGAGATTAGGCCAGCTTGTAATTCCATGTGGAAGCATGGAGGAGGAGATTAAGCCAGCTTGTGATTTCATGTTGAGGCATGGAAGTGTAGATTAACCAGCTTGTCTTTTATGTGGAAGCCTAAAAGAGGATATTAAGCCATATTGTGATTGCATGTGTAAGCGTTGAAGCGGAGATTATTTTAGCTTGCAGTACATGCGGAAGCATGCAAGAGGAGATTAAGCCAGCTTGTGATACCATGTGGAACCATGAAAGTGGAGATTAAGCCAACTTGGCATTCAATGTGGAAGCTTAGAAAAGGAGATTAAGCCAGCTTTTAATTACATTTTCAAGCATGGAAGAAGCTATTAACCCAGCTTGTGATTCCATGTGGAACCATGAAAGGGGAAATTAAGCCAACTTGTGATTCGATGTGTTAGCATATAAGAGGAGATTAAGCCAGATTGTGATTCCATTTGGAAGCATGGAAGTGTTATGTATACTAATAGTTGTAGGGATTCATTATGTAAATTTATTTAATTATGTATATATTTGTAATGTTTATTTGTAACGTATATATTTATGTAATTATGTATCTATTTGTAATGTATTCGTGATGTGTATTGGTAATGTAATATCGAAACAACAATCTCCAACTCTTTTAGTGATTATCCATAATACAATCAACTAACCTCCTCCTACAAAACCAACTAACTTGCTACCAATACTTATTTAAGTTTAAAGTTCCCCAATTTTAGGCAGTTCACCTCCAACCACTTAAAGCGCTCCTACTGGAATAGATTTGCTCTTGATTTTGTGTAACTATTTAATTAATGTGCTCTATTGTTTTATGTGATTAATCAGTGCACTACTACTGCAACGTAAGTCTCTTATAGTTGTTAAGTTTGGCGCCTAAGTAACTTAGATTTCTCTCTCACGTGTGATAAGTACTATTAAGATTTTTTTTTTGTTTGTACGTATTGCATAAACTAAAAATATGATATTCATGATTGCATATATTTATTTATAATCTTAATATATTAATTTTCTATATTTTCTTTGTTTAGCCTTACCAATACTAGGCTGTGCTATATATAAGTTGAAGTCTGATTTAAGCAATTAATGTAACTTATCATTGTTACTTAACTGTCAGTACACATATGAGGTTTCTTAAGACTGGAATAGAGTGCATTTTAGCCTATAATTGGAGTTCTAGAATCTCGTGTTCATAACGAAGTTCTTATTAATTTTCTATAGTGTTATGGGAATTAGGCCTAACTCTAACAGAAGACGCAATTAAGCCAGCTTGTGATTCCATTGGGAAGCATGTAAGAGGAGTTTAGGCCAGCTTATGATACCATGTTGAAGCATGAAAGTGGAGATTAAGCCAACTTGCGATTCCATGGGGAAGCATAAAAAAGGAGATTAAGCCAGGTTGTGATTTTATTTTGAGGCATGGAAGGGTATATTAAGCCAAGTTGGTAAATCATGTAGAAGCATATACGAGGAGAGAAAAACTAGTATGTGATTCCATGTGAAAGAAAGGAAGAGCAACAAAACACGCTTGTGATTACGTGTGTTAGCATGAAAAAGCAGATTAAGCCAGCTCGTGATTAAATGTGGGAGCATGGAAAAGCAGATTAAGCCAGCTTGTGATTCCATGTGGAAACAGGGAAGAAGATATCAAGCCAGTTTGTATCTCCATGTGGAAGATAAATGAGAAGATTAAGCTAGCATGCGATTCCATTTTAGGCGAGCTTAAGATACCTTGTGGAAGCTTAGAAGAGGAGTTAAGGTTAACTTGTTATTATATGTGGAAGCCTGGAAGATGAGATTCAGCCAGCTTGTAATTCCATGTGGAGGCATGGAAGATAAGAATTAGCCAGCTTGTGTTCAATATGGAACATGGAAAAGGCGTTTAAAAAAGCTTGTGTTTCCATGTCGAAGCAAGGAAGTGGAGATTAAGCCAGCTTGCGTTCCATGTGCAAGCATGGAAGAGTTGATTAAGCTAGCTTGTGATTTCATGTGGATGCATGTAACACAAGATCAACCTAGATTGTGATTCTATCTGGAAGCAAGGAAAAGAAGATTTAACCAATTTGTGATTTCATGTGGAAGCAGGGAAGAGGAGATTAACCCAGCTTGTGATTCCATGTGGAGGCATGGAAGAGAAGATTAAGCCAGCTTGTGATTCCATGTGGAAGCATGGAAGAGGAGATAAAGTTAGATTGTGATTCCATTTAAATAGCATGAAAAAGGAGATTAAGCCAGATTGTAATTTCATGTGGAGGCATGGAAGTGGAGATTAAGCCAACTTGTGAATCCATGTGGAAGCATAAAAGAGGTGATAAAAACCAGCATGTGATTCCATTTAGAAGAAAGGAAGAGGAGAAAAACACGCTTGTGATTCCATGTGAAATCATGAAAGAGGAGTTTAGGCCATCTTGTGAATCCATGTGGAAGCATGTTAAAGGAGATACATATAGCTTGTGATTATAATTGGTAGAATGGAAAGGGAGATTGAGCCGGCTTGTGATTCTATTTTAGGGGAAGGAAATGGAGTTTAAGCCAGCTTATTATCCGATGTGAAGGCATAGAAGAGGCAATTAAGCCAGCTCTGATTCAATGTGGAAGCATCCAAGAGGAGATAAAGCCAGCATTTGTTTCAAGGAGGAAAGAGAGAAGAGGAGATTAAGCCAACGTGTGATTTAAGGTGGAAGCTGGAAAGAGGATATTAAGCGAGCTTCCATTCAATGTGCAAACATTGAGGAGAATATTGAGTCAGCTTGTGATTGCAGGTGGAAGAAGAGAGGAGAGATTAAGCAAGCTTGGGATTCCGTCTGGAAGAATAGAAGAAGATATTAAGCGAGCTTGTAATTCCATGTGTAAGAATGGATGAGGAGATTAAACAAGGGGTGATTCCATAACGATGCATTGAAATGATATTAAACCAGCTTGTGATTCCATGTGTTCATGGAAGAGTAGATTAGGCCATCTTTTGATTCCATGTGAGGGCAAGGAAAAGGAGATTAAACCAGCCTGTGATTTCATGTAGAAACTTGTATGAGGCGATTAGGCCAGCTTGTGAAGAGGAGATTAAGCCAGCTTGTGAATCTATGTGGAAACATCGAAGAGTAGATTAAGCCAGTTTGTGTTTCTATGTACAACATGGAGGATGATATCAAAAAAGCTTGTGATTTCAGGAGGAAGCATGGAAGAGGCGATTAAGCTAGCTTTTGATTTCATGTGGGAGGAGGAAAAGTAGATTAATCCAGCTTGAGTTTTCATGTAAAAGCATAGAAGAGGGGATTCAGCCAGCTTGTGATTCCATGTGGAAGCATGGAATAGGAGATTAAACCAACTTGTAATAACATGTCGAGGCATGTAAGATGAGATTACACCAGCTTGTGATTCCATGTGGAAGCAGGGAAGACGAGATTATGTTAGCTTGTGATTCTATGTGGAAGCAAGGTAGTGGAGTTTAATTCAGCTTGCAAATGTATGTAGAGGCATGAAAGAGGAGATTAAGCCAGCTTGTTATTCCATGTTGAAGCATTAAAAAGGATATTAAACCAACTTGTGTTTCCATTTGGAAATATGGAAGAAGATATTTAGCCAGCTTGTTCTTAAAGTTGCAAGCTTGGAAGAGGAGTTTAACTAAGCTTGTGATTCCATGGGAAGTAAATAATATGACTCTAAGCCATATTATGATTCCATGTGGAAGCACGGAAGAGGAAATTAAGCCAACTTGGGCTCCATGATGTAGAAGTGAATAAGAGATCAAGCAAGCTTGTATTTCATGTCGAAGCAGGGAAGACGAGATTAAGCCAGCTTGTGAATTCATGTTGAGACATGGAAGTGTAGATTAAGCCAACATGGTTAACCATGGGGAAGCATATAAGAGGAGATAAAAACCATTATCTAATTCCATGTGGAAGCAAGGAAGAGCAGCAAAACACGCTTGTGATTCAATGTGGAAGCAGGAAAGAGAATATTAAGCGAGCGTGCGATTCCATTTTATGCATGATTGGGATTCCTTGTGGAAGCTTCGTAGAGCAGATTGTTATTATATGTGGAAGCATGGAAGATGAGATTCTGCTAGCTTGTAATTCCATGTGGAAGCATGAAATAGAAATATAAGCCAGCTTGTGTTCAATATGGAACATTGAAAAGGCGTTTAAATAGGCTTGTGTTTCCATGTGGAAGCAAGAAAGAGGAGATTAAGCCAGTTTGCGATTCCAAGTGGAAGCATGGAAGAGTTGATTAAGCCAGCTTGTGAGTACATGTAGATGCATGTAACACAAGATCAACCTAGCTTGTGATTCCATGTGGAAGCATGGAAGAAGAGGTTAAGTTAGCTTGTGAATCCATTTGGAAGCATGAAAAAGGAGATTAAGACAGCTTGTGATTTCATGTGGAGGAATTGAAGTGGAGATTAAGCCAACTTGTGAAATAATGTAGAAGTATAGAAGAGGAGATAAAAACCAGCCAGTGAGTACATTTGGAATAAAGGAAGAGGAAAAAAACACGCTTGTGATTACATGGGAAGGGCATGGAAAAGGAGATTAAGCAGGCTTGTGATTCTATTTTGAGGGCAAGGAAATGGAGTTTAAGCTAGCTTGCTATTCGATGTAGAGGCATAGAAGAGGCGAATAAGCCAACTCTGATTCAATGTGGAAGCTTCGAAGAGGAGATTAAGCCAGCTTCTGATCCATGTGCAAGCATGAAAGAGAAGATTAAGCCAGCGTCTGTGTGCATGTGGAAAAAGGGAAGAGGAGATTAAGCCTTCTTGTGATTCCATCTGGAATAATAGAAGAGGATATTAAGCGGGCTTGTGATTTCATGTGGAAGCATGAATTAGGAGATTAAACAAGGGGTGATTCCATAAGGATGCATTGAAAATGATATTAAACTAGCTTGTAATTCCATGTAAAAGCTTGTAGGAGGTGATTATGCCAGCTTGTGATTACATGCGGAAGCATAAAAGATGAGATTAAGACAGCTTGTGAATCCATTTGGAAACATGGAAGAGAAGATTACGCCAGTTTGTGTTTCTATGTACAAGCATGGAAGAGGATAT